>CM068713.1:28917739-30223155 GCA_035079005.1 Fraxinus americana | reverse complement strand
TAAACTCATCATAAAAGAACTCTAATATATGAGATAAACTGTCAAACTCTCAAAATAAGATTTTTTTTTTTTTTTTTACTTAGGAAGTTAAGGAAAAATTCAAGGACAAACATGTTTCTGAACAAAATTTGCTTAAAAGTAAGTTGATCTATTCTAAGCTCACCTCAATTCTGTAAGAGGGGCGTAAGATGACAAAGGTAACAGCATAAGTAACTTGGAAATGCTTCTTTCTTCAAAAATGTAACTACCAATGGAAATGCTTCTTTCTTCAAAAATGTAACTACCAATCATCTTGCATCACACGTGTATTTATGGATACTTGAAACCACATCCTTGACATTTTCACATCCCACTAATTAGTTTCAGAATGTAACTTCTGAAATTTGTACAGTTTTTGGTTTCCTAGAGATGGTATGTTATAAGCATTGTATCGAAACTGAACATATATGGATCATGAATATGACAAAAACAATGAGGACTGAAGCCATTCTTCTAATGGTTATTTAGCAACAGAAGCAATGCATTTTTGGCATAATTGACAAGGACACCCCTCTCCACCTAAGGTAAATACTATACACAATGACTGGTAAGTATGTAGACCATCAAAACTGCTAAAACACAAAGTGGCCTACCGTACACATCTTTCATATGAAATAAGCAAAAAAAGAGTTGGTTGTGAGATATAGTAGACGTTTGATGGCCTACCATAGGAACGGTGAACATACCACATAACAAATTAATGTGCTCAAAAGGAAGTTTTCTAATTAAGGTTAAGAACAAGAGTTGGCTGATACCTGAATCTGGACAACATTTACATATGGAATAATATTATCAACAATGGACAGGGCAGGAAGCAAAACATGATGTGAAGGAGATCTGCAAACCACTAAACCAAATAAGCACAGCTATGGAGTTCAATAAAAAAAGCCAAAGTAAAAAAATAAAAAAAACAAGGAATGATATCAAGTAGGATTTTTCACTGACAGTAAAAGCTCAACTAAACGAGGAAAAACACCAGCATCGATCACAGCTTGTTTTATGTCCATTTCCCCTTGAGTTAGACGGAATAGTGCCCGGCATGCATGTTTAAGGACTTCTTCATCGTCTGTTTGAATCAGAAGAGAAAGAGGATGGATAGCAGATTTCACCTGCTCAGAAATATCCAGAAAGAATTGGTTAAATATATAAAGGTAAGCACTATTGATATGCATCAAAACTGAACAGAAAATCAATTTAGAAGACAAACCTGCTCTAACGGAGGCCGTCTCGCACAAAGCTGTGACAATGTCTCCGTTGCCTTTCTCATGATGGTTAATTTTGTTTTATCATTAAATTGTGCCAATAAGGGCATTAACACTCCATAACTAAGGACAAGATCACGAGATATTGTTTTGTCAAAGGCAAAATTTCCTAACACGTGAAGTGCCTACATAAAACAGTTGGACATACAGTTAAAAGCAGCCACAAAATAAAATTCAAAGTTCGTGTTAGTCTTTATCAATTTGCAAGAAGTTGGACGAACAATTCCCTAACATAGGGAGCACGGTGCTATTATGTCATTTACTATTAAAAGGTGTTGCCTCTACTCAGCTGAAGAAAGCGAAAAAGCAACCATGGAACAATGTCATTTTTGGCACTAGTTTAAAGACACAATTTTTCATCCCGGATCTGTAGCTAGACACGTGGGTGTTGGCCGTCACTATTTCAACTCTAGTTGGAAGGTTAGGTTTTAAGCAATTAACATAACTTTGCTTTCCTCTGGTTTTCTCCACTTGAGATTCAGAGAGCTTTTTCTTTTGTTTCAGGTATTTATCTTGAGCTAATGTGTAATTGCTTCAATACGGATAGAGATTGAGAGATTGTGATTGGAGTTTTCCAGTGGTGTTTCTCCTCTGTGTATCTTCGAGCTCTGTTGACGTTCTGTCAACATATCGAGTAATTCTATGTGTTGAGTGGTGTTCATCGCCAGTCTACATGATAATATAGATGTCATTATATGATAATTCCAATTAAATGTAGTGAGATGAAACCTATTTAATTAATGTTACCTAGACTCGTTGATGATCATCAGTGGTGATATATAACATCACTCCAACATATTGGTCTTTATTCTTTCTGGGTGGTGTGTTTCTATGATTTTTTATTTGATTGTAATCCTTCAAATTTACAACATGACAAGTGTGTTTCTATATGCTTGTCCCTGCTACATAAACACGAAAAATAATTTCTATTTGAGTGAATTTCTACATAATTTAGTGTAAATATGACCATTGTACTTAAAACTGGATTAAGAAGTATTTGGAGAAAAATGAAGGTATGAGATAATATAGAGTTGATTCGAAGCAATTGAAAGCTAACAAGATTGCATTTGATCGATAATGAGTACTAAGAGAGCAATCGAAGGAAAGTCGCAAGCTTCAGAAGTGAAATTCAACTTAAAAGAAAGTTTGAAAACTAATTTTCACACTTTCGAAACTTGAGAAAGACTTGTTCGAAAGATTGTTAAGGTTTGAGGACTAACGTGGTAGCTTTTAAAAGTTGTGAGATCAAATATTGAAGAATTGGAGCAAAAAGGACCAAAATCGGAAGAAAATGTTTAAATACAGACCAAAGCGCAAAAATATGAAAGTTAAGTGACTAACTTGGACACGTTGAATAGTGAAAGGACCAAAATTGATGAGAAAAAAGTTGGAGGATCAAAATTAGCAAAGCAAGAAGTTTATAAACTTGGTGTGAAATTTAACGTTGAAAAGTAAAATAAAAAATAAAAGGTCACGAGAGAAAAAAAGGTTGCATTGTTACTTCGAGGCCCAAAAGGGGTAATAATTGACATTGATTCTCTATTCGCTGCGATTCAGTGGTGGCAAGCAAACCATAGTCTCTTCGATTGGATGCAATTTTTATGTTTTTTTGTTATTTTTTACTTTTTTTTTTTATCCATTTTGACTCCTTTTTTAGGCATAATGCTCAAGGAACTCTTTCCACTATATAATGACCTCATTTAGATGAAATTAAGGGGGAAGAAGATCCAAAAGTCAAAACTATTGAGAAAAAATGAAGGAAAAATAGGGCATGTTCTCTTTACCATTTTCAAACCGTTTTCTGTTTTCGATTTTTCAAAATAGTGAAAAAGCGTTCTCTTTCCTATTTTCGAAAACGCGTTTTTGAAAACAAGTTAAAAATTTACAAAAAAAATCCAAAACGACAAATTGGGTATTTTCAGTTATAATCAAGCCAAAATTTTCAAAACGCGTTTTAAGTGTTTTCAAAATGCCAAAAAGAACATATTTTCAACAATCTCAAAATGGACACTCAAAACACAAAATCAAAAATGAATTCAAAACTCAAAATACAAAATTGAAACACAAAGAGAATAATCCCTTATTTTCGAGAATGAGTGTGGAAGAAGGTGATTCTTGGTGCAAGATCTTCGACTTTTTCTCTTTTTCATTGATGTTTTCCAATTCCTTCATGTATTCATAATTGGGATAAATAATGTAACATGGTTTTGAACCTTAATTTTAATTATCATATTTTCATTTTCAATTGATGTTTGTGTATTGTTTTTACTTCTTTTCTCTTGATGACCTTGAATTACTTAATCACAATTCCATGATTTGTATGCAATATCGAGTTCACGGGTGAGTTATTCGTTTAGAACATGTAGTAAAATCGAAATTTGGCTAGAATGTAGAGATACACCTTTATTAATTTTGCGGTCTTTGGTGATTGAATGCGACTGATTAAGGTTTATCCTCATTTACAGAGAGAGAGAGAGAGAGAGAGAGAGAGAGAGAGAGAGAGAGAGAGAGAGAGAGAGAGAGAGATTAGTTTAACCTCGAAAGATGTAAATCGATTAATTTGGAAGAATTTAATGTGGTGCACATAATTATTTATTGTAAAAAATTGATGACTGGTATTAAGGGGAAATGTGAATCTTAATACTTTCCATACATTAAGTAGATACCTATTGTCCATTTGCGCACTTTTCATTACTTTCGTAGATTTATAGTATTTAGGATAAAAATAAAATCTTTTAATTATTTTTAATGTAATAGAAGTAAGACATAGTTAAACCAATCATTAAGGGTGCGTTTGATTGCAATGGTGGAAAATGGGTGGAAAGAAAATGAATTCCAGAGAAAGTAATTGTCCAGAAATTGTTTTCCAGTGAATTGTTAATTAAGTGTGTTTGATTGGTATAATTTTGCACCCAGAAAAAACTTGAAATTTTTGATTTTTTTGTTCATGTTTGGCTTTCTTTTATATGTAAATTATCTATTAAAGTGATTTTTTTTTATTTTTTTTTACAATTGGTTATGAAATTTGTTACCATTACCAAAAAGTTAAAAAAAAAAAAAATTTGGTTCAAAAATTATTTTTTCATCAAAATTTAGTCTTCGTTTGGCTTCGTTTTACATAAAAACTTTCCATTAAAATGAAAATTCTTTTTACAATTGATTATCAAATTTGTTTCTATTGCCAAAAATAAAAAAATAAAAAAAAATGAAAAGCAACTGGAAAACCTTTTCCCAACATTTTGGTAGGAAAAGGTTTTCCACAAAAACCAGCCAATTGTGCACGTGTGGGCACAAGTAAGAAAATATTTTGCCAAGAAAATTGTGCCCATCAAACAACCAAAATGGTAGAAAATGGAAAACAAATTCATAGTTCCATGAAAAAGATGTGTTATCAAACACACCCTAAATAGAAGTTCTCGTAGAAACGATAATCTGGACTCTTATGTCCACTTTAGTACTTGTTTAATTGAAAACCTACACTTGCTATCACATCACAACAAGTTTTTGGTAATGTGACCATGGATTATTTTTGTTTAATATTATTTAAATTATTTCTAACTTTTGTTTGATTTTTTTCTTCCTTTTTCATCTAATTTACTTGTTTTTCTTGATTTTATTGTCGGGCAATGAGCAAAAAGAAGGAAAAGAATAGCAACAATAAAAATGAGAGATCCCGAAATCGATGACGACGACATGATTGTGGGATATATCTTTGTCATGCGATGACTTAACACATGATATGTTGTACTTGCCGAAATTGATGAACGTAACTCGCAAGAGGGATTGTTTCTACCACTGGTCGTCAGCAAGCATGACTTGCCATTGGGAGAATTATGAGATCACCTCTATTGAGCTTCCAAGTACAGAGTGTGAACGCAGACCAAATGAGTTCGACCTATGAAAATGTAGGGCTATGCATTATATTGAGAATTGCATGTTATTGGACACTCCAAATGAATTTAAGAAATTCCTCGAAGCTGATCCACATACAGAAAATGATGAATACAACATGTTTTTTTTTTTTTTTTTCAGATTTTTGTTGGTCTGAAAATCAAAATAGGGGTAATTCCACTAATCCATGACTAGAAAGGAGACTTCCCATGAAAACTTTCTTGTACAATTGCCAGACACTTTGGATAATAGACCAGCCATTCAACTCAATAGAAAAACAACTAAAGAAAAAGATCTTGTAGAGAATGATGGATTAATCATAACGGAGGAAAACGAAGCAATGGCATTTAATGAAGTTGAAAGTATCATGAGATCCTCCGAATTTATTGTTTTCTTTAAAATTGATTTTTTGATTAAGTTAGATGAAGAAGTCGAAATATTCATACTTGAGTGCGAGTTACGTGGTATGTCAATTCATGCCTTTTTATCGGCAAAGTCAAAGTTTGAAGAACATCTTAAACATGATGAAAAGTCAACATACACAAAATAAGCAAGGCTGCCAGTCCTATTCAAAGTGCCGAGAATGCAAAAAGTTGGGCCAAGACTATAAACAACCACTTATTAGATGGAAACCCAATTTTCTATCCTTTTTTTAGTATTAGTTAGATTATATTGAATTTAGAATATGTTTGAATGTGCATTTAATAAGAATTATAATAAAAAATATAAAAAATAAAAATAAATTATAAAACCAAGCAAAAGGATAGAAAAATTAAAGGAAAAAGATAGGGTTTTTAAGATTTGGCATGGAAGGACGATTCCTGGTGCAAAATCTTCATTTTTTTTTTTTTTCGTTTTTCCTTATAAGTCAATGATGTACTCCAATTCTTTCTTATATTTTTTTTCTTCCATGATTTATAACTAAATTAGTAGTTGGGATAAATGATATAACCTAGTTTTATTTTATTTTTTGATTTTTAATTGATATTTGTGTGTTGTTTTTATTTCTTTTTTTCATGACTTTAAATTACTTTATGACTAATTCAATAATTTGTGAACATTAACAAATCGAGAGGTATTTAGATCACGTAGTAAAAAAATGGAATTTGGGTAGGAGATATACACTTTTACTAATTTTGCGATCGTTAATTAAATTCTTTGGTGATTAAATGCTCTTGATTAAGACTTATCATAATTCACATAGATACATAATGAGTTGACTTAATTGAGTAGGATTCGTTTGAACTTGGGAATGTCTTGATTAGAATGTATTGTGTTAATTATGCCCAGAATCTCTTATACCAATTGTTGGGTATTAAAGGATCATGTATTGTTCGATACCACTTGATATGAGATTCATCCACCGGATTGAGATGTTGAAATTATATGGCACAATAATGAAGTATTTGATCACAGGCAAAAGAATAAAAGAAAATAAGAAAATATGACAAAGAAATTAGGAGATTTTATTGCACACAAATAATGAAAATGGATAAATATTACAATGATCCTAAAAGCTAATCACACTAACGAGGCTAAACTATTATATATTCTCAAAACCTCACTCTCAAATAGTAGAGAAGAGCCAAGTTTTTATAGGCAACTATGAAGGGCGCCGTCCAAACACTAATAGATGAGTTGTTGAAGTAGAATGTCAAAAACGTGTTAAAACGTGAAAAGGGCTTGGGTCGGATAAGCATGTCGCTCAAGCGCCAGGCGAGCAACCAAGTCTTGGATTGTTTTCTACCAGTCTCGCTTGAGCTTCCAGCTAGCGCCAGACTAGCAAAATGAGGTGACTTTTCTTCTCGGTCCATAATTTCAACATCTTCAAGTCTAATACAAATTACAACTCCCAATATGGCTTCCAAATAGAATTTTAACATGAATAAGACTTTAATAACATTCCAAACTGAATTCCTCTTGAAGTGCACTTCAATTAGAATTCTTCAATTATTTCAACAAGAAATTCGAGTCACACCCAAATTCTAACAGAATGATTGACCGGATATGTATAATTAATTATTGTCTGAATTTGGTGATTGAGATTAACGGGATAACTATGGTGAACTTGTGAATTCTAATACTTTTCTTACATTAAGTAGAACCATAAATTGTCTATTTGTGCAATATTTCATTAATTTAATCAAATGGTCAGTGTGGAAACGATAATTCAGACTCTTACTACTTTACTTCTTGTTTAATTGACATCATACACTTGCAATAATTTCACAACACAAAACCTACCTGTTCGCGAAGAACATCCTTGGGAGAACTAAGAAGGCTCACCATAATGGGAACTGCGCCATGATCAATCAGCATGTTGATCTTACCATATAAACAACTTGAAATCTTTCTTATAGCCAATGCTGCCTCACACTAGAAAAATGAATAACTCAATGTATCTAGCAATTGAAACACATGAAATAAACAAGAAGAAGCAATTAATAGCACAAATTTAAACCTGAAGCTGTGGGTAATCATCTCTGTCAAGAAACTCAAAGAGTCGAGGAACAACTCCAGGTATTATTTCCTTAATTGGGTCTGTGGAAACAAATTAATTGAAAGCAAATGGAATCAGAGATATAAGAGATAATAACGTAAACAGTAACAAGATTAATATCAAATTAATTGGCTTCAATAAAGGTAAATTAATTGATTACCATGTAAAAGATATGTGTGAAACTTTTTTGTGGCCTTGAGTAGCAATTTATCGTCATTTGATCCACATATTTCAGCCTCCGCTCCCTTTCTCTGTTGCAATTAGAAGAAATTAATAATGAAGTTCAGATTTGGTTTCCAATAGAAGATTACTGTCTTCTTTTTGTACTTCTGTAACTAAAGTAAATGTGGTGAAGTTATCAGATATAGCTGCAGTGCAAGTCAAGCCTGAAGGCAGTAGGTCAGAGCGGAGGCATCACATTTCTATCCAAGGGCGAGATTGTATTCTAGGGAAGCTTTTGGATATATTTATGGAGAATGTGAGAAAGATATGGACTTCACGGAAAATTTACAAAATCCCCTTTAAGCGGAGAGTATGAAAATAACCATGAGCAAGAGAGACACTATCCTCGACGTATGATGATGAGGAGTATGACAAGGCACATGAAGTATAGTTCTTTAGATTTTATATTATATTATCTACATTCTGACAAGATAAGTTTATTTTTCTTAACTTTAACTGGATGTTTGGTTTATGTTTATTTTCTTCATTAGTAAAACATGCAATCTAGAGTGGTTTAAAAGAATAATAACGAACGAAGTATGGCTCAAGGACCTGCAATCTTTCATGCAACGAACGAAGGAAACATTTTCTTGTGATAGAGAAATGAAGTGGTACATGCAATCTTTCATTACAAAGACCTGTAAATTTTCTTGTGATAGAGAAATGACCACATATCAGCAGCAGTATGGCTCAAGGAAACGTTTTTACCTTTAGACGGACGAAGTGGTACATGTTATAGAAACGAACTTGAAGGCTATAATTTCCCAAGTTCTCTTGTTCTTCTTTAATTTGCTTTGCCGAAATCACAGCTGAAGGGCTGGCATCATCCAAGTCAATGATTTGAAGCGTTGGTATATCTCCAATACTACAAGGGATCTCCTCTAGTTTGAAACATGCTCTAGCCTCTAAGAATTAGGTGCTCAAGTCTTGGGAAGTGAGCCTGATCAGCTCTCCATGTCAATGATTTGAAGCGTTGGTATATCTCCAATACTACAAGGGATCTCCTCTAGTTTGAAACATGCTCTAGCCTCTAAGAATTAGGTGCTCAAGTCTTGGGAAGTGAGCCTGATCAGCTCTCCATTGCACTAGATGTATTCCGTGAAGTAGCAGAAATTTTAGTTTGCAAAATTCTCCTTCTGTTGGTTCCCATTCTGGTCCGTCAAAGGCATTAGATCGCAGTTTGAGCACTTCAAGGTTGGGCATTGATCCAACAATAGTCATATGTTCCCAAGGAATTTCACAGCCCTTTAAAGTTAACTTTTTAATATTTGGTGGGAAAGTGAAATTCATCGGGACACTCACACGTTCACGTTCACTTATTATTTTCAAGTTCTCAAGTTGAGGAAGATTAACCAGATTAACTAGAGAAAAGGATGTCATTCGTGATTTTGCAATCGAAATTCCTAACTTGTTTAGATTTGGAACTCTTTCGAAGACCTCCTTGGTACAGCTGGAACTACTCACTTTCGACAATGTTAAAAGGTTACCTAGAACTATATTCTCCCCATCTATTGGTGATCTAGCAAGGGATGGCAAAAAACACATCCTGAACAGGAGATGCCTTAATTGTGGCATCCTCCATATTTCCTCTGGTACTTGTACTTCTTCACAATCTACAATTAAGGTCTGTAGATACCAAAGAAAACTAGGTAATATTTTAGGTATGGAAATTCTCCCATCACAGGAAAAAGCGAGGTACCTTGCGTGAACTAATTTCATTCCTCCAATTGGGAAACCATCTACTTTTCCTTCAGCAAGATCCAACACCCTGATCAGTGGAAAAAGTTTTTGGTCACCTGATTCATAAATCTTGCTAGCCAAACGGGAACACAAAATAGAACGGACTGGTGGCAAGGATCCCATGGACGGATTGACATTTGAAGTGTCACTGTTTGACAATTCCTTGTGAAAAATATCTTGATGAATACATAGGCGACGTGAATACTTTATGCCTTTAGCAAAAATTCCGAAATCTTTATCTGTGACAGTGACATGAAAAAACATCTCTTGCTGGGCTTTTCTTATGCATAGGTCCCTTAACAGATCATGGATGCTACATGTTTTTATTTTTCCACTAGAACTCTTCTTACTAATCAAAACAAGATTTCTGGAAATTAGATCTCCCAAATATTCCTCTCCCACTTCTTCCAAGGTTTTACCTCTGACTGGTTTTAGAAATCCCTCTGCAGCCCATAACTTCATGAGTTTGGAGACACGGATTTTATCATTTTCTGGAAAAACTCCCATATAGAGAAAGCATGCTTTGAGATAATGAGGCAAGTAATCGTAACTTAGAGATAGTATTTCTGAGCAGTTTGCATCTGTTGAAGTTACAACTGGCTTGACATTTTGTGCAACATACTCCCAGTGATCTTTTGTCCTGTTGGCGTTGGAAAGGTGACCACCAATCACCACAAGGGAAAGTGGAAGTCCTTTGCAATTCTCTGCAATCTCCTTTCCAGCTTCCTCCAGTTCTAGAGGGCAACAATCTTCCCCAAACATCTCCCGACGAAGTAGATTCCAACTGTCAGTCTTATTTAGAAATTGCATACGATGGGAAGAGCTATGGGAGTCAACCACACTCAACAGCCTTGTTGTCAACATGATCCGGCTTCCAATCCTGTCGTCTGGAAATATCCTACTCAAAGAACCCCAAGCTTCAGTAGTCCAAACGTCATCCATCACAACAAGATACCTCCGACCTTTTAAACTTTTATATAGATACTCTTTTAATTCTTCAGTACTTTTCTCTTTATGCATCTCAGCATCAAGTTGTTTCGTGGAATCCAGAAGGCTCAGCAAGACTTCTCGCTCACGATATTCTTGAGATATTGATACCCAGGCACGAGTGGGGAAATGGTGTTCAATAAGTGGATCATTGTAAACATTTCTAGCAAGTGTGGTCTTGCCAATTCCTCCCATGCCAGTAACTTGGATGATTTGAAGAGCAGGTGGATATCCAGTAAGTCGATCCATTATTTCCATCAGATCTTTACGAAGCCCGACCATATCATTCTTGCCGATTGAAGGAAGTCTTGATTGTCCAGTTGGCAAAGAAGTCCTCGGGCTCTGGTGCATATCTGTTGCGCCCCACAATTCCTTAAGCTTAGCAGCCTTCGTCTTAATGGAATCAATTTCATCTGCTACTATCACGAAGTTTTCACAAAAAGTTTGGTCTCTGATTTGTCTTTCATGAAAACTTTCCTGACCAAAATTCTTTGATATATGGGATTCCATCATATCTTCAATTTTGTATGCTGCATCTCGAATTTCCCTTTCCAAACATCGTAGTTCCTCGCTCCTTCTCTGCCAAGAATCATCCAGAAAATCTAGTAAGAATTTCAATTTTTCCTGGAGAGATTTAATGTGTTGGTCCTGAAGAGGAGTCTGATATTGTTCGAGATGAGGATTTGATATCTGCTCCAGAATCTGATGAAGATATAATACAGCAGCATAAGCCATCTCTGATTTTTTCACAGAATCTGATTGTGGTGGTTCTGGGAGGTGGAGGTGGAGTTGGAGGAATTGAGTGGAGGGAAGGGATGAAGAAGAGTGTAGAGAGAAAAAAAGGGTTGGGTCTTTGTGTATGTGCGTTCAAGTATTATCAGGCAATCATACAAGCTTTTTGTCAAGTTTCCAAGGAAATACACCATTTTGAGTCTGTCCAAAAGTAGAACAGCCACATTATATTATAACAAAACTTGTTACATCATACCAGACAATTTTTCTCTTTCCCAGAAAATATATATCAACTTGTATTGAAGAAAAATTCTCACTATCTAAAACTATTTTTTTTTTTCCAAACTCAATATCAATCATAGAATCTCACGATGAAATATTTTGCACTTCAATTTAAAACTTTTAATCACATATCCTCCAAAAATTCATCATTACAAAACCAATTTTAAAAAATTAAACATATGCTGATTAACTAAATTATCAGAGGGGAAATTGCAGCTTTAGTACAGATTCTGTACATTTAATAGAAAACATGTCCTAATTCTATTTCTTGTAGCATTCACGTCCTCAACATAACATTTTTGATGCGCCATAGTTCCTGGTTGACGAAATCCATTTAGTTAACAGCTAATTTCCACATTACCACTTATCTTTTGGGTTCCCTACAAAATGTTAAATATTATTGCAATCCTGACATTCTTAACACCATTTCTACCTTTTACTATGGAAATCACTATTTTTTGTTAGATGTCGTTTATTTGACTATTAAAAAGCTAATATCTTGACAAAAAACTACGACACTTCTAACTTTATTTAAAATAATACAAAAAATAAAAAACTTAGAAAGGAATAAAAAAAAATACTTCATGGCAAATAAAAACTGAAAAAAGGCTTCAGTGTTTCTTTGTATTTTTTTCATTTTTTTTTTTTTTTACAAAAAGACAATTACCTTCATTCTTGACACAAAATGTGTAGAAAACAAAAATGCCACACTCCAACTACCACCATTTGTCATTGATTTTGTTAAAGATTTCAAAGCCGTCCCGTCAGCTCTTGGATTTTACTTTTTCTTTAAATTTTACTAAAGAATTTAAAAATAATGTATTTTTAAAATATACATCCTGTCAATAGAATGGAATTTAATGAATTTACAACCATTTGGCTGAATTTATTCAATATTGCAGATATACAAACCTCAATTTAGGTTTGCTAAAAATCATATTTTTAGTAGAGTTTGATAAAAGTTAATGAATTATGTGGTTCAAAAACTAATAAAAAATGGGGTACTATGAAATTTGTAGTTGGAAATGAGTTTGGAGAAAAATGAAAAACAAGGGCTAAATTTCTTTTTAACAGAGGAAAGGTGAAGTATCTTAGAAATGTTTTTCGAGCTTATAGATGAGGATTTGATATCTGTTCCATAATCTGATCGAGAGATAAAAAAGAAGCGTAAGCCATCTTTGATTTCTCCACAGTTGCAATAACATGAAATTGCAGCCCACATTAAGCAATCAGACAATCATTTTGTTAGGTTTCCAAGAAAATACCAAAGCAATCACACAATATTATTATAACAAAAGTTGTTGCATCATACCCCACAATTTTTCTAATGACAGCTTTTAATTTGTGATAATTTATCTCCTCCTGATAAAATATATCAACTTGTATTCAAGAATATACCTAAGCAATCACACCAAGAAACCATTTTGAGTCTGTCAAAGTTGAACAGCCACATTATTATAACAAAAGTTGTGATATCATAACAGAAGTTTTCTAATAACATCTTTTAATAAATGATAATTTGTCTCTTTCAAAGAAAATACATCAACTTGTATCCAAGAAAAACCAATTGTTTTTTCTTGTTTTAAATGAGATATCAAATTGAATAACCAAATTATCATAGAGGAAATTGGAGCATTAGTTTAGATCCTATACAATTGGTAGCCTTTCATATGTTATACAGAAGAAGGAAGGCTCAGATCTGTTGTTTGATCGACGGAGAGCTTTGCCCCCATCATGGCTGCAAAATTACTGGTTGCATATGAATGGAAAATCCAAACTCACATACCATCCGGATCGCCATGCCAAGATACGGGTGGGTTTTGTTTATCTCAATAGCCAATCAATGAGCTTGGAAGAATTAAGAAATATCATCAAAGCCTTATAATTGGGGGTCGAAATAGTAAAAGTACTACTCCATCACCATCACCACCACCACATTAACAAAATCAAGAACTATAGGGCCTGTTTGGCTAAGCTTATAATAAATAATCAATCCACAGAATACGTTAGAGAAACTCTTGGGCTTCTCCTATTGGATCTTGACAACATTGACCTGTTGAGAAGAAATCAAGATACAGAAATGGATTTGTTTTTGTTTTTTGTTTTTTTTCCAATGAAGGGCTGTTGATTTTCATTTTCAAAAATGGTAGAAAGATCATCAGTTATACAGTGAGGGGCGACCACCCTTAAAGAATTCCCAATCTCTCTGATCGCCTCATTCATCTAGAGGTGGCAATGCAAGCTCAACTAATGCTCATCACGAGCCGAGCTTCGGCTCGCGAGCTTGACTTTTTTTTTTTTTTAAGATAAATCTTTTTTAAAAAAAATTTAAGATAAACCATCCTCATTTATCCGGGTTTGGGACCGGTTACTTCAATTTCGAGTAGGCGGAATTAAAAATTGTACACGAACAACTTGTTACATGTAAATGTTATTTATTGATCACAAATTAAACAAATAGTTGGTCACAAACTTTCTTCACCCCACCCAACCCCACCATCAACACCAATAGTTGGTTACAAACATCAAAATAGTTGATCACAAACACTCTTCACCCCCACCCCCACCACTGACACCAATAGTTGGTGACAAATTCCCAAATAGTTGGTTATAAACACTCTTTATCCCAACTCCACCCAAATAGTTGGTCAAAAACACTCTTCATCCCACCCCACCACCGACACCAATCAAACGTCAAGCCACACCACCACCACCACCACCACCATTACCACCATCACTATTTGCAAACCACCAACAAAAACCACCTAAAGCTCTGGCTAAGCAGCAAATCAGATGAGGAAGAAACCACCGCTTATTGTCCCGTCTTCGCCCTCGGCCACCATAGTTTCAACATCACCTCTCCAAATCAACAAACAAACCACCAATAGTCTCTACAAAAATCAAACTGTCGAGCCCACAGATTCAACCTAGACCACAACCCACCGCCTCCTTCACGCAATTGACATCTTTTCCAATCTCTCACCTTTCACCACCATTCTCCACCTCCGCCCATAGTAACCACCAACTGTCGTCGACACCTCCTCATTCTTCGATAACCCAATACACACCATCATATAACAGACGACGTAAGCTCCATCGAACGCCAGTCCATCAGCTCCATCCACCATTACACATCCTTCTGTCGCCACTTCTTCGAACCAAACCGTTGCTGCCTAAAATCACCTCTAACTATTGCAGCAACAATGCCATCATCACCACTATTGCAGAGGGACGAGCGACAAGTCGTGAGCATCGGGCATCGTGCGAGATTGCTTCACAGTGGCTCACTGCTCTCAAAGTGACGCCACTGCAACGACATCGTGAACGTCACACCAACGATGCCTCCGATGATAGTGTATGGTAAAGAGAAAGAAGAGAGAAGGTAGAGATATAGAGGAAGAGGAGGGAAATGATTAGGGTTTGGAAGTAATAATTTGGTGGGGGTGGGTGGAGGTATGGTGGGTATATAAATTAATTTAATTTGATAACATTATTATTAATATTATAATGTGGAATTAAAACTTGATTTTTGTATAAACAAACCTTAAACTAGATTCTTGAAATTGGAACTTAAAAAAACCACCTTCCTATAATTTCCACTTAAAAATATTACAGTAATCCAAACTTCAAACTCGATAAGTAAGAAAACAAAAATACTACGGTGATTGATAAGAGATGTAATACCCAAAACATAGAGGTTATGGGCTGGCTTGACATTCATAGCTCTGTTAGCGTCATCGTCATAGAGGCTAAGTCCTTAGAGACTTCTCTTTCCCCAGCCATAAACTGATCAGGAGAATAAGGTAAAGGTATTCAAGCATTAACCCCAATTTCTTTCGCGCTAGGAGCCTTTCCTAGGTTGTGAGGCGATAGTGCCTGCTGTCGATAGGTAGCTCATCCCTTGAAATTTGTCAGCTACACACGTCGCTTTCATTTCCTCTTTTATATGTCACTCCCCGATAGATTACTTACATTACTTGCTTGTTGAAGCATGATCTAGGCCATTAAATTCGATAAGCGTATTTTGTACACTTATCTAAGCCATTAAATTATAGTATTTGTTAGTAATTTGAACGAATTATGGGGGTGTTTTAACACCCATTTTAGTAGAAAATGTGTTTTTGAATAGTGATTCATGTAAAAATATATGGTTAAAAAGTAAGGAGAATTTTTAGGTTTATGTGTAATATTATTTTATTGATAGAATGTGTGGTTGAAATGAAGAAAGAGAAAAAGAATGAGAATGAGAAAAAAATGAGTGCCAAACGGGGGCATAGTTTACTTATGTGTTAATTATGTTTGTTAGGCTGAACTCAATGTAAATTGAATGAACTTGAAGAAAGGGGCAAAAAGGGACAAAAAAGATAAAATCCAAAATTTGGAGACCAAAGTGCAAACATCCAATAGTTTATTCGAACCACGAAATGATTATTGAAAATCATATATGATCAATTGGATGTAATTAGAAGTCAAATGAGAGAAATATAGCCAAAGTATTCTCATAAATCAATTTCCAGCGATAAAAGTTTTGCTCCGAATTTTTAGTTTCAGATTAAGACACATTTTCAGATAGCAAATGTTCAAATATGAGAAATGTTATTTCGAGAGTAATTGTAACCATTTGAGTTAGATTTTCAACACACATTGATTCACCCAATTGGATATTGGGAGAGAGTTATGTCCAAAATATTAAATCTTACTCAGGGACGAAATATCGCAAATCGACGCCGCACCGACTCGCTAAAAAATCACCCTTGAGAAATTTCAATAGCTAGTGCAAGGTATTTCTGGGACCAATGCTGCATCTGTTTTAAAGTGAAATTCTTCTTGGATCATGATTTTGACGATATTTTTCTATTATTCTTTTTATTTATTTATATAAATTCATATTAAGCTATATCTCTTTTTTTATTGGATGAAAATGAAACATATTATTTATTTATTTTAATTCAAGATTAGTAGCTTAACATTTCTTATATTTCTTGATTAATTTTGCATACTCATTGCATTATTTAAATGTTTGGATATCAATTAGATAATTAGTTGATTATTGTAGTGTTGAGAGACTCACAATAAGTTTAAAACGCGACAAAATTAAAATTTACAATAAATATTATGAATAACAATTATCGCTATGTAATCATGTAGATAATCTAAAATTTAATACATTTTAATCATTCGAATTCGTGATAAGAATAGACTCTGATCGTAATTAGAATAGAATTAATTTATTTTGAAAAAGAAAGTTAAATGTATTAACTTTATCGACTGTCAAGAACGCGTCAACACGACTAGATTATAAATCAAGAATTGAAATAGATATCAGTATGCGAACTCTAAATCCAATACAATCATGAATCATCCATAATTTCATATAAACCCTAGTTTTACATTAATTTTAGTATAATCACAAATCAAAACTCTTTGGTGTTGCATAATTCAAATTTCATACATAACTAGTACACTTGAATTAGAATTTATTCTCTGTGGGACGATAACTCTCAACAAACAAATTCTATTATTTATCAACGATCTCGTACACTTGCTGGTTTCGCACCAATAGGAATCCTAAATCAAAACTATATAAAAAATAATAATAAAGTAGCACACTGCAATCTATGATTGTCGCATAAGCTTTAAACAACATTCCTACAACAAAATAATAGAATATTTAGGGGAATAAATATTAATAATACAGTGATAAAGAGTTGTTATGATGCAAAAATGATGCCACTTAAATAACAACTGCTAGATGGCCTAAGTTTTCATCTTTATGGATCAATAAAATTTAATGCTATATATGTTATGAGACAAGTTTTTAAATAAGAAACTAGGCAGACAACTTCATCCAAAACAATATTCTTCCAACGTCTTCGAATGCCCTCCCTCTTTAAAGCACCAAAATGGTCTCACTCACTCACCTCTCCAAGGTTTAAAAAATGTATAAAGATCACTTGACAATAATTATGGGTTGGTTTAACTAATGCAGAAACAATTAGACAAAGTGCAAAATGAAGAAGAAATATTCAGAATTCAATCTAGTTCAACGCTTGAATCCAGAAAATTGACATTAAATCTTCAGTTTTAAGAATACAGAATCTTAAGTCAAAAACTTTAAACTTGAGTGTTCAGATTTCAGTTTTTATAAACACCCCCTTCATATATCTCCAAGACCACATGAGCTTGTTTTTTGTTCTCTCCAATAATCAAGTTATATGCTTCAGTGAATCTTGATTGTCATTACTTACCGGCATATTGTCGTGCATATTGGGGTGGCCATGCTTACTAAATCTGCCTGCAGCTATGTACGATACATGTACAGCTCTCCTATAGGATTTTGGGAGGTGCTAGGAGGTTCATTAGCAAAAACACAATTATTCCACTTATAAATCCCGAATGAACATACAATGTGGTTTAGGATGTGATTATTTCTCTGAGTAAAACTTCAATCTTCAATTAGAATGAAATCATCATTCATCACAATTCAGGATGACAAAATTTTCCTCAAGTGGCTGTTAACAATGAATTAGTTTCATCTCTAAATACAAAACTCTTCTGATTATTAGCATTCTCATCTATTTACAGCTTGCCGCTTTATAAGTAGAAATCAAGTTCTGTGTTTATGTGATAGGCTATATTGAAACATAATTTTTAAGTAGTGGACAGACAAGAAATTGGAACGAGCAATTTCCACTTCTCTAGTTACTCAGGTGTTTAGTGTCTTAAGAATTTAAAAAAAAATTGAAGTATTTACTAATGCAAATGTCGGACTTGTGAAGTAGAATTGAATTATCCTCTGGACAAGTCAGGCACATTTTCACAATTGACTATGGGAGAGAAAAATTAAAAATTAAAAATTAAAAACCCCATAAAACTACTTTATAATAATAATCAACCAGTTTGGATCAAGAAACTACAAGACAATTTAGATACCCAATAAATTCTTCAACTAGAATAAGGAATAGAAACTACATTTCTATGCCACATCGCATAAATCAAACTACCTTCAATCTATAATATTGGAAATATCTCACTAAATAGATGATTAACATAAACATTTGTGAATGAAAGAGGTTTCTTATTGTTTCCTTGAATTACAACATGCCAAGATGGTGTACATGATATGGAAATGAAGAACAAGCAATTCAACTAGAAATATACAAGTATGATGAATAAGAAAAAGCAGCTACAGATTTCTTGAGAGAAGAGAATGAACCAGGAAACATCGAGTAAAATGGGGCCCAAGAGAAGAACAGCATATGTCCTGCCGAAATGGAGTACATGATATAGAAATGAAGAACAGGAAATTCAACAAGAAATATACAAGTATGATGAATAAGAGAGAGTCGCACCAGATTTCTTGAGAGAAGAGAATGAAACAGGTAACATCGAGCAAAATGGAGCTAAAGAGAAGAACAGGGTATGTACTGCCGACTCTGGCTACTGCTATCAATGGCGAGAAGGCCGAATAATGAAACTGCCAAATTAACAAGCAAGACCCCGGTGTAAAAGATCGATATTCAATCTTGTAACACTTGGATATGTATTATTCTACATAAAAATTATCATTATCTTGTCAGTTTTGTAATCCCATTAAATAAATAGTTTAATATAATGGGTTAGTTTTATAACCATATCCATGCTTATTATGGAAGGTGCAATCACTTGATTCATTTAGAGATTGATTTTCACAAAGTCAGAATTCATCATTCTCTTCTATATCTTGAAGAGTCCAAGGTTAAAATCAATGCAAAAGATTTATCTTTGAGTTTTGTCAATGTTAATACAACTCAAGCTAACAACCAAAAAGATAAAAACTTTAAGACAATAAAATCAACCATAAACAAACAGTGTACATTTCAAGAGGAAAGAAAAAAATATAAATCATTAACATCATCTTCCACCAACACCAGTGACTTTTAACTTAAATACCCTAGCCTTGTCTTGCTAAATTCATAACAGTTTCTTTTCTGCCCAATTCAAACAGAGGAACACAATTGAATTCTCATAAAGTCACGGACACTGTTTAGATATTAGAAAAGCTTGAGGTTATTTATGTCATTTTATCATCTTCCATTCTGTTTTGGTAGTTAGGATTTGTATAAATAGGGGATTCCATTCTGTTGTAATTCGTGTGATTCATTGCCTCAATTGAATGAATAATTTCTCCCGCCTTTCCCTCTCTCTCAAATCAGATCTATAGTTCACATTTCTACATGGTATCGGAGCGGAAATCATTTGGCTGTTGTGTCTGCTGTTGTTGGTGCTTATGTGAGGTTACCTAACGGTGACAATGTGGCTGTTACTCACATTGGAAAAGTGAAGTTATCACCTACTTTATACTTGAGCAATGTGCTGGTTGTGCCATCGTTTAAGTTCAATTTAATATCAGTTAGTAAATTGACGCTTGAACATAACTGTTGTATGATGTTTTCTCATGATGCTTGTTTTATTCAGGATCTTTTAACGTGGAGGATGATTGGGATAGGCAAACTTGAGCATGGACTCTATCACTTTCAACAGCCTCAACCTCAAAACAATGTTCAACCGTCACGCTACCATCAGCTCAAATCTGACCCTGACAATTCCAACATCAGAAATTCTAATGTTGTTTCTAGTTTCCTCTTCGATGTAATAAATTTGATATTCCTATTTGTAATACCATTGTTGATTCTAATGTCAAAATGAATATTGATCTTTAGCATTGTCGATTCGGACATTTGCCTATCTCTAAACTCTCTATTTTACATAAATTTGTTCCCAGCATTGAAGTCAATAAAGAGTTGCACTATACTATCTGTCGTTTAGCCAAACAACATAGGTTGCCCTTTTCTAACAGTGAGACTAAAGCTTCACATCGATTTGAAATCATTCATTGTGACATTTGGGGACCTTATTCAGTCCCCTCCTTGGATGGTTCGAAATATTTTCTAACCATTGTTGATGATTTTAGTAGAATGACATGGACTTACCTTATGAGGGAAAAATCACAGACTAGGACTCATATTCAGTCATTCTATTACCTTATTCAAACTCATTTTCAATGTAATATCAGAACCATTAGATCTGACAATGGTCTAGAATTTCAAATGACTGATTTCTTCCTTTCAAATGGAATTATTCATCAGCTGAGTTGTGTTGAAACACCCCAGCAAAATGGTGTGGTTGAAAGAAAGCACCAGCACCTACTCAATGTTGCCAGGGCTCTTAAATTCCAAGCTAGTCCACCTGATCATTTCTGGGGTGATTGCATATTGAGAGCCACTTATATCATAAACAGAACACCTACTGTACTTCTTGCAAATAAATCACCCTATGAAGTATTATTCAAAGCCATACCGTCTTATAATACTCTCAAAGTTTTTAGGTGTCTTTGCTATGCATCAACCTTGAAGAGAAATAGAACTAAATTTGATCCAAGAGCCATCCCCTGCATCTTTATTGGCTATCCCTTTGGAATGAAGGCATATAAACTTTTCAATCTCCAAACTAAAGCTGCCTTTGTCTCCAGAGATGTCCTATTCTATGAAAATGTTTTTTCTTTTCATAACCCTGGCTTCCTTGCTTCCCTATATAAATCTAACACTATCAAATCACCTTCATATACTCTATTCCCCATGACCTCTAATTCAAATGCCGATGAGTCTTCTAACAATTCAGAACCATCAGAACATCAAAGTCCTCAACATCCAATCCAACCATCTTCTGACATATCTCCCTCTTCATCTATGGAACCTAATCCACCTTTATCTGCAGATCTTTCACTACCTCACATCATTCCTACAAGGAAATCCACTAGACCAAAACGTGCTCCTCTGTATCTACAAGACTATCACTGTAGTCTCATGTCTCAGTTGCCAAATCCTCGGTCAAATCCCATGAAGAAAGATTCTAAGTTTAGCAAGCAATATCCCATTGAAGATTATCTGGGCTATACTTTGTTGTCTCCTACTTAACAGAGGGTTACTTTGGCTTTGTCTGCTGCTTTTGAGCCCAGAAATTATACTGAGGCTTCACAGTATCCTGATTGGGTTGAAGCCATGGATGCTGAGTATAAAGCATTGGTGTTAAACAACACCTGGGATGTTACTGCACTGCCTGAACATAAGACCCCAGTTGCTTGTAAGTGGGTTTTTAAGATTAAAATAAAATCTGATGGCACGGAGGAGAGGAAGAAAGCACGCCTGGTAGCCAAGGGGTTTACTCAGCAAGCTGGATTGGATTATGAGGAAACCTTTTCTCCCGTTGCGAAATTAGTAACTATTAAGACACTATTGGCTGTTGCAGCTCATAAACGATGGCATCTTCACCAACTGGAAATCAATAATACCTTTCTACATGGGGAATCGGATGAGGAAGTTTATAAGCTTATGCCTCCAGGTTAAGAACAGCAGGGGGGGATGGTAAACCTCTGGTTTGCAAGCTAAACAAATCTATTTACAATTTGAAACAAGCTTCGAGACAATGGTTACTTCTTACATCATGTCACAAAGCTTCAGGCAGTCTAAGTCTGATCATTCCTTGTTTAGCAAAACAGATGGCTGCTCATTCACCACACTTTTAATATATGTGGACGATATAATAATTGGGGGAAATGATTTGTCTTACATCGAAAGGTTCAAAGCTGAATTAAACAAGCAGTTCAAATTGAAAGACTTAAGGAATTCTGAAATACTTCTTGGGTCTTGAAGTGGCAAGAAATTCAACATGAATTTCCATTTGCCAAAGAAAATATACGTTGGATGTTTTAACTGATGCTGGATACCTTGGTGCAAAACCAACAAATAGTGCATTACCATTCAATCTGAAATTGAGAAAGGATGACGGTGAGGCCATTGCTGATCCTAATGTTTACAGAAGACTTGTGGGGAGAATTCTATACCTCACAATCACTAGACCTGACTTGTCTTATGCGGTCCAAGTCTTGAGCCAATTTCTCCAATCGCCTAAACAGCTTCATCTAGAGGCAGCATATCATGGACTAAGGTATTTGAAGGGCACACCACGGCAATGGCTTTTCTTTCCTAGCAAAACTGATCTTCAACTCAAAGGGTACTGCGATGCTGATTGGGCAGCATGTTCTAATACCAGAAGATCTATTACAGGATATTGTATATTCTTAGGGGATTCTTTGTGTCATGGAAGTCTAAAAAACTTACACCGTGTCAAGATCCTCTGCTGAGGTAGAATATAGATCTATGGTTGCTGCTGTATGTGAGCTTACATGGCTGAAAAATATCTTGAATGATTTCATACCAAACCTGCCTTGCTGTTTTGCGATAGTCAGTCTGCTATACACATAGCAAGTAATCCGATTTTCCACGAAATGACCAAGCATATAGAAATAGATTGTCATTTGGTAAGGGATAAGGTTCAAGTCAATGAGGTAAAGATGCTGCATACTTCATCTCAGCGACAATTGGCAGACCTATTAACTAAACCTTTGGCTAGAACGAGATTTGCCTCACTTCTTGGCAAGATGAGAGTGTTAAATATACACTTGCTATCTTGAGGGGGAGTGTTGAGATATTAGAAAAGCTTGAGGTTATTTATGTCATTTTATCATCTTCCACTCTGTTTTGGTAGTTAGGATTTGTATACATAAGGGATTTCATTCTATTGTAATTCGTGTGATTCATTGCCTCAATTGAATAAATAATTTCTCCCGCCTTTCCCTCTCTCTCAAATCAGATCTATAGTTCACATTTCTACAGACGGGGTGGGCATAACATTGCCACCAGCAGAAGTACATTGCCAGACCCAGATTTTTACATAAAGCGGAAGCCTTTAAAGCTAAGAAAAGGCTAATCGTGTCTTATTCTTAAGAGGGTAACTGCTAAAATATACAAGTGGAAACATGTAAACTCACCACAGAGATCAGTCTCAATCATCATATCACTATTTGCAGCATGATTATACTCGAAAATTGAGTCCAACCAACAAAAAAGAAGCTTGGGGTCATACAAAGTACATATGGTTTTTGGACTCAATTTGATGCACCTTGTCGTTCTTAAAAAAAGGTAATTAAGGAACTGGTTGTAGGTCTTTAGTAGCAGAAAACCAATAAGAGGCGGCAGGGAGTCATAAAAAGTTCAGACTATACCATACAACTCTGAAATGTGCAAGAAATATAATTTTCAAACTGACTTGATTCACATATCACTAGTTCATTGCTACATAGCTTCGGTAACGAAATTAACTCAACCCCAAACTCCAGTGCAAACTTTCTACCCAAAAAAGTTACAGCACATTTACAACATAAATATCAGTACATTCTGCCTCTAAGTTAATTCGTATTAGCTTACACATATCAACACAAACCAAAAAGGCCCAAAACAGTATAAAAAAGAACAGAATTAAAATCGTTAATATCAAAAAATACACACAGATGGAGGGAGACAAACTTACAAGCAATAGGTTGGAGAGAAGACTTGAAAAGAAGGAGATTGAGCTTGGAGCATGTTTCTGAAATTGGGTTATTGAAATCTTGATGCCACTCAACTGGGATGTAATAAACCCAATAAATGGAATTCTATGGCTCTTTAACTTTTTATGGTTCTGAATTCAATCAGAATAGGAAGAAAATGTAGTAAAAATCCAGTAAATTATTTTGAAAATATGAGAAAGTTAAGAAAAAGCCTTGAAAGGAGTAAGAATAGGGGTGTCTTTCAGATCAGTGGCTGCCACAAGGGAGGCTAGGTTTCAACGCTGTGAGAGAAAGAAGGGGCTTCACGCTTGATTTCAGAATAGGTTTCACATTTTTTGATTTCGGATTGGTTTGGTTTGAAGGGTTTGACCAGTAAACCAACCCCCGACTCACATAATTTCACATTATGTTACTAGTCTGTAACATATAATCCTGCTTGAAAAACATACATGCGTGCGTTTTCTTGTAGATGATTAGTACATCTACAAGATTCTTGATCAACTGCTAACAAGAGCATGCACAAAGTATAAAGGGCTGTGCAACTCCACATAAAGAAGAGTGAGAGAAATGAAGGTACTACAAGTATCAAGATCGCTGCTTAAACCTCAAGTCTTAACCAGATCCATCCAACTGCAATGGACTTGGCATCCTCTTAGTAACAAATTCAGCTTCCTTCAATTTCCCTTCAGCCTCAAGAGTACTTCTCAAGTCTTCTTTGCAGCCCAAAGGTTGTTGAATTCCCTTCTCTAACATCTTGTAGTAAAGGTCGAATGCTTCAGATGCCCTCTGGGCTTTACAAAGACTCGTCAAAACTTGACTATATATAGCCTCGTCAATGTTATGATCATTTTTTAGACTAAAACCAAGCAATTCATGTGCCTCCATCAACTTTCCTCCATCACAAAGGAATGAAATTAATTCTTCCATGCTCAAGACATAACCACTCTCATAAAGACTTCTAGAAACCTCAAATGCCTTATCCCGTAAGCCACACTTGAAGAGAAGCTTAACGGTGTCTGTTGAGAGATCGATGTTTTGTCTGATCTCTTTCTCTAACATTAACATCACTAAGCTAGCAGATTCAAGAGCAGAACCCTGCTTGACAAGTTCCGTGAGAATACGATGGAAAGTAGATGATCTAGGAAGATAAGAGCTTATCAACATCTTTTTTAAAGTATCATGGGCAAGATTTGGCTCACCATTTATCAACAGAGCTTCAATCAGGGAGTTGTAAGTCTCAAGATCAGGCACCAAATTTCTTCTCAACATTAAGACCAAGAGCTTGTGCCCAGCTATAGAGGTTCCTTCCTTGCAATGCCCCAAGATCAAGGTTCTATATGCCGGAGGATCCTGTATTCCTCTACGCATTAGCTGCCTGAGAACTTGCTCAGCTTTCTTCGTTTTCCCATTTCGACAAAGATATTCAAAAATGGGATTGTATGCCGCAACAAGGGGAGTGCACCCATCATCACATAACAGAATCTCCTTCGCCAATAACTCATCAAGCAACTCGGCGGCCCTCCCAAAATCCAACTTCTGGCACAAACCCCGGATCAGCACACTGTACGAGGCTGAATCTTGTTGGACCTTCAGCTCCTTCATTTTCTCAAAAACTTTAAATGCCTCACTCAAATCACCCACTTTGCAATGAGCATTCATCACCATGTTAAAAGTGCATGTATCAGGCACAAATCCCCCAAGCCACCCTTCTAAAAGATCTTTTATCTTATCGAACATTTGGGCTTCGCAAAGCCCATTTATAATTGTATTATAAGTGATCTCATTCGGCTTAATCTCGCTATCAACCATCTCCCTCAATACATCTAACATTATGTCAATCTCTTGGTTCTTACAATACCCTCTAACCAAAGTGGTGTAAGTAACAACATTCGGCTTCAAATTTTCCCCCTTTAGACACATACCCTTTACCACATTGTGTGCAGTTGTCACTTTCCCTGCTCTACACAACCCTTCAACAATCGTGTTATAGGTTATCAAATCTGGTTTGCAATTAAACAGCTCCATTTCTTTAAAGAACCTAAATGCATCATCCATTCTCGAGTTCATACAAAACCCTCTTATCAATATATTAAACGTGTATAAATCGGGCTTTGCACCAAAAGTCCTAAGCATTTCATCATAGAACTCGAAAACCATTCCCGTCCGACCTCTTTTGAGCAAAATAAAAAACAAATTATTAAATGTAAACGTAGAAGGCGAAATACCCATTGATTTCATGGTTTTGAACACCTTTATTGATTCCATGAAAAGCCCGGCACTACCATAGCTCCGAATCAAGCTGTTGAAAAACTTGTCAGTGAGTGGTATAGTATTGTTGGATTTTGTTGGAATAGACAGGAGGAAGTTTCGAGCTGAATTCAGGTTTCGGGCCCGACCAAGAATTTCGAGCATGAGGAAGTAGGAATGCTCGCTGGGGGTGAAACCCGTGTTACGAGACCAGTTGAAGAAGTGGAGGGCGTTGGCAGGGGCCTTGATGAGGCGGAGGGTTTGAAGGAAGCTGGTCTCGGAGAGGGGAGTGTGGGTGGAAAGGGAGGATTCAAGCTGTACTGACCAGGGCTTTGTATTGATGAGCAGGGCCATTTTTCGGGCTTTCTTGCTTTTAGTGGGTTTGGCCTTTTGATGGTGGATATCATCTTCACAGTTGTTGGGTTCAGCGACAGCGGAAGTGGTGGCAGTGGATTGTTCGGAGAATAAGTCTTTGAGATTTGAAGGGACTGAGGATGAGAATGTGCGTGCGTATTTGGAGAGAGGGCTTTTGGGGCTAGTGTAACTTTGGTATCGTGAAAACGGAAAGAAGCCCATGAAATGGGATTGTAAGCATATCGGTGGTGCCCAGCGCCGTCGCTACTCCCACCTCCTCTTTCGATCAAGTAGAGAGAATTTACCTGGAGGTCAAAGTACGAATGTAGAAAACACCGCTTAGTACAACTTCACAGGCCCCTGCCAGACCCGGGGGGCCACATTTTTTTTTTGAGCCGTGCTACAGTGCTCGCGTGGGTGACCGCAGGGATGACCGCACACACACATGGGGGTCGAGATAATTTTATTCACATGGGACCCGTGCCTCGGCTGTGAGTGTGCGGTCATCCCCGCGGTCACCGGTGCGGGTCGTTTAGCATTTTTCTTTTTTTTTAAATACATTTGAGTGGGACCGCGCTACATTGAGGGGACCTGTAAGGCCCTATGAATTATTCAAAGATTTAGGCAAACCTGCATAGGAATGAAAAAAAAAAACTCGACAAATTCGATACTCGCGAAATCCGTCTCGAACGGGATGGGAATTACCTACTTAATCGGGTATTCGGATCGGGGATGCGGCGGGGAAGGGTGCTCCCCTATCCCCCTTTAATTATTATTATTATTTTATTTTTTTTAGAATTCAATACTTTAAATGAAAAATTTCACGAAATTTTATTAGTTATAATAGAAAAATGACAATTAAAATTATTTGTCCCGGTGTAATAAATGGAGGTAATAAAATAAATTATCAATAACTTTTTTAAAAAATTAAACGAGGTAGTAAACGGGACAACTATCAAGTACTTTCGTGTGTTTGGCAGCAAGTGCTATATACTAAGAGATAGAGAAAATTTGGGCAAGTTTAATTCTAAGAGTGATAAGGGAATCTTTCTAAGTTATTCCAAAAATAGTCGAGCCTATCGTATTTACAACTATCGTAGACGGGTTGTGATGAAGTTCATCAATGTAGTAGTGGATGATGTTTGTAGTGAGGGGAGATTGGAAGTAAAGGGGTGGAGCTGGAACACAAGTGTTGATCATGTCATGGTAGTTGAACCTAAAGAGACCCCTGTTCGCGATTCCCCACGTGCTTCTAATGGTTTAGATAGTCCTACTAAGGAATCTACATCTTATGATAAACCTGAAGCTCCTAAAGAACTCTCTTCCCGCATTAAGACGAATCATCATAAAGTGAATATTATAGGGGATTTGGATGAAGGAATAAGACTCTGTAAGAGGGCGTTGAACAATCTAGTGATGCATGAAGAGCTAAATCAGTTTGTGAGAAATAAAGTTCGAAATTCAGTTCCTAGGCCTGATGATTGTAATGTTATAGGTACTAAGTGGATATTTAAGAATAAAACCGATGATCAAAGTATTATAACTAGAAATAAGGCTAAGTTAGTAGTCTAAGGATATACTCAGGTCGAAGGAATTGATTTCGATGAAACATTTGCCCCGGTAACTAGGCTTCAATCCATTAGAATTCTTCTGCCTGTTGCCTGCACTTTATGTTTTAAATTATATCAAATGAATATCAAGAGTGCCTTCTTAAATGAAGTACTTCAGGAAGAAACCTATGTTGAACAACCTAAAGGATTTATTGACTCTAAATATCCACATTATGTTTATAGGTTGAATAAAGCTTTATATGGTCTGAAACAAGCTCCCAAAGCTTGGTATGATAGGCTTACTACATATCTCATAGAACATGGTTTTTTGAGAGGTGGTGCAGACAGAACCCTATTTATAAGACGTCTTGAAGATAACATCACGATAGCTCAGATCTACTTCGACTTTATCTTTGATTCTCCTATTGATTCTCTTGCTCATGATTTTGCTGAGTGTATAAAGTAAGAATTTGAGATGAGCATGATTGGAGAATTAAATTATTTTTTAGGGCTTCAAGTTAAACAAGCTGATGATGGCTTTGAAATATGCAAAAAATCTTGTCACTTTTTTTGGATTAGATAGCAAGAAACACACTAGAACCCCCACGAGCACCAGTCGAGTTAGGTCATGATCCTACAGGTAAGAGTGTTGATCAGACTCTTTACAGAAGTATGATAGGTAGTTTACTTTATCTCACTGCTAGTAGACCTGATATAGCTTTTAGTGTAGGGGTTTGTGCACGCTTTCAGGCTGATCCCAAAGAATCTCACATGAGTGTCGTACAACGTATCATCAATATGTCAATGGGACTATAGATTATGGGATCCCGCAGGACTCTAAACTTGATCTTGCTGGTTATTCTGATGCCGATTGGGCTGGCAATGCTGATGATAGAAAAAGCACTTCTGGAGGCTGCTTTTACATTGGAGTCAATCTTGTTGCTTGGATGAGTAAGAAACAAAATTCTATCTCATTGTCCACGGTAGAAGCTGAATATATTGCAGCAGGAAGCTGCTGCACTCAACTGCTTTGGATGAAACAGATGTTGAGTGACTATGTATTGAACAGGGTACTATGACTTTGTTTTGTGATAACACTAGTGTTATTAATATTTCCAAAAATCCCGTTTAACACTCTCGAACTAAACATATTGACATACGACATCATTTTATTCGAGAGCTTGTGGAGACTTGTATTGTAACACTTGAACACATTTTTACTGAGAACCAATTAGCTGACTTATTTACAAAACCATTAGATGGTCTGAGATTTGAATTTCTTCGGACGGCTATTGCTGTTTGTGTGCCTCATTGATTCAGTATTTTTGTTGCATGCTCGTTCAATGCCATTGTGTGAAATTGATTTATGCATCCTTTCTTTATTTTCTTTTACTTTTTATTGTCCTTCCTTTTGCTTGAGTTGTCATTTTACCTGGGGCATTTTTTTGCCCCTTCTTGCCGCAAGCTATGGAGCCAAGATCCGGCCAGCTCCAGCCACCAAAACCTCCAGACAATGATACCAATGGACAGCCCTTACCCCCCCTCTTCATTTCCATACCAAGAACATCCCGTATTTCCAAGTATTCCGACCGGTACAAAGCTTCAAACTTCGCAGCCTGAAAAACTGAAAATCGCCGGATTCTCCATTTCCGGCCAAAATACCTGGCGGAACTCATCATTGACCAATCTCCCTCCTCTAGATGACCTCACCCAAGCCATCAATTGCAACCAAACATCAAGCCAAGCTGTTGAGTTTAATCCAGAATTCTGCCCAGTCGCGCCGCGAGCGGAATCGTCTGATAACTATGTACTTTCCGGCGCCGTCAAGAAGAACGACGATGGAGGACCACCTAGGCTCGACTCCCCACCTTCCGTAGCACCTTGCCCAGCCACGGGTCTAGGTCATTTTCACCCAGCTTTCAATCAATTCATGGATGAAGTTCACGGTCTGTGCAAAAAATTCGAAACTGAGGAATTTGATGAATCTGCTCTGTTGCAAATGATTAATTCGACCAAGACAACTTCAATTGGCATTGATAAGGTCATGGGTAAGCAGCCAATTGTTGCAATTAGCAACGAAAATTTTGGTTTGGATTTCGCCCCAATTCCTCCACGAGATGAAGGTATTAACGCTGCAATTGATGATGTTATTGAGCCTATTGATGTTAATTCACTTCACAAATCTGCAAGTGGGGTTCCAAGGATCATGGGTAACATGCCAATTGTTGAGGATGTTAGACAATTGACCTCCAATTTTATTTCCCAAGCCACGGCCATTGAAACCCCCTCAATTCCTAATTTAGGTGACTACGCTTCTTCAAGGGACAGGATACATCCACCAATGAATTCTACTCATGCTACCATAAATCCAGTTTCTGTGCCTCCAGTCAACAATTTGGCTAATCTTACTTCCGATTTTGAGCTTACTTCACGGATTCATCGGCAAACGAATTTTGTTGCCTCTGTGGATGCAAGTTCACATCTGAATCGAATCCAGCAGGCGAAATATGTTGGGACCAATTCTGCACCGGGTACTAGTTCACACGATGTACCACTCGCCACCGGCCCCTCCGCGCGTGGCAGTCACACACAGCCTAATACAGTTGTTCCTATTGCTCAGGGTTTAACTACACCACATGTTCCCTCATCATCTGTTCTTGGAGTTACCCAAGCTCCTCGTTCTTATACCGCAGCACTCAATTGCAAACCCGCGATTACACAGGCTGAAGGAGTCAAAGGAAATCATTTGCGCACGTCCTTCGTGCTCCTGAGGATTCTAGACATAGTAGTTTGGTATCCAAGGAACCATATATTCACCATGGTGAGCCTGCAGTATTCTTTGATGAATCAGATGAGCTATTTCTGGCTGAGGCCTACAGCTTTACACTTGTAGGTAAATTTGTGCATCGCAAACCCTCTATGAGTAAGGTACGTGAAAATTTTATGCGTTTTGGTTTCTTTGGTGATTATGAAATTGGACTTATCGATGATGCACACATTATTATTCACATAGTTCACGAGGATGATTATTCACGATTATTCTTCAAACCCACTTGGTATATTGATGGTTGTCCTATGCGTGTATTTAAATGGGCTCCTAGTTTTAGTCCACAATATGAGGTTCCTATTGCTCCTGTTTGGGTGTCATTTCCTTTACTTCCCATTCATTTTCGAGCTAAGAGTGCTCTGTTCGCTATAGCTAAGGCTATTAGGCTTCCACTTCGTATTGACGAAGCAACTTCTGATCTTCGTCGTCCTAATGAAGCGAGGGTATGTATTGAGGTCGATTTGGAATGTAAGCTCCCTGATAGAATATGGATCGAAAGGGAGAAGATGGGAGGATATTGGCAGCCTGTGGTATATGATAAGGTGCCAGATTTTTGTTTTCGTTGCAGACATTTTGGCCATTCGGATGAGAAGTGTTCTAGTGGTTCCCATCCTGCTCCACCTTCTACGGCCCCAAGTGTTGTTGACCCGAATCATAGGCCGAATCCAGTTTCAGCCAAGGATAAGGGCAAGGGTAAGGATGTCATGACTGCACCTCGACAGTGATGGACACCTATTAAGAGACATCAAAGGAGACAAGTTGGTACTTCAGATAAGATCTCCCAGTCCATCCTTCAGAGTGTTCCTCGTATTGCCACTAGTGGTCACACCACTACTGTTGCTTCATCGCAGACACTTGCTACACATATGGCTCCCACTTATTCTACTTCTCCATCTATCATCAGCACTACTGCTACACAGGCTACTACTTCTCTGTCACTTGATCATCCTACAGATGTTCCTTACAGGGTTGTTCCTCAGAGTTCACCAGTTGTTACATCAATTGATCAATCAGGTATTCAGGCCTCGGTCCCCGTCACCTGTGCATCTATGACAATTACTTCTTCATGCTTTGACCCTAGCTTGAGGGATATGATCGTGAGGCCGCAAGGCTTCAGTAGTACGAATGTACCTATTGCACATTGTCAGCAGAATATGGAGGTTCCTTTGTCTACAGAGCAATCGGATTCAGAGGGTTTTCCCCAGGTTGCAGTTCATCAGCAGGGTCCTTTTCGTAGATCTTCTTTTGATAATTTAACAGGTCTAGCTGGAAGGACAGAGGATGATGGATTTGTCCCAGTTAGTCGGAAAAGACATTCGAAAGTTACTGATAACTCACTACCCAGGATGATGACCAGGAGTTGGTCGCAGGATACCTCTTCCTGTACTTCCAGATGAGTGCTATCATCTGGAATATGAGAGGTGTAGCTAGTGTAGCTACTCGCAGATGCCTGAGAAAACTTATTCAGCTTCATCAGGTTTAAATTTTGGTTATTCTTGAGCCTATGGTTTTGGAGAAGAGGTTTGATTTTGTTCGTTGTTATCTGCATTTCGATACTGGGGTTCAGAATGAGTCGAATAAGATTTGGGTATTCTGGAATGTGGGTACTACCGTTACTATTATTGATGATCATACACAGTACCTACATGTCAGAGTTGTGGATCCCAGACTTACACGACCTATTTACTTGACTTCTGTCTACGCTGCTTGTCAGGCCTATGTTAGGAGGGAATTGTGGGCGGGTCTTCGCCACATTTCCCTATCTATGGACGATCATAGGCTTGTTGGGGGTGATTTTAATGTCATCACACATGATGGTGAGCGTTCTGGTCATAGTCGTCAAGATCGGGGTTCTACTGATTTCTCTGATATGATGTTGGATTATGGCTTAGAGGACGCTGGCTTTTCTGGGTCTCAGTTTACCTGGACGAATGGCAGGATCAGTAAAAGATTGGATAGAGTCTTGATTAACTCTTTAGCTGCAGACTTTTGTCGACAACTTACTGTGACTCATCTGAATCGTACCTCATCTGATCACTCACCTTTACTTTTACAGTGTATTTCTGATGATGATTTAGGTCCTAGACCATTTAGATTCTTCAATGTGTGGACCAAACATCATGACTTCTCCGCCTTCGTTTCTCAAAAGTGGTCACTTCCTACTCATCTTACAGGAATGGCTGCCCTTTGGGAAAAGTTCTTTAGGCTGAAACAGGGACTTAGGTAGTGGAATCGACGGGTATTTGGTGATGTGTTCCAAAGAGTTAGAGACGCTGAGGAAAAGGTTGACCAGGCAGAGATTGATTTTGAGGCTGATCCTACACCGGAGCACTGTGACTTACTTCATCACGCATAGGCTGATTTGAACCGGACATTAGCTATTAAGGAGGGTTTTTGGAAGCAAAAGGCCTGCTCTCGTTGGGTATGTGAGGGAGATCGTAACACCAGATATTTTCATTCGCTGGTACATGGACGACGGATCAGATCTCGTATCAGGAACATCACGAATCAGGCAGGGGAAGTTCTTACTACTCCAGCAGATATTCAGAGTTCGGCTTTCTCTTTTTTCCAGGAATTATTATCCGCTCCTTCACAGCCTCTGGAGCATATTCGTCCTGATATCGTACCTAGGATACTGACGGAGGTAGACAATATGGCGCAGAACCGCTTCCCTTTGATTGATAAGGTACGGGAGGCTATTTTCAGTATTGATGCTGACAGTGTTGCGGGCCCTGATGGATTTTCATCATTGTTCTACCAACACTGTTGGGATATTATCAAGGATGATGTTTACGGTGCGGTCATTGATTTCTTTGAGGGTGGTCATTTACCGAGAGGATTTGCTACTACGTCTATTGTTTTGCTCCCGAAGAAGGAGAATGCTTGCAGATGGACGGATTATCGCCCTATCAGTCTGTGTACAGTGTTCAATAAGCTTATTACAAAGCTGTTGAATAATAGACTTAGCTCATTTCTGCATTGTATTATTTCCCCTCAGCAAAGTGGATTTGTCCGAGGTCGACTTATTGGGGACAATGTTTTGTTGACCCAGGAGCTTCTACACACGTTGGATAATAAAATGCGTGGAGGGAATGTTATGCTCAAGCTTGACATGGCTAAAGCATATGATCGTATGGATTGTGGATTGATTTATTCTATACTGGAGGCTTATGGTTTTGACCAGTTGTGGATTGATCGGATTAGACGTTGTATATCGGAGTGTCGATTCTCAGTCCTTCTGAATGGGCAACCATGTGGTTTCTTTTCTTCATCGCGGGGGCTCAGACAGGGAGATCCTATCTCTCCATCCTTATTTATTATTGTTGCGGATTACTTCTCTCGATTGCTTATTCGGAGGTTTCAAACTTATCCTAGTATGCAGTATCGACATGGAGGTAGTACTCTTGTGTCTCATCTTGCTTTTGCTGATGATATAATTATATTTACCAATGGACAGAAGAAGTCTGTCAGAAGGGTCATCGATGGTGAATAGAGAAAAGAGTGGTCTTATATTGCCCAGGCGGGCATCTGATATTCAGATACGGAGGCTAGTGACCTTGACTGGATTTTCACATTAGGGACAGCCGTTCACATATTTGGGTGTCCCTTTGTTTAAAGGGACTAAGAAGAGTTTTCTTTATGATGACCTCATTATGAAGGTTAGGAGTAAGATTTCTGGATGGGCTTCCCGCCTTCTTTCTCCTGGTGGTAGGATTACTCTACTGAGGTCTGTTCTTTCCTGTATACCACTATATCTTTTCTAGATTATGCGACTTCCTAAGGTCATTCTGAAAAAGTTGGAGAGTATATTTGCGCGATTCTTATTGGATACTAAGGATCATGCGCGTCGTCTACATTGGCAGAGTTGGAAAGCGATTTACCTTCCTGCGACGAGGGAGGCTTGGGATTTAGACGACTACAGGATACGGTGGACACATTTTCATTGAAGCTTTGGTGGTTGTTCAGGTCTCAAATTTCTCTTTGGGCTCAGTTTCTACTGGGCAAATATTGTAGAGGGACACATCCGTCGCTTGCATCAGTTCCTCAATCGGCATCTCCTATTTGGAAGAGACTGAAGAGATTTGGACCTTGTGCCGAGACACACATTGCGTGGCGCCTTGGGATAGGACAGATCTTTTTTTGGCATGACTGTTGGATGGGTGATTCTACTTTGGCATCGAGTTTTCCACACAGACAGCACACATCTACGAGGGTGCAAGACTTTTTCGAGGATACTGGATGGGATTTTGGGCGATTGTTACAGGCTCTTCCATCAGCTATGGCAGAGCAGATTGCGGCCATACCACTATGTCTTGATGTCTCGGATCGTATTTTCTGGAGGGCCACATCAGATGGTAGATTTACCACTAAATCAGCATGGCAGCTCATCCGCTCTAGTAGACCAGTACAAGATTCATTTCGCCTACTGTGGAGCCCTATCATACCTCCTACCATTTCTTTCTTCTGTTGGAGATTGTGGCAGGACTTAATACCAGTTGATATTATTATCCAGAGGAGGATAGGTAGTCAACTAGCTTCTCGATGTCAGTGTTGTTCAGAGATTGAGACCATCACTCATATTTTTACTGGTAGCAGCATTTCAGATCATGTTTGGCAACATTTTGGGGCTTTATTTCAGATTACCATGAGTGCAGGAGAGAGTGTCGGACAGAGATTTCTGAGATGGAGGTATTCTGGTCGGTTTGCAAGGATCGGGCACGTTCGCATCATTATTCCTCTATTCATTTTCTGGTTTCTTTGGACCGAGAGAAATGATGCAAAGCATAGGGACATATGTATGAGCTTGAGACGGATCATTTGGAGAGTATACCGTATGATATCATTCCTCCATATTGGTGGATTATTTTGGCCGGTACATTGGCGTGACGACATGCAGCTTGCTCCATGTTTTGGTATTTCTTTGACTCTGCCTTCATCTCCTCCCCCTACTATGGTTTGGTGGGGCACTCCACCAGTTGGATCTGTCAAGATCAACACCGATGGTTGCGTCAAGGATGGGTTTGCGAGTGGGAGAGGCATCATTAGGGATCACACAGGAAACTGTATCAGGGCCTTCTCGGTTTCTTATGGACAGTGTATGATACTAGAGGCAGAACTCAGAGCTATTCGTGATGGGATACTACTGGCTAAAGATCTTGGATTGTCAGATATTTGGGTTGAGGCAGACTCGATTGTGGCCATTCACTGCATTACCAAAGGTGGCGGACCGTGGCATATTCAGGGGATACTCAGACATATTGCAGATATTGTTTCATTTGACAGAGATATGGTTTCCCACATCTTTAGAGAGGGGAACCAAGTTGCAGATGCTCTTGCTTCAGAGGGTTGGCATCATCGTACATACCAGGAATATGAACTAGCCGACCTACCACGACACATCAGGGCACTTGTTCAGATTGACAGATATGGCTTGCCCAGCATTAGAGTTTAAGTATTTGTCTTTTATTTTCTTACTTTTGCTTACAAGTATGCTTTTTGTAAGGGAGGTAGTACTCATTTTTTATTGCTTTCCTATTATTCTTTACTTTCACTGTAAGGGAAGTAGTACTTCCTCATTTATTGATGTTCTTGATTTCAATTGTAACCACGGTATTCCTCCGCCACAAGTGAGGACATATTAATAAAATTTTGGAGGTACCGCCCTCCTTCCTTAAAAAAAAAAAAAAATGTGTCTTCTTGGTATGTTGGGTTGCATTGGTATTATGTTTTGATTTAGCATGCATGATTGAAATTGAATAATACTATATGTTTCGTAGATTACATATATTTTATAAACTGTTTGAACTGCTTTACTTATACTGTTTCCACACATTTCACACTGGTGTTGAGTTGTCTATTTCAGGAAACAGATGCTGATTAAAATGTAGAATTCTTTCAAGTCAGTTAATTGTGTCATAGGTGGTTGAGTCTGTATTTCATATTTGATTGCTGCCTTGACTTTAGTTAGTAGTTTTGTCACAAAATGCTAAAGGGGGAGCTTGCTAGGTTTTAATTATGTAATTGGCAATTCTGTAAACAAAAGGGACTTAATTGTAAATGATGTAAAAAGTCAAGAAGTAATGTGCAATTATATGAAAATGGGTTTGTTAGGTTTAGGGTTCACTTGACTGTCGCTATGGATTGGCTCGAGCGTCAAAAACAGAACCTCCAATACTCGATGTCGCCCTGCCTTAGCTTAAGAGACAGGGTTGTCCGGGAAATTTTTATTTCGCGATTTAAAAGCTTTTTCCTCGACCTATTACTTTTCTAACCTACCTATAAATACCAAAACACATCTGAACGTGAAAATTAAGGTTGATCATTGAGAGAGCTTCATCAGAGAGAATACCATCATATGCCACTTTCAACCTTCGTCTTGTGAGTTTGTTTTGGTGACAAAAACATCAATTTCGTAATCCAAATACCAAATTGTTCTTTCCATCACATCTGTCAGAGTTCCTGAAGATCGAGGGAAGTTCACTGGAAGTTCCATCCATTGAAGAACGCGGTGTTTTTATTGGATCCACATGAGATAAACGATTTCACAAAGCTGTGACTTGTTGCAGGAGATCACAATCTAGGAAAGTTTTGGAAACTGCAATTGGGAGTGGTGCATGAGTATAGAATCCAGGAAAGCTGTTGGAACTGCAGTCAAGAGATCAGATAGTATGTGTCGTCGTCTAGGCTGGTAGACTGTAAGTTACAAATCGTTTATAGTGAATTGTTGATTGGAAAAGTGCCTGGAGTTTTTACCCCGCTGGGGTTTCTCCGTGATCATATCGTGTGTTCTTACTGCTTTCATTATTGATTATATTAACTGTAGTATTTAAATATAGGTTAAATTGACTTGTATGCTTAATCATCTAGAGATAATTAATTGGTGACATGTTGCTAATTAATTAATATTTTTAATTCCGCATAATATACCTATTCACCCCCCTTTAGGTATTGTTAGGGTCGAATTACGTAACTTTCAATTAGTTCTAAGAATTCTTGTATGATCGCAATATTTAATATAGATATCTCTACTCGTTATGCTAAACTATCGAATTTTACTATATAGTCTAAATTTCAAACACATCTCTCGATTCGTAAAAGATTCACGAAGTCATCAAATTAGTGATCAAGTAATTTAAAGCATTAAATTCATAGTAAAGTCAACACATGAACGATAAAATACCAAGAATCATGAATAAAGGACATAATGATTTTCAAGTAGATTACATCGTTTGCCCTAACATAAAGTTTAGCTACTCATAATAAATGAAGAAGAAAAACAATAAGTTATTGAGTACATCACTAGATTTTGAATATAGATGTAGAACAAGAAATAAAGCTTACACCAAGATGTACTTCATCTTCCAATCAATGCTTCAAAATGTGTACTTCATCTTCAATCTCTAGTTGTATCTTTTTTTTTCTCAATGTTTGGAACCCCTAAAAGTGATTCATTTCTTCTATTTATACTTCCCTACACGGTTTCCCAAAAATTGGAGTCTTTCTGGACTTTTCGCTGGCCTAAACATCAGAACCTTAAAATAGGCGGCGCAGCGCCTAAGCGTTAGGAGGTAGCGCCTAGGCGCCGCGATGTAGATTCGGGCAGTGCCTAAGCGCTATGAGTGTAGCCCCTAGGCGTTACATCTCTGTAAAAATTGGCTTCTTTAGGGTAAACATAGCGCATGGGCACTAGGTTGTCGGCGTCGGGTGCTAACTCGCTGTTCCAAATTCTGCATCCTTTTTAATATTTTTGTCATAACTTTTTCTCGATATCCAATTAAGACGATACGATTAAAAATGCGTTGGAAATATTACTCAAAGGGCTACAACTTTTCTAGAGTAGATCTTTTTCATTTCGAACGTTAACTAAGCCAAAAATGGGTATCAATCTCCAACTAAAAATCTGGACATCCTTGTGTGGTTGAAATTTGATTTGTTAAAATATTTTGGCCATATTTTCACCCTTTTTGACTTTTTATTATATCCAATTGACCTCTAGTATTTTCGAATCTTCATCGTGAGCTCCAACACAACTTTTGAGTATTTGTACTTTAGCCATCAAATTTTGGATCTTACCCATATTCACTAATTTTCACTTCTTTTTTTCAATTTCACTTCCATTCATCGAGTTTCACGTAATAACACATTATATAATAAATTAGGCTATAATTCCATTAAAAAAAATTACGAAATGTTAATATTTTAGAGCCCGAATAAGTGTACTTATCAAACACTCCCAAACTTAAACATTTATTTGTCCTCAAACAAAACCATAACCTAACTTAACAAACACACAAACATGAAAAATGTTTTAATTAGATAACCTGCCATTTTGTCTCATGATTGAAATCATTGTATTAAATGGATAAACAACTTCAAGGTCGCATTATCAAAATCAATTTCTACTTTTTCAATGCAAAACTGATGTGCGTGTGTGAAGAATTTAGCTTAGCATTTTGAATTCATAAGTTGTTTCAATTCCCGACCCTTAATGGTCAAATATGTTCTTTCATCATTCGTAAGATTCACACACCCTCAAACTTATTATTTTCGATATTTTCTAGTGTGTGAACTAAGGTTGGATTTTCTAATATCCTCGCATCTCTAGTTTAGGAAATTTCACCAATTGCAGTTCAACATGACAATAAATAAGGATTCTCCATTGAATTAGATTGCTTCAATCTCTATGACTTAACGAGGTTAACAATCTCTTATTAAAAGTCAAGTTTTCTTAAACAAGTGTTTGAGACTTAATTAAGATATTTGGTGCGTCTTCTGTTTCATACACTTGCTTTTTCTGATTTTTTTTTCAAACAATTTTTTTATTTATTTAAAGGATTCTCTCCCTTAAACTTTCTAAATGACTTATTTAACAAGCTTTCGACCGATGACTCCCAAGTCGATGACCATAGGGTACCAGGTTTTAAAAACATTTGCAAACTTAATTGCTCGAGTTATAAAGGATACGAAGAGAAATTTTCAAATAAAATATTTTTTATGTTTTGATTAGTGCAATGTCACTTATTTCACACAAATTCAAGTAAAACAACCTCTAACTTGAGATTTCCACCCAATTACATCATGTTGACCTTAGACAATCCACAAAAGATTTTTCTAATTCACACATGTAATCCCTATTTATCTCAACATCTTCCTACAACAGTGAAATCCGCCTAAACTATTCTAAATTTGATTCAAGAATATAAAATTTAGTGATTTTGGGTTTAACATCTATGATCCACTATTTCAATCTATCCAATTATTAAATCAACTCATTACTACACGATGCTTAACTTAATTCATGTGTTCAATATATATCAAAATTTCACATGAAAAAATAACAATTAATCTTAGCATGCAACTTATTCACCATTCATAGAATAATTCATGATTTAATATATTCATCATTACCAGCCAAGCCAACTAACTCACACAAACACACAAAAATAAAATATTTTTATTTTATTTTATTTTTTAATTTTTAAAATGTTTTTAATTTTTCAAACTCTTTTTTTTTTTTACTAAAACAATAAAAGTACACAAAAAAACATTAAAAAAAATGAAAAATCAAGTTTTACACCCCTAAACTTAAACTAGATATTTTCCTCATTGTTTTTAATTCTAAATTCGCATATAAATGGGTGGGGAAGAAAGTGAAGAAAAGACTCCCCTGATATGTCTTGTAATTCAATGGCTAGCTTTCCTATCTCTTTCGTTGTCTCCTTGGTAAATATTGGTTTAACGCGATGTCGTGTTCCTGAAAAATCAAATAAACCATTAAAATCAAATAACTGGAACAAGTGTTACTTTTCTAACATCTAATAACCAATTAACATATTGAAGACCTAAGGGAAAATGTGGTATGAATGATGAGTAACAAATAACTTAAAATAAACTAAATTATCCGAAAACTCAAAAATACAATAAATAAAAAGGAAGAAAGGTTGGGTTACCTCACAAGAAGCGCTTTTTTAACATAATTAGTTTCGCTTTGTGTCATGTTTGAACATGGTGGCTCGAACCAAGTTATGCCATCATTGCACTTTGTGCATTTTTCATTTATGCACCCCTTTTTTGCTCTCCATATTTTGATATTTCAATTTTCATCTCTACCAAGAAGTCTACAGAAATTTGATTTTCTATTTTGACAGCTTCGTTGATCAGGTGGCTCTTTTTCATCAATTCTAAAGTAATGATTTTTGTTGGAAGATTTCTCAAATGTGGTATAAATATTAAATATTTGTTGCTTGTCCTCCACCCTCAATATTAGCTCACCCTTCTCCATGTCAACCAGGATTCGACCCGTTGCTAAGAATGGCCGCCCCAATATAATTGGAATGTCTCAATCATTTGGTATGTCCAGCACAATGAAGTCCACCGAAAATATTAAATTTCCTGCTTTTATGAGCACTTCTTCAACTTTGCCACGTGGCTTTGAAATTGTTGTATCAGCTAGTTGTAGCATTATTGATGTGGATTTGATTTCACCCAATCCCAAGTTCTCGTAAACAGAATATAACATTAAAATTTCGGAAGCTTTCTTTTCTTTGTCAACATCTCTTTCAAAAATTTTGTGTAATTTGAAATTTGTAATATCGCATCAATCAATGGAATATTGATTTGGAGCTTCTTAAGAACATCATGAAATTTTTCAAATTTTGTGTCTTGTTTGTTCTTCTTAAGACTTTGAGGAAAAGGAATGGGAGGCACATAAGCCTTGACTGGACTTGGTGCTTTGGCAGTAGATGCTTCTGTACTTTCTTCATTCTCAATTGAGGTGGGTGCAGATTTTTCCTCCATTATAGCTTCGTCAACATCTTCCTAGTCATCTTTTCTTTCTGGTCGTTTCACAGTAATCTCTAGTAATTGTATCCCACTCCTTATAGTTATAGTATGCATTTTTTCCTCTATGGACTTCTTTCGAAGTCTTTGGGGGAATGGAAGTGGAGGTACATATGCCTTAACTTCTACAAGAGCCCTGGGTGGATCGTTTTCCACTATTCTTATTGCCATCACTCACTCTTTAGGATTTGTCATTTTATTGCTTGGTAATAATCGTTGTGGACGTTTTGTAAGTTGTTGAGCTATCTAACCAATCTGTGTCTCCAACTTCTAGATAGACGCTTGCTGATTTTGAAAACTAGTATCAATTTGTTGAAATACTTTGTCTGCTTTTTGCACATATTGATGAAACATCTTCCCCAAATTTGGTTTGTTCTCCTGGTGGGCATTATTTGAACCATTCACTTGTTGATTATCTGACCATTGAAATTCGGATGATGTCTCCATTCTGGGTTATATGTTTGCGAATATGGATTAAAATTACGGGAGCTATTCTGAATGAAGTTCACTTGTTTTTCTGGAAAGCCCATCGACATACAATTTTCGGTCAAATGGTTAGCTATACAGTTTTCACATGATGGACCACCCATCACTACATGTACTCCTCTCGTTTGTGATTTTACCAATAGCTCTACCTGCTTTGTCAAAGCTGTTATCTGTCCTTTTGTAGATGATATGCTATCTAATTCATACATCCCAGATGTTCTTGGTAGTACCACTCCTTCTGATGAAAACATTGAAAGTGTAGTGGCAATTAACTCAAATAAATTCGTAGTTTGTTGTACTGGTTTTCCTATGATCGATCCACCAATAGATAAATCCACTTGAGATTTTGACAGTGATGAGAGTTCGGTGTAGAAGTAATGCACTTGATTACCTATTGTGATTTCATGATTTGGACACTTTCACATCAGCTCTTTGAATATATTCTATGCCTCGTGATAGCTATCTCTATCTCTCTGTTGGAAAGTTTGAATTTCCAATTTAATTTTAGCTACTTTCGCCGGTGGGAAGAATTTGGTGCAGAATTTTTGGTCAGTTCTTCCCATGTAGTAATGCTTTCATGAGGTTCGGCGTATAACCACTCCATTGCAGCATCTCTCAGTGTATATGAAAATAATTGCAACTTAATAGCGTCTTCATTAACCCAGAGTATGGAAGTTCTGACAATATCTGAGAAATCTAGAGATGTGTATTGGAATTTTCATGTAGTAGCCCGTAGAATTGGAGAGTTTTGCTCATCAAATTGATCCACACCCTTATCTGAAAATTATTTACCCCAAAATCTGGAAATACTATACTGGAGTGCGCAAGCGTGGCTGTGGGCATCAAGAACATTGAACTGGCAAGTCCCCTTCATTTAGTTCACCTCGCCACTATTGCTGATTCGGTGGTGCCGCTACTCTTGCAGCCACTTGTCTAATTGGCTGAATATGAATATGAATATTTTGATCGTCAGCCATTTGATGTTGTTTTTTTGTTTGTGTTCCTTGCGTCTTCATCTGAAAGTACGTTTTATTTCCGAGAAAATGGTTTAAGATCATCGCCTTGGATACGGAGCTTACAACGAATACCTTTTTTTGTAATAAAAGAAAATCAAATCAAATCAAATAACAGTTAAAATAAAATAAATTATGACTAAAAATAAATAGTCCCTGACAACGGCGCCGAAAATTTGTTGCGTTTTTTTCAATTGCAAGTGTACGATATCGTAACAAGTAATATAGTCGACATTTGAGTCCGGATTATCGTTCCCACGAGATTTTTTTAACTCCTATTTGATTTTGTAAACAAAGATTTATGCGTTGATGTGAATTTTTTATTTAAACAGTTTAACTTAATACAAATGCACACAAAGATTGGTTGAGATTTCAAATAATAGATGGAAATTAGGGACGAACAATTTCACCTATTGATCATCTTTAAGTCCTAATTCAAGATTCAAGAGCCTAGGGTAGTGTTCGATCGAATTCTTCTGTGGTATTCAATCTACTCCTCTTGAATTCTCATTGAGTCAATTTAACTATTTCAATCTATGTCTCTATTCGAATCTACCTTAATTAAACAAAATATTAGTTCTAAGAATTCATCTATGATCACAATATTTAGTATAGGTATATCTCCTTGTTATACTAAATTATCGAATTTTACTATAGCGTCTAAATCTCAAACTCACATCTCGATTCGTAAAAGATCCACAAAGTCATCAAATTAATGATCAAGTAATTTAAAGCATTAAACTCATAGTAAAGTCAACACATGAACGATATAATACCAAGAATCTTTAATAAAAGACATAAATGGCTTTTAAGTAAATTACATCTTTCGCCCTAATATAAAGTTTAGCTGCTCATAATAAACAAAGAAGAAAAACAAGAAGTTATTGTGTACATCACCGGATTTTGAATATAGATGTACAAAAAGAAATAAAGCTTGCACCAAGATGTACTTCTTCTTCTAATCAATGCTTTAAAATGTGAATTCCTTGATATTTTCCTCATTTGAATTGTGCTCTTCAATCTCTAGTTATATCTTTTTTTCTCAATGTTCGGAACCCTCTAAAGTGCCTTCTTTCTTTTATTTATACTCCCCTACTTGGTTTTCCAAAAAATGGAGTCTTTATCGGCTTTTTGCAGGCCTAAACATCATAACCTTAAAATAGGCGGTAGAGGCCTAAGTGTTAGGAAGTAGCTCCTAGGCATGCGATGTAGATCTGGGCAAGGCCTAAGTGCTAGGCTCCAAACTTTGCATCTTTTTTAGTATTTTCGCCATAACGTTTTCTCCCGATATCCGATTATGGTGATTCAAAATACTTTGGAAAGATAACTCAAAGGGTTACAAGAAATAGCTCTTTTTCAATTCTAAAGTTAGCTAGGCCAAAATGGGTCTCATTCTCCAACTAAAAATCTGGACATCATTGTGCGGTTGAAAATTGATTTGTGAAAATATTTTGGCCATATTTTCACTGCTTTTGACTTTTAATTGTATCCAATTGACTCCTAACATTCTCGAATCTTCATCGTGAGCTCCAACACAACTTTTTAGTATTTGTAATTTAGCCCCCAAACTTTGGATCTTGCCCATTCACTGATTTTCGCTTCTTTCTTTCAATTTCATTTCCATTCATCGAGTTTCACCTAATAACACATTATATAATAAATTAGGATATAACTACATCAAAAGAATTATGAAATATCAATATTTTAGAGCCTGAATAAGTGTATAAAATACACTTGTATATTGAAGCTTCATTCAGAGGCGAGCTCATTAGCTGTCTTTCACGCAACATTGATGTCTTCGCTTGGAAAGTAGAAGACATGCATGTGATGGATCCTAAGATTGCAGTTCACAAGCTCAATGTTAAATTCGAAGCTTGACCAATTGAACAAAGAAAAAGGCAGTTTGTACCTAAGAGACGGGAGATCCTTCATGAAGAAATTAGTAAGCTCATTAAAGCTCAATTCATTCGGGAAGTTTAGTATCCAGAATGGCTCGCGAATTTTGTTCTCCTTAAAAAAGCTAATTGGAAGTGGCGTGTGTGCATCGACTTCACTGATCTCAACAAAGCATGTCATAAGGATAGCTACCCCTTACCGCGGATTGATAACCTCATGGAAGCACATCGAGCCATAAATTGTACAGTTTTCTCGATGCATTTTCGGGTTATCATTAGATCCTCATGGCTAAGGGAGATCAGGAGAAAACGTCTTTCATGGCTGATTCTACCATCTATTATTATAGGGTCATGCCGTTCGGACTAAAGAATGGAGGAGCAACAAACCAAAAGCTTATCAATAAGGTCTTTGCTAAGCTGATTGGCAAGAACATTAAGGCTTATGTGGATGACATGGTAATAAAAAGAAAACAAGTAGACGGCCATATCTCAGATCTCGAGGAAGTATTCGCTACACTACGAAAGCACTAGATGAAACTAAATCCAGCTAAATGAGTATTTGGAGTAGCATCAGGTGAGTTCTTGGGCTTCGTGATCACACATAGAGGAATAGAGGCCAATCCTAACAAAATATAGTCCCTAACATCTATGGAGTCGCCTAAAAATAGGAAAGATGTACAAAAGTTGACAGGTAGGATTGCAGCTCTAAATATGTTTATGTCGCGAGCCACGAATAGGTACTTTCCATTTTTCAAAGCTTTAAGGGTAACCAAAACTTTGGTTGGAATGAAAAATGTGAGTTAGCCTTCCAGGAACTCAAGCATTGGCTGTACCTCTAGTTATTTCAAAACCTGAGCTTGGTGACACTTTGTTATTGTATTTGGCAATTTCTAAAAATGCAGTGACAATAGAGCTTGGCCAATTCGACACAGAGTTCAAACCTAGACCTTTAATCAAAGCTTAAGCCTTAGCCGACTTTATTGAGGAACTCACCCCAAGGGCTCGAGGGACAGATGAAATCACCCCGAGCTTGAACAATAACACTTGGGAATTTTTTGTAGATGGGGCAATCAAACTCCTCGGGCTCGAGCGCAAGGGTCATACTTAACAGCCTCGACAAAGTTGTAGAGATTCGATTTCGAAGCTACTAATAATGAAGTAGAATATGAGGCCAATGTCATAGCTTTAGAACTCGCTTACAACCTTGAACTTGAACATATCAAGATTTTCAGCGATTCACAGTTAGTCATAGTTCAAATTGATGGCACATTTGAAAGGAAAGATGAAAAAATGAGCTTGTACTGTCTGAAGGTTCATGATATACAAAGGCGCTTCAAAAGTTGTGAGATCTTATAGATAGTTCAAGCTGATAATTGTAAAGTCGATGCCTTGTCCAGACTTGTTTTCATGGGAATTGATGGCCTTGATAGGACAATCTACATCAAAATGGTTACAAAATCGAGCAGAATCAGAAACTGAGTGTCATGGATATTGACCATGAACCATCTTAAATTGACCATATCATCAACTTTCTAACTAACGAAGAACTCCCGGAGGACCCTCGAGCATCCAAAACCATTTGGTTAAGAGCACCCAAGTATTTCATGATTAGGGGAGTTCTATTTCGCAATAGCTTTACTCTTCCATATCGCAAATGTCTTAGACCTTCAGAATCAACCCAGACCCTAGCTGAAGTTCGTGAGGGGATATGTAAGAACCACCAATGAGCACCAGCTCTTACCTTCAAATTGATCAGGTATGTATATTATTGGCCTATTATGAAAAAAATCCAGCAGAGTACGTCAAAAAATATGATAAGTGTCAGATCTTTGGCAATGTCATCCACTCACCAGTTGAAAATCTTACTCATTCATTACACGGCTCCCTTCGAACAATGGGGTGTATACATCTTTGGGCCTTTTCTCCTGGCAAAAGGCCAATTGAAGTTTGTTGCTGTAGCAGTGGAGTAATTAATGAAGTGGGTAGAGGCAGAGCAGCTAGCAATAATTTCAGAGCCCAAACTTAGAGGTTTCGTTTGGAAGTTAATCATCTACAAATTTGGCATACCTAAGGTATTGATAACAAAAAATGGCCGACGGTCAATTTAGAACTTTTTATACAAACTTTGGGATACAACATCATTTAACGTTAGTATCGCACCCACAAAACAATGGATTAGTTGAGGTAACTAATCGGATCATACTATAAGACCTCCGAACAAGGATAAGAGATACTCTAAGTACTTGGCCCGATGAACTACCCTTCATACTTTGGAGTTACATGACGTCTCACTGGACAATAGACAAGACCCCTTTCATGCTAGCATTTGGTATCGAAGATACAATCTAGGTTGAAGTAAGCCTATACAGCATGAAACGCCTTAGCCCTGAGTTAGAGGAACATACTACTGAACATCTTGACATGTTGGAAGAAGTCCGTGAACAGGCTACCATAAGAGTAGCGTCGTACCAGAACAAAATAGCAAAACACTTTAACTACAGAGTTAAGTCAATATGGTTCAAGGCGAGAGATTTAGTTTTGAGAAGAGCAAAAACAGCTAGTCATACCTTAGGTAAGTTAGGACCAATATGAAAAGTACCTTTCCAAGTAATACAACAAGTCCACAGTGGATCATACAGCCTAAGAGACAGCTCGAGGAGACCACTTCCAAGACCTTGGAATGCAAATAATCTAAATATTTATTACAAGTAGTTGACCCTACCTTGCTAATTTAGCTATTTAGTCTAGTTTACTTTTAATTGGGCTTGCATGCCTTGTGCATTTTTACTTTTAGTTAGTTTATCATTAGTCGAGCTTCCATGTCCCATACATTATTCTTTTCTTAGACTGTTTAATTTGTCAAGGCCTACAAGCCTACATTATTTTTAGAAGATAGTAAAGTTTATATAGAGTACCAGTTCGGATAATCCCACAAATTTTTTTCAGAAAAACCTAAAAGTCGTGTCTCAAGCATACACCGAAAGTCGTGCCTCGAGCATGCACCTAAAAGTCATACCCACGAGCATACGCCTGAAAATCATGCCACGAGCATGGACCTGAAAGTCGTGCCCACGACATGCGCCTAAAAATCATACCTACGAGCATGCACATGAAAGTCGTGCCATAATCAAGCACCTAAAAGTTGTGCCCACGAGTATACGTTTGAAAGTTATGCCCACGAGCACGCACTTAAAAGTCGAACGATATCGCCATTCATAGGGCTCTAAAATTCAAATAAAATAGCTCGAGCATTCTATTGGCCTTGTTATCCACAAGTAAAAGCTCGAGCTAAAATGGCTGACACCTCGAATGCTAACACCTCGAGCAATTTGCTTACTTGTTATTCACATGTAACAAGCTCGAGCTAAAATGGCTGCCATCTCAATCGATAACACCTCGAGCAATCTGCTTACTCGTTATTCACAGGTAATAAGCTCGAGCTAAAATGGATGACACCTCGTGCGATAACACCTCGAGCAATTTGCTTACTTGTTATTCAAAAGCAACAAGTTCGAGCTAATATAGCTAACAGCTTGAGCAATTTGCCTGTTATTCACAAGTAATAAACTCAAGCTAGAATAGCTGAAGCCTAAAGGATTGAGCTCTAACATCAAATAAAAATAGCTCGAGCGTTTTGTTGGCCATGTTATCCACAAGTAATAATGCTGAACTCACAATAAACAAGGACTAGCTCGAGCCTAAAAGTTAAAACTCAATCATAACGAACTTTGAAATCAAAACAAGTATAGCTCGAGCTATGAACCTGCGAATAAAAAACTCAGGATGTGACATGGAAAACGTGAGTAAAATGCAGATCAATTCATTAGGACAACATCGGGCTAAGCACTTGCAACAATAAAATAAAAAATGATAATATCCAAAAAAGAACAAGCTATGTACTTGAAGTTACATTCCAAAAAACAAAAAATTGTAATTAAAGGTTTGGAGTTGGGAAACCTAGTTTAGATCGTGAGTGTCTTCATTTGTAGCATCCTCGACCTTGACCTCTTGGTCGACTTCCTTATCATGCTCGTTATCTTCACCCGTAACTTCAACCTCAATGAAGTAAAGCTCAAGCTCGGCTTGGAGATCATCTATGGTCCTCAGGAACTCGATCAGGGGATTCATATCCTCACGCAGTCAGGGACGGAGGAATGATAGAGCCTATTTCAGGCCATAATTTTATGAACTAGCCTCATAATCCCCCTGCAACTTCCCGAACTCAGGGAATTTTGAAGTCATCCACTGCCTAATCACAAGCTTGAGCGAGCTGTTCCTTGAAACTTCTCTTCGCATGGATAAGCTTGAGCTTTGCTTCCTCAACCTCGTCCACCATCAGCATGGCCTTTTCATGAACTTTTCTGGAATCAACACGAGCCTCGTCAATCTCGTGCTCAAGCTCATTGGCTCCCTCTTGCTGCCATCTGCAGCTTCTTTAAGCTCTAACATTTTTCTTGACTCGCTCTCCCCCTTGTGATTAGCCCATGGGCAACACTCAATGTTTGAAAACAAAACTCGAGCATTATCATTAGTTGAGGCATAATAAAAAATAATAATGGTAAAATAAATTTAAAAAAATACCTTAAGTGTCAAGAGCTAGAGGTTTTTTACCCCCTCTTCAAGCTCGACCTCCGTCGAATACTTGGCAACGATGCTCGAGATCAGCGAGCTACCTTCGTACCCTCCTTGCATAGCATCGTCTTCTAAATCCACGACCTCCAGAATTCCTTTAGGTATTAATGATCGAACATGCTAGGGGATGGAGGGGAAGGATTGCTGTTCGGGCTAAATGACGTCCCTACTCATCGGGAATGGTAACTAGAGGTGTGTTCCTCATCCTTTTCTTTCCCTTGCACTTGACATGGGCAGTAGGACAAAGTTGCTTTCCTTGGGGTTTCTTGAGATCGAGGCTCGAAGATTGGCTGGATTAAAATTCATTTAAACTTCTACAAAAATCACAACTCAATAGCTCGATCTATACCTCGAGAAAATACATCCATATTTAAAGAAAATGAAAGAACAATAGAAAGCTCTACCCTCGATTTCTCTTACATTGGCAAGGTCGAGGATATCATCATCAAGAATGTGCTCGAGCTTATACACCAACGGATCGAGAATTTCTAACTTCACTCTATCATTCTGTAACACATCAAAATAGGCCCGATCCTCGTTAAATCGATCAGTGTCTGGGATGTCCCACCTAGGCTAAAGGGGTGGTCGGTGTCCTGGGGTTTGACAAAAAAAATGCTGCTTCCAACCCTGAAGAGAACTCTACATTTTGGGCGCCCGAAAATCTCCTCAAGACGACAGGTTTGCGAAGAGTTATAGCCTGAGGCTGTTTTAAGTTCATACACCATTTTAAGGGGGTTAATCATAGGCCTAATCTCTAAATATCTACACGTTATAAAAAATATATTAACATCATCCACCTGTTCGGTACGAACTTGCTCGGGCACATATAAAATGTAACTAGAAACTCGATAAAGAACGGGTGAAGGGGCCACCTCATACCTCTCTTCAAGAAATCCCTAAAAAAGGTCATCTCACCCATTCAAGCATCGACCACTCTATCACCAGGTTCGGGGCCCTATTACCACACCTTGACATCACCTTGTACCTCCTAGCTACCTCTATAATTTTATGTTCTTTGTAGAAGATGGAGAGCTCGAGGAAGGTAAGGATATCTTCTTCCCGATGATGAGCACTAACAGGCTCGACCATGGGGATAAGAGACGACATTAAATTCTCACGACTACTCGAGCCGATACTCCCAAGGAATCGTTCCCACTCTCACTACTGCTCAACATTTGATTATTAAAATTAGAATAATGTTAAAGTATCAAGCACTTACCTTAAAGATCGATCGCCCACAAACCCACTAAAAGCCCAATCACGAACTGCTTTTCTACAGAGAGTTGAGAAGTAAAAAGTGAAAATATGAAGGTGAAAATGAGATATTTATAGGCCTAAAGGAAAAGCCAATGGTCATCAAATCCTGGCCCTTGGCCTCGAGCCATGTGGCATCCATCCAGCAACTTGTACTTTACCCTACACGTGGCATCCATGTGTCACTTACCCACATGTGCACCATGATTAAAGGCGGTGCTCAGGCTTGAGTTGCTCAAAATTCTTTACACCTCATCTCGCAAGCCCATTCACTCATTCACAAGCTGGGATTTGGATGTACGAGGTCCTGTGATGTACACAAATAATGTGGTACAATCCCGAGCTTTTGCATATAGCCCGAGCTACTGTCCCTGAACAGTCGTACCCCCAATTCCTCATAAAAGTGGTCGGGCTGGTGGTCAGGTCTTGGCAGGATCGAGCCTAATGTTGGTGATACAACTCTTCGTGCCCTTATCTCGTGCCTTTTAGAAGTTTTAGTCTTCCTATAACTCAAATTCTCTACAATCATCCTTATCCAAATATCTAACATCTTATAGTACAAGTTAAACTCCAAGAGGCAATTTTAGTAAAATTAATCACTTTAGGTGATAAGGATAGGGATTCTAGGTGATTTAATAATTAAAGGATCCAGCCACCAACCTCTGTAAATACAAAATTAAGGCTCATCATTCAGGTACATTTTTACATAATTTTAGCAGTTCACATCCCTACACATAAATTCTCCTTCTCTCTTAAACATCGGATGGGTAATGATGACATACCTCGACGCCTTTTGTTTCAAGTATTGAAGATCAATTCATGTTCATTTCTTGTCCTCAAGTTCGAGATTATTCAGGTACAATTTTTGGTAGCATCGGTGAGGATAATGATGGTCGTCTTACGTAGCATACATGTGCCAGTTTATTATTTGATACATAGCAGAATTGGATAAAAATAGTATTACTATTAATCAGCCTCAGAATTATCACTTTCTAAATACATTTCTACTGCTTCAGAATTTGTTGTTGCATATTCTTCTTCCTCCTTTTCTTTCTCTTCTTCTCATTCCCTCTGTGGCCTCAGCCTTGGCAGATTCAAGCCTGGAACTCACTGCTTCCAACCCAAGAAACAAGCTTCTCCATGAAGACAGAAAAATAATCTTGTCGTTGGTTCTATAAATGATGACATGGTAATGTTACTTTTAGGTATTGAAAAGTGCGAGAAACCATGGGACTTGAGTGTTGCTAACATGAAGAAAGTCACTACTCACCTGATAGTCGATGGAGTAAGCATGACGTACATGAAAAAAAGACAGTGTCAATAAAACATAAAAATTAGTTACAAGTCATCGTTTTAAAGAACAAACAATATAATATTTCTAATTGGTTACCTCCCAAACGTCTACGGTAAGTAGTGGCTGCAACATATGACCAAAACAACGCCATGAGAATCTCAGGTAATAAGAACAATTACACCGAAAAAGAAGAAAGAACTAGACAATAACACAAAAGTTTATAGAAGGTCCAATTTAAGTAATTTAGAAAACTATACAGTTAAGATGGAACTTGAAAGACGCTAAGAAACTCACAAAGTAATCCCAAACAAGAGGATTTATGGCATTGGGACGCTTCACTACTACAAGCTTCTTGTCCTCATCGATGGGCGTGGATTTCTGCATTTCGTACGTCCAATCTATTTGTTTTGTCTACAAGAAAATAAAAGAAAAGAAAAGCAGTCGATTTTTATATAAATTTAATTCGATGAAAGCCATACTCATGATGAGAAATAAAAAAGGAATAGAATTGAGGGCAAAGGCTTACACACAAGCCACGCCAAACTGGAACCAAATTGTGTTACCACAGCTATCTTGGACTCTTTAACAAGTTCTTTGAAAGAACCAAAGTCTCTGTTGATTAAATCTAAAAGTTCTCCTGATGGTTTTCCTCCCTCACCTGGTTTCATTGACTCCTAGAAGAAATCATGGTTTCAGACCCGTTAGTATGCAAAATGATATATTGCATGTAAACCAATAGCACAATTTTTATGAACAACATGAACATTGTAAATTCTGTGAATCAAGTACAAAAACTTAAATAAGATAAAATGCTAAAACATGTAAGAAGTATAAGATTCAAAAAATTATATAAATAAAGTTACTTCCAATTCATTTTAAGCACTTGTTGGAGCTTGTTTTACCAAGAGAACAAAAAGAAATGGAGCGTTCGGGTTCAATTCATTTGTAAAAATTAACTCTTCTTTAAGAAACCTATTGTCCCACATTACCTGGTGATGGTCAACTCAAATCATTGAAAACCTCAGGCACGGAGTTGCGATCGACACATTTTCTCATAGAAAAACATACATTTTTGTACAAGGCACACCTGAGCAGCATTGTTGAAAGGTGGAAGGAAATCTCCTCTAGTATATGTAAAAACTAGGGAAAATTAAGAAAAACCAAGCATTAAGTATCTACTTTTTAAAAATCAGGTTTTCACCCTTTTTTTTAATTTATCAGGTTTTTTTATCTTTAAAAAAAAAATATTTTTTTATCATTTTAATTAAATAATTAACTCTTTAAAACCCTAATTTATCATTTTATCCCACACAATCCCCCCTCATTTCTCTCTCTCTCTCTCACTCTCGCCGTCGTCGCCGCCCTCCCTCCCTTCTCCTCCTCCCTCCTCCCGCCTCCCTTTATCCTCACAGTCGCAGCGTCGGACGCTGTTGTGTCGCAGCGTCGAATGCTGCTCACAGCAGCGTCCGACACTGCTGATTCGAGCAATGCTGTAAATCACAGCAGCTTTCGAACGCTGCTGTGATTCACAGTAGCGTAGGAGGTGGGTTTGTGGGGGGGGGGACGATCGGATCTGAGCTGTTGCAGCGTAGGAGGTGGTTTTGTGGGGGGACGATCGGATCTGTTGTAGCGTAGGAGGTGGGTTTGTGGGGAGACGATCGGATCTGTTGCAGATGAAAATGGAAAAACAATGGAAGAAGAAAACAGAAATGAACAAGAAGAAGCACGGTTGGCTCTCATCTGGTGGTGAAGCAGTTGGGTGGGTTTTCGGAGTTGAGGGAATCGGAGAGGCGGCAGATCTGTGTGTGTGGGGGCCGATCTCTGTGTGTGGCTGTTGTTAATTTTTAATAGTTTTTTTTTCAGTGTGTGTGGTGGTCGGTGGTGGTGGTCGTCGTCGTTTTTGTTATTGTTGTGGCGATGGTTGTGTGGTGTTGTGGCGAGGTTGACGGCGGCGGTGGTGTTTTTCTTGATGTGGTGGTGCGGGCGGCAATGGGATGATTGTTTTTTGTTATTATTATGGTGGTGGTTGTGGTGACGGGGTGACGATGGTTTTCTGGTGAACTGTGACCTAGCTAGTGTCTGAGACATAGCTATTGAATTGTGGTTGTTTTTTTTGGTATCTGTGACCTTGGTGGTTTTTTCTGGTGTCTGTGACCTTGGTAGTTTTTCCCTGGTGTCTTTTTCTGGTGTCTGTGACCTTTGTGCGGTGGATTTGGTGGCGGCGACGGGGTTGAGGTGGTGTCGATGTATGTGACCCACTGTTTGTCTTTTTTGTTATTGTTGTGGCGGGTCAACGGCGATGGTGGTTCTTTTTTGTGTTTGTGACCTAGCTATCATGGTTCTTTTTGGCGTCTGTGACCTAGCTATCGTGGTTCTTTTTGGTGTCTGTGACCTTACTATTGAACTGTGACTTTAAAATTGATAATTTGTAACTTAAAAAAAGAATCTGCGACCTTAATTTTTTTGATCCATGACCTCGAAATAATATGTGACCTATAAAATTTTAAATCTGTGACCTCGAAATAATCCGTGACCTTCAAATTTTTTGATCTGTGACCTCGAAAAAGTCGCCAGAGTGGTCGCCGATCACCGGAGGCCAGAGTAGTGGCCGATCACCGGAGTAGTAGCCGGAGCAATGGGGGTGGTGGAGGCGGGGTGGGGTGGGGTGGGGTTAATTTTATTATATTACAGTTAAATGTTTAATTTAATATAATAATTCTGAAATATAATTAATTAATTCAAGAAAAACCTGATTTTTACAATTTTAAACTTTGGGACCTGATTTTTAATTTTGGAATAGATAATACCTGAGCTGTAAATTTTTCCCTAAAAACTAATATGTCTTCTAAAGGCCTTTCCATCTAGTTCTGTTCCAGGGCCGGATGTGAGGAAATGCCAAAGATCCACCTTAGGCCCAGATTTTTTAGGCGCCCATTTTCTTCTCCTTTTTTTTAATAACCTAAGCCTTCAATTCATTGGAAGCTGCACAACCTGCACTCAAAATCACCACTCTAAGGTAATTTTTTCCACTCTAATTCTCAAGTTAAACTATGTGGGTTTTCTAAATTTTTCACCTAATATGTATGCTAGATACTTTCTTGATTATATATAGATAATAAGAGCCCACTGAGAGTTTTTACTGTGCCAAATGAAACCCTAATGGAAAATTTGGAATGTGAGAATCAAATTGATGGGTCTTATAGCGAGAGAGGTGGAGCCCCCAACATTGATTGATTGATTTGATTTCTTTTTCGTGGTTAATAATCACTCTTGTATTTGTGAAATGTCATCAGAAATTTTACCTGTTTGTGTATCACAAATTAAATTTCAGATGTTTAATGTACGATATTTGATTATTTTTCACAAAAAAAATTACAGGAATAGAATGTGCAGAATTTGTACAACTAAATGTAGAACTTTTTGCAAGTGAAAGCAAATTAGAGTGAAATTTTGCGTATGAATTGAAGGACGTTTTGTTAATAGTTCATAGAATTGATCTCGTAGACGTAAGCACGTAATATTTCAACCATGAAATTCCTTTGTTGAAAGTATGATTTCATAATACGGATTACTGTAATATGTTAGAATATCAACGTGTTGATACCCAAAGCCGTGGAGGGGAGATAATGGTTGAAGTTGTGGGGTATGATGTTTTTTGTGATAATGATATCTCATGTGATGTTTTTAATTTTATTTTCCTTATCAAATCTTCTTTGATAACATTTGTTCAGATAAATGCTCTTCGAAAGGCAAAAATTATGAGTTTAATTAATTATCCAACCAAAATATGCATCAGTAGAGGAATATAACAACCCATATAAGGAATGTCCTATCTTCTATAATCTGTAACCATTTACATGTTCACATCAAAGTTAATAGTCACATAGAATAACATTTATAGGCTTTTTGGATCTGAATGAATAATCGAAATTGAAACCCATGACTTTTAGTTTATGAATCAAGTGCTCCTAGGACCACATTTAGAATGAGGAGGAGGGAGGACCAAAATGATAAGATTGACATTTCCAGTTGTGTAGGGTTAAGGGAAATGAATTGACAAGTAAATTGATAATTCATTCTTCGGAGTGAGGAAATCATTCGGAGCTTTATTTTATTCATTTTGTTTGATTTCATGCCATCATTTTATGATTGAATCCATACATAAAGACAAAGGGATGGCCAGGTTGGGTCCCAATAGAGATGTTATTTATGTACTGCTTTGGGATTCCTGCTTTGAGATATTATTTATGGACTACTTTGGGATTCCAACTTTGGAATATTATTTTTTGACTGCTTTGGAATTCCTGCAGCTTATTTTTTGACTTTTCTTTTTTCACCTTTCAGTAACTGTTAGCTGTTGAGTGATTTGAGTCGAATACCATGGCTCCTAAATATGCATCTGGAGCTCAAAAAAAGAAGAGAGAAAGAGTAGAGGATGAAGAAACACCAAAAAATGTAGTGATTGAGGAACAACAGAATGATAATGATAATGATAACGTGGATGGATGGAAAGAGAACGAGGAAATAATTGAACCTGCCAATGTGGATGAATCAAAGCAAAATGATGAAAATAATGTTCAACATGAAGATTTAAATCAAGAGAATTTCTTTTCTTTGAATTTTGAGGATCCTGAAAATTGAAACCCTCACATTGATCAAAAGATAATAGACTTTTTAGTTGAAATGGGTCCAAAAAGAGTTGATGATATCTTGTTTCCCAAAGATAATCAAGGTAGACATTTTGAATCATCACAATATAAGCGACTACTTACAAATGGGCAGACAACTGATAGAAGATGGTTAGTGTATTCAATTTCTTTAGACAAGATCTTTTCCTTTTGCTGTAAGTTGTTTAAGACAGAAAAATGATGAAAAATATTGGTTAATTGGGTAATGATACAAAGATTGGCATAATGTGCATCCGTGCCTTACAAATCATAAAATGGCTGATGAACATATAAACTGCATGACTAGTTGGATGGAACTGGAAAATAGGCTTCAAACAAAACATATAATTGATGAAAGCATACAATTGGCCATCAACAAAGAAAGAGAGCATTGGAAACAAGTGTTAACGAGGATAATTACTATTGTGAAAAGGCTCACTAAAAACAATTTGGCATTTCGAGGAGATTGTGAGCAACTTTATGTTGAGAACAATGGACTTTTTTTGCAAATGATAGAAATGGTTGCTGAGTTTGATCCAATAATGAAAGAACACATTCGACGTGCTCAAGCACGTGAGATTCAGTATACATATCTTGGTTCTAAAATTCAAAATGAATTGATACAAACTTTGGCAGGCGAGGTGAGAAGTGTAATTCTCACAAAAGTGAAACATGCAAAATATTTTTATGTCATACTTGATTGTACTCCAGACGCGAGTCATGAGGAACAAATATCTTTAGCAATATGATGTGTGGACGATTCAATAGACTCGTCGATGGTACAAGAATATTGGATTGGATTTTTGAAGGTGGATGATACATAGGACTTGGACTTTTCACTGAGCTTAAAAATGTGTTAAGGAATCTTGAGCTTGATATTGATAATATAAGAGGTCAAGAGTATGATAATGGAGCTAACATGAGTAGAAGACATAGAGGTGTACAAAAAAAAGTTCCTTAAAATCAATCCAAGAGCTTTCTATACTCCATGTGGTTGTCATAGCCTTAATCTAGCATTATGTGATATGGTAAATTGTTGTTCTAAAGCTATGACCTTCTTTGGAGTGATATAACGCATCTACACAGTGTTCTCTTCTACTTCTCCCAAACAATGGAAAATTTTTAAAGATAAGATTGAAGGTCTGACACTTAAGCCATGGGAAAGTCATGTGGAAAGTGTCAAGCCAATAAAAGAGCAATGTGTACGATTAAGAGACGCTATACTTGACTTGGCAAACATTGTTGAAGATCCTAAAACGAAGAGTGAAGCTGAGTCCTTAGCAACATATGAACTTGAGAATTTTGAGTTCTTGCTTGGCATCGTCATTTGGTATAAGTTGTTGCATGTTATCAATACTGTGAGTAATTGTTTTCAAGCCGAAAACATGAATATTGATGAAGCCATCAAGCTTTTAGAAGCACTTATTTTGTTTCTCGAAAATTATAGAGAATCTGGATTTGCTAGTGCCATGGATGAAGCTAACCAAATAGCATGTGAAATGGCAATTGAAGCTGTTTTCCGAGAGAAATGCAGCATTCGAAGAAAGATGCATTTCGATGAAAGTGGCAGTGAAGATGTAACACAATCAGTTGAAGAATCTTTTAGAGTTGATTATTTTCTCTTCATAATTGATCAAGCTCAATCTTCACTTCAAACTCGCTTTGAGCAATTTAAACATTATGAAGAGACATTTGGATTTTTGTTTAATTTGGAGAGATTAAAGAGTATGCATGTTGACAGTTTGTTGTAATCTTGTAAGAATCTTGAGCAGTATTTGAACCTAATGGACATTCAGACATTACTGGTGATGACTTATGTACGGAGTTGATAGTTTTGAAGTGCTATTTACCTAGAGAAACAAAAATAGCTATTGATGTGCTAAATTACTTGAAGAAAATGAATGATTGTTTTCCAAATGCTTGCATTGCTTACAAGATTTTGCTCAGTATACCAGTTACAGTTGTATTAGTAGAAAGAAGTTTCTCCAAGTTGAAATTGATCAAAACTTATCTCCAATCAACTATGTCACAGCAAAGATTAAATGGATTTGCCATGTTATCCATTTAAAAAGATATGGTTGAACAACTCGATTATACAAAATTGATTGATATTTTTGCTTCAAAAACTGCAAGACGAATTATATTTAAGTGATCATTTAGTACATCTTCGTATTATTATTTGATTGCAACATAAATATTTTAAATATTTTATTTATATTTGTTGCTTTATTGTTGAATTTAAGTTAACAAATTTAGTTCCGTAAGACTCTTCTAAATGAAAAAATGGATTGTCTGTTATGACTTAGGAGTCCAAATTCTGAAGTTCGCCTTAGGCCCCACGAAACATAGGTATGGCACTGATCTGTTCCAGCTATTTGCTTGTTGAGGTTGTCCAAATAAACCCTGTGATGCTTTCCTCAATGGTATTCAAATGCTTCACGGCTCATATGAGGCTGCAAAGCATCCCAAGTCATACCCCATGGATGTAAATAGCAGAAGATACCAATACATACTATTAAAATTAACACTGTAAAATGTATATGAATACAGGGAGAGAATTGCTACGTGCAACTTTATTGCTGTACTGAAACTGACATAAATGCTTTTGCAAGTCCCACTTATGGTTACAAGTCCATACAAATGTGCACTCATCGATGAGAAAATTAGGAACTACCAATTTAATAGGGACAATCAGCAGAAATGCTTAGAGGATTAGCTTATTTAGTTTGGTAGATCATATCCACAGAATCACTTGAAAGGAATTAATATGCCCTTGTTTGGTACCCATTATTTCTGAAATACATTTTTTCACTCTTATTTTCAATTATACATTCTTCAGTAAAATAATATTACACGCAAACCCAAAACTTCACACATATTTATCAAAATAATATTCCAAAATGCATTTTGGGCAAAAAAAAAAAAAATGGGCATCAAAGAGGTATATATGGAGTAATTTCATAAGATAAATAGTCATTAATCATTATCAATCACAAGAGGGGTGGAGACAAGAATTAAGAAGACACAATTCAGAGATGGGATCTGTTATACAAATTGGCATTTCTGTTGCCACATTCATCATCCCTTTATGTTAAAAATTGCCGGAATATAATCAGTCACTATTACTTCGAAATTGCACAGCAGATCCATCAAGAGAGGTTTATGATAAAGATTTTATAGAAATCAGCATGAAGCAGTGTGATTAAACACAGAGCAAGCAAAAGTGTAAGCTTGTATATTTGAAAATTAAGTGGAATGCCAGTACATGCAATTTCATGATCCTCTCAAGAAGCCCATGTTTGTTGCAGATTAAAATCAGATTTTTAGTAGATTTTGATAAAAGTTGATGGAATGTGTGGTTAAAATTAATTGTTGACTTTGACTTGAGATTAAAATTAGATTTTAATTTAGGCTTATTAGCACAAAACGTCCCTACGTTTGATAGTTAGTGTGCAAAACGTCCAAACGTTTCATTTTTTTGCATTTTTGCCCCTATTTCAACGTTTCACTGTGGAAAACATCCTTTTCACTATTTTTCAGTGTAAAATGACCATTATACCCTCAAATTTAAATAAAACAAATAAAATGAAAAGAAATATAAAAAATAAATTGTAATTATACTCCCAAACTTTTTAAAAAATGCAAGTAAGTCCAAAAGCCTTATTAAAAGGGTTAAGCACAAAACGTTTCTACGTTTGACACTTAATGAGGAAAACGTCCCTATATTTCAAACATGTTTATATTTGCTTAATAACACAAAACGTCCCTACGTTTGACACTTATTGCGTAAAACGTCCTTACGTTTCATTTTTTTTTACATTTTCGTCCTTATTTCAACGTTTCATTGATGAAAACGTCATTTTCACTATTTTTCAATGTAAAATGACAAATATACCATCATATTTAAATAAAACAAAAAATAAAAATAAAAATAAAAATAAATTACAATTGTGCTCCCAAACTTTTCAAAAATTGCAAATGAGTTCAAAAATCTTATTAAAACATTCAAACTACCAGTCCTTTCCTCCTCTCTCAACCTTATCCTCCCTCCACCACCTAAACCAGGATTGTAGATGGAGGTGTGATGGTTTGAAAGGTGGTGGGGTCTGATGGTTTAGGTGGTGGAGGGAGGATAATGTTGAGGGTGGAGGGAAGGACTGGTAGTTTGAATGTTTTAATAAGATTTTTGAACTCATTTGCACTTTTTGAAAAGTTTGGGAGCACAATTGTAATTAATTTTTTTTTATTTTCCTTTTTTGTTTTATTTAAATATGATGGTATATTTGTCATTTTACATTGAAAAATAGTGAAAATGACGTTTTCCGCAATGAAACGTTGAAATAAGGACGAAAATGTAAAAAAAAATGAAACGTAAGGACGTTTTACGCAATAAGTGTCAAACGTAGGGACGTTTTGTGTTATTGAGCAAATATAAACATGTTTGAAACATAGGGACGTTTTCCGCATTAAGTGTCAAACGTAGGGACGTTTTGTGCTTAACCCTTTTAATAAGGCTTTTGGACTTACTTGCACTTTTTAAAAAGTTTGGGAGTATAATTACAATTTATTTTTTATATTTCTTTTCATTTTATTTGTTTTATTTAAATTTGAGGGTATAATGGTCATTTTACACTGAAAAATAGTGAAAATGATGTTTTCCACACTGAAACGTTGAAATAGTGGCAAAAATGCAAAAAAATGAAACGTTGGTACGTTTTGCACACTAACTATCAAACGTAGGGACGTTTTGTGCTAATAAGCCTTTAATTTATACCAAACATCTTGTTATATTCCGTATTTCTTTTTGAGCAAGAGAACCTAAATTTCAACCCAAATAAAGAAAGGCATAAATCTTCATTAATCAGACTTGAGTTTTTAACCATATCATGCAAAAGCTTATGCTCTAGAAATGAGTCACATTTACTTATTTTAATTTAGTCTTAAGCAAGATTCAATTTACATCAAATGCCTCACACTTGCAAAATTTTCTTGAAGCCGTAATCTTAGAAATGGAACGTAATTATTTATTTATATGTAGGAATCAACATTAAAAATCTGAAGTAAATATAAAGAATACAAGATATCTAGAAAACAAAAACTGAGGGAGCAGACTGAGTAGGTATGTGGGGGTTTTAGATCAAATTTCGCTCGTTATTACACCATGCTCAGAATTCCTTACACACTGTCTCCGCAATACAAATACTCAAAAGCCCTTGTATCGTCATCGTCGTCGTCGTCATCATCATCATCATCATTTAACACAATCATAAATCATCAAACGCTGGCTAAAATTAACTTTGATATCAAAGATGGAAACAAACCGATTATTGAACAAGAATTATTAAATCATTAATAATTGTAGGTCTGTAATGTAGTAGCATGCAGTATTCTAAAAAGCGCAAAGCATGATTATGCGTGAACGCATTACGAGTCTAAGCTATGCCTAGGCGTAAAAATAGGTTTTCTTATTTTTTAAATTATTTTAAAATTTTAATTATTCTAAAAATCATTTAGTAATTAATATAATACATATCAAATATCTAAAATTATAAAATATTATATTTACTTAATAATTTCAACAATTACTCAATTATACAATTTTTAAGTTTTCAAAATGCAAAAGTTAGACTATTTTTCATAGTTTTGAACTTTCAACTAGACATCTCTTACTTGAAATTTTTAAATGTGCTTTCATTTTTTTTTTTTTTTTTTACTTTTGTACTGATAAAGTCCTTTAAAAATTTAAAACTAAAGTCAAATAAATGACTTTTAAAAAAAGAAAAAAATTAAAAAAATAATAAAGTACCACTAGGCGTTTACTAGGGATGGCAAAAAAGCTCGCCGGCTCGGCTCGAAAAAAGCTCGAGTCGGGCCCGACTCGGGCCCAAAAAAGGTCGGCCCCAAAAAGTCGAGCCGGGCCTGAACTTTTTTATTTAATTTATAGTACGTATAAACCGTACAAATTTTAAATTGTTTAAGTAAAAATGTAGATTTGACATTAAAAAAAAAAACCCTAACAGCTCTGTCCGGGCTTGGCTCGGCCCGCTAAGGCTCGGTCCCAAAAAAGCTCGACCTAAAAACGCTCGAGCTGAGCCCGAGCTTTTTTTTTTTCCGACTTGGCTCGTTGACATAATAAGCGTTTACTGCCAAGGCGAAATGTTTCGCTCGAGCCTCGTGCCTAGGCCGGCTTTTTAGTACACTAGCACTATTACATATAGTCCCCGTTTGAATTTATATAAAAAGATTTGTGATATGAGATTAAGCCTATGTTCGAGAAGAACTTATAACAATTTAATTTATAAATAAATAAAAATTAATAGTGAATAAAGAATTGGTACTTTAAAATGCCTGCTGAAAATGAAATTCGACTATCTATAATTATTTATATTTTTTGCAAAACAAAGGCTTCAATAAAATATTATTCAAAATATGGAAGATAGATCCGTGGTGGAGGGGGGAGGGAAGTGATGCGGTAACATTTTGATTTTCCTAATAATATATGTAGGAATTTTCATTTTAAAAAAAAGTGTAGGAATTTGATGTTCCTTGGATACTATTCTTTCTCGTTTATTCTCTTTCCCTCTTTGCATTACGAGCCTTGGGAGATTCAAGACTCCAATTGACGATGTGCCAAGAAACAAGATTCTCCATGAAGATTGGTAAATAATCTGACCGCCGGTTTCTGTAAATGAAGACATGGTGACATGGAAGTGCTGCTGCCATTAGTGTCAGTGTTATAATTGTTGTTCAAAATCATAGTAGAAGAATCGGACAAACAAGAATTGAATATCGATTAAAAATCAAAAGTGGGCATTGGGATGGAGATTAGTCCATGCGCGCAACCTAGTTCTAAACAAATCGAGGCCAAAACTTATGAACCATGCATGGCATGGTTAGTGGTAGACTAGTTTCACAATTTAATTTCTTCCAACTTTTCATGAATTGTTGAAACTTATTCATGGATGAAAATCTCTAAATATGTAATAGATTTTCATTTTCAAGAAACAAGAAAAACATCATTAAGTTATTCCAATTCTTAAAGTACCGAAATTCAAATTCCTCGAAGTTTTTCATCAAATTCTTTTGAAAGAAATATTTGTGCTTTACTGTTTCTTCCTTAAAGGCTTGTCCTATCCTCTAAACTATTTGTCGAAAAATACAAAAGCAATACGAGTCGAGGCAAATGTCGTTTTCAGGAAAACATATCATATACGAGTCACGTGCCTCCTATTCTTCGTATTCGGTTTGTGTTTCCATCTCCTTCTACTCCTCTTCAATTTTCCAACAATTATTGATAGCATGGATTACGAGCATCACTAACATGAACAAAATCACTGCTCACTTTATAGTCGAGGTAGTAAACTTGCAGTATCCGAAAAAAATATATATACTGAAAATCAACTACGGGCATGTTTGAGCCCCATTTTTGATGTAAAATGTATTTTGAAATAGTAGATTGATGGAAAATGTATTGTTAAAAATAAAGGAAAAATTTTCGGATTGCATGTAATATTATTTTATTGAAGAATGTATGATTGAAAATAAAAGAACGAAAAATGCATTTTGAAAAAAAAATGGAGATAAAAAAGGATTACATATCATCGGTTCAACGAATAAGTACTCTTTGATTTGGTTACCTCCCAAACTTCTACTATAAGTAGCAGATGTATTAACAGAAGTTTGGTGGACTAATACGCATTTGAGTAAAAGTTAAAATACTAAAATCGAAGTAATTTAATGTAGAGGATCAAGATGGAAAAAAAGAATATGAAGAAAAGGACTAAAATGAAAATTGTTGAAATTCTTATAATTGGGCAGCCACCCAGTTATATAATTTGGGCGGCCGCCTTGCCCTTAACTTTAATTACAAGGGCTACTTAGTATGTCTAGATAGTTGCCTCGTTTACTACTGGGTGCATGCTCAAGCCAATTCGGTTAGAAAATTCTGTTTCCTTCAGAATTCAATTTCAACAAGGAAACTTCCGTTTGGGGCATGATATGCACGATTTTTGGAGATCTTTTGGGACTCTTTAAATAGATTATAAATATCAACTCTCAAAAATAATTGGCGGGGGGGGGGGGGGGGGGGGGAATTTGTTGCAAAAGGAGGAAAAGAACAAATGAAGATCAAATCCAAGAAATTCAAGATTGAATTCAAAAAATTTCAGGTGATGACAACCTTTATATATTTTGCTTTCTTCTTTATAACATGTTAGACTAGATTTATCTGTATTAGGAGAACGATGAAATTTGTGATATGAATTTTTAATCTTTAATTTTATATATTTGACATTGAAAACACGTTTTTGAATTTTGAATTATTTACATGATTATCTTTTCTCTACGATTATTGTTCATGGTAATTTTATGAAATTTGTAGCTTATTTTATGCATTCGAAAGAAGGAAAATAAATTCGATATAGTGTAAATTGTCATATGGTCCGATAGGAAATAGAAATATACTACTATACTCTATGTGAATCTTTAAGTGTTCAATTCATGCATTCTTGTATATTCGCATCCGTCATAGAAATATAGGTGGGTCATATATGAGAGCAGATTTAACATTACTCGAGAGAGATTGTTTAATAAAATAGGAACATTGATTCGTCAATATTCAATCGTGTTATCAAAGTGTAGAACTAATGTTAAAAATGATTATTGAATGGAAATTCAGGATTCTAGTGAGTTTGTCATTCATTAAACACATCAATTTGCATTTAGCTTAATTTGTATTTAGTTTAGTTAATTTACTCATAATTGTATAAGTAGATTATTTTAGTCATAATTTTGTTACAAACAAACACACCATATTATTCATATTTCGGTTAAGGTCGCGATAATTAAAATTGAACAAAATCAATCTCTATGGGACGATGTTTGGACTCAAATTCACTTTGTTACTTGTTAATGAACCGTACACTTGCAGTGTTTTTAATTCGAAATATATTTTCGTGAACAAGTTTTTGGCGCCACTGCCGAAGATCGTATTTTAGTTTAATTTCATATCTTGACAATAATTCGAACTTCTATATGTATTCTTGTATTTTTATTATTTTTTCATTTTAGTTTTTTTCCCTCTTTTTCAGGATATAAAAAGACCCAAAAAAGGATAACATATGACTATGGTTCATTTCAACAAAGTGCTCGTATGTGATTTCATCATAAGACAACAACAATTCACATCTCAAGAAATTAATGATGTAGATATGCTTGTGTGAAATTTCATTATGGAATAGCTACTACGAGATATAGAAGTGGAATGTGAACTTGATGAAATTGTCGTGGGTAACTTACTTGTTCCATTATTTCTCTATGGGTGATTTACATGTTAGATTATTTGTTCTACTGATTATTAATGAAGATCAATTAAGGAAATTAGATCCATCAGACTTCCAACAAATACAACATGAGGAGACTTTCCATGAAGATGTCATTGTTTTTTTACCAAAAGTTTTGGATACAAATGTTGAACTCGAGAAAGTTTCAATTAAAAAAGAAGGGCATGAAAAGATCGAAAAATTAATCATAACGGACGAAAAAGAATCAATAGCATTCAACGAAGAGGAAATTAGCATGCAATCCCTCGACTTTCTCGTTTTCTCCAAAATTGAATTTGTAATTAAACTTTATGAGGAGGTTGAAGTGTATATTGTTGAGTTCAAAATGGGTGATGAGGAGAAATCATACTGCTTGGAGCAGGGAAATGTTAAAATTTAGAGGAAAGTTGTAATATGCAACAAAGTCAAATTAATCAAGTTAAGCAGGACCTCCAAAACCATATTCAAAAGTGCCATGATACACTTGTGCAAAAGTCGAGCTTAAGACTATAAATCGAGGGCTTATTGGGAGGCAACCCATTTTTCTATCCCTTTTTCCTTATTTTGGTTAACTATTGCATTAGTAGATTTTTAGGGATTGCATCAGTATTTTAGGGCCATATTTAGGAACTCATTTATTTAAATAGCTTGTTTTAAACACATTTTAGGGCCATATTTCAAGACTTGCTTTAGTAACTTAGGCATGTTTATTTATTGAGTTCAATTTATTTAGGCTCATGGATAACATCCTAGCATTATATTGAGCTTACATTGATATGATATGCATTCTTAAGGTTGCACCTAAATTTCAATCTCCAAACGAATTTGAAAAACTTATCTTTTCCTAATTATAGGATTTTTGTAGGGATATACGCTATATTAGATAGTTTTTCTAAAAGTTAGAAAACTAGAATTTTTCTTGGTGTGAATTCATTGCAAATATTTAAACCTTATATGCTATCATTAATATTTATTTTAAATTCTTGGAACAAAAAAATAAAATCTAACAGTAAGGAAAAATGGTAGTTGTCATGACGTCTACTAGTTGGACCAACCTGATCCTTCTACCTATCTGCATCTACCCCCGGGGAGTTTCAAATTCTTTACTCCTTTATTTTGTTTATATTTGTTTTTAAATTGGGATAATGTAATATTTTTGTTTGGGGTGGGAGTAAGTATTTGGAGAATTAGGATCTTTGTTACTTGCTTTTCAATTGCTTATTGGGTTTGTATAACTTAAAAAATGAAAAAAAAAAACCAAAAATAGTGTCTAGTATAGCGTTGAATGACTTGCCGCCTATGATAATATTTGTTTAAATTGAATATAGCTTTAGCTAGAACTGGACAACATCGTATCTTATGCTTTTCCTTGAGTGTTTATCCATGTTAGACCTGTTTACTTGAGCACATAGCTATCATTGACTTATCACTTATGTTGGAACATGGCTTGATTATATATATTTAATTGTTAATGTGTTGACCTAAGTTTGAATCAAATCCCCAAATTCTTTATATAGAAACCAAAAGCAGTTTGGGGGGGTGGGAAGGGTAGTGTTTGTGTTTATAGAAGTTTGATGGTTTGGAGTTCTTGGATCAGATCTTTGGTTGAAGGACTTTGTGTTAATGAGTCTAGAGCAGGTACTGACTAATGTTAAAATTTGAATTTTATATCAAAAGAAAATGTAATATATTTTACACTTCTATTCGTAACATTTATGACTCGAGTTATTAAGTTTGTTAGGGTATCCAAAATCTGGTGGTTATGGTCGTTTGACTTGGGAGTTATCGGCCTAAAACTCATTACAAGGATCATTTAGAAAGTTTAATGGAGAGAAGTCTTGCATATAAGATGTTACAACAATAACAATATATTCATAGCGAAAGAAAGAAAAAGAGATTTAGATTATCAAAAGTGAGAGGTGCTCGATACAGACTTCGAGATTTGAACTCTAGAAACTGGCGGTGTGACTTTGAGAAATACTTATCATTTTCCTTCTAGAGATATAATTATCTAATTATTATCACTTTGTGTGGAAAAATGTATTTTAATGATTATTAGAAACCTACATGTGCGAAAAATAATTCGGGATTGAAGAGAAAAACATAAGGAGTGAATTTGCACGAGATGTGTGAAAAAAATATTGACCACACAAGGATTGGAATTATGATTAAATTAAAAACACTTAATTGGTTATGTGTTTAGTATGGGTGTGAGTTCATTATTGGCTAATCACACACACACACACATACTAAGTCGAGCATAGGATAAGTAAAAAAATTATTTTTTAAGTTGTTTGAATCTTTCTAAAGTGTTGTTTAAATTCAAACATGGGACATATGGTAAGCCGTTTAACGTTGAATTTGTTATTGGAGATTTGTTTAGATTAGTGATATGGGTTATTCCTAAGTTTTGTTTTGTTCGACGACGAACAAAGGTTTTAGTTTGTGGGTATTTGATAAATGCATTTTTGTGCACTTATTCGGGCCATATTACTAAGGTTTTGTGTCGTTTTAGTATTAGATTTTACTTAACTTGTGTTTATTTTATTTTAATTCAGTTTTGGACATGTTTTTAAGCAATTGGAAAAGAATAAAAAGCATCAATTGACCAATGGATGGAAGTTTGGGGACTAATATGTATTTGAGTAAATGTTGAAGTACTAAAATCGAAGTAATTTAATATGGATGACAAAGATTGAAGAAAGAATGAAGAAAATGGTTAAAAGGAAAATTGTTGAAGTTCTTAAAACTGGGCAGCCGCCCAGTTATATAATCTAGGCGGCCACTCTGCCCTTAACTTTAATTACAGTGGTTACTTAGTATGCCTAGACAGCCGCCCAGGCAAATTCGGTTAGAAAATTATGTTGTCTTCACAATTCAATTCCAACAAGGTGGTAAATAACAAATTTTGTTTCCTTCAGAATTCAACTTCTATTTGGGCCATGATATACACAATTTTTGGAGATCTTTTGGAACTCTTTAGGGGGATTATAAATACCAACTCTCGAAACATAATTAATGGGGAGAATGAATTGCAAAAGGAAGCAAAGAACAAATCAAGAACAAATCCAAGAAATTTAAGATTGAATTCAAGAACAATATTTATATCTATTGATTTCTTCTTCATAACATGTTAGACTAGATTTATCTGTGTTAGGAGAATGATGAACCTTGTAATATGAATTTTTAATCTTTAGTTTTACATATTTGACATTGAAAACAGGTTTTTGAATTTTGAATGATTTACATAATTATCTTTTCTTTATGATTATTGTGCACTGTAATTGTATGAATTCCATAGCTTATTTTATGCATTCGAAAGAAGAAAAATATGTTCGACATGATGTAAATTGTCATAGGGCCTGATAGGGAATAGAAATATAATGTTATGCTCTATGTGAATCTTTAAGTATTCAATTCGTGCACTCTTGTATATACGCATCCATCATATAAATATAAGTGAGTCATATATGAGAGGAGATTTAACATTACTCGAGAGAGATTGTTAAATAAAATAGGAACACGTCAAAATTCAATCGTGTTGTCAAAGTGTAGAATTAAGGTTAAAAATGATTATTGCATGGAAATTTGGGATCCAAATGCGTTTGTAATTTATTAAACACATCAATTTACATTTAGCATAATTTGTATTTAGTTTAGTTAATTTGCTCATAATCGAACGAGTAGATTATTATAGTCATAATTTTATCATAAACAAACGCACCATATTATTCATATTTCAGTTAAGGTCGGGATAATTAAAATTGAACAAAATCATCTCTGTGGGACGATAATTGGACTCAAATTCACTTTATTGCTTGTTAACGAACCGTAACCTTGCGGTGGTTTTAATTCGAAATATATTTTCGCGAACACCTTCCTTGTAAAATTATATTTTCAATGAATTATCATTTCCTCTTTCAATTATCTTGTCTACTGTTTCTATTGCTAAAATTTTGTCCTATACAAAACTCACTAAATCATTTAATCTAAATAACTTGTTTCTCCTATCCACTATAAACATCATCCATAGTATTAGAGCTTGTTCGATTGATATTGAGTGTAAACTTATAATATGGTCGACGCTTTTCGCTCATCAATTCCTATCCCAACGTTTAACGGAAACAACTATAATTTTTGGTCCATTAAAATGAAGACCTACTTTTGTATACAAAATTTATGGGATGTCGTCAATAATGGATATATTGATCCAGATGACATTTTCCATTTTAAGTGTTGCAAAAAAGAAGAAACTTAAAGAGAATCAACAAAAGAATTTTCTAGCATACTTGTTATACAAATGAGCCTAACAGACGAATATTTTTCGAGAATCATGGGAGTTAAAACTACAAAAGAAGCCTGGGATAAATTGAAGGAGTTCTACAACAATGACAAGGTATGTACTTGTTTACTTCAAACTTCAAGAAGGAAGTTTGAAAATCTAAAAATGAAGGATTTTGAGACCGCAAAAGATTATTATTCAAGAGTAGATTAAATCTTAAATCAACTAAGAACTTACGGAAATGATATTCCTGAAAAGAAAATTGTTCAAAAAATTTTAATTACTTGTACGGAAAAATATAATCCAATTATTGAGAATGTTGAGAAGTCTAAAGATATACATAAATTAACAACTGCAGAACTAATGGGTTTACTAGAAGTTCATGAAAACATATTAGAAATACATTATGAAATTGACATAGATAACTCTTTTCAATCTAAAGTTGATATGCGGTCTTAGAAATTTAAAAAAGGTGGGAGAAAATTTAAAGAAGATTTTAGAAAGAAAGAAATTCAAGTAAAAGAAATGGATAATAACAGCAAGTATCCTCCACGTGGCATTTGTAAAAGAAAAAGTCATTTGGAGAATGATTATAGGTTTGAAGGAAAACCACAATGTAGTAACTATAAAAAATGTGGGCATGAAGAAAAATTCTGTCGTTTAAAAAAAAAAAATTATCAAGTTAATTTCTCTGTAAAAAAAAAAACAAAAAAAAAAAAAAATATATATATATATATATATATATAGAGAGAGAGAGAGAGAGAGAGAGAGAGAGAGAGAGAGAGAGAGAGAGAGAGAGAGAGAAGAAAGTCTATTCTATGCCTCCTGCAAAGTTGAAGAGTAACTAGATACGTGGTATCTGGAGAGTAATTGCATTAATCATATGACAAAAAATGAAAGTATTTTCTATAATCTTGATAAAATCAAGGTATAAATGAAAATTGGCAATGGTGATTTCATGAAAGCAACAGGCAAATGCAATATTGCTATTGATACAAAAAAAGGTAAGAGATACATCAAAAAAGTTTTCTTGATCTCTAGAATAGATCAAAACTACTAAGTTTAGGTCAAATGTTGGAGAAGTGACACATTTTACATTTCGAAGGAAATTCTTATACAATCTATGAAAAGAAAGATAAATATCTCATAATAAAAATAAAAAAGTAGGAGAATAGATGCTTTCTAACTCAATGAAAATAGGCAAAAAATAAAAATAAAAAAATGCAGCAATGATGGTGTAAGTGGATGAGTCGTGGCTGTGGCACAAATTTTTTTAACAATTTCACTTTTAAAGGTTGAAGATCTTACAACAAAAGAGCATGATGAGAGATCTAGTAACTATAAAGGAGATTAATGATGTTTGAGAATGATGTTTGCTCGATAAACAATATCGTCAACAATTTTCGTCCAAAAAATATTGGAGAGCCAACAATCTGTCGGATCTAGTACATACAGATGCATGTAGTCTAATGCATACTCCTTCACATTATCAAAGCAAATACATCATTCTCTTTGTAAATGATTACACTAGAGTAACATATGTATACTTTTTGCATGATTTTTTTTTAAATTTTTTTTGAGATTTTCAAAAAGTTAAAAAGGTCGAAAATCAAAGTAGTTGCAATATCAAGACAATCAGAAGCGATAGAGGCAAAGAATACACATCTAATGAATTTTAACAAATTCTGTGAAGATGAAGGATTTGAGCATCAACTCACATTTGGCTATACATCCGAACAAAACGTTATATGAGAAACAGGGAATAGAATCTAATGGAGATGAGAGCTATACTCATGGAGAAAGGTCTTTCAAAAACCTTTTGTACAGAAGCAATAAGATCAATAGTCTATCTACTAAATTGATGTCCAACAAAAATCGTGCAAGATAAGACACTAGTAAAGGCATAGAGCAAATGAAAACCATTAGCAAAGCATTTTAGAGTTTTCGACTGCATCTTTGACATGTTTTTTTATAAGAAATTTAGTACATTTTGATAAAATTTAATAAAATAAATGGTGAAAAGTTGATAAAAGTTGTGAATCTAATAAATTGTGTAGTTAAAATTAATTGTTAATTTTTTAAAAACTTTTTAATCCAATTCCAAATAGACACTTAGGGCATGTTTGTTTTTTATTCTCAAATTTTACAGTAAATCAATTTTCATTTTCAATCACACATTCTTCAATAAAATAATATTTTCCATCACATCAATAATTTTTTCTTCTTTTTCAATCACACATTTCCCATCATATCACTATTCAAAAATCAATTCTTCCCCCAAAAATTCCTACCAAAGAATCACTTAATATGTTTGGAGTTCCGCTGCTTGTACCTGGGCCTGTCATAGGGACCTTGTCAAAGAGCCCATGCACAAGAAGCTTTACACGTGTTTCGAGCAAGTCAGGAACTTAAATAGGAGCAGCCCTGGGCTTTAACATAGGACAACCTATGCTTAGTACATTTTTTATAGGTAAAAAATAATTTTTTTTATTGATTTTTTTCGCCCCCCCCTTTTCATCACCTGTCTCCACTCCTGAGCAAGTCGACACATTTTGACAGTTTTAAACTGAACCCATAAAATGGCATGATCTACTTTACATTCCTAGCCAAACCCGTAAATTTCTTTTTAAAAAAATAAAAATACTTTGCTGGAAAATTGCATCTATTAAATGATCTTTCTTTCCTGCGAAAAAAAGGGAGCTTCCCACTGTTAAAAGACATTTTTTTCTTTCGAAAGAATGATTTATAGATTTTTTTGGTTTTTGAACGCCCATGAAGTATAGATTTAAACAAACATAAATTACGTCATAAGAAATCTTTGCAAAATCAATCCAATATTTGATAAATATGAAATCAAGGATCAAAAAGAAAATAAAAAGAAGATCATGTCTACATGTTCTTCGTCGTCCTCTTCTTCTTTTTTTTTTTTTTTTTTATATTTTTCAATAGCTTTTAGTTATAATTTAATGATATATACCAATCTTTGAAACTGATGGTGTGTATATGTTTCACATTCAAAATTGTATCTATTTTGCGAAGTGATTCCAAGAAAAATCACATCTCTTGGTATGATCCAGTGTGTCCGTTGTACAAAAGGCTGCCGAGCACCGATTCAATTTCTTTATAATCATCGTCCATGGCCGTTCATCATCCCCACCCACTCCATCTTCTGTTCTTTGACAGGTCTCTCTCTCTCTCTGTTATTTACTGTCATTTGATTGATGATGTTGTAGAGGGTTTCACCATCCCTTTTCATTTCGGCAGAAACGGTCAAGTTACTGTCCCGTAAATCTGCCATTTCTTGGGAACATCAATAATTCTGCAATGTTGAACAACAATGGAGGTATTTGTATATGTCTTATTGGCACACATAGTTTCAAATCTTTACACATTTTTTTTTTGTTGGCAGATGCTATTGAATCTCGGAAGAGAAAACTGAAAGAAGTTGAAGAATTAACAAGGCAATCCCATGCACAAGAAATTTTGAACATAGTTGCTCCATTCAAATCTTTCACAGCCATGCTAACTGAAGCTGATAGCAGCGTTCTCACGCCAAATGTGCAAAGCCAGTGCGTTCAAATTGATCATATGATCAACACCCATGTAATGATTTTTCTTCCTCTCTTTCGTTTTTGCAGGTTTTTTCGAGTGTATCTAATGCGGTATGTTTTGTGCAGAACGAGAACTTGAGGCGAGGGTTGGCCGGAATGTGGGGGGAGCATTACCATGCACTCCAGTGCGCAGCGGAGGAAAGAGTGGTCGAGAAACTGATAGAGAAGGAACTGGAAATGATGGAGGAGGCGCATCAGAATGAGAAGTTGGAAGCGAAGTTGTTAAGTTGCAGAGAGGAAGCACAACGTTTATCGGATAGGAACAAGGAGTTGGAAGAGACGGTGTCAAAATACAAAGCAGAGGCAGACAGTTTATCGAGCAGGTTGATGGCCAAGGAGCAATTGCTTATGAGTCTGAGGGCAGCATTGCGTACAGCTACATCAGCACGTCCGTACCAGGATAGGCAGGAAGAGGACGCAGAGTCATCTTATGTGGACCCGGAGCAGGATTTCAGTGTGAAGCTCAAGTGCAAGGTTTGCGAGAGCAGGCTTGCAACGGTGATGCTGTGGCCATGTAGCCATGTTTGCATCTGCCCACCATCAGATCCTGCCCAGTTTGCCGGACACTTGCAACTACGAGTGTTCGTGTCCATCTCCCTCTCAATTAGGACACTCTCTTATCCTCGTCCCATTCTATTCTCTCCTGCATTGTTTGAGTTTGGATTTGTTTCGTGAGGTCCTTAAGCTTGGATCTTAAAACTATGTGTCATGTTTCATAAAGAATCTATAAGCGAAAATTAATTTATTTTACGTGCCATTGCAATGATATTCCGGCAAGTCAAATAAATAGAATGAAACGCAACAATATCGATGGACGACGAATACATATACACCTCTCCATTACAATTGATAGTACTGTTCCTTTTGAATTGGCACTGCTCCATTAAATTCCAGTCTTCTCTAAATGTAATGATTTTGTAACAAAAATTCAATACAAAAAGGTAGTAAAAGTTGATCAATATGGCTAGATAGGCTGGAAAAAAGAAGAGGAGCTAACATGGCATATAATTCTGCTGTCATGCCCAAACTCTCTTTCTGGGGACTAGATCTGATGTTTGTATCTCGTCTATTTTAGCAGCAACAATGAAATCGTTCATGCTCAAACCTCCTGCAGTTGATACCAACATTTAATTATGAAACTGTATAATCAAATCAGGGATCTGGAATAATTACTGATTATACAACTGTACAACGTCATCAGACTGGAATGCAGCTTGGTATACTGATGGGAAATAATTCAAGTTAATATGAACTCATGAACATTAAAACAAGAGTATGTACTGAAACTTATACGCCAATGAGATTCTGAGAAATTACTCAAGTCAAGACAACATATGTACTTGATTTATTCGATATAATCTCATGGGATTTAATGAAGATTCAATTCAAATATGAGCTTACGGTAGCAACCAAAGGAAAGGTATTGAACATTCAATTCATATATGAGCTCACGGTTGCAGCCAAAGGAAAGGTAGTCGTAGGTAGCATTTATTCCTCATCAGCAAACAATATAAGATGAAGTGTTCTGGAGTAGGTCCTAATCTCTGTTATTTTTTCTTCGAGAGAAGTTTCAAGATTATGGCTCTCTAGTGTATCATAGCGTACAATTTTTTGGGCTTGTGTACCTTTAATATGAGGAATTCTGTAATCTATTTCTAGTCTGAATGAGTATAGATAGTGCAGGAGCCCCTTGTGTGGAGCTCAAGAGACTGTAGATCAATTTATCACCGAACGAAAAAAGGGAAATGCAACCATCAAATTCAATATTTATATGATGCGAAAGCTAATATAGAAACAAAGTAATAATCAATTAAAACTGGCTCATTGGCTCTTTACTATCTTACCAATTGAAGCAGTCCATAGTTCAGCTCTAACTTGGTTGGGCTGCTCTAGATGAAGAGTAGGAAAATGCCCCGTGGACTCTACAACCCTGCATATCCTATTAATGAGTTCAACCGCACACTTGAAATCCCTCAATTTCCATAAACCCCGAAGCTTTATACCGTCATCTTCATGTACAATTCTCCAGCCAACAACCTATAGAAGAAAAGATCCAACGTGCACAAGTTTCATAAATTGGTGGCGACGTGACTCGTGCTCAGAATACTGCATGCTATGATAGCGTGATGAACAATTTCATTGAAAAGCTTAGCTGTAGTAAGCAAGACATTTTTATTTATTCAAATTTTGTCTTCAACAATAAGATTACATTATTTTATTATGACAAGCATGTAAATGAAGATAGTTTCTTATACTTCCTCCCTATAAAATTAATAAGTTTCCTCCTTCAACTTTGGCCAAAGTTAACTGGAATGCTTTTCTCATTAATATTACCTTTGAATTTATGCATATGAATCACACAAAAATGCTACTTGAAGAAACAAACCCATTAAATTGCTTCGAAACTCGAAAAGGGTTAATGAATAAAAGGGTAGAAATACAGATTTACCTTGAACAGCATCTTTTTGGCTTCATCCTCAGGCATAGGTTGCTGAAGATGAGAAATGGGAGTACACAGTTGTTGCGAAAGAGACAGCGCGGCGGCAGTTGGAATCAAAATCTTATGCTCAGTGTTTACATTTCCCAGCACTTTCTCACCAAAATTGCTCTCTATCTCTGCTGGAAACGGGTCCCTGGCTCCAAAATCGCCTACCAAATCCGTGCCCGTTGCGTGAGTTTTCACCGGAAGTCGCAGTTTGGTGAAATAGACAACAATCTGGGATTTTTTAATTGGGTTTTTAGAGATAGAAAGAAGGGGAGAGAAGGGTATATGGGTTGTGGAAGCCATGGGAGCAACACTGAGGTCCTTATTTGACTTTCTTTCGACCTTTGGTTATCCGGTAATATGTAAATATCCGGTAATATGTAAACCGGTTCGTTCCCTTATAATTAACGACCGGTTCCGGATCTGAGCCAATCATTCGAAACCATTATATCGGCCATTAGTGGGCCTGTTATTGGGCCCTTCCATTTAGGCCTTTAACCACTTATTTTTTGGACAACTTTCAAAAATACCCTTAAAATTGAATGTCTTTTAAAAAAATCTTATAAAAAGTATTTTGAAGTGAAAAAATACTTTGTAAAATTAAGAGTCAAAAAGTGGCACAATGTCACTTTTTTTTTTTATTATTATTATTAAGTACTAAAAAGTGATACAAGGTCACTTTTATTAAAAGTGATTTTGCCACTCAAAAAATAACAAAAATTTCAAGAAAGTAACAAAAAAAAAGTAGTGTGTAGAATTTTTAATGTTTTATGTAACACATGAATGCATCTATTTAATTGATCCAAAACAATTCACAATTTCATTGATTCAAAAAATTCAAATGAGATAAACTGCCACCTTCTTAAAAGAAGTAACAGCGAATGTTACTTTTCTCATTCATATTTGTATTTACATTTTCAAAGTTTAAATATGAAATGAATTCAAACCTTGCAATACTGTATAAATTAAGTGTCACAATTTTATTAAAAAGTGACATAAAATTTCATTTTTATTAAGAAGTTATGTTTGTCACTCATAAGAGTTAGAGAAATTTCAAAAAAAGAAACAAATAATAAAAAAGTTACAAATACAAAAAATGACAAAATACCAATCAAAACCTATGCTTATCCCTCAAAGAAGTGACAATTTTTTTAAAAAATTAACAAGTAAAAAAAAATGTGATAAATTTTTCTTTTTAAAAAAAAAGTGACAAAAATTTAAAAAGTGACAAAAATTCAAAAAAAATGACAAATACACAAATAGTGACAAAACATCAATGAAAAGATTCAAACCTATATATATCAACAAAAAAATTACAAAAAATTTTATAAATAACAAACAATAAAATGTGACAATTTTTTAAAAAGTGACAGAAAAAGTGACAAATTATCAATCAAAACATATATTGTCACTCAAAAAAGTTATAGAAATTTAAAAAAAAGTAAGAAACAATAAAACAAATGATAGAAATTTCGAAAAAGTGAAAATAATAAAAGAAGTAACAAACACTTAAAAAAAAAAATGTAATAAAACACCAATCAACCCCCCTCCCCCCTACCCCCCAACCCAATTTTCGCTGACACCGTCCCCATTTGCCCACCACTACCAGCCTTACACATGCTCAGTACATTCTAATGGAAATGTGAGGACATAATAGTATAAAAGAAAATAGAACTAAAGTATGTTTTCAAGTGAAGCAGAGTAATCTTGATTGTTGCATTATATAACAAACACGAAAAGAGCACTATTCAAATTGAACCTTTACTTGCAATTGTATTGTGCATATATTGCTAAAATTGAATTCTAAAACACAGCATGCATTTATCTATATCTATAGCTGGAAGACACACCCTTCTGGTTAGAACTCAAAATTGAATAGAAAGTTCATGGACCATGAAATATGATAATTGTTAGTATCAATTGCAAAAGAAATTTCGGTTTGCAATTGGGCCACATGTCAAAGACCCGTCTCCAAGACACCTAAGTATTATTTTGCCGTGCAAAACTTGTCTCCAACATCGGATTCAGGCGAATGAAAGGCATTTACAGTGAATGAGCCACCGTCTTCTTGTTGCACAGGGAAAATAACTTGTTCAAATTTATATTTTATAATTAATGTGAAAATGCAGTATTTTATACTTGAATAATTACTTTTCACATAATTTTTCAAAACAATCTTATAATTAGGGCATATAGTCTAATTTTCCCTTTCCTTTTTTTTTTAAAAAAAAATTAAAATTGAGGCATGTTCCGTGTGGCTTACATGTCGATTTTTTGGAAATTATATCTCATACCTATTTTTTAATAAATATTTAGAAATTACTTTTCAACTTTTTTAAATAATAAATACTATATATTTATAGTAAAAAACAAAATATGAAAACTTAACCAAATCATATAAGCAATTCATTTACATAGCTAAATTTACACCAACAAACACGCTCTTAACGGAAATGATTAATCTCAAAATCTTTAAAATGAAGTCCATTCATCTTCCACCCTAATCGTCTCTCTCTAGAGTCATTCACCAAAACATCCCCGAAACCTATACCACAAATTTATCTTCTACAAATATAACGCATCGTATAATCCATACCATTATCACAAAAATTCACCATTTGATTTTCATATTTGCATTGATTATGGCTTTATTGCTAGTAAAAAAACCCTAGTCAGGGGCGTAGTACCACCATCCACCTAAAAAATTTCTACTTATCCGCTATACAAGTGCATTACAAGTTCTACAAGTTTCAAACCGAATATGACAACACCCGAAAGCAGGGACAACCTTTCTTTAGAAAAGAAGAAGAAAACATTCGAAAACACAATCATGGCCGCTGATACAAATCTTTCTTCACTAGGAGCCGTATGGATACAGCAAAATGTCGAAGTGACTCCAATTACGGCGATCCCAAAATGCCAGTTGCCCATGGGGTTCCATTAGGACCCAACAAGTAGACATTTCGTCTAAGTCTTGTGAGATTATCAAACCCACCCAAAAAATGAACTCGTTAACACCCTTTTCTCATTGCATTACCCATTCAATTAATGTCTCGTGAAAATCAAAAGATTTCAACAATCTTTCATCAATTGCAGTGATAAGTGCATTTTATACACTTATTCGGGTTTCAAATTATGATATTTTGTGGTTCTTTTAATGAGATTATAGCCTAATTTATGATATCATGTGTTATTAGGTGAAACTCGATGGATGATGAAGAATTGGAGAAAAGAATGCAAAATTGGCGAAAAAGAGGCAAGATCCAAAGTTTGGGGACTGAAGTGCAAATGCTCAAAAATTGTGTAGAACCTCACGATAAAGATTCGAGAATACTAGGAGTCAATTGGATAAAGGAAGACTTTAAAGGGATAAAATATCATCAAAATATGATCACGCATCAATTTAGGATTGAAAGAGTTATGCATCGATTTTTAGACTCATATTGTGATCCATATTTGACATAGCGAACGATTGAATTTGAAGATGATTTCTGAAAAACAATTGTAGCCCTTTGAATTAACTTTCCAACACATTTTGAATTACTTCAATCGGATATGGGAGAGAAAGTTATGACAAAAATAATGAAACAGACGCAAAGTGAACAGCAACTCAGTTTCCATGCGCTACCTACCTAGCGTATAGGCACCCGAACACTGATCATTTCCAGTAAGGCAGTGCCCAGGTTCTGCAATCGCCGTCAATTTTTAGGTTTTGTTGTTTGGGCACGAAAAGCCCACAAAAAGATTCCAATTTGGCCAAGAACATGTAGGAAAGTATAAATAGACCTAAGGAGGCATGTATTAGGAGGTTCCCACACATTGAAAAGGGGTTTCCAAACATTGAGAAACAAGAATACAACGGGAGATCGAAGAGCCAAATTCAAAGAAGAGAATCATCATGAGATTTGAGTTTAAAGCGTTGATTGGAAGTGGAAGAAGATCTTGGTGCAACATTTAATTCATTTCTACATCTTTATTAAGATTCGGTGATGTATTCTATTACTTTTAGTGTTTATTTTTACATTATAAACAATTAAATTCCTTATTAGGGCAAACAATGTAATCTATTGAGACCATTAGTTCTTTAACTCAAGAATTCTACGTTTTATTCTTCCATGTATTGATTTTATTATGATTGCAATGCAGTGAATTACTTGGTCACTAATTTGATGATCCATTGAGTTTCTTACGAATCGAGAGGTGAGTTTAAGATTTAGAACGTGTAATAAAATTCGGTAACGAAGTATAATGTGTAGAGATACATATACCTAGTACTATGGTCGTTATATGAATTTCTAGTGATAGAACTCATTTAACTAAAGGTAATTCGCATAGAGATATGGAATTGAATTAGTTAAATAGACTCAATGAGAACTCGAGATGGTTAAATTTAATATCATAAGAGAATTCGACGGAACACTACATTAGACTAGAATCTTAAATTAAGAATTGAGGTGATCATTAGATGATCTTGTTTTGCCCTAATATTCATTATGTATTCTAATTTTCTATTAATCAGTGTTTGAAATCTTTTTATACTTTCAATTAGTTTTCGATAGTTAGTTCATAAAAGAAAAATAATTTTCACAACTTTTACCATACTTTATTTGTTTACTTTCATCAAATAAGAGTAAGAAAAAGCAGATTAAAACCACAATATAGTTCTCGTGGGAACGATAATTCGGACTCAAAAGTCCACTTTACTACTTGTTACGTTATCGTACGCTTGCGATAGAAAAAACGCAACAAGTTTTTGCATCCATTGCAGCAGGTGTGCACACCAAATCAGAATGTTCGGGAATAAAGACCAACAAAAAGGACACTGTTAAGAGGTCCATTAAAGATGCAATTGTCAATTTAAGCACCAAAAAGAAAAAGATCGTGACCCCAGACAAACCACAAGTAAGTCACATTTCCATTTAATAAAATTAAGACCGATACGTATGTTCATGACTAATTATCTTTTCATAAGCATGCTTTAAAGAAAATTGAAATACAACTCAAAAAAGCAAGTTCGATGCTACATGTAGATATAAGTGACATGCAAATTATATGTAAGCACATTGCTCCACAGATGAATGTCATATATACTCCAATGAATATATCATGTAACTGATGACCCAACCCCTGTTTTTGTATTGTACATTTACGAGTTTCCAGTCACAAATACACACCGAAAGCATGTAAATATCTAACATGTGCATTATATTTTGTCACTGAATTGGTAACTGAAGAAAAACATTGTGTAATACAGTAAGTTTCTAAATGGTGCAATTTTTCTCACATTTACATACATGTATTCAGTTTTATTTTGATAAAGTCATGCAGCATATTTTTCTAATGTCATTACTGTTGGGAATTTACTTATCATGCACAGCGGAAATTAAACAATTTTCAATTCCCAAACGAGGATCTGCAATGTGTTTAGATAGAAACTGTGATTAGGATTAATACCTTTGATGAATTCCACAAACTCTTTTGCTTTTCTTGAACTCCAATGATCACGATCTGCAATCCAAGTCAATTGTCCATCAGCCTCAATGGTGATCCACACGAGAGAATAAGAATGACGGCTAGGGTTTTTCTTTTCTCGTGCTAGCAAGAATAATGAAATTCTCTCTTTGTTTTTCAAACCTAACGACTTATTAATATAAGTCCGGATGGGCTCGGCCCATCTATTAAAACTTAACCCGGTCCAAGATTTAATTAATCAAATTAATTAAATGTCCCATCATGAATTAATTAATCGATTAATTAATTCGGACATATTAACAAACAACCCTTGATTAATTAATTATCCAACACTTGTCAATTAATTAATTGGTAAATCTCATTCTTACGATTCTCTTTTGTGTGTGACCCATTAGGTTCCCGATCACGATGCGAACGCGTGAATTATTATTTTGATCTAATCAAAATCAATAAATTAAAACGCCCCTTTTAATTTATCACTAATTCATTTTCGTTTGTCCCAGGATTGACATCTAGCAATGTATCGGGGCAATACATGTGACGGAAAATATCACGTAGCATGATAAAACCAAACTTGTTAGATTTCTGGTGAAACTATAATCCTTTCGTCAATATGATCCGATCAATTATGAGATATGGATATGTGTCAATCTCAATTATCGATTATATCTTTTATCCCATTTGTTAAGTCGATATCGTCGAAAACTCTTTTCAGGACTTATGAGTTCACCTTGGCCAAGGATTTCATTATCAACTTAATTGGATAAAATGTAGATCATAATCTCTTACTATCTAAGAGTGACGAATCCTCTATTGATCATTCACAACCTTCATATGATTCTTGACATACACGACGATCTTGTATTAGCGACCACTTGACGAAGCAACATCCAACATCACCAAAGTATGTTGCCCTCATATAAGCTACTATGATGACCTCAAGTCAAAGGACCAATTCCACTACCCGAGCGTTAGAGATTAACCACTAACACTTAGATAGTTATCCAAGTGGAATCTCTCGTTGGTCTTCAATGTTTTGTTCTATAACAAAGCATCCAGCGTGTTCATTCAAGTGTCACCACACTTTAGCTTGTGAGATCGGCTACTTACTTCACAAGTAAGAATGCCACACGCGATAGTCTATCCGTAATAACGATATCCGTATCTCGTTATTACTTCGACCATGAGCGATTTAAGATTCGATCATATGTAATTTGTATCTACAATCACAACTCCTTGTGATTAACAAATCACCAAGACTTGAATCTACTGATTCTATTATTTAATTTATTAGAATATTAATTCAATTAAATAATAGATATTTCCATATATATGCATTGATTATATATATTCAAAGTGTTTATGTCCAAAGTTGATTGGACTAGGAGCATAACACTTACAAACTCCCACTTGCACTAGATCCGATCACTTATGTATCTTATACCATAAGAGTCTACATAGCGATCATGTTTATCTTTGCGACAACTCTTTGTCGGTGGATCTGCAATTTAATAACTTATGGGAGTTCGTTCTTCATTTACTACGTCATTTCTTTGTATTATCTTTTCAATGAGATAACACTTGCCTTAACATGTGTTTAGATCATTGATGAGACTTAGTTCCTTCGCTTGCACGATGGCTCCATTGTATCACAATGCATAAGCGTGTGATCAACAATGTTAGGAACTACTCTAAGTTCGATAATGAACTCCCTGATCTAGACTACAACTTTTGTTGCTTTGTAAAGCAATGATGTATAAGGCTTCCATTATTGAATCAACGGTTATTTGGAACATTTCCAACACACCGCTTAAGAGTAAACCAATATCCTTTTTTGAGATGTGCTATTATTCTAGTCGACTAGAAGTTAGCATCATTCTATCCATGAACTCTCGATTCATTTTCTCCATATAAAATCTTCTCGAGATTTTATACGTATAGATTGGGATGAGTTAAGTAATCTTCTAGATCTATCTCTATAGATCAACTTGCTTCTCTCACATCCATCACGGAGAAATTATCGACAACCATAATTTCAACAATTGAAATATAGAACGTCGTTTCCTATAATATGTCTCATACATATAATATCAGGAATGCGACAATGCTCCCACTATCTTCTTGTAAACGCACATTTCATCTTCATTTTTTGATAAAATCAAACATTTTGAATTTTGTATCAAATCGAAGATTCTAGCTACAATAGCCTTGCTTAAATCCATATTGACATTTTCTTGTAAACTCATTTACAACCTATGGGTTCTAATCCATTAGGCAAGTCGACCAAGGTCAAACCTCGGTTACATACAACAAGTCCATCTCTTTAAGTCAACACTTGACTTTATTTCTATGTAATTAGTAGGTTCATTATCCTTGATTAGTAATCATGGATTCGTACCTTTTAGGAGGTCAAATGATCCTGAGATTTACACAGGCTAACGTGTTCTCGAAGTCTCCACTTCTTGATCAAGAGTATGTCCCTCGGTGGTGTGGGATAAGACTCAGGTTCATCTATTCGGTTAATTATATCCGTGGACTCTTGAACTCTTTCAAGATTTATTCTACTCACACTGTCTCTCTTAGAGTAAACACTTTCTCTAAGAGTACGACATGTATTGAGATGAACATCTTCTTCTCAACGGGATTATAGAATTGATATCCAATTGTCTATTGGATATCCACAAATATGTATTTAACGGATCTAGTTTCAAACTTATCGATCGATATGCTTCACATAAGCATCACAGCCCATTGAACTTTCATATGAGATAAGTTGGGCATTTTCCTCTAACTCGTATGAAGTTTTGTCAACCGATTTAGATGAGACACGATTTAGTACGCAACACGTATCGTGTCAATGTGCATGACTTCAAAACGACTTTTGAATGTTTGCATGGTACGGTTCTCTATTGCACTATGTCTAATAGTGCACGATTCCTCATTTCCGATGCATCGTTATGTTGCAATGTATGTGGAGGAATCCATTTGCATGAAATCTAATTCTCTTTTAGATAATCTAAAATTCTCCATTTTAGATATTCTTTACCTCGAACAAGTCTTAGTGTAAGAATATGTTTACCTATTTGTTTATCTATTCCTAGCTTGAATCCCACGAACATTTCAAGAGATTCATGCTTGAATTTCATCAAATATATATGATCATTTACGAAATGATCATTAGTAAATGTGATGAGATAAGATAAACTTCACGACATTAATTGATATGGATCTACATACATCACTTGTATTAGACCTAATAATTGTCTGAATCATTTTCCTTTTCAAGTAAAAGGAGATTTGAGTCGTGATGTCTTACAGGGGTGATTCGCATTTGTCAAATGATTCAAAATTATTTGACCCGAATATACATCTCCATGTAAGTTTTGGAATTGCATTCTCATTTATGTGACCAAATCTGCAATGCCAGATATAGGTGTTATTCGGATTATCATTTTTATCTTTCAATTTCTATACTCATTATAGAATACTCAACATTTAGAATATAAATGTCATTTTGTAATTTACCATAACCATTCAGATCTTATCAAGATAAAAAGGAACAACAATTGTCCTTAACATTAGAATAATTCATGTCGAAACATGAAATTTATTTAATGCTCTTAGTAATGGTAGAACAAATTAACATTTCTCTAATTCTAATAATGCTCGAGCCTAAAGGCAATTGCGAGAAATATGCTTCTCACAGTGTCGACGACTTTTGCTCATTCTCAACGTGTGAGTCAACTTCTCCTTTATGCGGCGATCTACTTTTATTTAGTTACTGCATATTTATACAAATATGAGATCTATATCTAGTATCTAATACCCATGAAACTAATGAAGTAGATTTAAGCACTTGTAATTACATTTCTAATGACCCGTCATTCCAAAATGATAATAAGGATCATGATTTGGTATTGTCCTTATTCGCTTTAAGCGTCTTAGTCATCTTGGTTACTTTCCCAAAGCATCCTTTAGACTTCCATATAAGAATTTATGACTAAGATTTGTCCGCTGCAAACACAGATGTTGGACTTAAGGTTTCAAGCATATTCAGACATCTCAATGAGCGTGCTTGAGTTTATTCATGTTAAATTCATAATTAGTTATGAATAACTCTCAGCAGAGATTATAGAACCAAGTCTATACTTAGTTCATTGTTCACGACTTAACGCAATCAAGACAACTTTTCAAAAGTAGTCTGCATCTTGACACCTAGCTTAGATTGAAGATTCTTACCGTCATTAAGCACTAGTATAGTTCTTGGGAAATATCATATATTTCCTCGTATGATTGATCATCATTCAACATATTGAGATGAAAAATCATGTGTTAGCATCTATACTCTTATGTTGCTTTGTAACTCAGGTGACATAGTTACAAACATCACATATGTTGTAGTACTATTGTCATCACTGTGTTTATTATAGCAGCCACCTCTTCTTTTATCGAGTCATCAACATGTGTCTCTAGAAAGGACTACTCAAGGACACAACCAAATTTTTTTTTTTTTATGCCTGAGAACAATTCTCAGATTGCGGCGTCAATCAAGAAAATTTGCTTTGATTGTTGGCATACAATATGCCTCTTACATATGGTTACTCATGATTCAATAAATGTAAACGACGAAAAGTAAAAGAAATAATACAACTCCCAGATCATTAAGCCGACAACTCCTTGTCTTCACACATCTTATGTGTTAGCTTAACATGCCTCTAAGATTTATCTCCTTGAGTGTACTCAACAAGAGATAAATATTAGTTAAGTCAAACCCATCATTCCGAAATATCTAATATTTCATAGTGTCAAACATATCCCTAATGGACCAGCCTTGAGTGTACTCAACAAGCTAAGATCGATTTAGGACTCTCGTTTTTCACTATAATGATGGAAGGCAAATATAAATATGACTTAATATTTTAACATGCCTCTAAAATTTATCTTCTTGAGTGTACTCAACAAAAGATAAATATTAGTTAAGTCAAACCCATCATTCAGAAATATCTAATATTTCATAGTGTCAAACATATCCCTAATCGACCAGCCTTGAGTGTACTCAACAAGCTTAGATCGATTGAGGACTCTCGTTTTTCACTATAATGATGGAAGGCAAATATCAAATTGACTTAATATTTTTAACGAGGGGTTTTGCATGCAAAAGGTCTCATCGTAATAATTATATATATTTTATTATACATCTAACATGCAAATAAACATACATATAATAGTGTGGATGATTATGGACTTATACTATCTAGTCTTCCCGAGCCATAAGGAAGACTAGTCGGTCAGTTTCTAGGGGGTATAGCATTGATTCATACAATGCTCCATCTCTATGGTCTCTTCCTCTTCTTGTATCTTCAATTAGTCCAGTTGCAATTTGTATCCTATACTAGTTGGCACGCAAGCCTAAATAATATTGGACACGCAGGCCCATAATAATAACAACGGACTTGCAGGTCCAAAATAAATAAGAGGTTGCAGGCTCATAAAACAACAAGAATAAAACTAACCATTCAACACATCCACATGGTCGAGTCCATAATCATCCACTAATAAAACATTCATCATATAAATGCATTCCTATAATATCTAATATTATATGCAAACATATTTCAAGTTTCTAGCAATTAAAGTCGTCTAAACTAATTTAGACAAATGGATCGGAACAATTAAATAATTAATTAATCAAATTAATTAATTAATTTAATTAGCGGACTTATTTAATTAAAATCAAATTTCAATTAAATACCAAATTAGAGTCCAACTCTAATTCTACAAGTATAGGGCGGGACTGTTTAATTAAAATCAAATTTTAATTAAATACCAAATTAGAGTCAAACTCTAATTCCAATATATTAGAAATGAACATATTTAATTAAAATCAAATCTTAATTAAATACTAAATTAGAGTCTAACTCTAATTTTAAGAAGCATTAAGTAGAGACAATTTAATTAAAATCAAATTTCAATTAAATGTCAAATTAGAGAATCAACTCTAATTTCAACAATATACTAGGGTGTATAATTTAATTAAAATCAAATTTTAATTAAATATTAAATTAGAGTCCAACTCTAATTTAATTGAATTAAAATTTTAATTTAGGATAAAACTCCTAAATAAAATAAAATTCAATTTAGGGTCAAAGTTTAATATTTAAGTTAAAATCCAATTTTAACGAAAATATAAAAGTCGTCAATTTTTAAATAAAATTTTAAACGGGTCAATATTAAAATTTTAGGTCAAACCCATTTGAAAATCAAGTTTAAAATCATTTTAATATTTAAATTCAAAACCATTTCAAATTTAAATTCAAAACTCATTTTCGAAAATTGCAAAGTTGACCCCAGTTTAAAAAATTACAAATAGAGCCTCCAAATTTCATAAATAGTGGAATAGGCCCTTTTCAAATAATTGCAAACTTGACCCCTTTTCCATTATTGCGAGACGGGGCACGAAATTTAGAAAATTGCACAACAGGCCCTGCCTCCACCTCTCTGTCTTCAGTCGAGAAAACCACAAGGAGATATTTTTTTTTTTCTTCACGCTCACGTGCGGCGGGAACCACGGCATGTCAAGCGGCGGTATCCAGCCGTAGTAACAAACACGTTGAGCTTTCTTGCTCGTTCGAGTTTCTTTTCGGCCAACCAGCAATGACATTGCGAGTACGCATTATTAGCCTGGCGCGTCTGACCAGCCGACGTCTGTCCTTCAATGCGCCGTGCCAGCTATGATCGTCGGCAATCTTTGCCACGAGCGGCTGAAAGCGCTACAGGCTTCGTCTTGCTTAAACCCTGCTGGCCACCACCTGACGACCTTGCTCCTTTCATTTTCGATTTTTTTTTTTTAAATATGAAAAATCAAATTTATTTAATTGCTAGAAACATGAAAATAACAACAATCAACTTTTGATTGTTATGTAATACGAAACAATTTCTAACAAACACAAAGTAGGCTCTGATACCATCGTTGGGAATTTACTTATCATGCTGTAATGAAATTAAACAATTTTCAATTCCCCAAACGAGGATCTGCAGAATGTGTTTAGATAGAAAGCTATGATTAGGATTAATACCTTTGATGAATTCCACAAACTCTTTTGCTTTTCTTGAACTCCAATGATCGATCTGCAATCCAAGCTATCCAATTGTCCGACTCCAATGGTGATCCACACGAGAGAATAAGAATGACGGCTAGGGTTTTTCTTTTCTCGTGCTAGCAAGAATAATGAAATTCTCTCTTTGTTTTTCAAACCACTGACTTATTAATATAAGTCCGGATAGGCTCGGCCCATCTATTAAACAACTTAACCGGTCCAAGATTTAATTAATCAAATTAATTAAATCTGGTCCATAATTAATTAATCCAATTAATTAATTCGGACATATTAACAAACAACCCACGATTAATTAATTATCCAACACTTGTCAATTAATTAATTGGTAAATCTCATTCTTACGATTCTCTTTTGTGTGTGACCCATTAGGTTCCCGATCACGATGCCGAACGACGTGAATTATTATTTTGATCTAATCAAAATCAATAAATTAAACGCCCCTTTTAATTTATCACTAATTCATTTTCGTTGTCCCAGTTGACATCTAGCAATGTATCGAGGCAATACATGTGACGGAAAATATCACGTAGCATGATAAAACCAAACTTGTTCGATTTACGCGTGAAACTATAATCCTTTCGTCAATATGATCCGATCAATTATGAGATATGGATATGTGTCAATCTCAATTATCGATTATATCTTTTATCCACTGTTAAGTCGATGTATCGAAAACTCTTTTCCGACTTATGAGTTCACCTTGGCCAAGGATTTCATTATCAACTTAATTGGATAAAATGTAGATCATAATCTCTTACTATCTAAGAGTGGACGAATCCTCTATTGATCATTCACAACCTTCATATGATTCTTGACATACCCGACGATCTTTGTATTAGCGACCATTGTGGACGGGAAACAACATCCAACATCACCAAAGTATGATTGCCCTCATATAAGCTACTATGATGACCTCGAGTCGAAAGGACCAATTCCACTACGAAACGTTAGAGATTAACCACTAACACTTAGATAGTTATCCAAGTGGAATCTCTATTGGTCTTCAATGTTTTTCTATAACAAAGCATCCACGTGTTCATTCAAGTGTCACCACACTTTAGCTTGTGAGATCAGCTACTTACTTCACAAGTAAGAATGCCACACGCGATAGTCTATCCGTAATAACGATATCCGTATCTCGTTATTACTTCGACCATGAACGATTTAAGATTCAGTCATATGTAATTTGTATCTCACAATCACAACTCCTTGTGATTAACAAATCACCAAGACTTGAATCTACGGATTCTATTATTTAATTTATTAGAATATTAATTCAATTAAATAATAGATATTTCCATATATATGCATTGATTATATATATTCAAAGTGTTTATGTCCAAAGTTGATTGGACTAGGGCATAACACTTACAATTACTAGACAACATTTTTGTTTGCCTACCTTTTCCATTCTGATATTTTCCATTACGTTATAAAATATATAAAAATATCACTTTCCAACATATGAATATTATGTGTGCCGTAAAATGCTGTTACAACACCAAACAATACACAAAATGCTGTTGATGGAAGTGATGCAGTCCAAGGACAATGAAATATGGTTCAAGGTTGCCAAGATACTCAGTTTTTCGATTCATGAACTTTGTGTGGTTTTCAGGTTGAAATGCACTGGAGAAGACAACACAAATATGTTCAAAATTGGTGACTGCAAATTAAAAGGACATATTTCAGCAACATAAAGACTGTTTACCGAAAAGATGTGAAATAGACATTTCTAGATCTTCCTCAAAATGCGTGTTACGTAGATATTGTGAAGATGGGGATATTGTACCTTGTATCAACCTTTGTGTACACAACCCCACAGCCCTCCATGGTAAGTGAAGTGTTGATGCAACTCGTGGACTCTTCGCATATGGATACATTCCCGTGAGGCAAGGAATTGTATCAAAACACATACCTCTACATGAAGCTTGCACCGGAGAAAACCCAAACAAGTGATTCAAAAACTATAATTTCATATAGGCTTCACCGCTTCCCGGGATCATATTTTTATCTTCAATCTTCTATCAATTTGAACTTCTTGTCATTTTCACCCATAAAATCTGTTAAGAGGGCGCAAAAGACTTATTTGTGTATCATATTTTTTAATTAAAAACAATATAAAACTAGTAAAGTTGAAGTATTTCTCCTTCTTTTCAAACATGCTAGCAAGAAACTTGGAAATAAATCGTTACAGAGAGAAAATATGTTAATAAATTAAGTTTGAAGTACAAAGTACAAAAAAAATTGGGAACATAACTGTAAATGAGTAAATATTCAGAACTTCCATTGTAACTAAAATATAGTGTTGTGTATAAAATTATGCTGTGAATATTATTATCAAAAGAAAGAATAATATTATTTATCATCTTGATGAAAAATCATCAACGATGTAGCAGTTTATGTGGAATAATGAGATTCAACCATTCAATTTTTATGAGAGAAAGAAAGATAAACGTTATGGATAATGGGTTGTCACCTGATGATTTATCACCATGATGATAAAAAGCATTATTTGTTTAAACTTTGTATTGTATCCTTAAAAAATTTCTAAAATAAACATTAAGCCCCCGTTTGGCCCCAATTATTTGTCATTTCAATATTTGGAGTAGTAGTTTTTAAAGAATGCATAGTTGAAAAAGGAAAAAAAAAATTGTTTTACGTGTAATATTATTTTATTGGAGAATGGGTGATTGATAATAAGAGAAAAATAAATTATAATTTTAATGGAGCCGAACAGGGACTAAATTAAAGCCTTTAAATTTTCGCCTAAATAACACTCCATGATATGCCTTTCAATGGTTGTTAAACATCGCAATCTGTGTGGCTTTCACCATATGTCACACATTATAAACAAATATAAAAGGGGAAAGTAATGGAAAAAGAAAAAGAAATCTTACCATTTGCCACAAAGGAAAACTTACCTACTTACCAATATAAATACAGGGAAGAAAATAGACAGCATTATGATTTGATAGTGAAATTTTCTTAATCCTTTTGGTTATTGTTGGTGGCGTGACCACAGTTCATTAATTTTGAGTGTTAGTTCTTTCTCTCCTGATTATTTATTTATTTTTTTGAGTTGTATTATGAGATGGAACTCGGTATATACCGCTAGGAATCGAGATCAATTCTCTTTCCTTTGTGTATGTGATCTTCGTTAACAGATTGAAAAAAATATAAAAGATAATGAAAATTTTACGGACTATCCAAACTTTCCACTATATGAAAAATTCATAAAACCATATTGAATTTCATTCGTCCAGACTTCCAAGTATCATAAGAAAAATCCACAATTATTAATTTCTACTCTTTGTACAACTCACAAGAGAATCATAATATTAGGATACTAGGCTTATAAATTTTTTTCTAAAAATCTTCAAATTGCTTACCCCGAAAGGGATGATAATAATAATAATAATAATAATAATAATAATAATAATAATAATAATAATAATAATAATAATTATTATTATTATTATTATTATTATTATTATTATTATTATTACACGTTTTTGTCCTAAAGTTCTCCACATTATTTCGCCCATGAGGTAGAGTGCCGCCACAAATTGTTTGCCATTCTTTTTTTCTTTTCAAATTGAAATTTTTTTGGTCCAATTTCAAGAATATAAAAGTCCTCCAAGAATAGATTACAAATTGAGCTAAAAAAAAAAAATTTCATAAAATTATATTACAAAAAAAATTCTGTGGGCTGAGAGATTGAACCGAACTACAGCCCGGCGCAGCCCAGTCCACTGTACATCCGTCCCTGAAGTCGTCAATAATTAGAACTTAGATTTCCTATCTGTAATTGAAGTCTTTTCACGTTTAACACGTTTGAGGCAATATCCCAACGCATACCATTATCTTATTATGGATTAAATCCTTCGAATTCATAAAATAACATTTTTTTTTTCTATTACTAAAACACTTGAATTGATGACGTCTTTTCCTTCAATTGAGATTGTAGAAAAAATAATTACTAAAAATAATTTGTTTCAATAATAATAATAATAATAGCAAGCCATCTCTTACATGAGATGTAACTCAACATAATTTCCCAAAAAAAATAAAAATAAAAATAATAGAAGAAGAATCCAAAAAGAGGAAAATTATGGTTGAAATATCACTATCCATTATCATTTTTGATTATTTTCTTTAAATTACAGTTTACTTCTTATAAGCTGGCTTTAATTATTTTTTTACACTTGGTTGCAACTTAAAGAGTCCTTTCTTATTTAATAAGCTGGATTTTCGGTTCAGAGTACTTTCAAATTTCAAAATAGTGTAGATCATGTTTGGCCAATCTTAAAAAGTGTACTCATAAGTGAATAAGTAATTAGTTGTCGGTACAATAAAGTGACTGTACTTTTTTGAAACAATCTTTTATTTCTTTTCAACTTAGCCAAACATGCTCTTAAGATGAATCTTCTATACTGTTGAACAAATTTTTGGAGAATTTTCAAGTGACACGTTTACAAAGTCAAAGAATGAGAAAATTCTGAATATATAATCCATTGCAACACGGAATTGAAATTAGGCACACAATCAGGGACTTCAAAGTTCTGAATACATTGGAAAAATCCCACTTTTGTATCCAAAAATATATATATATACCAAAAAAATTCCTGTGAAGGACGCAACAATCCATTCTTCAGAAGGCATAATCATAATTCCTCCAAGATCAGTGAATATGGATAGCCCGAAGAATCGCCTCGTCGATTACGTATTGTATTTGCTTTTGTTCTTTGGCATCACATATATTTTGTTCTTGAATCCGAGCAAAAGCGGGCATTTATTGACATCACAAACATCCCAGTGTTCGCCCTCGAAAACCGTAAGTTTTTTCATGCACTCGTCTAAAAGTTTAAGTTGAAATTCATTTTTTCATAAAAAAAACTGGAGATTTCCTTAGTATACTATGAAAATAAAACATGGGTTGTCTGTAACATTTTTACTTCTTATGTTTTAATGTGAACACAGTACAAAATGGCAACCTACAGAGATGAACTGGAAGAGGCTTTGTCAGCATCTTCAACAGAAAACAAGACTCTGATAATTTCTATAGTAAATAAAGCATATGTTGAAGGCGATAAACCGATGCTTGATCTTTTCTTGGATGGTTTTTGGTTAGGGGAAGACACTAAATCCCTAATTAATCATCTTTTGATTGTGGCCATGGATCAAACATCATATGAACGGTGCAAGTTTCTTAGGCTTCGTTGCTACAAGCTCGAAACGGACGGCGTAGATTACGTAAGCGAAAAACTGTACATGTCTGATGATTTTATCAAGATGATGTGGAGAAGAACCCTATTCCTGAGAGATGTGCTGAAACATGGTTACAACTTCATTTTTACGGTAAGTAATTTCTGTTTTCATATTATTGTTTTATAGACAATGATGTGCAATTTGTTTTATAATGCATTTTCAAACTTTGAAGTTGATTTGGACAGAGAAATTAGAATGCGCAAACTTAGTTTTTGACATAGAAATTAGTCCGTTTGACTTGGGAACATTTATTGAATAGCAAAGAAGATAGAATATCTCAATAAATTGGATAACCAAGATAAATGAAAAAAAAAAAAAAAAAATCTTGTTAGTTATATATATGAGTAGTGCAATTCATCACCACTATTTAATACCGATATAGGTGTCATCTGATGCGGACATCACGATTTATGTTATTGTTGATTTTTATTAATTGCGTTTTATTATTATTATTGGGCTTGTAATTGTGTGTTGGCCTAAACCCGTCACTAGTAGGTTAGATTTTTACTATTTATTGGAATTTTCATAGTAGCTGGAACAACTAATGAATATGATGAAATAAAACGGCGTTGCTTGGAGCAATCACTCCGGCTTGTTCCCCCGTTCTCTCTGATTTCTCCCCCCGTTCTTACTACCTTCTCCTTCATAATGCATCGCTCGTGTTTTTAAATTATAGGTTCAATTAAATCAATAATTATAATTCATTGATTAGGACTTATCACATGTTGACGTTAGATTGGTGCTCTAGTATTACTGGTGTTAGATAACATTATTCTCGTGAAATAATTTAAACGTAGACGATTTTACCTATGATAATACATTGTGATTTTGACTTGATGATAGACCTACAAAATATAACACATTTTTGTTGTGAAATGTTATATAAGATGAAAGATATATAAATGCCGTAGAACTAAAATGACTTGGATTATCTATGACTATGTGAAATAGAGGCTTATGCATGAAAATCCAATTTTTTTTCCGTACAATACTGAAGTTTGACGACGCTTAGGTTATCGAGTAGGTTGGAAAGGAATTTACTTAACCTAAACTTTTGCTAATCAAAATTTCATTTGACAGGACACAGATGTGTTATGGCTGAGGAATCCATTTCATCATTTAAGCCTAAACCAATCAATGGACCTGCAAATCAGCACTGATAAATTCAATGGCAATCAATGGTCAAAAGCAAACCCTATCAACACAGGCTTCTACATGATCAACTCAAACAACAAAACCATTTCCTTATTCGACTCCTGGTATGCCAAAAAAGGCAACTCGACTGGATTAAAAGAGCAAGATGTATTACTGAAGCTAATGCACCAAGGTTTGTTCAGAAAATTAGGCCTGAAAGTGAGGTTTTTGGACACTGTTTATTTCAGCGGGTTCTGCCAGGACAGCCGAGACGTTAGGGCTGTCACCACCGTCCATGCCAACTGCTGCCGGAGCATCAGCGCCAAATTGGCTGATCTCACGGCGGTGATTCATGACTGGAAGAGGTATAGGGGCTCTTCTGATAATCAAACATTGACATTCAGGTGGTCCAATCATACAGCATGTGGTCATTCATGGAGACATTAGAGGGAACTAAATGGTATCTTAAGGAGTTATAAATAATTGTAATCGTCCTTTACTCTCATTAATGGACTGTTAGGGTTACACTGGCTCAGTTGGAACATGTCACAGGACATTAATGAATGAATTTATTATTTTTTATATACCTTACATGATAGTTACATTAAGTTGTGGAGCCATTGTCGATCCTAATTATTGCTATTTTGCGGAGCTGATCGTGCATCGACCTCCATGGTGACGTCACCGTGAGATTGGGAGGCCCCCCTTCTCCCCCATACCAAAATTTGATCTAAAGACTATTTAGGAATTTCTATTCTCGTAAAATTTTATTAAGGAATTGGAGTTAAATAAAATCATCACAAAGAAGGCAAAATATTAATACTTGAAAAGTAAAGTACAACTAAAGAGGACGGCTAAACCCGACCTCCGGAAATGAAACCAAAATATAAAAAAAAGCATCTAATTTAAGAGGGGGTTTGGTGGGGATTAAAATTGGATTTTTAGTGGATTGTAATAGGAGTTTTTGATATGTGTGGTTGAAAAGATGTGGTTAATAATTGTTTGACTTTGATTTGGATTAAAATCAAATTTTAATCCGGACCACACATGGGCTAAATATATAGGTTCTGAAAAATTGTAGGTAACAACTAGTTTTCTCTAGATTTATTTGTAGTAACCGTGCCATGTCTTTTCAGACTCTCCTTTCTTCTCGCGACAAGTCTAATATGACGCTCTGAATTCTTATCGCGACAAACTGAAGTAATGGATTTTAAGCTTCGGCAGGAGGAAGCAGCCACTTAGAAGCCTCTATATAGGAAAGGCTAATGAATGGTTTGGCATCTGCATCAGTTAGCTTCTTAACAAATTTAGCTCGCTTATCCATGTTTGCTCCGGGTCCTTTGTTTTCATATTCTGCGGCTTAACGGTGCTGCATAAACATAATTAAGTAATTTAATACCAATAAGATCATCAAAACAAGGAATTGGACAGTGTAACAATGTAAGTAGATGAAAGAAAAGTAAGAATGACTGACCTTTCATGCTCAGGTTTGACAATGGACCATCCTTTAGGGTTAATAGCGTCATTAATTTCTGTGTAGGCAAACACTACTTTAGCTGCAGGCATCCAAGATCTGCCCAAATAGGCAACGCCGCCCGTGCCAGTCACCTTGCAATGCACAAAAGAGTAGCCCGTGTTCTCCGAGTCAGTTGTCCTTGCCTGTGCAGTGATCATCGCCTGTTTATCCCCGGGAATCACGTGCAACTCCGTATTCTGCATGCATATTTGTATTTACTAAGAAAATACGCGACAATGGTGAAGACGAGATTTAAATAAGTACTCGTGTTTTTAGATGAGATGGTTAATATTTACCAAATAAAGGGATTTGCCACTACCAAAGATGAAATCAACAGTGCCTTCAATATAGCAGTCTTTATATAAATGTTTTCCCTTGTCATCACAAAGGGTATCTTGAAATCCATACAATTTGACATTATAGAAAGATGCCTTGTCTCCACCTATTCTCAATGCTGCTGCCTGAGCTCCCACCCTTTTCCCATCAGGCCTTGGTGCAGAATTCTAATTTATTTAATACAATCAACAAAATCAAGAATTAATATGGAAATTAATCACATAGAAATGTACTTACATTTCTAATAAAAAATATAAAATTATTACCACAATTTTCAAGTTAACAGCACTGAAGTAATCTGATTCCACAACGAGGGTGGCACTATCCACAGTTCCATATTCTGCTGCTGTTCCACCAAACACCAGAACTGGCATGTTATTTGGATCTTCCCCATAGAAGGTGATAAATGGTTTATACATTCCAATCTTGATTTTCTCACTATAATTTCCAGGGGCAAGCGATAAAATAACGCGTTTAGTATTTCCATCAGGAATGGTTTTTATGGCATCATTGATAGTCTTGAAATCGCCACTTCCATCGCTTTTCAATTTAATCACCTTGGGTTCGCCCTCTGCGGTGACTAGGGCGGGGTCCAAGGCGGTTTTCCGTGCAGTTAGCGGTTGAACAATGCCATCAAACCAACTGTTCAACTGAGCAATGTCCGTTGGAATAGGTGCTGTATCATCAGAAAGAACAATGGGGATGCATAGAAGAATGCTCAATAGAACTGCCTCCACGGCAATACAAGACATAATTTTTCCAGCCATTTTGTGTGTTTTTTGATTTCTTATCCAATATTATTGAGGTATATACATATTTATACTAATCTTTGTTGCAACGCAAATTGCAAACCGAGACTGGAGGGCTAATAGCATAGGATGGAGAGGAATTCTCGTTGAAAATTATGGTTGTGAAGTTTTTGGCCATTGGCAATTGGCCAAGTGGTCAACTTATTGCTAATGTCTGAAAAAAGGAGTGAAATAAGTGGGACTGTGGATTTGCATCAATGTAGGATTTCAATGTAAGAAGGGAACAAACTTCTCCTAGGTTTCACGTGTCACGGAATTCTACATCTAAGAAACTATGTTGCAAGGACATGGGAACACATTGATTATTATTATTTTATTTTTTTAAATTCTACATCTATATAGCGTTTCCTTAATTTTTTTTTTATTTACTTTTTAACTAAAATCAGTCATTTGTTAGTTTTGAGTTTTGTCGCTGAATTCTTTTAAATAAGAGTTACTATTTATTAATATGATGGAAAATATTATTTTATTGAAAATTGTGTGGTTGTAAATGAGTTTTGAAAGAATGTGTACCAAACAGGGGTTTACTTGGCATTCTAATAATTGCCGGTCACAAATTAGTATTAAGTATTAACTATTTATACCACTAATTAAGGCTATGTGTGAAAATTGGAAGTGAACCACCATATTTGTACTGCATACAGCCGGATTTTGTAGGTATACACGAGAGTTATCACTTATCAACCCTCCAGGGTACAAATTTGCTCCGATAGGGAGAGAGAATATAGGGAAGCACCACATTAATGTGCGCCGAAAGGATTTTTGAAAATGATTTTACTCTATGATGCAAAAGCTTATGGTAAGAATTTCATTAAAGATAATTGTTAAATTAATTAATTTTACTCGATCAACAAGTTGTACGATATGTTACGCCTCGCCTTAGAGGCTCAAAGTAAGAGTGCCACGTAGCAAGTCACGTAGGCAGAAAGTCAACCGAAAAGTTAAAATAAAGACCCATGAAGTCAAAATATGAAGAAACCAAACAAAACCGAAGTCCACGCTGAAGCACTGCCTTAAGGACAAAGCACTCCCCCTTAGGTTGAGACACCGCCTAAGGAAGCAAAGAAATGAGCTGAAGTTCTCCACTCGGAGGAACACCTCAAAGATTTCTCCAAGGCTCTGAAACTCATCCGAAGCCCATGAAACCGACGCTGTCTATTGCAATAGATTTGAAGATATCTCAGAAGTGATTGATGTAGCACTTTTAATAAAGTTAGTCAGTGTGTCAGCCTATTGTATAAGGCAGCTGACCATTTATCAATGTATTGAATTATGAATAGACAATGATGTAAAACCTCAATTAGGGAGATGAGGCAACGTGGTTATGATCCAAAGGTCACCACATCGTCCAAGGCAATATAAATAGGTTCTCTTTGTAACTCAAAAGGGGTTGGATTACGGATTGGAATTTGAACAATCATATATTCAAAATATACACTTGAACTCAAAAGAATTTCATACAAACGCTTGGCTTGAATATTTTTTGTCTTCTTTACATGTTTATTGAACGTAAATTTCGACATACAATGTAACAACTTCTATATACATTTCATATATCCTTCTATGTACACTACAACAAAAATAGCCTACGGCAACGTTCAAAAAATGTTGCCGTAGACCTTTTGCAACGTTTGGACGTGTGTTGCAAATCAAGGTGTTGCCGTAGAGTAGGAACTCTACGGCAACGTTTAAAAAAACGTTGCCGTAGGGGGTCTACGGCAACGTTTTTTAAACGTTGCCGTAGGGAATTTTTTTTTTAACAGCAATTTACTCAAATTGATTGACAAAATTGAAAATGAATCCTTATGAACAAATTTTGGAATTGCATAAAAATTGATAATTTTATTACAAATTTTTGAATCCATACACTTGAATATTAGAATGTGATACAAAAACACCTAAATAAAAATGAGTTTCAAAATGGTAATACATCAATTGATAGTAAGCACTTCCATCCAGTGTGATAATCACCCAACAAACAAATTTACTCTAAGCAACCCTATCATGCTAAAATAGCCCAAGACTTCAAGACATTTCTTCCACCACTACTAGTAGAATCTTCATCTGTAGCAGTAAACTACTTTTGGCAATGACTTTGATGGCCACACTCTTCCCATTTTCTGTACTCTGTGCAACCTTAACTTTTGCAAATGTGAAAACCGCAGACGCCTGCAACCAGAAGTTACAAAACATTTCTATCATCAATAGAATTAGACTCCATTTGGCAAATTTATAAATGAATATATAAAGAGGAATAATAGAAGCGCTCCAATCGCACCTCCTCTGAATATGCGAGGTATGACTCTAAACCGTTCTGACTGCCGTGTCCCATATCTCGTACCTTAACTTCCTTCCATTGATTTCCATCTTAAAATCGAAATTCTACTCCTATGGTTGATTTTGAATTATGGTAAAACTCATTTTACGGCAAATCTAGCAAGCAAGTTCGATTTACCAACAAATTGAATCGCCAATCAAAACAATCTTGAAAAGGTAATCCTCAATTTGTTCCTCCTCCGAATGAAACGCCATCTTTCGACTTTCACCCTTCTAGATATGTGCTAGAACATATTTCCCTGCACATATAAACTACAAAATCAAGGTCTTTATTACACTCGCTCCTAAAGTCTTTGGAAGAAAACTAGATACTTTCTAAAAAGGGACACTAAGAGCAAGCTTGGAAGGCAAGGAAGGTATGAATAGGATAAAATGCAAGATAAAGTAGTAAGGTAGAACAACAAGAAAGGAATCCAAGATTATGTACGTGTAAACAAAAGGTGAAGTTCAATTTGTTGCTTAAAAGGACGAAAATTCTCCCACTCCACACCGACAGATACTTATGAGGAGACCTCAAAGCAAACTCTTCCTATTTCAGATGCCAATCTGGTCCTTCAAGAAAAGTGCAGCTTTAAGATACTTGCACTATGAAGCAAATATTAGACCATGGTTGTAGAGTGAAGAAGATCAGGCAGGGGTGGGTGGGGGGAAGAATTCCGTAAACGGTGTTAGCATATATAAGCTGTCGATGCAGCTTTTATTTCTTACTTGCATTATACCCCTGTTGATACCACACACTCGATGTCCTTCCGACACTAGTGCTCGTCCCCACTTGGATCCCTGCTTCCCTCTCTCTTCTTTTTTTAACTCAAGCCCGCAAATAATAATCCATTAAATACACGAAATTGTATCACAACTTGTTGTTTGACAAATAAACTATGCAAACAATAATTGGTGGTGATTGTCCATGCTCTTGATATGTTCAATGCCGTAAATTCCACCAAAAAGTGAATGCATTACGGAAAATCTAAACCGTCCATGTTCCCACATAATTCATCCATCGACTTATGTGTAAGTTAATAAACGTAGATATAGCGATAACACAAAAAATAAAATAAAATATAAAAATCTTTAAAAAAAAGAATGGGAAGAATGTATCTCTGCAAAAATTGTGTCCTATCAAGAGGGTTCAACAAATCTTATTGATATTTGTCATTTAGCATCCAATAAAGCTGATTTCCTAACAAAATTAAGGCAAGAGATAACATGATTATGTCCAAATAAGAAACACAATCACATACATCATGTGAGTATGTGCACATACGTAAACATACGCACGGAGACACACACAAACACAGAGGCACGTGCAGGGGTGAGGGGTGATTTGACGATGGGGCATAGAAGAAAATTTAAAGTTGCAAAAGCACAAACAGTTCAATTTCCTTTAGAAATTAGAATTATTATTGTTCTATAGGTAACTTCATTCTAGATTTATTTATCATGGATCTGTGCAAGCAATTGGCATGCAGCTCAAGTTCCAATTAGACCAATGCTTTGTTCTAACGTAGTGATGTATTACATCAAAAAAGATTGCAAAAACATCAAAAATGTAGTTCTTTGTGAGCGAGGCATGAATAGAAGGATATGATTTTGGTGAATTGAGTGGAAAAAAGGTGTCCTTCTACACTATGCATTGACAAAACAACAGAAAAGTAGAGCCTCGATTTGAATCTTTACTCCCTTTGTCAAACAATGGGGTAGATAAATGGAGGAGGGTTAAAAAATTTATCATTCCAAATATAATATATATGCCCAAACCAAACAAATTTTTCCATCATAATAAGTCGATGTACAGTCATTCAGTTCTAAACGACAATATGTAAGCTTCACTCTTCAGTTTCTTGGAATAGTTAATGTACCTTAAGTTATTATTTATAACCCATTTCTAATCAAGCAGAACATAAGGAAACTCTTAATAGAAAAATCCCACCTTAAGAATAATTTTTGAAAGAATCCAATTACACCTGAAGGTTAATTTTTACATTTTGAAAAGATTTCTCCTTTTTTTGACAAAATTCGGCGATAGATTCTTTGTGACGAAAGGCAAACATCATATTGAAGAGTCTTCGGTACCATTTGGGAGCGAGTCGAGATGGAGAAATTGCCATAGCAACTCTGCAGAGGCAGCTCACGATACCACGCACGTATCGGACGGGCCACAAGAGCTACGATGTCTTGATAGTGATTTTGGAAAAAAATAGATAAATCAAATAGGAATTACAAAAGAAATGCATAAATAGAAACAAAATGCAAGAGGGTTTAAAACAGGATTGAGAAGAAGTTATACATTACTTACAAATATATTTCAGAAACAAACATATCCCAAGCTTCGACATCTCACTCGGCGACACGACCAAACCGTCGACGCGGGGGTGGACGATAGAGAGGTCAGGGCCGGAGGGCCAGAGGATGTAGATGGCGCGATGAGGAGGGGAAGAACGGCGGCAATACAGAGTAGGCGGCTGTGGAGGTGACTTGGGCTCTTCGATTTGCAGGTCGGGCTCTTCGATTTGCAGGTCGCCTGAGTGAAACGGGGCTCTGTGTGTGTGTGAGGGAGGGAGGCGGACTGGTGGAGACGAGAGGAGAGAAATTAGGGCTTCTAATTTTATAACAAAGTTTTGACACTTGATAACGTATGGGAAAAAAATGAAACGTTGACCTTTCGCAACGTTTCTAAAAACGTTGCGAAAGGTGAGACTTTTCACAACGTTTTTTGAAACGTTGCGAAAGGTGTGTGTGTGAGGGAGGGAGGCGGACTGGCGGAGACGAGAGGAGAGAAATTAGGGCTTCTAATTTTATAACAAAGTTTTGACACTTGATAACGTATGGGAAAAAAATGAAACGTTGACCTTTCGCAACGTTTCTAAAAACGTTGCGAAAGGTGAGACTTTTCGCAACGTTCCTAGAAACGTTGCGAAAGGTGCCCTTTCGCAACGTTCAAAAAACGTTGCGAAAGGTCACGAAATGTTACTTTTTGCAACATTGACTTGAAAAACGTTGTGAAATGTCATTTTTCGCAACATTCACCTACACGAACGTTGCAATTGACCCTTTTAGCAACATTTAATCAATGAATGTTGCCTTTTAAGTGTTGCCAAAGCCTATTTTTGTTGTAGTGGTATTCGTGTTTGTTATTATATAGATTAGTTTAGTTTTTTCCTGGTGATCGTTGTTAGCGCGATCGCTTTTGTTTCACCCGCCAGAATTTGAACAATTTTGTCTCTCACCTCAAAGTACCTCTTGCGTCCATTTCCTCATTGCTACCACCATTATTCTGGTAGAAACGCACTGGAATCGTACTTAACTTGGCATGAGTAGGTCTGGCATCTGTTGGCTCATTTTTTGGGTCAACAAATTGGCGCCATGTGTGGGAAACCTAACATTTAACCACGAAAAATACCTGTGGGAGAAAGCTAGATTGGAAATTTTGGAAAGAAAAGTTCTAACCCATGAAAAATGAGTGTCCTTGAAGAAAGGACCGTTGGAAACTTCCAACCTGTGAAAAATGAGAGTTCTTGAAAAAAGAACCGTTGGAAAATCCAAAAAATCCAACACTGATTCAATCATTGAAGAAAGGAAAATTTAGTTGAGAAAAGTGTTTGTGAAAAATGAGTTCAAGTGGTAATGAAAGTTCACCTCGTAGGACGAGGGAACACCTTGAAGAAGGAGAACCCCCACAAGCTGCCCCAACTGCTCGCCCATGACCACCACAGCATAGACGAGGTGGGTCCAGATGTGGAGGTAGGATTGCAACTAGGCTCACTAGAGAAATGGCCACAATGGCCGCCAACATGAGAAATATAACCCAGCAGAACATGGTCATGCATGAGATGTTAATAAGCATGCAGGGTTGAGGAGAGTGCCCAATTCCTCCATACGCAGCCCCTGAAAATACATTCCATGACCCTTAAGGATATTACCATGAAGAAGGAGAATCCAAAGTCAAATCATTGGATACTATCACACCAGGATGGAAGCTTCCCAGAAAGAGAGGTTGAGGTTGATAAATCAACCAATTACGCCTCGGAACGACCCTATAAGGGCCCGTTTAACTTTTTGCCAAACTATGAACCAAAAGATTGACCTCATAGGTCAACAAGAACCTTCGATAGAATAAGCTCGGGGTTGCCTAGAAATAGGTCGGCTCATTCATCCCCTACGGCTAGAAATAGACGAGTTCATCCTTTTCCTCCTTTGCCTAAAAATAGGCAATAGGAACCTCTTCGGTATGAAAGACAAGAACTAGGATACCACGAAGAGCCTCGAATTCTTTCCCATAGAAATAGACGAGAGAAAAGGGACCAGGCAACGAGTAAGGCAGGGCCCTACCATCCACCTCTCCAAACTCATCAGGAGGGGAATAAAGATTCTGATGAACCACAAAGGTCTTGCGACCTCGATGACGATAATGACCACTCACCATTCTCACAAGACATAAGGAACACCTCAATGCTGAACCACGTCATGCTCCCTAAAATTCCTAAGTATGATGGGATGGGTGACCTCGTGAAGTACCTCAACAGCTTTAAAACACACATGAACTTGAAAGGGGCTACCCCAACTATGAAGTGTAGAGCCTTTCACTTGACTCTAAGTGGAGAAGCTAAAATCTGGTATACAAGGTTGCCAGAAGGTAGCATTCAGAGCTAGCCGAACTTCAAGAGGATGTTCTTAAAGCATTTTGCCACTAGCAAAGAGGGTAAAAGGCCCATTCAACGCTTACAAGACATGCGACAACAATAGGCAAGGCGCTAAAAAGCTTCTTGTCCCGGTTTATTAACGAAATGACTTACTGTGTGCAAGTCACGGATAGAGAAGCCCTAACTATCTTAAGAGGAGGTTTGGACATGAACTCTCTCTTCTGAAAAGACGTTCAAAACAAAGACCCTCTAACCCATGATGCCTTGTTAGAGATGATAAGACGAGAAATCATCCATGAAGAATTGAGAGATCATAGGAATAGGCCAGTCAAGGACTTTCCCTCCCCAGATGCAAAGGGAAAAATGTCCTACCTCCCATTTGATGGATCACCAGATACCTCTTAATTATGGACAAATACTGGCCGCAGCAACGCTTAATGTAGTACCCACTTTGGCTTATGAGGAAATAAACCCTAATGCTGAAATGTTTTAGTGCCAACCATACCAAAGGTACCCACAAAGGAAAATAGGTAGGGGATAAGGCACTAAATCAAGAAATAGTGATGAAGCGCCCAGATATTGTACCTATCATCATTCCCATGGCCACCGCACAGAGAACAGTTGGGATGTCGCAAGAAACTCCCGAAACACAAATCAAGGAAGAGGCAGTCGCTTCTGAAGATATGCTCCTCCCAGGCGAACACAACAGCCTAGGAATGTTGAGCCGAGGTGCTCCAACAGAAATGACCTCCCAAGGGGAAGAAATAATGATGTAGAAAGATTTAGAGAATGTCAAAGGCAAAGGCGAAGCCCCCCTGCAAATAATGGCCAGGAACCCATAAGAGAAATTGACACAATCATTGGAGGCCCACATGTTGGGGGAGAATCTAAGAACGCAAAAGATCCTCATATGACAAGTTTCATAGTTAACCAATCTTCTACTCGAAAAGTAATTCCATCAATCACATTTACTCAAGAACATGCGACGGGTGTGCATTATTCGCACTATGACGCCGTAGTGGTGAGGGCTTTCGTGGCCCATAACTACCTGAGATGAATGTTAGGGGGTAATGGAAGCTCAGTCAACATCATCTTTGGAACTACATTTGACAAGATGAAAGTTGACCACGAGTTGACCCTAATAAGAGATAGTATCATCCCAATGGGTAAAATCACTCTCACAATAGAGTTGGGGACTGCACCCTTAACTGCTTACTACTTCATGGAATTTTTGGTGGTTGATAACCGCTCTGCTTATCATGAAGTACTTGGGAGGCCGACCTTAAAGGAACTGTGGGCTAGCACATCCATTCATCACTTATGTATGAAATTCCCAAATGAAAATGGCATCGCCACTATCCCAAGTGATCAGCGAAGTGCCAGAGAATGTTACTCTAATTCCCTAAGGAAAGTTGAACCAAGGACTGTCAACGTAGTCACAGACCTTAACATGAACGACGCCCCTGAACAAGAGAATACCCTTGAACAAGGGAAAGACGTCGAGGTGACTGATGCCCCTAAAGAAAGGGACCTCCTTGGAGTCATATGAACCTCTGAAGAAGAGGCTATTGGTGAAGAACGAACCACCCTTGAAGAAGTGGGACTGCGAGCCTCAAACAACACTTATGGAGGAATTGGAGAGCTTCCCAATAGACCCACATGATCCCTCTAAACACTTGCAGATGGGAAGAAACCTGCCCAAAGAAGCAAAAGAGGGGCTGAAAAGCTTCTTACTAAAAAATCTTGATATTTTTGCCTGAAAACATGGCGACATGGTAGGCATTGATTTTAAAATCAGTTACCGAACATCTACCCAAAGGTTACGGCTCATAGGAAAAAACGAAGAGCCCTCAACCCTGAAAGATGTGAAGCTCTAAAGGAAAAGGTTAAGAAGCTGATCAATAATGGATTTATCTAGGAATCGGTGTATCCTAAATGGTTTTCTAACCCAATATTGGTTAAAAAGTATAACGAAAAGTGGAGGGTTTGCGTAGACTTTTCAAATTTAGACCAAACCTATCCTAAGGACAACTTCCCTCTTCCCATAATAGACCAACTTGTGGATTCAACTGTAGGACACAAACTTCTTAGCTTCATGGATGCATATTTTGGGTTCAACCAAATCCCTATGTTCCTAGCGGATGAGGAGCACACATCCTTCATCACAGATAAGGGTCTTTATTGCTACAAAGTCAGGTCCTTCAGGTTGAAAATGCCGGAGCTATCTATCAAAGACTTGTGAATAAAATGCTCGCCGACCTTATTGGGAAAACCATGGAGGTTTATGTGGATGACATGTTGGTGAAGAGCTTAAAAGAAGGGGATCATGTTAAAAACCTTAATGAGACATTCCAAAATTTGAGAAGATACCAGGTGAAGCTCAATCCATTAAAGTGTACCTTCGGGGTTTCTTTAGGAAATTTCTTGGTCTACATCGTCAACCAAAGAGGCATTGAAGCAAACCCTAAAAAGGTAAAAGCTTTGATTGAAATGAGTTCACCTCAAAAATCAAAAGAGGTACGAGCTTCACTAGATGAGTAGCAGCCTTAAACCGCTTCATCTCTAAGGCAACATACAAGTCCCTACCCTTCTTTAATATCCTCAAAGGAAGAAATAAGTTTCAATGGACAAAGAAATGTGAGATGGCATTGCAAGGGTTGAAAAAGCACTTGGGATAGGCTCCCCTCCTCTCCAAACCTAAGGATTATAGGCCGTTGCAGTTATATTTAGAAGTGACTTCGGAGGCTATCAGCTTGATCTTGATAAGAGGAGAAAATGATCACCAATTGCATGTTTACTACATTAGTCAGGCACTCCTAGTAGCAGAGACTCGCTATCCAGACATAGAGAAGCTAGCTCTTTCTTTGGTAACAACATCAAGAAAGTTGAGACCATATTTCCAAGCTCATAGTATACACGTTTTGACGAACTTTTCCTTCAAGCAAGTGTTACAGAAGCTCGATGATTCAGAAAAGTTACTTAAGTGGGCTGTGCAACTTAGTGAGTTTGATATTGCCTTTAAGCTAAGGGTAGCCATCAAGGATCGACCCTTAGCAGATTTCGTGGCAAAACTTACTCCTGTTCTAGAAATGGAAGAAGAGATTGAGCCGATCGAACTTCCAACTTGGAGCCTTTCAGTCGATGGATCCTTGGGAGAAACATGGTCACGAGTAGGAGTTGTCTTAGTTAGTCCAGAGGGACATAAGCTTACTTATGCTGTGAGATTCGATTTCAAAGCCACCAATAATGCAAAAGAATACGATACCCTCTTGCCGACCTAAGGTTAGCCAAAGAGATGCACGTTAAGAGGCTCGTCATCAACAGCAACTCCCAGCTAGTAGAGTGTCAAGTTCATGGTAATTTTTCAGCTAGAGATAAGTTTATGGTAGCATATTTGAAATTGGTTATGGGCTTTATCCCATCCTTTGAAAATTTCAAACTAGTGCAAATCCCACTCTCCAAGAACATCCATGCCGACGCACTATCAAAATTAGCTGCAGCAAAGATTTCGTGCTGCTCATTGTTGTGCCTATAGAATATCTTTCCAGACCTTCTATTGCTATTGGCGAGACCTTCTATTGCTATTGGCGAGATTGTAGAAAAAATAATTACTAAAAATAATTTGTTTCAAGAATAATAATAATAATAATAATAATAATAATAATAATAATAATAATAATATCAAGCCATCTCTTACATGAGATGTAACTCAACATAATTTCCAAAAAAAAAAAAAAAAGAAGAAGAAGAAGAATCCAAAAAGAGGAAAATTATGGTTGAAATATCACTATCCATTATCATTTTTGATTATTTTCTTTAAATTACAGTTTACTTCTTATAAGCTGGTTTTAATTATTTTTTTACACTTAGTTGCAACTTAGAGTCCTTTCTTATTTAATAAGCTGGATTTCCGGTTCAGAGTCCTTTCAAATTTCAAAATAGTGTAGATCATGTTTGGCCAAGCTTAAAAAGTGTACTCATAAGTGAATAAGTAATTAGTTGTCGGTACAATAAAGTGACTGTACTTTTTTGAAACAATATTTTATTTCTTGTCAACTTAGACAAACATGCTCTTAAGATGAATCTTCTATACTGTTGAACAATTTTTTGGAGAATTTTCAAGTGACACGTTTACAAAGTCAAAGAATGAGAAAATTCTGAATATATAATCCATTGCAACACGGAATTGAAATTAGGCACACAATCAGGGACTTCAAAGTTCTGAATACATTGGAAATATCCAACTTTTGTATCCAAAAAAATATATATCTATACCAAAAAAAATTCCTGTGAAGCATGCAACAATCCATTCTTCAGAAGGCATAATCATAATTCCTCCAAGATCAGTGAATATGGATAGCCCGAAGAATCGCCTCGTCGATTACGTATTGTATTTGCTTTTGTTCTTTGGCGACATATATTTTGTTCTTGAATCCGAGCAAAAGCGGGCATTTATTGACATCACAAACATCCCAGTGTTCGCCCTCGAAAACAGTAAGTTTTTTCGTGCACTCGTCTAAAAGTTTAAGTTGAAATTCATTTTTTCATAAAAAAAATCGGAGATTTCCTTAGTATACTATGAAAATAAAACATGGGTTGTCAGTAACATTTTTACTTCTTATGTTTTAATGTGAACACAGTACAAAATGGCAACCTACAGAGATGAACTGGAAGAGGCTTTGTCAGCATCTTCAACAGAAAACAAGACTCTGATAATTTCTATAGTAAATAAAGCATATGTTGAAGGCGATAAACCGATGCTTGATCTTTTCTTGGATGGTTTCTGGTTAGGGGAAGACACTAAATCCCTAATTAATCATCTTTTGATTGTAGCCATGGATCAAACATCATATGAACGGTGCAAGTTTCTTAGGCTTCGTTGCTACAAGCTCGAAACGGACGGCGTAGATTACGTAAGCGAAAAACTGTACATGTCTGATGATTTTATCAAGATGATGTGGAGAAGAACCCTATTCCTGAGAGATGTGCTGAAACATGGTTACAACTTCATTTTTACGGTAAGTAATTTCTGTTTTCATATTATTGTTTTATAGACAATGATGTGCAATTTGTTTTATAATGCATTTTCAAACTTTGAAGTTGATTTGGACAGAGAAATTAGAATGCGCAAACTTAGTTTTTGACATAGAAATTAGTCCGTTTGACTTGGGAACATTTATTGAATAGCAAAGAAGATAGAATATCTCAATAAATTGGATAACCAAGATAAATGAAAAAAAAAAAAAAAAAAATCTTGTTAGTTATATATATGAGTAGTGCAATTCATCACCACTATTTAATACTGATATAGGTGTCATCTGATGCGGACATCACGATTTATGTTATTGTTGATTTTTATTAATTGCGTTTTTTTATTATTATTGGGCTTGTAATTGTGTGTTGGCCTAAACCCGTCACTAGTAGGTTAGATTTTTACTATTTATTGGAATTTTCATAGTAGCTGGAACAACTAATGAATATGATGAAATAAAACGGCGTTGCTTGGAGCAATCACTCCGGCTTGTTCCCCCGTTCTCTCTGATTTCTCCCCCCGTTCTTACTACCTTCTCCTTCATAATGCATCGCTCGTGTTTTTAAATTATAGGTTCAATTAAATCAATAATTATAATTCATTGATTAGGGCTTATCACATGTTGACGTTAGATTGGTGCTCTAGTATTACTGGTGTTAGATAACATTATTCTCGTGAAATAATTTAAACGTAGACGATTTTACCTATGATAATACATTGTGATTTTGACTTGATGATAGACCTACAAAATATAACACATTTTTGTTGTGAAATGTTATATAAGATGAAAGATATATAAATGCCGTAGAACTAAAATGACTTGGATTATCTATGACTATGTGAAATAGAGGCTTATGCATGAAAATCCAATTTTTTTCCGTACAATACTGAAGTTTGACGACGCTTAGGTTATCGAGTAGGTTGGAAAGGAATTTACTTAACCTAAACTTTTGCTAATCAAAATTTCATTTGACAGGACACAGATGTGTTATGGCTGAGGAATCCATTTCATCATTTAAGCCTAAACCAATCAATGGACCTGCAAATCAGCACTGATAAATTCAATGGCAATCAATGGTCAAAAGCAAACCCTATCAACACAGGCTTCTACATGATCAACTCAAACAACAAAACCATTTCCTTATTCGACTCCTGGTATGCCAAAAAAGGCAACTCGACTGGATTAAAAGAGCAAGATGTATTACTGAAGCTAATGCACCAAGGTTTGTTCAGAAAATTAGGCCTGAAAGTGAGGTTTTTGGACACTGTTTATTTCAGCGGGTTCTGCCAGGACAGCCGAGACGTTAGGGCTGTCACCACCGTCCATGCCAACTGCTGCCGGAGCATCAGCGCCAAATTGGCTGATCTCACGGCGGTGATTCATGACTGGAAGAGGTATAGGGGCTCTTCTGATAATCAAACATTGACATTCAGGTGGTCCAATCATACAGCATGTGGTCATTCATGGAGACATTAGAGGGAACTAAATGGTATCTTAAGGAGTTATAAATAATTGTAATCGTCCTTTACTCTCATTAATGGACTGTTAGGGTTACACTGGCTCAGTTGGAACATGTCACAGGACATTAATGAATGAATTTATTATTTTTTATATACCTTACATGATAGTTACATTAAGTTGTGGAGCCATTGTCGATCCTAATTATTGCTATTTTGCGGAGCTGATCGTGCATCGACCTCCATGATGACGTCACCGTGAGATTGGGAGGCCCCCCTTCTCCCCCATACCAAAATTTGATCTAAAGACTATTTAGGAATTTCTATTCTCGTAAAATTTTATTAAAGAATTGGAGTGAAATAAAATCATCACAAAGAAGGCAAAATATTAATACTTGAAAAGTAAAGTACAACTAAAGAGGACGGCTAAACCCGACCTCCGGAAATGAAACCAAAATATAAAAAAAAGCATCTAATTTAAGAGGGGGTTTGGTGGGGATTAAAATTGGATTTTTAGTGGATTGTAATAGGAGTTTTTGATATGTGTGGTTGAAAAGATGTGGTTAATAATTGTTTGACTTTGATTTGGATTAAAATCAAATTTTAATCCGGACCACACATGGGCTAAATATATAGGTTCTGAAAAATTGTAGGTAACAACTAGTTTTCTCTAGATTTATTTGTAGTAACCGTGCCATGTCTTTTCAGACTCTCCTTTCTTCTCGCGACAAGTCTAATATGACGCTCTGAATTCTTATCGCGACAAACTGAAGTAATGGATTTTAAGCTTCGGCAGGAGGAAGCAGCCACTTAGAAGCCTCTATATAGGAAAGGCTAATGAATGGTTTGGCATCTGCATCAGTTAGCTTCTTAACAAATTTAGCTCGCTTATCCATGTTTGCTCCGGGTCCTTTGTTTTCATATTCTGCGAAGCGAACGGTGCTGCATAAACATAATTAAGTAATTTAATACCAATAAGATCATCAAAACAAGGAATTGGACAGTGTAACAATGTAAGTAGATGAAAGAAAAGTAAGAATGACTGACCTTTCATGCTCAGGTTTGACAATGGACCATCCTTTAGGGTTAATAGCGTCATTAATTTCTGTGTAGGCAAACACTACTTTAGCTGCAGGCATCCAAGATCTGCCCAAATAGGCAACGCCGCCCGTGCCAGTCACCTTGCAATGCACAAAAGAGTAGCCCGTGTTCTCCGAGTCAGTTGTCCTTGCCTGTGCAGTGATCATCGCCTGTTTATCCCTGGGAATCACGTGCAACTCCGTATTCTGCATGCATATTTGTATTTACTAAGAAAATACGCGACAATGGTGAAGACGAGATTTAAATAAGTACTCGTGTTTTTAGATGAGATGGTTAATATTTACCAAATAAAGGGATTTGCCACTACCAAAGATGAAATCAACAGTGCCTTCAATATAGCAGTCTTTATATAAATGTTTTCCCTTGTCATCACAAAGGGTATCTTGAAATCCATACAATTTGACATTATAGAAAGATGCCTTGTCTCCACCTATTCTCAATGCTGCTGCCTGAGCTCCCACCCTTTTCCCATCAGGCCTTGGTGCAGAATTCTAATTTATTTAATACAATCAACAAAATCAAGAATTAATATGGAAATTAATCACATAGAAATGTACTTACATTTCTAATAAAAAATATAAAATTATTACCACAATTTTCAAGTTAACAGCACTGAAGTAATCTGATTCCACAACGAGGGTGGCACTATCCACAGTTCCATATTCTGCTGCTGTTCCACCAAACACCAGAACTGGCATGTTATTTGGATCTTCCCCATAGAAGGTGATAAATGGTTTATACATTCCAATCTTGATTTTCTCACTATAATTTCCAGGGGCAAGCGATAAAATAACGCGTTTAGTATTTCCATCAGGAATGGTTTTTATGGCATCATTGATAGTCTTGAAATCGCCACTTCCATCGCTTTTCAATTTAATCACCTTGGGTTCGCCCTCTGCGGTGACTAGGGCGGGGTCCAAGGCGGTTTTCCGTGCAGTTAGCGGTTGAACAATGCCATCAAACCAACTGTTCAACTGAGCAATGTCCGTTGGAATAGGTGCTGTATCATCAGAAAGAACAATGGGGATGCATAGAAGAATGCTCAATAGAACTGCCTCCACGGCAATACAAGACATAATTTTTCCAGCCATTTTGTGTGTTTTTTGATTTCTTATCCAATATTATTGAGGTATATACATATTTATACTAATCTTTGTTGCAACGCAAATTGCAAACCGAGACTGGAGGGCTAATAGCATAGGATGGAGAGGAATTCTCGTTGAAAATTATGGTTGTGAAGTTTTTGGCCATTGGCAATTGGCCAAGTGGTCAACTTATTGCTAATGTCTGAAAAAAGGAGTGAAATAAGTGGGACTGTGGATTTGCATCAATGTAGGATTTCAATGTAAGAAGGGAACAAACTTCTCCTAGGTTTCACGTGTCACGGAATTCTACATCTAAGAAACTATGTTGCAAGGACATGGGAACACATTGATTATTATTATTTTATTTTTTTAAATTCTACATCTATATAGCGTTTCCTTAATTTTTTTTTTATTTACTTTTTAACTAAAATCAGTCATTTGTTAGTTTTGAGTTTTGTCGCTGAATTCTTTTAAATAAGAGTTACTATTTATTAATATGATGGAAAATATTATTTTATTGAAAATTGTGTGGTCGTAAATGAGTTTTGAAAGAATGTGCACCAAACAGGGGTTTACTTGGCATTCTAATAATTGCCGGTCACAAATTAGTATTAAGTATTAACTATTTATACCATTAATTAATTTTCTTTTAATCAATTAAAAATATTTATAATATACCATTTTTACTAGGTAAACATTTCTTCGTTATTAAAAGTTATAATGACCGTTCAACGCTATTACCTATACCAGTGTCTTGAAAAGTTTTAAAGACGGTTATAGCTATAATAGTTGGGAGAGGTGTAGGCAAACCAAAGTAGTATCTTTTGTTACATAATATTTATGGTAATAAAGCTTAAATTATAATTTAAATGAAAATGAGTAATGGATCTTATGAGGTGGGTTGATAATAAGCTGAGGATAGTAGTTGTGAACTAATTTGTGGTTATAATTAATATTTGACTTTAACTTCAAATTATAATGAGATTATAATTTTATTTAATCAAGAACCAACTCGGGAGATTAATTTTGACTAATAAGATAAAAAGCATCGAAACTTATACCAGCAAATTTGCAATTTAATTAAGATGAATATGAATAAAGAAAAAAAAGATTTGTAGTTCTAGTTTGCTGATTGCACAAGTATACGAATCGTGATAAGTAATACATGATAAATGAAGTATCGTCCCTCAAAAAACATGCGAAAATATGCGACTAAGTACCAAAATTAATAATTTTATCCTTACTTGAAAAATCAAAATTGAAGATAAGTAATACTCATTATAATGCTCATTGTGAGTGATTGGCAACCAAAACCGCTTTTGGATTTCTTAACTTGCGAACACTTTGTCTTTTCATATGAACCTATGTATCGCACAATTATTTTAATCGCTGATTTACTTTCATTAACGAATATAACCACATCATCAGCAAAGGCTATATGTGAAAATTGGAAGTGAACCACCATATTTGTACTGCATACAGCCGGATTTTGTAGGTATACACGAGAGTTATCACTTATCAACCCTCCAGGGTACAAATTTGCTCCGATAGGGAGAGAGAATATAGGGAAGCACCACATTAATGTGCGCCGAAAGGATTTTTGAAAATGATTTTACTCTATGATGCAAAAGCTTATGGTAAGAATTTCATTAAAGATAATTGTTAAATTAATTAATTTTACTCGATCAACAAGTTGTACGATATGTTACGCCTCGCCTTAGAGGCTCAAAGTAAGAGTGCCACGTAGCAAGTCACGTAGGCAGAAAGTCAACCGAAAAGTTAAAATAAAGACCCATGAAGTCAAAATATGAAGAAACCAAACAAAACCGAAGTCCACGCTGAAGCACTGCCTTAAGGACAAAGCACTCCCCCTTAGGTTGAGACACCGCCTAAGGAAGCAAAGAAATGAGCTGAAGTTCTCCACTCGGAGGAACACCTCAAAGATTTCTCCAAGGCTCTGAAACTCATCCGAAGCCCATGAAACCGACGCTGTCTATTGCAATAGATTTGAAGATATCTCAGAAGTGATTGATGTAGCACTTTTAATAAAGTTAGTCAGTGTGTCAGCCTATTGTATAAGGCAGCTGACCATTTATCAATGTATTGAATTATGAATAGACAATGATGTAAAACCTCAATTAGGGAGATGAGGCAACGTGGTTATGATCCAAAGGTCACCACATCGTCCAAGGCAATATAAATAGGTTCTCTTTGTAACTCAAAAGGGGTTGGATTACGGATTGGAATTTGAACAATCATATATTCAAAATATACACTTGAACTCAAAAGAATTTCATACAAACGCTTGGCTTGAATATTTTTTGTCTTCTTTACATGTTTATTGAACGTAAATTTCGACATACAATGTAACAACTTCTATATACATTTCATATATCCTTCTATGTATTCGTGTTTGTTATTATATAGATTAGTTTAGTTTTTTCCTGGTGATCGTTGTTAGCGCGATCGCTTTTGTTTCACCCGCCAGAATTTGAACAATTTTGTCTCTCACCTCAAAGTACCTCTTGCGTCCATTTCCTCATTGCTACCACCATTATTCTGGTAGAAACGCACTGGAATCGTACTTAACTTGGCATGAGTAGGTCTGGCATCTGTTGGCTCATTTTTTGGGTCAACAAATTGGCGCCATGTGTGGGAAACCTAACATTTAACCACGAAAAATACCTGTGGGAGAAAGCTAGATTGGAAATTTTGGAAAGAAAAGTTCTAACCCATGAAAAATGAGTGTCCTTGAAGAAAGGACCGTTGGAAACTTCCAACCTGTGAAAAATGAGAGTTCTTGAAAAAAGAACCGTTGGAAAATCCAAAAAATCCAACACTGATTCAATCATTGAAGAAAGGAAAATTTAGTTGAGAAAAGTGTTTGTGAAAAATGAGTTCAAGTGGTAATGAAAGTTCACCTCGTAGGACGAGGGAGAACCTTGAAGAAGGAGAACCCCCACAAGCTGCCCCAACTGCTCGCCCATGACCCCCACAGCATAGACGAGGTGGGTCCAGATGTGGAGGCAGGATTGCAACTAGGCTCACTAGAGAAATAGCCACAATGGCCGCCAACATGAGAAATATAACCCAGCAGAACATGGTCATGCATGAGATGTTAATAAGCATGCAGGGTCGAGGAGAGTGCCCAATTCCTCCATACGCAGCCCCTGAAAATACATTCCATGACCCTTAAGGATATTACCATGAAGAAGGAGAATCCAAAGTCAAATCATTGGATACTATCACACCAGGATGGAAGCTTCCCAGAAAGAGAGGTTGAGGTTGATAAATCAACCAATTACGCCTCGGAACGACCCTATAAGGGCCCGTTTAACTTTTTGCCAAACTATGAACCAAAAGATTGACCTCATAGGTCAACAAGAACCTTCGATAGAATAAGCTCGGGGTTGCCTAGAAATAGGTCGGCTCATTCATCCCCTACGGCTAGAAATAGACGAGTTCATCCTTTTCCTCCTTTGCCTAAAAATAGGCAATAGGAACCTCTTCGGTATGAAAGACAAGAACCAGGATACCACGAAGAGCCTCGAATTCTTTCCCATAGAAATAGACGAGAGAAAAGGGACCAGGCAACGAGTAAGGCAGGGCCCTACCATCCACCTCTCCAAACTCATCAGGAGGGGAATAAAGATTCTGATGAACCACAAAGGTCTTGCGACCTCGATGACGACAATGACCACTCACCATTCTCACAAGACATAAGGAACGCCTCAATGCTGAACCACTTCATGCTCCCTAAAATTCCTAAGTATGATGGGATGGGTGACCTCGTGAAGTACCTCAACAGCTTTAAAACACACATGAACTTGAAAGGGGCTACCCCAACTATGAAGTTTAGAGCCTTTCACTTGACTCTAAGTGGAGAAGCTAAAATCTGGTATACAAGGTTGCCAGAAGGTAGCATCCAGAGCTAGCCGAACTTCAAGAGGATGTTCTTAAAGCATTTTGCCACTAGCAAAGAGGGTAAAAGGCCCATTCAACGCTTACAAGACATGCGACAACAATAGGCAAGGCGCTAAAAAGCTTCTTGTCCCGGTTTATTAACGAAATGACTTACTGTGTGCAAGTCACGGATAGAGAAGCCCTAACTACCTTAAGAGGAGGTTTGGACATGAACTCTCTCTTTTGAAAAGACGTTCAAAACAAAGACCCTCTAACCTATGATGCCTTGTTAGAGATGATAAGATGAGAAATCATCCATGAAGAATTGAGAGATCATAGGAATAGGGCCAGTCAAGGACTTTCCCTCCCCAGATGCAAAGGGAAAAATGTCCTACCTCCCATTTGATGGATCACCAGATACCTCTTAATTATGGACAAATACTGGCCGCAGCAACGCTTAATGCAGTACCCACTTTGGCTTATGAGGAAATAAACCCTAATGCTGAAATGTTTCAGTGCCAGCCATACCAGAGGTACCCACAAAGGAAAATAGGTAGGGGATAAGGCACTAAATCAAGAAATAGTGATGAAGTTCCCAGTTATTGTACCTATCATCATTCCCATGGCCACAGCACATAGAACAGTTGGGATGTCGCAAGAAACTCCCGAAACACAAATCAAGGAAGAGGCAGTCGCTTCTGAAGATATGCTCCTCCCAAGCGAATCTAACAGCCTAGGAATGTTGAGCCGAGGTGCTCCAATAGAAATGACCTCCCAAGGGGAAGAAATAATGATGTAGAAAGATTTAGAGAATGTCAAAGGCAAAGGCGAAGCCCCCCTGCAAATAATGGCCAAGAACCCATAAGAGAAATTGACACAATCATTGGAGGCCCACATGTTGGGGGAGAATCTAAGAACGCAAAAGACCCTCATATGACAAGTTTCATAGTTAACCAATCTTCTACTCGAAAAGTAATTCCATCAATCACATTTACTCAAGAACATGCGACGGGTGTGCATTATTTGCAGTATAACGCCCTAGTGGTGAGGGCTTTCGTGGCCCATAACTACCTGAGATGAATGTTAGGGGATAATGGAAGCTCAGTCAACATCATCTTTGGAACTACATTTGACAAGATGAAAGTTGACCACGAGTTGACCCTAATAAGAGATAGTATCATCCCAATGGGTAAAATCACTCTCACAATAGAGTTGGGGACTGCACCCTTAACTGCTTACTACTTCATGGAATTTTTGGTGGTTGATAACCGCTCTGCTTATCATGAAGTACTTGGGAGGCCGACCTTAAAGGAACTGTGGGCTAGCACATCCATTCATCACTTATGTATGAAATTCCCAAATGAAAATGGCATCGCCACTATCCCAAGTGATTAGCGAAGTGCCAGAGAATGTTACTCTAATTCCCTAAGGAAAGTTGAACCAAGGACTGTCAACGTCATTGTCACAGACCTTAACATGAACGACGTCCCTGAACAAGAGAATACCCTTGAACAAGGGAAAGACGTCGAGGTGACTGATGCCCCAAAAGAAAGGGACCTCCTTGGAGTCATATGAACCTCTGAAGAAGAGGCTATTGGTGAAGAACGAACCACCCTTAAAGAAGTGGGACTGCGAGCCTCAAACAACACTTATGGAGGAATTGGAGAGCTTCCCAATAGACCCACATGATCCCTCTAAACACTTGCAGATGGGAAGAAACCCGCCCATAGAAGCAAAAGAGGGGCTGAAAAGCTTCTTACTAAAAAATCTTGATATTTTTGCCTGAAAACATGGCGACATGGTAGGCATTGATTTTAAAATCAGTTACCGAACGTCTACCCAAAGGTTACGGCTCATAGGAAAAAACGAAGAGCCCTCAACCCTGAAAGATGTGAAGCTCTAAAGGAAAAGGTTAAGAAGCTGATCAATAATGGATTTATCTAGGAATCGGTGTATCCTAAATGGTTTTCTAACCCAATATTGGTTAAAAAGTATAACGAAAAGTGGAGGGTTTGCGTAGACTTTTCAAATTTAGACCAAACCTATCCTAAGGGCAACTTCCCTCTTCCCATAATAGACCAACTTGTGGATTCAACTGTAGGACACAAACTTCTTAGCTTCATGGATGCATATTCTGGGTACAACCAAATCCCTATGTTCCTAGCGGATGAGGAGCACACATCCTTCATCACAGGTAAGGGTCTTTATTGTTACAAAGTCAGGTCCTTCAGGTTGAAAATGCCGGAGCTATCTATCAAAGACTTGTGAATAAAATGCTCGCCGACCTTATTGGGAAAACCATGGAGGTTTATGTGGATGACATGTTGGTGAAGAGCTTAAAAGCAGGAGATCATGTTAAAAACCTTAATGAGACATTCCAAATTTTGAGAAGATACCAGGTGAAGCTCAATCCATTAAAGTGTACCTTCGGGATTTCTTCAGGAAATTTCTTAGTCTACATCGTCAACCAAAGAGGCATTGAAGCAAACCCTAAAAAGGTAAAAGCTTTGATTGAAATGAGTTCACCTCAAAAATCAAAAGAGGTACGAGCTTCACTAGATGAGTAGCAGCCTTAAACCGCTTCGTCTCTAAGGCAACATACAAGTCCCTACCCTTCTTTAATATCCTCAAAGGAAGAAATAAGTTTCAATGGACAAAGAAATGTGAGATGGCATTGCAAGGGTTGAAAAAGCACTTGGGATAGGTTCCCCTCCTCTCCAAACCTAAGGATTATAGGCCGTTGCAGTTATATTTAGAAGTGACTTCGGAGGCTATCAGCTCGGTCTTGATAAGAGGAGAAAATGATCACCAATTGCGTGTTTACTACATAAGTAAGGCACTCCTAGTAGCAGAGACTCGCTATCCAGACATAGAGAAGCTAGCTCTTTCTTTGGTAACAACATCAAGAAAGTTGAGACCATATTTCCAAGCTCATAGTATACACGTTTTGACGAACTTTTCCTTCAAGCAAGTGTTATAGAAGCTCGATGATTCAGAAAAGTTACTTAAGTGGGCTTTGCAACTTAGTGAGTTTGATATTGCCTTTAAGCTAAGGGTAGCCATCAAGGATTGACCCTTAGCAGATTTCGTGGCAAAACTTACTCCTGTTCTAGAAATGGAAGAAGAGATTGAGCCGATCGAACTTCCAACTTGGAGCCTTTCAGTCGATGGATCCTTGGGAGAAACATGGTCACGAGTAGGAGTTGTCTTAGTTAGTCCAGAGGGACATAAGCTTACTTATGCTGTGAGATTCGATTTCAAAGCCACCAATAATGCAAAAGAATACGATGCCCTCTTGCCGACCTAAGGTTAGCCAAAGAGGCTCGTCATCAACAGCAACTCCCAGCTAGTAGAGTGTCAAGTTCATGGTAATTTTTCAGCTAGAGATAAGTTTATGGTAGCATATTTGAAATTGGTTATGGGCTTTATCCCATCCTTTGAAAATTTCAAACTAGTGTAAATCCCACTCTCCAAAAACATCCATGCCGACGCACTATCAAAATTAGCCGCAGCAAAGATTTCGTGCTGCTCACAGTTGTGCCTATAGAATATCTTTCCAGACTTTCTATTGCTATTAGCGAGACTTTTATATGTGTTGAGGACACTCCATTTTGGATAAAACCAATCATATCCTTCCTCAAAGACCAGACCCTACCCTCTGAAAAAGGAGGAGCCTCAGAAGCTCAGAAGGAGAGCTGCCGACTTTGTCTTTCAGGATGATACACTATACAAACGTGGGTTCTCACTGCCCCTACTCAGATGCATTGGAGGAGAGCAAGAAAATTATGTACTCCGGGAAATCTATAAAGGGGTATATGGGAACCACACTGGAGGATGGTCCTTTGGACAAAAAGTACTTGAACAGGGATATTACTGGCCTACTTTGAAAAAGGATACACAACAATTTGTTAGAAAATGTGATAAGTGTCAACGCTTCGCTATTATTCAAAGGCAGCGTTCTCAAGAGTTAAATGTTGTATCCATCCCTTGGCCGTTTGTAAAATGGGGAATTGATCCTATGGAACCTCTTCCCAAAGGAAGATGAAACTCTAGCTTCGCAATTGTCGCCATTGATTACTTCACCAAATGGGTAGAGGTCGACCCACTTGCCAAAATCACTAAGGCTAATACTTCCAAGTTCCTATGGAAGAACATCATCTGCAGGTTTGGAATTCCCCATTCGATTATATCAGATAATGGTAGGCAGTTTAACAACAAGAAAGTTGGAAATTTGTGTGAGGGACTGGGTATCAAGAAGCATTTTTCCTCCCCACATCACCCCAGGCAAATGGGCAATTCGAGGCTATTAACAAAACAATCAAGTATATATTGAAAAGAAAATTGGATGGCTCTAAAAGGGCATGGGTTGATGAGCTACCTCAAGTACTCTAGGCTATCAAAATACAAGCAGAACTACTACATAAGATACCCCATTCTCTATGGCCTACGGGGCCGAGGCTATGAGCCCAGTTGAAGTAGGTCTTTCATCTCCTTGACGAATATATTTCAATGAAATAATTAAAGATGAGGTGAGGAGATGTGAGCTAGACCTCCTTAAAGAAATGAGAGACGACTTTCAAGCAAGATTAGCCGTTCATCAAAGGAAAATGACTAGATACTACAATTCGAAAGTAAAAAAAGAAGTCATTTCATTTGAATGAATTGGTGCTCGAATGGTATTCCCATCCTCTAAAGAGCATGGCCTAGGAACCCTAGGTCCCAACTGTGAGGGTCCTTATAGCATCTATGAAGAGGTTCAATCGAGAACTTACAAAATTGAGAATATGGAAGGAAAGGCACAGCTTTATCCATGGAATGTGGAACATCTACGCAAATATTATCAATAATGTAAAACATCTTATATGTAAAGATTTGGGATTCAATGAAAATGACTTTTATTATATTGATCATAAGTTAAGAAAAAAAATCACCCAAGAGACTAAAGCCCTAGGGAATCCCTCTTCATAGATGATCCTTCCCTACGAAGAGATGCATCGGCATTTCGACGAAGAGCTAGATCCAAAAGAGGACCACTTTTGAACTCGTGAAATGTGGCATGTACAGGCCCTTAACAACTAAAGTTGTTAGGGAAGCCTCAGCATGAGAGAACCACTCAACCCATGCTAAGGAAAGTGAAAGGCAAGGCTAACTGCCTGTAATTGTGTAAATTATGAATCACAGAATTACAAAACCAAACTAAACGCCTGATGTATTAAAATACTAAAAAACCTCAGCCCATACGTATCAATGTACATAAGTTCTGAGATTTACAAAGGTACACGACCTTCTAAAACTTGGACAAGTTTTAGTGTCTTAATTGTTATCGAAGTACTATGTGAAAAAAGTATGATATTACTTGGATCTTACATATATCTGATCTCATGTATTTGATTATCTGGTTAAATTTTCTAAAGTGGTTAAGAGAACGTCAGTTAAATTTATTTTTTGAAGTCTAATATGGTCAAGTTCTGAACTTTGTTAACATGTCAGACTTGCTAACACTTGTAAAGATTTATCTTTCAAGTTTAATTGTTGCTGAGGTTCATGTTGCACAAGTATGATTTTATTATGTCTGACCTTCCAAAACTCGTAAAAAATTTGTTATTCTTATTATTGCTGATGTTTATGTTGTATAAGTTTGACCTTGCTACTAGTTTGATGTTGTTAAGCCTTGGAAGTTGCCATACCTCTGATGTTATTTAAAGTTTGATGTAATTGTCTAAGTACGAGTAGTTCAGATCGTAAAGAATACATCAGTATAAAATAGAAGTAGTTAGGTACAGAAGTAAAATAACACAAGTATTGAATAAAAGAAGGACTTCATTAATTTCAAAATGTGTAAATATGGTAAGCCGAAGCCATTACACTTTGACAAAAATATAAAAATACAGTTGGAGTCCTAAGCTCTAGAGGGTGGGGGTTGAGGAGCTACAAATGGAACTATGGAATTGGGAGCCATTTCTTTAGCAGCAGCTTCTTCTGCTGCATCTTCTTCAAGCTTAATGACTTGGTCTCCCTCAACCGGAGTTTGAGGCTTAGGTTCCTCCTCTCCAAAAAGACCAACCTCAACGGAGTGGTGTCGATGCCGTGAATGTTGACCTCTAGCCACTCCATCATATCAATGTATGCATAATTCCGCTAGTACTTGGTAAAACTTCGATACGCCTCAGTCAAGTGGAAATTGGCAAGGAACGTCTTCTCAACATTACTGATGGCAAGTTTAGCATCACTTCTGACAATCTCCATTTTCTCAGTTAGGCCAACCATTTGGGAGGTCAGCTCCCCCACCTGCCCTTCAAGGCAGAGTTCTCCTTATTAGTCTTCTCCAAGCCTCAGCTGCCAGCGTCTGATGTACATCAGAAGGCTCTATTCACTTAGTAAGAAAGGCTACATCGCTTTGAGATAGATGGACCTCCTTCTTCAAAGTTCCAATTTTTGGTAAGGCAGAAGCGAGCTTCACTGATTCATTTTCATATTTTTTTTCAAGGCCTCCACCTCCGCCTTGCCTTTGCTAGCAGTCTTCTCAGTGTTGCATTTTTTTATATCGTAAGTGTACGATACTGTAACAAGCAGTATAGAGAACTTTTTAAGTCCTGATATCGTTCTCATGAAGATAATACTTTATGACTTAATCTAATTTTTGTAACTCTTATTTGACAAAAGTTAGTAAATAATTATGGTAGTTGACATTATTTTTCCTAACTAATTTTAACTAATTGAAAAAATATAAAATGATTGTAAATAATGGATAATTGAAAATTTAAATATGTGATGAATATTAGGGAATAATAATTTCATCTATTGATCACCTTTATCTTAATTCAAGATTCATAACCTAATGAGTGTTCAATCGAATTCTTCAATTATATTCAATTTACTCATCTCGAGTTCTCATTGAACCTATTTAACTAATTAAATTACATATATTTATATGAATCAACTTTAGTTAAACGAAACACTAGTTCTAAAAATTCATATTATGACCGCAATAATTAGTATAGGTATCTCTACACGTTATACTAATTTACCGAATTTTATTATATGGTCTAAATCTCAAACTCACATCTTGATTTATAAGAGACTCACATAATCATCAAATTATTGATCAGGTAATTTAATGCATTAAACTCATAATAAAACCAACACATAAATAAATAAATCACATAAATCTTGAATAAAAAAATAAAGGATCACAAGTCGACTACATTGTTTTCTCTAATATAAAAATTAGTTATTCATATTGTAAAAATAAAAAACTCACAAAAGTGGAAAGTTATCATAAAAAATTGACGAAACGTGAAAATTTCTAGTATTTGCAGTTTCCTTTCTTTTTCTTTTCGTTTTTCCTTCTCTTATCTTCTTCTTTGTTTTTTCTCTCATCTTTCTACGTTTTTTCTTCTTTGACTTCTCTTTTCTTCTCTCTCTTATCTTTCTCTTTTTTTTCTTTTCTTTTCTTTTTTCTTTCTCTCTTTCTTTCGTTCCTTCAGCCGCAGTTCTCCTTTTTTCTATCTTTTCTCGTCTCCTCACGTGTTGTGCCGTGTGTGTGTATATATAGGGGTTTAAATTTTGTGTCTTGTTTGTTCTTCTTGAGCCGTTGAGGAAAAGGAATGGGAGGCATGTAAGCCTTAACTGGACTTGGTGTCTTAACTGTGCATACTTTTGTACTTTCTTCATTCTCCATTGAGATGGGTGCAAATTTTTTCTCTATTATAGCTTCATCAACATCTTCTTGGTTCTCTTTTCTTTTTTGTCATTTCACAGTAATCTCTGGTAATTATACCACACTCCTTGTAGTTATAGCATCAATATTTTCCTCCATTGACTTCTTTCGAAGTCTTTGGAGGAATGGAAGTGGAGATACATATGCTTTAACTTTTACAGGAGCCTTGTGTAGATCATTTTCTACTACTCTTATTGCCCTCACTTGCACTTTAAGATTTGTCATTATATTACTTGGTAATGATCCCTGTTGACGTTCTGCAAGTTGTTGAGCTATCTGACCAATCTGTGTCTCCAACTTCTTGATAAATGCTTGCTGATTTTAAAAATTAGTATCAATCTGTTAGAATACTTTGTCTCTTTTCTGCACATATTGATGAAACATCTCCCCCAAACTTGGTTTGTTCTCCTGTTGGGCACTATTTGAACCATTTCCTTATTGATTATCTGACCATTTGAAATTCGGGTGATGTCTCCATCCTGGGTTATATGTTTGCGAATATGGGTTAAAATTGCAGGAGCCATTCTGAATTAAGTTGACTTGTTCTTCGGGAGAGCCCATAAACATACAATTTCCTGTCAAATGGTTAGCTCCACGATTTTCACATGATGGACCACCCACGACTATATACGCTCCTCTCGTTTGTGATTTCACCAATAGCTCTACCTTCTTTGTCAAAGCTACTATCTGCATGTTGGTAGATGATGTGCTATATAATTCATACATCCCAGATGCTCTCAGTGGTACCACCCTTTCGAATAAAAACATTAAATGTATAGTGGCAATTAACTCAAATAAATCCATGGCTTGTTGTACTGATTTTCCTATGATAGATCCACCAGCAGAGGAATCTACTTGGGATTTTGACAGTGGTGAAAGTCCACTGTAGAAGTATTGCACTTGATTATCTATTGTGATTCCATGATTGGACACTTTTACATCAACTTTTTGAATCTATTTCATACCTCGTGATAGCTCTCTCCATCTCTCTGTTGGAAAGTTTGAATTTTCAATCTAATTTTATCTACTTTTGTTGGTGGGAAGAATTTGTTACATAATTTTCTGATCCGTTCTTCCAATGTAGTAATGCTTCCATGAGTCTCTCAGTGTATATGGAAATAGTCTCAACTTAATAGTATCTTCATTAACCCCCGGAGCATGGAAGTTCAGACAATTTTTGAGAAATCTGGAGATATGTGTGTTCGGATTTTCATGAGGTAACTAGTAAAATTGGAGAGTGTAGTTCATAAAATTGATCAACTCTGTCCTTATCTGAAAATTATTTGCCCTAAAATCTGGATTCACAATACTAGAATGTGCAGGCGTGGCTATAGGTGTCAAGAACATTAAAACTGGCAAGTCTCCTTCATTTTTCCCCCTCGCTCCTGCTGTTGATCCGGTAGTGCCGGTAATGTTGCGGCCACTTGTCCAATTGGTTAAATAGGAATATGAATATTTTGACTATCAGCCATTTGATGTTGTTGTTTTTGTTTGTGTTCATTGCGTCTTCGTCTGAAAGTACCTATATTTCCAAGTCAAATAGTTCAAGATCGTTACATTGGGTATGGAGCATACAACGAACACTCTTTTTATCATTTTTTTGATAAAAAAAAAAGTAAAATCAAATCAAATCAAATAACAGTTAAAAATAAAATAAACTAAAACTAAAAGTAAATAGTCCCCGGCAGTGGCGTCAAAAACTTATTGCGTTTTTTATATCGCAAGTGTACGATATCGTAACAAGCAGTATAGTGAGCTTTTTGAGTCCGGATATCATTCTCACAAAGACTATACTTTAAGACTTAATCTAATTTTTCTAACTCTTATTTGACAAAAGATTATTTTTCTTAACTGCTTTTAACTAATTGAAAATATAAAATGATTGCAAACAATGGATAATTGAAAATTCAAATATGTGATGAATATTAGGGAATGAAAATTTCATCTATTGATCACCTTTATCTTAATTCAAGATTCATAACCTAATGTAGTGTTCGATCGAATTCTTCTATTGTATTCAATTTACCCTCCTCGAGTTCTCATTGAATCTATTTAACTAATTAAATTATATATCTCTATGTGAATCAACTTTAGTTAAACGAAATATTAGGTCTATGATCTAAATCTCCAATTTACCTCTCGATTCATAAGAGACTCACATAATCATCAAATTATTGATCAGATAATTTAATCCATTAAACTCATAATAAAACCAACACATAAATAAATAAGTCACATAAATCTTGAATAAAAAAATAAAGGATCACAAGTTGACTACATTGTTTTCCTTAATATAAAAATTGTTATTCATATTGTAAAAATAAAAACATGCAAAAGTGGAAAGATATCACCAAAAATTGACAAAACGTGAAAATTTCTTGTGTTTGCAGTTTCCTTTCTTTTCTTTTCTTTTTCCTTCTCTTTTCTTCTTCTCTGTTTTTTCTCTTCTCTTTCTGCGTTTCTTCTCCTTTAACTTTTCTTTCTCTCTTTCTCTTTCTCTTCTCTTTTCTTCTTTTTTTCTTGCCTTCAGCTGCAGTTCTCCTTTTTTTGTCTTTTCTCGTGTCCTCTTATATATATATATATTAACCAAAATACAATAAAATATCATGATTTAGGGTCACGAATAAGTGTATAAACTATACTTATCACTTAGCCTGAGAGGCTTTATTTGCGAACCACCGGTTCTTACTTTGAAGGTTTTTAAAGAGGGCTTCAGCCTTTATGGCCATGCTAAAGGCCTTCCCAGCTTTGCTCACCATTATCGCGAAGACGTCGACAGTTTCACTTGTTTCGACATAGTTCTACCACCTCTCCATCCAGCACTCGTGGTAAGTAGCAGTAGCAGTTTGGACCTCTGGATGTAGCATGCTGAGAGCCTCTTGCACCAATTCCTCCGTCCTCTTTTTCAAGGCAAGTTTAGACTTTGGAGATTCTGAAGTGGTGGAGTCACTTGTAGTCTGTCTTTTTGGCGGGGTCCTACCTCTGAATCTCCACAATAGTTGGCCTCTTCTATCCCCCAGAGGTCGTGGCCATAAGCTGCCGAAATAATTTCTCACCTGCTAAGACCTCAGAAACGAGGGGGGAGAACGTCTCTGGAACCACCCGCCCTGCTGGGGGTTGGGATTCTGAACCTCTTCTTAGGTTCCTCCTCAACAACTCCTTGCTGACCTTCTCAATCTTGTCCCTCTCCCTCTTTCCTCCAGCAGATGAGGGGTTCAGCCCCTTCTTCCCCAAGGTGGAGGTGGCGACAAGGATCATCACCATATTAGGAGTGGTGTGCCTCCTCTTATTGAAGTTTTCTACAAGCAAAAAGGACTGGGTCTACAAAATTCTACAAAAAAGGTCAAATAAATGGCAAAGTGTAAGGACATCTTACCACTACTTGCCATCAAACAGAAATCTTCAAGAAAGTGCCTCGACTGGATCAAACGGCCAAAGTTACGCGAGGATGATGACTTCTTGTAGACTTTAGTGAGAGTATCCCAGTCACTCTCAATAAACTCAAACCGTTCAACTAATCCTACAAAACAAACATAGAAAATGTAAGCATTAGACCTCGTCAGTTCGAAAAATCGAATAAGTAAGAAATGCACTGACGGGCGTCGGAGAATGAAGTTGGAACTTTGGCATGGGGGGCGATGTCTCCTTCACACTTTTGCCACTTTCCCCTAACCAGAACCAGGTCTCCTTCATCCTTTGATAGAGGAGGGCGGCCCTAGGACAAAAGGGGAGTGCGACCCCCAAAGACATAATGAGTACCACTCCTTGGAGTCCCTTTCCTAAAGATCGGGGTTAGTATATGGACTGAAAAACATGCAAAGGTATGTCTTCGCCCAATGACGCCTCATTCCAAAGAAAGTAAGAACCCACCAGTTGGGCCCAGGCATTAGGGACGAGCTGGGTGGGGGCCAGTCCGTAAAGCATAAGGACAGCCTAGAAAAATGGATGGATCAGCAGGCGAAGCCCAGCCTTCAACAAAAACTCACTAACCGCGACGCAGCCTTGCCTAGGATAGCAGGGTCGCTCAACTAAGTATGTCGAATCTACGAAGGAAGGGATTTTGGCTGCCTCCAAGCTATATCATCCTCTAATGGCCTATCCACCCAGAAACTGAAGCACCTTGTCCAGCCTTAATGGCTCTGACGAAGTCAGCTGTATTGGTTATTTCTATCCTCATCTCACTCACTAACTCACTGAGATCTACGTGGTCCCCAGCAGATGTTGAAGAAGCCATCGATTTAAAAGCTATTTCAAAACTTTTACAAGTTCAAAGATTACAATACTTACGAGTTTCCTAAGATGATCAAGAAGAAGAAACACTAAAATTCGCAAAAGTAATAAGGAGAAAGGAAAAAAACTCGACAAAGAAGAACACTTGCAAGAATTTTGAGAAGAAAAACTTGAAGAGTTCTTAGAAAAACTTGAAGATTTGGGAAATTTGAGAAGGGAAGGTGCAAAAATTCATGCAAAAGTAAAGAAATTCTCTCAAAGGTTTGTGCCTTTACAGACCCACTCAACCCCAGCCGTTAGATCTTGATCCGGGTCATCCAACCGTCCATTTGAAATTTTAATCTATCAATCACCAAATCGGCCAAGGCAGTATAAATAGGTTCTCTTTGTAACTGAAAGGGGGTTGGATTATGGATTGAAATTTAGACGATCATATATTCAAAATATACACTTGAACTCGGAAGAATTTCATATAAACGCTTGGTTTGAATATTTTTCGTCTTCTTTACATGTTTATCGGACATAAATTTCGACGTACAATGTAACAACTTTTATACAAATTTCATCTATCCTTCCACATATTCCTATTTGTTACTATATAGATTAGTTTGGTTTTCGCACGGTGATCGTTGCTAGCGCAATCGCTTTTTATTCATCCGCCGGAGCTTCAACAGTTTGTCTCTCACCGTAAAGTACCCCCCGCATCAATTTCCTCCTTGTTATTGATGTTATTCTGGTAGGAACGCGCCGGAATCGTACTTAACTTAGCGTGAGTGGGCCCGACATCTGTTGACTCATTTTCTGGGGTCAACACGATACGTCTATTAATGGGTAGTGAACTTTTTGAACCATCAATAAGTGGTATTAATATGTAATCAATATCTTGGTATTTTTAGTACTTGCTAGTTTGTACTTATGGATATATGAAACATATTTCACAAGATAAAATTCATAAATCTCTAAGAATAATTTCTTTATTTTATTTTTTTTGATACATGAAAAAATTTAAGCAGCAACTAATTTAGTAAAGTGTTTACAATATTCTTTCATTTAAATTCAATCATTATGGATATTTCCTCAATAGTTAACTAGGTTTTTTCTTTAAGATTCCACGTATGAATGCATGGAACATTCCTTTGTAGGAGTTCCCATATTTTTATTTTTATTTTTTGTTTTTCAGTGACCAACAATTTAATTCATCACAAAGGGTCGCCCTTAATAGTCAAGGCAAAAAAAAAAGGGAATACAATCAATCCAAGCGGATGAACCTTCAACAAGACATTGAAATGATTTTGATTATTATGTCCAAACATGTAATCTAGGAGATTAGCGTATGTTTTCTCTTTTTATGTAATTCATATTGAAATCCTACATTAAAGCAACACCATAATCACACTTCCCCCTTATCTTAGACGTTAGCTATAAAAAAATTCCCACAAAACTTCACACAACCATATTTTCTACTAGAATTTCTCTCAATCTCTAGTTTACAATTTACCTCGTAAAATAGATTTCTATAAATTTGCGTTCCAAGCTCAATCCTAGTCGATAAGAAATTAAAAAACACACGAAATGGTTAGAAAAACTGTGTCTTCTATTGCCTTGGAGGCAGTTCTTGTGAGCATTATTCTATGCATGCCCATTGTTTTTTCTGATGATACAGTACCTATTCCAGCGGACAGTGCTAAAATAAACAGTTGGTTTGATGGAATTGTTCGACCATTAACTGCACGGAAAGCTACATTGGACCCTGCCCTAGTCACCGCGGAGAGCAAACCGAAGGTGATTAAACTGAAGAGCGATGGAAGTGGTGATTTCAAGACTATCAATGATGCCATAAAAACCATTCCTGATGGAAATACTAAACGTGTTATTTTATCGCTTGCGCCTGGAAATTATAGGGAGAAAGTCAAGATTGGAATGTATAAACCATTTATCACCTTCTATGGGGAAGATCCAAATAACATGCCAGTTCTTGTCTTTGGTGGAACAGCAAAAAAATATAACACTGTGGAGAGTGCCACCTTGATTGTGGAATCAGATTACTTCAATGCTGTTAACTTGAAAATTGTGGTGTGTAACGTATACATCCAAATGACACGATTTCTTGTTTTGCCTTCATTTTCTTCAATTTATACTCATAATTTAGTTTGGTTGCTTGTGTATTCATTAGAATTCTGCGCCAAGACCGGACGGAAAAAGAAAGGGAGCTCAGGCAGCCGCATTGAGAATAGGTGGAGACAAGTCGTCTTTCTATAATGTCAAACTCTATGGATATCAAGATACCCTTTGTGATGACAGAGGAAAACATTTATTTAAAGATTGCTACATTGAAGGCACTTTTGATTTCATCTTTGGAAGTGGAAAATCCATCTATCTGGTAATGTATATTTTGCATCTCTAAAAATTTTTCATCCCTACGTGAAAATCAGATCTCTTTGATAAAAATATGCATGACAGAACACGGAGGTACATGTGATTCCTGGGGATCGGGTGGCAACTATCGCTGCACAAGCAAGAGTAAGCGACTCGGAGGACACAGGCTATTCGATTCTGCACAGCAAGATTACCGGCTCGGGCGGTGTGGCTTATTTGGGCAGATCTTGGAAGTCTGCTGCTAAAGTGGTGTTTGCCTACACAGAAATGAGTGATGTAGTTAACCCTGAAGGATGGTCCCTTATGCAACCTGGGCATGAAAAGTCAGTCATTCTTGCCTTTCTTTAAACTACACATTTTGATTACCAGGTTTAGAGTTCTTATCAGTGATATGAATCATTCGTCTTTACACAGGACGGTATTCTTCGGAGAATATAACAACAAAGGACCTGGAGCAAACATGGATAAACGTAAATACAATAAGAAGCTAACTGATGCAGATGCTAAACCATTCATCAGCCTTGCCTTTATAGAGGGTTCTAAGTGGATACTTCCTCCTACAAAAGTTTAAAATCTATTAATGCATGCAGTTTGTCAATGTATGTGTACTCCCAACTTAAGGGATATTTTTGGTTTGACGCTGCGAAATAATTCGTCTTTGTTTTTCATTTTCTGATTTTCAGAGCTTGGAGCTTCTTCTTCTTTTTTTTTTTTTTTTTGTAATATTTACAGTTTTGTTGTCTCCAAATGTACTTATTTCTATCTGAGTGATCATTTTGATTTGGGAAATCTGATTTCTGCAGACTTTGAGACAATATTTACAATTTCAAAAACAAGAAATTTTTATTGTTTAGAAACGTTTTATCATCTTAATTATGGTTTTAATTTTTATTTAACTGAAATAAATTTTTCTCTCACATCATCACTTTCAAAATAAAGCAATTAGTTATTTTTTTTATCAAATTCTCACATCATCACAATTAGTTTGTTGATAAGTGTATCACTTATTCGGACATTAACGAAGAAGAAATTAATTTTTCACTTTTCAATCATTATTTTTAATTCCTAGTCATGTGATTTCAAATCTTTTTGTGTAATTTATATAACAACATGTTAGGTTAAATTTATCATTGTTAGGATGTAGATGAACCCTTATTACGAAGTTTTTAATATAAAGTAAGTATTTTGACGTCCAATATGTGTGAATTCATGGGTGGTTGTTATTGAATTTAATGCCTTTTAAATTGTTTAATCATCAATTGTCTTGAATGTGAATTTTATTGATTTCCAGAGAAATAATAGAATAGATAGCACTTATAACAACCATTTTAAAGTCCAATAGGGAATATAGATGTACCGCTATACTTTGCATGATTTCTATAGATGTTCTAGTATTTTTTATGCGTACTTTCACGTTCACATTTTTCATAGACATATATGAAGGTCACATGAAGGGATAGATTTAATTGACTTCGATAGATTATTTTAATTAATTTAGGAACATTGATCGACCAGAATAAGTACACATTGTCATAATATTTAATTGTATTAAAAATGGAATAACGAGGGGAATTCAAAATCTTAGCATTCATCACACATAAAAAAAAAAAAAAAAAAAACATTCATAATTAGCTTAGTTAATATAATTAGATCATTTAGTATAAATACTCAAACCAATTTGGCTATTCAATTTAGATTGAAATTAATTGACGCTAGATTAAGTATATAGTTCCCATGGGTTTGATACTTTATTCACTACTTTATTATTTGTTTACGATATATTGCACTTGCAGAATTCATTTCTATTAATTATTACTGTTTGTGATCGGCCTATGTTATCTGTGACTTGGTTACTGTTTGTTACCAGACTCGTGTTAATTGTGACTATCTATGACATCTAATGCGTTGAAGGTAATCTGTTATTTTATGGCCGTAACATGTTATCGCAAATACATTATCAACATTTTCCACTACAACAAAAATAGACATTTGCAACACTAAAAAGACAACATTTGATAAATGTTGCAAAAAGGGTCTTTTGACAACATTTTAGTAAGTGAATGTTGCTATAGATATTAATAAATATATTTTGCAACGTAGACCCTTTTTTGCAACGTTTATATAGTGTTGCGGAATGTTTCACCTTTCGCAACGTTTGTCAAACGTTGCGGAAGGTGACCTTTTGCAACATTTGTCAAACGTTGTCTCACATTTGCAAAACGTTTGACAAACATTGCAAAAGGTGAGACCTTCCGCAACGTTTTTTAAACGTTGCGAAAACTTTTATATTTTTAAAAATATATCCAACCCCAAATTAACTCAAACCCTCGTCTCACAGATTGTTTGTACTTCTCCAACCCAAGTCTCCGTTCATTCTTCACCAACCCGCCACCTCCACCTTCCGACACCACGCCCACCGGACAAAATCACCAACAGCCACCACGCCCACCAACAAAAACCAACCACACAATCGTGAGCATCGAATTTTTTGCACAAACTCTTAACTGCAGCCAAAAATCGATCACATTATGGATGAAATTGAGGAACACCCATGGTTGGGCTGGGTTCGCCATGTGAAGGGGAAAGCAGCCTAGGTGGTCTGCGACCATGGGTCAATCGGACGGAATCAGAATTCCGGATCTTCGGACCTAGCTGTGCGAACTGCGCGACTGCTTATTCGTTGGAGGTGCAAGCTGTCTGGCTTTTACTTTCTTCTCAACTGCTTATTTTTTGCTTCTTGTTAATTATTCTTGGTTTCTAATTGAATTTTATGCCAGTTTTGAATCTAATTCGATTCTGTTACGATATAACATATTATGATTGATTATGTTTGCTTAAAGTTGAAAGTTTTGAGGTGGGTAGCGATGATTATAAAGTAATTCCTCGTACTGAATGCTGTTACCATGGCATGAAAGACCATTTTTACACCTATAGAATATGAGCTCTCACCCATCTATTTGTTTTTATTTATTTGTTTATTTAGTTTCAGTTTAATATTCAATTTTGAATGGTGAAGATATCAGCTATGTTGCTACTACATGTACGCATTTTGAAATTTATGATTGATAAATAGAATAAATTGGATTGTTTGTAGTTAACGTGAATGACAGATTTCTGTTGTTGGTGCACACAAAGGGTTTATGCTATTCATATATGTTGAATTTTGTGGTGAATCTGATTGTGAATTGTAACAATGAATCATATTTAGCATGTGCAATTGACAATTATAATTTTGAATGCTCCTAAAATCAATCGCAAATGAATGGTATTCATTGACATGATTCTTGTTAATTTAGTACTGAAATAAGACAAACAAAAAAGAGCATCCATATATCACATCAAGGCAGAAATTTTGCTTTGAATAAATAGGCTATCTTGATCAAATAATCAAGATAGAAACTTTACATTTGATTGTTTAAGAATGTAGAACATTAATTATCTTATCAACTTTTATTAAATTATCAAGGTAAAAAAACCGAGGTGAAAAAAGTATGTTTATCTACTGTTAAATTCAGTTACATGTCTGGCTAAGCTTAAAATTTAACTTGAAAGTAAATTTACTTTAAATGACTTGTATTTATTTTTAAGCATACCCAAAATTTCTCAGATATGTTTTTGTTTTCCAAAATTGTTTTTCTTGAATAACTTGATTTTGGTTTGACCAACTGAGCAATATCTAATATGCTCATGTTTAATTCCTAGCCAAAGCCCAGATTCATCAACCATTGTAATTTATATTTCCATCTTCACATGTCATATGCATGGCTCAGCTAATGATTAACAAGTGTTGTGTCAGGCTACTTTTGGCCTTGATCTAACACTCGGTTGGGCTTTTCCATGTCAAGCCATTAACAAGGGTGTGAGCCAACTGATGTTTACATCTCAACTCATTCCTTACATTTATTTCTTCCCCTTGCCTAACTAACCCCATAGGCTTGCGTCCTATTCAAAGCACCTCTACGGGTATTTGCACTTTAGATGATATGCTTCATTTTTTGCCTGAATTTATTTCCTTTTTCCTTTTAATACCATGTCTTCTTGATTAATCATTCTCCAAAATGCTTGGTTGTCCCATTTAATTGTTACTTTGAAATGTGACTTTAAAAAGTAAGGTGAGCAGCGATGATTATAAAGTAATTCCTCGTTCTCAATACTATTACCATGGCATGACAGACCCATAGAATTTGAGCTTCCACCCATCTGATTCTGAATGGCTTTTCCGAATTTTTTTATTTATTGTTCTCATTTTCAATTTAAATTGCCATCTATTTGTTATCTTTTGTTGAATGGTGGGAAGGGTAGGTGGCGGCTTTGTTTAATTAAATTGTATTTGGTGATATTCTATACGTGTTGCATATTGCATTTGTAGTGATACTTGCTGTTTTAAATAGTGCAATGTTGATGTCATTCGAAATTAACAGGAATGGCATTTGGATTGTTGGTGCATTTCAGTCAGGTACAGGGTTCATACGCTTTCCCCACAAGTTGAATTTTGGATTGCATCAGTAAATCCTATTTGACACTTGCAAGTGACTATTATCATTTATATGTGCATATCTTGAATTGGTCAGTATCAGATGGAACAGTGTCTCTTGCTGAGAATGTGAATCTGCCAGCTCCTTCAATATCAGTATCAGATTCTATTAAAGTCAGGATTGTTTTGTTTGGTGTAGATGAACATGAGCAAGGGAACAATCATGTTTACTCGAGGGAGTTAGCACAAAAACTTGGACTTTATGTGGAGTGGCTGTGATTTTACTGTCTTTTAGTTAATTAAGTAATCGGCCCCATGGTTGTTGTATTACTATTTTATTTCATTTTAAAACTTCTTTTTATATAGGTGTTGTTGTATCACATTCTAATGTTCAAGTGCATGGATTCAAAAATTTGTAATGAAATTATCAAATTTTATGCAATTCCAAAATTTGTTCATAAGGAGTCATTTTCAATTTTGCCAATCAATTTGCATAAATTGCTGGAAAAAAATCCTACAGCAACGTTAAAACGTTGCTGTAGGGGTCCTACTCTACGGCAACACCTTGATTTGCAACACACGTCCGTACGTTGCCATTGGCTGTTTTTGTTGTAGTGTTCCCTGTACAGAAAGTAACCTCAATTCAGTCGATATAATAGATTACAAAAATGTTAGAATGTTAGATATGTGACTATGACCTTTATCAAGTATTTCCAATCGTGCATAAATTAGAATGTTAGATATGTGACTACAACCTTGATCACAAATGGATGCATGTTACTGTGACCTATAGTTATTTGATCGTGACATGCTTTTTTTCATTGTGACATGTACTACAAAATAAATCATAAGTTGTGGCCTATGCAATTACATGTATTTTGACATGCAAAATTTATAGTTTCATGCAACTGTGACTTGTATGTATCTTTATCGAAATCTATGGTCACAAAATCAAATTTGAAGTCACAAACAAATAAAGAATTGAATGAAAGCTTCTTTTCTCAGTGTATTAACAAATTTCATATGCAATTTGATAAGTGTATTTATGCACATTTATTTAATACCTAAATAAGCATAAATATTGATTAAAGAAGGGAATTTATATTCATAATTATGTAATTATTACTTTTGTGTGTAAAAATCATCCAAGAAAATAGAACAAGGCAAAAGGGAGTGAAGAGGAACAAACCACACAAAATTGTGAAGTTAGGGACCAAAGTGCACAATTTATGAAGGGCATGATTGATATGAAAGTCAAAATCTGAGTACCAAATTGTACTAAATACAAGTTGAGGGATCTAATGCGCAATTACCTAGTGACATAAGCTGCAAAATAAGGCAAAAGTGTAACGCCTAGGCTCTACCAACCTAATTTTTCTGGCAGAACATTAGCGCCCATGCGCCACCTGTATCGTGCCTAGGCGCCACCTTTAAATCTGGGAACCATTTCTATTGTATTCAAAATTTTAGGGTATCTTTCGCAATTTTTGGGGAATGTTTTTTAGGGCATTTAAAATGCAAAATTTAGCCACTCGAGCCCCATTCTCCATATTCTTCTTCTTCTTCTTCTCTTTTCATTTTCATTTTTTCTTCTCTTATTTTCTCTTCATTTCCTCTTTAATTCAAGCAATACATTTCTTCATCAAATCCAACCAAAAATGGGTTTTTCTTTCATCCTGAATTTTTTTCCATTGATGATATATTGTATGGATTTTTATTTGTTATCAAATATATAAAACGGGCTAAATTATTTGTGTTGGGGTTTATGATTGGAGTTTAACCTAACTTTATTAATTTCAATGATTGCTATTTAATATAAAATTACTTATATTCATGTGTTTTTACAATCGTTATTATTGCATTTTCATTTATATGTCCAATAAATGATTGTGTTTAGTGATTTGTACATCATTGAAGAGAAGATTTTGCATTTTAGATCAAATAGCAAAAACTCTAAGTTCTTGTAGGGGATGGAGATATACTTTTAACCCTAAATTACCCATTGAGTTATTTTCACAAAGATTTAATATTGTTGTTTGATTTTAATCTACACGGAGATAGAGTAAATTAAATCAACCAATTAGGGTTAATTTCGCTCGAAAGGGGTAATTAGCTAAACTATAAAAATCGAATCTAATTTCGTAAATAAGTAATTTATTAATTAGCTTGTGCAAAAATTAATTAAGCGACAGTTAATAGAAACCATGAATCCCAACCACATTTTTCCTCCAAAATTTCCAATTGTGATGGTTTCTTATTTTGTAGATTTTTAGTTAATTTTCTTTATTTTTCAAAATCAAATCTTATTTTGTGTGTGTGTGTGTGTGTGTTTTTTTTTTTTTTTTTTGTTAAAATTAAATTGATTAAAATTGTGTAATTGAAATTAAACATTCTTCGAGGAGATCGACAATTCAGACTCAAATGTCCACTTTATTACTCAAACGTGATCCGTGCACTTGCGATTTGCACTTTCATAGTGAACACAATTAAATGCATATAATCATCCACATACGGATGCAATCAAATAAAACACCCGAACACATTTAACAAGAACTATTTTACAAAACTAACAATAAATCATGGCAAGAAATTAGGTCAAAATTTTCATCGTGTGTGTGTGATTGTTATTAATATATTTGTTGACGTGAAAAAATGACTAGGTCAATCTTTGTCAACTTAATTAATGATTTGTATAAGGTAAATTACTGAAATAGTAGAAAAAGAGAGAAATTTGTATTAAAAAGGAAGCTTATAGAATGTGTATTGTATGTTTTTCCCTATTTCCATTGGGGAAATATTTGGTCATAAATTTGTATTAAAAATTTAACGATAAATTGATTTACCTTTTCGGAAATTGATTTTCCACGGACCCATAGCTTTTGGATTTTTTGGCCGAGTTTCTTTATGCGATTTTGTTATTTTTCTTTCATCGTGACATTTTACAACCTCGTCTATTTTCTTCAAATACGATTCATGATCTACACTTATTGTTAACACCATCTTGTAGTTGAATTTGTATAGATTTATGGTTGAAAAAAAGTTTGAAATATTAATTCGAAATATTTAACAGTATGCTGAACATTAGAAAATGAGAAATTGTGGGCAGTCGGCGATTAAGTCCTCCAATTGTTACTCTCCCTCTCAATCTCAATGGATGTGGTAGGAGGGTTTTGAAAAGTTTTGAATAATTTCTCTTTGTAGCGATAATGCCGATGAGATTACTTTAATTATAATGTAATATTAAATAATTCAATTATAACTTGATTTGTGAAATAATGAAGTTCAAGCCCAATTATTGTATTTGAAGTTAAAAAACATGCATGTCTGTAATTTTCCCTTCTAATTTATCTAGAATTACAGTGAAAGTATTGATAAAGACGTGCCAACAATAAATACATGATAGTGACGTGTGCTGTTTGTATATAGTAAGAGAATAGTTTTGAATAAAAGAAAAAGTTCCTTTGCTGCTTATGGAGTTTTTTCATATCCAAATTGTATCGCATTGCTCATATATCAAGGTTCAATTATATGATTTCATTATAGTGATCCCACACATAAAATCTCTATAGTATTTTTGAATTCTTAGAGAAATTATGTCATATAAGTAATGTAGATGGTGTTTAAAAAATTTCTCTCAAATGCAAGTTGACTGGAACTCTATCAAGCTAATTTGACAAAGAAATAAATAAACATTGTCCAAAGTTTCTTCTGGACTCATGGCTTATTTTCAAGAATTTATTTTACATCGAAACTAGTATTCTAAATAAATGAGTCAAAATTTTGTGAGAATATAACACCGTAGAAGACCAAAGGATTGACAGTGAATTTAAGATAAATCAAGAAAAACAATGCATATGAATTTCTGTAAAGCACGCTACAATACTAATTCTTAAAACACCTACGAGTTTAAATTTCAACAAAATTATTGAGTTCTTAATGGTACACAAACTGATTATACCTCATACATAACATGTTTTTCATCACAAGACATTAATTTTTGTTATGTTCAATTCTTGTTCCCCTACAATTGGTATCATAGCCTAGGTTTCGATATTATTTTGTGAGCTACCAATTAGATAAAAGATAATGGAAACCATAAACATACCCAAAAAAAAAACAATTTATTAAGTTTTAGATTATTTGTAATTGGCGATTCTGTGAACAAATGGATTGAAATTGACATCGTAAAAGTTCAAGGAGTAATGTGCAAATATGTCGAAAAATGGTTTTTAGGTCTAAGATTCGAGAATGGAAAAAAGAGGAAAACGGCGCGGATTTTCGCTGGACTATCGCCAAGGTTTGGCTCGAGCTACAAAAGCAGAAACTACATCCCTTGAATGTCGCACTGCCTTAGCTCGAGCGACAGATTGTCGCTCAACTGTCGCTGAGCCCTCGCCCGAGCGATAGATTTATTCGAGAGATTTTTATTTCGCGTTTTAAAGGCTTTTTTGATGGCCCCTTCGTTTTTCTAACCTACCTATAAATACCAAAACATATTTGAACGTGTTTTCTGAGGTTGAACATTGAGAAAAAGGTTACAGAGTGTTTCCTTCATAATTGATTCTTTCAACCTTCATCCGTGAGAGTTTTGGTGAGAAAAATATTAGTTCAATAATTCAAATACCAAACTGCTGTTCATCTACATCTGATCAGAGTTCTGAAAATCGAGAAAGTTTGACTAGAGTTCTAGTCTGTGAAGAACGCGATGTTCTTCGTGGATCCACATGAGATAAACGATTTCATAAAGCTAGGAGTTGCTGCAGGAAAGTAGAATCTAGGAGAGTTTTGAAAACTACATTGGGAGTGGTGCAGGAGCACAGAATTCAGGGAAGCTGTTGAAAGTGAAGTCAGGAGATCAGATAATACGTGTCATCGTCCAAGCTGGTAGACTATACGTTACATATCGTTTATAGTAGATTGTTGATTGGAAAAGTTTTTCCCAATTGGCACTACAAGAAAAATGGGCTTTTGCAACACTTAAAAGGCAACATTCATTTATTAAATGTTGCTAAAAGGGTCTATTGCAACATTTGGAGGAGTGAATGTTGCTAAAGGGGCATATGGCAACATTTTTTAAATGAATGTTGCAAAAAATGACTTTTTGCAACGTTTATTGAACGTTACGAAAAGTCTAACCTTTAGCAACGTTTTTTGAATGTTGCGAAAAGTCTAACTTTTTGCAACGTTTAAAAAACGTTGCGAAAAGCCACTTTTGCAACATTTAAAAAATGTTACAGTAGGTGAGAAATGTTAACCTTTCGCAACGTTTATTATGCGTTGCGAAAAGAGAAGCACATTATTTAGCCCAACGTTAGCCCTAATCTCGTCTCCGCCTCTCTTTTCTCCCTCTATAATGTCATTTCCTTAATTCAATTTCTCCACTCCTGACTCCTCTCCTCTCTCTCCCGACTCCCAGTCCCGGCAACACCCACGGTGTATCAGTCTCCCGACTCTCCCAAAGTCTCCTTCACTTAGAGGAAATGGTGGTTCATTTGCGGCTTTCGAGGTTCGGATGCAGAAACAAGCCATTCTACAGAGTAATGGCAGCTGATAGTACAATCCCCTCCCTGGTATATCGTTCTCCAATTGTACTGGTATAGGCAATTTTTTAATAGCTTCTCTCCAAATAATCGAATTTCTTTTAATGAAAAGAGGAAAAAAAAAAAAAAAAAAAGAACGACTTTTTCGTGGTAATAGTTCTATAGAAGTGATTCTTATTTCTTTGGTGTTTTTGTCCTTGTTTTCACTGGAACTGAAGGGTATGTTTGTTCTGTGCATTATTCTAATTGTGTTGATGTTGATTTCGAACATAGAAAATTTTAAGGATGGTGCAAAAATTTGAAATTATTGAAGCAAACCAATCTCATTTTCCTTATTTTTCTGAACTTCGACCTCTTCTTCAGTTCGAGCCATTCTATTACTGAGAAGCTACAAGCTCCTTTTATAGAGATCTCCGCATTTTATGGATTCATTACCATTCCTATCATGGTGATTGCAATTTGGGGTAATTTCATTTGTCTTATTAAGCACAGTGCATAGGTGAATTTATAGATTTTTCTGTTAATTGTTTCTATTTAGTGAACTATGCAGGTCAAGATGATGGTAAAAGAATGGGTCTAAATTTTGATAGAGTGAAGTAAGTGGTTTAGAAATCTTAATTCAAATTTCATATCTGATTTACAGAAACTTTTCTGCCTTAAGCAATGTATTGAGCTATATCAGGTAAAAACTTGATCTGTCTGTCCACGGTGACATGTTTGAAGAAGTACAAAATGTATTGAGCTTCTCAAATTATTTACTTGTTGCTTTTCCTCCTTTAATTGTCATTATTTCTTATTATTCTTTAAAATTTCCTGGGCTTGATATATATTGGTTTGCCAATAATATCAACTTATAAAATCATTTAAAGATTTGACACTCTTTGATTCCTCATGAGTTGATCTAGTCATTTTTTGGGTTCATTTGCAAGTTACTGAGTTTTATTTGTTTCTTGCAGAATGAGTGTTGTTTCTTATCTTTCTAGTTATTTGGCTCATGCAAAGTTTGTGTCTGCTTCATTAGTTGCTGCTACACTCGAGAGGTGGTCAAAAATTTCTTGTCTCATATATACGTTAATTATGAAATGGGTAACAACCTGAAATCAATTAAAATATTTGATTTAGTTCCATTTTTCTTTGTAAGGTTTCAGTATTGCAAATTGGTGCTATGGTTACTGCAAGAAACATGACGCTGGTGTTAATCCGAGAGCTCATAAAGTCTTTTACGCGAGGTGCCAGGTATTCGAGAACTCATAATTCTACCAGCAAAATGAGGTTTTTGTCTAACTTTGATTTCTTAGCTATCTCCCTTTAATATATGTTGTAACAATAAATAATATATGATGTACACGGTTTGCCACTTTGAATAAGATGTTTGTCTAGCTTTGGTTCCAGATTTCATATTAGTAGTCTTAAGGGTGTTTAGATTATATTAAGAGGAAATTAGGCCATGCTTTGCTTTTGAAATTAAAGATTGGAAAATCTGCTTTTGTTTCATATTGATTCACTGTACTAAGGCTGCAAATCGCTTAGGTATATGAAGATCTTATAATGTGTTTGTTCTGATACTATGTAATATTGTACTTGTATTTTAGTCGTCTATAAATTTGTATCGACCCAAGCGACATTTAATTAGTGGTTCTTTTGTTTGCCAGAAATCTATATTACTTGGGTGATATCTATGGAGTTGAAGATTATGGGTAGGATTAAAGCAAAGGGAAAGAAGCTGGCTGTCACTAACCAAGATGATCCATGAAGTGCTGAGGAAGAAAAAACTCGTATACAGAAGAGAAGGGGCAGGCCTTAGAAATTACTTAATGATGATAGAGAGTGAGGACACGACAAATGATGTCCATTACATTAAACGTTTTTTGAATGTCCAAAATTTTATTTCATTTCAAAACTCATTTTTATGTAGGTGGTGATGTATTACATTTTAATGTTCAAGTGTATGGATTCAAAAATTTGTAATGAAATTATCAATTTTTATGCAATTTTAAAATTTGTTGAAAATGAGTATTTTCAATTTTGCCGGTCAATTTTCAAAAAAAAAAAAAAACACTGTAATATAACCTATGGCAACGTTTTTTAAACGTTGCCAAAGACCTCTTTCGCAATGTTTAAAAAACGTTGCCAAAAACCTTTTCGCAACGTTTAGAAAACATTGCCAAAGACATACGGCAACGTTTTTTAAATGTTGCGAAAAGGTTTTTGGCAATGTTTAAAAAATGTTGCCGTAGGTTTTGGCAACGTTTTTTAAACGTTGCCGTAGGTTTTTTTGGCAACGTTTTTTAGTCTTTGGCAACATTTAAAAAACGTTGTCGTATCTTTCGACTCTACGGCAACACCTTGATTTGCAACACACGTCCAAACGTTGCAAAAGGTCTACGAAGCTGTTTTTGTTGTAGTGTAGGTTTCTCCATAATCATTCTCATGTTTGTTTTACTGCTTTACTATTCATTGTTTATTATACAACTTCTGTAATTCAACTTATGACAAATTGACTTGAATGTTTAATCATGGTCTGGAATACCCCTCAAGATTTTGAAACATGGTGTCAGCTATTACTCAAGATTGTAAAATCTTTTAAAGAAGAGAGTACATCGCTCTGATACCAATTGTAAGCCCAATATTAGCTAACCAAGAGGGAGTGAATTGGTTATTATAAATTTTTCGTTAATCACTCAAGAATTTAATATAATGAATATGCAAATGATAGAGAATATTCTAAATACAAGAAAACACGTAAATAGAGTAATGTAAATTTGCAGGAAGTAAATGCGTCAAGTAAAAGGGATAAAGAGTGCAAACGAAATGTTATGGAGGTTCGATCCAATGCAATGATCAACATCCCCCGTTACCAAGCTCTTCGACACGAGTAAGGCCTTTTCCACTATCTTGATTGACTTATGGTGCAATCTAACCCTTTACAATACTTCTGGTGACTTACAATCAAGGAGCACCGATCCTTTTATAATGTTGATCTTTCCGGGATTTCAACACGACCCACAATTCTAAATAAGTTTACAAATGAAATCTTCTCTTCTCAATAGATGATGATTCCAAAGTTAAGTACAAGAAGAGAAGTAGGTTAACACTTTGATATATGGTAATGAATGAAGCTCGAGTATTTGATTTGAAAAACTTTGACGGATGAGATGATGTTCAAGGTTAAAATCAATCAAATGTTTTTCAAATATGAAATGATTTGATGATAAGAAATGAATGCAATTTTGGCTCACAAGAAACTCAATTGAATACCCTTTTTTTTATTGAAACAAGTGAGAAGTGAGTTGGTATTTATAGAGATAAAAACCCCAAAGTTTCTGACAAGCTGGATGACCGATCCGGTCGACCGCCAATTTCCAAATGACCAAAAAATGACCGTTTGTAAGGAAAAAATCAGAAGCCAAACTATTTAGAGATAAAATAGTTTTGAGCTTGTATCATTTGTACCATGTATCGATGTGTTAGTACATTTACATAGTTTGCTAAGAGGACAAGTATATGATATTCGTTCCAAAGTTTGGCTCTTGTTTTCTTGAATGTAACTTCAACCTTGACTTTCTTCATGAATTTGGTTTGTGATGATAGCTCTTGTTCTTTCGACGGCCATGATCGATATTCTTTTAATGCTCATTTGAAAACTATAATCACTTGAATTTAACTTGTTAGTCAATAAGATCAACTTGTTTGTTATAATCAAAATCATAGGTCAACATTTGAAATAGTAAGTGGACTTTGAGAGATTAAAAAAAGTTTTAAAAAATTTTTTGATTTGTGAAGTGTTACATATAATGGTGTGATTTGTTGCTTTAGATTACGGATATTTTGGTCTATTTAGTTATTTCTAATTGAAAAGTTTTTAGCAAAAGTTATTTTTTCTTACCATAATTTAAAATAACGTATGTAACGCATAAATTGGAAAATAGTCAAATGCAGAAGGTAAAGCGTAAAAACACCAATTACAGAATGCAAAGTTTAAAAACGCCCAATATTAAGGGTGTACGTATTTCATAATTTTCCTACTTTTTGCTCATACATTTCGTACAGTTCACTATTACTACTCACCTATTACACAGACATGCTATAGGATCTATACATTACAATCTGCAAAAAAATTTCACCAAACATACTTATATTAAGTACTTGTTTTAGAGAGATTATAATGGGTTAAATGAAAATGAGTAGTGGATCTTATGGGGTGGGTTGATAATTAGTTGTGGAAAGTAGTTGTGAATTAATTTGTGGTTAGAATTAATGTTTGACTTTAACTTCAAACTAGAATGAAATTATACTTTATTCAATCAAGAACTAACCCAGGAGATTAATTCTGATTAATAAGATAAAAGTATCGAAACAATTATACCAGCAAATTTGCAATTTAATTAAGAAGAATATGGATTAAAAAAAAAGGAAGAAGACTTGTAGTTCTAGTTCGTTGATAGTATACGAATACTGATAAGTAATACATGATACATGAAGTATTGTCCTTCGTAAAACATGCTCCTAAGTACCAAAATTAATAATTTTATCGTTACTTGAAAAATCAAATTTTTAAGATAAGTAATACTCATTGCGAGTGATTGGCAACCAAAGCCGCTTTTGGATTTCTTAACTTGCGAACACATTGTCTTTTCATATGAGCCTATGTATCGCATTATTTTAATCGCTGATTTACTTTCATTAACGAATATAATCACATCATCGGCAAAGGCTATATGTGAAAATTGGAAGTGAGCTACCATATATGTACTGCATACGTCTGGATTTTGTAGGTATAAACGAGAGTATTATCACTTATCAACCCTCCAAGGTACAAATTTGCTCCGGTAAGGAGACAGAATACAGGGAAGCACCACATTAAGCGTCGAAAGGGTTTTTTTGGAATGATTTTACTCGATCAACAAACTGTATGATACATCTATTAATGGGTAGTGAACCTTGGTTCATGGTGAACTCTTTGAACCATCAATAAGTGATATTAATATGTAATCAATATCTTGGTATTGTTTAGTACTTGCTAGTTTGTACTTACGGATATTTGAAACATATTTAAGCTGCAACTAATTTCCTTAAGTTTTTTTTTTTACCCTTTTTTTATATACTTCAAAAAATGTAAAGCTGCAACTAATTTAGTAAAGAATTTAGGGTCCGTTTGATAGGCAAAAGTGGAAAGGAATTCAAATTTCATATTAGTTGGAAAAAAAAACCCACCAAACCCTTAAAAATTCGTTTTCCATGAAAATAAAGAAAATGCAGCTTTAAGTACTTGTATCTTGGAATTTAGTTTCAATTTTCAAGTTGCAATCAAACGGTCAAACTAGAATTCGTTTTCTTCGAATGTGACATTTTTCATGTAAAATGTGGCAATCAAACATGGCATTACAATATTCTTTCATTTCTATCCATTTTATGTTAGATGGAGGAAGAATCAGCATGCTGTCTGAATTTCATTTGGGAAAAATCAGCATGTGATGTCTTTATTTTCAGATTGCTCTGGGAAAATCATCATGTTTTGACTTCAATACGAGGAATTTATATACACTCTATCCATTTTATGTTAGATGGAGGAAAAATCAACATGTCTGAATTTCATTTGGAAAAAATCAGCATATGATGTCTTTATTTGCAGCTTGCTATGGGAAAATCATCATGTTTTGATTTCAATACGAGGAATTTATATACATTATAAATGACACGCTATTTGATTTATTCCTAATCAAGAATCTTTTAAACTAAACTCTTCATTCATTGATTGTTTTCAGCATGAGAAATTAGGCAAGCCACATACTGCTTCACAGTTATTCGAACATGTACACCGTCGAAACAAAGGAGAATGAGACTTTGTAGACAACAAGTCACGAATTGTGTGGGTAAGTAGAAATATATTCAGTTTTGATTAGACTCTACACTCTAAATTTCATGTTATTAGATAACTAGTCCTAGACACTAAGTGGTGGTTGGATAATTACCTTCTTGGAGTTTTCATGGACTCATTATTTGCTCATGTACATTAAGTTACTCAGGAACTTCATAGAAGTAATAGTGTCACCACTTCATTTGTTCTATCATGTTTCTATATATTGTTGGTTTTCTTATAATAAAGAAATTTATTTGTGTCTTCCAACTAAGTGAATTTATATATTGTGGTAGCACTAAATAACTTTTAATTCATTCTGACTTTGGGTCTAAAGAAATTTGGTTGATTTGTTGATTGCATTGTTTAATCCATTTTGATACCTTGTCATTGATATTTGACGTAAATCAGCATTTATCTAGAACTGATTGGTGATACACAAAACATGTTTTTATGGTTTTGGCTTGAATGATCCTTCGATTTTTATGGTTTTGGCTTGTTCGCATTCTACCCATTGGCAACGTTTAGATTCACTTGTAATATAATTCACACCTTTTTCCTTTTATTAAGTTGAGTTGCTTCTTGTTTTACATGAAAAATATGATGCCGCGATTCATGAAAAATATGGTTCAAATGCGTCACAACCTGAAATTGACATTGAAGCATGGTGTGAAGCAACCCAAGGTCCTTGTAAGGGTGGTTGCTTGTATGGGCTTTGTATTCAACGAAAATCTTTGCACAAAGATATCACCTCCTCTGGTTCACCTAATGTTTCAAATGATGGACACTATTTCATCACTTTACAAGAGGAATTTCGTTATGCTTGTGAGAAGGTAGATCAACTTACAAGGAAAAATAATGAATTACTTCAAAAAATGGAAGATGGTAGGCGAGAAGAAGCGTACTGAATTCGAACAAACCATACTTCAAATGTTGGGAAAAAGGAATGGATCACGAGATTAGTCATTTGAGCACAATGATCTTCAATGGTTTGGCATAGTAAATGTTTGTTTTGTTTATAAAAATTTATCATTGAATGTGTAGAACTTTCTTTTTCTAATTGATCAAGTGTATAACTTTAGTATTGACTTTTGAAATGGAATCAAATTTGATCTAATTTTGTGTAACTTTGAATCTTGAATTAATGGAATGAAAATAATTGTAGTTCGTATTTGTTTATTTTATATTTTTAACTTTTTGTAAATAGTTTTATTCACAATAGAAATTTATTAATACAATAATTAATGATTTTTTTTAATGTCATCCAAATTTTCGACGAAAATAAAAAATGGAAGATTTGTAGCTATTTAGGAACAAATAGTTCGTAGGAAATTTGTTGGTAGTTAGCAACGGAAACAAAAACGAAATATTTGTAGCTATTTAGGAACAATTATTTCCATAGGAAAATATGTTGGAAATTAGCGACGGAAACAAAAAGGGAATATCCGTAGCTATTTAGAAACAATTAGTACTCTAGGAAAATATCTTGTTACTTAGGCACAGAAACAAGAGCGGGAGATGCGTAGCTATTTTAGGAACAAGTAATTAAACCTTCGTTAATCACAAGCAAATCAGTGACTAAATTTCCGTCACCAATTAGCTACGAACATTTCGTTGGTGAACAGCGACAACCTTATTCTCGTCGCTGTTTTCCGACGGATAATACAAATTCGTCGCTCATTTTACCAACGGGGTGTTTACCGACTGATGAATTCCGTCTCAAGTTATTGCCAATGGATTTCGTGGCTTCAACGACACATAATTCCATCTCTGAAACCGCATTTTTTTGTAGTGTATGGATATTTCCTCAATAGTTAACTAGGTTTTTTTCTTTAAGATTCCACGTATGAATGCATGGAACATTCCTTTGTAGGATTTCCCATATTTTTATTTTTATTTTTTGTTTTTCAGTGACCAACAATTTAATTCATCACAAAGGGTCGCCCTTAATAGTCGAGGCAAAAAAAAAAAAAAGGGAATACAATCAATCCAAGCGGATGAACCTTCAACAAGACATTGAAATGATTTTGATTATTATGTCCAAACATGTAATCTAGGAGATTAGCGTATGTTTTCTCTTTTTATGTAATTCATATTGAAATCCTACATTAAAGCAACACCATAATCACACTTCCCCCTTATCTTAGACGTTAGCTATAAAAAAATTACCACAAAACTTCACACAACCATATTTTCTACTAGAATTTCTCTCAATCTCTAGTTTACAATTTACCTCGTAAAATAGATTTCTATAAATTTGCGTTCCAAGCTCAATCCTAGTCGATAAGAAATTAAAAAACACACGAAATGGTTAGAAAAATTGTGTCTTCTATTGCCTTGGAGGCAGTTCTTGTGAGCATTATTCTATGCATGCCCATTGTTTTTTCTGATGATACAGTACCTATTCCAGCGGACAGTGCTAAAATAAACAGTTGGTTTGATGGAATTGTTCGACCATTAACTGCACGGAAAGCTACATTGGACCCTGCCCTAGTCACCGCGGAGAGCAAACCGAAGGTGATTAAACTGAAGAGCGATGGAAGTGGTGATTTCAAGACTATCAATGATGCCATAAAAACCATTCCTGATGGAAATACTAAACGTGTTATTTTATCGCTTGCGCCTGGAAATTATAGGGAGAAAGTCAAGATTGGAATGTATAAACCATTTATCACCTTCTATGGGGAAGATCCAAATAACATGTCAGTTCTTGTCTTTGGTGGAACAGCAAAAAAATATAACACTGTGGAGAGTGCCACCTTGATTGTGGAATCAGATTACTTCAATGCTGTTAACTTGAAAATTGTGGTGTGTAACGTATACATCCAAATGACACGATTTCTTGTTTTGCCTTCATTTTCTTCAATTTATACTCATAATTTAGTTTGGTTGCTTGTGTATTCATTAGAATTCTGCGCCAAGACCGGACGGAAAAAGAAAGGGAGCTCAGGCAGCCGCATTGAGAATAGGTGGAGACAAGTCGTCTTTCTATAATGTCAAACTCTATGGATATCAAGATACCCTTTGTGATGACAGAGGAAAACATTTATTTAAAGATTGCTACATTGAAGGCACTTTTGATTTCATCTTTGGAAGTGGAAAATCCATCTATCTGGTAATGTATATTTTGCATCTCTAAAAATTTTTCATCCCTACGTGAAAATCAGATCTCTTTGATAAAAATATGCATGACAGAACACGGAGGTACATGTGATTCCTGGGGATCGGGTGGCAACTATCGCTGCACAAGCAAGAGTAAGCGACTCGGAGGACACAGGCTATTCGATTCTGCACAGCAAGATTACCGGCTCGGGCGGTGTGGCTTATTTGGGCAGATCTTGGAAGTCTGCTGCTAAAGTGGTGTTTGCCTACACAGAAATGAGTGATGTAGTTAACCCTGAAGGATGGTCCCTTATGCAACCTGGGCATGAAAAGTCAGTCATTCTTGCTTTTCTTTAAACTACACATTTTGATTACCAGGTTTAGAGTTCTTATCAATGATATGAATAATTCGTCTTTACGCAGGACGGTATTCTTCGGAGAATATAACAACAAAGGACCTGGAGCAAACATGGATAAACGTAAATACAATAAGAAGCTAACTGATGCAGATGCTAAACCATTCATCAGCCTTGCCTTTATAGAGGGTTCTAAGTGGATACTTCCTCCTACAAAAATTTAAAATCTATTAATGGATGCAGTTTGTCAATGTATGTGTACTCCCAACTTAAGGGATATTTTTGATTTGACGCTGCAAAATAATTCGTCTTTGTTTTTCATTTTCTGATTTTCTCCCCTCTGATGCTTTCAGAGCCTAGAGCTTTTTTTTTTTTTTTTTTTTGTAATATTTATAGAAATAATAGAATAGATAGCACTTGTAACAACCATTGTAAAGTTCGATAGGAAATAAAAATGTACCGCTATACTTTGCATGCTTTCTATAGGTGTTCTAGTATTTTTTATTCGTGCTTTCACGTTCACATTTTTCATAGAGATATATGAAGGTCGCATGAAGGGATATATTTAATTGACTTCGATAGATTATTTTAATTAATTTAGGAACATTGATCGACCAGAATAAGTACACATTGTCATAATATTTAATTGTATTAAAAATGGAATAACGAGGAGAATTCGAAATCTTATTCATAACACATAAAACAACCTTCATAATTAGCTTAGTTAATATAATTAGATCATATAGTATAAATACTCAAACCAATTTAGCTATTCAATTTAGATTGAAATTAATTGACGCTAGATTAAGTATAGAAATCTCATGGGTTTGATACTTTATTCACTACTTTATTATTTGTTCACGATCCATTGCACTTGCAGAAAATCAAATGATAATTTGTGTTAATTATTACTGTTTGTGATCAGCCTATATTATCTATGACTAGGCCTGTGTTAATTGTTACTGTTTGTTACCAGACTTGTGTTAATTGTGACTATCTACGACATGTAATGCATTGAAGGTGGTCTGTTATTTTATGGCTGTAACATGTTATCGCAAATACATTATCAACATTTTCCACTACAACAAAAATAGACATTTGCAACACTAAAAAGGCAACATTTGATAAATGTTGCAAAAAGGGTCTTTTGACAACATTTTAGTAAGTGAATGTTGCCATAGATATTAATAAATATATTTTGCAACGTAGACCCTTTTTTGCAACGTTTATATAGTGTTGCGGAATGTTTCACCTTTCGCAACGTTTGTCAAACGTTGCGGAAGGTGACTTTATGCAACATTTGTCAAACGTTGTCTCACATTTGCAAAACGTTTGACAAACATTGCAAAAGGGGAGACCTTCGCAACGTTTAAAAAACGTTGCGAAAACTTTTATATTTTTAAAAATATATCCAACCCCAAATTAACTCAAACCCTCGTCTCACAGATTGTTTGTACTTCTCCAACCCAAGTCCCCGTTCATTCTTCACCAACCCGCCACCTCCACCTTCCGACACCACGCCCACCGGACAAAATCACCAACAGCCACCACGCCCACCAACAAAAACCAACCACACAATCGTGAGCGTCGAATTTTTTGCACAAACTCTTAACTGCAGCCAAAAATCGATCGCATTATGGTGCATTTCAGTCAGGTACAGGGTTCATACGCTTTCCCCACAAGTTGAATTTTGGATTGCATCAGTAAATCCTATTTGACACTTGCAAGTGACTATTATCATTTATATGTGCATATCTTGAATTGGTCAGTATCAGATGGAACAGTGTCTCTTGCTGAGAATGTGAATCTGCCAGCTCCTTCAATATCAGTATCAGATTCTATTAAAGTCAGGATTGTTTTGTTTGGTGTAGATGAACATGAGCAAGGGAACAATCATGTTTACTCGAGGGAGTTAGCACAAAAACTTGGACTTTATGTGGAGTGGCTGTGATTTTACCGTCTTTTAGTTAATTAAGTAATCGGCCCCATGGTTGTTGTATTACTATTTTATTTCATTTTAAAACTTCTTTTTATATAGGTGTTGTTGTATCACATTCTAATGTTCAAGTGCATGAATTCAAAAATTTGTAATGAAATTATCAAATTTTATGCAATTCCAAAATTTGTTCATAAGGAGTCATTTTCAATTTTGCCAATCAATATGCATAAATTGCTGGAAAAAAATCCTACAGCGACGTTAAAACGTTGCTGTAGGGGTCCTACTCTACGGCAACACCTTGATTTGCAACAAACGTCCGTACGTTACCATAGGCTGTTTTTGTTGTAGTGTTCCCTGTACAGAAAGTAACCTCAATTCAGTTGATATAATAGATTACAAAAATGTTAGAATGTTAGATATGTGACTATGACCTTTATCAAGTATTTCCAATCGTGCATAAATTAGAATATTAGATATGTGACTACAACCTTGATCACAAATGGATGCATGTTACTGTGACCTATAATTAGATCGTGACATGCTTTTTTTCATTGTGACATGTACTACAAAATAAATCATAAGTTGTGGCCTATGCAATTACATGTATTTTGACATGCAAAATTTATAGTTTCATGCAACTGTGACTTGTATGTATCTTTATCGAAATCTATGGTCACAAAATCAAATTTGAAGTCACAAACAAATAAAGAATTGAATGAAAGCTTCTTTTCTCAGTGTATTAACAAATTTCATATGCAATTTGATAAGTGTATTTTTGGACATTTATTTAATACCTAAATAAGCATAAATATTGATTAAAGAAGGGAATTTATATTCATAATTATGTAATTATTACTTTTGTGTGTAAAAATCATCCAAGAAAATAGAACAAGGCAAAAGGGAGTGAAGAGGAACAAACCACACAAAATTGTGAAGTTAGGGACCAAAGTGCACAATTTATGAAGGGCATGATTGATATGAAAGTCAAAATCTGAGTACCAAATTGTACTAAATACAAGTTGAGGGATCTAATGCGCAATTACCTAGTGACATAAGCTGCAAAATAAGGCAAAAGTGTAACGCCTAGGCTCTACCAACCTAATTTTTCTGGCAGAACATTAGCGCCCATGCGCCACCTGTATCGTGCCTAGGCGCCACCTTTAAATCTGGGAACCATTTCTATTGTATTCAAAATTTTAGGGTATCTTTCGCAATTTTTGGGGAATGTTTTTTAGGGCATTTAAAATGCAAAATTTAGCCACTCGAGCCCCATTCTCCATATTCTTCTTCTTCTTCTCTTTTCATTTTCATTTTTTCTTCTCTTATTTTCTCTTCATTTCCTCTTTAATTCAAGCAATACATTTCTTCATCAAATCCAACCAAAAATGGGTTTTTCTTTCATCCTGAATTTTTTTCCATTGATGATATATTGTATGGATTTTTATTTGTTATCAAATATATAAAACGGGCTAAATTATTTGTGTTGGGGTTTTTGATTGGAGTTTAACCTAACTTTATTAATTTCAATGATTGCTATTTAATATAAAATTACTTATATTCATGTGTTTTTACAATCGTTATTATTGTATTTTCATTTATATGTCCAATAAATGATTGTGTTTAGTGATTTGTACATCATTGAAGAGAAGATTTTGCATTTTAGATCAAATAGCAAAAACTCTAAGTTCTTGTAGGGGATGGAGATATACTTTTAACCCTAAATTACCCATTGAGTTATTTTCACAAAGATTTAATATTGTTGTTTGATTTTAATCTACACGGAGATAGAGTAAATTAAATCAACCAATTAGGGTTAATTTCGCTCGAAAGGGGTAATTAGCTAAACTATAAAAATCGAATCTAATTTCGTAAATAAGTAATTTATTAATTAGCTTGTGCAAAAATTAATTAAGCGACAGTTAATAGAAACCATGAATCCCAACCACATTTTTCCTCCAAAATTTCCAATTGTGATGGTTTCTTATTTTGTAGATTTTTAGTTAATTTTCTTTATTTTTCAAAATCAAATCTTATTTTGTGTGTGTGTGTGTGTGTGTGTTTTTTTTTTTTTTGTTAAAATTAAATTGATTAAAATTGTGTAATTGAAATTAAACATTCTTCGAGGAGATCGACAATTCAGACTCAAATGTCCACTTTATTACTCAAACGTGATCCGTGCACTTGCGATTTGCACTTTCATAGTGAACACAATTAAATGCATATAATCATCCACATACGGATGCAATCAAATAAAACACCCGAACACATTTAACAAGAACTATTTTACAAAACTAACAATAAATCATGGCAAGAAATTAGGTCAAAATTTTCATCGTGTGTGTGTGATTGTTATTAATATATTTGTTGACGTGAAAAAATGACTAGGTCAATCTTTGTCAACTTAATTAATGATTTGTATAAGGTAAATTACTGAAATAGTAGAAAAAGAGAGAAATTTGTATTAAAAAGGAAGCTTATAGAATGTGTATTGTATGTTTTTCCCTATTTCCATTGGGGAAATATTTGGTCATAAATTTGTATTAAAAATTTAACGATAAATTGATTTACCTTTTCGGAAATTGATTTTCCACGGACCCATAGCTTTTGGATTTTTTGGCCGAGTTTCTTTATGCGATTTTGTTATTTTTCTTTCATCGTGACATTTTACAACCTCGTCTATTTTCTTCAAATACGATTCATGATCTACACTTATTGTTAACACCATCTTGTAGTTGAATTTGTATAGATTTATGGTTGAAAAAAAGTTTAAAATATTAATTCGAAATATTTAACAGTATGCTGAACATTAGAAAATGAGAAATTGTGGGCAGTCGGCGATTAAGTCCTCCAATTGTTACTCTCCCTCTCAATCTCAATGGATGTGGTAGGAGGGTTTTGAAAAGTTTTGAATAATTTCTCTTTGTAGCGATAATGCCGATGAGATTACTTTAATTATAATGTAATATTAAATAATTCAATTATAACTTGATTTGTGAAATAATGAAGTTCAAGCCCAATTATTGTATTTGAAGTTAAAAAACATGCATGTCTGTAATTTTCCCTTCTAATTTATCTAGAATTACAGTGAAAGTATTGATAAAGACGTGCCAACAATAAATACATGATAGTGACGTGTGCTGTTTGTATATAGTAAGAGAATAGTTTTGAATAAAAGAAAAAGTTCCTTTTCTGCTTATGGAGTTTTTTCATATCCAAATTGTATCGCATTGCTCATATATCAAGGTTCAATTATATGATTTCATTATAGTGATCCCACACATAAAATCTCTATAGTATTTTTGAATTCTTAGAGAAATTATGTCATATAAGTAATGTAGATGGTGTTTAAAAAATTTCTCTCAAATGCAAGTTGACTGGAACTCTATCAAGCTAATTTGACAAAGAAATAAATAAACATTGTCCAAAGTTTCTTCTGGACTCATGGCTTATTTTCAAGAATTTATTTTACATCGAAACTAGTATTCTAAATAAATGAGTCAAAATTTTGTGAGAATATAACACCGTAGAAGACCAAAGGATTGACAGTGAATTTAAGATAAATCAAGAAAAACAATGCATATGAATTTCTGTAAAGCACGCTACAATACTAATTCTTAAAACACCTACGAGTTTAAATTTCAACAAAATTATTGAGTTCTTAATGGTACACAAACTGATTATACCTCATACATAACATGTTTTTCATCACAAGACATTAATTTTTGTTATGTTCAATTCTTGTTCCCCTACAATTGGTATCATAGCCTAGGTTTCGATATTATTTTGTGAGCTACCAATTAGATAAAAGATAATGGAAACCATAAACATACCCAAAAAAAAAACAATTTATTAAGTTTTAGATTATTTGTAATTGGCGATTCTGTGAACAAATGGATTGAAATTGACATCGTAAAAGTTCAAGGAGTAATGTGCAAATATGTCGAAAAATGGTTTTTAGGTCTAAGATTCGAGAATGGAAAAAAGAGGAAAACGGCGCGGATTTTCGCTGGACTATCGCCAAGGTTTGGCTCGAGCTACAAAAGCAGAAACTACATCCCTTGAATGTCGCACTGCCTTAGCTCGAGCGACAGATTGTCGCTCAACTGTCGCTGAGCCCTCGCCCGAGCGATAGATTTATTCGAGAGATTTTTATTTCGCGTTTTAAAGGCTTTTTTGATGGCCCCTTCGTTTTTCTAACCTACCTATAAATACCAAAACATATTTGAACGTGTTTTCTGAGGTTGAACATTGAGAAAAAGGTTACAGAGTGTTTCCTTCATAATTGATTCTTTCAACCTTCATCCGTGAGAGTTTTGGTGAGAAAAATATTAGTTCAATAATTCAAATACCAAACTGCTGTTCATCTACATCTGATCAGAGTTCTGAAAATCGAGAAAGTTTGACTAGAGTTCTAGTCTGTGAAGAACGCGATGTTCTTCGTGGATCCACATGAGATAAACGATTTCATAAAGCTAGGAGTTGCTGCAGGAAAGTAGAATCTAGGAGAGTTTTGAAAACTACATTGGGAGTGGTGCAGGAGCACAGAATTCAGGGAAGCTGTTGAAAGTGAAGTCAGGAGATCAGATAATACGTGTCATCGTCCAAGCTGGTAGACTATACGTTACATATCGTTTATAGTAGATTGTTGATTGGAAAAGTTTTTCCCAATTGGCACTACAAGAAAAATGGGCTTTTGCAACACTTAAAAGGCAACATTCATTTATTAAATGTTGCTAAAAGGGTCTATTGCAACATTTGGAGGAGTGAATGTTGCTAAAGGGGCATATGGCAACATTTTTTAAATGAATGTTGCAAAAAATGACTTTTTGCAACGTTTATTGAACGTTACGAAAAGTCTAACCTTTAGCAACGTTTTTTGAATGTTGCGAAAAGTCTAACTTTTTGCAACGTTTAAAAAACGTTGCGAAAAGCCACTTTTGCAACATTTAAAAAATGTTACAGTAGGTGAGAAATGTTAACCTTTCGCAACGTTTATTATGCGTTGCGAAAAGAGAAGCACATTATTTAGCCCAACGTTAGCCCTAATCTCGTCTCCGCCTCTCTTTTCTCCCTCTATCATGTCATTTCCTTAATTCAATTTCTCCACTCCTGACTCCTCTCCTCTCTCTCTCGACTCCCAGTCCTGGCAACACCCACGGTGTATCAGTCTCCCGACTCTCCCAAAGTCTCCTTCACTTAGAGGAAATGGTGGTTCATTTGCGGCTTTCGAGGTTCGGATGCAGAAACAAGCCATTCTACAGAGTAATGGCAGCTGATAGTACAATCCCCTCCCTGGTATATCGTTCTCCAATTGTACTGGTATAGGCAATTTTTTAATAGCTTCTCTCCAAATAATCGAATTTCTTTTAATGAAAAGAGGAAAAAAAAAAAAAAAAAAGAACGACTTTTTCGTGGTAATAGTTCTATAGAAGTGATTCTTATTTCTTTGGGTGTTTTTGTCCTTGTTTTCACTGGAACTGAAGGGTATGTTTGTTCTGTACATTATTCTAATTGTGTTGATGTTGATTTCGAACATAGAAAATTTTAGGGATGGTGCAAAAATTTGAAATTATTGAAGCAAACCAACCTCATTTTCCTTATTTTTCTGAACTTCGACCTCTCCTTTAGTTCGAGCCATTCTATTACTGAGAAGCTACAAGCTCCTTTTATAGAGATCCCTCGCATTTTATGGATTCATTACTATTCCTATCAGGCTGATTGCAATTTGGGGTAATTTCATTTGTCTTATTAAGCACAGTGCAGAGGTGAATTTACAGATTTTTTTCTGTTAATTGTTTCTATTTTATTGAACTATGTGGGTCAAGATGATGGTAAAATAATGGGTCTAAATTTTGATAGAGTGAAGTAAGTGGTTTAGAAATCTTAATTCAAATTTCATATCTGATTTACAGAAACTTTTCTGCCTTAAGCAATGTATTGAGCTATATCAGGTAAAAACTTGATCTGTCTGTCCACGGTGACATGTTTGAAGAAGTACAAAATGTATTGAGCTTCTCAAATTATTTACTTGTTGCTTTTCCTCCTTTAATTGTCATTATTTCTTATTATTCTTTAAAATTTCCTGGGCTTGATATATATTGGTTTGCCAATAATATCAACTTATAAAATCATTTAAAGATTTGACACTCTTTGATTCCTCATGAGTTGATCTAGTCATTTTTTGGGTTCATTTGCAAGTTACTGAGTTTTATTTGTTTCTTGCAGAATGAGTGTTGTTTCTTATCTTTCTAGTTATTTGGCTCATGCAAAGTTTGTGTCTGCTTCATTAGTTGCTGCTACACTCGAGAGGTGGTCAAAAATTTCTTGTCTCATATATACGTTAATTATGAAATGGGTAACAACCTGAAATCAATTAAAATATTTGATTTAGTTCCATTTTTCTTTGTAAGGTTTCAGTATTGCAAATTGGTGCTATGGTTACTGCAAGAAACATGACTCTGGTGTTAATCCGAGAGCTCATAAAGTCTTTTACGCGAGGTGCCAGGTATTCGAGAACTCATAATTCTACCAGCAAAATGAGGTTTTTGTCTAACTTTGATTTCTTAGCTATCTCCCTTTAATATATGTTGTAACAATAAATAATATATGATGTACACGGTTTGCCACTTTGAATAAGATGTTTGTCTAGCTTTGGTTCCAGATTTCATATTAGTAGTCTTAAGGGTGTTTAGATTATATTAAGAGGAAATTAGGCCATGCTTTGCTTTTGAAATTAAAGATTGGAAAATCTGCTTTTGTTTCATATTGATTCACTGTACTAAGGCTGCAACTGCTTAGGTATATGAAGATCTTATAATGTGTTTGTTCTGATACTATGTAATATTGTACTTGTATTTTAGTCGTCTATAAATTTGTATCGACCCAAGCGACATTTAATTAGTGGTTCTTTTGTTTGCCAGAAATCTATATTACTTGGGTGATATCTATGGAGTTGAAGATTATGGGTAGGATTAAAGCAAAGGGAAAGAAGCTGGCTGTCACTAACCAAGATGATCCATGAAGTGCTGAGGAAGAAAAAACTCGTATACAGAAGAGAAGGGGCAGGCCTTAGAAATTACTTAATGATGATAGAGAGTGAGGACACGACAAATGATGTCCATTACATTAAACGTTTTTTGAATGTCCAAAATTTTATTTCATTTCAAAACTCATTTTTATGTAGGTGGTGATGTATTACATTTTAATGTTCAAGTGTATGGATTCAAAAATTTGTAATGAAATTATCAATTTTTATGCAATTTTAAAATTTGTTGAAAATGAGTATTTTCAATTTTGCCGGTCAATTTTCAAAAAAAAAAAAAAAACACTGTAATATAACCTATGGCAACGTTTTTTAAACATTGCGAAAGATTTTTAAACGTTGCCAAAGACCTCTTTCGCAATGTTTAAAAAACGTTGCCAAAAACCTTTTCGCAACGTTTAGAAAACATTGCCAAAGACATACGGCAACGTTTTTTAAATGTTGCGAAAAGGTTTTTGGCAATGTTTAAAAAATGTTGCCGTAGGTTTTGGCAACGTTTTTTAAACGTTGCCGTAGGTTTTTTTGGCAACGTTTTTTAGTCTTTGGCAACATTTAAAAAACGTTGTCGTATCTTTCGACTCTACGGCAACACCTTGATTTGCAACACACGTCCAAACGTTGCAAAAGGTCTACGAAGCTGTTTTTGTTGTAGTGTAGGTTTCTCCATAATCATTCTCATGTTTGTTTTACTGCTTTACTATTCATTGTTTATTATACAACTTCTGTAATTCAACTTATGACAAATTGACTTGAATGTTTAATCATGGTCTGGAATACCCCTCAAGATTTTGAAACATGGTGTCAGCTATTACTCAAGATTGTAAAATCTTTTAAAGAAGAGAGTACATCGCTCTGATACCAATTGTAAGCCCAATATTAGCTAACCAAGAGGGAGTGAATTGGTTATTATAAATTTTTCGTTAATCACTCAAGAATTTAATATAATGAATATGCAAATGATAGAGAATATTCTAAATACAAGAAAACACGTAAATAGAGTAATGTAAATTTGCAGGAAGTAAATGCGTCAAGTAAAAGGGATAAAGAGTGCAAACGAAATGTTATGGAGGTTCGATCCAATGCAATGATCAACATCCCCCGTTACCAAGCTCTTCGACACGAGTAAGGCCTTTTCCACTATCTTGATTGACTTATGGTGCAATCTAACCCTTTACAATACTTCTGGTGACTTACAATCAAGGAGCACCGATCCTTTTATAATGTTGATCTTTCCGGGATTTCAACACGACCCACAATTCTAAATAAGTTTACAAATGAAATCTTCTCTTCTCAATAGATGATGATTCCAAAGTTAAGTACAAGAAGAGAAGTAGGTTAACACTTTGATATATGGTAATGAATGAAGCTCGAGTATTTGATTTGAAAAACTTTGACGGATGAGATGATGTTCAAGGTTAAAATCAATCAAATGTTTTTCAAATATGAAATGATTTGATGATAAGAAATGAATGCAATTTTGGCTCACAAGAAACTCAATTGAATACCCTTTTTTTTATTGAAACAAGTGAGAAGTGAGTTGGTATTTATAGAGATAAAAACCCCAAAGTTTCTGACAAGCTGGATGACCGATCCGGTCGACCGCCAATTTCCAAATGACCAAAAAATGACCGTTTGTAAGGAAAAAATCAGAAGCCAAACTATTTAGAGATAAAATAGTTTTGAGCTTGTATCATTTGTACCATGTATCGATGTGTTAGTACATTTACATAGTTTGCTAAGAGGACAAGTATATGATATTCGTTCCAAAGTTTGGCTCTTGTTTTCTTGAATGTAACTTCAACCTTGACTTTCTTCATGAATTTGGTTTGTGATGATAGCTCTTGTTCTTTCGACGGCCATGATCGATATTCTTTTAATGCTCATTTGAAAACTATAATCACTTGAATTTAACTTGTTAGTCAATAAGATCAACTTGTTTGTTATAATCAAAATCATAGGTCAACATTTGAAATAGTAAGTGGACTTTGAGAGATTAAAAAAAGTTTTAAAAAATTTTTTGATTTGTGAAGTGTTACATATAATGGTGTGATTTGTTGCTTTAGATTACGGATATTTTGGTCTATTTAGTTATTTCTAATTGAAAAGTTTTTAGCAAAAGTTATTTTTTCTTACCATAATTTAAAATAACGTATGTAACGCATAAATTGGAAAATAGTCAAATGCAGAAGGTAAAGCGTAAAAACACCAATTACAGAATGCAAAGTTTAAAAACGCCCAATATTAAGGGTGTACGTATTTCATAATTTTCCTACTTTTTGCTCATACATTTCGTACAGTTCACTATTACTACTCACCTATTACACAGACATGCTATAGGATCTATACATTACAATCTGCAAAAAAATTTCACCAAACATACTTATATTAAGTACTTGTTTTAGAGAGATTATAATGGGTTAAATGAAAATGAGTAGTGGATCTTATGGGGTGGGTTGATAATTAGTTGTGGAAAGTAGTTGTGAATTAATTTGTGGTTAGAATTAATGTTTGACTTTAACTTCAAACTAGAATGAAATTATACTTTATTCAATCAAGAACTAACCCAGGAGATTAATTCTGATTAATAAGATAAAAGTATCGAAACAATTATACCAGCAAATTTGCAATTTAATTAAGAAGAATATGGATTAAAAAAAAAGGAAGAAGACTTGTAGTTCTAGTTCGTTGATAGTATACGAATACTGATAAGTAATACATGATACATGAAGTATTGTCCTTCAGAAAACATGCTCCTAAGTACCAAAATTAATAATTTTATCGTTACTTGAAAAATCAAATTTTTAAGATAAGTAATACTCATTGCGAGTGATTGGCAACCAAAGCCGCTTTTGGATTTCTTAACTTGCGAACACATTGTCTTTTCATATGAGCCTATGTATCGCATTATTTTAATCGCTGATTTACTTTCATTAACGAATATAATCACATCATCGGCAAAGGCTATATGTGAAAATTGGAAGTGAGCTACCATATATGTACTGCATACGTCTGGATTTTGTAGGTATAAACGAGAGTATTATCACTTATCAACCCTCCAAGGTACAAATTTGCTCCGGTAAGGAGACAGAATACAGGGAAGCACCACATTAAGCGTCGAAAGGGTTTTTTTGGAATGATTTTACTCGATCAACAAACTGTATGATACATCTATTAATGGGTAGTGAACCTTGGTTCATGGTGAACTCTTTGAACCATCAATAAGTGATATTAATATGTAATCAATATCTTGGTATTGTTTAGTACTTGCTAGTTTGTACTTACGGATATTTGAAACATATTTAAGCTGCAACTAATTTCCTTAAGTTTTTTTTTTTACCCTTTTTTTATATACTTCAAAAAATGTAAAGCTGCAACTAATTTAGTAAAGAATTTAGGGTCCGTTTGATAGGCAAAAGTGGAAGGGAATTCAAATTTCATATTAGTTGGAAAAAAAAACCCACCAAACCCTTAAAAATTCGTTTTCCATGAAAATAAAGAAAATGCAGCTTTAAGTACTTGTATCTTGGAATTTAGTTTCAATTTTCAAGTTGCAATCAAACGGTCAAACTAGAATTCGTTTTCTTCGAATGTGACATTTTTCATGTAAAATGTGGCAATCAAACATGGCATTACAATATTCTTTCATTTCTATCCATTTTATGTTAGATGGAGGAAGAATCAGCATGCTGTCTGAATTTCATTTGGGAAAAATCAGCATGTGATGTCTTTATTTTCAGATTGCTCTGGGAAAATCATCATGTTTTGACTTCAATACGAGGAATTTATATACACTCTATCCATTTTATGTTAGATGGAGGAAAAATCAACATGTCTGAATTTCATTTGGAAAAAATCAGCATATGATGTCTTTATTTGCAGCTTGCTATGGGAAAATCATCATGTTTTGATTTCAATACGAGGAATTTATATACATTATAAATGACACGCTATTTGATTTATTCCTAATCAAGAATCTTTTAAACTAAACTCTTCATTCATTGATTGTTTTCAGCATGAGAAATTAGGCAAGCCACATACTCGCTTCACGCTTATTCGAACATGTACACCGTCGAAACAAAGGAGAATGAGACTTTGTAGACAACAAGTCACGAATTGTGTGGGTAAGTAGAAATATATTCAGTTTTGATTAGACTCTACACTCTAAATTTCATGTTATTAGATAACTAGTCCTAGACACTAAGTGGTGGTTGGATAATTACCTTCTTGGAGTTTTCATGGACTCATTATTTGCTCATGTACATTAAGTTACTCAGGAACTTCATAGAAGTAATAGTGTCACCACTTCATTTGTTCTATCATGTTTCTATATATTGTTGGTTTTCTTATAATAAAGAAATTTATTTGTGTCTTCCAACTAAGTGAATTTATATATTGTGGTAGCACTAAATAACTTTTAATTCATTCTGACTTTGGGTCTAAAGAAATTTGGTTGATTTGTTGATTGCATTGTTTAATCCATTTTGATACCTTGTCATTGATATTTGACGTAAATCAGCATTTATCTAGAACTGATTGGTGATACACAAAACATGTTTTTATGGTTTTGGCTTGAATGATCCTTCGATTTTTATGGTTTTGGCTTGTTCGCATTCTACCCATTGGCAACGTTTAGATTCACTTGTAATATAATTCACACCTTTTTCCTTTTATAAACTTGAGTTGCTTCTTGTTTTATAGGAAAAATATGACACTGCAATTCATGAAAAGTATGGTTCAAATGTCTCACAACCTGAAATTGACATTGAAGCATGGTGTGAAGCAACTCAAGGTCCTTGTAAGGGTGGTCGCTTGTATGGCCTTGGTATTGAACGAATATCTTTGCACAAAGATATCACCTCCTCTGGTTCACCTAATGTTTCAAATGATGGACACTATTTCATCACTTTACAAGAGGAATTTCGTTATGCTTGTGAGAAGGTAGATCAACTTACAAGGAAAAATAATGAATTACTTCAAAAAATGGAAGATGGTAGGCGAGAAGAAGCGTACTGAATTCGAACAAACCATACTTCAAATGTTGGGAAAAAGGAATGGATCACGAGATTAGTCATTTGAGCACAATGATCTTCAATGGTTTGGCATAGTAAATGTTTGTTTTGTTTATAAAAATTTATCATTGAATGTGTAGAACTTTCTTTTTCTAATTGATCAAGTGTATAACTTTAGTATTGACTTTTGAAATGGAATCAAATTTGATCTAATTTTGTGTAACTTTGAATCTTGAATTAATGGAATGAAAATAATTGTAGTTCGTATTTGTTTATTTTATATTTTTAACTTTTTGTAAATAGTTTTATTCACAATAGAAATTTATTAATACAATAATTAATGATTTTTTTTAATGTCATCCAAATTTTCGACGAAAATAAAAAATGGAAGATTTGTAGCTATTTAGGAACAAATAGTTCGTAGGAAATTTGTTGGTAGTTAGCAACGGAAACAAAAACGAAATATTTGTAGCTATTTAGGAACAATTATTTCCATAGGAAAATATGTTGGAAATTAGCGACGGAAACAAAAAGGGAATATCCGTAGCTATTTAGAAACAATTAGTACTCTAGGAAAATATCTTGTTACTTAGGCACAGAAACAAGAGCGGGAGATGCGTAGCTATTTTAGGAACAAGTAATTAAACCTTCGTTAATCACAAACAAATCAGTGACTAAATTTCCGTCACCAATTAGCTACGAACATTTCGTTGGTGAACAGCGACAACCTTATTCTCGTCGCTGTTTTCCGACGGATAATACAAATTCGTCGCTCATTTTACCAACGGGGTGTTTACCGACTGATGAATTCCGTCTCAAGTTATTGCCAATGGATTTCGTGGCTTCAACGACACATAATTCCATCTCTGAAACCGCATTTTTTTGTAGTGTATGGATATTTCCTCAATAGTTAACTAGGTTTTTTTCTTTAAGATTCCACGTATGAATGCATGGAACATTCCTTTGTAGGATTTCCCATATTTTTATTTTTATTTTTTGTTTTTCAGTGACCAACAATTTAATTCATCACAAAGGGTCGCCCTTAATAGTCGAGGCAAAAAAAAAAAGGGAATACAATCAATCCAAGCGGATGAACCTTCAACAAGACATTGAAATGATTTTGATTATTATGTCCAAACATGTAATCTAGGAGATTAGCGTATGTTTTCTCTTTTTATGTAATTCATATTGAAATCCTACATTAAAGCAACACCATAATCACACTTCCCCCTTATCTTAGACGTTAGCTATAAAAAAATTACCACAAAACTTCACACAACCATATTTTCTACTAGAATTTCTCTCAATCTCTAGTTTACAATTTACCTCGTAAAATAGATTTCTATAAATTTGCGTTCCAAGCTCAATCCTAGTCGATAAGAAATTAAAAAACACACGAAATGGTTAGAAAAATTGTGTCTTCTATTGCCTTGGAGGCAGTTCTTGTGAGCATTATTCTATGCATGCCCATTGTTTTTTCTGATGATACAGTACCTATTCCAGCGGACAGTGCTAAAATAAACAGTTGGTTTGATGGAATTGTTCGACCATTAACTGCACGGAAAGCTACATTGGACCCTGCCCTAGTCACCGCGGAGAGCAAACCGAAGGTGATTAAACTGAAGAGCGATGGAAGTGGTGATTTCAAGACTATCAATGATGCCATAAAAACCATTCCTGATGGAAATACTAAACGTGTTATTTTATCGCTTGCGCCTGGAAATTATAGGGAGAAAGTCAAGATTGGAATGTATAAACCATTTATCACCTTCTATGGGGAAGATCCAAATAACATGCCAGTTCTTGTCTTTGGTGGAACAGCAAAAAAATATAACACTGTGGAGAGTGCCACCTTGATTGTGGAATCAGATTACTTCAATGCTGTTAACTTGAAAATTGTGGTGTGTAACGTATACATCCAAATGACACGATTTCTTGTTTTGCCTTCATTTTCTTCAATTTATACTCATAATTTAGTTTGGTTGCTTGTGTATTCATTAGAATTCTGCGCCAAGACCGGACGGAAAAAGAAAGGGAGCTCAGGCAGCCGCATTGAGAATAGGTGGAGACAAGTCGTCTTTCTATAATGTCAAACTCTATGGATATCAAGATACCCTTTGTGATGACAGAGGAAAACATTTATTTAAAGATTGCTACATTGAAGGCACTTTTGATTTCATCTTTGGAAGTGGAAAATCCATCTATCTGGTAATGTATATTTTGCATCTCTAAAAATTTTTCATCCCTACGTGAAAATCAGATCTCTTTGATAAAAATATGCATGACAGAACACGGAGGTACATGTGATTCCTGGGGATCGGGTGGCAACTATCGCTGCACAAGCAAGAGTAAGCGACTCGGAGGACACAGGCTATTCGATTCTGCACAGCAAGATTACCGGCTCGGGCGGTGTGGCTTATTTGGGCAGATCTTGGAAGTCTGCTGCTAAAGTGGTGTTTGCCTACACAGAAATGAGTGATGTAGTTAACCCTGAAGGATGGTCCCTTATGCAACCTGGGCATGAAAAGTCAGTCATTCTTGCTTTTCTTTAAACTACACATTTTGATTACCAGGTTTAGAGTTCTTATCAATGATATGAATAATTCGTCTTTACGCAGGACGGTATTCTTCGGAGAATATAACAACAAAGGACCTGGAGCAAACATGGATAAACGTAAATACAATAAGAAGCTAACTGATGCAGATGCTAAACCATTCATCAGCCTTGCCTTTATAGAGGGTTCTAAGTGGATACTTCCTCCTACAAAAATTTAAAATCTATTAATGGATGCAGTTTGTCAATGTATGTGTACTCCCAACTTAAGGGATATTTTTGATTTGACGCTGCAAAATAATTCGTCTTTGTTTTTCATTTTCTGATTTTCTCCCCTCTGATGCTTTCAGAGCCTAGAGCTTTTTTTTTTTTTTTTTTTGTAATATTTATAGAAATAATAGAATAGATAGCACTTATAACAACCATTGTAAAGTTCGATAGGAAATAAAAATGTACCGCTATACTTTGCATGATTTCTATAGGTGTTCTAGTATTTTTTATTCGTGCTTTCACGTTCACATTTTTCATAGAGATATATGAAGGTCGCATGAAGGGATATATTTAATTGACTTCGATAGATTATTTTAATTAATTTAGGAATATTGATCGACCAGAATAAGTACACATTGTCATAATATTTAATTGTATTAAAAATTGAATAACGAGGAGAATTCGAAATCTTATTCATCACACATAAAACAACCTTCATAATTAGCTTAGTTAATATAATTAGATCATATAGTATAAATACTCAAACCAATTTAGCTATTCAATTTAGATTGAAATTAATTGACGCTAGATTAAGTATAGAGTTCTCATGGGTTTGATACTTTATTCACTACTTTATTATTTGTTCACGATCCATTGCACTTGCAGAAAATCAAATGATAATTTGTGTTAATTATTACTGTTTGTGATCAGCCTATATTATCTATGACTAGGCCTGTGTTAATTGTTATTGTTTGTTACCAGACTTGTGTTAATTGTGACTATCTACGACATGTAATGCATTGAAGGTGGTCTGTTATTTTATGGCTGTAACATGTTATCGCAAATACATTATCAACATTTTCCACTACAACAAAAATAGTCATTTGCAACATTAAAAAGGCAACATTTGTTGATAAATGTTGCTAAAAGGGTCTTTTGGCAACATTTTAGTAAGTGAATGTTGCCATAGATATTAATAAATACCTTTTGCAACGTTTTTTAAAAGAATGTCGTGATAGACCCCCTTTTGCAACGTTTATTGAGTGTTGTGGAATGTTTCATTTTTCGCAACGTTTGTCAACGTTTCAATGTTGCAAACGGTGAAACAATCTGCAACATTTGTCAAACGTTGCGAAATGTCTAACTTTTGCAACGTTTTTTAAACGTTGCGAAAACTTTTATATTTTTTTAAATATATCCAACCCCAAATTAACTCAACCCCTCGTCTCACAGATTGTTCGTTCTTCTCCAACCCAAGTCTCCGTTCATTCTTCACCAACCCGCTACCTCCACCTTACGGCACCATGCCCACTGCACAAAATCACCAACAGCCACCATGCCCACCAACAACACCCAACCAAACAATCGTGAGCACCGAATTTTTCGCACAAACTCTTAACTGCAGCCAAAAATCGATCGCGTTATGGACGAAATTGAGGAACACCCATGGTGGGGCTAGGTGCGCCATGTGAAGGGGAAGGCTGCCCAGGTGGTCCGTGACCATGGGTCAATCGGACGGAATCAGAATTCGGGATCTTCGGACCAAGCTGTGCGAACTGCACGACTGCTTATTCGTTGGAGGTGCAAGCTGTCTGCCTTTTACTTTCTTCTCAACTGCTTATTTTTTGCTTCTTGTTAATTATGCTTGGTTTCTAATTGAATTTTATGCCAGTTTGCATCTAATTCGATTCTATTACGATATAACATATTATGATTGATTATGTTTGCTTAAAGTTGAAAATTTTGAGCTGGGTAGCGATGATTATAAAGTAATTCCTCGTACTGAATGTTGTTACCACGGCATGAAAGACCATTTTTACACCCATAGAATATGATCTCTCACCCATCTATTTGCTTTTATTTATTTGTTTATTTAGTTTCAGTTTAATATTCAATTTTTAATGGTGAAGATATTAGCTATGTTGCTACTACAGGTCGCATTTTGAAATTTATGATTGATAAATAGAATAAGTTGGATTGTTTGTAGTTAACGTGAATGACATATTTCTGTTGTTGGTGCACACAAAGGGTTTATGCTATTCATATACGTTGAATTTTGTGGTGAATCTGATTGTGAATTGTATCAGTGAATCATATTTAGCATATGCAATTGACAATTATAATTTTGAATGCTCCTAAAGTCATTTGCAAACAAATGGTATTCATTGACATGATTCTTGTTAATTTAGTACTGAAATAAGACAAACAAAAAAGAGCATCCATATATCAAATCAAGGCAGAAATTTTGCTTTGAATAAATAGGCTATCTTGATCAAATAATAAAGATAGAAACTTTACATTTGATTGTTTAAGAATGTAGAACATTAATTATCTTATAAAATTTTATTAAATTATCAAGGTAAAAAAACCGAGGTGAAAAAAATATGTTTATCTACTGTTAAATTCAGTTACATGTCTGGCTAAGCTTAAAATTTAACTTGAAAGTAAATTTACTTTAAATGACTTGTACTTATTTTTAAGCATACCCAAAAATTCTCAGATATGTTTTTGTTTTCTAAAATTGTTTCTCTTGAATAACTAGATTTTGGTTTGACCAACTGAGCAATATCTAATATGCTCATGTTTAATTCCAAGCCAAAGCCCAGATTCATCAACCATTGTAATTTATATTTCCATCTTCACATGTCATATGCATGGCTCAGCTAATGATTAACAAGTGTTGTGTCAGGCTACTTTTGGCCTTGATCTAACACTCGGTTGGGCTTTTCCATGTCGAGCCATTAACAAGGGTGTGAGCCAACTGATGTTTACATCTCAACTCGTTCCTTACATTTATTTCTCCCCCTTGCCTAACTAACCCCGCAGGCTTGCGTCCTATTCAAAGCACCTCTATGGGTATTTGCACTTTACATTATATGCTTCATTTTTGCCTGAATTTATTTCCTTTTTCCTTTTAATACCATGTCTTCTTGATTAATCATCCTCCAAAATGCTTGGTTGTCCCATTTAATTGTTACTTTGAAATGTTACTTTAAAAAGTAAGTTGGGCAGCGATGATTATAAAGTAATTCCTCGTTCTCAATACTGTTACCATGGCATGACAGACCCATAGAATTTGAGCTTCCACCCATCTGATTCTGAATGGCTTTTCCAAATTTATTTATTTGTTGTTCTCATTTTCAATTTAAATTGCCATCTATTTGTTATCTTTTGTTGAATGGTGGGAAGGGTAGGTCGCAGCTTGGTTTAATTAAATTATATTTGGTGATATTCGATACGTGTTGCATATTGCATTTGTAGTGATACTTGCTGTTTTAAATAGTGCTATGTTGATGTCATTTGAAATTAACCAGAATGGCATTTGGATTGTTGGTGCATTTCAATCAGGTGCAAGGTTCATACTCTTTCCCCTCAAGTTGAATTTTGGATTGCATCAGTAAATCCTATTTGACACTTGCAAGTGACTATTATCATTTATATGTGCATCTCTTGAATTGGTCAGTATCAGATGGAACAGTGTCTCTTGCTGAGAATGTGAATCTACCAGCTCTTTAAAGCCAAGATTGTTTTGTTTGGTGTAGATGAACATGAGCAAGGGAACAATCATGTTTACTCGAGGGAGTTAGCACAAGAACTTGGACTTTATGTGGAGTGGCTGTAATTTTACTGTCTTTCAGCTAATTAAGTAATTGGCCCCATGGTTGTTGTATTACTATTTTATTTCATTTTGAAGCTTCTTTTTATATTGATGGTGTTGTATCATATTCTAATATTCAAGTGTATGGATTCAAAAATTTGTAATGAAATTATCAAATTTTATGCAATTCCAAAATTTGTTCATAAGGAGTCATTTTCAATTTTGCTAATTAATTTGCATAAATTGCTGGAAAAAAGATCATACGGTAACGTTTAAAAAACGCATTTAAACGTTGCCGTAGGGGTCCTACTCTACGACAACATCTTGATTTGCAACACACGTCCAAACGTTGTTATAGGCTGTTTTTGTTGTAGTGTTCCCTGTACAGAAAGTAACCTGAATTCAGTTGATATGATAGATTACAAAAATGTTAGAATGTTAGATATGTGACTATGACCTTTATCAAGTATTTCCAATCGTGCATAAATTAGAATGTTAGATATGTGACTACAATCTTGATCACAAACAGATGCATGTTACTGTGACCTATAATTATTTGATCGTGACATGTTATTTTTCATTGTGACATGTACTACAAAATAAATCATAAGTTGTGGCCTATGCAATTACATGTATTTTGACATGCAAAATTTATAGTTTCATGTAACTGTGACTTGTATGTATCTTGATCGAAATCTATGGTCACAAAATCAAATTTGAAGTCACAAACAAATAAAGAATTGGATGAAAGCATCTTTTCTCACTGTATTAACAAATTTCATATGCAATTTGATAAATGTATTTTTGCACATTTATTTAATACCTAAATAAGCATAAATATTGATAAAAGAAGAGAATTTATATTCATAATTATGTAATTATTACTTTTATATGTAAAAATCATCCAAGAAAATAGAACATGGCAAAAGGGAGTGAAGAGGAACCAAACCGCACAAAATTGTGAAGTTAGGGACCAAAGTGTACAATTTATGAAGGGCATGATTGATATGAAAGTCAAAATCTGAGTACCAAATTGTACTAAATAAAAGTTGAGTGGGACCTAATGTGCAGTTACCTGGTGATCTAGGCTGCAAAATAAGGCAAAAGTGTAACGCCTAGGCTCTACCAACCTAATTTTTATGGCAGAACATTAGCGCCCAAGCGCCACCTATATCGTGCCTAGGTGCCACCTTTAAATCTGGGAACCATTTCTATTGTATTCAAAATTTTAGGGAATCTTTTGCAATTTTTGGGGAATGTTTTTTAGGACATTTAAAATGCAAAAATTTAGCCACTCGAGCCCCATTCTCCATATTTTTCATCTTCTCTTTTCATTTTCATTTTTTCTTCTCTTATTTTCTCTTCATTTCCTCTTTACTTTCTTGGCATTTAACTCAAGATTCAAGCAATACATTTCTTCATCAAATCCAAACAAAAATGGGTTTTCTTTCATCCTGAATTTTTTTCCATTGATGATATATTGTATGAAGATTCTTATTTGTTATCAAATATATAAAAAGGGCTAAATTATTTGTGTTGGGGTTTATGATTGGAGTTTAACCTAACTTTATTAATTTCAATGTTTGCTATTTAATATAAAATTACTTATATTCATGTGTTTTTACAATCGTTATTATTGCATTTTCATTTATATGTCCAATAAATGATTGTGTTTGGTGATTTGTACATCATTGAAGAGAAAATTGTGCATTTTAGATCAAATAGCAAAAACTCTATGTTCTTGTAGGGGATGGCGATATACGTGTAACCCTAAATTATCCATTGAGTTATTTTCACAAAGATTTAATATTGTTGTTTGATTTTAATCTACACGGAGATATAGTAAATTAAATCAATCAATTATGGTTAATTTCGCTCGAAAGAGGTAATTAGCTAAACTATAAAAATAGAATCTAATTTCGTAAATAAGTAATTTATTAATTAGCTTGTGCAAAAGTTAATTAGGCGACGGTTAATAGAAACCATGAATCTCAACCACGTTTTTCCTCCAAAATTTCCAATTGTGATGGTTTCTTATTTTGTAAATTTTTAGTTAATTTTCAAATCTTATTTTGTGTGTGTGTGTGTGTGTGTGTTTTTTTTTTTTTTTTTTTGTTAAAATTAAATTGATTAAAATTGTGTAATTGAAATTAAACATTCTTCGAGAGGATCGATAATTCAGACTCAAAAGTCCACTTTATTACTCAAACGCGATCCGTGCACTTGCAATTTGCACTTTCATAGTGAACACAATTAAATGCATATAATCATCCACATACGGATGCAATCAAATAAAACACCCGAACACATTTAACAAGAACTATTTTACAAAACTAATAATAAATCACGGCAAGAAATTAGGTCAAAATTTTCATCTTGTGTCCCTTGCCATCTTGATCCCTTATCTTATTTATCGTTGTAAAAAAAAAAAAAAAATCAGGTCACATATTACCATAATAAGGTCACAAATCACCAAAAGGAGGTCACAAATTAAACATGCAGTTTTTTTTTTTATCACATATAACAAATAAATAAAAAATAGGTCACATTACAACATATTTGTCACAAAATATTTTTTGTAACTTGTGACCTGTGACATGAATATATTGTGAAATAGTTACCAGTTAAGTGAAATAATTTATTTGCATGTGATTTATTTTGTTTGTGACATGTGACATATATATGTGTGTGTGTGTTATTAATATATTTTGTTGACGTGAAAAAATGACTAGGTCAATCTTTGTCAACTTAATTAATGATTTGTATGAGGTAAATTACTGAAATAGTAAAAATAGAGAGAAATTTGTATTAAGAAGGAAGCTTATAGAATGTGTATTGTATGTTCTTCCCTATTTCCATTGGGGAAATATTTGGTCATAAATTTGTATTAAAAATTTAACTATAAATTGATTTACCTTTTTGGAAATTGATTTTCCACTGACCCATAGCTTTTGGATTTTTTTGGCCGAGTTTCTTTATGCGGTTTTGTTCTTTTGCTTTCATCGTAACATTTTACAACCTCATCTATTTTCTTCAAATACGATTCATGATCTACACTTATTGTTAACACCATCTTGTAGTTGAATTTGTATAGATTTATGGTTCAAAAAAAGTTTGGAATATTAATTTGAAATATTTAACAGTATGTTGTGTAACAAACTTGTTAAGCAGTTAACTAAATTAGAAGAAGTACAAAAAAAATACAAATTGCAGTGGACAGAAAACAAAAAGGACGTCTTGGAGTCGGGGCCTGTGTTTTTGACACAGTGTCCTTAAAGCAATATTGGCCCCCTCACCGAAGTAATTTGAGCGCTTGCTTCCTAGGATACAACGGAACAGAATCACCAAGTGATTGGAAGAAGACAGGAATTCGAACAGGAAGCACAGAGATTTCGTGCAGTTGTTGTGGTGTGTCTGAACTGAAGAGATTGTTCAGTATATATAGGCAAGGAGGAGCCTTTGCCTCTTAATGCAGCCATAACTCCTGCCATTAAACTACCATTTTAATTCTGACATTTTGGAGTTACAAAATAAATGAAAATCGTTTTCAGGTTATGTTTTAAATGGAAAAACGTAAAAGGAAAATTCCAAAATGTGGCCTGCACTTTGTGGCCAGTTTTGACTCATTCGGTCCGACATTCGTGCACGCAGGTCGCGCCCACACAAGTTCAAGGCTCGAAGGCCAAGTCGGTCCAAGATTTGTACCCCCGCGGGCGCGTAGGCCATGGAAGAGTCTCTATGCAACAAATGGTTACACCTTACAAATTATTAACCATATATAAATTGGTCCACAAACTCATTTCTATCCTATGTGGGATAACTATTTAAGTTTTCCCACATTGCCACATTTCTTTTCCTTTTTCAATGTGGGATGGCACTATTTATAGTCCCCATATATTCCCATTTTTCCATTTCTAATCAATGTGGGATTGTAATTCATTTTAAAACTCCTCTTCAAATCCCAATTTTGAATCAATGTGGGATTAATTTCACATACACAAGTGAAAATCTATTTTGCCAATCAATATATTTTCCAACAATCCCCTACATGAATGGAAATTAATAGAGACACGGAATACTTGGTGACAAATTTCCACAGTTGAAACCTGCATAAGATAGGTAGGTGTTACCCTTTGAACCTTCCCTTATGAAAATATATTTACTTTACTAGCTGATCAGTAAACGTGATGTCTTTGAACTGTTCTACCTTTTGTGTAAACGATGATGTACCTCACACAGGATTCTTCCTAACACAATTCAGTTCTCATGGTTATGTTCGTTTGTGGCCATGAACATATGCCTGGTTCAGTGAGAGTTATTAAGAATTGAGCCTCACAATTCCCTTCTAAGCAGCCCCACTTCTCTCCCACATAGGTGATTTCTTAATTAAGAGTAACCAGCATTACTCCGCTCGGATTTCCGACGCATAAGAATCATTAAAAGCCTATTGCTTATCCTCTTCCCATGGGCATCACTGTTACTACAGGAATGGACATGAGATAACCCCCACAGTGATACTGTTAAGTATTTGCAATTAGGTTTTCTCATTGAACCTAGATCCTGGAATCTCTAGTCAGCTAGGTTGAGTTTCCATTACAATAACTTATTCTTTTAGAGGCTTAAGTCCCATTCCTCTTGATGACTTTGCAACTAACTCTCTATTTAACCACTTGGTTAGCGGATCCACAATTTTATCTTTAGACTTTAGATAGTCAATAGAGATAAATCCAGTTGAGAGTAACTGTCTTATGGTATTATGTCTACGACGTATGTGTCTAGACTTACCGTTGTACAAGTTGCTTTGTCCCCTTCCAATCGCAGATTGACTATCACAATATATGCAAATTACTGGCACAGGTTTTGACCATCTTGGAATATCCTCTAAGAAATTGCGTAGCCATTCAGCCTCTTCACCACATTTATCTAGAGCTATAAACTCAAATTCCATGGTAGATCTCGCAATAACTGTTTGTTTAGAGGATTTTCATGATATGGCTGCACCTTCTAATGTGAACACAAATCCACTAGTAGACTTTGAGTCTTTAATATCAGATCTTCAATTCGCATCAGCATATCCTTCAATAACTGCAGGATATCTGGTATAGTGCAGTCCATAATTACGAGTATATCTCAAGTATCTTAATACTCTTACTATTCCTTTCCAGTGGTCAGACCCTGGATTACTAGTATATCTACTCAGCTTACTAACTGAGTAAGCTATATCTGATCTTGTACAACTCATTAGGTACATAAGACTTCCGATTATTCTAGAGTACTCTACTTGTGAAATACCATCGCCTCTATTTTTCGATAGATGTTGACTTGTATATATCGGTATTCTAGCCACGCCAGTATCATCATTATTGAATTTTTCCAAAATTTTGTCCACATAATGTGACGACTTAGAACGAGTCCATCTGATGTTTTTGAAATTTTAACTCTAAGAATCACATCAACTAAACCCATATCCTTCATGTCGAATCTTGAATTCAACATATTTTTTGTAGATTTAATCATCTTATCGTTGCTACCAACGATGAGCATGTCGTCAACATAAAAACATAAAATGACATAAACACTTCATGTGTCTTTGATGTAAACGCATTTGTCACATTCGTTGATTTTAAAACTACTCTCCAACATGACACTGTCAAATTTTTCGTGCCATTGTTTTGGTACTTGTTTCAGGCCATATAATGATTTCACCAATTTACAGACCTTCTTTTCTTGCCTTGGAGATGAAAACCCCTCGGGTTGTTCCATATAGATTTCTTCATCTAAATCTCCATTCAAGAAGGCAGTTTTAATATCCATTTGATATATTTCAAGATTTCGCAGAGCAGCAATCGCAAGAATCATCCTAATAGATGTTATTCTCGTTACTGGAGAATATGTATCAAAGTAATCAAGGCCTTCTCGTTGTCTTTAACCTTTTATTACTAATCTAGCCTTATACTTTTAAATATTTCCATCTACTTTCATTTTCCTTTTGAAAATCCATTTGTAGCCTAGTGGTTTGCTTCCCGAAGGAAGATCCACTAGCTCCCACGTATGATTTTGCAAAATGGAATCTATTTCACTTTTAATTGCCTCTTTCCATTGAGGTCCTTTTGAGGAGTTCACGGCTTCTTTATAGCTTTGAGGTTCACTTTCAAGCATATAGGTCAAAAAATCTGGACCATATGATTTTTCTATCATTTTCCTCTTGCTAGTCTTGGTAACCTCAACCTCCTCTTTTAGTTCTTGATCCTGACTATTTTCAGTCATAGTCTCATATGTCCGTTTAGAAGAGCTTGCATCTTCTTTGAACCTGTATGGAAATATATGTTTAAAGAACGAAGCATTTCTCGATTCCATTATCGTATTTTTGTGTATATCTGAGATTTTAGATTCATACAGAAGAAATCGATAAGTACTACTATTTTGTGCATATCCAATGAAGATGCAATCTACAAGTTTCGGGCCTATCTTCACCTTCTTTGGTGTTGGGACAACCACTTTAGTAAGACACCTCCACACTCATAAGTATTTATAGGAAGACTTTCTTCCTTTCCACAACTCATAAGCGATTTTTTCCATTTACTTTCAGGGCACCTTATTTAAAAAGTATTTGCTGACAACACAGTTTCCCCCCACATGTTCTGAGGTAATCCAAAACTTATTAGCATTACATTCAGCATTTCTTTTAAGGTGCGATTTTTCCTTTCAGCAACACCATTTTGTTGGGTGAATAAGGTACGGTGGTTTTATGTATGATTCCGTGCTGTGCACAGAATTCAGCAAATGGAGCTTCGTACTCACCACCTCTATCACTTCTCAACACCTTAATTTTCTTGTTAAGTTGATTTTCAACTTCATTCTTATAGAGAATAAATTTCTCTATCGCTTCCTCTTTACTTTTAAGCAAATACACAAAACAATATTTTGTGCTGTCGTCAATAAAAGCAATAAAATATTTGTTGCCTCCCCTCGTTTGTACTTATTTTAAATCACATAAATCGGTGTGAATTAAATCAAGAGGCTCAGTTCTTCTGTCAACAGATTGAAATGATGACCTTGTCAATTTTGCCTCAACACATGTTTCACACTTATGTTTATTATCAATTTGGAATGTAGGTATGCAATTTAAGTTAATTAGTCTACGCAAAGTATCGTAATTAACATGTCCTAGTCGACCATGCCACAAATTGGAAAACTTAAGCAAGTAAATGGAAGAGTTACTCATTTTATTAAGTTTTGGCTTAATAGCCATTATATTGAGCTTAAAAAGCCCATCACTAACATTACCCTTTCCTACAAACATTCCAGATTTAGATAAAATAACTTTGTCTGATTCAAACACCATACGGAAACCATACTTGTTCAACAGCAAGCCGGAAACCAAATTCTTGTGAATCTCCGGCACATAAAGCACGTTCTTAAGAGTCAGCTCTTTCCTAGAAGTCATCTTTAGAACCACATTTCCATGGCCCTTGATTTCTGAGGTCACTGAATTTCCCATATACAGTTTCTCCCCATCCGCTACTTCAAACCCACTAAACATCTCCTTATCGGAGCAAACATGTCGGGTGGCGTCGGTATCTATCCACCATTCTCTCGAATTTGAACCCACCAGGTTCACTTCAGAAATGACAGCTGCAAGGTTGTAGTCAGATACATCTTCAACCACATTTGCTTCTTATTTCTTCTTCGACAAACGGCACTCCGTAGATTTGTGACCAATCTTGTCACAATTGAAGCATTTCCCTTGAAACTTCTTTTTGGAAATTCCACCTTTTGCCCCCAACTTGGGCCCTTTGCCACCAGATGGCCCAGACTTGTTCTTATTGGTCTTGGAGCTTTGGCCATGCTCCACAACATTTGATTTAGCCACAACCGGATTGAACCCTCTTTCAGAACTTTTGATGTCTTCTTCAATTCGAAGTCTAACAATTAGTTCATCAACGTTCATTTCCTTTCGCTTGTATTTTAAGTAGTTTTTGAAATCCTTCCATACAGGAGGTAGCTTTTCAATTATGCAAGTCACTTGGAAGGATTCACTCACAACCATTCCCTCGGAATGAATTTCATACAAGATCACTTGTAATTCTTGTACTTGACTGATTATAGATTTGGAGTCCACCATTTTGTATTCCAAAAAGCGGCCAACAAGAAACTTCTTGGCTCCGGCATCCTCGATTTTGTACTTTTTGTCCAAAGACTCCCATAATTCCTTGGCCATTTTTATTGTACAGTACACATTGTACAATGAATCGGCTAAACTGTTCATCACATAATTCCGACACAGGAAATCAAAATGCTTCCAAGCATCCACTGCACTAATTGCTTGAATGTCTCATTGACCCTCTTAGAGCACTGGAGCATTTTCAGTCAAGAATCTCACAAGATTCAAGGTCGTGAGGTAAAACAGCATTTTTTGTTGCCATCTCTTGAAATTCAAACCATTGAACTTCTCCAAATTTTCCTCGTGATTAACCGGGACTGTCACAGTTGGACCAGTAGCCAGACTTGGCATGGGAGCCACAATCTTAGTTCCACTCGGGTTGGCAGCTAAACTTGGCATATTAGCCACAATCTGTGTTACTGGAGCCACCATTTAAGCCACATTAGAACTTAGCATAGCCACAGCCTGAGCTACAGTTTCGTTTGCAGATCCCACAACGTTATTGGTAGGTATATTTTCCATTTCTGAAAGACAATCAAAATATCAGTAAAGATAATATTGCTTTAAGATTGTAACAAACGAAGGACAAAAAAAAAATACAAATTGCAGTGAACAGAAAATAAAAAGGACGTCTTAGAGCTGTGGCCTGTGTATTTGACACAGTGTCCTTAAAGCAATATTTGCCCCATCATCGAAGTAATTCGAGCGCTTGCTTCCCAGGATACAGGGGTATGAACTGCAACTACACATCCAAACTAAAAGAGTGTACCGGAACGGAATCACCAAGTGACTGGAAGAAGACAGAAATTCGAACAGGAAGCAGAGAGATTTCGTACAATTGTTGTGGTGCGTCTGAACTGAAGAGATTGTTCAGTATATATAGGCAAGGAGGAGCCTTTGCCTCTTAATGCAGCCATAACTCCTGCCATTAAACTGTCATTTTAATTCTGACGTTTTGGAGTTACAAAATAAATGAAAATCGTTTTCAGGTTATGTTTTAAATGGAAAAACGTAAAAAAAAATTCCAAAATGTGGCCAATTTTTGACTCATTCGATCCGACATTCATGCACGCAGGTCACGCCCACACAAGTGCAAGACTCGAAGACCAAGTCGGTCCAAGATTTGCACCCCCGCTGCGGGGACGTAGGCCATGGAGGAGTCTCTATACAACAAATGGTTACACCTTACAAATTATTAACCATATATAAATTGGTCCACAAACTCATTTCTATCCTATGTGGGATAACTATTTAAGTTTTCCCACATTGCCACGTTTCTTTTCCTTTTCCAATGTGGGATGGCACTATTTATAGTCCCCATATATTCCCATTTTTCCATTTCTAATCAATGTGGGATTGTAATTCATTTTAAGGCTCCTCTTCAAATCCCAACTTTCAATCAATGTGGGATTAATTTCACATACACAAGTGAAAATCTATTTTGCCAATCAATATATTTGCCAACATGCTGAACATTAGGAAATGAGAAATTGTGGGTAGTCGGCGATTAAGTCCTCCAATTGTTACTCTCCCTCTCAATCTCAATGGATGTGGTAGGAGGGTTTTCAATAATTTCTCTTTGTAGCGATAATGCCGATGAGATAACTTTAATTAGTAATATTATATTATAAATATAATACTAATTAATTCAATTATAACTTGATTTGTGAAATAATAAAGTTCAAGCCTGATTATTGTATTTGAAGTTAAAAAAACATGTATGTCTATAATTTTCCCTTCTAATTTATCTAGAATTACAGTGAAAGTACTGATAAAGACGTGCCAACAATAAATACATGATAGTAACGTGTGCTGTTTGTAAATAGTAAGAATAGTTTGGAATAAAAGAAAAAGTTCCTTTTCTGCTTATGGAATTTTTTCATATCCAAATTATATCTCATTGCTCATATATCAAGGTTCAATTATATGATTTCATTATAGTGATCCCACACATAAAATCTCTATAGTATTTTTGAATTCTTAGAGAAATTATGTCATATAAGCAGTGTTCTAAAATGCGTAATGCGTTGCGAAGCGTCGGGGCCGAGAATCAAGAATCACAAGTTTAGGCGTGTCAATGCGAATAATAAGCGTTATAATGCGTTTCGTATTTTTAAGGCATTAAATATATTTTTATATAAAAAATATAGATTTTTTAATATATATAAAAAAACAGATTTAAAACAAAAAAAACAAAAAAAAAAAAGGGGATTAGGCGGGATAATGCGCGCCTAATGCGCGCATAGGCGCACATTTTAGTTGGAAAACGTATTTTTCCCGCATTTCCTGAATTCGACGCGTTTTGGTTGCGCGTCGCGCCTAAGCGGCGCTTTTTCACGTTTTTTAGAACATGGCATATAAGTAATGTAGATGGTGTTTAAAAAATTTCTCTCAAATGCAAGTTGATCGGAACTCTATCAAGCTAATTTGACAAAGAAATAAATAAACATTGTCCAAAGTTTCTTCTGGACTCATGACTTATTTTCACGAATTTATTTTACATCGAAACTAGTATTCTAAATAAATGAGTCAAAATTTTGTGTGAATATAACACCATAGAAGACCAAAGAGATTGAGAGTGAATTTAAGATAAATCAAGAAAAACAATGCATATGAATTTCTGTAAAGCACGCTACAATACTAATTCTTAAAACACCTAGGATTAAATTTCAACAAAATTATTGAGTTCTTAATGGTACACAAACTAATTATATTCCATACATGACAAGTTTTTCTTCTGTTCAATTCTTGTTCCCCCAACAATTGGTATCATAGCCTAGGTTTCGATATTATTTTGTGAGTTAGCAATTAGATAAAAGAAAAAGGAAGCTATATACATACCCAAAAAAAAAACAATTTATTAGGTTTTAGATTATTTGCAATTGGCGATTCTGCGAACAAAGGGACTAAAATTGACATATTATAAAAGTTCAAGGAGTAATGTGCAAATATGTCGAAAAATAGTTTTTAGGTCTAGGGTTCGAAAATGGCAAAAAGAGGAAAACAGAGTGGATTTTCGCTGGTCTGTCGCCAAGTTTTAGCTCGAACTACAAAAGCAGAAATTACATCCCTTAACTGTCGCCCTGCCTTAGCTCGAGCGATAGTTAGTCCCTCGACTGTCGCTGAGCCCTCGCTCAAGCGACAACTTTATTCGAGAAATTTTTTATTTCGCGTTTTAAAGGCTTTTTCCATGACCCATTCGTTTTTCTAACCTACCTATAAATACCAAAACATATTTGAACGTGTTTTATGAGATTGAACATTGAGAAAAAAGCTACAGGGTGTTTCCTTCATATTTGATTCTTTCAACCTTCATCTGTAAGAGTTTTGGTGAGAAAAACATTAGTTCAATAATTCAAATACCAAACTACTGTTCATCTACATCTGATCAGAGTTCTGAAGATCGAGAATGTTTGTCTGGAGTTTTAGTCTGTGAAGAACGCGGTGTTCTTCGTGGATCTACATGAGATAAACGATTTCATAAAGCTAGGAGTTGCTGTAGGAGAGCAGAATCCAGGAGAGTTTTAAAAACTGCAGCTGGGAGTGGTGCAGGAGCATAAAATCTAGGAAAGCTGTTGTAATTGCAGTCAGGAGATCGGATAGTACGTGTTGTCGTCTAGGCTGGTAGACTGTAAGTTACATATCGTTTATAGTAGATTGTTGGCTAGCAAAGTTTTTCCCAGTTGGGTTTCTCTGTAATCATTCTGGTATTTGATTTACTGCTTTACTATTCATTGTTTATTTTACAACTGTGGTAATTTAACTTAGGACAAATTGACTTGAATGTTTAATCATCTAGAAAAGAACTAAAAAGTGACTTGTTGCTATTTGATTCGTAAAAATATTTTTAATTACGCATTACATACATATTCACCACCCTCTAGGTATTATTATGGTCAAACTGCGTAACTTTCAATTGGTATTAGAGCCTTAATTCGATTCCTGACCCTTTATAACATCTAGATAAGTCAGTCATTGTCTGTTCATCCATTCTTTGACGAAAGCAACTATGCTTACTGGAAAGTTCGAATGAGAGCATTCATTAAATATTTGGATGAACGTATTTGGATTAGTGTTCAAAATGGGTGTGCTCCACCTTCAACAACTATTGCTGGTGTAGTCACACCCACTGACATATCTCTGTGGACTAAAACTAATCTTGATGAATGCAACTGGAACAGTAAAGCATTACATGCTCTATTCATGGCTGTTTCTGGTGAAGAATTCGGGCAAGTGTCGATGTGTGAAATTGCTAAAAGAGTTTGGGATATACTAGAAACCACACACGAGGTATCAAAACTGTTAAGAATTCTAAACTGCATATCTTAACCACTAAGTTTGAAGAGATTAGAATGAAAGACGATGAATCGTTCGATGAATTCTATGCGAAGCTGAATGATATAGTTAACTCTAGCTTTAACTTAGGTGAAAGGATCCCCGAGACCAAAATCGTTAGAAAAGTCCTTAGATCCTTGCCCGAGAAGTTTAGACCTAAGGTGACTGCAATAGAAGAAAGTAAGGACTTAGACGCTGTTAAGATTGAAGAACTCGTAGGATCACTTCAAACTTATGAACTCATTGTTTCTCAACCTAAAAAGGTTAAATTCATTGCAATGAACACCATTAGAAAAGAGGAGAGGGAGTCCACTGATACTGAGATCCTTAGGGACGACGAAATTGCTTATTTCTTTAAAAAATTCCAGAAGGTGATGAGGAATAGAAGACTGCCTCAAAACCGAAATAGTGAAATCCCGAGTAAATTCTTGAGAGGTATGCATGATAAAAACACCTCTATGACTCCCGTTAAGAAATCTCAATCTGTCCAATGCTATGAGTGCAAAGGGTATGGTCATATTAGGAGTGAATGTCCTAATTTGAAGAGGAGTTCGGGTTTGGAACGTCGTGAGGCTTTAGCTGTGACCATGAGTGATGAGGAGTCTGAGACTAGTTCTCAGAACGAGACATCTAGTGGTGAGGACAATCAAAAATTCATGGCCTTTACCTCGATTGCTACAACCGAACTTGACCGTGAGATTGAGAAGGTTGAAAGAGAGAATATGAGTGAACACTCTGAAGAAGAGTCTGATAATGAGACTGACATTCACGAGTCTTATCGTGAATTGTTTGAGGTGAGTCTAAAAATTAAGAAGGTCAATAAAGCCGTCTTAAAAAAGGTGAACGACCTTGAACTTGAATGTGAAAAACTATTAAGTGAGCTTTAGCACTCAACTAGAAAATTGAGTGAGTTTAAACTGGTTAATGAAAACTTGGAAATTAAAGTTAAATCATTAAATACTAATCTTGATAAATCTAATGCTCAACTTCAATCGTTTATGAGTAGCTCGCAGAAGCTAGACACACTGCTTGGGATGAACAAGCCTGCTGGAAATAGGCATGGTCTGGATTATGTTCATAATGGTAATAATTCTACCAGAACGTCTAAGACCACATTCGTTCCAACCACTAACAAAGCTTGAAAAATTGTTTACCCTGAACCAAAGGGTAAGAATGACGTAGGTTCGAGACCTACTAGACAACGTAGGGTAAATCGTCCTACTTATAGGCAACAACCATCGAAAAGGGTTGATTATAGGTTTATTCTCACATGTCACCATTGTGGTGCACTAGGATATACAAGACCTAGGTGTCGTAAACTCGTGACTAGAAGTAAAAGTCAGGATGTTTCGAGCACAGTTAACTTCCTCGCTAATGAGGTTAGCCACTTAATTGAGATGATGACTCGGTTAACTAAAATCACTTCTACTTCTAAGCAAGCTTGGGTTAAAAAAGGTGATCTGGAAGGTCGTGAGTTTGGTCATACTCTTAAAGGGAAGAGCATTCATGGTTCTTCGTGATTTGGTCCTTATGTGCATGAATATGGAGTCCATTGAGTCCATTCATTTGTGCATGCATCTCATTTGTTTGCGTTTTACTTTATTTCATGTGTATTTGTTTCTTTTTTATATTAATTTTTTATTATCATTTTAAAAGAAATTTTTTTTTTTGCTCTAGACAGTTTATGATATTCTTCAACATTGCATGTGTGATCGAGTATGTCATTATCATATCTACACTATTATTTTCATCACTTGGTTCAATTTTCTATGGAGTATTGAGTATAGGTTTCACCATGTATCATCTACACAACACACACTATGATCTTGTGAGTGAGTTTGGACCGCATGTGTGAGATTTGGGATGGCCGTCACATGTTAGTAGGGTGACCTCGAACGTGAATTGACCTATATCTAGATGACCTAGCTCGTGATGAGTCTCCCTGCATTGTTTCTTAAACAAAAAAAAAAAATTTACACACATATTTGATTCATCTTATACTTATGTTCGGAGCCTATTTGATTCGAGCAATTAAGCCCGAGGGGTTTCTCGTAACCTGGTGCTATAATCATCTGACTTGGGTTAACCGCCTAAAGCTCGTTACTGGGTCAATTCAGTAGCTTAATGAACAAGAGTCTGCACATAAGATGTAATTCACGATAATAGCGATATAAAAATCACATACTCATATTCAGGGGGAGAAAATAAACTTACCATTTATTTAAGCTCGTTTTTAGGTCCTAACATTACTTTTGGGTTTGATTTTCATCAGTAGGGATCATACTTATTTAACAATGATATTAGCATGTCCTTTCTCACAAGTTTAAGGTTTGGAGTCAATTTCACGAGAAAAATAATGGCACTTTACACGCATGAGTCACTTATACACTTTACTCATCGTGAACTTCATTGAGTACGTAGGAAAGTCCTTATTGATAATGCTCGACTTGTGAATGTATGTATGGTTGTTTTACTTAACAAAAATATATATTGATATATTTGTTCTATTTAAGCATTATTTAACAAAAAAAAATTGGTGCTATTTTTTGTAACTTTGATTTTTTTAAGTGTTGTTTCTGTCAATTGAAGATGTTTGGTGATAGTTCTCTTAATTCTTACAAATTGAAGTGCTAATTATGTCATTTAAGATTTTATGGTACTATTTTCCTAATGTTTTGAATTTTGAGTGTTAATTCTGTCAATTGAGGATTTTTATGCTATTTTTCTCAATTTTTGAATTTGGAGTGCTATTCCTGTCAATTGCACTCTCGCTAGAACTCGCTCGCTTATCGCTTGAGTCTCGCTCGAGCGACAGCCTGTTATTTTAAATTTTAACGTTATTTTTCAAGGGTTTTTCGCATTTTTCACCTCATTTTCCTCAATCTCTCTCCATATTTCACTACACTCAGTCTAAATTAGTACTTCTAATCACTTATTCGTCACATAACTATCATCTTTTGGAAGATTTCCACAAGTTTTCAACAATTCTCAAAGGTAAACTTCGAATATCTTAGGTTTTCCACATTTTTGCACTTTCTTGATGGTATTTATTTTCAATCATTAATCCTTGGGTTTTGATGTTGCATTACTTGTTTTAAAACTTCCCATATCATTTCATAAAGTTTTGCCCAACTATTTCACAATAACTTCGATTTATGGACTCTTTTGGAATGTTTTTGGCATTTATATTGTTATTTTCTTGTTGTTTTGATCATTTTGCTTGAGATTCTTTATAATGCATTACATGTTTTGATCATTGGCATCGATTTTCGTCAATTTTTGCATGATTTTTCATCAAATATTTGTTTGGTGCGGTTTTGGCATGATTTTTATGGTTTTATTGTGTTTCTTCACTATGGTCTGATTGGGTTGTGTTTGTGGTGTTGATGAAGTGGTGTTTAGAGTTGTGATGGTTGAGTGGTTGTTATGTGGTATTCTTTGTGGTAGTTTGAAGTTGGGATCAATAGTGGTGCTTGTGATTAGTTGTATTCGTTTGGAGTGTCGATTTGGTGGCTTGGTGCGTGAATTGTGTTTTGGGTATTGCATTGAGGTTGGGATTGTGTGTTTGTCCGTAAGGATGACGTTTTTATTTGGGTCTGTGTATCATTGTGTGGTTTGGTTGTGCTTGGTTGGGCATTGCACAGTGACGTCACGTCACCACGTCCTGACGTCGTGTCACTCCGTCTAGGCATTGTGTCCACGTCCCTGCATCTAGACATCACGGCACACGTCTTGTTTTCAAGTCACTTATGTCTAAGCATCATTGCATGTTGCCTTGCATTCATGTTAGGGCACATTGCATGATTATCATATTTGCCTCGTTTTGTGTGCATTCTTGCATTTCACGCATTTGTTTATTATGGCTTTAATAGTTTGATTCCTTCTTTCAGATGCCGCCTAAGAGAGCACGTACAACCCCTTCCACTCCTAGTGCATCTACATCATACAGTAGGTCTAGGTTTATCTCGGTTGTGGCACAGGACATTTTTGGGTAACAGTTTTCTCTTCGTCCCGTTCTATTTCAGCGCGAGGTCTTTATGTCTGACCTTCCCCTGACCTCGCCGCTATTTTCACTTATCGGGGATGGGAGCCTCTATTAGTTGAGTTAGTACCCCCGCTGAGTCTACTAGTTTAGGAGTTCTATGCTAACATTCATGATGTTAGCAGTTCTTCTTTTAGGGTTTTTATCTAAGGTAGGACAGTTAAAATTACACCAGATGTTCTTTCGAGTCTTCTTCATATTCCCTGGGTCGTCCACTGATGAGTGTTCTACACTCATGATATTTATGTCACTTAATTCGTTATTTTATCATTCTTGAGAGAGTTTTAGAGTGTTTTTATGTGTGTTTTGATGTTGTGATGTAGGTTGATGAGATTGAAGAAAATAAACAAAAGTTGGAAAGGAAATGGCTAAATTGTAAGAGATCTAAAGTTCGGGGACTAAAGTGCAAATATTGAAAAGTTATACCGAACCTCACGATGAAGATTTGAGAGTGATCGGAGCCAATTGGATGAAGAAAGATGTCAAAGGGATCAAATTTAGTCAAAATATGATCACAAATCAATTTACAACCGAAAAGTTTTGCTCCAGATTTTTAGTCTCATATTGAGACTCATTTTTGACATAGTGAACGATTGAATTGGAGAATGATGTCTGAAGCAAAGTTGTAGGCCTTTGAGTTAGCTTTCCAACGCAACTTGAATCATCTCAATCGGATATCAGGAGAAAGAGTTATGTTAAATATACTGAAAGAAGCGTAAACTGAATTTCAGCGAACCGGGCGCCTTGGCGCTCAAGATGGGCGCCTTGGCGCCCACAATGCTGAAAATCAGCAGACTACGCGGCGCCCAGGCGCCCAATCTGGGCGCCCGGGCGCCCGATACCGAGAAAGAGAAAAAATGGAAATTTTAAAAGATTTTCGGCCCGGTCCAACCCTATTTCGTCTTGCAACTTGTGGACACTATAAATACCATCATAAAGACCTAATTTTAGAGGGGGGAGAAGGAGGAAAAAGATACAAAACGGCTAAATCTTCAAGGATAATAAGAAGAAGGATTTGAAGAAATCAAGTGAAGAAAGGGTGGAAACATCAAAGGGGACTTCGATCAACACTCCAAAAAGAGTTTTTCTTACCTCTTCCTTTATGTTTTTCCTTGTAGATTGTTTAGATTTTATGAATTTCTTCATGAACTAAATAATTTATCTAGGGTTTGTAGCCACTTGAGATTATGATTTGATGAATTTATAATTGCTTCCTTTGGATTTCCTACGTGTATTTAATTGTGTCATGAATTTAATGCTTTCAATTACCTGATCAATAATTGAATGAATAGATGCTAGTCAATTCCGGCACTCGAGAGAGGGGAATTTAGGCGTGATCATATGATTGACGCAACGTAGGTTTTATGGGTTTCGAGAGAAAGTGTAAAATCTATGAAGCTTACTTCACAAAAGAATCGGGACTTTCATAAATTCTAGACTTTAATTCGGAATAGAGATATTGGGATTGAATTGTAGGATTAGTTTCTAGCCGGCACTCGAGAGAGGGGAGAGAAATACAATTGGATTCTTGCTTTTAAATATTGGAAAATTAATTGGATAATTTGATATCATTGAATCATAATTGAAAGTTGGTGAAATCATTCCCTAGGCTTCTTCATTTTGATAATTTATATTCCTCAATTTTGTCTCAACCAATTTCGTTACTTTAGTTTAAAACAATCAACCAATCATTCATCAATTGTCTAGATAAAATAGAAGTTGCATAATTATAGTACTTAGTGGAATTAAATTACAATCCCTGTGGGTTCGACATCCTAATTTTCATATTATATTACAAAACTTGACACCGTACACTTGCGGCATAAATTCACGTTATAGAAAACGCGTGACATCCACCCCACATTTCTCTACCTTACTTCAACTCAATTCCTTCGGACACTCTGGTTCGTTCCACGGTGTTTAACACACCATTGGAGGGTGGTTCTGGTACGATGCGCACCGATTCTCTTCCCACTGACCGACAGATCTTGTTGCGCATTGTGTGCACAAATATGTGGCCAGTCTCGCATACCTCTTCTTTGCCTATAGAGAGGGCGCGTTTTCTATACGCCTTGCTGCATGACGATTCTATTGATCTTCCCACCTTCATTTGCCAGCAGATCCTTCCCTATACCAGGGTCACGGGGACTCGGGTGGGGCTTCCCTATGCCTGTCTTATCTATCGCCTTATGACAACCTTAGGTGTTAGTTTACCGAGGGAGTTCCTCGGAGGGTGTCTCAGCCGATTAGCCACACTACTTTTGCTCAGAGTAGGTCTCATGCTTCATCTGAGCCAACACAACCTGATTGTACCGACTGACCCTATTGATGACCGATGACCTGATCTCTTTTAACCCCTCCGATTTTCCTTCCGCTACTCCGCCCTCTGATATCCCGTCCACATTTACTTCGCATCTTCCTCCTTCAGGTCCTTCGATGTCAGTTTCTCTTCCTTCCTAGTCGGTCCCTTTTGCTCCTACTCACATTGACCCTTCGATTGCTCTCTTGGGACAGATGACTGTGCTGATCGAGTAACAAGCTCGTATGATGGCGGAGTATACCCAACTGTGTGCAACAGTGGATCGACACACTACCGAGTTTGCTACGATTCAAGGTGTTGTTGGATACATACAGCGTGGACTTCGATAGATTCGCCGCCATTAGGATGATGATGCTGATTCCGAGGAGAGAACGAATTCAAATGATGATGTCGGTGCTTCCTAGTTCTAAGCTTACCCCTTGTCATTGTGTGATAAAAAGGAGGAGTAGATAGTACATATTTATTTTTAATAGGGGGAGAGTTAGATTCTGTTGATGCTTATCTGATGTATCTATTTATCGAACACCTGAATCTGTAATTTTCATTTACTTACTACCTTAACTTAGATTGTAGTTTTGTCACAGAATGTCAATGGGAGAGTTTGTTAGGTTGTAGATTATTTGTAATTGACGATTCTGTGAACAAAAAGAATAAAATCGATATACTGTAAAAGTTCAAGGAGTAATGTGCAAATACGTCGAAAAAAGGGTTTTTAGGTTTAGGGTTCGATGATGGAAAAAATAGGAAAACAGCGCGGATTTTCGCTAGACTGTCGCAAAGGTTCAAAAGTAGAAACTTCATCGCTTGACTGTCGCCCTGTCTTAGCTCGAGCGACAGTTTGTCACTAAATTGTCGCGAGCCCTTGCTTGAGCTACAGCTTTATTCGGGAAATTTTTATTTCGCGTTTTAAAGGTTTTGTCCATGACCCATTCGTTTTTCTAACCTACCTATAAATACCAAAACAGGTTGAACATTGAGAAAAAGGCTATAGAGTGTTTCCTTCATATTTGATTGTTTCAACCTTCATCTGTGAGAGTTTTGGTAAGAAAAACATTAGTTCAATAATCCAACTACCAAACTGCTGTTCATCTACATCTAGTCAAAGTTCTGAAGATCGAGGAAGTTTAACTGGAGTTCTAGTCTGTGAAGAACGCGGTGTTCTTCGTGGATCCACATGAGATAAACGATTTCATAAAACTAGGAGTTGCTACAGGAGAGTAAAATCCAGGAGAGTTTTGAAAACTGCAGTTGAGAGTGGTGCAATAGCACAAAATCCAGGAAAGCTGTTGTAATTGCAGTCGGGAGATCAGATAGTACGTGTCGTCGTCTAGACTAGTAAACTATAAGTTACATATCGTTTATAGTTGACTGATAAAGTGCCCGAAGTTTTTCCTAGTTGGGTTTCTCCGTGATCATTTTGGTGTTTGATTTACTGCTTTACTATTTATTGTTTATTATACAACTACGATAATTCAACTTATGACAAATTGACTTGAATGTTTAATTATCTAGAAAAGAATTAAAAAGTGACTTGTTGCTATTTGATTCGTAAAAATATTTTCAATTCCACATTACATACATATTCACCCCCCACCCCCCCAAGGTATTGTTAGGGTCGAACTGCGTAACTTTCACAATTAAATAATCAACTCGGAGAGATGCAACACAAATTTGCCGTGATTTATGATCTACAGAAATTGCTGAATCTACACCTTTATCCATCACACAGAATAATAAATTTCTGCATTGGAAGTACTCTTTACTGTTAAATACTAAACCTACTAGTACAATTTCATCACAGCATATGCAGTACGCCGGAGGATAATCATATGAATTACGAACAGCATCCAGAGTGCATAAAGGCCATAACAAAAGCAGCACTAGATTAATCCGAGTAGTCGGCCACTATCCAGATTCCGTATAAATTAGTCGTTTACGCTTCCTTTTCTATTTGCTTCCCTTAAACGCTGAAAGAGAAAAGAATGACCTAGTTGCTGAAAGACAATATTAAAATTTAAATAAAATTAGAATGCTGCATCACTATAACATGAATGTAACAAAATTAAACAATAAAACGCAAGTAAACCTTTTGTTGTCGTCACAGATGCTGAGACGTGACCTTCCTGCAATTGTTGAGACAAGCTTGGAGCACTGTATTTGCTTTTATTTGATTGAACTGGGATAGAAAAGGAAAAAAAATCATTGGCACTTATCAACATTTGGATACATACTAGGCAAATGAGTGAAATGAGACGATGGTAATCCCTAGAGAAGTGCGAAGTGGTTTTAATAGTAAGTGGTTCATTTTCCCATCTCTCCTGAAATCTCTCTGTCAAAAGATAAATATAAAATGGTAAATGTCTACTTTTTAACAACTTAAGCTTTTTATGAGGTTATTCAACATAATATTGAAGCACAAAATTAGGAAACTTGTATGTGTTAAGCCTTTGATGAAAATATGAATTTGGCCCACGTGGAGTAGTGAAGATAAAAATAAATAAATAAATTCATCCCTTCTACACAAAATTGAGCTTTTCTTCGAGGTGGTTTCAAAAAAATTAGTTCTTTTCTTCTATTTCTTTTTAAGTTTGCTTGCGTCAATGGGGTATTTGAGGATTTGTACTTTGAAATGAATCTATCAATTCCTAACAGAAAAAATAAAGAAAACTAACCAAGATTTACATAATCCGCGGAAGGTTTCTCATGGGTTTCGTAAGAAGCCTTTTGATGGCCATTGTTCTTTGAATGAAAGGTTGCCTTCTTTAGGAGATTTTCAGCGCTTCTCTTGCTGGTAAATTTGGAATCCTCAGACTCATCCTCTCCTTCAGAAAAGACAGATGGACTAGACCAATCAGTTGAATTTGCATCAGTCTTGCTCTTTCGAGCAAACTTTAACAGCCTCTTCAATCCTTTGGGTGCATCTTTATGGTAGACCATTGCTGGAGGGTTTTCGGCATTCCCCCAGTCAGAGATATCAGGTTCACTGCTCTCCTCAAGCAGCATTTGCGACAGAGAATGACGAACACGTGGACTTGATGCTCTAATTGGTGCTATATAGACCGGGGATTCAATTTGGCAAATACTGTCACCAGAGGTGATGGGCTGATCATCAAGCTCTTCCATTTTCGCCCAAGCTGTAGGGGATATCATTGATTCTTCTTCAACCTCAGATGTTATTTCAGGCTCTGCCATCCTGACAAAGCTATTATTATAACTAGCAGGTGTAACATCAGTGCAGCTCTCTGTGTCTTCACACTTACATGGGCTCTTAGCTGGGGTTTCAGATTCCATAGCTGCAAGAACTTTCAACTGTTCACTTTCCACCTCTTGCTGTTGAATGACTGCATCAGAAGAATGAGAAACCATTTCCTTTTCCCCAGCTGCAACTAGATCTGCAGAGTTCCTCAATGGTTCCTTTAATTGATTGGGTGTTTTTATCTTCCCAGCTGGATTAGCACTGGATATAGTTCCAGAGCCTTTGCGGAGAAAAGGCTTTGATTCCAGTGGAACCACACTGCTCTTCTTGGTAACCTTGCTATACGAGCTAGGTTTTGCAGCGGAAATAGGATCTTCAGTGGCAGACTGAACTTTGCTTTTAGGTGTTCTGCTTGTTTTTGTCAGTGCCTGCTGCTTCTTGTCAAGCATGCTTCTACCGCTCTTCTTAGTGTTGTTCTGATTAGGTTTTACAGGCTTAGATTTGGGTTGTGATGTTTCCAATTTAGAAGTAGATTGCGAAACTGGTGATGCTGGTTGTGATCTTCTACGCATTGGTGTAGTGCCAGTGGAAGTTGTTCCTGGAGGGATTTTAGCAGGGGATGATGTCCCAGGAGCTCTTGCCGATGGTGCTGTTGGCCATGACTTACGTGTGGCAGGCAAAGAAGATGATTTTGACACAACTTTCTTCACGACACCAGAGTTCGTGCTTTCTGACTTAGGATTTGCAGATTTAGATAGATTCTTTTGTGATTTTTGGACTTTCTTGACATTATTGCATTTAGTTGCCTGGCTTACAATTGGAGAGGCCATTTCAGCCTTTCTTGAATCAAGAATATGTTGCTTTGCACTAAACTGTTTTTCTTTCTCAACTCTCTTTCTAATAGTTTCTCCTCCAAGTTTTTCTTCCCTCTTCTCCTTGTAATGATTGTACTTACCACCTCTCTGCTCATTGGGCAACTTTTCAGATTTGCTTTTGTTAGGCACCACATTCTGATATTTTACAGGCTTAGTTTCCATCATCTTCATCAACAACTGATTCAGTTCTGCTTCCTTTTGACGACTCCATTCAGCTGAGGCAGATAATTTTTCACTAACCTCTGTCAATTGTGATGAAAGAGACTCTTCTTGCACACCAGGTGCACTGCATGCCCCTTTTTCAGGTGAATTCATTGTGAAATCTACTCCACAATGCTCAACAGGCTTGGGCTTGGTTTCTGGTGAACTATGACTGATTTCCCTATTTTCCAAATTATTGGGAATACTGGGAGATGCATCTTCAGAATCCATATCTGGGGAACACTGAGAATTTTCACCCACTGCACTACTCCATCTTCTCAGTACAGATTTATTTGCACCAACAGAAGCACTTAACAAAGCCCTCGCCTTCTGAATATCCGTTGTTTGATCTTTCTGTTTGCTTTCAAACAAACTGATTGCATCTTGCACACTCATTCTCCGTACATTATTCTCAGATTTTTGAGGAGCTTCCTCATTTCCTTCTTCATCACTATTATCTGCATCTGGATCTTTAGGCAAAACTGACCTCTCTCTAGCTGGAAAATAATTCAGAGACTTAATAGTTAATGCAGTGGACCTCCGGGATCCAGATCGTCCGATTTGTACCCTTCGCATCGGAGATGCTGACCTCCTAGGTGAAGCAGATCTTATAAGAGTCCGACTTCTTTCCACAGATGGTTGGTCTTCCTCACTAGAGAAAGAAGAATCCTCACTTTCTGATGAACTTTGCCTCTCAATCTGTGCAACTTTTGCAGGAGAAACACCATACTTCACTGGTGTATCTGAGTATGATGATTTCATATGATTTTTCACTTCTTTTCTACTAACTTCATCAATCTCTGTATTCTGTTTATCAGCAGTAGTATCAACAGCCTGATTTCGTTCTCTCAATTCAACATACTTGCGCAATGAATCCCTGGAATGAATATACAAATTTTATTACCGTTACTCATAGAAACTCGGTATAAAATGTGCCTCTTATTAAAGGGGAAAAAAACAATGCTTTACGCGTGACAATGAATTGATGCACCCTAAGCTATAGCCAGAGGTACCTCAAGTCTAATGATCCAAAATGATGAGAAAACTTCTCTATATCAGAGATCTCCTCAACAGAATATCTAAAACCAGCAGCTTGGTCAAAAGCAGCAACCAATTCTCCTCTCAATGAAGCTATCCTCAATTCCATTGCTCGCAGCAATTCATCCCTGCCAGCATTTAATGGTTCATATTACGCAGATGCTACCATAGTAAAATTTTACCAACTGATAAGTTAGTTTTTCCTAATCAAGTTGATACTGATGAGTCAGCAGACATACTTGGAAGCATCTGACAACTCAGCATTGCCTTCAGTCTGTTAAAACACCTCTCACAAAATTAGCAGTAAAAATAGATATTTCCAGTCATTTTGAATATCAGTTCACAAAAATAAAAAACAAGAAATGAATAAAAATTACCTTTGGAGTCAATGCCGTGCCATTAGAGTAGCTGGTGTCTGTCAATAAAAAATATTAATCAGTATCAGCTGCACAATTATGTGAACTACATATATACCTTATCTTTACATTGCATACTGATTAGTTTTTCTCTCTCTTAGTTGATAAGATCACATGAGTTGTTGTGATAGATGTGTAAGGCACAAATCTCGGCAGAATTCACATTATTAAAATCGACAAAATAAATTAATCAGGGCAAGCTATTGTCTAAAACACTTTCACATGGAAACTCTAGAAAAATAACAATGACTATATAATACAACGTCAAGCTTATACTAAAATAGCATTCAACTACAGTAACCTGATTCACCATTTTTGTCCTGATCTTGAGTACCCTGAGAAAGGAATAAATTTAATATTACTTTCAGAGGTTAATTCAACAAGGAGAATAAACAGAAATTGAGTATTAACAGACGTTACCTTTGCATATAAAGAAAGCTGAAATCTATGAACTTCTTCCAGCTGAGAAATTTCGTTCTTCACGGTATTGGTGATATTAAGTATCTTTGATAAACCAATGATATGCAGAAATCTGAGTTAAGAAAAAAAAATGAAATTGCAGTTATTGGAAACAAAAACATATCTTGATCAAATTTAAAAAGGTAAATTCGTAAAACAAGTTATGCTTTTTGAACCTTATCAACGTTGATTTTGTAAACCATTTGGTGTCAGAAAAATTTTCCGGCGGTTGAAGTTTGAAATTGGCATTGGATCCTTTTGATTGCAAATTTTTCACTTCAGCTGAATGCTGTAACAGATGCTCTAGAAGTCCAGATGTTACTTTTTCTATCTTGTTGTCATAGCATACACATGAGTCGTACCTATATAAGGAAAAAAGTAAACAAATGAAACAGGCAATGTTATTTTATGGTGGGCTAAGCATTCTTGAAAACAGAATTTGAAGTATAAATGTATAACCTATTCTGGCCAGGAAAGATCTGGAACTCAATGTAGTCAAGCGGAACGTTGATATCTATTACTCCGTCCATTTTTACCAGTTTATTTAGAATTGTGATAACCTGGTCAAAGAAAAAGAATAAATACTCCATTAGCCTTGATATCATTTTTATTTGAATTTACAATTCATTAGACACTAAAAAAATGTTAACTTGCATGCAGACCAGATTTTACTAAGCCGTTTGCCTTCAAATCACTTTCATAACATTCAAGCAGGCCTGCTACACATATCAGTAACAAAATTCTATTACTTGTGTAAAAATAAATTTATATATAAATATATATATATATATATATATATATATATATATACAGAAATGATCTAATGAGCACCAGTGCTTATCTTATCCTAAGCACCAATGAGTTGGCACATTAATTCATTGGTGGATTGGAACTCACAAAATCTTTATCCACCAATGAATTAATGTGCCAACTCATCGGTGTTTAGGATAAGATGAGCACTGGTGCTCATTAGATCATTTCTATATATATATATATATATATATATATATATATATATATATATATACACGAGGTAATGTATTTCACTTCTTTGAGAAACAAAATTTAATTCAAACTAACATTAAACATCAATTTCAAATAACCAAAAAACCACACGAAAAAAAATAAACAGTCTTATTACCTAAACTAGGCAGAAATTCATTTCCTCACATTCAAAAATCAAATCGGACAATCTAGATTTTTATTAGAAACAGAAACTGAATCAACATATACTAATAAACACAAAACCAACCTTCGAAGATCAGATCTAGCTTCAAAACCAAAAACATTATACTACATTAAAAATCCAAAGCCACCGACAGAACAGAAAAACAGTTATGCAAGCATCCAAAGTCAATACTGAAAGTCAAATCACAGCATTCAAAAAATGTTGCTACAAATTAACAGAAGCATAATGAGAAAATGGAAATCGAGAGGGAAAATACTTACCAGAACTGAAGCGGAAGCAGCCTCTAGAGAGAGAAATTGAGGAGAGAAGATTGAGCTATATAAAATAATATTAATAGGGAAAGTGAGATCTCAAAAAGAGCTGATTCTCATTGTAATAAAAAAAAAAAAAAAGCATAAATTCTTACCAGAATAACTTTTTTAATCTTGTTCAAATGATAATCTTACATAGAATTTATGGAGGTTGAGAGAGTGGAGTGTGAAGAGAGGCCTTTTGCTATTAACTTAGAGAGAGAAAATGCTGTGTGGAAGATAAAAGATGCACAGCAGGCAGAGAGAGAAAGTAATGGCTTTTGTTTTTCATTTTTTCATTTTTTTCTTTTTCTTTTTTGGATTAAAGACATACGAATGACAGACCGAGGGCGATATATGTGATAGATTTTAGTGTGACGCGTCTGATGTCACGTTTTATGTCATTATCCTGATTTTTCTTTTTCCTTTTCTTTTTGTATTTTCCAAATATTTATTATATTTCTTGTGTTTTTAATCTTGTAAATTTGTAATTTTATTTCAAAGTATTGAGTTAAATGTTTCAATAGTCACGAACCTTACACTATTCAACATTATGTCATCGCCACGTCAGAAAACTTCCCTCTCCCCCTCACTCACCCCCTTCATTTTACATCTCCACTTTACAGCGGCGGCAGAGCCACCATCTCAACTGCGGAGCCACCATTTCGTTCTTCACCATGTTTCTTTGCTCAAAAACTGCTATATGGTGTCTCAGATTCCAAATCACAATACAATTATCTAACAACTAATTCCAAAACACCGTTGGAAAACACCCATTTATACACTGGCTCATTCAAAAATCCCCCTTCAATTCAAGGAAAAAATCATGTGCCTCAAAATCCGTCTTGCCACACCGCTACTTTGCATCCATCCACGAAATCACCGCCTTCCTCTAGTCCAAAGGCATCCACCAAAAGGATTTAGGCAAAATCTTTGGCATGTGCCCCCAAATTCTAAAATTCGACAATAAAACTAACATCAACCCAGTTTTCAATTTCATATCTTATGATTATGGGCATGTTTGGGAGTTTCATCGTACCGATTATGAGCGCTTTTAAAGTATTGATTTTGAGCGTTATGAGTGGATTAATTCTAAGTTGTTTTAGTAACAATTTTTAAAACTCTGTAGCATATGCTTAAGAGTTTATTATTCATCGATTCTGAAAGTTTTATATATATATATATATATATATATAATTTTAAGTGAATTTTTTTACCTATAAGTAACTTTTTTATATTTTATAAATGAATTTAGCCTTATTAGTAATATTTTTATTTTATAACAATGTTTTTACATAAAAATGATTTTTTTTACTTAAATTAATTTTTAATTGTAATGTAATTTTTCTCATCTTACAAGTAATATTTTACTTATAAGTATTTTTTTAATTATAAGATAATTTTTAAATGATAAATAATTTTTTAGTTAATATATTTTTGTTTACAATTTTTTGAACAAAATATATTGGTTGAAAATAATTATTTTATAAAGGGGTAAATTTAGAATAGAATATGAGAACGGCCAAACCCGTGGATTTTGTGGATTGAGATACCTGCTCAAAATTACACTACACTGTTTTGTGTGGTTCGGTGTCCAAAAAAACTAACAGACACCAATTTTTTTTAACACCTCGTAAACGGTGCCACCCAAAAATTAAAAAAAAGATCCTTTAAAAGTCTCTAACCAAAATTTTAGAAAGGTGATCAACAATGTCCCAACTGTTAATTCCCAGTGTACTATACCAGCTTAAACCTACTTTATTCTGTCTTCAAATATTAGGCTTCAAGTATATGTATCCATTGGCTTGTTAAGATCCCATTTTGTTAGTTTGCAGTGTAGAGAAGATGTTGATTCCTAAGCTGAATTATTTAGTATCCCTAGGATTTTTGAAAGATGATGCTGTCAAAATCAAGCCTAAATTTGAGTAGTTTGACAAAACAATGACGGGTGAATTGGATGAACTGAAGGAATTTCCGCGTTATTTTGCATTTAGTTTGGAGAGGAGGATAGAGCCTAGTCACATGGAGGTTTACAGTGTGGAATTGTGGTTAGTTTGTCATTGACGTTGAAGAGCACTGAAGAGGAGTTCCGGGAATCGATAAGGCAAGGGGGGTGGATAAAGACGATGAGGCACATCCCGTTCCATCTCCAATTTGATTGACTAATTTCTGACGTAACGCTAATTGGGCAGAGATCTTACAATTTGAAAGAAGTTAACTAGACATATTGTAATTTCGTCCTCCACATCATCATCAATTCAAGCGGCATCCACCCCGTGAGTAATGAACAATTTCTTAGTAAAGTTTAGTGGCTAATGGGACGCTTTTACAAGTTCGATTACTAAGGCATGATATGGTGTAAAGTTCAGTGGCCATTGAAACATTTAACACCAAAGTATTTCATAAAATTAATTTCTAAAATCATCTGTTGTAGTAAGAAATAATACAACATTCAAATTAAGCATCTATTTGGTAGAAATTAAAATTGAGATTTTAATCTAATTCAAAGTCAATAACTAATTTTAACCATGTATTTTATGTGATCCACAACTTTTCAACCATACATTTCATTAATTTTTATCAAAATTTATTAAAAATTTAATTTTAATCCCCACTAAACAAGAACTAAATTGAAAACAATATTCTTTTTAAGTGACGCAATGAATATATTTATCAGTTTTTATTATCAAATAGATTGTTCTTGATTTATTTATATATTCTTTTTACTTCGTTTGTTAAACACAAAATACACCATTACCATTACGCTAGAAGTGATCTTGTGAAAACGAGTCAAACGATCCAAATTCGAGATGACTTAGTCCATTAGAATTTTCTATCGAAGTCCTGATTTAGTACGTACGGATTCACGAGTCGACTTCAATAAGCACGTTCTCTCAAGCTAATTAGTCAACTCAACATTCCATGAGGGTTGATCCTAGTAAAAGTGAAAATAGCATGCTTTGAGTACCTACTAGTCCACAATAGATTTTCGTTTTTTTATGGTTTTATTTAAGAGTAATGCTAGGATGATTGACAGAAAATTGGGTGATCGTTGGCAGACAACAATTGATTGGTGTTGTGTTTTTTTATTTTTCAAACTATTTAATCATTTATTAATACGTGTCTTTTTATTTTTAAATGTGTTATTAAGTCTGTCAGCCGGACTCTTTATTTAAAGGGTGTTTAGTGGGGATTAAAATTAAATTTTTAGTAAATTGTGATAGAAATTTTTGAAATGTGTGGTTGAAAATTTGTGGGATTCATAAAAGATGTGATTAATATTGATTGTTTGATTTTGACTTGAATTAAAATCAAATTTTAATCCTGATTTTAATCCGGACCAAACAGGCTATTAATAATAAAACTCCTTGTACAGATGCAGTTGACAAAATGGGGTAGTGTATCATTGGTTGCATCAAAACAATTTTTTTTTTTTTTTTTGTCCAAAGCTTAATCAGTGCAGGCCACGTGTGTATCTGTAATCCATTAGGTAATGTTTTGAAAAAATATAAAAAACAGCCAACCGCGCGCCTTAATTGCATTGGAGAAATGAGAAGCACAATGTTACCTGCATAAAGTCATTACGGGGGCCTGCAAGTAATAATTAATTAGTTATTTGAATTATACTCAAAGCAGTCAACTTAAACAGTTAAATGTGAACCAAACCCATCTTTTTTGGAAATTACAAAAAGGTAATTTATCGCGAGATGCAGGTTAATTAATCATTATTCAAAATTAACTATGGAATCAATAAAAATAAATGGAATTATTAATGTATCGATATATGAATAATTTAATTTATGATAGATTGTGTAAATTTATTTTTAGTTGACTCTACAAAATTGTGATGGACGCTGAGTACATCTTGAATTATCTTAGTGAAAATTATACGAAGATGTAATAGCAATTAACGAAGTAATTATTCACTACGTCTTGAATTATCCTAGTAAAAAAGAAAAACATACCAAATGTGTATATGCATTAAAAAAAAAGGAATGAGGTTGTTCTCAATTTGAGTAAAAATGAAAAGTAAACAACTATGGATGCATATTTTTAGGTGAAAAAATTGAATTGAAAAAATAAGAGTTTTCAAGTAAAAAGTTCTTAATATGTATTATAAATTTACGTATTTAACTAATTATTATTTTATATTTTTTGTTTGGTTCTAAAATATTTTAAATAAAATTACCATCTTACAAATTTAGCGAGATTATTAATTTACTACACAGTCAAGATCGCAAAATTTTATTATTTAAATAATATTATTAATCTATCGAAAATTTATTTTTCGATATTTTACTGAAGATAATATGAAAATCTAAAACAAAGATTTGGTGATTAATTATTTAAAAAGGGGCTAAATCTACCAATGACCACCCACTTGTATACTTTGTGTCACTATAGCCATCAAATTTGATTTTATTTCACTTTGATCACCTAACTTTATATTTGGTGTGACTATGACCACCAAATTTGATTTTATTTCACTGTGATTACCTAATTTCATATAAAGTTTTATAATGATCACCCAATTTCATATAACATTTCATCAGGCCACCAAACTTCTTTATACCATTTTCACTAATTTTTAAAGGGGTAAAACACTAATTTTTCAAATTAAGTTTTTATTTTATTTTATTTTTCTAAGTAACTTTTTTTAAAATAAGTTTTTATTTTTTAAAATTTATTATATATATATATATATATATTACAAAATTACTGTTTTACACATGTGAAAATGGTGAAAAGAAGTCGAGTGGTCATGATGAAATGTTATATGAAATTGGATGGCTATAGTGAAGTATTATATGAAATTGGGTGGCCATGATAAAATAAAATCAAATTGAATGACTATAGTAACTCTAAATATAAAGTAGGGTGGTCACGGTGAAATAAAATCAAATTGGGTGACTATGATGACATTAAACCCTTGTTAGAGCCTCATTTTTCCATCAAAATATATTCTTAAACAGTGATTTGATCATATTTCAACCACACATCTATAAAATAATATTACATGCAAATAAAAAACATTTTCTTATTTTTTAATCACACATTATCTGTCATAACACTATTACAAAATACATTTTTTTGAAAAAACATGGGGCTTAAACAAGTCCAAAATATAAAGTTTGATGGTCATTAGTGGATTTAACTATTTAAAAAGATAAAATATAAAGAGCAATGAACAAGATTTTGAATATTACAAAAGTGGGTGGACCAGTTCCCTGGTCCATTATTAAATTGGTGGATTTTATGGGTTCACAAAATCAGCTAATTGGTTGGGCCCAACACAATCATTTACAAGTCACAACATTTTCGAATCTTGGCTTGTTTTTTTCACTTTTTTTTTTTCGTTTTTCTTTTCATTTTTTTTTTTTTGGTGTGTGTGTTTGCTGTGTTAAGGTTGTTCTCACACTAGGTCTACACTGAACTAGTTTAAGATGGCTATGAACTCAGACTAAATTATCTATCTTATAAATGTTAAATGGAGTGAGATAGAAAAGTGAGGTATACTTCTGGTTTACTGTGAATATCAAAAATTAAAAGTTAATATCTGTATAATATGCTATAACTTTAGGGTAATTAGCAAATAATGTTTCCGCATTTCACTGTTATTGTGGAAAATATCCTTTACTTTTATTTTATTTATTTTTTACATTTTCATCCTTATTTTCATATTTTAATTTCTAATTTTTTTAACAATTTATTTGGGACTCATTTGCACTTTTCAAAATTTTCAAAACTTTTATTAATTTTTAATAAATTTTGATTGGGACTCATTTGCACTTTTTTTTAAAAAAAAAATAATTTCTAATATTTAATAATTTATTTGGGATTCATTTGCATTTTTTTTTTTAAAAAAACTAATTTTTATTTTTTCAAATAATTTATTTGGGGCTCGTTTGCATTTAAAAAAATATATAATTTTTTAATAATTTATTTGGCACTTTTTAAAATTTTTGAGACTATGGTTGCAATTAATTCTTTAATTTTTTTATTTAAATAGGATGATATATTCATCATTTCACAACCCTTTATTGAGAAATTGGATAAAAATAGATAGAAATGATGATTTGCTCAATCAAATGTGTAATTAAGGGTGAAAATGTCATAAAGAGAAAGGTAATGACTTTTTCGCAATAATAGTGAAAGGTAAATATATTATGTGCTATTTACCATTTGAATAATTTATTTGGTACTCATTTATTCTTTTTTTTAAAAAAATGAGACTATGGTTGCAATTATTTTTTCTTTTTCTTTTTGTTTTATTTAAAGAGAATGGTATATACGTCATTTCACAATTTTTAATTAAGAATATTGATGAAAATGACATTTTGGCAATAAAATGTGGAAATAAGGGTGTGAATGCTAAAAAAATAAAAGGTAAGGACATTTTCCACAATAATAGTAAAATGTGGAGACGTTATATGCTAATTACCCGATAACTTTATACCAAGGGATTGAAACTCGCGTAGAGTTAGAGAATGCTTTCTAGAAAGCTAGAAGAAGATTGTAAACTTGAGTTAGAATAAATAAGTCTTGCATTCTTGATCAAGGGTCCATCTGGTAGGTTTTTGCTTTTGTTTTTTGCTAATACTTCTTGTAAAAGAGTTTTTAGAAAAAATTATCTTAGATCAACTACCTTCAAAAGCTCTTTATCTAGACAAAGTTCTTTCAGAAAATTATCCAAACATGTTGAAAAATAGTTTCTTAATTTCACAAACAATTTTTGACTTTTCAAAAGTACTGCCTAATGGTTCTAAAAATAATACTTGTTAAGGGAAACGCTAGTAAATATCATAACAAAGCTGCTAGTTGTGCATTCCTTTTGTACAATTAGTTTGACATCTTTTGGAGTGTCAAAATCATGTGCATTGGCACAACTAGTTTAATTCACATCATAAACATATTAAAAAACATCAAATTTTGGCCATTATTGATACATGGTAAGGACATGTTTATTACATTAAAGTAGAGTTGACAATAAATATATCAAACATGTCATCAATCTACAAGTTTGGTAATTTTTGGACTTCTTTTGTTTCCTCAAAGTAAATGAAAACACCACAACTCTCAAGTTTGCAACAATACACGTGAATGGTAGTAAAAGTGGACGTTGTTGGGCCAAGCCTTGCCTTAGAAGATTATAGGCAAAAGTTGGGAAATCGTGAAGCAAAAGATCAATACAAGTTTCAAAAGTCTTGGCACCCCATCACATTTATAGATTGAAATGATCAGTAAATCTATACCATTCTCTTGTGCAGACTTTGAGCTCACCCTATTAAAAACACACACTGTTAGAGGTCCGTTAAACGACGAAAAGCACTTCTATCCTTCAAGTGAGCTTTTGGGATTTAGAAAAAAGTTCTCCCAAGCCCACACCATTCGAACAGGATTAAAATCAAACTGAAATAGCTGATTCTATGCGGTTATGTTAAAAAATTTAAGGGATTTGGGTTTTGAAAATAGATAAACCAAATTATTCTAGCTAGCTTCTTGGTTCTAGCTAAAGATTTCCTTACACGAGATGGGATTATCAATCTCATTTTTAACCAAACGGAAAAGAGTGCAAGGTATGCTGTGAGATACTTGCACCATTTGGGATCCCATAGCACGTATAAAAGAATATCTTTTTGACAAATAATTTTTTATAGGGATTATTTGCATTATATAGGAATCGGTACAATCTAAATATGGTAAGTATAATTATAACCTAAATACAATTATATATAGATTCATGATCTAAATGGCGTGCCTTGACGGCGCAAGTGGTCAACATAAGCATTGACTACTTTAAGGCGCGTTTTGGTGCCATTATTAAATTTTATTTTATTTTAATTTCTTCTGTTTTTACTACATAAATTTTTCAATTTTTAGGCCAATGGATTGAAAGATCTAAAAATTAATAATTATAAAATTTTCAACTCTCATGCTAGTACGTAGATTGAAAGACCCAAAAAGTTGTTTACCCACTTATTGATTAACTAATTTATATAAAAAGCATCTTCAAAGATTTTGTTGCAAATTTTCGATATGGGATAAGAATCCCTTTGGTTTAAGGATGGCCAAAAAAAAAGAAAAAAAAACCCGCCAAACCCCGATATTTGTGAAGCCCCGCCCGCTTAATCGGGTTTTGGGTCAGGGAAATTCACCCCGTGTCAGGGATGGGGCGGGGTAACAAGGTTCCTGCCCCGCCCGTTTAATCCAGGGATAAACATAAACTGTAAACAATTTTTATTTAAATGATTAATGAAACAAACAAGTCAATTTCATCATTCACATAGAAGCGGTGCTGGAATTTATTCAATTCTTCTCTTCTCGACTTCCACTATCGACGACTTAAACGACAGAAGGTTACCGACAACTTACATGGCGGAAGGTTTTTTCTGTTTGTATTTCAATTGAAATGATTTTGTGCTTCAATTGCTTTTTTACGCGAATTGAGTTTGCAATGACTGGTTAAAATATAGTTCAACAATTGACTGGTTTTAATTTTTGTTTTAATTGAATTGGGTTTGAATCTTTATTGATTTGTTCTATTTCCAGTTGATCTTGTAGTGGGATTTTGGTCACCTTTTCCTTCAGTTATCAAACTGGATAATAAAACTGTTACTTGCATTTAGTAAGTTTCCATCAAACATGGTAAATGAAGAGTACCATTAGGTCATGTGTTGCCATCTTTCTGGTAAGACAACTCACCACTTCTTTATTCTCATGCAAGTGTGGTAAGATTTTTTATTCTCATGCAAATTTGGTAAATGCAATTCTTTATTGTCGACATATCCATTGTTGAAAAGTAGGAGTAGGGCTGGACAAAAATCAATTCGAACCAGTCAAGCCGATCAACCCAATCCAAACCAACCGATTTGAGTTGATTTTTTAGTTCAATTGGGTTGGATTTAGGTTAGGAAATCAAAATTTTAGGTCGGATTGGGTTTGATTCCGAGTTATCTATTAAAATTCAATCAAACCCAACTCAACACAACCCAATAAACTAAAAAATGTTAAAAAGAAAATTTGTACTTAAAACCTAAAACCAAAATGAAAAATGTCACCTGCCTCACGTCTCTTCTGCCTCTCATTGCTGCTCGTGCCTCGACCTCTTGACTCAATTTTTTTGACATGATTTTTAACTAAACACTTGGATTGAAGGAGGAGATTTACATTTTTAGTATTTATGTTGAATTCATTTTATTCAATAAATATAATATGCAGGTATTCAACATGTATTTAGATTGATTTAATATGTATTAAATTTGATCATGGTATAATCTGTTTAACATGTTTTATAATATTTTTAATTTATATTGTTCTATTGGAATGGAACTTAAGTGCACGGACCATTGATTCAACTTCAATCGACTTAAGGCCTTTCAAATCGCCCTTTTTAATATAACTAAATTTTGTCCAAATTAAAATTGTATCAAACTTTAAAAAAATTGTTCAAATTCAACGAAAAAAGTTCCAACAATTGGGCCAATAAAATATTGTCCAATAAAAGAATAATTGGGTCAAACTTGAATTGGACTTAAGTCTAAACCAATCAACCCAACCCAAACCAACCCGAGTTTGGTCTATTTGCGTTGGGTTGGATTGGGTTTCAACCGTGAATAGATTGGTTTTTGTTTGAATTATTGTCCTACCGAACATGAAATAGATTTGTTGCTTTAGCCCTGTTTGTTTGGCATTATTGTAGGGAGAAAATGAAAAACTTAACCCTTTTTTTTTTTGTCAAAAACTGGGTCCCACCATGAGAGACAATGGTTAAAAATCATGGCTACCAACGGTCATAAATCTTCTACAAAATGGGAAATAATGCCAAACAAACAGGGGCTTAAACTTGCATATCGTTGATAATAATGTTAGGTATTTTTAACCTACGCATGCCCTCATGCAGGTGGATACTGGAAAATTAATCAACAAAGTGGAACAAAAGGATTTCTGTAGTCGACCCTAAATTAATTTATAACGCACGAGCCTTTTTTTTTTTTTATGAAGCTGCCTAAGTTTTAACTGCACCTGTCAAAAGAAACTATTTTCCAAATAACTGGAATTTTGTGTCAAAAATGGAGACTTATTTGCTGAAAATGGAATTTCATTTTGCTGAAGGACAAAAACAAATGAATAAACCCTACTATTATAAAAATAAAACATAAATTATAACAAATTCATCATTTTTTTAATTTTTATAAGTTCCACAAATATTAAGGAAGAAGTCCCAATCAACATATAAAATTTCTTAGGTAGAACATTTATATATTTCTTCAAAATCTATGCTAATTGTATTCATTTCAATTATAGTTTTTGATAGCCGATTGTCAAATCGAGTTATTATAGTTTTTGATAGTTGATTGTATTCATTTCAAATGTCTGGATTACGACATTGTACACTAGTATCCAGCATTGAAAGTACTCCACTACAATCAAGTGGTAGTCCATTCCATGACGACTTACTTAGTCAGGCAAATGCACAACAAGATCCAATAGACTTGTGTGATGAGGATGAGGATAGTGGACAAGGTAAGAAGAAATAGACTTCAATAGTGTGGAACCACTTAAAAAAAGTCATCAAGAGAGAAGACAAGGCAATTTGTAACTATTGTGAAAAAAAAGTTAAGAGCTAAAAGCAAGAATGGGACAAAACATTTCCATGAACATATGAAAAGATGTCCTCGTCGAAATCAAAAAGACGTTAAGTAGACAATATTGAATCCAATAAAGGACGCTTATAGAAGGATTTCAATGGGTACTTACTCCTTTGATCAAGACAATGCTCGAAAGGAATTTGGAAGTATTATCCTATTTCAATAGTTGAACACATTGGATTTAAGAGATTCACGATTGTTTTGCAAATATTATTTAAGAACGTTTAACACTATAAATAATGATATTTTGAAAATCTATTATTAGAGAAATTGAAAATAATGAGTCTTTTGGAAAGGAACAATAGCAAATTTGCAATCACTATGGACATGTGGACTTCTAATCAGAAGAAATGATTCATGGCTATCATTGCGCATTTTATAGATGATGCTGGGAAACTTCAAAGTCGAATTATGAGGTACTTTAATCTTGCATAAATTAATTTAACTTATTTTCATCTACTATTTAAATCGGTTTTTGTCCTAATTATATTGTTTTTATAATAGGTTCATATACGTGTCGTGTCCTCACACATATGAAGTATTGAGTATATCGTTGATGGACTGTTTTTTGGATTGGAATATCGATCGTAAGTTATCTACATTGATTGTCGACAATTGTATTACAAATGATGCCATGATTATTATTCTTTTAGATAAGCTTTCCGGTAGCTCACTTTTGTTAAGTGGTGGATTTTTCCATACTCATTGTTGTGCGCGCATATTGAACCTAATAGTTAAAGATGGTTTGGAGATCATTAACTTGAGTATTGAGAAAATCCATGAAAGTGTTGCATATTGGACAACAACTCCGAAAAGAGTAGAAAAGTTTGAGAGTTCTGCACGTCAATTGAAAATCTTTTGTTCCAAAAAATTAGCACTTGATCGCAAAACTAGGTGAAACTCTACGTACTTAGTGCTTCATATTGCTTTATAGTATAGGGATTTTTTCCTCGACTAAAGCAACATGAGTCACAATATAGATATATGCTTAGTGATGTAGATTAGAATTTGGCGAAAGAGATATGTGAAAGGTTGGAGATGTTTTTTGAAGTGAGAACACACAATCTTTATTTTTCTAATATTTGTGAGTTAAAGTTGTCAATTTACAATTGGATGAAATCTCCTTACGATGAAATCGAAATGATGGTTTCAAGTATGATTGACAAGTTTGAAAAATATTGGAGCGAGATTCATGGAATTTTGGCCGTAGCTAGTGTGCTGGATCTAAGATTTAAAATGAAGTTGGTTGAATATTATTTTCCAATGATTTATAGAAATGAAGTTTCGGATTTTGAGATTGAAAATATTAGAAATTTTTGTCACAAGCTGCTCAATGAGTAAAAAACAAGTCATGGATCAAGTGGAAATGTGATTCAGTCTTCAAACCAAACTTAGACATCTACTAATGCAAGTAAAAATGATAGGTTGGCACAATTTGATTTATTTGTTTCTAATACCACTAGTACCGGTAGTACGAAATCAGAGCTTGACATTTTCTTGGATGAGCCGCTATTGCCTAGATCGAATGATTTTGATATATTGGCATGGTGAAATACAAATTCAATAAAATATCCTTATTTACAAAAAGTTTCAAGAGATATTTTAACCATCCTAGTATCCACAGTGGCGTTAAAGTTTGCATTTAGTACCGTGGTAGATTTATTAGTCCACACATAAATAGTCTTCACCATAGAACTTTGGAGGCTTTGATGTGTGCTCAAGATTGGTTTATGTGCCGACATTCATGGTACGAGAAATACAATTAGCTATATTTTCATAATTGTTATTTTTTTTTAATTGCTAACTAGTTTTCTTTTGTTGGTAGAACATTCATCAGCTATATCATACTTTGGATATTATACAAAGTTAAGTGACACGGATATTGAAAAGGAGGTTAATTTATTTTTCTTTAAATGGATTTGAGTAATAAATAGTTAAACACATCAATTGTCTAACTAATAAACACTTTCACATTCATCAATTTTTAAAGAGCTTGATATAGACATTCTAGAAGAAGATGGTAGCACTTGAAGATCTACAATATGAAGTATTGCATTATGTGTGCATTATGTTTACTTTTAAGTATTTCTTCATTTAAGAAAAGGCTTCTGTTTTATCAGAATTAGTGTCTAATATCTTAATACTTTTTGAGTTTCGTACAACGCCTTGTTAAAAATATTATTCACATGTACAAGGACTACATAACATAAGTTACAATGCTTTTATATGTAAATTGAAGTTTTCCATATTTTCTTTGTTGTTGGAGGAAGTTTTCCTTATTTTCTTTAGCCATTGAAAGTTTTTTCTATTGAAGTATGATTTATAAAAACACCCCGTTAACTTTGAAGGAATATCTTCCATTTATTCTGAATAACTAAAATTTATGAATTATTATATAAAATGAATTGCTTCTGATAGTGAAAATCTATGCCATTCTATAAAAATTGTATAATACTAATATTTTATCGAGTTTTTTCATTAAAAAATAATGAAAAAAAGGTAAACATGGCATAGACCCCACCCCGCCCCGTCCTGTCCACGATTCAAACGAGTATAGGGGCTGGTACATGACGAGAAATTATTCAACGGGGCGGGGGTAGGAGAGGTTTCCTTGACCTATACCTACCTCGTTGCCATCCTTACTTTGGTTTGACTGTAGTACACTGTACTTTCAGTTTGACGGTAATGTATTGCACATTTGGTTTGATTGCAGTGTATTGTAAGTTTGGTTTAGTTGTAGTGTATTGTATTATTGTATAAATAGTTAGTTATATTTTATTAAATAATTAATCATTTTCCTATATTTTGCTAATTAATAAAAATTAAAAACTCTCCAAATATTTCAATTAGCACTATTATAATATATCTTATTTATTGTTCGAAAATATATTTATTTTTGAAGCTCTTAAAACTGCATTTGGTACTATAATTTGTTTTTATTAAATGATTTTTAAATTGATTAAAAATTTAAAATAAGACAATGCATTTTTACGCCTAAGCCTCGCTTAGGCGCGCATCAACTGAAGTTTTGCTTCCATGCATTACACTTTTTAGAATACTACTCCTTCCATCTCATTTATATAGGCCGAGTTTCCTTTTTCTCTTGTCCCAAATATATAGGCATGTTTCCTAATGTAAAATATTTTGTTGTGTTCCTTTACCAATATACCCTTATTAATTTTTCCTCATTTAATATGCTAACTTCTTGAAATAATCAAAATACACTCATTTCCCACTTCTTGGAAACATGAAACAACTCTCATTTCTTCTTCTTCTTCTTCAATTTTTTTATTAATTCCAACAATAATTTAGTTTTACATACTTGAAAATTAAATAGGGGTAAACTAGGAAAGATATTTGCAAAAATTAATTTTTCAATGACATTAAAGAAACTTTCTTAATCCATGTGAAAAACGAAACAAGCTTATATAATTGGGATGGAGGGAGTATATAGAAATATATTAAACGGAGAATATTTGATAAATCGTATTCTTCGTTAATTTTCGTTATCTCTGTTGATCTCATTGACACTTTCTAACTAATATGATATTTTCACGCCAATTAATGATTCATCATAGAACTAATCTTCCAATAACAAGCAATCAAAAGGCAACATAGGCAAGCAATTTACATTGCAACTAGAAAACCTCTTACAATTCAAATTCATCTATGACAATATATTAACCCTATTAAAACGCAAAAGCAACAAACATCGGCTCACTACAATTTACTTAGAGTGACATCTACAACAAAAGGTGTTCCATCATCTGATCGGGGCCACAACCCAATAGAACATTTTAACACAGACTTAAAAGGTATAACACGCTGTTAAAATTTGGGGTGACCCGAATTCCTTGTTGAATTAATTGAAGAATTCTAATTGAAGTGCACGTCATGAAGAATTCAATTTGGAATATTATTGGAGTCTTATGTCATATTGAAGTTCTATTTTGGAAGCCTATTGAGAGTTAGAATTTGTTTTGGACTCAATTTTATGATATCCTACTTCATCAACAACTCTACTAGGCGGGCTTAGACATCCCCTACTTATTTCCTATAAATACTAGGCTCTTCTATACAATTTTATAGAGTGAGAAAATAGATTACTAGAATTATAAGATCCATTGTAATTTTCTCTCTTCTCCATTATTCTTGAGTCAATAAAATCTCTTAACTCTTCTGCCATATTCTTGTCTTCTTTATTCTTTTGCTTGATCAAATACTTTATTATTATTGCCATATAACTTCAACATCTCAATCTAGTGGTTTGTTAACAATTGGTATCAGAGTTATTCTGGTATCTTGATTGTTTTGCAACACATGCCAGTGGGAAGGATACAAGGCATAAAAATGGCGTGGAAGGAGAACTATAAACAAATTAAGTTATTTACTGATCCATCAGGGAATGGGATAACAAAAAACTTCAGTTAGTCCATACATGGACGAGGTCGAACCGATTTCATGTGTATATCTCGTAGCGATCTTCATCATAGAAGAGAGAACTAATGTCTTCCAGAGCTTCTGTGACAATGCTCCTTATTCTAGAAGCTTGGATATACTTCATCGAGTTGCAAATTTTGGCCCTACAATTACTTCTGCAGCAATCATCCATGAGAGAACTGTTGCTTGCTTTTATTTTCGAAGGCACTTCCTTGTCAAGATATTACTGATATCGATCGAACGACCTACAGCAATGGTGAAAATTTTGCATGCAAAAGAATATAATAAAGGTTAGATTATAAAAACTAAAGCAACATCCAATTTGCATGCAAATCTATGTTTAGCTCAAGTATTCAATACCACGAAGCTACTGAAAATGACGTGCTTTGGAAGAATAATAAACTTGTTTGTTTAATACAAATCTTTCTATCCAAAGAATTTACGTTCCTTAAGAGCATACCTTTTTCTCTTGATAATGGATTATCAGAATCAGCTTTGCAATACGAAATGATAAGGTCCTGATCACTTGTTATGTATATGTCATAAGTATTGCAATCCGGATGCCATAAAAGGTGATTCTCAAATGAAGTTACAAGCTCCCCGTAAAAGTTCTAAATGTCAGAACTAACTGGTTTTCATACAAAAATAAACGCTTCTGGAGTCATGAACTCATTTCTGCTTGTTGGGAAAATTATCACTCTTCGACGTAAGGGGTTGGAGAAGAAATCAAGTAATACAATCACTTCCACGTGAATGGATTGGAGAAAAACCAGAAAACAAGTGATGAAGAACTTCAAAGAACCGGAAACAAGTGATCAACAATTTCAAAGAAGAATCAATAAAGCTCGAATACGATATCGCTGTCTTCAAACGATATTTGCCCCATCTCGATGAATTTGGTGCTTAAAGGGTTTCCCAGCAAATGGTTTGTAGGATTTATCAAGCCTTGTAATAGAAAAACACTTAAGCGCTTGTGTTTTCTACCGAAACTTAAGAACAGAAAGGGGATTTTGAATATGAAAGAAGAATCCAAATTCTTTGATTTGGAATGAGGATTTTATCTCGATGTTGGTTTCAATAATGTTCCAATCATTTATTGTGTTGCTTATGAGACATCTATATATAAGTCTCAACCAACACACACGAAATGGCGCCAAATATATGTGAAAAGTTCGCAACTTTTCATCAAAAACCACCAAAATATCAAATAGAAATTTTGTCCAACGACTCTTTTTTCTTTCTACGCGACCGCATAGAACAATTCCTTACGGCCACATAGAAGAAACAAATGCCTGGGCTGGAATCCCTGCACGGGTGTATGCGGCCGCATACCCTTTGATCTATGCGGTCGCATAGATCAAAGTTCTGGCTATCAATTTCATTTTTTCATTCCAATTCCAAATTTATTAATTTTGAAACAACAATTGGAACAATTCCTCACTTGTTCAAAATTCAAAATCTCATATTCAAAATATACAATATTTATGCATAAGGATTAGATATCTTCGATTTGAATCTAACCACAGTGTAATTCAAACAAAGTAAAGTCAGAATTAAATATAGCATGAAAGTTTTGAACTAATTATTCCATATGACAATACCGGTAAGACACACACACACACACAAGTATTACGTGTTTTCAAGTTCCTCAAATTCACTTAATGCTAATATGGCCTTGAGCTCATCATTTTCGACAAACTTTTAAGAGAGAAACTCTAACTCTCTATTGAGACGACATCACCTCGAAATTTATCTAGGTAAAGTTTTTTCAGTATCTTTGTTACTTTTAGAGATACTTGTACCCCGTATTGAACTTTATTAAGAGTTTAAAGCTCAACTCTCACTTCAGTAACAACCAGCATTATATACTTAGGATAAGGTTAATTACGGATTTTATAATGCTGAAACTATCTACATATCGAATGACTTGTTGTTACCCTTTGAACTCGTGAATTACTTTGTTAAGTAATGACAGGTAGGTTGCCATCATTGGTGGATCTTTCGATTTAAGAATTTCAACCCTACTCGAAGTAGATATTAATAAATCCCGCTACGTTCTCTATAATTTAGGAAATTATTCAATTCTTGATGAATTTCCTTATGTATTCATGTCCTGGACTCATGTGTCTAGACTGTATATTACAGATGCCTTAGTATCTCATCAAATATAGCTAGCCAACGATCGATTAATGTGATAGATAAAAGTTGTCACCCACTAAGAAATCTTCTTACGAAGCCACATGCTTCCCACTAGTTTTATGTAAAGCTTTATCAATTTCCACTTACGGTTGGAGGATTTCTATTAAACTCTACACAAGTCGATCATATTTACTAGTGGATTTCAGAATCATTGGTATTCAATAATTTTTTAGTAAGACATTATAATACATCTTTATGAATATTCTTCAAATATTCTAATTGTTTTTGCATATCCAAACAAACGCCATAATTGGCTTTCAACCCATCACATCCACTTTAGAATTAGTGTATATCATCCTGATAATTATATAAGGGTTCTCTACCTTTTTTGACATTCTTCTATAATTACAAGGTATAGGGAAATGTAACTTTTAAACTAAGTTACCCCCACAATTCCTTAATTAGGAATACATATGCAATCTAGTAAAATTTGCATCCCCAAGTTTTGAACTTTCTCATATAAGTTCACAAACATTATTGTTAACACCCACATTTTTAGGGTTATAATTGAACTTAGAGTTTATCAACGTTTCATAGTTCAATTCATAGTACTTTCACAATAGTGTTCATCAATCCACAATATATTTCAATGGTACACAATATACTACAATCCAACTACATTTAATTTGATTAAAGTCATCACATAGACGAACAATGTTTTTCCAAGAATAAACCAACTTAATTGGTTTTACATATTTAAATGTAGTATAGTACAATAAATAGGACTATGAATCTTGATTCACAAGAATTGCAATTTCTCCAAATATATGCAATTATCAAATTTATGACACTTCACAAGATAATATTATTTCATGTCAAATCATGGGTACCTATTCACCCTATTTACCATACTCTTATGCAAATATAATATTGCATAAATCATCTCATTTAATTTTATCAAATTAATTGAGGCTATCATTATTAACCAAAGTTAATATCATCTCAAAAAAACATGAAATCAACCAACTAATTCACCATGTCATTTTCATATTCCAATATAAGGAATAGTCATGAAAGTTCATGTACTTTCAAATAAATAGTTGACATTCTTCCAACATATATACAAGTCCAATGGTTAGGAGTAAATTTTCTCCTTTCTAACCATTCGTTGTCTGACTTGTATTAATCTCGACAATATCCAAATCATCACAATCAAAGTGAAGGAATAGCAACTTATATTCCAAACATTTATACATACATTGTGTAAGTTTATTCTATCTTAGTCAACACACATTGACTAGGAATATCAAAGTTTCATGGATGTTGATTGCACTTTCACATTATAAGAAATGTTGCAATCTTATAATCTCAACAAGAATAGCCGTTACTACAATTATATCAAACAATGGTCAAAACATGCACCATGCTCTTCATATAACAAACAATCAATTCTTTATTGACAAGTTAACATTCGGTAGACCCATTGCCACCAAAATCGATTTTGAAAATACATTTAGACAATAAAGATGCACTACTTTATAATTGCCTTAGAAACACATATGTATTTTCAATTCCAAGTCCTCAATCAATAAACAAAATGTAAAATCACTGTTTCATGAAAAATCATGCTTTTCAAAGACATGCCTGATTTCCAAAAGGACACAACGCATACTAGTTTAAAATTTATTTACAACTTATAGTATATAAATTATTTAATCAGAATGAATTGTATCTCCAACCAAATTATCGTGCACTAAATAAACGGAAGTCAATGCATGTACCAACAGATATACATGTAATTTAATAAAAGAAAGTATATCACACACATGGTTGCTGCGCAAAATTTATATTGAAACTCATATGAATTCCTTCCCAAAGCCACGTACTTTTAACTACAATAAACACATTTGCATGCACCGGTTCATGAAAATGAATTATGAACAAATGAAAATAAATTTATAATTCTGAACATGCAATTTTATCACAATATACATACTTCAATTTTGCAAATGAACCAAAACACATATTTAAAGTCACAAAGCTTTAAACTATTAAATTTCAAAGGATACACTTTTCCATAATTTAATTTGTTCACAACAAACTTATTTATTAAATATGCACCTTTTTTCATCATTTCATCATGTAAACACTTATTTACATGCACGGCATTTTTATTTGAATGAATACAACTTATAATAAAAGTCCAATCATATCCCTTCACTTTGATATGTACAAAACATATATTGTATGATGATGCATACTCATGCCCTTTTTTCAATTTATAAGCGAACACAACTTTTTGAATTGAAATGACATGAAACGAGGTCACAAAAGTTGATCACAAACAACACTAACTCATTTAAAAATGAAAGCGTGCAATTGTTGACAATTACAATTTTTTTAACCTGTAAAGAAACATTCACGTCAATATATCCAATGTTGGCAATTCATGAAGAAAGGGGTTTCCGCCATCTAATACAGTAATATCCATTATCCTGTGATATAGTGACTACCATTTATGCATTAAAGAATCTAAACATTAAAATGTTATTTTTCTTCTTTCATACCCCCTGCCATAATCAATAAATTAGCTACCATTTTTGACCATTCAGCCACAGCAGTGTATGGTGATCATAGAATTCAACATCATCAACCACGTTTCTTTAAAGGCATAATAAGCAATGAAAATCTTTACAAAATTACGGCTACAGTAATTTGTGTGAACTTGACCCTTTGTACTTAATTCACTGGCATACTGACTTATTTTCAACAGAACATGTCATGTGAATAAAAAATCTATCTAAAGATTATTGGAGATATTATACCGATAGTGTGCATATTATATCAATATGTACCATTTATACTCATGAAACCGAAAATAGAATTCGACTTACCGAAATCGTTGAGAAGACAAATTAATGATATACCGGATTTCATCACTTGATTCAAGCCTTGGTGATTCCATTCTTCATCACAGAAATATCGTTTGAGATCGTTGGGAAAATCATTGCTCTTCCACACAAGGGGTTGGAGAAGAAATCAAATAATGTGATCACTTCCACGTGAATGGAATGGAGAAAAACCAGAAAACAAGTGATAAAGAACTTCAAAGAAACAAGAGATCAACAATTTCAAAGAAGAATCAATAAGGCTTGAATACGATATCGCTGTCCTCAAACGATATTTACCCCATCTCGATGAATTTGGTGTTTAAAGAGTTTCCCGACAAATGGTTTGTAGGATTTATCAAGCCTTGTAATAGAAAAACACTTAAGCACTAGTGTTTTCTACCAAAACTTAAGAACACAAAAGAAATTTTGAATATGAAAGAAGAATCTGAATTCTTTGATTTGGAATGAGGATTTTATCTCAATATTGGTTTCAATAATGTTCCAATTATTTCTTATGTTGATTATGAGACATCTATATACAAGTCTCAACCAACACACACAAAATGACGCCAAAAATCTGTGAAAAGTTTGAAACTTTCCATCAAAAATCACCAAAATATTCAAACAGAATCCCTGCACGGGTGTGTGCAACCGCATACCCTTTGATCTATGCGGTCGCATAAATCAAAGTTCTTGCTACCAATTTATTTTTTTCATTCCAATTCCGAATTTATTAATTTTGAACAACAATTACAACACTGTTGACTTCAATTAATTTAGAATTGCGAACCTATATAGAAAATGTTAGATTCCACATGATATTTTCAAAGCAACGAAAGATCAAAAAACTTATATAAAAAATCTGTAGGTTCTCGTTTTCTTTATTGACAAGAAGTTTCTTATTGAACTAGTAAATGGAATCCACTTTATTGTTTCTATGAAGGAGATGGTCGAAGATTTGAGAACTGTCCCATCCTCAATGGACAAAATCATTAAAGGAACGTGGCTGCTAGCTTCGGTAACATTATTCCGAGACTGTTATCAAAATGACATGTTTGGTGCACATGTTTATTATATATAGTTACATACACCAGCATGGATTTTGCTGATAGTTCAATATCTCATGGCAATAAGCAATATTCCTAATGTGAACGTGTGGTTACAATGTTCTCCAACAAACATTTAAACATACAGCATATAGTTACAATGTCTTCCTAACTAATACATAATGTGAAGTCTTCTATATAATTTTCATCTTCGCCACCAACTAGGGAACAACATTTTGTAGAAATGATCCGCCTTGCATTAAAAAACCACTTTAGATCAGTTGCTCGTGTTGGGATGATAAAACAATAACTACATGACTATTTGCAGAGCAGGAGTGACATAATAAGAATCTTGTCAAATTACAAAAGATAAAGGTATATACATTGAAGTGTACGCATGTGCATTAACATAAATATGCAGTATTACGTGATTTTAATCTCTTGAACATTTTTATCCTAACAACAACACTTTTTTTTTTTTTTTGAAATATAAGATAATACATATTATATAATTATAGCACACTCGTTTTGTGCAGAATAAGTAAGAACCTTTCCATTTACATCATCAAATTCCACAAAACCAGGCCACTTCAATGACTCTGACTCAAAGAGTTGAAAACCGGCATCTAGTTTACCCCTTCGAATGTATCTGAAATAGTTAAAGGATTTGGCATGAGTAAGAGAAACAACAGTAGAATGAATAGAAACCATGCAAAATAGAAGATGGAATTTTGTACTCTATACCTTTGATGCTCGGACTCTTCGAAATGGACGAAGTACCCGTGTCGGACATGACAGGACATGGGTATGGGTATGGAATATGTGTCGGATCCTCCAAATTTCAACCGGACACTTCGTTGATTCTGCTTCCTTCTTTTTATTCTTTCTTTTTTTCCTTCCCCTTTTCTTCTTCGGCGATGGCACATGATTTTCCCTTCTTTTTCTTCTATCTTTTCTCTTTGCCTTTTTTTTCTTTTTTTCCTTCTTTCCTCTCTGTATCGATGGTTTGGAGTTTTCTTTGTATGAAATGAAAATGGGTTCTATATAGTGCAACTTAGTATTCCATTAAGTTTAAATTATAATCAAATCTCTCATTTTCTATTTTATATAACATTTAGTAATTAACTTTCCATAATTGAAAACTAAACCTCAAAATTTCATTTTATTTGTTTTAACCCCTTATTCAATACTCATTGCCTTCTTTGTGAAGTATTGATTTTGGTCTATTTAAAATGACATCTGAGGTTAATAAAAAAATTGAAGTTTGAAAGACGTACCCACGTACCCGTGTCCAAAATTTGGACACTTTTTAGCCATATCCCCATATCCTATATTTTAGAAAATAATGGATCCGACACTTAGATACATACCCGTACCCGACACCCGTACCCGAGTCCGAGCAACATAGCTCTATACCCGTGGTTCTGCATTTCAAGGAACTAAAATGATCTGATGCATAAACTGAAATAGTAATGAGGGAATCATTATTTTTATTGTAAAATAAGCTCTACATAACTTCATCGAAAGAGACATTCAGAAAGCATATCCTTGTGTCGGCCTTTTCATCAATCAAGTAATATACATTAGCACCTTTCAAATTACAAGCGATGGAAAATATTTGCAAAAGTACACAATTTTTCCTCTATGATTTCACCTTGGCTGAATGCTGCACAAACACTAGATTGCACAAGAGCAAAGACAATATCACGGCCAATTACTATCTCAATAATCTTGAGAAATGACAACATCATGGAAGAGTAACCCTTGGGATCATGAGTATCATATTCCTACTGAACTAGGCATATACTTAGGAGGCCATCTTAAGAAAAAAGAGAAGAAATGCATGCATACTCGGGAGAGAAGGATTGAAAATTGTGATGAGTTTAAATACAAAATAATTTTATTGATGAAATAAACTTACAAATTTTGAACACGCGAAAAAAACAGTAACTAATTGTATTTAGCAATGAAACACACACACACACACACACACACACACTCTCTCTCTCTCTCTCTCTCTCTCTCTCTCTCTCTCTCATGCACACACACTCTCACTTCACTCATACTCTCCACACTTTCACACATGCACACATATATACATACAACAACAGACACACACATATAAGTAGCAAAGTCGGTGGCTTCTTCTTCTAGATTTTTCAATTATGGTGGTAAACTCTAGTTCTAGCAGGTAATGTTAGCCTCCAAAATTTTCTGCAGATGTCGGCAAAATGAAATTCCCGGATTCATCTAGATTGGTGGTGAAAATTTATCAAAATGGTTTCTTCTAGACTTGGCTGCCATTGCCAATTTCTCTAGCATTTTCTGTAAATGGCGATGCTGCATTTTCAATTCTCCTCTTCAGCACCGACTTTTCATTTTAACTCTTTTCTTTTTCGTCATGTCCAACTTTGCCTTGATGAATTTTGAAATGTTCGGTTCTTCATTCAATGCATCCGCTCCTTTAAATATGTTTAGCTCTTTCATACTTCTCTCTTCGTTTATTTCTAGGTTAATATTCTTGATTTTTGATTTCTCATGTGTACTCAACTTTTTTATTTGTGATTGTGAACTTTGACGTACATCAATATCTTTTTGTAGATTCTGTTGATCCTCCACTATCGTTTCTTGATCCACGATATTTTGCTCAGGAATCTGTCGCTCTTGTAATCTCTACTTTAACATTTGATACTTGTAAATCTTTAGATCCCTTAGCTCTTTGTTGTGCTTCCGTGATCTCCTCTTGCAAATTGTCTTCCATTTCTTTTGAATCTAGTAGTTCCACCCTTTGTGGTGTTTGCAAAGAATATGCTTCTTTAAACATTTCTTCCAACTCTGATAGTTCCTCCCTCTGCGGAGTTCACCAAGAAGACTCTTCATTAATCACGATATCCTTTCCTGAGTCATCGATCCAATCATCTTCGTAATCCAATTGTTTAGGAAGGACCACAACTAACGCTAAATCTTCCTTTAAACTTGAATTGATTTTCTTTTCTTGAGCTTGCTCAATTGTTGTTGTGGATGCTTCAGCATCCCATTCTTCTTCACTATTGTAATTTTCTTCATTGTTGGAGGTTGCTATATTCCCTTCTAGTGGTTCCTTTTTAAACCAACAATTTCTAGCATAATGATTTCATTTACCACATACAAAATATGAGCCATTAGTTCGTTGAAATCCCTTAAACGACTGACCTCTCTTGTCGCGACTTTGTTTGGCTTCCCTTGTCATAGAACCTTCTCCATGTTTATTTTCTTTTAATTCCTTATTATTTTGTTGATGGTATCAACCACTTCCTTTATAACTAAATAACGCTTCTTCATCTTCTTTCTTTATTGAAACCCCTAACATTTGTTTAGTTAACGCTTCTTGGTCGACCAACAAATTTTTGAGATTGACCAATGAAGGTTGCTCTGACCAACCTTGTATGGCATCAATGAATCCTCTAAATTCGGGTCTCAAACCATGTATAATTATTCTTTTCATTCTAGACTCTGAAATCTTACTTGAAGAATCTAATTCTGAAATTTCACCGCAAAGAGATTTAACTTTATTAAAATATTGACTTATCGTTTGTTCTCCTTGAGTGATCGAGAGTAGTTCATTTTTCAGCAATTGCAACCTCAAATCATTTTTCTTTGAAAATAGAGTGGCTAGAGTGTCCCATGCTTCCTTTGATGTAGTCTTATCTCTTATATGCTCCAACAATTTTTCCTTAATTGTTGTCTTTATAACGAACATGGCCTTACCCTCTTTAATTCTCCATTTCTTCAGAGCTCCGACCTCCTCTGGTGGCATCACATCACTTCCACCAACAACTTTCCACAGTTCTTGCCCGTGGAGATACGACTCCATGCAAGTTTGTCATGTTGTGTAGTTCTGATTATTGAGCTTTTTTACTCTGTCTACTACTTGTAGGTCGCTCATCGTGACTTGATTTACCTCTTCGTAATCAAGCAAACTTTACAAAAGCTTTACAATATCCTTTTGTGCACGAACACCCGAAGCTCAAAAATTCGTCTCCGACTGCTTCGCTCTGATACTAAATTGATGAGTTTAAACACAAAATAATTTTATTGATGAAATAAACTTATAAATTTTGAACAAACCGAAAAACACGAACTAATTGTATTTAGTAATGAAACACTCAATTTATTCTCTCTCTCTTTTCACTCTCTGTTTCTCACTTACGCACACACACTCCCACTTCACTCATACTCTCCACACTTTCACTTTTACATACGCATACATATATACATACAGCAACACACACACACACACACACATATTTAGCAGAGTCGGTGGCTTTTTCTTCTAGATTTTTTAGTTATGGTGGTAAACTCTAGTTCCAGCAGGTAATATTAGCCTCCAAAATTTTCTGCATTTGTCGGCAAAAATGAAACTTTCGAATTCATCTAGATTGGTGGTGAAAATTTATCAAAATGGTTTCTTCTAGATCGCTGCCATTCCCAATTTCTCTACAATTTTCTGTAAATGGCGGTGCTACATTTTCAAAGTGAAGTATAAAGTAACGAGTACAAATATACCTAGTTTACTGCATGTCATACCATCTTAACAATGAAAGTAACATCATATAACGCAAGACATATCATATATTGCTATCGCCCCTTTGTACCATATTATTCAGCTGACTAGGCCCAATTAGGATGAGTTGAATTGGACTGAGAAAAAAACTCTTCAGAATTGCTAGCAAATGTACAACTGTATGACCTTGCTGAATAATCATGAAATTCGACCATTCCAAGACCAAACACAATAGACGTGATTTATGCTCAATCATACAGATGTATCTCACAAAAAATAATTAAATTATACGTAAGTTCATATTTATACCCAAAATTTCAAACAATCATATATATATGAAACACATGTTAGGATAATTCTATAATGTGGGCTTCCATTTGATTGTGAATTTTACGAGTTAGATGTATGGTTTATAATGATAATGTGATTAGGCCCAATATGTTAAGTGATCACCTAGGCCGTTGTACACCTTACGAGATTTATTCTTATAATGTGGTAATTTTAAGTATGTGGACCGAAATTATGGAAACCCTAATTAGGGTTAGAGTCGGTAATGGGCTGACTTTATAATTTCTTATATAATGGCTAGGTCATCTCTCATCTTCATATCGTTTATTGGTGATAAGTGTGTTTTTCCACACTTATTTAATATCTAAATATGTTTTTTATTGATAAAATGAATGAAATTCTATTCACAATTACGTAATATTTGCTTTTATAGGCCAAAAATCACCAAATGAAAGAGAACAAGGCAAAATAGGGAAAAATGACTAAAATTGTACAAAACTTATGAAGTTGCGGACCAAAGTGAACAAGCCAAGAAGTTGAAGGATCTTGGATGTAATTTATGAAGGGCAAAACTGAAAGAAAAATCGAAATTGGAGGATCAAATTGTACAAAATCATAGTTGAGGGACTTGGCATGCAATTATCTAGGCTTGGCTGCAAAATTGAACCAAATTCCAAATTTGGACAGAAACTTGGTGCCTAGGTGCCACTGTTATAAAATTGGGGGCCTTTGCGCCACTTTTAAAAGTTTTGGACCTTTTTGTCATTTGTTTGAAACTTTGGGGACCAAAGCTGCAATTTCTGAATTAGGTTATTAAAACTAGCAACCTGGACGTGCAGCTTCTTCTTTCTTTTTCTCTCGGTGGTTTCTTTGTTTTTTTATTATTTTATTTTCTTTCTTTTTTCCTTCCTTCTTTTTGTCATCTTTTTCTTTTCTTGTTCTTGGTACTTGGAGGACGAAATCAAGAGCACAACAAAGAAATTAAATCAAAGAAAAGATGGAGAAGAATTGGGGAAATCAAGATTCAAGCAAATTCAATCAAAAAGGGTTTTATCTTTATTCTTGTATTTCCTTTATTATTTTCTATCATTTGTAGTGTATTGGATAAATATTCTCATTTGTTATCATTTATATAACATGAGCAGAATTTTATTGTTAGGGGTTTATGGTAGAATTTAACATAACCTTAATTAATTTTAATATTTGCTTTTTTATGTTAATTCACATATATTCATGTGTTTCTATTATTGTTATTATTGCATTTTTATTTATATGGTAAATGAATTATCATATTTAGTGATTTGTACGTCGTTCAAGAGAAGATTGTGCATTTTTGACCAAATAGTATAAACCATAAGTTTGTGTAGTGAATAGAGATAACCACTAACCCTAGGTGATCTATGAGTTATTTTCACAAATATTTAATGCAATTGTTTGGTTTAAATCAATATAGAGATATAGTAGGTTAAACCAATTAATTTGGGTTAATTTTGCTCGAGAGAGGTTATTAACTAAACTTGGAAAATCAGATCTAACATCGTAAATAAATAATTTATTAATTGGCTCGTGGAGAAATTAATTAGGCGACGGTTAAGCGAAACCATGAATCCCAACCACGTTTCCCTCCAAACTTTCCAAGTGTTTACGTTTTCTTATTTTGTAGATTTTTAGTTAATTTTCCATATTTTGTAAAATCAAATTTTATTGTGTGTTTGTTGTTATTGTTAAAATTAAATTGACTAAAGTTGTGTAATTAATAGTAAGCATTCCTCGAGGGATCGGCAATCCGGACTGAAAAAGTCCACTTTATTACTTGAACGTGACCCGTGCACTTGCGGTATATAATTTTAGCGAACAATTGGCTTACCCCATTGATGGCTGATTATTTTTTAGGAGCAAGGAGATGAAAATCTAGATGGTAATATTCATAAACAAAAATGTCTTCCGCATGTATGAATTTTAATCTATCAATTCAGAATATGTAATTATTGTTCTTAGTATGATTGTATTGTCAAATTTACGGCAATTGGTATCAGAGCGGGCATGCTAAGATCAGAATCTTTTAAACAAAAATTAAAATTGTTTTTAAAGGTACGATTTGCTTTCTCTCACGCATATAGCACCAAATCAAAACAAAACTCAAGCTACTGTACGAATTTTCACTTCTTAATGAACACTGTGAACATATATAGAATCTGCCCATGCACAAAAATCAGTCGTGGATGCTTGAATATTATGTATTTACTTTTGTTTTCTATGTGTGTATGTATAGATTCATGTCTATGTGTAATTGTTTTGATTTGTTTTGGTTCTTCCGTCGCCTCTACCGTATGTGTATATAAGTGTAACATCAGTGTATTGTCACCACAAACTGTAGCCTCCCCGATCTGTGTGTATATTTTTCTTCGATTATGTGCAAATTTTCTTTGATTTTCCCCAGCAGTTCGCGGCTGCTTGAAGATACGGCTTCGGCTGGCCTAACTGCTGCGGGAAGCAACGCCATCTGTCTTTGCTCAACAGCAACGCTCGCCACATGCTTGTTGACAAGCCCGATAAGCGCCACTAATTCGACGACAGGGGCGCTTGCTACCTAGGGTTTTGGTTTTGGTCGGGTTTTGGGTTGATTTGGGGATGGGAGCTTCTCCTGTAATTTAACTAAGGTTCATTTTGTAATTTAAGGAGGAAGACTTTTGCTGTAATTTCTAAATTTTGAGGCCCTTCTCATAATTTTAATTTTAGGGTCAATTTTGTAATTTTGAAATATTAAATTTGAAGTTCTAAAAAATGAGATTTTTAAATTTGATCCAAATATATTTCAATTTCAACCTAAAATTAAAATTATATTTAAAATTGACGACTTTATATTTTTGTTGAAATATTTTAAATGTCATTGTTATTTGTCCATTTAAATTTCATTTTCATATATTGAAATTTAGTTGTCAATTTCGTTTCACAATCGCGCATGAATTTTGCTTTTCGTCAGTTGATGATTATGATTATTATTATTATTATTATTGATTTTTTGTGGACTTCAAGTTTATCTTAGTGCTCCCATTAAGAGAAATATTTTGAAATAAAAGTGGGTGGTAGCTACCAAAGTGTCATACTCATTTTTATTTGGTTTTCTTCAAATAAATAAATAAATTATTACATAGAGTATCTTTCCAAAATGTGTTATTATATGTGATATTTTTTAAAATTGGCATAAAATAGTTAACGAGTTTACTTGGTCTAGAAATCTCCTTCTGCCCAAAGGTGTTGGTGTTTCGAAAACCAATATATTTTGTTAACTAACTTGATTATGTGTTTTAAGAGTACCTTACATTGTGTTATATTGTTAGCCCAAATGTGAATTTATAATGATGCATCTAGGCTCTTACCGCAATAATGCTCATTTGATTTTGACTTTAATTACGGACTGTCTAATTTAGCCCAAGTTAATTAGATGACTATGTTATCATCCATTGCCTGTATGCATTATGTTTGGATAATATTAAATATGTTATTTTATGTTTCCACAATTTTAAATACCTCAACTCTTTTGAGTCAATTGTCTGCTATTGAAACCTTAACTGGGAATAACTATGTGAGATGAAAACGAGACGTAGAAATAACACTTGGTCTTTTGGGGTTGGATTTTGTAATGGAAAAGCAGCTTTCGAAACCCACAAATAAAAGTACTCCTGAATATGTGGCTGAATATGAAAAGTGGGAAATGGCTAATAGACTTTGTTTGAAAATTATTAATCGCTCCATAAATGATTCCATTATGGGTGCTATTCCGAAAAATGAAAATGCTACAGGTTTTATGGATGCCATAGAAGTAAGATTTGTTGAGTCTGATAAAATCGAAATTGGAGATCTGATGGGCAAACTGGTGATTACGAGATATGATAGTATACGTGGACTTAGGGAGCACGTTATGAAGATGATTAATATATCTTCTAAATTAAAAACTCTTAAGATTCCCATTACTAAGCCTTTTCTGGTCTATCATGTTCTAAATGGCATTTCGAGCCAGTTTAATCAGCCGAAGGTTGCTTATAATGCTCAAAGAGATAAATGGGATTTGAATGACTTCATTGTTGTATGTGCCAGAGAGGAGTATAGGTTGAGGCGTGAAAATGTCGAAATTGTGCAATTAGCTTTTCAGCCACTACAGAACAAGGGGTCTTCTCATAACCATAAGTCTAAGTTCCACAAAGGCAACAAGTCACACCGCAATCAGGAGAACAAAAATTTTGGAGGTCGGACTTCTGGTGGTCCCAAAAGAACGATAAAGAAAAATGATCAATGCAAGTTCTGCAAAAAGAAGGGTCACTGACAGAAAGATTGTTTTAAATTTAAAACTTGGTTGGAGAAGAAAAAGAGTTTTGTAGGTATCTCATTGGCCTTAGTTTGTTTTGAGTCTTCTTTTGTAGATGTTCCTTTGAATTCTTGGTGGTTAAACTCGGTAGCCAGTATTCATATTGCGAATTCATTGCAGGGGTTCACAAGCAAACGGAGGTCAAGTGAGAATAAAGTAAGCATGTGCGTTGGGGATGGAGTTCAAGTGAAAGTCGAGTTCATAGGAGTAGTGAAGTTGTCTTTGGAGTCTAGTTTCTCTCTTGTTTTAGAGAATACCGTTTTTGTACCGACAATGAGACGAAATTTAATTTTTATATCGAAACTTGATGCTTCTGGTTTTTCTTTTAATTTTGATGGAATGGTTGAATTGTTTTATGATTCTCGTTTGATTGGAAATGGCCTCTTATGTGATGGTTTATATAAATTGTTTTTGACTTCTTTTGGTAAAGTCTCTTGTATTGCTAATGTGTCAAAGAAAAGGTATCTAATTTGTGAATCATCATCCATGTTGTGGCATAAGCGGTTGGGTCACATTTCAAAGGATATGATAGAGAGATTAGTTAAAGACGAGATACTTCCCTCTCTCGACTTCTCTGATTTTGACACTTATGTGGATTGTATAAGAGGAAAGTTGACTAAATCTACTATGAAAGGTTCTACTAGGAGTGATGGTATTTTGGACTTGATACATACTGATATTAGTGGACCTTTACCTTCCACCATATGTGGGAACAAATATTTTATAACTTTTATTGATGATTTTTCGCAATATGGATATGTTTAATTGATTAATGATAAATCCCATGCACTTGAGAAATTCAAAATTTTCAAAATGAAGGTAGAGAAACAATGTGGGAAAAGTATCAAAGTTGTAAGATTTGACCATGGTGGTGAGTATTATGGGAAATTTGACTAGTCTGGTTAAAACATGGGTGATTTGGCAAAAAATTTACAAGGGTGTGGCATAGTGCCTCAATATACCATGCCAAGAACACCTGAACAGAATGGCGTTTCTGAAAGATGCAATCAGACTCCAAAAGACATGGTTAGGAGCATGATGAGTAGAACAAATTTGACAGAATATCTATGGGGTGAAGCCTTGAAAACTGCTATGTATATTTTGAACAGAGTTCCGAGTAAAGCTATTGCAAAGACACCTTTCGAGTTGTGGACATAACGTAAGCCAAGTTTGTCTCATTTCAGAGTTTGGGGATGTCCAGCTGAGGTGAGAATTTATAATCCTTTCGAGAAGAAATTAGACCCAAAATCCACTCCTGATTACTTCATTGTGTACCTAGACAGATCAAAAGGATATAAGTTATATTGTCTAAACCATGGCATCATAATTGTTGAGTCAATCACTGCTAAATTTCTGGAAAATGACTTTGGTAATAGTTGGAGTTCTACGTTGAAGGAATTTTTTGTTGAACCGAGCCCAGTTATTGTTCCAATTCCTGTTATACAGAAGAGAGTTATACCTCAACCAACTGAAATTGTTAATGAAGAACATGTGCACCAAGAGGAACTTCATGTTCCTCCACTAACAACGATTGAGTCAGTTCTTGAGCCATAGGTTAGGAGATCACAAAGGGAAAAAAGGTCCGCATTACCCCAGTGATTATATTATATATTTGTTGGAGAGTGATTTTAATATTGGGCATATTATTGACCTTGTTACTTTTAATCAAGCATTGACAAGTCCTGAGTCACATAAATGGATAAATGCTATGGAAGATGAAATAAATTCTATGGAACAAAATAAAGTTTGGAAACTTGTTGAACTTCCTCCGGATCCTAAAGCCATAAACAACAAGTGGATCTTCAAAATCAAATTGGACTTAAAAGGGGAATGTTGAACGAAAGAAGGCGAGATTGGTTGCAAAAGGGTTCACTCAACGAGTGGGCATTGATTACAATGAAACCTTCTCACATGTTTTGTCCAAAGATTCTTTTCGAATTATCATGACACTTGTGGCACATTATAATTTGGAACTTCATCAGATGGATGTTAAGACGACTTTTCTGAATGGAGATCTTTCGGAAAGGGTTTACACGAGACAACCTGAAGGTTTTGTTGTGAAAGGAAAAGAAAACTTGGTATGTAAGTTGAATAAATCCTTATATGGCCTCAAGCAGGCATCATGGCAGTGGTATTTGAAATTTGATGAAGCTGTGACTTCTCTTGGTTTTGTTGAAAATACAGTTGATCAGTGTATTTATCTTAAAACCAGTGGAAAACATTTTATTTATCTTGTCCTATATGTTGATGACATTTTATTTACAAGCAGTGATTTGAGGTTACTTCATAAGACAAATAAGGTGTTATCTGCTAATTTTGAAATGAAAGATCTTGGAGAAGCTCCTTATGTGCTTGGTATTGAAATACATCGTGATAGAAATCGTGGCGTGTTGGGACTTTCTCAGAAGGCTTATATACGACGTGTTCTAGAAAGGTTCAATATGCAAAAATGTGCACCTAGTGATATACCTATCATAAACTGGGATAGGTTTAATAAAGCTCAATGTCCAAGGAATGAGCTAGAAAGAGAATCTATGAAGATGATACCATATACTGGTGCTGTGGGGAGTTTGATGTATGCTCAAGTTTACACTAAACCGGATATTGCTTACGTGGTCAGTGTTCTCAGTAGATTTCAATAGAATCCAGGACAAGAGCATTGGAAAGCGGCTAAGAAAGTTATGAGATACTTAAAGAAAACAAAAAGTTACATGCTCACTTTCCAGCGTTCAAATCACCTTGAGGTGGTAGGCTACTCAAACTCAGATTTTGCTGGATGTCAAGATAGTTTGAAATCAAGCTCATATTATATTTTCATATTGGCTGGTGGTGTTATCTCGTGGAAAAGTGTTAACAAACTCTAGTGGCATCTTCTACTATGAAGGTTGAATTTGTGGCATGTTATGGAGCTACAATTCAAGCCGTTTGGTTAAGGAATTTTATTTTGGGCTGAAAGTTGTTGACTTCATCTCGAGGCCAATCACTATTTATTGTGATAACAATGCAGTAGTGTTCTTTTCAAGAAATAATAAAAGTTCTAGTGGATCAAAACAAATTGACATCAAATATTTGGTGGTCAGAGACAGAGTCAATTAGAGGCGGACGAAAATAGAGCATATCAATACGGAGGCAATGATTGCAGATCATTTTACTAAGGGACTCGCTCTTAAAGTTTTTAAGACACGTGTTGTTAATATGGGTATTGTGGAAACATTTGATATTTTTGGTTAGTGGGAGTTATTTATATAAGAGAACTACATTTTGGCTTGATCCTTCACGGGGTACGTTGGCAACCCATATGTTTTTCGGGTACAACCCTTCCAATAATAAAATATATTTTTCCCTATCTATAAATTATTTTGAGCATGCATTTGACTTATGTCTTTTATTATGATATTATTTTGATCTCGAGATATGACAATCAGATTAGAAGCATTTTGATGACCGATATGAATTAGCACAGTTTTTTATCACATTTGGTGCTAAGTTCATACTACATACTACCACATTGGTTGGAGGATGGAGATCCATGTCGATAATGATGTTAGCATTTGTAGCTGTGGAGCGGTCTTACATCGTTTGATTGGTGTAAGACTTCTATGTTCGATGTTAACATTCTTGTTGGACCGGATCATGTTGTGTAAGGTGTTATCATTGCAGCTATACTTGTGTGGCCACCTATGTAGTCTGACCCGGAGGTTAAAAGTTTTGTTCTATAGCAATCAAATGTTTGCCCAAGTGGGAGAATGTTAGAATAATTCTATTATGTGGGCTTCCATTTGATTGCGAATTTTACGGGTTAGATGTATGGTTTGCAATGATATTGTGATTAGGTCCAATATGTTAAGTGATCACTTGGGCCGTTGTACACCTTACAGGCTATATTCTTATAATGTGGTAATTTTAAATATGTGGGCCAAAATTATGTAAACCCTAATTAGGTTTAGAGTCGGTAATGGGCCGACTTTATAATTTCCTATATAATGGTTAGGTCACCTCTCCTCTCCTCTCCATATCGTTTGTTGGCTTGCCCCATTGACAGCTGATTATTTTTAAGGAACAATGAGAGGAAGATCTAGCCGATAATATTCATAAACAAAAATGTCTTCCGCATGTATGAATTTCAATCTATCAATTCAAAATATGTGATTCTTGTTCTTAGCATGATTGTATTGCCAAATTTACAACACGTTGTCAGGTTGATGAACCATAATCCAATCCACAAACGCTGGCTTCCATTCAAGTTTCCTTTTTTTGACAAGAAATCATGCGTTTCTCATGAGACGTCCCTAAGCAATGAACCCAAAATAATCAGTGATGAGGTAGAGTAGAAGTTAGAAATATAGTAGTGGTATGAAGGGTTTTACTTAGGTTCAATTTCTAATGAACTGAGCTTGGTGTACCGGGTGGGAGTTGACCGAACTCCCACCGGTACCTCACAATAGGGGGGGTGGGTGGGATTTTTTGGGCAATTTTTTATTACATGCTGGACCTACCCATGTGAGTTGTATGTACAAAGTTTGTCAACTCACCTCGGTACAAGTGGCTTTAGCCATTTCTAATAGTGGATGGAGGTACAACTTGTATAAATATGGCTTCTGTATAATTATATAGGCTTCTAGGTTTGACAGTTACAATGCAAAAGGCCTATAAGATAGTTACTGCATTCCTAATTCATTCACTAAAAAAAAAAGACTTGTCAAACAATGTCATAATCATAAAGATTATGAGAAATCGCAATGCCGCACATGTAAAATAACAAGGCTGCTAGCTTTATACAACAATGTCAGCATAAATAGATTGATGCTTTAATATGTACATAAAAATAAAAAGCATTTTATTATGTATTTATAAACATTCTATACCTGTTTTGTCACCATCACCATATAACTTTGTCAAAACTCGCCTAGTACTAATCTAGCTGACTGTTTATTCCGAAGTCCATATTGAATTCCGTGTTTTTAAACATTAGTACGAAGCCTCAACTGGCCACTTGTAATATACTTGACAACTAAAATAATTATTGCAGAATTTTACAAATTTAAAACAAGATGATTTACATATTCAACGAAATGCATAACTAAATAGGAAGATTATGTAGATTTTAAAAAAAAACATGTTTATGAATATTATTTTTAAGAAAACTGATAGGATACCAAATGCTGCCCCTGATTACACAGAAGAAAACTCAGCTATTGTGGCTGCTGGAGCTGCCTCTACCCTGCTGTAAATGAAGTGCTGCTGCTGAGTTTTGGGAAGCACCGAATCTGGTTGATTGGTACTGGAGTTAGTGTAACCTGTTCACCACATAGAAGAGTTTAACTGAACTCCTGGAATAGAAATACAAATGTATAATGAGTGATATAGACCTATTCATTCATTCTCTAGTACTGAAACGTTTCGGCTTCTGCTCCTACTTCGTAAGGAAGTTAAGTCCCTTCTTCCTTCTGTATATTATGAATTTGGCTGAGTTGATTGTATGGAAAATAAGACTGTATAAGGTTTATTTCACAGCAAACAGAAATGATAAATTTCCAGGCATTCGAGGGGCCTGAACTCTGCTACTTGATTCTGTTGGAATCTTGTATCGAAAATTGGTTTTGACCAATTTTAAATGATTATTTAAGTGAAATTCACTATTTGATGAATGAGAAATTAAGCTAAATTTTAGTTGCTTAAATACGTGAATTGTTGGAAAAGCGTATAGAATATTATGAAATATTCTAGAAAATATTTAGATGGAAGTGTGTGTCTTTCCATATGAAAGATCATGACTTTTGGTATAATTATTTGTCAATGGGTGTGTCTCTTCATACATAGAGATAAATTTCAAGAGGTATGTCATTTTGTATGGTTGTGTCTTTTAAGACAAACATTTCCAACTACTATATATAGATCCTACGTGTTTGGATTTTATTAATTGAATTCATAATTCCATATCATTTCTTTTAGTTGTATTGCATAAAAACACTTTGTAAAAGTGGTCTTTTCTTACACAAAAAAAATGGTTCTGTAGAGAGAATTTAGTTAAGAGTTCGTTGATCTTCGTAATTTGGAGTGCTCCTATTGCGAGACATGATTGTTGTATTTTGAGAGATGATTACAGAAAAATCGTTAGCATAGATGTGGGGCGAATTCATCTTAAGGAGGGTGCATGCGATCCATGGAAAAAATACAATACCACCATTTATGGTCATCACCCACAACACAGTTTCGAGGCTGAAATAGGGTCTAAAAAATGTGAGGATGCATGTCTTCATCCCCACTGGCCTCTTTCCACAAAATAAAGGCCCCTAGTAACTAGCTCCAAGCATTTGGGAGTAGCTGGGTAGGGGTAAGGTTGTATTGCCTGAGGATATACCTAAAGAAATTGTATAGAGGTAAACTCATGCCTCTAGAAAGAATTACCTCGTTAACTGCGACGCACCCTTACCTTGGGAAAACATGCTCTTTCTTCAGGGCTCCGTACGAACAACTCTATGGTGTCAGGGATTCTATACCTCTCTTTATATTTGGCCAATTCACCATCCTTAATGCAAGTCAGCCATAATTAAGCCCACCATCTAATATTATAGTCAATGGGTCATTCATGCATCATCCGGCACTATAAGAACCCCCATGACCTTCTTTATCCTTTCCATGGGGATCAAAGCGGGCAACCCCATCTTTACAGCTATTACACTAACGTCGGTAGGACCTAAAGTTTTCTTAAAATCGGTCTTCCTAGAGATTGAGGCCATAAGTCCTACGAAAATTCTAAAAATATGGAAAAACTAGAGAAATCCCCTAAAAGGAAGTTGTTTTCCTAACCACACTTACGAATAGTCATTGTGCATGTCGGAGAAGAAGGATAATCATCGAAAAAATTGGAATCGCCGAGCATTGCAGAGAAATCACTGAGTTTGCCAAAGTTTTTCACAAATTTGCAAAGTAAAAGCTTATAAAATGGCAAGGGGTGCCCTTATATAGGTAAATGGATCTAACCATAGCCGCTCCCTCATCATGCTTTAAATCTGGGATGTCTAGCTATAACTCCACATCCGAACCGTTGAATCCTAAAAGGCACACATTCATGATTTGAATTGAGGCTCCAAATTTAACAGTGTACCACACACACCTACCAGGCACGTCGACTCAAACAGTCACAACTAAAATATCATCATTGTATATTTAATATATAGTACACACACCCTTATTGCACAAAAAAATTCATGTCTGTCTTTTCTCGGGAAGGCGTAACGGTTCAAATCATTACACGCGCATCCCATCAATGCCAAGTCGTGGATGAACCCCTGATATGATTGGGTTGATTAAATACCTTGTCAAGCTTTTTTCAACCTTTTGATAGAATTCATCAGTTTTTAGTGGCTCGCCCTTCGTGTAAGGGCCTCGCCAGAGCTCCTTTCAGCTTTGAGATAGGCTTCATCAGCTTTCAACGACTTGCTCTCCGTGTAAAGGCCTCTCCAGAGCTCCTTTCAGCCTTGTGATAGGCTTCATCAGTTTGAGTGGCTCACCCTCCTTGTAAGAGCCTCAAAAGAGCTCCTTTCATCATTGTGATAGGCTTCATCAGCTTTCAATAGCTCACCTACCGTGTAAGGGACTCTCCAGAGCTCCTTTCACCTTTGTACTAGGCTTCACTAGCTTTTAAGGATGGCAAAAAAACTGACAAATCCGATACCCGCGGGCCCCGCCCGAACGGGGCGCGGATAACCCGCTTAATTGGGTATTCAGGGCGGGGAATTATGCCCAGGGGACGGGTAACGGGCGCCCTGCCCCGCCTCGTTAAATTTTTTTTTTTAGAATTCAATAATTTAAATGAAAAATTTCATAAAATTTCATTAGGTCTGATAGAAAATAGCAATTAAAATTATTTGTCTAAATCTACTGAATATGGACAATAAAAATAAATTATCAAAAACTAAAAAAAGAAAAAAAATTAAACGGGTAGTAAACGGGACAAGGACCCGACCCCGCCCCGCCTCGCCTTAAACGGGTAACGGGGCGGGGAGGGTCCCCCACCCCGTTGCCATCCCTACTAGCTTTCGGTGGCTCGCCCTCTATGCAAGGGCCTTGCCAGAGCTTCTTTCAGCTAGTGATAGGCTTCATCAGCTTTTAGTGACTTGCCCTCCGTATAAGGGTCTTGTAAGAGCTCATTTTAGCTCCTTTTAACCTTGTGATAGGCTTTATTAGCTTTTAGCTGCTCGCCCCCATGTTAGGGCCTTGTAAGAGCTCCTTTTAGCTTTGTGATAGACTTCATCAGCTTTTAGTGGCCTGCCCTCCGTGTAAGGGCATTGCCAATCTTCTTTCAGTCTTGTAATAGGTTTCAACAGCTTTCAGTGGCTTGCCCTCTGTGCAAGGGCTTCGCCAAAGCTTCTTTTAGCCTTATGATAGGTTTCATTAGCTTTTAGTGGCTCGTCATCTGTGTAAGGGCCTCATTAGAGTTTCTTTCAGCCTTGTGTCCAATTATTTCTTAAGTCTGCGCATTCTATGAATAGCCACGCTTGGACTTGGGGGACTAGTGTGCTACGGTACAAATGTACCCCTCCGCAAGAGTGCTGACCAAGTTGAAATAATCCAGAAACAAAATGTGAGATACATTCTTTAACCTTAAATTATATGCTGTTCATTGAGGCTCTAGTTAAAGCCACATGGAAAAGCCTATTGCAAAAATATACGAGCACAAGCGCCATGTGGTTATTGTGACACACCAATATGGCTGAGACGATAGGAAAGAGCCGAACTCATATGACGAAACCAAATTCATTCGTTGCAACTAAGCCACTTCAACTGAGGTGGACCACACGAGGAACCTCAAGATAATCTTAATAAAAGATCTTATTGCAAGTGGATGATTTGACTTGTCACTGAAAAGGCTGCCCCACTCAATCAGTTGGTCATGTCAAGTCTTATCGTCGCCGCACCCATTGCAGCCTTGCCTAAGAATGAATGATTGATGCTTATGACATAGGAAGTCCAGCAGCGTAGATGAAGCCACATGTACCTTCATCCAACAGTTCACCTTTACAGTCTCATACTATAAAAGTTCACACATAGTTCCATTTAAAGGTAATGCAAGCTCACATTCTCAGACTATACTCATACTTTTTTCTCTTGTTCTATTCTATATAGTACCCCCAGTTTCGACCACCTTTTACTTTGATAAATCAATCCTAAGCCTGTCACATATCCAATCATATATTCTACCCTATTAACTTGACCGTTGAAGTGCTTGCGGCCACCTCTCCTATCGTCAAAGTTTGGTCGTATGCCCTAACGGTGTGTTCAAGTGTGCATGACTATAGCTTATATGGACGCTACAGGAATTGGATTGGGATTCGTTGGTTACGTCACTTCTACAAAAAGTGTGGTCAATAGATGGTGTGAAATTTAGTTTTGTAATCTGACATTTAATAATTTGTTGAGATATTCAATAGCATCCTCTCTCTATATTCTTCTTATTTTCTTGTTTACTCTCTCCCAATTCTATTTTTCTTTACTTTGGTTTCGATTGTAGGTGATTTCAACTGGGTTAATTCATTCATCAAGCTGTTTGAGTTGGTGGTTCCGAATTGAGGTACAGTTCATGACAAATCTATAATACATTAAATATCGCACCGAGCGATAATCATTTTTTTTACGATATAGTCCTACTACAATTCAATTATTTCAATAATACTTTACATTTCGTTTTTCAATATGTATTGAATTTACAAAATGTAATAAATACTACAAAATCCGTGTTCATACATGTATTCCCTATTATTAATTCTCGATTAATCCACATTCACATTCATTTAATTAATATTAATTAGAATTTTACATTCACATTCATGTCCTCATCTTTGTTATTAATTCTTAATTAATTAATATTCACCTTCATTTAATTAATATTAATAAGAATTTCACATTCAAGAATGCAGTTCATTACTCATGTTCATGTATGTTAATTAGTATTCAATTTCACTTGATGAAAAATTAAATTATATTCATTTAGTAAATGATTTAACATTCATTATCACGTATATATTCTTTGGTATTAATTCTAATTAATTTACATTCACATTAGTTCATGTATCAGACCATTTATTTTCATTTATGCATTTAGTTGTAATTCTATTACTCACACTCAAATATGCATTTTATTATTTACGTGCATGTATAATAATTAACATTTATTTTCAAGAGTATGCATTTCTCTCATATTTAGATTAAAAGATAAATGGAGGATCAAATAATACTTTCACAACACTTATAAAGTATTTCAGAATAACGTGCAACACACGTTAAACTCTGACTAGTATAATAAATAGAACGAAAACTAATAATTAACACTTCACTGAAACGAACCTGCAAGCAGATGTTGCGGAACCGTTCTTAAGCATTGCTCATATAGAAAGCACGGTGACACTTCGAGGAAATCTCCCGTCTTTCCAGCTTCTTTACGTAGTAAACAAGCTCATCTGAGCCTCGACGACGCTTCTTTGCCACCACTCGCCATCCAGAGCATGGCCTTAGACTCACTGTTATTTTACTCATATCCATCTCAAAACTCAACATTGATATACAACATTTACATAAAAAAATTAAATTTTATGCACATACAATTCATACGCAATGCGTATATGCATTTCAACTCGAAAAGTATACAAGTTGGGTGGAAGTCATTTTGGGTTTGAACCTTTTTCAATGAATAAAAAAACCCAAAATCTCAGGACCAAGGAAAAGTTCAGGATTTTCCATCCAATTATTCAAACAAGATCCACGAGATAAATTTCACTTGCTCTCCTTTCCCAAAATGAGGTACTGATTACTCTCTGAACATATATGCACAAACGCGGATATATATATATATATATATATATATATATATATATATATATATATATATATATAGATTGAGTAGGACAATTTATATATATCTGTGTATGTGTAGGACAATTTATATAGATTGAGTCTCTATGTGAACGTGCGTAGGCATAGTATAGTGATATATGGAGAAAGATGAATATACTGTTTTTAAAAGAACTTGATGTCCGACTCTAGTTCAAAATTCAAATGAATAAAAAGAAAGGTACAAGAGCCTTTCCATAAACTTTTTAAAGGCACATGCTTTTGTTGAAACTTTATAAAACTTTAAACGTTATAAAATTAGAAACTTTTAAAACTTGAAAACCTAAATTCCTTTATTCCAAGATAATTCATGTCAATTCACCAAGAAAATTAATAATGCAGAACATACCTTCATTTTTTGAGAATAATTCTTTAATACTTGATCTTGATTCCAGATCTTAAATCTTGATTATTGGCTCTTTAAATCTTAATTTCTTGTTCTTCAATTTAATTCTTTCAATCCTTCTTCTTGATTCTTGATTGTGGGTTTTGAATCTTCCTCTTCAATGTGTTTTCTCTATTAATTCTTGTATTGGTGGGATGATACAAAGCATGAGAAAATTGCTTATAAATTAGGAACCAAGCCCTATATATAATTTTCATATGTATTCGACCCATCGTTAAATACAAACCCTAATGGATCTAGTCTCTATACATATAATTCGGCCCACACTTTATTTAGATGCCCTAAACCCAACAATTTAATTCTTTATTAGATCACTTTAATTGAACTCAACTTTAAGATAATTTTATATTCAATTAATTACATATTTATGCCCACAGTGACAAATTAATAAACATAATAATCTCTCACTTGGGCCACATATGTTACCTTATAAATATTTATAACCTTATAAAGTCAAATTTTTTACTATGATAACTAAAAGTATCTCCGAACAATTTCATCCATTGATTATATCAATATAGAATCAAAGCGGTTTTCGTTACAAATATCATAACTAAACCCTCAATGGTCACGTATATCAATACAATCAAATGACACGAATCAAGTGTGGATGTGTAGCATAGAAATTACATGTAATGTGATCCAAACATGCATATTTCCAACTGGTCCTATCTTATTTTTTAATGAGATCAACAACAAACTTTAATCAAAGTGGAACTGAACTGAATACTTTATTTCTGAAAGAAATCGAATATCCATTGATAAAAATATGTGTCTAAAACAGACAACATCCAAATACAAACTCCCACTAAACTATATCATCAAAAGATGTAACACCCATGTGAGTTTTATGCTCATGAAAGACCTTAGGTGATAGCTATTTAGTAAATGGATCCATGATTATGAAGTTTGTCGTAATATGCTTTATAGAAGTCTAACCACTCTAAATTATTTTCTTGACAACTAGGAACTTAATGTCTATAAACTTGACATCATTAGGCTCCTATTGGAATACAAGACTGCCTGGTGTTTCAGAATAACTAAAGTGGTATTTCAAATTCGTCCAAAATATATAGCCTGGTGACAATATTTTCCAGTCATATTCCATTATCAAAATCAAAATATCCAATGATCTCCAATTGGTCTGATTTTCATGAACGTGGTCATATATTTTTTATTTCTCTATAGATATCGAATAACCTAATGGCTGCTTTCCAAATTTCAATCCCTGAGTTAGTTAATTACCTGCCTAGCATTCCAACAACGAATGCTATATCTGGATATGTTCAAACCTAAGTATATATTAAATTCTCAACTATTGAAGTACATGAATATTTTCTGTATTTTTCTTTACTTAAATTTATCCTTAGGGTATTAATCGAGACTAAATTTGTCTCCCTTAATAGTAGGTATATCACCTGATTTACATATTTGCATCCTGAATCTCTTAAGAACCTTATTGATATAATTCTTTTATGATAATAAAAAATACACCGAGAATGATCCCCGTATATCTATATCGATTTTTCATTTCAAAATTTTATAACAGAAATCTCTTAGTTTCGTGTAATAACCTTATATCATTGCAGGCAATCAATATGTCATCGACATACAATACCAAAAAATATACTTACTCATATTGAACTTGTGATATAAACAATCATCAACTGAATTTATCTCAAAATCAAATGATATAATTATTTGATGAAATATTACGGGAAACCAACTTAAGCCCGTAGATGGATTTTTTAATTTGTAAACCATCTGACATAGCTTAAGATCAAAATATGTTTTTCATAGAAATCGGAAAAAAGTCTCTTTAATGTCAAGTTTTTCTTTTGAGTAAAGTCATTTGCAACAAAACGAGCCTCATATCTCTCCACATCACACTTCAAATCCCTCATAGTTTTAAATATCTAATTACAACCAATGTGTTCCGCACTTTCAAGTAATAGGATGAGTTTCCAAACGTCATTGTTACTTATAAACTTTACCTCTTTAAGCATGATATCAATCTACTCTTTAGAATTATTCCTTTACATGGCTTGAAGAGATTGATTAGTTATTCTTCCATCAATCCATTACATCCTTATTTTCTTGGAAAAAAACTATAAAGTTATCCAGACCTGTCTCTCTCTTTTTTGATAGTGGATTTCCCTAATGACATTTGTTCTTGAGGTTGTTGAGTTTGTTTTCTAGAACAATCTCTTAATTGTGTGTAGGAGATTTTTTAATATTGTCTTGATCCGAAATTGCTTCTTGATCAAAATCTAGAGCAAGAATTTGTCATTGGTCCTGATCATGTCAATTGCAACAAAAAAATATATGCATACTCTTCCCCCCATGATAAAATCCTTAAGCTTATAATCTTATCTCCCCCGTAAACTCTACATCTTCAAAAAATCGGACATTTTTCGTTTCGAAATCGACCTAATAGTGGGATCTTTTTAAAAAAATTTGTAATCCCTTAACAATTGTTTTACTTGGAACTTTGTTGAGAATTTAAGCTGCAGTATTTAGTGCTTCTACTTAGAGAGATTCAAATGTACAGTGGGATGATTCTACATTCCTCTAGAATTTTAGCAAAAAACCTTGGACATTGTTCTCCTGATCCTTAATATCTGTTATAGTATTCACCACTATGATAAGATCTGACTTATTAAATTCTTTTACATAGTTATTTTTCAACCTTAACCTTGTATGTCTTGAACATGTCCAGTGTTTGAGATTTCTTATAGAAGAGATATATGTAGTTATAGTGAGAAAAATTCGTTTATGAACATAATAAATTATTGTTGACCATTCCAAGAAATCGAAATGAATGGTCCATAGGTATTCGTATGAATTAGTTCTAAAATGCTAGAAATCCTATTGGCACATAATCTCCTTATGTTTATTTGTTTTCTCTTAATGTAATTAATATAAACACTTAAATCTGAAAATTAAGGGAATCAAGAATTCCTTCCGATACAATATTTTCCATTCTCTTTTGAGGGATGTTACATAATCGCTTGTGACATAACGAAGTAAAATTCTCATTAATTAATTTATGCTTGATACCATGTGAATTCACATGCAAGGTTTCTTTATAAGAGACGGTCATGTTAACATATTTAAGTTATCGTAACTGGATAAAGAACTGGTACCTATAGTATTTGAACTAATAAAAAGATCAAATTGACTATTTTCAACTGAACAATAGTAACTTAATTTGTCTAATATAGAAATAGAAACCAAAATTTCGTCTAAAAGACGGTACCACAAATATCTATTTCATATTCAAATCATAACTACTATTTAATAATAACCTAAAAGTCCCTATAGTTTCAAGCTTAACTGATTTGTCATTTTTCCACATAGATAAATCTTTTAGTATCAATTGGCTTTTTGCTATTTAAGTAACCTCACATAGACACACTTATGTGAGTGGTGACACTAAGAATTTTATCCACTAAGTGTATCTAGGTATTGAAACTAAATTAACCTCAAAACAAGCCAAAGTGAGAAGTGTACTTTTTTTTACATGCCAAGCGTGGTATTTAGTACAGTATCTCTTTATGTATCCCAAATTTTCACAAAAGTAAAAGCCAGATTTATCATTTTTCAGGCTTTTGTTGTTTATTTTGAACCGAATCGGATGCAGCTTTCTAACTCTTTATAACTTGTCCTTAAAGCTTTATAACTTGTCCTTAAAGGTACTTGTCAAGTGAGTAATATCAGTTTTAATTTACTTTAGCCTTTCTTTTTCTTACACACAATATGGAATGAGCTCATCAAGAGTCCACTTTTTCCTTTTAATATTTGTAACTGACCTTAAATTAGTTGAATTGTGCAAGAATAGAAATCAAAATTAAATACACAAGAAAGTCATCAGATAGCTCAACATTTCACGCTTTTAGTTTTGAAGCAAGATGAGACATTTTCATGATGTATTCCCTTATACTTTAGTGAAGTTCCGGCCTTATTACCTTTTTCAAAACGTTTTTTTTTTTTTCAATTTCATAAAAAAAATCCTTGGTAGTAGTTACATTATTGAACACAACTTCCCTGAATGCTGCTAGAATTTCACGTTTCATGATTATAAGACTTATGCGGTTTGAATGATCTCGCTTATCCTAATTGCATTTTTATTAGCGGAACTTTTATCCGTAAGAGTAGTAGATTGTTCACTCCTAAATGTAAGGTCTAGATTCATGCCTCCAAGAACGATATAAACGCTCTCTTTCCAGCCCTTAAACTTTAGTTCTAGCACATGAATTACATTGATGTTGGCAGATATTGCAGAAGTTGATGGATTCATTGAATAGATAACTTAAACATAATTAATATGTTCACATATGAATCCGTATTGGACAATTAATAATTTTAATTAATGATGAACCTCATCACAAGAGATCGAACACAACATTGATATTTAGTCTTTGGATAGAAATACCAACTTGTAAGTGGTACTTTTAGTATAGTAATCAAATATTGACAATAAATTCAGTCAAATATCAAGTCTATCTTTGGACCGACTCAATGTTCATATAATGGAAAACTTTACAATTGTCACATGTTTATCACCACAAGTGTGTAAATAATTCGGCCAAATATTAACTTTCCTTTGGGCCCTTTGATGAACAATAGTATTGAATCAAATTTTTCCAAATTATTTATACGAGTTTAAACAGAGACAACTTGTGAAGTAGCATCAGGATAAAACTGGTGTTTCTTGGAATTTGATACCGTTAGGTTCAAATTTAAATTGATTTGAAAGACGGTTGCTTAATTCTTAATTCTTTGAAATTTAAGGTTAAAATTCACGTCCCAAAATTGAAAATTCCAAAGTATGAATTTCAACCTTAAAAACTATTTATTGAATCTCAATGATTTAACATGGAGTTTGCTCTGATACCACTTGTTGAAACTTTATAAAACTAAAAACTTTTAAAACTTGAAAATCTAAATTCCTTTATTCCAAGATCATTCATATCAAATCACTAAGAAAATTAATAATGCGGAACATACCTTAATTCTTTTAGAATAATTCTTTAATACTAGATCTTGATTTTGGATCTTGAATCTTGATTATTGGCTCTTTAAATCTTGATTTCTTGTTCTTCAATTTAATCATTTCAATCATTTTTCTTAATTCTTGATTATAATTGTTGATTGTGGATTTTGGATATTCCTCTTCAATATCCTTTCTTTATTAATTCTTGTGTTGATGGGATGACACAAAGAATGAGAAAATTACATATGAGTTGGGTATCATAACTATATATATATAGTTTCCATATGTATTCGATCCATCGTCAAATACAAACTCTAATGAATCCGGTCTCTACACATATAATTCGGCTCACACTTTATTTAGATGATCTAAATCCAACAATTTAATTCTTTATTAGATCACTTTATTTGGGCCCAACTTTAAAATAGTTTTATACACAATTAATTACATATGTAGGCCTAAAATGACAAATTAATAAACCTAATAGCTTTTTAATTTAGATCATGTTTGAAAATGATTATAAACGATTTAAATTATAAACAGATGGAAAATGAGTGATAAATAAGTGAATACGTACTATGAATACTTTGAATGTGTAAATAAAAAGTGGTGGTTTTTAGTTTCGAATAAAATCTCAATCTCCAATGCAGTGAATATTTGCAATAGTAAGTGTTGGAATGTAAGTATGATAGAGATATCTTAACTCCGGACATAGTGATCAATTCGTTAAGAAGTAAAGAATTAGAGCTTAAGGTTGATAGAATTGGGAAGGATTTTGAGAGTTTGTCTGTGAGAGGTAGACTTATGGCTAGGTAAGTCAATGGTCAGAGTTATCAAGGGAGCAATCATAATAATTCTAATAAGAAGGGAAAATGGAGCTCTAGATCTAAGTCTAGGAGTGGAATTAGGAAGTGCTATGGGTGTGGGGAGACAGTACATTTTATAAAAGACTGTTATAAGAAGAGGAATGAACAGAGAGAGATGAGAGTGGATGAGGAGAATGTTGTTGAACCCCTAGATGAGAGGCCTGTTGACGTGTATGTGGTGACGAACCCACTTCTGATTTGAATACTGTCAATTGTGTAGATGACAATGGTCAGGAGAGTGAATGGATTCTGGATTCAGGGTGTACATTCCATATGACCTCTAGAAGACCTTGGTTAGAGAACTTTAAGGATCTTGATGGTGGAGAGGTGGTTATGGGTAACAATGTAGCTTGTAGTATTAAATGAATTGGTAGTGTGACTTTGAAGTTTGACAATGGATATACCTTTACTTTAGAAAGAGTAAGGTATATTCCTGATTTGAATAGGAACTTGATTTCTATGGGTAATCTAGATGACATAGGCCGGCAAGGCCAAATTGGTAATGGTTCTCTGAAAGTAATTAAGGGTTTCTTAGTTATTTTCAAAGGTACCAAGATGAATGGTATATATGTCACTAAAGCCAGTGTAGTTCAGAGTCACATTGCTGAGTCTTCTAGTGCTGAGATTGATGCTACCCTGAAGTGGCATAATAGGCTAGCTTATGTGAGTGGAAAGGGCTTGCATATTTTGAATAAGAGATGGGCTTTTGGTAAGAATGTGACATTTAATGAAGCCGATGTACCCTGTTTGAGTAAGAAAGTCTCTAGTGACATTCCTGAGAGGAATGAGGATGAGGAGACTAGAATGCAAATGAGTTTGGATCATTCTCCTAGACTTGTTGATGATGAACAAGTTGAGAATTAGTTTGTTGAGGATAATGATGGTGTCACTGGTTCTCATGAACCTGTTGAAGGTGGTGAACATGACTTAGTAGGTGATGTGGTTGATCTTCTAAGTGATTATCAACTTGCTCGTGATAGAACTAGAAGGGAGATTAGGGAACCCATGAGGATGGGTGATTATCAATCCTTTGCTGTTTTGTCATATCAAGACTTAGTTTTCAAGGAGCCTAAATCTTATGAGTGGCTAGGTGCTATGGAAGAAGAGATGAAGTCCCTTGTGAAAAATAATACTTGGAAATTAGTTCCTAGACCTAAGGATAAGTCCTTGGTGGACTGTAAGTGGGTTTATAGTATTAAGGATGATAGTTCTTCTAAAGAGCCTCTTAGGTTTAAGGCTAGACTTGTTGCAAAGGGGTTTACTCAGAAACCTGGTATTGATTATAATGATATTTTCTCTCCTGTTGTGAAATATACTACTATAAGAGCCATACTTGTTTTGGTTGCTCAATATGGTTTAGAGCTAGAACCAATAGATGTTATAACTACCTTCTTGCATGGTGACTTGTATGAAACGATTTATATGATACAACCTCAAGATTTTGTTGATTCGAAAAGGCATAATCATGTTTGTTTGTTTAATAGATCTTTATATGGTTTGAAACAATTACCTAGACAATGGTATATTAGATTTGACAATTATGAGTCTTCTATTGGCTTTGTGCGAAGTGCATTTGATCATTGTCTTTATTTTAAAAGAAATGATAAGAATGATGTGATTGTTTACTTAGTTTCGTATGTTGATGATATGCTATTGGTTGGACATAAAATGAGTGATATAAATGACATCAAGAAGGATTTAAGTGCTGAATTTGAAATGAATACTTTGCCTCTTGCTTGTCATTTTAAATTGAGTAAAGAATAACGTCCACATGATGAATCTGATATTAAATACATGCAAAAGGTGCCTTATGCTAATGCTTTTGGATATGTTATGTATACTATGTTGTGTACTTGTCCTGATATTGCATATGCTATTAGTATTTTGAGTATATTTATGGCAAACCGTGGTCTTGTACATCGGACTGCATTAAAATGGCTTTTAAAATACTTGAAAAGGTTCTGCAAACTTAGGATTGCATTTTAAATTTTGTAAAGAGGGAGTTGTGTTGAAAGGGTATGTGGATTCTGATTATGCTAGTAATAAGGATAATAAGAAATCAACAACTGCATATGTGTTTACTTTGTGTGGTACTTGCATTAGTTGGAAGTCTCAATTGCAGTCTATTGTTACCTTATCTACTACTGAAGCTATAAAAGAGTCTTTGTGGCTTAAAAGCTTGTTATATGAACTAAATGAATTACATGATCCTGTTGTGGTTTATTGTGATAGTTAAAGTGATATTCTTTTGTGTAAAAATCATGTTTTTCATGATATGACTAAACATATAGATGTTAGGATGCATTTCATTAGAGATATAGTTCATAAATAATCTATTCTACTTGAGAAAATCCCTACACAATTTAATCTCGCGGATATGGGAACAAGGGTACTTCCTCTTTCAAGTGTAAATCTTGCTTACAAATTCTAAAAATTGATTCTGGGTGAATTTTGTGTTTCTGCAGGTGGTGACCTTCTTGGTGTGGTGTTATTAAACACTAATGTGTTTGGTGGTTTATGGCATTGTCATCAAGGGGAGATTTGTTGGAATGTGATGCCATTTTTGTCATTAGCTTTCTAACTATTTTGGGCAATGATGAAATGGGCTAAGCTCAAATTGCTGGAAATGTTTTTGAAGAAAAACCATTGCCCGAAATAACACATAAGGACTGGCCCAAAATATCCGGCCCAAATTCACTACCACTTGGAGCTGCTCTGACCGTTGGATGGGAATTAAATCAATGGTGATGGCTTGGGCTATTTATACCAGCTGAACCGTCCCTAGAAGCTCTAATTCCTCGTTCGTGTTCTCTCGTTTTCTCTGTGAAACTTCTGGGTTTCCTCTGCCTTCAGTTTTCTTCGTGATTCCATCTTCTTTTCTATGTAATACTTAGTGTATGATTAAAACTTTTGGTTTTAATCTTCAGTCTTGGTGATTGTGTGCCTTCGTAGTTTGAGGAGAGGGTTTTCTGTTGTTGGCAGTGTGGTTTTTTCCTTTGTGTCATTGAGTAGCCATGTGGTAGTGTGATTAGGGTTCTTGGTGTGGTTTGAGGCCGTTCTTGTGTACAAAAGGGTACAATGAATTTGTTTCTGAGCCCTATATTAATAATGAATTGGTTTCGTTATTGTACTATCAATTTCTGTTAATTTCAGTTAATTCTTCCGTTTTTCGTATTTTGCCTTACAGTGAGGTCGAACTTCATATTCTTAACAGTCTCATAATTATTTGTGGAATGGAATGAAGTTGCAACATTCTTGATGAGATTGGATTTGCAATTGTCGAAGTTAGGCTCGTTTCCTATGAACCATAGTAATTGAAGTTTTTAAAGCAATTGCTATGTCGGAATAAGCGCATCACCTATAATGTGCAGCCTTAAAAGAATTTATAAATCATTGTGTAATGTGAACAAAATTTGAAATTTTAAGATCAAGGTTTTATCCTATTAGAACATTAGGGTTTGTTCAAAGCATAAGTTCAAGGGTGTCCCAAGTTGTTCATTTTGATATCTAGTATTATTGAGAAAATATTGGGGATTGGCCAGCGCAGTAGTTGTTTAAAGCTTAGGGTCCGTTTGATTGCAATGGTGGAAAATGGGTGGAAAGAAAATGTTTTACAGGGAATTGATTTTCTTAGAAAATGTTTTACTGAGAATTGTAATTAATTGTGTTTGATTGGTATAATTTTTTATGGAAAATGTTGAAAGTTTGGTGTCCATTTGGCTTCGTTTTTATGGAATTTGTCCATTAAAGTGATAATTTTTTCTACCATTGGGTCTAAAATGTGTTCCAATTGTAAAAAAAAAAAAATTTGAAAAAAAAATTTGAAAAAAAAAAATTTACCATTCCGAATATTCTTCGTTTGACTTTGTTTTGCATGGAAGTTGTCAATAAAAGTGAAATTTTTTTTTTACCACTGTATCTAGAATTTGTTCCCATTGCAAAAAAAAAAAAAAAAAAAAGCTGGAAAATATTTTTTCACCTAATAGGTGAAAAAACATTTTCCACCATTTGTGCATCAAAGGGTTGTACCTAGAAAAAGGGAGGAAAACATTTTCCATGGAAAATTTCGCATATCAAACAGTCAAAAAAGTGAAAGTAGGAAAATATTTTCCTACTTACATGGAAAATTACGCGAATCAAACAGAGCCTTAGTTATTAAACAGTCTTCTATTTTTCTAGTTTAATTTTTTATTCTTGGCTATAAATGATTAATTAATTAATTATATTATTTTGTCCATTTATCTAAATAGTATTATATCTTTTTCTTGATAAATGTCAATTACAATTTTAGAAACACTAATCAGAATACTGTCATCATGTATACATATTTTTCGTGTCATTTCTAGTATGTTAAAATATGTTTAAAAAAGCATGTAAATAATTTGATTATATTCGAGATCTATTAAAATATGTTAAAATTTATATGTAAATAATTTGCTTATTAGAAACTAATTTATCAATGGAGGGCCCGTAAATATTTAGGTAAAACCCTATTAATTAAAATGTTGTCTATTTGCTTATGTGGCCATATGTTTTAGGAAATTATGGAAGCATTGGAGATGTTCTAGTATAATAGGATGATTATATTGTCGTTACAATTTTTATTTGATACACCATATTTTAATTACAGTTAGGCTCTTGCTCATTGTAGCAATAATTGCAGTTAGGCTATTTAACTATCTAGAACGTCAAGTTGGTACTCCAACTATTTGAAAGAGTCAAGTTGATCCTCCAACTATCTTGAAGGTTCAATTTGAACCTCCAACTATCAGAAGGTTCAAGTTAGTCCTCCACTATCTGGAAGGGTCAAGTTAGTCATCCAACTATCTGGAAGGGTCAAGTTAGTCATCAACTATTTGGAAATGTTAAGTTGATAATCCAACTATTTAGAACGGCCAAGTTGGTCCTCTAACTATCTAAAAATGTCAATTTGGTCCTCCAACTACATAGAACATTCAAGTTGGTCCTCTAACTATTTGAAAGTGTCAAGTTGACTATCTAGAACGATCAAGTTCATCCTCCAACTATTTCAAAATGTCAACTTCATCCTCAAACTATCTGGAAGGTTCAAGTTAGTCTTCCAACTATCTAGAACGGTCAAGTTAATCCGTCCACTATCTGAAAAGGTCTACTTGGTCCTCCAACTATCTTAAAATATCAAGTCGATCCCCTACTATCTACAACTGTCAAGCTGGTCCTCCAACTATCTTGAAGGTTCAAGTTGAACCTCCATCTATCTGGAAGGGTCATGTTGATCATCTAATTATCTGGAAGGTTCAAGTTATGATCAACTTGGTCCTCCAACTATCTAGAACGGTCAAGTTGTTCCTCAAGCTATCTAAAAAGTTCAAGTTGGTCCTCTAACTGTCTGAAACTGTCTAGTTGATCTTTCAAGTATCTAAAGCGATTTTGGATGCACTATTTCACTTCAAAGCGCCTATGAACAATGTTAATTTCTCTTACAATGAATGGAATAAACTACTTATTTGAAAGCCTATGCAAAGACAACAATGGGCACAATCGATCGTTGATCCCATGTCTATTGGCGATTGAAGGAGTTTCATGTTTGCCATTCGTTCTGATTGATCCAATAGTAAATTTCGTTGATATTTCTGTACAATTGATGATTCATTAACAAATTCTAGCTTTTTATACTTTTCTATTTTATTTTATTCAGTTCTTCACGATTCGATTCATTAGCTCCCCCTTATACTAAATTCACTCTTACTGTATGAAAAAAAATTATTTATTTAGTCATCCCAAAAAAATGTGATGAGAGCTAAGATTTGTTTGGGAAATGTGATTATTGTTCTTTTGAATTTGATGATTTTGTATGAACTATACGGCTAATTCTGATTAAATGTGTAAAAAGCTCAGAAAATTATTCGGGAACATAAGAAAAGAGTTTTGAGATTCTGGTAATTTATTTAGAATTATTCTAGTTGTATATCAAGAATTGTACATAAGGGTCTACACCCCCCTCACATGAGGGGTGGGACCCATTGAAATAATATTTTTTTATTCGAGCGGGTCCCACCCCCCATGTGAGAGGGGTGTAGACCCTTATGTATGGGGTGATGTACCCCTAGCAATGCTCATTTATTTAAGTGAAAATAGACGGCTTTTAGTGTGTGTGTGTGTGTGTGTTTATTTATTTATTTATTTTGTTTTGATTGGTTGAATTTTAAACTGTTGATTTATGGGAGGAGTGGGCAAAAAATGAACGGTGGTGATGTTAACGAAGTGGCGGCAGCTCTTGCGGGTCCACCCCAGTCGATCCTCTGGCGGATACACATGGGATCGTTATACCAGTGTGAGGTCAAGTGATACCACATAAATTTTTGTTTTTTTTTTAAAATTCTATAGTTGGCCTTTACCGTTGACTGCTCACTTTTATAGACTACAATTTACTCTATTCTTTAATAATAATAAATAAAAAAATCCTCCTACAATCTCAAAATAAACTCTCCGTCAATCTCTATTCTTCTATGAAATTTCTATATTTGAAATTAAAGGTTTTAATATTTATGTTTGATATTCTCACCTTTTTTCTTTCCTTTTCCTCTAATTTTTCATTCAAATATGTTTCTCTTCGGTGGGGTTTGTGTTGTAATCGTCAAGTTTTAATTGGATTTGGGACTTGTATTGCCTGGTAGTCGGATATGCAATGTTGTAAATCGCCCCTAAAGCGCCAGGCAAGATCAGAAGAAGACACTCGAGTGAAATTTGCTAAAGCCTACTAGCCTTGGAGCGCTTGAGTTTTGCTCGATCTTCCTTAAGAAGCCCAATAACGCGCCTGATTTCGCTCAAGCGGTATTTTGGGCGAAAAAACTCTTTTTAACTTCCATCATTTAAAAAAAAAATAAAAAATTCATGGATGCAAATAGTGCATTATCATAATTAAAATTCTTAGCTTGGTCTCATTATCACTGCATAACTTAGCTTACTTGCATTAACATAATTAAAATTCTTAATTGAGGTTTTAAACCTAAGCTCAGTTTTATAACATATGCAAATCAAATTTTAATAAGCCGGTTAGTGTTTAGTGGTTAAATTATGAACAAAAATGCTAAACGGACAGTGTCGGCCCTTGATATTTACTGTTGAAAATCAGATTAAGGGTCAAGTTGAAGCCACATCGGCCCCCTGTTTTTGGGTCGGTCACCGACCCTGTTATTGTAACGTATCTCAATTATGAATTGGACTAAGGGCAGTTGGATAAGGTTTTTAAAAAGTCAAAATTTGCTTTTGAGATTAAAAAATATTTTTCGAATATGTTTGAATAATTTTTTAAAAATGCTTTTTCCGATTAAAAGTAATTTTAAAAAAAGTTGGTCTAATGAAATGATTTTTCCCTTTAATTTTTTGATTATACATAATGTAAGTGTTCAAACGTAGGGACCACATGATACTGTGATTGTTCTGCCATTTTTTGAGAAATTTTGATAAATTCGATCTTGATAGCGACTGTGCATTTCTTTATATGAACTTTTCAGGTAAAACTATTGACACATATGATAACAAGAAGTATAATTAAAATTAAGTTTGAGGCCTCATTTGAGTCATTTGAAAATTTTCATTCTCATTTTTTTACTCATTTTTAAATATACATTTTTTAATAAAATAATATTTTTCATCACATCGATAACTTCTCTTTCTTTTTCAACCACACATTCTCCATCAATTAGAGATGGCAAAGGGGCCGAGCGACTCGTCGACTCGGCTCGTACTATTCATGCCCACGAGCTGCTCGGGCTCGTCAAAAAACAAGTCCGAGCACGAGCCGAGCGGGCTGGCTCGCTAGGCGAGCCGAGCCGGCTCGGCTCGCACTATTCATGAGCTGCTCGGCGAGCAGCTCGTGGGCTCGTGTTATATATATAAAAAAATAAAAATTAAAAATTAAAAAAAAAACTAAAGTAAGTGACCAGAACGGTCACTGATTTTCAGTGACCGTTTGGTCCTATTTTTTTTTTAATTTTTTTTTATATTATTTTTGTTCTCCTATAAATACCTACCTATTACAACAATTTTTTCTCACCAAACTTTTACAATTTCATTCTCTAATCTCTACTCTACTCTACTTTCTACTCTCTACTACAATTTACAAATCATTATCAACCATTTCATTCATTTATTCTATAATCCTCTTCTACATTTTTTTACATTATTATCTTGATTTTACAATTCAATTTCTATTATCACAAATGGATCCACGAGCATTTGTTGAAAATATGTTCAGTATGGAAGACGAAACACATGCCCAAAATCAATTTGAGAATGAATTCGCCGGTCCAAATGAATTACCAATTCCAGAAAACATTGAAAATTTCGACGTTCGTGAAGGTAGTCATCCAAATCCAATTGATTTGGATGACATTGATGTTGATTCTAGTGTTCCAATTGATTTGGAACAAGATGAACCTACATTAAATATTCCCGATGCAAGAGGGAAGAGAAAGAGGAAGAAGCAGACAAAATGTTGGGACCATTTCAAATTGGTTCAAACTGGTCGTGTGGTTAATGGAATTTCAGAAACCAAAGCAGTATGTAAATACTGCCAACAACGACTGACATGTCAAAGAGGCATTGGAACCACCCACCTCAACCGTCACTACAAAACATGTGCGGCCAAACATGGGATTCTTCCAGCTGGTCAAACGCAACTACAGTTTGGCACTCCAAGCCCCGGTGCTACAACTACGCCACTTTCTACGTGGATGTATTCGGAGGAGGAAGCTCGAACGGAAATGGTGAAGTTCGTTGCCGCGGCGGAGTTGCCACTAGCAATAGCTGACAACCAACATTTCGTCAACTACGTCAAACAATATCTTCAACCGAGGTACGTTGGGGTAAGTCGAAATACTCTTCGGTCTGATACAATTGAATATTTTATGAATTCAAAGAAACTATTAAGTTCAGATTTAGAAAAATATGAGGGTGTGATATCGTTAACTTCAGATATGTGGGAAGGGATTAATAAGAGGGGTTATATAGCTGCAACTGCACACTATATAGACCCACTTTGGGTCATGCATAAAAAAATTATTGCTTTTAAAATTATTGAGTACCCACACAACGCTCAAACAATATTTAACGCTATTATGTTCATAATTAAAGAATATAAATGTGAGAGTAAAATTCGTTCTTTTACGTTCGACAACGCTACTGTAAATAAGGTTGTTATCGATAAATTGCATAGAGTACTTCAACCTGATTTTGGTGGTTATTTATTTCATATTCGATGTGTGTGCCACATTTTTAATTTAATAGTACAAGACGGGTTAAAACATGTGAAGGATGAAATTAACCGAATTAGGAATGCACTTATATATATCACGATTACACCTAATAGGAAACAAGTATTTGAGGAATTTTGTGAGGAATGTGGGAATACACATACTAAAACATTTATTACTGACGTAGGCCATAGATGGAACTCAACTTACTTATTATTTAAATCATGTGAAGGTTATGAAGCGTTTATTACCGAATTTTATAACAATAGGCATGTTAGAGACGAAGACGATACCATCTTGAATGAATCCGATTGGAATGTAGTTTTTAAAATTAAAAATTTCTTGACAAGTTTTTATGAGTCTACAAATATATTGTCTGGTGTTTATTACCACTAGTTGTATGGTTCTTGAACGTCTTTATATAACTGTTAGGGTTTTTAAGAGATTTCAAAATGATCCCGATTTTGAAGCGGTTATATATTCGATGGAAGTAAAATTTAGAAAATATTGGGAAGAATTGCCTATGTTATTTCCTTTAACATGCGTCATGGACCCCCGATATAATTTATCGGGTACTAAATTTGTAATTGATCAAATTTCAAATACTTTAACTTTTAATATGCCTATTACTTATAAGAATTTGGAACAAACGTTAACTGAAATGTATGAATTATATGCTTCACGAATGGGTACACATATTACTCGTGTACCTCCAACCGTTCATCCCACTAATATAACGGATGACGATGCTGAAGTTTTAAATTTGTTCGAAAATATGAACTCATATAAATATGATTCAACTGCATATGCATGTGGTTCCTCTAGTAGTAGCAGTAGTTTGACTTCCACTGCATGTACTCAAACTTCGAGTACTAATCCGTCTAATCCAAATGCGTTGCCATCAGAATTAATTGATTACTTTAGTCATACTTTGCCTAGTAACAAATCAGTTAGGAAAAGTTCAGAAGAGGTCATTGAATTTTGGCGAAATAACGAACGCCGATGGCCAATAGTTTCTGCAATGGCAAAAGATCTATTAACACCTCCGGTTAGCACTGTAGCTTCGGAGTCTGCTTTTAGTGCAGGGAAGAGGGTTCTCCGAGGTCAGGAATCGACTAAAAGAAGATATTTTGGAAGCGTTAATGTGCGTGAAGGATTGGGAAGACGCTAATTATCGAATTCAACATAAATATGCCGAAATTGCATGTAATCAAGTAAGTGATATTTAATTTCACCGCATTTATCACAAAATTTTATTTTCATTATTTCATACCTTTATAATTTTTTTTAAAAAAATTGTACACGTAACAAGTTGTTCGTGTACAATTTTTAACTCCGCCTACTCGAAATTGAAGTAGTCGGTCCCAAGCTCGAATAAAGGAGGAGGGTTTATTTTTTAAAAAAATTGTTTATAAAATGTGTATATTTTATGTTTAATAAAATATAAAAGGGTAAACAAAAAACAAAACGCAACAAATAAAATTTTGTTCTTATTATTTTAAAAAAAATGTAGGAGGGGATTATAGAATATTAGGAAAAAAAAAAAAAAAAGACGAGCCCATGAGCCGAGCGGCTCGTGGGCTCGTCTAGGACGAGCCCAAGAGCAGGCTCGGCGAGCCACTCGCCGAGCGGCTCGCCTTGGGCGAGCTCGAGCACGAGCCGAGCTCTCCCAAAATCCAACGAGCCGAGCTCGTGTGGGTATGGGCCGAGCCGAGCCCATCCCTACCATCAATCTACTATTCCAAAATACATTCTTCCAAAATAATGTGGCTCAAACACAACATAACTTATTTTTTACTCATTGGCCATCGATCCTTTAAGAAAAAAATTTCTATTTGTTAATTATTTATAATTTATTTCTAAAATTTATAGTAAACACTCTATTCTAGGCGATTTGACTTCTTGAAGAAAATGGTCCAATCCAAATTATTCCGTTCAAAACCTGACTCCGCTAATAACTTAATTTAGAAGTAATTTATTTAGTCGTTGTTTGACAATCACTATTTCAAGATACTTCTCGAAAATTGAAATTCTTGATTAATGAATAAACTCTTTAATTCTCATACTCATTTTTAACTACACATTTATACAATAAAATATTTTCCACATTAAATCAATTTTTTCCCAACTTTTTAATTATACATTCTCAAAAAAATTATTATTCAAAATTCTATTTACCAACAAACCGGGCGAGTCTTTATCATTTCAAAATGTCCTATTAACTCATCACGAGTATGGGTTATTGGCGAAGTCCATAAGTTAATGAAGTCGTCACAAAAAAAAACACATGGATACAGTAATAATCCATACATATCGATGATATTATTGACAAGAAAGTCATTGTGAAAAGATGCTTAGGCACTACTTGTTTTAGAATAACTATGCATTCCAATACAAGCATTTTTGGTACTAGTCTTAGTCCTCGTTTGCCTGTTTAGTGAAGATTAAAATCAAATGTTTAACAGATTTTGATAAAAATTGATAAAATTTATGGTTAAAAAGTTGTGGATTCCACAAAATATATTGTTAAAATTAATTGTTAACTTTAATTTGGATTAAAATTTAGATTTTAATTTTCACCAAACAAGGGCTTAGTAACAATATATGCTTTGTTTTGGTAGAGATTAAAATCAGATTTTTAGTAAATTTTGATTAAAAAAAAAAATCTTGAAATGTGTGATTGAAAAGTTGTGGATTCCGTGAAATATATAATTAAAATTAATTATTGACTTAAATTAAAATTTAGATTTTAATTCCTATCAATCAAGAGTTACATCCTACATTTAATTATTCAATTTATTAAATATATTACAATTTCATAGAACAATTTAAAGCGAACTTTCAATGTCACCTCGACTGATGCAAACATAATCGTCAGTTAAATTGAAAAACAAAAGATATAATTCACCACAAAAATTGGTACAAAAGAAATAAACTAAACTTACCATGTCCAAAACAGCAAGGCAAGGCACTATAATGTAAGACTTAAAGAAACTACAATACTTCCGCCATAATCATACTTCTCGTCATCATAGGTCGATCGAATGTAATCTCTCTCTAGCTCATGATCACTTTTGGATTTTCTAGAAGGAGATTCCATGAATTATTCTTATACCATGTATTTCAGAAGAGTCCTTACTCTCAGAAGGAAATATAAAGAAATGCATTTTCTCATTCGAGTGCGTCGAAAAGTGTTGGCTAGAGTGTACGAGTTGTAGAATAAGTAATGTTAGTTTTTAGCAGGTCGAGATGGTAATGGACTCCCTATTTTATTAGTCAGAGTTGAACGCGCATTGCACGTTATTCTAAAATATTTTATAATTCTCGTAAAAGTAATATTTGATACCAATTTGTTGAAAAATATGATGAGTCTCAAACGAATTAAAGAAAATAAAATTTAGAATATAAATTTTAGAGAAGAAATTGTACTCAAAACTCAACTTTACTGATTCAATTTTGTGGTGATGAAATACTACAAATGAACAACATTTTTATACTATATTTGATATATAAAAATTAATTCCTAATACATAAATTTAAACACACATTAAAATTTTTAGATATATGAATAGAAATAAATTCATTTATAATAACTTTAGATTCATATATTTCAAAATTCATTGAGTTTAGATTAACGTGAATGTTAATATTAATTAATTGAGAATTAATAACACGAGATTAATACATGAGAATGATTTTGTAGTATTTATTACATATTGAAAAACGAAAAGTAAGTCATTATTGAAATAATTTAATTGTAATAAAGTAAAAATCATTCAAAAAATGATTCTCAATTGATGTGATATTTAATATATTATAGATTCGACAATAAATAAGTGAACTTTACTGTTATCTAAATTGATGGTGCTACTAGCATTATTATATGAGGAGAAAGGGACTATAATGCAAAGAGTGTTACATACATTGAACTGAATGCCTTTAATTGCGGGACTCATTATGTGTGCATTTGACCCAAGTTAGGCAAAACTAGCATACAATGTATCATTTTCCTATATATCACATGGGGGGTACGAACCCATGTTATTTTATTATTTTTATTTTTTGTAAATCTAACTCAAAACTTAAATCGGTGAAGTTCTCGTGCGAGTGACATAAATATGTCGTCGTTATTCATCGAGATTTATCACATATATATCCTCTTACAATTTTTCACGACCCGTAGTTTGAACATTATTTGTTTAGGATTTTAAAATTTTGAATTTATATTTTAACAGGAAATAAAAAAAAAAAAAAAAAACTAACAAACGGTGCAGGCCCGCGCCCCGCATCGAGCTTAGGCTAGGCGGGGCGGGCCCCCTGAACTTGCCCCGTTGCCATCAGAGGCTCTTAAATTTGTTTAGTTCTGTAAATTATATTTTAGATCGATATGTTCCTCTTTTATAAACGTTTCGATCTCATTAGAATCCAATAATTTCTAAACTACAACTAGAGGGGAATGATTTGGTTCCACTCATACAAGTATAATTTAGTATTTAAAACAAAAAAAATATATTTTTTCATTATTATTTCATCTTAACTGAAGCTGGAAATTGTATCAATTTCATGAAGGCCAAAGACATAAATTTTAATAATGTTTTGGTCTATAGTTGTTCAAATAATTGATGTATTGTTTTCCATTATGATTTCTGCTGTATCATCTAATATGACATCCATGTTAGATACAATTATTGGAGAATATGTACTAAACTATTCAATAATATTGTTTAAATTGAAAGACCATAAGCTGTCACTATATCTGCATAAAATAATTAGGCCCTGTTTGATTCATCCTATTTTTTAAACTTCTGTATTGTTTGATAGCCAAATTTTTCTTGGCAAAATATTTTCCTTCCCCCACGTGACCCCTTTTCCGTGTTTTCATTGAATTGGTTTTCCCACCACTTTAGTGGGAAAATGGTTTTCCAAAGTTTTTTTTTGGCAATGGAAACAAATTTTATACCTAATTGTAAAAAAAAAAAAAAAAAAAATTCCCTTTAATGGACTCCATGAAAAACAAAGTCAAACGAACACCAAAAGATCCAAAATTTAAACATTTTTCAGGTGAAAAATTATACTAATCAAACACAATTAATTAACAATTTTCAGAAAAACAATTCTAGACAATTCAATTCCCTATAATTCATTTTCTTTAATCCAAATTCCACTCTGTCAATCAAACGGATCCTTAGATTCAACATAACTCGTACTATATTAGATGGATCATCGAGCTCTAAAGAATTTCTTTACTCTTTACCTAATAATAAAAAAAAAAGAGTTTGCATGAGTCAAACAGTATAAGCTCTCTGCCAATACGATCCATCTTTTCAAACAGATCGACCCTCAGTCAAATCTAGACAACCCCACCTTTAGACTTGTAATGTGGATGTGATTTTTCTCTGTCATCTTTCCATTACACATATTGGACAACTGCCTGACATGTCCAAAATCCACAGATTAATCATTCAAAGTTGTGCTTCCTTTTCACATGTCCAATTTTCGTACCGTTTTTTGAACTTGTATAGTTGTATCTCACATCTAAACAAGTTAAAATTAAGTCCAAATATTAGATTTTTTTTTTACAAATAAATCAATATATAATCTTACGTGTACAATCTTCGTGATAGTTGAGAAGACATGAAACTAGGAAAAAATGAAAAAACATATGTTTACTATTTAAGGAAATACATTACTAACCAAACATTTCAAAGTTGGACAACATTGTAGTCCCATAATAAAGTCAAATTATAAGTTGTAATCCACCATAAGCAGTGTCATATCTCATATATTATTGTCATGAATATACTTTGAAAGTGAAGCGTTCCATTTCTCATATATGAACAGTCATATTGATTTGATGGATTTCTCCAACCATTATGGGTGTGTTTGACACTCATTTTGGAGAAGAATAAATTCTTGAATAATGATTGATGGGAAGAATGTGTGGTTAAAAAGTAATAATATTTTTTGGATTTATGTGTAATATTATTTTATTGATAGAATGTGTGGTTGAAATGAAGAAAGAAAAAAATGAGAAAGAAAATGGGAAGTGAATGAATGTCAAATAGGGGCTATATAGATTGATAGGACGCACATTATGTTGCGCATATGTGCTAGAAATTTTCACCTAGTTAAGAATGCCTGAAAGAGTAGGTCACACGTCATTCAACACTACAATTTTCTTGGATTTTTATATAATTATTTTTTTCGGGTTTCGTCACATGCATAATGTGTACATCAACCAACAACCATAGGGCCACCTTGATTTGAAACATGTTGCATGCTAGACAAAGCATTAAAATTGAAAACGAAGATGTGTATAACAAACAAATGAACGTCAATGTATGCAATAATGTAAGTGGTGTGTGAGAATATTTTGTAGATTTTTATACTGGCTTTGGGCAATTTACATATTCAGGGCATGTTTGGTACGCCTCAAAATTCAATTAAAATTGAAAATATAGCTGTTATTGGGTCCCACTCATCTAATAAAAGTCAATAATAACGGCTAATTTTTCAATTTTAATCCGATTTTAATCTCTACCAAACACTCTCTCAATCGAGAACATATAGCATTTATACATGAAAGTAAACCTTATTCGACAGTACCATGAACATTCAACGAGTGTAAGACTTATGTTGATCATAAGAATTTGAACACTATAAAAATTCTAAAAGAGCGACTCTTTTAGTTAATTTTAGTAACTTTTTTTTATCAGTTTTTCCTTTTTTTTTCTTATTTATTGGATTTAGCCTTTTTGATTGGCTGTATTTTGTGGGCTAGATAACTGTTTTTTTTTTTTTTGGAATAATTCACAAATACTTGTACAAAGTTTTTGACAATTGTAACACAATGTGTTAAATAAAATTTAGCCACATATTTCCACCGTCACCATGGCTTCTACCACCACTTGATCCATTTACCATTACACCACCACCACCTTTGTCATTGCTGGTGTCACCACCACATTCTATTCTATCACTCTGCGTTACATCCACTGTCGCGCCACCACTGTTGATGCCATCACGGCCAACAAACTCCACAAACACATCCAACCACAAACATATGGGACCCTGTACTATCGCACGGCCTCATGGCCGGCCCTGTTTACGATCCACGCCATTTGACATATATCTGACAAGCTATATGTGCAGGGCCCATTTACACATATTCAACAGGGAATAAACAGCATTTGTACATGAACCATCCGGATCTAGTAAAGGAAATGAATCAAAGTACATCTTTACATTTAGGCAAGCCTTCATATGTCACAAAAAGACTGGCTCCCATGCTTGGGAATGGCATTTTGAGGTCCAATGGTCATATTTGGGCTCAACAGAGAAAAATTGTTGCCCCAGAATTCTTCATGGATAAAGTTAAGGTAATTTTAGAGTGTGTTTGATTGATGTTATTGAAAAAAGAATGTATTTTAAATAGTAACATGATGAAAAATATGTGGTTAAAAAGTAAGGAAAAGTTATTGATGTGATGAAAATATTATTTTATTGAAAAATGTGTGGTTAAAAATGAGTTTTGAAAGAATATATTTTTAAAAAATGTGTGTCAAACATGGTCTTATTTCCAAACATTTCTTAGAACTGTTTTCTTGAAATGTATAAGACAAATTTATTGTGTATTTGCTTCAAATAAAATTGTACAATTGATTCTTGATGTCGTCGCCGATACCATCCATATTTATGTCAAAATGGCCACTGGACCTCACATGTCCAGCTCTATGAAAGTTTTTAACTTGGACTCTCATAGAGATATTTGAATTGAAGCATGTTAACAAAGATATAGACAATTTCCATACTTGAGATGATTTTGCAACTATAATGAAAGGTTGAGGACCAAATTGACGAATGATGCAATTTTTCATTTCTTTTTCATGATTTTGTTAGTGGAAAGTACCAAACATGCCATTAATTTATATCTTACTTGTTTTTGTTAATCCTTAATGAAGAGTTTGATTCAAAAGCCCTTCATTGAAATGGCAGGGAATGGTTGGATTGATGATGGATTCAGCTGAAACATTAACTAGCAAATGGGAGGCCTGCATAGAATCACAAGGTGGCATTATGGCAGAGATCAAAGCTGAAGAGGATTTGAGGAGTCTCTCAGCTGATGTAATTTCAAAAGCTTGTTTTGGGAGCTCTTATTTGAAAGGAAAACAGATTTTCTCAAAGCTTAGAGCACTTCAGAAAGTCATTAGTAACCAGTGCTTTCTTTTCGGTTTCCATACATTTGGGTATGTACGTACATCTCCGTAAAATGAAGTTGTGTTGACTATTCACCTCGTCTAGAAGCTTAACCTATTAGAGCACGCCATTGCAGGTTACTTCCAAGTGCGCAACAAAAGGAAGTCAAGAATTTGGAGAACGAGATAGAGGCATTGATCTGGGAAGCAGTGAATGCAAGAGAAAGGGAATGCCTAGTAGAAATATCATCTGAGAAGGATCTACTACAGTTAATCTTAGAGGGAGCCATAAATGATGTGGGCAAGGATTCGTCCAAGAAATTCATAGTCGATAATTGCAAGAACATCTATTTCGCGGGACATGAATCCACCGCTGTTGCTGCATCGTGGTGCTTAATTCTTCTAGCTTTACATCCTGAATGGCAAGCTCGTATACGAGAAGAGATTACTCAAGTCTGTGCTGATGGCACGCATATGTACGCGGATTCACTACCGAAGCTGAAAACGGTACACACCCATTTCCTTTCCTCTGGAATAATATACTGTCCAGTACTTAGAGTCCATCTTAACCCGTTTAATGTATAGGTTACAATGGTGATTCAAGAAGTGCTGAGATTGTATCCACCAGCAGCATTTGTGTCAAGGGAGGCACTACAAGAAACCCAAATAGGCCACATTGTTGTACCAAAAGGTGTATGCCTATGGACTTTGATCCCAACACTGCACAGGGATCCAGAAATTTGGGGGACAGATGCAAATGAGTTCAATCCTCAAAGGTTTGCAAATGGAATTTTAAAAGCATGCAAACTTCCACAAGTTTATATTCCATTTGGATTGGGGCCTAGGCTTTGTTTGGGCAGAAATTTTGCAATGGTTCAGTTGAAGATTGTCATTTCACTTATCATTTCCAACTTCACCATTTCTTTGTCTCCAAAATATAAGCATTCTCCTGCCTATAGAATGATTGTGGAGCCTGGTCAAGGTGTGAATTTACTCATTCAAAGATGTTCTAATTAGGGTAGATGTAAAATTAGACACATTTTTCTTTAATCTTTGTTAATGATTTATGTCATAGTCAATTTTGTTATATGTTGTTTTATTCTATGTATAATACTTTGTGTTACTCTTGAGTTTGTAATAGTTAGCTAGAATATGTTATAATCAAGGAACATAGATTTATAATTTAATTAAATTGCTATTCGATTTCTTGAATCAATCTAATTCACGAATCTCCAATTTCGAATTTACAAACTTCCAACTTTTAATTCAAGAACTCGACGGTCTTAACCTTCAAGTCTTCTATGATATTCTTCAAAATATATATTATACCGATGTTTGGATACATTTTCAATTAAATCAAAAACTTAATTCTGGACTGAACAGTCCAAGAAAAAACAAGAAAAGATAGTGATCTCTATTTTTCTCTCAAGGATTCGAACCCTAGGCAATACAATCCCTAGCTGCCACTTAATCCGTATATAAATAAACGAAAACCGGTTCAATCCATGTCCTGGCCAACTTTCAATTGCGCATGTAGTCTGGGAACTTCAATTACAATTTGGTCTAAAACTTTCAAAGTAAATGAAATTGACTCCAGTACTTTATATAGCTATCACATGGACATGTTCGGGCAAAGATTTTTCAAGCTCCAATAATTAGATAATATTTTGTCTACCCTAGATTATATAATTTAATTTTAGTCTTTTCTTTTTCCAGTAAAGACTAACAAAAATATATTAGCAACATTTTTTTTAACCTGACGCATATATATTCCATATTCATCCAATATTCGATAATTTGATACTGGCATAAATGATTGTTTTGCCCCTCAAATTATTTTCATTAAATTAAGTTACATTTTTTTTTCCAACAGTCATATGAATCAATCACATATGTCTAAATTTAGTCGTCACTAAATACTAAGCTAATATTCATAAATTGTTCAAAAGAAAATACTTAAGTAGTCGCTTGACTTATTTTTCAGGACGATTGTTCCTGAAACGAATTCATGTTCTCTACTAATTCGCTCAATCGTAAACTCCTAACTTACCAAGATATTATACAATCAAATTGATATCGTCATTTGGAATTCAAAGAAACATTATACTCAAAATAAAAAAAGATATATACAATGATCAAATGAAATTTATTCAATCATGATACATGTACATCTTTTTTTACATCAATTTTTATATTGTGCCACGTGTCGGCACAATATATTTGACAGTTTTAAAAATGACATACTTTTCCCCAACACCTTTTGAATTCCCACGCAATGTCAAAAAAGATGTAAACCTAGGAATGTACTCTAAGCATAATTCAAATTTAATTTTATGCATGATCATTCAACACACAATCACTATGCAAAAAATGAGCTTTCGCAATACATAAAAGGCAACATTTGATAGTTAAATGTTGTTAAAGGGGTCTATCGCCACATTTTGATAAGTGAATGTTGCAATTGGTTAGTATAATTGAGTTTTAGCAACATTTTATAAATAAACTTTGCGAAAGGGGTATTTCACAATGTTTATTAAACGTTGCGAGCGAAAGATTAATAAAAGCTGCGAAATACCCATTTCGCAACGTTTAATAAACGTTGCGAAAAGTAAAAAGGGCTAACTCGACCCGCGACCCGACTTCTTAAAACACAAGACGTACACTTGCAAAACATTTCTCATTCTCCTCAACCCTAGTCGTCTTCCTTCAATTGAACTCTCCAAACGAATCACTCTCCAAACGAATCAGACGACTTCATGCCGTGCAGACCCCGTTCCGGATCCAATTCCACTCTTCTTTCGTAGTTCCCTTCTTTTCCCTTCCTTCCTTTCCAGGTTTCCCTACACTCTAACAGCACCTTCCGTCCGCGACTGCAAATTGCTCTTCAAGGTCATCAGGTCTTCATCTTCTTGTTTTATTTCCAATCTTCATCTTCTTGTTTTTGGTTTTCGCTTTGGGCGAGGGAGTGGGCCGGAGTAAGAAACGAATCCTCTGCTCTAAATTTTAAATTTTGCAGCAGCAAAAGATCTGAATTTAATTGGCTTTGCTAGGTAGATTTTATATTCTGTCTTTCTCGCTCTAGTTTTGGCAATTTTATTGTTTAATTTTTGGAATTTGATGGCAATTTGTTAGTATAATGTTATTTATCCTAAGTTGTGGAGTTATTAATAAAGAACTTTGATTTTTCATATTTGGGATTTATAGAGTCAATACACCTGCAGGAAAAAAGAGTGGAATTCTGTACTGTGATTTTTAGGTGGTGTAGCTGAATGTTGAAAGGAGGAGAATGGATATCTTTATAGTTTGGAAAGTTTGGTTTTCATGTTTAGGATTTGCAAAAAAATAATGGTTGTGCAGTGGTTTTTTTCTAAATGTGGTAAGGAGATTTAGTTGAAGATTCTTTCATAGTTTGACAATAGGGAAGTATATGAGTTTACCTGATTTAGATTTTGTGAGCAAAAATAATTTGGTGATCTGGGTATTATAGATTTGAGGAGTGAACAATGGGAATAATTTCACAGTAAAAGGGATGATCTTAAGGGGGACCTTAGTATTTTCATTATTTTTTGAAGTCGTTTGTACACAGAGAATTTTTTCTCATAGATAAACAATGTTTGAGAAGACAGTGCCATTGTTGGCTCCTGCTCATTTGAAAGTAAGGTGTGCTGGTGCTAATGGACTAGGCTTAATTGTAGGCTTAATCATGTGTTTTAAATTAGGTTTAGACTATTTTTAGAGTATTCCGATTGGTTATTCCTTTTGTAGGACTATTAGTAATCTTTTGGAGGACTATTTTTACTTTAGAGCATACGGACCTCTCAAATTTGATTTCTATTTTATGTTTGAACTTCTTAATAATTGTTTACTGCCTTGTATGTTGTTCTATCTAATGATTACTCAACAACGTGAACCCTTTTCCCAATCTGATGTCTTTTTCTAGTGCATGTATGGCAGGTAAAGTGTGATTATGCCAGAGTAAATGTTGTGTTCTTGAGCCGTTCTTTTGACGTGAATAGGATGTGCTATTCTTAGGTTTTCTATTAATTAAAGGAATTCGGGGTCAGTGAATTTGGTTGTGGTGGTTGATGGTTTTGGATGAGTAATTGCAGGAAGAATATATGTGGCACAAATGGAGTGGTTAATAGGATTAGTTTGGAGTTTAGGAAGTCTGAAAAGAATGATGGTTTTATCTGTATATGAATGTTAGTTAAATTAGTGAATTGCTTTTGGTTACATAAACATGAAGCTCAATTAGCTGGTGTCAAAACTTAGTGAATAGATTGTAGGGATATATTATTCATTTCTTTGCTTCGAAGCACTTATTTACAAGTATCTAGAGACTTCTTTTGAGGATTACTTGTCTCTATTGTGTGTTTTGGTCATTTAAATGTGTGCGATTGTGTTCATTTCTACTGTTTTTTTGTTATTCCATTTAGTTTCAAATTTGTGTTTTAACATTTTTGGAACGGGTAATTTTACTTGGAATGTGCATTTATAAATTTCCGTAATTTTATTGATAAATTTTGCTTAAAAGAAACTCATGGTTTGTGAGTGTGTGTTTGTAAACAGAAGTACATCTTATTTTGCAATGGTAGCAAACTTTTGTTAGAGCTTCAAGTGGTTCCCAGTAGAGTTATGTGATATTGCAGGGATGTGCGAGGTACCTTGTTCCCATGGGGCTCAAACATGGGCTTCATTTCATTTTTTTGCAGCAACTCCTTTTTTGATGCTACAGAATATCAATCGAAACAGAGCAATGTACTAAAAATATGTTATGAATAGCACCTTTTGTGAGTGGTCCAATAAATGATGGAAAATATGTTATTGATGCGGAGTGATATTTAAAATCATGTATAATGGAGTGAATATTGCATAATGTATATGCTAGCATGGTTTAATTTCAATGCAATTCGTTTTCTCATTTTAATCATGATTTCTTATATTTATTTTGATGCCTTGTAGTCTCTTTATATATTAGATATTTATTCTGGTAGCGTAGGAAGGCATATATAAAAATCGTATTAATTTATAAAAAATATTAAAAAGATCCACGACAACGTTTACAAAATGTTGACAAAGCCAATGGAGATATGGACCCCTTTGGCAACGTTTAAAAAACGTTGCCGTATCTCTTTCCCCAACAGCAACACTACCCTCCGCAACACTTGATGAAACGCTGCAAAAGCCTTTTCGCAACGTTTTTTGGCTACTGCGAAAAGTGATTTTTGGCGTAGTGAATCCATTTAATACACTCAAATTGTGAAAATGTAGTCATAATTAAACCATATCTTCTACAAGGACAAGTAGCACTCAAATTGTGAAATTTTTGACAATATAACCTTTAAGTGTCAACCCTTGTATATTGGTTGTGGACAATTTGATTTATAATCAAAATACAAAATGTGACACGCTATGCTTTTTTATGCAAGCGCCCAACTTATATTATTATCAGTGATCAAACATTTTTATTCACATGTTCAATATCAAATAAATACAATAACAAAAATAAATAAAAAGAACATTTATTTAGGGAGCCACTATATATATAAATTTACTTAAATAGAGATATATAAAATTAATTAAAAATATATTATTCTAAATCATCGAATAATATTTATTTTCATTCAATCCTTCTTGACATTTTTATAAAACCTTAATATTCATAAAATCTCCTCTTTAACTAAAACTAAAACAACCATAGAAAAGATACCATTAGAGCAAATACATACAGACATAGAAATATACGAAAAAGAGTTTTAAAAAAATAAGGATTATCGTTTATTGTGGGTTTGGAGAATTTAGTATGTGGATGATTCTTAATTTGTGTTTAGGTTATTTGATAATGTGCCTTTTGAATTCTAGTATTAGCAAGAAATTTCATTTTGAATTATTTGAGTTGGAATTATCTTTTCTTTTCCTGATTTTCTTGAATTGAAACAGATTGATGGCTACCTTTTCTATTAGGATTATTAAAAGAAGATTTTGAGTTTTCTATTCCGATTATCTTTTTTTTCTTGATTTTCTTAAATTCAAAACAATGATGGCTAATCTGTTAGGATTATCAAAACAAATAAAAAAATTTTGACGGCGCATATTGATACAATGATTGAAAATATAAAAGGAATAGGAAGGAATTATGATAGGGTAGATACATGGTGAGATAAATATATAAAAATAGTGTGGATGTATAGATATAAAAAATGGCGTGTATTGATATATGAAAGGATTGAAGTAATTATGATGAGATACATATATAAAAATGGTTCGATGTATATTGTTAAAATGAATGAATTTAATAAGAATAAAATTATAATGTGACATAAAAATAGTAATTTTTTAAAATTTTATTAGGGATAAATATAGAGTGAAATGAATACATAACAACTGTGGAGGTAAATAGTGGTTGCCTTTGTTTATTATAAAGTTATTGTTTTATTAAAATAAAATTATAAAATTATTGTTTTACTAAAACAAAATGAGGAAATTGCACAAAATGTCAATATTTGGCTTTACATGTACAAAAATGTCACTTTTTTAAACTCTTTCCAAGATTATCAATTTATGACATTTTTGCCCCTCTGCATAATTGAAATACCTTGCATGTCTAACATTAATTCAGATTTGAAAATATTTAAAATATGTAAAAAATGTCAGAATTATTGTCAGGAAGAAGATCAAAAGGACAAATAACACACTAGATGTTGAAGATTTTGTATTTTCATCAAAATTCAAAACCCTCGTGTCTTTCCTCTCATCTCTCCCGTCTATGCGCCGTTGAGTCTTTGACGGCCGCACCGCACCAGTTCACACTCCATCCTCTCTCCCACAGTTGACAGTCCCACGGCACTCTCCCACCACACGCCGATACACCGCACATTGACACGGCCACCCAAGGGCGGACGCGGCAATTTTTTTGTTCGCATCAATCTCGCACCGCAGCCATGCTCCGCATCTGCCCATTCCAACTCTCCGTCCCTCCTCTCTGAGCAGTGAGCTCTCTCGGTCTCCCCTGCAGAGGACATTGGTTGTCGCTACTCCGGACCGGTGACGAGGTAAGATTACGGCCAGATTTTTAAACTTTTGATTTGGTTCTTTTGGTGCTTTCCATTGATAGTGTTATGTGCGAAGAAGAAGAACCCAAATCCTTGTTAGTCGGCGTTTGTCTGATGGTTTTAAAATGGTGTCTTTTGTTTTACTTTAGTTTTAATTGCTTTTCTTCCGAATTTGTAAGCTTGTAGTCATACGAAATTGGTAATTGGTTGATATAATTTGTTATTTGTAAGCTTAAGGACAAATTAATTTCTCTGAACATTTAATAATCTGTAAGGGAGTTTTGGTGTTCATAATAAGTGGTGTCTTTTCACTTTTGGTCACTATAGTGATGTTTTTAAAAATCTGATTTAGGGAATTTTGATTTAATAATACTATATACCAAGTTTCAGTAGCCAAGTGGTGCTCTTCCCCAATCGATAGCAAACTTTAGGACTATAGAGACCTGCTTGTTTTTAATGAGAAAGAAAGGGATAAGGGAGTTTTCTGCTATAAAGGCCTCTCATTTTGTTTTTGCACATAAGCATGTCAGGCAGATTTATGGTCTCTAGTCTCTTGAGCAACTAGAATTTGAGTTCATGGATGCAACATTTTGGGACTTGAAGAATCTAATTCCAAATGATTTATTTACTCCAGCTATTGGACTTTCTCTTCTTGCAATGTAGAAGATTATAACCTTGGTTATTATTTTGGGTCTGGGTGTTTTAATTTCTAAATTTTTTGGGTCTGGGTGTTTTAATTACGTGTTCCGTCATTTGATTATATTCTTTTCTTCGGGTGGAAAGGGGGGAAGGGTTTCGTGTTAAAATATATTGGAAGTAATTTATATATTCTGTAGATGGATAATTCTAATTTTTGTAATGAGTTTTATCATTTGCTTGTTGTTTTGTATGAATTCGGATGGTTTTAAGATGATGGATTAATGGGTGTAGACTACGAAGGTAGATTCCAGAAATGGGCATACGAGGCAATTCCAGAAATTGGTACCCACTTCGGTCAGCATATTGGTGAACGCTTCCCACGGCTTCTCAGCTGGACGGCCACTAAACAATCGCGATGCGCACGTACGATGCTTTCTTCAAGAGAGTGCGGGTAACTGATGGCTCAACTCCTAGTTTGTGAAATTGTTTGTAATTACATTCACAACTTAGTAATATCCCGACGAAATTAACGATATTTCTCTTCTTCGGCAGCTTCATGTCTATGCCACACTTCGTCCGACCGATGTAGAGCGCAACCAACACTACATCTCCACTCTTGTGCCTTTCGATGATGATCCCGTGCATGCTCTGGACAACATAGTAACAACCGTCGTCGATGCACAGTTCGAATCTGACGCCGAACTTAGTGGAGGAGATGGCTATGCCGAAAGAGAATCAGAGGAGGAGGCTACTCTAGGGTCGGATGATGTGAGTGCCATTGCAGGGGGTCTTGAGGGGACCTCTACCACAGAGCAGTACGCGTCCAGTTCTGACAACACCGGAGATGGCAATGCTGGTGCACGAAGCGACAGTGGCAACGCCGAGCGGCCAGATGTGCATAACCAAGGAGGAATGATGGGTGCAAAATCTGATGGTATAGATGGTCCCCAACAAGAGCACGTTGGGGTTAGCGCACCTTCCACATCCAGAAATCGAGGTGTACAATCTGGAGGTGGGTTGAGTAGATCTGAGGTCGAGGACATGTTGTTCGACCTAAGAGTCCTAATTGAAATGCGCCTCCGAACTGTAAAACTCGAAATGTTTGAGCATGTCACACGCAAATGTACAAGACTCCGCGAGTTCATGGAGACATTAGTACGACCACTCGTTTCCACCCCCCCGACTGCTCCGCAGGACGTACATCCCGATACTGTACCGTCAACATTTTCACCTCAAGGTATATGTACAACTTGTGTAAATTGTAAAATACGATGGCTTTAAACTGTCCATTACTGGTTTTTTTAATACTGATTCTGGGTTGTATCTTTGTTTTGCAGTACCCGGAGGAGACATGGGGACCGAAATGCATGGCATACGGAGTGAGGACACTCCTTCAACTTCTGGAGCGTTGGACGTGGGAGGTATGGTACCAAGTACTTCCAATTGTCATAATGTAAAAGTGCGGGGTGATATAAACTGGCGACGCTCCTTTTCTGTAGGTGGTCCGATCGAACATGACGATGATCTCGAACTTCCCGATGCAGGTGACGATGATCTCGAACTTCCCATTAAAAATGTCATGTTGCTTTCATGTAAATCTACAACAGGGTTGTATCTTTGTTTTGTAGTACCCGGAGGCGACATGGGGCCCGGGCTTCATGGCATGCAGACGGACGACGCAGATACCACTTCTGGAGCGTTTGATGTGGGAGGTATGGTAGAAGTACTTCCACTTGTGTAAACAGTACATGTGCGTGGTTTTATAAACTAATGCGCGTTGCTTCTGTGTAGGTGATGCAATCGTACATGACGATGATGTCGAACTTCCCGATGCAGGTGACGTCAGACCAGTCCCTACTACAAGGCGTCGTTCGTCGCGACTTCGAATGCCTGCAGCTTCCACTAGGACACCTTATACTAGGTGTGCAAGAAGGACCAAAAAGAAATAGGAGGATTAGGCGTGATCCATATACTGCATTTTGTCAGGTTTGTTTACGTCATTATACATTTATGATTTCGCCCATACTGGTATGAATTGTTATGGTTCAGAATCGACGTGCATCCCAATAATAATGTATTTTTGCTATCCAATTTACCCCTCAAAGAGCATAATAATGTATATAATTTTGTATTCTGACAGTCAATTGTACAAATGGTTAGGAAGTCGTGATATAGATAGCAACATGTGTTTATCCCTGACTGTGTATTAATCTATCGCAGGTTCTTCGAGTTCGGCTGAACTTGTTATCAGTGATTGATGACAACAAGTTCAGAACATTGTTATTTTATGTTGATGTCGAGGGCTTGCACTACAACTGGCAAAGCTGCAGGGGTACAAAATAGATTTTGTAATAAATAGACATATTTGTGTACTTATGGCGGATTCATATAATGGAGTAGGAAGACAACTTTTTATGTTATATGTTCACAGGTGTTTGTGAACATGCCAGAATGTTGGAATTTTGTAAATGCGATTTTCCCTCACAAACCCTAATGTTAATATTGATTGTTTCGTTTCTTTAAATGCAAAGTTCCTCACCAACCCCGATGATTGTTGGCAATAAGCACATTCGGGATGGATATGGCAAATTCATCGATAAGAATAACTTATTACTTTTTTCGTAAATTATGAAAATAATGATAGGGAGAAGAATAAGTTATAAATCAAAAAAAAACTGGGGAGGCATATACAACTTATCACAGGTGCCAAATGGGGAGGTAATTAGTTCATGGATTAAATTATAATTCTGAAATACAGTACCCATCAATTACTGGCAACATCACACCAAAGGTCATGTACATTTAAGTTTGACATATTGGATTTGGTGGTTGGGAATTTGAGCATCATAAATGATGTATCACCCAAACAAGTATAAATAACAAGTCCCTTTCTCATGCAATTTGAGCACTTAAATCTCGTTCATGCCAGGGCAACTACTTTACTAAGAAGTGAGAAATACCTTTCAAGTCTTTGGAACCTATGGCTTCCTCCACAGTGAGCAATGACACCGAGCTATTGAACATGCCGACGTCGACGCCCGGTTCGTCTCCGGATTACCCCATCGTCATTTCATCGGACGATGTACGTACAAATGGTTGGAGAGTCACGTCCCCTGTTCCGTTTCCCGACCTCGACGCATTCACAAGCATGGAATCACAATCACCTAACACCGTGCTACAAAATGTTTTCGATGTCCCCGTTGAAATATCCGATGATTCCGATGATGAAGACGTGGGCCCCATCGCTCCAGCTCCTGAAATAATTATCATATCGTCGGACGACTCAGATGACGACAGTGGTGCTGATATCGAATCCGTGTGCAATGAATAGGACACCGGTGATGGTATCCCGTGGGCGGTAATAAGTGATGGCCATGTGTGTATAACTTTTGCTGTGGGATGAACATGCACTTTCATGGGGAAGGAACCAAGTTGTGATAGTTGTGGTAGGATGTGTTACAAATACCGTCTTATGGAACGGGCTCTCATTTTGTATGTTTTGTTCGAGAAGCCGTAATATATGTTAACAATGTGTTCATCCTTTTATTTTGCGTATATTTAGTAATGATCATTAATCAATTCGGAGGGCAATATTGTCCCTTTCGCACTGTCCGTACCAATGTAGTTGCTGTTCTGTTCCAACTGCCGAGAACTACAGAGAACATCTGTCGGGAACGACATATGAAGTGTCGGGATGTGTTGCAAAATCGCCTTGGTACGATTACATAATCTGACCCGTACATTAGGGTATCCACCCCCTCTCATTAGGGTATCCACCTCGTCGCATGGCTACTACTTACGGCAAACGATAATGGAATAGAATGAGAATGTAAGGTCGAAATAGCAATGCAAGTTGAAAACAATAACATCACATAAAAGGTTACGACGCAATTGGGGAACATAACTTCATGTACTACTGCGACATGATTTATGTCTTCAGTGAATGAAGTAAAATTACATCGGTTGTGTTACAGCAGTGCTTGAACATATTGTCTGGTTATGACCAAGTCTACCACAACGAGTGCATTTCCTTGGACGTGTGGTGGACTCATATCTGGAGGACGACGCACGACGGATGGCAAAATAGGGGTACTTGTAATTTCGTTCGGAACAACCCAATCCACTTCCCGCGAGACGGGATATATTGTTTCGCTGTACGCACCCATCCAATATACTGATGTGTAGTAAGGGGAGCACAAATCATATAATGAAGTACCTCTCAAGCAAGCAGCACGAGTTGCATGAACACAAGGCATACGATTTAGCTGGAACTCACGACATGTGCAACTGTTTTCAAAAAAGTCTACCATTTCCGTGTCATTGGATAGTCCAACCTGTGTTAAGTTGTCTGTCAATGCATGAGCTCGAAGCCTGGAACCGACTTCGAACGTTGTCTGTAACTCGCTCTCCATCCTCGACGACAGTACAGTAGTACATGCTGTTGCGTCGGTTCGACGTTCATAAAACCACCTCTGCATAGTACTCCGAATTTGTTCGACCAAGCACGTGATCGATAACGACCGGGCATGTAGCGCCCCGAGTTCTGTTAACTCGGATTGCCACGTCATCGTCTTTTGCCCTAATTTTGTCAATCAATTTTGCGGAAATAACCTAATTTTAAAAATCACATTTGCAATTTAAAACTTCGTCGGCAAGAAAAATACGTAGGATAATTGTTCAAAATTTAAATATCATGTTTTGGAATAGCGGAAACGAAAAATACGTTAACAATGTTTCAATACATAAATTCGGAAATTTAATAAATTCGATAATCAAATTTTATGCCACCACTGCCGGATCAATCTCGATCGCCTCCGAAGTCTGCAATTATTGTTAAAAATAGCAGAATGAGTATTTCGAAGAAATACTCAGTAGACTCATCGCCGATAATTAATTTACAGAATAATTGAAAACACACTCATGCAATATACAACGTGATATCATCTTTGGTTCATTTTCTTGAAAATCATAGACTCTTCAAAATACAGGCTATGGGTAGTCTTTCTTTCTTGTGCGGATGAAGCACATAAGTTATGCATAACATTCTCTTCTTATCTCACAAGAGATTCTTTCTTTCTTTCTTTCTCATGCAATTAAGCATATAAGTTATGGCAAGCATAATAATATCATATATCTCATATGACACATTCTCATCCTATGCATAAAGCATATAAATCACGTAATTCACATAAAGCATGCAATTATAATTTAAACTAATTAATGGTGGCGAGTCTACCTCAAAAACTTCGAGTTGCGTGAAAAGTGAGCGGGAAAATAACTTCAAGCTCCTAATTGCTCGTACGTATCGTCTAGCCAAAAATAGAAAATAAGTTTGAATTAGTATTTTGAATTTTAAAGTTTTAAAGTGTTGAAATTAAGTTTAAGGGCTTGATTGAGAATTATTGGAATTGAAATAAATGGCTGAAAATGATAAAATAAAGTCTAGGGCTAAATTGGAAGTTTACTAAATTGAATTTGACAAATCTAAGGGCTAAAAATATTATTTTCAAAGTATTGTGGCTAAATGTGAAAAATAGGAACTCTAGGGACTTAATCGAAAACTATTGAAACTGAAAATAAAAGTTCACGGGCTGAAATTAAACTTTTATAAGTTAAGGACTAAACTGTAAATCTGTTAAAATTGAATATAAAAGTTTAGGGGCTGAAATGATAAATTTTACAAGTTAGGGACTAAACTGTGAATATTTTAAAACTGAAATTAAAACTTAAATGGCTGAAATAATAACTTATATAAACTTGGGGGCTAAATTAAACATTATCTAAAACTAAAAATAAAATTTGAGGACTGAAATTAAAACACTTAAACTTAAGGGCTAAACTAAAAACAATTTAGGGACTAACTTAAAACAATTTATAACTTGGGGCTAAAACGTAACTTTTAGAAATTAAAAAAATCAAAATCAAATTAAATCAAAATAAAACCAAAATCAATAAAAATCAAATAAATACAAAAATCAAAACAAAATCAAAATAAACAAAATCACCTACCTCTCTCTCTCATTTCGAAAACAGAGAGAGAGAGGAGGCAACGGGGGAAGGGGGCTTCGTCCCCTTCCTCGAATCTCGCCACCACCGGCCGGCGGTGGTGGCGCCGAACATAGAGGCAGGTGGGGGGGGGTTTATTTGGGTGTTTTGGGCGCGAAAATGGAGGTTAACCGAGGCTTGGAGGCTCGGATTTCATTCGGGTTTCTTGGGTTTCTTTGGTGTAAACATTCTGGAAATGGGTCGAAGAACGAGGTAAGGTAATGGGCTTTTCCTTTTTCTTGATTTTGTGGTTGATTAAGATGGATTTTTGGGTGGACTAGAGCTGTCGATTTTCGGTGGAAGCTGCGGTTTCGTGCGTGTTCGTGGTTGCAGGTTTGTCTTGGTTTTGTGTGATTGTTGGCTTCGAATTTGGGTCTTCGTTGGATTGGTGGTTTGGAGGTGGATGAGTGGCGGGTTCGATTGCCACAGGTGGTTCGATTGGAGTTTGGCAGTGGGTTTCAGCATTGATTTTGGTCTCGGTTTTGGTGGTTCGTGGGTTGGCTTGGTGGCTATGGCTTTGCTTGGTTTTGGCTGTTGGTTCTGTTTGGGGGTGTGCTTGCAGCTGGGGTTGGTGTTTTGGTGGAATGGAATGGTGGTGACTGCTGGTGGAGGTGGGGGTTGCAGTGAGTTGGAGTTGCAGTTTGGTGTTGTTACTTGGGGGTGAAAATGGTGACTGCAGCTCGTGTATGTGCAGCTGCTTGGGTGGAAATGGCTGCATTGTGCAGTGGCTGTGGTGTTGAGTGTTCTGCTGGAGTGGATTGAGATTGGTTGTTGATTGCTAGAAATTGGTTTTCTAGCATCACACATGAATCTCAAAATGGTTGATGTTAGGGATTGAATTTTCTATCACAAATTGTGAACTTCCAAATTGAGGAAGAGGAGATGAATTCTTACCAAAAATGATTTTGGTTGCGTGAGTAGTGGGAAATGGAGAGAAATGATGGTAAATAAGATAGTAAATTTAGGGCACAAATTTCTAGGTGGATGATTGGGCCAAGCAGTTGGGCTTTTGGATTTGGGCTGTAGGGTTTCCTAATTGGGCTAAAATAAATAAAATCAGGTTTGGACTTATATAATTGGGTTTAAACATTGGGCTTATGTAATTGGACTTGAAATAATTTCCTTGTTGGACTTAAGTGGAATTGGACCTAAACATCCAAGATTTGGACTAATAAGTAATTGGGCTTGAATTTAATAAAAATTGGATTTAAATAAAATAATTCGAAATTGATACTAAAATAATTATTCGAAATTGGATTTAATCGAATAGATTTGAATTCAATTTTATAACGGCTAGACGAACGCGTTTCTCTAGAAAATTAGAGTTACGTTCTAGCGACACGTTTTTCGAAAAAAATTAATTTATATAATTTAAAAGTTCGCGGTCGCTACAGGGCATGTCTTAACAATGAGTTTAGAGATTCAGCGTTATTGTTTGTCATGATGTTGTACCGATGGCCAACGAATAGTGCTCGTGACCAAAATGAAAAACCTGCTCGCTCCAAGTACCCGTACGATCTTACACTTACCCTACGAAGCTGACCCATCAGTCTGTCGAACTTTTTGATCCGATAAGTTGTAGCTGCTCGTTTGAATAGAAATATTTAACTCCCATTGCTGTAACGCTGTATTAAGTTCTTTTTCATGTGCCACATACAACAATCATTGTGAGACAATGGAAATAAGTGAGAAATAGCTTTTTCAATGCTGGTTTTCCTGTCCGAAACGAATACCAGTTCATCTGAATCGCCAATAAGATCTTTCAAGTTTGACAAAAACCACATCCACGATTTATTTGTTCCTGCATCCATGATCCCCCATGCTAACGGATAAATTTGTTTGTTGACATCTTGGGCAGTTGTCAGTAGAAGAGTTCCTTTGTATGGACCTTTCAAGTGACTACCGTCAACACAAATAACGGGCCTCATGTACTATATGTAACCACGAATGCTTGCACCGAAAGCTAGGAAGAAGTAATGGAACCTATCATGAGAGTCAACTTCGATGTGGGTAACCGTCCCCGGGTTACACTCTCCTAGAACGTGACAGTATGAAGATAGTTTTTGGAAACTATCCTCTGGTGTTCCATGTAGCAAATGTAAAGCAGCCAACTTTCCCCTAAGTGCTTTGTTGTAACTGATTTCGACACCAAACTCACGTTCCATGTCACGTGCAATATCAGTAGGGTCATAGGATCGGTATGGATTGTCCAATTTTCTCAAAATATGCTTAGCAATTACTGAAGTAGTGGCATGTCGATGTGCGTTGCGACGAAAATCTACGGAACATGTGTGAACATTGTTGAATTTACGGATCATGAAGACTGCATACTTTTTCACAGACGAAGCACATACCATCCACATACAATTATCGTCAGCACATACAACAGTTAACATTTTCATGCTTGACCCGATGACCTTAAATTGGAACTTGTCTTGCAAAGCAAGCACACGAATTCTCGAGTACAACTCTTTCTTGCTTAAGAATATTTGCATTTCCGCAAGATCGGATGTATTCACTCTTGTAATCCAATCGTATTTGTTCAAAGTCCTCGAATGTGAGGACATTTGCTCATCAACGTCATCAATATTAGTAGCCTCTGTACCATGCAATGGGTTATCCAAGTTCTCATCTGAAGGTGCAGTCCCAATTGGAGTTTTGAATGCATTATTGTTGGATACCCTATGCTGATGATTGAACTCCTCATGTTGTAAATTTTGGTGAACATCCGCCATGGGAAACGAACGATCTGCACAATTTATATCCCTCCCCATGCCAACACTTGGGAGCTCGGCTTCCGAAATAGTAACGCATATGGCAGTTTCGTTGTGAACTGATATGTACCATTTTAAGTCTTCTTCTTCACGTATTTCGGCCGGAGGTATATTCAAGTTCGGGACTTTGAACTTCAATTCAATTTTAGTCCAGGGATCAAGAATACCAAGTTTGTCCTTCAATTGTAGCACGAGTGCGGTTAGGGTAATACTTGTCGGCACTAAAATGGAAGTGGTTTTGTCTCCTCTCCACTTCCATTCGTCATCCACATGAACAAATTGTCTCCCATACGACACTATAAATCTCAAATGATTACTCATACCTGAAACGTTGAGATTGCAACGGTAAGAATTATTCACAATAAATATGTCTACATTTAATAATATGAATGTCGAACTTTCGAATATTGAAATCCATGGAATAGCAGAAGGTGAAATCAACAGTGTGTTAACAAATTTCAACTGTCGAATTCGACAGTTCATAAATGTCGGGTTCGACGGTTCATAAATGTCGGGTTCGACAGTTTCAGAACTATGCGACAGATGACGTGTAGGAACTGCCGGGAAACTTGAAATCCTGTATTTTTGAAGAAATTATTGAAAACATTAATAGTGATAATCAATTTTCAACTACCACATGAAAGCATCTTCTCATTAATAAACAGTTCAATACTTCATTAAATATGAAATCCTTCATTTATGTAAAGGATATTGGTAGTTTTATCTTTTTCACAAATATTTCCAAAATCAAGCAAATGAGTATAGTTTCAAATATACCTCCCATTGCATTTGAAGATATTTTATTTAAACATTTAAGAAATAGTAATCTATAACATAAATTTATAAATAATTTGTAATGACTTATCTCTCAATATTGATGATGAATAATGTGTTCTTGAGCAAGGAATGAAGAAGATGAAGAAAATGTTAGGGTTTGATAATGGAGAAGAAGAATGTATGATTATATTAATATTTCTAATTCTTTTCTCTCTTTTTTTTAAGAAAACTCATATTACTCAATATGATATACTATAAACAATTTTTATAATATTTAAAGTAAATCATCACATCACAACATTAATTACATTCAAATCAAACATTTAATGCTCCTAAAAAGGTGGTAACAAGGATATTTTGCACCAAAAAAGTGATATTTTTGCTAACAAAAAGTGAAAGTGACAATTTTTTTTGGATTTTCAAATTTAGTGACATTTTTGAAAATTTCCCAAACAAAATTATGCTCTATGAGTATATAAATCCAACAAAATGAACATTGGATGGAAAAAGAGAAATTTTTTTCACAAAGAATAAAAACCATTGAAAAATATTTGAATAGAAAAAGTAAAAGTAGAAAAGGAGTTTTGGTGGCCGAGGGGAAAGAGGCTAAAATGGCAGTTGCAACCGTCGTTCACGGTGACTATTTTCCCTCCGAATTTCATCCATTGTCACCACCACTTGAAATAACCTGCCAAATCAAACAATCTTCGCCACCTCCACTTATATTCATATCCACTAATCCATCCCACGTGAATCTTCATTATCTAAAAGACCTCTACGCCCTTTGCAATCACTCATGCCACCACTTTTCCAATGTGGACCCCATGGGCAAAGTCGAGGCAGTTGATGTCAGAAATCTCCGTACGGCCTTTTTCTACATCTTTGTGGTCATTTCAATTTTCACCAAATTTCACTTTTATCCAATGGAAGCAGGGGCAGACCATTAAGGATCCAGTGAGGGCAACTACCCCCACTGGACCCTTGATTTTTAACATTGAAAACAACCCATTTTTAACCTAAGCGCAACAAAAGTCTTTTAATAATGAAAAAAATGGCCCACACTGTAGTTCCCTTCTCCCCAATTCTCAAACCATGTGATCTTTGGCTATGCAAGGACCAAGATTTTTTATGATAAATTGAGGGACCGCATTCCAGGGTGAGATTCATGTATATTCAGTCTATGGTGAAAATTAGTCGTTGTGCTTGTATATGTCTACGTACATCTTGTATGGAGGGAATTATGGCATTTGGGGTCAGGGCGAGATTCATTGTGGTGTTAGTGTCACTTGATTTTTGTGAGCAGTGCTCTCATGGGATTTTGCAATAATTCTCGCAGCTTACTCGGTAAAGTCATTGACTTTCAATGAGAATTTTGGATATTTTTTGGATTTTAGTGGGTTTTGGAATTTCGTTTTTCTCTTCAATCGAGATGGTCTAGATGAAGAAATAAACTTACTTTCCCACTTGAATACATTTTTTTATCATTTGGTTATGGTATGAAATTATATTCTTTGGCTTTTTATTTGGGTGTAATCATACTACCACAGTGTATTTTATATGGGTTCAGTTGATTTTGACATGGTCGTGACTGAATTACCACGAAGAATTATTAAGAATTTGGGAAATTCTATAAGGGTATATTGTCAAAATTTATTTTAGTTTGATCTCTTTTGCTTGAGTTTTACCCTTGGATAATGGTCTGATCTATTTATCCCCTTTCAGTTTTGTGAACGTTTATCAAGTTGAAATATGAAGAGTGATTAATGACAGTCTTTTGTAGAAGATCAAAATTTCTATAGGCTTTGTTAAATTCCTTTGGAATAATAATCTTTGAGCAAAATAGTAGACGAAAAAAACTCAACGCGTTTAGTGGCCAAAACCCGCTAAAGCGTCAATGGATTTTGATTGCTGTAGCATGTACCATTCTGCCATTCTAGACTATAATTTAAACAATGGCTGAGGCTGAAATGCAATATTGGAGATGAATCAGTGGATGAATTTTTAGAAGTTTTCTTCAAGCAGTCAAAACAAGCACGGAGTGCATATTGAATTCGTTTGAATGCATCAATTGATTGTGTTCGACTTCTTTTACGTCAAGGACAAGCTTTTCGTGGTCATGATGAGTGTGAAGAGTCAAATAATCAAGGTGACTTTCTTGAACAGTTGAAATTTCTAGCTGATCATAATGAAGGGATTAAAGCCGTCACTTTGAAATTGATAACGAGACTATTATACATCGTTTTCAAAGTATGAGAAGCCGTAAGGAACAGTTGTAAACTAAGTAATACGTTTTGAATATTATCTTTATTGTCTAATTTGAAATTATTTTTTATGTAATTTTCGCCCCCCTGAACCATAATACTAAGTCCGCCCCTGAATGGAAGTGTTAAATTTGATGAGCATTGGTGGAGATGGATCAAAAGAGTGATACCAGTGACGCCTGATAATGGACAATTGATTGGATTTAGTTTAGTTTTTTCAGATTTTGGATTGACAACTTCTATATACGATGTCATCGTTAGAAATTTGAGGAACCCTTTCAATTATATTTACTATCTTTTTTTAATTATTCAGTTGTTTCGAAACTCAATGTGGTTTTGATCTTAATCAGTCCTACGTAATGCTCTGATAAAAAATATGACAAAAATGGAAGAAATTATTAGGACTAATGTGTATGCCATTCATTCAACTGACTTTGTGTACAATTAGAAAGTTTGTTTTGCCAACTAGATGTTAGTTACGACAAATGGCATTTCTTTCCCTAGCTTTGAATATGTACAATCATTTCAGAAATTCTTGATGAATAACATAAATAGATCTTCATTTCAATTCAGTTCTAATATGGTATTAGAGCTAATTCCTAGCCGTGTTCATCTTCTTATCTGATTCAGTTGATTTATCCTTTTTTTTATTCTGAATACCAATAGAATCAACACATTCAAAAAACTATTCTGATTCAAGGTCATCCGTTAGCAAATCCGCCATGGATCAACCTTCTGCCCCCTATTTCCTTCACCATTCCGAGTACTAGATTGGTGCTCTTGTCTCAATAGCTCACGGGAGAAAATTATGCCTCTTGGAGCCGTGCAATGACAATTGTTCACGAAAATATGTTTCGAATAAAACTACCACAAGTGTACGGTTCGTTGACAAGTAATAAAGTGGAAATCTTAAAATTTCAAGTATCGTTCTCACGAGGATTGATTTAACTTGAGTTCTATTATTGCGACCTTAACCGAATCTATTAAACTCAATATGATTATTTTTGTGACTTTATGATGAAACTATGACTAATCTATAAATTAAACTAAAATTATGAATCAAATGCAAAAGTAATGTTTGAATGCAAAAGTTTAAAGAAATCAATGTATGAAAAGCGTACTAGGATTCCGAATCTCCAAGCAAAGTTCACCCCTAATCCCTATTTCACAACTTGACAACACGAGGAATTGGTTGAAGAATCAATGTTTCTAACCTATCTAACAATCTCTTTCGAGTACAATTAAACATATTCTAGCATACCATTTGACTATATTTCTATGACAAATGCAATATACAAGAATGCATGAAGTTTTGTAAACACTTAGAGATTCACATAATGCATATCGGTATATTTCTATCCTTTATGAACAAAATGATGATTTATACATTGTTGAGTTTATTTTCCTTCTTTCGAATGCATAAAATAAACCACCCAAACTCACACAATTATCGTGCACTATAATCATGGAGGCAAGAAAGTGTATATAAATCATTCAACATCCATCACACGTGTTTGAATATCAAATTGCAAAATAGAAATTAAAAGATCACAATGCGAGGTTCATCGTTCACCTAGTATATGAAAAGTCTAGCCTAACATGGATAAAAGAAAAGAATAATAAAAATAATAAAGAGAAGACATCACCAAAAAATTAAGAATTAGGGTTGAAATCTTGAATCTTGAATGCAATCCCTTGTTTTTGCCTTCTTCCTTGCTCTCCAATGGTGTTTTTCTCTCTAAGAAAGCGTAGCTCCCTTTTTTGGATGAGATTAGGGTTATAAAGAAGTCCTAGATACTTTACTATAAGTGTTTGATTCAAATAAGGAAACCCGAAAATTCGCGCCAAATTTGTTCCATGCGACTGCATGGTATAAACCCATGCGACAACATGATTATACAAAATTTTCACTGTTCATCTCCTTTAGACCCTTGCGCGACTGCATGGACTTTCTACCATGCGACAGCATGGTAGAAATTATTTTTCCTTTTTTTCACTTTGGTCCCCAAGTTTGTTTCATCCACTTTTTGGCCTTGTTTCCTTCTTCTTCTTCTTCTTCTAACATCCCATGATATCACAATGTGTTACTTAGCTCAATTCCATGCTTAATTCACCATTCGGGTCATCTTTTGACTAATTGCATTTTGGTCCTCGAAATTTCATATCCTTCCACTTTGGTCCTTTTTTATTTATTTTCTCATACTCTTCATTCCATCCATCAATGTAATCCTATAAACACAAATTATATCGAATTAAGCCACATTTCAACATATACATCAACAATTTTCCATGTTTTGTGACCTAAATAAGTGTGCAAAACACACTTATCAACAATTGCCCTATCGATTAAGAACAAACTATCTTTCATTGATGGATCTATAGAAAAACCAGAAGCTACGAATCCTAATTTGGTGAATTCATGGATTCGAAATAATAGCATGGTGATTTCCTGGATCCTTAATTCTGTTTCGAAAGAGATTTTGGCTAGTGTGATCTATGTTTCTACACCATATGAAATCAGGAATGATCTCAAGAAAAGGTTCCAACAGGGTAATGGACCATGTGTTTTTCAATTAAGGAGGGATATGGTGAATTTAGTTCAAGATCAAAGCAATGTAAGTGTGTATTTTACTAAACTCAAAACTGCGTGGGAAGAATCGAGTAGTGAAAAGTGTACTTGCGATGGTGTTAAAGAAGTGAATAAGCACTATCAAATGGAGTATATTATGTCATTTATCATGGGGTTGCATGATTTATTCTCCTAAGCTAGAGGTCAATACTACTTATGGATCCTCTACCTCCTATTAATAAGGTATTTGCATTGATTTCTCAAGAGGAGAATCTAAGAAAAATAAAAACACAATCCATTGGAGCTAATTCAATGTAGTGGTTGCCTTTTCATTTAGATCTGATAATGCCAAGGCAGCAAAAATTCTGGTTTTCGCAATGACAGTTCAAGAATTGGCAACAAGAAGAAGGAAATGCCTTATTGTACACATTGCAAATCTCATGGACATGCTGTTGATACATATTATAAAATCCATGTATATCCATCAAGTTACAAGTCATGGTCAAGAGACAATTTTCGAAATTCTTCTAATTCTGATTCTGTTAATCAATTGCCTGCTTCTCTCACTCCATAGACTGAGGACGTATAGATGGATCAACAGCTTGGCATTGGGAATTTTATGCAAAATTTGAGCTCCAGTCAATATCAGCAACTGATGACAATGATGTCCACTCACTTATCCTCACGTTCAAATTCTACTTTAACTGACCTGGATAAAAATATATCTTCATGTGTTGCAGGTATATGCCATTCCATATCAATTCATCTTACATTTGCATCCAAAGATATTTAGATAATTGACTCGAAGCCAACAAACATTGCTGCTGCCTTTGTGAACTTGAGAATTGTTGAATATCAAAGTGTCACTTTACATAATCACACATAAATACTAGTCTGCCTATGTGGTGATATCAGATTAGGTCCAAAACTGATGTTGTATGATGTTCTTTTTATGCCCTAATTCAAGTTCAATTTATTATTAGTCAGTGCATTGACTATTGGCACAACTTATCTTGAGTTTCTTTCGTGATTGGTTCATCATTCAAGGGGCTACAATTAAAAGGATGATCGACGTGGGTGATAAGGTCCTGGATTTATATGTACTTGACACTAGAGTCCTCAACTCTATTTCTAATGCTTTTGTTGGTAGTGGTTCTGCTCATGTATGACACAATAGGCTTGGCCATCTATCTTTTAAAATATTAGATGTGTTAAAAGACCATTTGTTATGTTGTACAAAGTTGAATAAAAATCTTCCTTGCTATATGATTGAATCAAATAATAACCATTCCGTAAGCCATTTGATCTTGTGCATTGTGACATATGTGGGCCTTATCATGTTACATATAAAGATATTTCCTAACTCTAGTTAATGGTTGTTCTAGATTCACCTAGCTCTACACGTTGAAATAGAAATCTGATGTTGTGGGTATTATACATCGATTTTTTAATATGGCTGCCACACAATATAACGCTAGTATTAAGATTTTTAGATCAGAGAATGCTCATGAATTATCTTTCAATGATTTCTTTGCTAAGAGATGGGTGATGCATTAGTTCATATGTGTTGAAAGACCACAACAAAATTCTATGGTTGAGCGCAAACACTAACATATTTTAAATGTAGCTCGAGCTTTATTTTTCTAGTCAAGAGTCCCTATCAGATTTTGGCCTAAATGTATGTTGACAGCAACCTACTTAATCAACAGAACTCGATCTCTTCTTTTTCAACATAAAACACATTATGAAGTGTTATAGGGTAGTCCAGATGATTACTCTATCTTTAGAGTTTTTGGATGTCTAGTCTTCGCATCCACACTTAGTACACACTGGAATAAATTTCATCCAAGAGCTAGATTATGTATCTTTTTGGGATATCCATTCGAAGGCAAAGGTTATAAACTTTTTGATATTTCATCAAAACATATTTTTATATCAAGGGATGTTGTGTTTCATGAAGAGATATTCTATTTTTTCATAAAATTGTGGAAGTTGATCATGTGTTAGATCCTTTTCTTGACTTAGTTTTCCCATTTCTTTCTTTATTTATGCATCAAGATATGTCTGTACAGGTAGATCATGTTCTTTGTGACCCTATCCCAATTGCTAAATCTTCAACTGATCATATTAATCCTGATCAATCACACAATGATATATCTTTAAACATTAACATTCGAAAGTGTCAAAGAGTTTCTAGACCTCCCAAATACCTCAGAGACTTTCATTGCAATATGATTTCTCACACTGATCAGTCTATCATTCATTCACCTCATCACATTGGACATTTTGTTTCTTATAACAATCTGTTGAATTATCATAGACGTTTGGTATTGAATGTCTCATCCCAGTTTCAGCCACAACTTTTTCATTAAGCTGTTAAATTTCCTCAATGCAGTAACACTATGAAGCTTGAGCAGAGGCTATGGAACTTAACCACACTTGGTCATGTTGTTCCTTTACCTCTTGGAAAACATTTAATGGGTTGTAGGTGGATCTATAATAATAAATCGATCACTTGAGCAGCATAAAGCACTCCTTGTTGCAAAGGACTATACACAACAAGAGGTGTTGGATTATTTTGATACTTTTTCCCTAGTGGCCAAGACATTAACTGTCACAGTGATGCTTGTTCTTGCAGCCTGCTATAAGTGGTATTTAGTCCAACTGTATGTAAATAATGCATTCTTGAATGGTGACTTGTTTGATGAGGTTTATATGGACCTTCTCGTTTGTAACGACCCGACCATGCACCGGAGCCGTCATCATATCGTACGTTCTTACCCTTTACGGATTTCTAACGCATTCCCTAGGATTCGAACCCAAGACCTCCATCATATGTGAGACTTAAGTTAAATCCTGGTACCAATTGAGGCCGGAGCCGTTATCTTATGTATTGTTCGATTCGGGAGGGCCTAAGCCCATCTTATCCCTCACGGCTTTCTGACGAGTCCTCCATGATTCGAACCCAAGACCTCCACCAAATGGGAGACTTAAGTTGAATCCTGGTACCAATTACCAGGATTCAACTTAAGTCTCCCATTTGATGGGGGTCTTGGGTTCGAATCATGGGAGACGCGTCAGCGTGTTTTTTGTAATGACCCGACCTTGTGCCGAAGCCATCATCATATCGTACGTACTATCTACACTGGGAGGGCCTAGACCCATCTTACCCCTCACGAATTTCTGACACATCCCCCATGATTCGAACCCAAGACCTCCATCATATGTGAGACTTAAGTTGAATCCTAGTACCAATTGGACAACTTGCTCAATTGGTACCAGGATTCAACTTCCCATTTGATGGAGGTCTTGGTTTCGAATCCTGGGGGACGCGTCAGAAAGCCGTAAGGGCTAAGATGGGCCTAGACCCTCCCGAAATGGACAGTACGTAAGATAACGACTCCGACGCGAGGTCGAGTCGTTACAAAAAAATGAGCATTTTTTTGTAACGACCAGACCTTACGCCGGAGCGGTCATCATATCGTACGTACTATCCACTTTGGGATGGCCTAGACCCATCTTACCCCTCACGAATTTCTGATACGTCCCCCAGGATTCGAACTCAAGACCTCCATCATATGTGAGAATTAAGTTGAATTCTGGTACCAATTGAGCAACTATTTAATACCCAAACCAGGAAAGCTTAAAATGATTTGATAGGTACTACTCATACCAACAAGGTGCACTTTCTTTTCCGGAAGTTCATCTTTAGAAACTCTACAGTTAAGCGTGCTTGACTTGGAGCAATTCTATGATGGGTGACCCCCTGTAAAGTTTTTGTGGGGTGCATGCAAATGAGGATAAAATATGCTGAAAAGACCCATGTTAGTACAGCGGGGACAGTACGTCATCGATATAACGGTCGGAATAGCCAGTTAAGTGGGACTCGGGTCATTACAAATGGTATCAGAGACCGGTTGCCAGTCGGAAATCGGGAACTAAGTGCTATGCCATAAGGCGGGAGTCACTTCTTGAACCTGTAGGAGTCACCTCTAGAATCTAAACGTCTGGCAACGTATCCTCAGATGGATCAAGCGCGACGAAGACGTCGTGAGTCAAACTGGGGGTGATTGTAATACCCAGACCAGGAAAGCTTAAAAAGATTTGATAGGTACTACTCATACCAACAAGGTGCACCTTCTTTTCTGGAAGTCCATATTTAGAAACTCTACAGTTAAGCGTGCTTGGCTTGGAGCAATTCTATGATGGGTGACCCCTGAAAAGACCCATGTTGGTACAGTGGGGACAGTACGTCGTTAATCTAACGGCTAGGACAGCTAGTTAAATGGGACCCGGGTTGTTACATCGTTGGCTACGAGTTTCATAAATTGTCAAACAGAGAGATAAGCTAGTTTTTAAATTACACAAGTCCATATATGGACTTAAGCAAAATTCAAAGTAATGGAATTCTAAGTTCACTCATGCCCTCATTCAATATGGTTTCAATTAGTCTAAGGCAGACTATATCCTATTCACTAAAGGGTCTGATGATAACTTTGTGCCATTGTTAGTCTACGTTGATGACATTGTTGTCATCGGGCCTAACATTCAAGTCATTGACTCATTAAAAATATTTTTGCATTCTCAATTTAAACTCAAGGATCTGGGATGTTTTAAGTACTTCTTGGGGATTGAAATTGCCCATGCCACATCAGGAATTGTCATCTCACAGAGGTAGTATGCACTACAGTTACTTGAGGATGCAGGTTATCTAGATTGTAAACAAGTAAATAGTCCTATGGATCCAAAAGCAGCTCTCAACATTCATGATGGTGATTTGCTGCTAGATGTTTCTCATTATAGGAGATTAATCAAGAAAGACTAATCTATTTGACTTTTTCACGTCCTGATATCACATTTGCAGTACACAAATTAAACCAATACATGTGTCAACCATGGCTACCACATCTTAAAGCAGTTCATCATCTTCTTAGATATTTGAAAGGCAGTCCTGGTCAAGGTCTCTTATTCTCTTCGCAAATACTCTTTGATTATGGTTCATCCATTAAGCTTCGGGCATTCTCTGATGCAGATTAGGGATATTGTATTGACACACGAAAATCCATCACTGGTTTTTGCATTTTCTTTGGTGATTCAATGGTCTCTTAGAAATCTAAAAGACAACCCACAATCTGTCATTCATCAGCTGATGCTGAGTACAAATCCCTTGAAGCCACCGTTATTGAGATCATTTGGATCAATCAATTTTTGATAGATTTTCAGGTTGCAGTCGCATCTCCAGCCGTTCTTTATTGTGATAATCATGTTGCGATTCAGATTCCCACCAATCCAATCTTTCCCAAGCGAACGAAGCATATTGAAATCGACCGTCACTTTATTCGAGACAACATTACAGCTGGGGCAATTAAGCTTATTCTGGTTCGATCACAGCATCAACTTGCTGATGCTTTTACCAAACATGTACCCACTTCTGTTCTTATTCACTTGTTATCCAATATGTGTGTAAATAATATTTACAACACATCTTGAGTGGGAGTAATAGGACTAATGTGTATGCAATTCAATCAGCTGATTTTGTATACAATTAGAAAGTAAGTTTTGCCAGCTCGATGTTAGTTATGATAGCTGGCATTTCTTTCCCCGCCTATTTATACTTAATATGTACATTCATTTCAGACTTTTTTGATGGATAACAGAAATAGATCTTCATTTCAATTTAGTTCTAATAGAAATTGATGTAAACCGTTTGTGGCACACATGTTCAATATAAAGTTAAAGTTTAAATGGTGGATTAATTAACTACCTAGATAACTTCCGATTTGGTTATTGGAGGGAAGTTATTGCACGAAAAAAACCACCCACTTCCATGATGGATGGAAGTTGTAGTGGTTGTCTTTATATATATATATATATACAGAAATGATCTAATGAGCACCGGTGCTCATCTTATCCTAAGCACCAATGAGTTGGCACATTAATATATATATATATATATATATATATATATATATATATATATATATATATATATATATATATATGCCAAGGGTCCCTCGCTAAACTAGTGTGAAAAATCCCTGTAGATTTTATCTCTTAATATTGAAAGTCTTGTGTTTGTTTTCATCAAATTAAAATGGGTTACTAAGTGGCTATTGGCTAGAAGACATTTGGTGCTTCGATGACTCATTTCTACTGCAGATTTTTCAATTAGATCTTGAACAACATGGTTGGAGGTATGTAATTTATGTCTTACATGTGGTATCAGAGCCACCTTCAAGGTTGGTTATTCAGATTTTGAAGAAATACAGATTCTTAAATCATCATTATTTGGAATTAATACGCACAACCACGTGCACATGGATATATATTGTTTTCATTTTAATTAAGTACTTATCCCGTTATCCGACTACTTTCTGTAGTACAAATTGTTATGGAGGCAGATTAATATTTTAGAAAGGATTTTTCATTTGACTTGAATTATTTTAAGTTGAAATGTTAAAGGTGTCTTATTTTAAAAGCGTGCATGCTGTGATGTGTTATTTTCACACTGTTTAAGTAAAAAATATATGCTATTCAAATTGATTATTAAATGTTGAGATTTTAAATGAAATATGGATTGTGTCCAAGTAATATATTATTTTCATTTGAGAATTCAGTAGTATAAAATTTCGACGCTCCTATTTCCGTAATTATAATTACTCTAGGTTGAGACTTATATGCATATTATAATCTGCAAGTGTAAAGGTATTTATGTTTAACATGGCTAGAGAATTTAAAGTGCCTGTTCTAATTTGTATGTTTAGCATAGACAAAGTCTATCAAATTTCAGTATTTGCAATCAATCGAGAATTTAGTAAATATTCAACCACTCCTGTTGAATATTGGGACTCCAATTAACCAAGAACCGGGCTAGTCTCCAAACCAATCGAACGACCACAACCAGCCAACGAAAATCACAAACCTACACTTCCCAAACACACACTTGGTTGCTCCAATATGTACAGCCCACAAAGGACTAAGGGTGGAAAGGTTAGACAACAACCACAAAGGCTAGGCAAAGAAGGAAAAGTAACGGGTCTTGCAAGGAGAAAAGCACACTGCTCAAAAATTGCACAAAGCAAAAGGCAAGGAAAACCGGTTTCACTCTTTTTCTAACAAAGGGACGGCTGTAGCTTCTTTTCACATGGTAATAGTAGTGGACAACCAAACTAAATAGATTAGGAATATGTTAGGCTTTTAGGTCAAAATAATAGGCCAATAGAAGCGGGATAAGTAGGCTAATACCTTAAAAGCCATCCAAGTCATTCGGGTTGGGCCATGAGCAGCACTAATATAATTAGGCTGCTTCAAATGGCCCAAGTGGGTTACGTGATTCGATTGGTTCAATTGTGGTGTCGACATTTCACTTCACTCATCAACCGAGGCCTATGAAGTATAATCTAACTAAAATCGATTTAACAACATCACCCGAATTTATTGGGTATCAAAACCCAACAAATCTCCACATTGATCCCAATAAATCTGCAAGCAACCAAAATACACAGTTTATACTTGCACAATCAAGGTAACCAATAAAATTGGTATCATAGACCTTACCTCGTGTTTCGAACTCGAAACACATAACATACCTGCTCCATACACTCACCAGGGCTAAGATCAAATAAACACCCAAGTAGAAGCAAATAATTACATCAATCAATCAAGAGCAAATAAACATGCGATGAAGATATTATATAGGATAACACAAATCTTTTCAACCTTGTTCAAATAGAACAATAGATTAACACCAAGTCAATCAACATGCCAACACATACGTAACAAATGCATAAATGACCGTACGAATAAGATTTCACCACATTTATCATATCCCATTCTGTGTTGCTCACTCCTCGAGAACACACATCTCACCTCATCGCCCACAATGCTCACTAGACTAATTACTCAAAAAACACATGTCTAATTGGTAAGTCTCTATAGATCCTAAGTTATCGAGATAATCCTCTATCACCACTTCACTCCTCCAATCTAAATAGATAATGGGTCTTCACCTAACAGAAGTGATAGAAGTGCCTCACTCGTACTCCACCTGATTAGGGTATCTTACAGATAAAGGATTCAAAACATTTGATCACATCTCCACCGTGATCCAAATGTCACACTCCACATCCCACAGTACAAACCACAATGTACCCCTAGTCATCTATACTCCACCTTACCAAAAGACATACTCACACACTGCTAATACATTCTAAACCCCACTATGCATGCGAACAAATTACACAAAGTAATAAAATCACTCCAATCCATGCTAATGCACATATCAAACAAATTAAAATGCAACATATAATCATGCAACCGAATTGAGCAATCACACAGATGCAGAAAGGATTACACACGGATGCAAATGCAGTAACTAGGGTAACACTCAATAGGGTTCACTAGGGTCATCACTCGACCCTAAAATCATATTCGTCTCGCCTCTCATCTTACCTTTCTTCTTGGGACAATCCCTAAGGAAGTGTCCAGACTTTCCACAACTGTAAAACCATCTATGACCAGACTTGTCCCAACTCTTGCTCTTCTTCTTACCACCATCATCACTCGAGTCACTACTCGAATCACCACTATCTTGAGCTCTACCCTAAGTCATCTGCTTATACTTCATTCTACTCCTCATCATATACAACTCACCATTCTTCTTATCTTCTTTTTCAGCCTTAATCTCCATATCTTTACTCTTAAGGGAATCTATGACAATCTCAGGGGTTAAGGTGTCCCTACCATACTTAATAACATTTTTAACTTCACGATAAGTATCAGGTAAAGCATTCAGCAAAATAATAGCTTTGTAAGTTTCAGACACCGACTCTCCACATGTAACAATATCTTGAACAAGTTTGTTAAAAAAATCCAGATTGTCATTAAGATCCTTTGAAGAATCCATTTTGAAACTGAAAAAAATGCTCAAGTAAATAAAGTTTGTTTGGAATAGATTTAAGCAAATGCAGTTCTTCCAATTTTTGCCAAAGCTCTTTAGTGGTTTTTAGTTTACCCACTTTTCTCAAAACTGTATCAGCCAAGTGTAAAATGATAGAGGTATAAACAAGCTCATCAGTCTCTTCTTTTCGTTCTTTTGAAAAACCAGTGGAAAAATTGCCATCAATAGCTTTTGAAACCTTTTGTTGGACTAGAATACCTCTCATTTTTTGTTGCCAAATAGAAAAATCACCTTATCCATTAACAATTCCCAAATCAAAATTGCGCGTTGTCATTTTCAAACAAGAAACACAATGTCACAATTAAGCCACACAAAGTAGACCTAGATTCTTAGGGTTTCATAAGATTTACGATCTTAGATCAAGGGAATTTTCAAACGGGTAAGGTCTAGGTATTCTAGCAACTTATCAATGCAACCAGAGAGATAACAACAAACAGTTTCACTCACAGTATATCATAAACGATAATATGCTACAATTAATCAAAAGAGAAAATTTCAATCACGTAGCAAACGAAGAGCAAATAATTTCTAATTTCTAGCACAAGCAATAGTTACCCCCTCACGGTAACCCCAATCCTAATATCACCTCACACGATGATGCGCTAATGCTGAAATTTAAACGGGATAAGCCAATTTACCAAAGCGGACCTATCTCAGTCTGAAAATTACGAGAGATGCAAATTTACTGCTTTTGGACCGCAATTTATGGCCTAAATTAATTCAATAAATGTTTTGCAGTTTCGACCGTCGAACCCTCAAAGGGCAAAATCGTCCAAATTTTTCTACGAAGCCTGAAACACAGAACAAAAAATATCAGTACGTTCAGGAAATAAAAATAAAGAAACTGCCCGAAGAGAGCGTCTCCAGAAGATCATCCACGCTCCGCCACGACCCTCGTCGGAGTTCCCCACGCGCAACTGCAGTCTACACGCGCCGGTCAGGCAGTACCGCCTTTACCTGCAGAGTTCTCCTGTGGTGTTGGATTCTCCAGAAAATTACTAGCTTCACCAAAAAATTGAATTGCGGGTCCAGTTTTTGAAGGAAAATCTGGACAATTTTCTGCTCAACTTTTTCTACTGATTTTGGACAGTTTTTGGCCGAAATCCACCTCCAAACCTTGCTCTGATACCAAATGTTGAATATTAGGACTCCAATTAACCAATAATCGGGCTCAGTCTCCAAACCAATCGAACAACCACAGCCAACCAACGAAAACGACAAACCTACACTTCCCAAATACACACTTGGTTGCTCCAATTTGTACAGCCCACAAAGGACTAAGGATGGAAAGGTTAGACAACAACCACAAAGGCTATGCAAAGAAGGAGAAGTAACGGGTCTTGCAAGGAGAAAAGCACACTGCTCAAAAATTGCACAAAGCAAAAGGCAAGGAAAATCGGTTTCTCTCTTTTTCTAACAAAGGGACGGCTGTAGCTTCTTTTCACACGATAATAGTAGTGGACAACCAAACTAAATAGATTAGGAATAGATTAGGCTTTTAGGTCAAAATAATAAGCCCAATAGAAACGGGATAAGTGGGATAATACCTTAAAAGCCATCCAAGTCATTCGGGTTGGGCCATGAGCAGCATTAATATAATTAGGCTGTTTCAAACGGCCCAAGTGGGTTACGTGATTCGATTGTTTCAATTGTGGTGTTGACATTTCACTTCACTCATCGGCCGAGGCGTATGAAGTATAATCCAACTAAAATCGCTTTAAAATCATCGCCCGAATTTTTTGGGTATCAAAACCCAACAACTCCCATGAAGATCTTTAGATTAGAGATATCATTTGTTTCAACATGTTATTATAACTTAAAATTAACCAAAGCTTCTTTAGTTATAATTTTATGTCGAGGAAGATTAGATCACATAAGGAATTATTTGGTGATACATAAGACATCTCATAAAGTGCAGTTAATACATATGATGACTATTTGGCCCCATAGAGAAATAGGCATCTTAAGAATTTAATTGCAATAAAGTGATTATTAAATATCGAAACAAGAAGTTTCCTAGGCCCACAGGTATGGAAAATACTTGTATTTGATATTACTAAAGTCCTTGTAAATTCAATGTGTGATAACAACCTCTACCCACATGAATGTTTGAATTTACAAAATTGAATTAACATTGGTTAATTCAATGTAAAGATAGTTTTCATAGCATTAATGTATGTGTTTATCTTATGCAGTGGTTCCTAATTTTTTCAATGACTCTATTTGATTTCCGATTCTATGTGGTGATCATTTTCTGACTGTAAGGAGAAAATTCTACTTTGGGATGTATGGATCTCAACTTGGCGCTCCATGTGGATGAACCACTTGTCCCTACAGAATCAAGTATGCCATATAAGAGGCCACTGTATGAATCGTGGGAAAGATCCAATCGCTTGAGCGTGAGTCTCATGAAGACTCATGTCAATAAAAGCATCAAAAGATCAATCCCTTAATGTGATCGGCCAAAGACTTCATAAAGGCTATTGAAGAGCAATTAGTAAGTTCTAACAAAATGTTGGCCAACACCTTAATGAAAAGGCTTTCAGGCGTGAAGTTTGACAATTCTAAAGGTGTACGTGAGCACATGATGGAAATGAGAAACATTGATGCTTGTCTTAAATCCCTGGAGATAGAGATTTCTGGGTCATTCTTTGTTCATCTCATTTTGAACTCTCTCCCTATGGAGTACGGTCTATTTAAATTATCATATAACACATATAAGAGAAAAATGGACTATGAATGAACTCTTAACAATGTGTATTTTAAAGAGAGATGCTAAAACATGAGAAGTTGAAAACTGCTCATCTGACAACTCATGATAAAGGAAATGAGAACAAGGGTAAATACGATCCTAAAATGAAGAACAAGATGCCAGTGAAGTAAAAGGGCAATAAGGATATCTGTTTCTTTTGCAAGAAGAAATAGCATATAAAGAAGAACTGTTTCAAATATAAGAAATGTCTCGAAAATAAAGATATCCTCATCTCTTTGGTGTGTCATGAATCTCTTTTGGTTAATGTTCCAAACAATACATGTTAGATTGATTCAGGTACTATGATTCACATTGCCAATACTATGTTGGGCTTTCTGGACCTAAGGAAACTGCAACCAAATGAACAAAGAGTTTATTCTGGAAACCAATTGAGTTCAACCGTTGAAGGCTTGTGAACTTTTAGATTAGTTTTAAATTCTGGTTTGTATTTGGATCTTAAAAACACCTTCTATGTTCTCGGCTTTTCTTATAATCTAGTTTCCATTTCAAGACTAGCACCTTTGCATTTCAAGTTTGTATTCGAAAGAGAAGCTTTAGCTTACTTCAAAATTTTGTTATTGTAGAAGTTCGGACATTGATAGGAATGTAAAATGCATATTTTTCCCTCTTTATTTTATGCGATTTTGTATCAAAATTTACTTATTAACCTCATATTTTTATTTAGGTGGAATTTTAATGGAGATGGTGTAATTTGGAAGAAATAAGCGAACAAGGGCCAAAAAGAAAGAAAACAAAGTTTGGGGACTGAATGCAAATACTTAAAAGTTATGTAGAATCTCACGATAAAGATTTGAGAGTGTTAGGATTTAATTGGATGAAAGAAGATATCAAATGGATGAAATACCGTCAAAGTATGATCATACATCAATTTCCAATCGAAAAAGTGATGCATTGGTTTTCAGCCTCATATTGAGACCCATTTTCGACATGGAAAACGATCTAATTTGAAGATGATATCAGAAACAAAGTTGTAGCCCATTGAGTTATATTTCCAACGTATCTTGAATAAACTCAATCGAATATTGGAAGAGAAAGATATGGTCAAAATACTGAAAATTGTTCGATGAAAATTATTTAACACCATGCAGTCGCATGACTTTAATTCTATGCGGCCTGATTAGTATGTTTTTACATACTTATTTTACTGTCAAAACATAAGAAATTATTGATTAAAATGTTGGAATATAGCTTAACTCTATGTAATTCATGTTTTGCAGAACAAAGTGATGAATGTAGAGAAATTGAGGTGAACCAAGTGAAAAAGGGCCAAAAATGAGGAAAATGGAAGTTCATGGACCAATGTGCAAATACTCTAAACTTGTTTCTGACCTTGTGATGAAGATTAAAGAGTTTTAGAGGTCAAATGGATGAAAAAATGAGTCAAATGGGTGAAATATAGCTAAGACATTATCTCATATCAACTTTCAAGCTGAAAAGTTTCGCACCAGTTTTCAACCTCATATTGAGACCACTTTTTGAGATGGAAAGCAATATAATTTGAAGATGATGTTTGAATCAAATTTGTAGCCCTTTGAGTTAGATTTCCAACACATCTTCAATCTCCTCAATCGGATATCGAGAGAGGAAGTTATGATGAAACTACTGAAAAGGACGCAGAATTCAAAACAACAACGTAGCGTCTAGGCACTACAACACAGCGCCCAAGCACCGTTTTGTCCAAGAGAAATAGTTTTTCAGCGCCTAGGCACCGCGCCGCGTAAAGTAGGGTTTTGTTTTATGTTTGGGTAGTGAGAAGCCTAGAAAAGGACCCCAAAAACATTCCATTCATCATCATTCTTCATTCTACACCATTCTTTGATGAATTTTGGCTCAAGAAACACATGAGGAACTAAAGATCTTGGTGAAGCAACGAAGGAACTCGGTTGGAATTGGTGAATTCATGTCTTTTATTCAATTATTTTGATCTTTTCATTGTCAAACAATGTTAGAATTTAGGTTTTCACTCTCTTGAATTTATATTGAAATTAATTCAATATTTACTACATTTTTCATGGATTCAGTCATGCTTTTTTCATTGTTGAATCAAACTATTTATTGAGTTTCAATTTCAATTACTTATTATTGAGATTTGTTTAACTTTTATTAAATTAATCATAGATTCAGTCATTTTTTTCTATTTACGAATTGTATTAATTGTTGAATTTAAATCTTGATTTCACTTTATTGGCGGATTGATTATTGCTTTATGCTTTAGTATATGGTTGATCTTTAATCTTTTTCCAATAAAATTGTGTAAACATATTATAAATCCAGATTCTAGCATTATATTTGTAAAGTAAATTGGTTTTTACGATAAATCTTCCGATTAGAGTGTCGGGATGAAAGCCTCTAATTGAGTTATAAAATTGAATAATTGATGTGAATGATCCAATCCAATTGAGGGAATTCCGAAACTTCACTATTTTAAACTATTGATTTTTAACTTCATTTTTTCACAATTGAATTCAACTACACTTTTGAGAGAACAAACCAGCCCTTTTTGATCCCTTAAACATTTTTCCATCTCCCTGTAGATACGATACCCCAAAGCTACACTACAACTACCGCGTTATACTTTGGGCGTAATCAAATTTTGGCACCGTTTCTTGGGAGACAGTACAAAATACGTAAGGATCGACTGAAAAGGGTGACTTTGTTCCTTTTCTTTTCCTTTATTTCAATTTATTATTTTCTTTGTTATTCTTTATTTTCACTTTATTTTCTTTTTACTTGTATTTCATGAGCAGGTATCAAGGAGAGTGAGGAAGACCTGCTGACAGAACTGATATAGAGTTTGAATCTCTTTTTAACCCTGCTTTTGATTCTATATCTGTTAAAACTGACACTTCATCACATAACACCATGTCTGATAGTGAGCATGAAGTACCTTTTAGGACTTTACATGATTATCTTCATCCCACGCGTACATCTATACCATCATGCATTCTTTTTCCACCTAATATGTCACGTATGGACCTTAAACCGGGAATGATTCAACCAGGAATTATTTTACCTGTCATTAGGTTTGGGTGAGATAAAGCCTACATCTGTGGCTTAGCAATTAGCTGATAGGTCCACTGTTAGACCTAGAGGAGTAGTTGAGGATGTCTTGATTCAAATTGATAAATTTTACTATTTCGTGGATTTCTTGGTGTTGGATGTAAAAGATGATGTGAATGTTGACTCTAAAATTCCTATCATTTTTGATAGATCTTTCCTTGCTACTGCTAATGCTCTGATTAATGGTAGGAATTGTCTCATGAAACTTTCATTTGGGAATATGACTCTAGAAGTCAACATTTTCCATATCACTAAGCAGTTAGAGGAGGATGACGAGTGTCATCAAACCCAGATGATTGATGCACTCACTCAAAAGGTTGCTGATAGTATGTTCTTTGGACCAGAACATGAAATTCTAGAACCGGATGGAGTAGACTTCATCATCAATAAACATCTTGAGATAGATGATCAAGAGTCAGGTAATAGTTCTTGTTTTACATTACCAGTTTCTAATGAGAGAACTTTAGCTTTTGTCTTGTAGGTTCCTACTCCTGATTCTGAGCTCTCATTTGGTTATCCCACGTATGTATTTGATGGAGGCAGAGGAACATCACCAGTTCTTATATCCAAGGAGCTTAGTGCATTGCAAAGAAGATTGAAACCACACTTACTGGATGCAGGCTAGAGAGGAAACATTGGGTCTAGCTAAAGACAATAAACAAATGCGCTACTTGGGAGGTAACTCAAGGGGAGTTCGTTCTTTTTCTTCTGCCTTTTACGTTTGCATTTTTATTCTAGTTAATTTTGTCATTTTCTTTGCTTTACCATTCTATTGAATGCTTTCGGCTCTTACACTTTAAGTTTATGTTGACTCGCTGCATTATTATGTGATATTAGTCACTCACTTCATTTGTATTTCATGTTTATGCATTGAGGACAACACAAAATTTAGTTGGGGGAAGAATTTTGTTGGATTTTGTTGTGAATTTGCATAAGCAATATCATGGAGTTTCAAAATTTTTGAGAATTTGTTTAATAATTGTGTCAGTTATTATGTGATCATTGGGATAAGTATCAGTTGTGAATGATGAAATAGTGCATTATTAGATTAGTTTAGACCTGTTTATGTAAAACTTGACATTTTCTATGCATGTTACTTATGTTTGGCATATTGAGTTAGTGATGCGGTTCATTATGTATGGGATAGTTGAACATAGTAATTTTACCCAAATACCCTCTAGTGTATTATTCCATAAGTCAACTATAGGTTAGTTTGGAGATGATTGAATTGTTATAAGGGAACATTGAGATGAGAAAGAATTATGTGCATGAAAATTTTGTGTGGATTGTCTAAAACCTGATAAGATGAAAACTAGGTGAAAGTTTTAAGTTAGAGGTTAGTTTAGAAACTGGATGTCTAAAAGAATAGGGGCATTGCACTAATTTTTGAGTACATTGAAACATCTTTTCGAGCCTATATAACTAGGGTAATGAAGCTTGTGAGGGTGATTTAAAACCTGATGCCCTATGGTCATCTGACTTGGGAGTCATCGGCCTAAAGCTCACTACATGGGTTATATAGAAAGCAAATGACAAGATATTCAAATAAAAAAAATGGAGAAAACATGAAAGAGAAAAAAAAACATACACTCAATACATTGATTATATCCCAGACATCCAATTGACAAAACTACACCTTTGATGAGAAGCAATAACTTAGTTTAGTTTAAGAATTAAAGCAATCGGAAATATAGGAGAATCTCAACTTGTTGAAATGTGAACTTGTAGAAGTAAGGTCTATCCAAACTACGAGAGGGTAAGGAGTAGAATTGAAAAGTTGAACCTATGATGCACCCCGGGATAAATGAGTGAAAATCATAAGTTTGGGGGTGTGTGTATCTCTCGAGTGAAGAAATGATATATTTGACTACTTTGGGACAAGTGTTGAACCATTCACAATCTTGATATGCTAACATGAGTTTTCACACACACGTCAGGTTATGCATGTAATAGGTGGAGACTGATTTAATTTTTACACTGTTGTAATAGTTCATTTGTGTGACTACTATATTTCAAACCTGAGATACGGCATATTGTTAAACCATGTTGTTTGTAGAATTTAGTTATATTGTTGTTTGAGGACAAACAATAGTCTAAGTTTCGGGGAGTTTGATAAGTGTGTTTTTATATACTTATTTTACTGTCAAAATATGAACAATTGCTGATTAAAATGTTGGAATATATCTTAATTCTATGTAATTCATGTTTTGCAGAACAAAGTGATGAATGTAGCGAAATTGAGGTGAACCAGTGAAAAATGGCCAAAAAGGAAGAAAACTGAAGTTCAGGGACCAATGTGCAAATACTCTAAACTTGTTTCTAACCTTGTGATGAAGATTCGAGAGTTTTAGATGTCAATTGGATGAAGAAACAAGTCAAAAGAGTGAAATATAGCCAAAACATTATCTCATATCAATTTTCAAACTGAAAAGTTTTACATCAGTTTTCAACCTCATATTGAGACCAGTTTTTGACATGGAAAACAATCGAATTTGTAACGACCCGACCTCACATCGGAGCCGTTGTCTTACATACTATTCGCTTCGGGAGAGCCTAGACCCATCTTATCCCTCACGACTTTCTGACGCGTTCCCCAAGATTCGAACCCAAGACTTCCATCATATGAGAGACTTAAGTTGAATCCTAGTACCAATTGAGCAACTTGCCCAATTGGTACCAGGATTTAACTTAAGTTTCTCATATGATGGAGGTCTTGAATTCGAATCCTAGGAGACACGTCAGAAAGCCGTGAGGGGTAAGATGGGCCTAGAATCTCCCGAAGCGGACAGCACGTAAGATAACGGCTCCGGTGAGAGGCTGGGTCGTTACAAAAAAATGCGCATTTTTTTGTAACGACCCGGCCTCTCACCGGAGCCGTTATCTTACGTGCTGTCCGCTTCGGGAGATTCTAGGCCCATCTCACCCCTCACAGCTTTCTGACGCGTCCCCCAGGATTTGAACCCAAGACCTACATCCATTGGTACCAGGATTCAACTTAAGTCTCCCATATGATGGAGGTCTTGGGTTCGAATCCTTGGGGACACGTTAGAAAGCCGTGAGGGGTAAGTGGGCAGAAGCTAACCCAGAGCGGACAGTACGTAAGATAACAGCTCCGGAGCGAGGTCGGGTCGTTACAAAAAATACGCATTTTTTGTGTAACGACCCAGGTCTTTATACCCAAGCCGTCAGCTTGCGTACTGTCCGCTTTGGGTGAGCATATGCCCACTTATTCCTCACGACTTTCTATCGTGTCCCACAGGATTCGAACCCAAGACCTCCATCATATGAGAGACTTAAGTTGAATCCTGGTACCAATTTGGCAAGTTGCTCAATTAGTACTAGGATTTAACTTAAGTCTCCCATATGATGGTGGTCTTGAGTTCGAATCCTGGGGGACGCGACAGAAATTCGTGAGGGATAAGTGAGCATATGCTCACCGAAGGCGGACAGTACGCAAGCTAACGGCTTGGGTATAGAGACCTGGGTTGTTATAGAATTTGAAGATGGTGTTTGAACCAAAGTTGTAACCCTTTGAGTTAGATTTCGAATGTATCTTGAATCGCCTCAATCGGATATCGGGAGAGGAAGTTATGATGAAAATACTGAACAGGACGCCGAATTCAAAACAACAACGTAGCGCCCAAGCGCTACAACACAGTGCCCGGGAAATTTTGCCCAAGAAAAATAGTTTTTCAGCACCTAGGCGCTGCTTCCATAGCGCCTAATTGTCGTGTCGCGCAAAGTAGGGTTTTGTTTTATGTTTGGCGACGAGAAGCCGAGAAAAGGACCCCAAAAACATTCAATTCATCATCATTCTTCATTTTACACCATTCTTTGATGGATTTTGGCTCAAGAAACACATGAGGAACTAAAGATCTTGATGAAGCAACGAAGGAATTCGGTTGGAATTGGTGAATTCATGTCTTTTATTCAATTATTTTGATTTTTTCATTGTCAAACAACGCTAGAATTTATGTTTTCACTCTCTTAAATTTATATTGAAATTGATTTAATATTTACTAGATTTTTCATGGATCCAATCATGCTTTTTCCTTTGTTGAATCAAACTATTTATTGAGTTTCAATTTCAATTACTTATTATTGAGATTTGTTTAACTTTTATTAAATTAATCATAGATTCAGTCATACTTTTTCTATCGACGAATTGAATTAATTGTTGAATTTAAATCTTGATTTCACTTTATTGGCGGATTGATTACTGCCTTATGCTTTAGTATATGGTTGATCTTTAATCTCGTTCCAATAAAATTGTGTAAACATGTTATAAATCCAGATTCTAGCATTATATTTGTAAAGTAAATTGGTTTTCAGGATAAATCTTCTGATTAGAGTGTTGGGATGAAAGCCTCTAATTGAGTTATAAAACTGAATAATTGATGTGAATGATCCAATCCAACAGAGGGAATTTCGAAGCTTTACTATTTTAAACTATTGATTTTTAACTTTATTTTTTCACAATTGAATTCAACTACACTTTTGAGAGAACAAACCAACCCTTTTTGATCCCTTAAAACATTTTTCCATCTCCCTGTGGATACGATACCCCAAAGCTACACTACAATTACCGCGTTATACTTTGGGCATAATTACGGTCGCAAGAGGCATTTCAGCGAACTTCAGGGTCCATTTTCAAAGTTCTATGTGACCGCATGACTTACTACCATGGGCCACATGGTTCATTCCCGACCTGAAAATTCTGGTCTCCAATTTTAAGTCAACTACCTATGGAAACAACTATAAATACATATTTTAAAATCCTAGAACGGAGAAGAACGTACAGAATGCCTCAAAAATTTATTTTTCATTATGTTTCTCATAGATTCATGAATTGTAACTAAACTTTTACACTTGGTCGAAGAAGATTGAGGCCTCGGAACCACATATTGTGAGATCTAAATGGTTTTTCTTAGTCTAATTCATGTTTTTGAGTATTGAATATTCTTTTGCACTTATTTCCCCGATTGTTATGTTTAATTGTTTGGAGGCCTACTAGGTTGTTATTTGTTACAATCTACCACTAAGTTAAATATCAAATTCGTAATTGTTTAATTTCTTTAGCATGTGAAATAACTAGGGTTTGATAATTTGCTGCTTTAGTAATTGTTAAATCTTAAGAAAAATGTTTAAATAGATTGAATGCAACCACTGGTGTTTGTGTTATATAGTCCATCGATTTCTCTATTGTGTAAAGTTGTAATTAAATTGAATCTTGAGTGCTGGTTTGGGGTTATTTAATAATTAGGGTTAGTTAGAATGCTGATTTCTAACTAACTAAAATTAAAGAGAAATAGGAATTCATTCAAACAGTGAATATTCAAAATATGGGTTGATTTATACTTACATCGATGATCAATTGTAAAGTTCCGACATTGGATATTGACTTGGACCAAAGTTATCCTTTTGATTATTTTCGTTAATTTAATTTTCATTGTTATTAATTGCGTTATTTGCAATTGTTTGCATACAAAAATCACCACAATCATTGTACGAAACATAATATATTGAATTACATACTCTTCGTGGGATCGACCCTTACTTCCACTACTACATTAGTTTTAGAAGTTAAAGTATTACTTTTGGGTGCATGCGACAACACACACCAGACATTCTTGAGATTATATTTTATATCATTCATAGATGACCATTCAAGATATATGTATCTCTATCTTCTAAATCATAAGGATGAGGCATTGATGCTTTCAAGATTTATAAAGCAGAATTAGAGAAACAAAAGGAAAGAAAAATCAAAATTATAAGGTCAGACTGGGTGGAGAATATTACGGACGATACATAGAAAAGGGGACAAATGACAGGTTCGTTTACTAAGTTTTAACAGAACAAGGTGTCGTAGCACAATATATGATGCCGGCACACCTTAACAAAATGGTGTAGCTGAAAGAAGAAATAGGACCTTAATGGATATGATTAGGAGTATAATGAGCAATTCAAGTCTTTATTTGCATTTATGGAGTGAACCCTTAAAAATTGCCGTGTATATCTTAAACAGAGTTCCATCTAAAGCAGTTCCTAAAACACCATTTGAAATCTCGGGTTGTCCAGTTTAAGTGAGGGTTTACAATCTTCATATAAAGAAATAGGACCATAAGACAGTTAGTGGATTTTTCATAAGCTACCTACTGAACTCCAAGGACTGTAGATTCTATTGTCCTTCGCACACTCCAAGGATTGTTGAAGCTAGAAATGCAAATTTTCTAGAGGATCATGAAGTGAGTAGGAGCGAGTTTCCTAGAAACATTGATTTTCAGGAAATGAAAGAATTCGTTGGGTCATCTTCCAATCCAGGCATATTGATTCCTTTCGAAGAAAATAACTCAATTACAATTGGAAATTAACCAACTTAAGAACAACTGTTACTGCATGAGAAAAACACAGAACGAGAATCCCCACTCGATGCTAAACCTATTACTGTTCAAAATATGCAAGCTCAAGATGAGATAGTTGGTATAAGGAGATCATCAAGAATAAAGAAACCATCAATTTCTAGTGATTATGTTGTATATCTTTAAGAGTCTGATATATGTGTTGGATTTGACAATGATCCTAAGTCATTTTCACAAGCCGTTGAAGGGGAAAACTCAAGTTTTGGTATGATTCCAAGAAGGAAGAAAATGAATCTATGGCTAAAAATCAAGTTTGGGATCTTGTTGAATTGCCAAATGGACATACAACCGTTGGTTGTAAATGGGTATATAAGACCAAAAGAAACGCATCGGCACTATAGAACGATATAAGGCCAGACTTGCAAATAAGGCTTTGACTCAAAAGGAAGGCATCGATTACCATGTAACATTTTATCCAATTTCTAAGAAAGATTCATTTAGAATTATAATGGCTTTAGTAGTTCATTTTGATCTGGAGCTATATCAGATGGATGTGAAAACAGCATTCTTGAATGTAGATCTTGAAGAAGAAGTATACATGAAACAGCTTGAAGGATTTACCAGTGATAAAGGTAATCACATGGTTTGCAAATTAAGGAAATCTATACATGGGCTAAAACAGGCTTCCCGTCAGTGGTATTTGAAGTTTCACAATGTTGTTACTTCATATGGTTTTACAGAAAATATCATTGACCAGTGTATATATCTTAAAGTCAGTGGGAGCAAATACATTTTTCAGTCCTATATGTTGATGATATTTTACTTGCAAGTAGTGATTTGGGATTGCTACATGACACAAAACAATTTCGAAGCCAAAATTTTGAAATGAAGGATATGGGTGAAGCCTCTTATGTCATTGACATAGAGATTCAAAAAGACATATTTAAAAGGTTATTAGGATTGTCTCAAAAGGCCTGCGTTGAAAAGTTTTTGGAAAGATTCAGGATGAAAGACTGTGCATCAAGTTTAACACCCACGTTAAAGGTGATAAATTCAGTCAGAATCAGTGCATTAAATAAATTGGAAAGAGAGCACATGGCTTATATACCCTATGCTTCCGCTGTTCGCAGTTTGATGTATGCACAAGTCTATACTAGACCCAACATTGCATTTGCGATTGGTGTACTAGGTAGATATCAAGTATTCCAACAATCTTGAAATTGTTGGATATACGGATTCAGATTTTGCCGGATGTGTAGACACAAGAAAGTCTACTTCAGGATACATTTTTCTTCTAGTTGGAGGAGTTGTCTCTTAGAGAAGTAGCAAGTAGACTATAATTGCATCGTCTATGGAAGCATAATTCATTGGTTGCTATGAAGCTACAACACAGGCATATTATGGTTGAGAAATTTTGTCAAAAGCTTAAGAGTTGTTGATAATATAGAGAAGCCTTTGAAGATTTATTGCGATAATTTGGCAGTAATTTTCTTTTCAAGAAATAACAAAAGTGGAAGTCGAAGTATCTGGTTGTCAGAGATCATATAAAGAGAAATGAAGTAGCCATTGCAATATTAAGACAAATCTTATGATTGCAGATCCCATGACTAAGGGCTTGTTAGCTAAAGTTTATAAAGCTCATGTTGAAAATATGGGACTTGCATGCTCAGTATGATACTCTGATGTTTGGTTTTAAGATTTTTGTTTTTATTTTGAAACAATGTTATTAGTACACTTAAAGTTTGTAATTTTGATATCCATTGTGGTTATTATAATTTGAACCATGAATGACTTATAGAAAGTTCATTCATAAAGTAAAGTACTCTCTAGAATCATACTTGTAATACATGGAAGGAAATGTTTGATTATTAAAACAGAACCGTCATTATTCAAGTATTGTGAATTTCTACTTGAGTAGGTTATTAACAGTTTCAACATATAGCCATATTAAGTACCCACTTGAAGTTAACCATTGAACATGTAGACCAAGTGGGAGAATGTAAACCATTTGTGGCCCACATGGTCAATATAAAGTTAAATAAATTTAAAGTTTAAATGGTGGATTGATTAATTGTCTAGATAACTTCCCATTTGGTTATTTGAGGGAAGTTATTGCACAAAAAAACCCACCCACTTCCATGATGGATTGAAGTTGTAGTGGTTGTACATAAACAACAATAGCAAATTAAGCAATGTTGTCAATGAATTTGAGGTCAGGTATGCATATAATTTTCTAGTTATTTGTCCTTCCTAGATTGTTGGAAGATTATATCCTTAATAACTACAACATGCCAATGTTAGTTAAATCTATTCCCCCTCTTTTGACTTGTTCCACCGAGACCGTGTCAATCTTGTGAATCAGAGCCTCTTTAGTTGTGATTTGTGATCAAGTTCTTGTACAATTTTATGATAAAATATGACTGCATGTTGTAGTTTTGCACTAAAAAGAAAAAAAAAAAAAAGAAGAATAAGAAGAAAAAAAGTTGTTTAAAAGGAAGATACATCAGTAAATGCCAAGATACGTGCTTATGAGAATATGTATGCTTTTATTGATTATATTCTGCTTCATTTTTCTTTACTACTTTTGTGTTGATAGTTTTTGACAAGAAATATATCTTATGTAGAAGTTTATATTTTCGTGTTTCAGTCTTGCAAGTTCTTCCTGCACTACAAAGTAGAGGAATTGGCCGAATGATAGTTCAGAGAATTGCAAGGCTGGTGTCATTGATTAATAGATATTATCTATTACAGTTGGGAATTTCAAGAAAAAAGTAACAATTATTTGTATGTTTAGTAAAAGGGACAGGACAATATTAAGAGTTTGTTTGGGAGAGATTTTTTGGGGAAGAATTGATTTTGAATAGTGATATGATGGGAAATGTGTGGTTGAAAAAGAAGAAAAAATTATTGATGTGATGGAAAATATTATTTTATTGAAGAATGTGTGGTTGAAAATGAAAATTGATTTACTGTAAAAAAATCTAATCTCTCCCAAACAGGGCCTAAACAAGAAAACCAAGTTCATATCTTCAATGCATTTCCAATCTTGTCGAGAATTGCATGCCTAACATATCTATATGTACAGACTTGTAGGTACTAGCTTCTTTCAGCATTTGTTATGCAATCATTAATAGTGCCTAATAATTTCCCTTTCGGACATAGAATGCTCACGAATAGAGACATATACTATATAGATGCTTTCTGCTCTAATAAAGAAAGGTGAACTTGTTAAGATTTGGGAAAGATTTGTGGTTCCATCTTAAAAGGTCAACTTTATTAAGAGGAGTAGCCCAAACCCTTATAAATTGGTCTATATTTTCATCTTTATTCGATGTGAGATTCTATCCCTTAACATGCCTCACAAGATGATGGTTCGTTTGAGCAGACCAATCTTGAAATTCGTATGCTCACTTTTGGAGTCTTAATCAGATCGAATTTCTCGTTAGAGTTTAACGAGCTCTGATACCATGTTAAGAATTGAGATTCCATCTTAAAAGGTCAACTTTATTAGGAGGAGTAACCCAATCCTTTATAAGTTGATTTATATTTTCATCTTTATTCGATGTGAGATTTTTATCCCTTAACATGCCCCCGAAAGATGGTTGCTCGTTTGAGCAGACCAATCTTGAAATCCGTATGCTCACTTTTTAGAGTCTTAACCGGATCGAATTGCTCGTTGAACTTAATGGGCTCTAATATCATGTTAAGAATTGGGGTTCCATCTTAAAATATCAACCTTATTAAGAGGAGTAACTCAATTCTTTATAAATTGGTTTATTTTTACATCTTTATTGGATGTGGGATTCTATCCCTTAACATGCCTCGCAAGATGGTGGCTCGCTTGAGCATACCATTCTTGAAATCTGTCTGCTCACTTTTGAAATCTTAACCGAATCGAATTGCTCGTTACAACTTAATGGGCTCTGATACCACGTTAAGAATTGAGGTTCCATCTTAAAATGTCAACCTTATTAAGAAGAGTAACACAATCCTTTATTAGTTGATCTATATTTTCATCTTTATTCGATGTGAGATTTTTATCCCTTAACATGCCCCCACAAGATGGTGGCTCGTTTGAGCAGACTAATCTTGAAATGAACTTTTACCTTTCTTGGAACGAGTGGGAGGGCCATAGCTTAGTCCTGCGGCACATGAACATATATGAGATTGATGCTTATAGATTATTCTCGAGATCTTGTCCCTCTCGATGATGCCTGTAACATTAGTTTATGTTATAAGAGTCCTTTTTCCCGTCTTTGAAGTTATCCAGCAGTGGCTTGACACCTGGGACCATTGATTGATTATCCCGTTTAGTCAAGTTCTTTGTTCCCAAAGGATACTGGTACCATGACTAATAGAATCGTTGAAAAATATATTCTGACTAAACAACCTAGCATTTCTGCATTGTTTACCTCAGTTATTGGGGGATTTCGTGGAAGACCTATGCAGGACAACTTTTGGGTGTTGGTCTGTTGGATGCTTGTTTATCCTCTGTCTCCGTCTCATTCCTTATTTAATAATCTATTTTGACTACCAAGGAAAGCTGATGGCTACTTAAAAGCGATGAGTCTTGTAGACTATGATTTCGTTTTATGTTTCACATTTACATCCATTGCCTTGAATTTGTAAAACCCATATGCATTGCAAGTTATCATCTTTATCATCACTCTTTATCTTTAAAAATAAGCATGAATATTTCGCTTGTCTTGCCTGTGCTGCCAGTTTTCTTAGCCTTGCATTCTCCACAGGTTACTCTTTAGACCGTGTGGATTTGGAGATCATATATTGGGATCGACTACAATAATGTACATGAGGAATTCTAGCCATTCCATAAATGAGAAGACTATATGTTGGTAGAGAGCAACTGCTAGTCCCCCCCTCAAGAAAGCTCTTAAAATCATAATATGTTATTCAATTCCTAATTACGATACCACGTCGTGATGCTATCGTATTCCGACCTTGAGAAAAGGGGTGCATGGAAGATGCTGCTTTGATGAGTATTTGGCCGATCAAGATTTCATCTTCAGAATTTAGTCGAATGTGAAAGACATGAAAGTAAAAATACTAGACCTTCGTGAATAATTTGCTATTTTTATGCCCAATTGTCAATAGAGTAGTTCATTCGAGATGCACTTTTAGCTAGTATGTAGCGCTGGACGGTACAATGCTGAACAACATCAAAACAAGTTAAAATCTTGTTCATATTGTATTGTCTACTCTATACTGTGGAACTTTGACTATTTGCACTCTGGTATCTTTCCACTTTTGATGTACTAATGGGTCGCTCTGTAGAAAAAGATGATAAAGCTTCTCTATAACGCTACTCAACAAATAATTTCCTTGGTATAAAGCAATGTAGCCACCTGTTATTATGCAAAGTAGGAGACACCTTTAGTCTCCTTTATTGACTTTACAATCAAGAAAAGGACCTAACATGGGACAAATTCTTTTGCCACTACTTGTTGATTACACAGCTGAAGGTTGCCTGAGATGGGGAAAATATGGGTTGAGATCTGCTTAATTTCTGGTCGGGGACTCCGGCGCACGTCGGCCCTTTGGAAGCTACAATGGTTTGCAGTTGGATGGATCGATCCTAAAGACCAGTATTGCACCAAGATCGATGCTTCAGGAAACAATAATCCAGTTTGGAAAACCAAATTTTCAATTGCAGTTGACACTTCCGAACCAAACTTTCGAGATTTGGCTGTTCATGTTGAAGTTTATAGTAGAGAGCCAATCTTTCTTAGGCAAAGCCTCCTGGGAACTGCAACTATTGGTTTGAAAGAATTTATGGACAAATACATTAGTGATTCCGAGGTTCGAAAGCCCGTTGAAGAAGTAGGGAGTTTTCAGCTAAGAAAAAAGAACTCCAACAAACCTCAAGGATTTGTTGATATCTCAATTCAAATATCAGAGGAAATGAAAGACCCCGGTTCATCTTCTCTAGGTAATTCTTTCTAGTAACTTATCTTTCTTAGCACTGGATGTATGATATTAAATTTTTTAATTTTTTTCAGGTGGGCAGGAAGAGTATAATTTCATGGATCATAGTGGCGGCATTAAACTGGTTAGTCGATATGGAACTCAAGGAAATTACCAGCCACAACTGCCGCAGACACAACCGCAGCAACTAGCAAACCATCCACTGACAAATAGCCAATATGCCCATCCAATGCCATTTCCTACAAATTATTCCCAGCCACCAAACTATGCACCAGTCGGTGGACCTAGCTATCAACCAATTCCTACAAATTATTCACAGCCACCAAACTATCCACCAGTCGGTGGACCTAGCTATCAACCGTTCAGAGGACCTAGCTATCAACCACCTCTAACTCCAGCACCACCACCACCACCACCACCACCACCACCACCACCACCTCCTTCTAATGTTGGTTACATACCGACATTCCTCCCAAGAACAAATAATGTGACATCCAGTTTTGTAAATATGCCTTCTTCAGCAAGACCACCAGGAACAGGAAGGGGTGGACCTGGTTTTGGAATGGGGGCAGGAGCAGGAGCATTAGCCGCTGGTGCCATGATATTCGGTGATGATTTCATGTCAGGATTTGATTTTCCCGGTGGCTTACAAGATGCTAGTCTTACCATATCAGCTAATCCTCCTTTTTAGAAATGTTGTAGCGTTATTCATACGTGCTGTGTCAGCTGTGTTAACTTTGAATGTTTCTTTGTTGAGAACTTTCTCTGTATGTAATTTCATATGCAAGAATCTATAAAGTGGATTTTGGAAACATTACTTTCTGATAGAAATACAAGAATCACAGGATGCTCGAAATATACTCTTGTAAATTTATTTACATATAAAAAAAACGTGTAATACTTACGGCACAATTACAAACTGTATTTCCTTATTCCATATTGATGTTTCCATTGCCTCGATGAAGATACTCTGTTTGTATCCCCAAGTCGGGAACTTGTTCCTTGGTAAAGCTGTGAAGCCCTCAACATATGAACTTCATTTCAAATCTTCAATTTTGGTTGAGATGTGTTGGAATTATTCAATCAACGTGAGAATGCCAGCATTGCATAACAGAATTCACTGAGAAGGCAGCACCAATGCTGATATTCAGGAATGGAATATTGGCTGTTATGCCACCTGTCTATTACCGTTTGAATTGGAATATTCCCCTTGTGTATGCAATAGTATGTATAGGTTCTCTGTGTATAAATGTAAGTGTTGTACATGAGAAATATAGCTCTTGAATTTATTTGATAAAATCACGGTTTCAAACTTGGTATCAGAGCAAGATGGCTAACGCCGACACTAGTAATCAGTCCACTCCAAGCTGCTCACCATCCACTCAACCTGGTATAAATCAAATCTCACAATTTGGAATAACCCTTACCCAAACTCCACCTGTGAAACTCGACAAAAACAATTACCTTCTATGGAAAAACATGATTATGCCTATGATCAAAGGGCATAATCTTGAAGGCTTTCTAAGAGCTGCCCACCTGAGTTTCTGGCTATTCAAACCACTTCGAGTGGAGGAGAGGCAGTGGAGATGGTGCAAGATCCTGAGTACAACAAGTGGATGTCAGCTGATCAGTTACTAATGGGTTGGTTATATTCCTCCATGACACCTGAAATTGCAATGAGGGTCATGGGCTGCACTAGTTCAAACACATTGTGGATTGCTGTTGAGGAAAGCTACGGTATACTAAACAGGTTGAGAGTTGTATTCCTTACTGGAGAGTTGCAAAGGACAAGAAAAGGTTCTATGACGATGGATCAATACCTCAGTTCAATCAAACTGCTGGCAGATAATCTGCAGATAGCTGGGAAGGCTGTTGATCACTGTGACCTGGTAACTCAGGTTCTATCAAGGCTAGATGAAGAATATACGCCCATTGTTGTGCAGATCAACAAAAGAGAAAATATCTCATGGCATGAACTCTCTTCGGTGCTGATGACTTTTGAAAGTAGACTTGAGTACCTAGATCAAGTCAGAAGCAATTTCACCTCATTGGATGTTAATCAGTCGAGTGTTCAACTCACTCAAAGGACCAATCCAGGAGGTGGGAGAACCTTTAGTGGTGTTAACAATAGCAGATCCATGAATTTCAGAGGAAGGACAAGAGGAAGAGGCAAAGTAGGTAGACCAAATGAAACCAAGAGGCCTTGCCAAATCTGTGGGCTAAATAATCACACAGCAAGCTGGTGTTTCAATCGATATGATGATAGGTACATGGGAAATAGGCCCAATAACTTAAACTACCAGAGCAATGCCTCGTCCCATGCTGCATATATAGCCTTGTGGAAAACACTGGAGGATCAAGCATGGTTTGCAGACTCTGGGGTTAACAACCATGTCACTTCTGATAAAGGTAATTTGAATTACATCAGAAAATATGAAGGTAATGAAAGATTACTGGTTGGTGATGGTAATCCCCTTAATATTTCGCATATTGGAAGAGGCAACATCCCTTCACTAAATGATAAATCTCTTGCACTTAATAAATTGCTACATGTACCTGCAATCAAGAAAAATTTAATCAGTGTTTCTCAGCTTACAAGTGATAATCATGTATTCATGGAATTCTATTCTGATTGTTGTGTTGTTAAGGATCTCCAAACCAAGAGGATTCTGCTGCAGGGAATGCTTAAGGATGGCCTATACCAGCTGACATTGCCAAGATCTAAGTCCAAACTCACAGCCAAAGAGTCAGTTCAAACTAATACAAACTGTCTTTCCTGCTTCACAGTGAACTCCAGTCATGTTGAGTCAATCAAAGGTGCCAAGCTTCTAGAGTCTGACCTTAATGTATGGCATAGAAGATTAGGTCACCCTTCAAATCTTGTATTGAGTCGAGTCCTTAAGTCTTGTAATGAGTTCACCAAAGATAATGAAATTCCTGTTTTTTGTGAATCGTGTCGGTTCGGAAAATCTCATGCTTTACCCTTCAGTATATCCCATTCACATACATTAAAACCTTTGGATTTGGTGCATACCTGTGACCTCTACCTCTGGTTTTAGATACTATATCATCTTTGTTGATGATCATAGCATGTTCACGTGGATCTATCCATTAAAACATAAATCTGATACACTTAACATGTTTATCCAGTTTAAAAATCTAGTAGAAAACCTATTTGAAAGGAATATTAAAGTATTACAATCTGACTATGGAGGTGAGTATAGAAGTTTCAGCAAAATTGCCCTTGATTCTGGAATTGAACTTAGGTATTCTTGCCCTCACACTTCTGGCCAAAACGGGAGGGCTGAGAGGAAACACAGACATATCACTGAGACAGGCTTGACCCTTTTGGCTCAGGCTCAAATGCCTTTACGTTATTGGTGGGAATCCTTCAAATTTGCAACCTACCTGATTAATAGACTACCCACTCCAATACTCAAACATCAGTCACCTTTCAGAGTGTTATATGGAAAGGAATTTGATTATAAATCACTTAAAATATTCGGTTGTGCCTACTACCCCTATCTCAGACCATATCAGAGGCACAAACTTAGTTTCCACTCTAAAAAATGTGTGTTCCTTGGCTTTGGTGATTCGCACAAGGGTTTTAAGTGTCTAAATTTCAGAGGCAGAGTCTATATCTCCAGACATGTAGTATTTAATGAACTGATCTTCCCCTTTAAGTCTAGCTTCATGAATAAACTTTCCAACTCACAAACTTCTGAAATCTCTCTGAGTCATCTGCCTTTTAACATTGAGTCTAGCTACATAATTATACCTCAAATTGCAGCTGGTATAACTCATTCATGTGCACCACCTGAAGCAGACCTCCCTGGTGCTGAATTAGATCCACAAGTGGAGGGTGAGATGAATGAAGAAAATAATGATGCCTCAATGCATCAAGATGAACTAACAGGTTATGAGACTGTCAACATTTATCAAGGTGAACCTGAGACAGAAGTTGAAGGGAATAAACCCAATGTTGATGGTACAACTCAAGTTACTAGGCATCACATGATTACTAGGAGCAAGGTTGGGATATTCAAGCCAAGATTTTACACAAGTCAGGCACAGGACAAACTGGCAAAAATTGAACCATTAATTGTGAGTGATGCACTACAAAGCAATGCCTAGAAAAGGGCCATGGAGGATGATGATAATGCATTGATGCAAAACAATACTTGGACATTGGTACCAATTGAACCTGGAATGAAGATAATTGGAAGTAAGTGGGTGTTCAGACTGAAGTTCAATTCTGAAGGTGAAGTGCAGAGGCATAAGGCGAGGCTAGTAGCCAAGGGGTTCCTTCAAACCCCTGGAGTAGACTACGGGGAAACATTCAGTCATGTGATCAAGGCATCAACCTTAAAAATTATCTTAACACTGGCGGTTTCAAAAGACTGGCACATCAGGCAAGTCGATGTGAACAACGCTTTTTTGAATGGAAAACTTAGTGAAACAGTTTACATACATCAGCCACAAGGTTTTGTGAATGAGGAAAGTCCAAATTTCGTGTGCAAGTTAGAAAAGGCACTATATGGGTTAAAACAGGCTCCAAGAGCCTGACATGAGGAATTGAGAAACACCTTACTGAAGTGGAAATTTAATCAGTCCAAGGCAGATAGCTCATTATTTTTCTCAGCTGAAAATGGAGATGTGTTTTTTATATTAGTGTATGTGGATGATATAATTATAACAGGGAATAACAAGCTAAGGCTTCAGGAGATTATTGACAATCTAAATACTTGTTTTGCCCTAAAAGACTTGGGGAATCTAAATCAGTTTCTGGGTATGGAAGTTCACAGAGACACTGCAGGGCTCTACTTAACCCAATCTCAGTATGCAGCTGGTCTACTCAAGAAATTCGGTTATGAGCACCTCAAACCAAGCTTGACTCCCATGGCAGCAGGAAAGTTAATCTCCAAAAATAGTGCACAAGCTATGGAAGATCCAACACTGTATAGAAGTGCCATTCGGGGTCTTCAATACTTGGCTCATACAAGGTCTGACATCACTTATGCGGTTAACAGGTTAAACCAATTTCTCCAAATACTTACGGATGCTCATTGGAAGGCCTTAAAGAAGGTGTTCAGGTACTTGAAAGGAACACTAAAACATGGTCTTGCCATTCATAAAAGTGACAGCCTAGACATAAATTCATATGCAGAATCTGACTGGGCTTCGTGTCCAGATGACAGAAGGTCGACTGCAGGTTACTGTGTATATCTTGGGGATAGGTTGATATCTTGGTGCTCCAAGAAGCAATAGGTTGTGGCTAGGTCCAGTACCGAGGCAGAATATAGAGCATTGGCTCATGGTGCATCTGAGATTTCTTGGATTCAGTCCTTATTAAAAGAACTCAAAATCTCACAGGTCACTACTCCAAGAATTTGGTGTGATAATCTAAGTACAAAAGCACTGGCTTCAAATCCAGTCTATCAAGCACGCACTAAACACATCGAGCTTGATGTCCACTTTGTGCGAGACAAAGTGCTGAGGGGAGAATTAGTAATTGACTATAGACCCTCATCAGACCAGACGGTGGATTTGTTGACAAAACCACTTTCACATTCAAGGTTCATGTTTTTGAGAGACAAGCTTGGAGTTGTAGAGACATCCTCCATCTTGAGAGGGGGTGTTGGAATTATTCAATCAACCTAAGAATGCCAGCATTGCATAACAGAATTCACTGAGAAGGCAGCACCAATGCTGATATTCAGGAATGGAATATTGGCTGTTATGCCACCTGTCTATTACCGTTTGAATTGGAATATTCCCCTTGTGTATGCAATAGTATGTATAGGTTCACTGTGTATAAATGTAAGTGATGTACATGAGAAATATAGCTCTTGAATTTATTTGATAAAATCTCATTTTCAGACTAGATGAGATTCCAGTATAGCCTTACTGTATTACATGTAATGAATACCCATGTCAAGTTACTGGTTGCAGGCAAGGCTCTTCAGCAGCGCCAAATACTGTTTGCAGAAATTTTTCAACAATAGACACGAACTCGTTCGCGTTTTCATCTTAGGGTAAGTGACCACAAACTCTTTGCTCCAGGTACATACATTTGTTAAAGAACTGAAGCACACAATTTAGGTCATCCATCAACACTCTCAAAAGACTCTTTTTTTTTCCTTTGCTAAATCGTATTAAAATTCTTGTCATTATTTTCTTTTCAAGTGCACAAGTAAAATAATCCGAAAGATTGAGAGTTATTTCTTACCTAGACATGAGATTTTTCTCAGGCTTTCTGCCAGTTGTGGCTTAAATTTAGACGCAGATCTATTAGAGTTTCCACAGTGTATTCCAGAAGAGCCTTAACACGGCCCTTGACCATCAGTGGCTGCAAATTTCGAATGATTTCAGCTTGTTGAAGAAACAGCCAATATCATACATTCCAGAGTCATGAGTCAGCGAAGACAATGCTTTAAGAGAAATCACATGTGCATGTATGCTCAGAAACTTGATCTGAATCATACCATGTATTCCGGACGGCAGGTATACCAAATTTATCAATTATCAATCTTTAACTGAAACCACAAGAAGAGCTTAATAGGTGATGTTAAGCAAATTGTTGTCAAACGACCTCTCTGAACAATGATGTAAGTACTGTCTATTTCACTTGGCATCGACCAAATGACTGAAAGTATATCGACACCACAATTTGGTAAACCAATCACATAATTGATTTGGGTCATTTGAAGTAGCATAATTTAATTAGTGCTGCACATGGCCCAACCCAAACTTGGATAGCTCTTATTTGTTGACGCCCACTTACTAATTCCTATTGGGCCGTATTATTCCCTATTGGCCTAACTCTAAAAGTCTTTATTCAATCTTTAAATATGCTTGCCCATTACTATTGGAATAGCGTGAAAAAACATGTGCAGCCAGTTTATTGGAGAGAAAACAGATTCCTTCCTTTGGGCTTTGTGCTCTCTTGGTGGTTTTCTGTTCTCCCTTTAGCTTTTGTGGCTGATTCATTTTAAGCTGCCATCTCTTTCACCTTCGTCCTTTGTGGGTAGACACAGTCGAGAAACCAGTGAAGGGTTGTACTCGGTCAGTGTTTGGGTTTATAGATTGTGGTGTTGATTTGATCCAATATTGAGCTCGGTCTTGGTGCAACTTGGAGTCTATTTCTCTACATCTAGTATTAGAGCACTGGGTTGGTGTGAATCCCAATAAAATTCGACATAGAGGAAGGCAGGCTCGCGAGTTCACCAAAAAATCCGAACCTATTTTCTTTGATTCCGACCAAACTATTCACTTGCCCAAAAAACTGAGGCTAGACCCATACTCTACAAGCTTAGGCACACCTAGGGGTGGTGTATGTGAGCTTCGGCGACAGCGCGTGGAGGATGATTCCGACAAGCTCTCTTCAGGCAGTTTGTTTATTTTAATTTCCTGAACGTACTAATATTATTGTTTTAGCGTTTCAGGCTTCGTAGAGAAAATTGGACGATTATGCCCTTGGAAGGTTCGACTATCGAAACTGTAAAACATTTACTGAATTTCTTTAGGCCATAAATTTCAGCCATAAAGTAGTAAATTTACATCTCTCAAAATTTACGGACTCAAACGGGTCCGCTCTGGTAAATTGGGTAATCCTCTTTAAATTTCAACACTGCGCGTCATCGTGTGGGATGACAATAAGATTAGGGTTACCGTGTGGGATAACCATTTCATGTGCTAGAAATTAAGAACTACTTGCTCTTCGTTACTAAGTGTTTGAAATTTGTTCATTTGATAAATTTGCAGCATATTATCTTTTGGAATATATCGTGAGTGAAACTGTTTTAGTCGACATATCTCTTGTTGCACTGTTAAGTTATTAGAATACCTAGACCTTACCTGTTTGAAAATTCTCTTGATTTAAGATCATGAATCTTACGAAATTCTAGGAATCTAAAACAGTGTATACTTGTGAACCTAGTCTACTTTGTGTGGCTTAATTGTAACCTTGTATTTTGAGATTAAAAATGACAACGCACAATTTTGATTTGGGAAGTTTTAATGGAAAATGTGATTTTTCTACTTGGCAAAAAAAATGAGAGGTATTTTGGTTCAACAAAATGTTTCAAAAGCCATTATTGGCAACTTTTCGGCTGATTTTTCAAAAGAACAAAAAGAAGAAGCTAATGAGTTTGCTTATATCTCAATTATTTTACACTTGAATGACGTAGTTTTGAGAAAAGTGGGTAAACTGAAAATCACTAAAGTGCTTTGGAAAAAATTAGAAGACTTGTATTTGCTCAAATCTACTCCAAACAAGTTTTACTCGAACGTTTTTTCAGTTTCAAAATGGATTCTTCAAAAAATCTTGATGACAATTTAGACGTGTTTAACAAATTTGTTCAAAATATTGTTAATTGTAGAGAGCCAGTGTCAAAAATTTACAAGACTATTATTTTGCTGAATGTTATAACCTGATACTTATAGGGAAGTAAAAAATGTTATTAAGTATGGTAGAGACACTTTGATGCCTGAAATTGTCGTTGACTCCCTTAGAAGTAAGGAGATGGAGATTAAAACTGAAAAAATGATAGGAAAAATGGTGAGATTCACATGATGAGGGGTAGAACCCAGTTTAGGCAAAACAATCATGATGGTTACCAAAGTATTGGCGAGTCTAGTAGTAATGGAGGTAGAATGAATAGCAAGGGTAGATCTAGATCCAAATCTAGGACCAAGGTCAAGAAATGCTATGGCTGTGGGAACATGGGGCATTTTATAAAGGATTGTTATAAAGAGAAGAATAAGCAAAAGGGTAGAGATATAGATGAGGTAAATGCGTTGTCTTCTACTTCTGATAATTGTGATGGTGAGGTCTATATAATTACAAGTCCTGTTGCTTATCCTGCTGAATTAAATTTAACTGCCAACTCTCGATTACATGAATGGATACTTGATTCTAGTGCATCTTTTCACGTGATATCACAAAAAGATTGGTTTGAAAATTTGCATGAATCAAATGATTGGCATGTTGTGTTGTGAGACAATTCTGCTTATAATGTCGTTGGCATTGGTGATAGTATATTAAAGTTTGATACTGGCTTTGTGCATACTTTGAAAGATGTTAGATATATCCCTGAATTGTCTAGAAATTTAATTTCAGTAAGAAGGCTTGAGAAAGCCGATTTCACCGGTAAAATTGGAAATGGAATTTTGAAATTGATTAAGGGTACACTTGTCTCTATTAAGGGAATTAGGAAAAATGATATTTACATAACTATTGGCGAAATGATGAGAGGTTTAAACCCCTCTATCTCTTCCACTAGGACTGATCACACACAAAAAAAGCACAATAGACTTGCACATGTGAGTATTAAGGGGATTAAGCTTCTTAATGAAAAAGGTGCTTTTGGAAATGACGGTGTGTCTAATTTATCTTTCTGTGACCATTGTGTGCTTGGTAAACATCATAGAACTACTTTCTCCACGAGTGTTCATAAAATTAAGGCATGTTTGAATATATGCATTTGAACCTGTGGGGTCCATCTAGCACTCCCACTTCGGGTGGGAATAGGTATTTCTTGTCTATTATTGATGACTACACTAGGAAAGTGTAGGTTTATCTTTTAAAGGATAAATCCGACACTTTTCATAACTTTAATAATTGGAAAAGACAAGTTGAAAACCAAACTGGTAAGAAGATCAAGTTTTTGAGAACTGATAATGGCCTAGAGTTTTGTAATACCGAATTTGATAATATGTGCAAGAAAAATGGAATAACAAGACATAAAATGGTTCCTTACTCTCCCAAACAAAATGGGGTAGCGGAAAGGATGAATAGAACCATACTTGATAAAGTACGTTGCATGATGTTAAGTTCTAGAGTCCCAAAGTCTTTTTGGGGCTAAGCTGTTATGATTGCTTGTTATTTGATTAATTTGACTCTATCTGCTGCATTGAATGGTGATACTCCGCATGAAAAATGGTCTGGTAAACTAAGTAATTATTATATGCTTAGAACTTCTAGATGCACTGCTTTTTCTCATCAGAGTGAGGAAAAACTTGAACCTAGAGTTAGAAAATGTGTTTTTCTAGGTTATCCCGAGAGTGTCAGGGGTACAAGTTGTGGGATAGGAGCCAAAAGTGTGTTAAGATCATTATGAGTAGAGATGTTATATTCAATGAGAGCGAAATACCATGTCTTAAAGCTGAATCTAAACATGTGAATAAGGAAAAACAAGATGAAGATAGTGATCAATTGAAGGTGGAGTTAGGGAAATTTAGCACATCTATTCCTGTTACACAGAGTGAGGTAGAAACTCAGGAACAACAACCTGATATGGTGAATAAAGAGGAAGTGGTAATAGAAGAACACCCTAAAGAAGAGAATCATCTAGCTGATTATAACTTAGCTACGAATAGAGAGATGAGACAGTCTAGAGCACTCATAAGATTTGGTTATAAATCTGAGCTAGCTTTTGCTCATGCGAATTATGAGGAGTTAGATGATAGGAAGCCAAAGACTTTTGAGGAGGCGATGAAAAGTGAACAATCTAAAGAGTGGTTTAAGGCAATGAAAGATTAGATGAGTTCTTTAGAAAAGAATCAAACTTGGGAGCTAGTACATAAACCTAAGAATAAATCTATTGTTGACCGTAAGTGGGTATTTAAGATTAAGGAGGATACTGACGCATCTGAACCCTTAAGGTTTAAGGCTAGGTTAGTGGCCAAGGGGTACACTCAGAAGGATGGGGTTGATTACAACGAGATTTTTTCACCTATTGTTAAGTACACTACTATTAGGGTCATACTTACATTGGTTGCACATTTTGACTGGAAACTTGAACAATTTGATGTAAAAACTGCTTTTTTTACATGGTAAACTTGATGAGAAAATATTTAAGAATCAATCAAGAGGTTTTAAAGACAAATTAAAACATGAATGTGTGTGCTTCTTGAAAAGATCTTTATATGGCCTAAAACAATCTCATAGACGGTGGTATAAAAGATTTGATTCTATTGTACTATCAATAAGGTTTCATCGTAGTAAGTTTGATCATTGCTTTTAATTCCAATATAATGATGCTAATAATGACTATGTGTTCTTATTGCTATATATGGATGATATGCTCTTAGTTGGTTCATCACTTAAATGGATAAGTGACATAAAAACAAGTTTGAATGGTAAATTTGACATGAAGGACCTAGGAAAGGCTAAAAGAATCCTAGGTATGGAAATTGAAAGAGATAGGTCAAATTCTATCTTGTTTTTACATCAGTCTTCGTATGTTTCAAAAGTGTTAAAGAAATTTGGCATGCATGATTGCAAACATGTTACATTACCTTTAGCTAATCAGTTTGTATTATCTAAAGATCAGGCTCCATGTAATGAAAAATAGATAGAATACATGAGTAGAATTTCATACTCCAATGTGATTGGTTCTGCTATGTACTTGATGGTGTGCACTAGACTTGATTTAGCTTTCGATGTTAGCACTCTTAGTATATACATGTCTAATCCTGGTCCTTAGCACTGGGAATCCTTGAAATGGTTGTTGAGGTTCTTAAATGGAACTTGTAATGTAGGTCTAAGGTTTGGTGTCAATAATGAGGGTGTTAAACTGAAGGGTTTTGTTGATGCTGACTATGTTGGGGATATGGATAATAGGAAATCCACTTCTTCTTATGTGTTTACTTTGTCTAACTCCTGTGTTAGTTGGAAATCTCAGTTGCAACACATAATTGCACTATCCACTAAAAAATCTGAATACATCGTTACTAAAGAAGCTATTAAGGAAGCTCTATAGCTTAGAGGCCTTCTACATGAACTTTATGTATTAAATGATTATGTAGTAGTATATTCTGATAGTTAGTCCTCTATACACTTATGCAAGAATCATGTTTTTCACAAACATACCAAATACATCGATGTAAGATTACATTTCATTAGAGATATTGTGTCACAAGAAGTTGTAAGACTTGAGAAAATACACACACACAATATAATCACTCGAACATGGGTACTAAGGTACTACAGTTGGTAAAGTTTAGAAGTTGCAAAGATCTTCTAAACATTGATGGAGGTAAATAATTTCCAATTTTATTGGTTCCCACTTTCTGGATTATTACTAATGCGTAATAATTTTCTTTTCAGGTCATTTGACACCAATGTGGAGGTTTGTTAGGCAAATTGTTGTCAAACGACTTCCTTGGACAATGATGTAAGTACTGTTTATTTAAGTCGATATCGACCAAATGACTGAAAGTATATCTACATCACAATTTGGTAAACCAATTACATAATCGATTTGGGCCATTTGAAACAGCGTAATTTAATTAGTGCTGCTCATGGCCTAACCCAAACTTGGATGGCTTTTATCTGTTGACAACCCACTTACTAATTCCTATTGGGCCATATTATTCGCTATTGGGCCTAACCCTAAAAGCCTTTAATCAATCCTTATATATGCTTGCCCATTACTGTTGGAATAGCGTGAAAAATGTGTGCAGCCGATTTGTTGGAGAGAAAACAAATTAAATCAACTAATATATTGAAGACCTAAGGGGAAACGTGGTATGGATGATGAGTCCCTAAAATTGAATAATAAAAAAATTAATCTAAATTATCCTATTTCTAGAAAGTATAATAAATAAAATGGAAGGAAAATTGGATTGCCTCCTAATAAGCGCTTTGTTTAAAGTCCTTAGCTTGACTTTGTTGTTTTGGCATCATGGAATTTTGAAGAATACTTTTGATATCTTGCTCAGTTTGCCTCTTCTGACTTTGCCCGACTCTTTATTACTTCTACAAATTTTAACATTGCCCTCTCCAATATGATATGATATACCTATCTCCTCCGATTTGAATTCAACTATGTAAACTTCTTCATTCTCTTCAAGCTTAATTACAAATTCAATGATAGGGCAATCAATGAAATCGACAGAACGTGTTTTAACGTCTTTTTCATTAATTGCCTCTTCTTTGTTTTGTTCATTTGTAATTGATCTTTCAACGTCTCGAGTTGAATGGCCGATTCACAATTTAAATCCACGGGGTAATGTAAACTCTTTTCTTTCAAACTTTTCGAGTGGATTGTATCCCCACCTTTTAAATTCATACCAAAATACGCCGTCTCCAATACACAATTTGTTTTCATCTAACTCGGCAAGATCAGTATAGTATTTTGCAATTGCCTCCTCGTTCAACATGGAAGGACCAAATTCCACAAACGTGTCGGAAGGGATACACTCGCCCACAGGCATGTAGGTTTCAAAAGATGTGTCAATTGCTAGTCTTCAACATCTTAAATATTGTTTAAACCACGGGAGCTTGAGCTGATATGGTTCAGTGCATGTATTCACATAGTAGCCAGTATAATGCACCACATTGCATAATTCACAATATATATCTTCTTCCTCGTCGTCCATGTCAAGATTTTTCATTGCAAAAATCTTTGCAACATGCCACGTTAGAATCTTAGATGCAGTGCTGAACAGCATCTAGATAGAATTTCAAGTACGAGAAATCAAGGTCGGTGTCAAAATCAATAATAAAAAATATAAAAAGAATAAAACAAAAATCGAATTTAATATAAACTACTAAACTAAAATTAAATATGTTATTTCCGGTCAACGGTGCCAAAAACTTGTTCTTGTGAAACCCGCAAGCGTACGGGATCGTTGTACAAGTAATAAATTATGTGAGTTAAGAGTGTCTTTCCCACGAGGAATAATGTCTAATATGTAGTTCAATAGCTACTATTAAATTCGAAGTATGATGACATCAAAATAGTTGTGATTTATTTGTTATTTATTCTATTTCTACTCTAAGAAAGTGATAAAAAAGTGATTAAACCTAATGTGAATGCTTGTATTAGATTCATGTATCTCCCTATTTCCACTTATTTCAATTCTCAATAATCATTCTATTCAATTCATGTATTTTTGACAATCGATAAAACTAATATATTAAATATTTTTTCTCAAGATACACCAACCTATGATTAACACGAGACGATCCTATTCCTAGTCCGAATTCATATGAAAGTCATGCATTTGGTTTAGATTATCAATAAGATTGTATGTGTGAAAGAGATTATTCCTAATTCTAACTTCACATGTCGATTTTACCGCGTTCTAGACTTATTGTGAGTATTACTATACTATAACAAGCAACTAATTACTTAATTGGTGATCAAGCAATTAGTAGTGTAATGGGTATGAAAAATCAATCAAATAATAACACAAAAATACTAAACTGATATCTTGAATTAAAATAAATAAAAATAGGGTTCAAACATTCATCCAATACAATTGAAAAACTAGCTTAAAATATTTAAAATTAAATTACAAAGGAACAATTGGAAAATTATCACCCGAAAAGAAGAAATAATGAAGAATTAGGAATTTTGCACGTTCTTGATGTGAATCTTGAATCCGGATGAAGAATCTTCAATATCCTATGCAATTCGCCGTGATTCCACGTTGTTAGCCATGTTCTTTGCCTCCAAAATATGTATAATATAGAGATTTTTAGGTTTAGGGAGGTTCTCATATGTATTCTGTTGTTCTCTATTTGTAGGAGTCGAAAATTGGTTGAAAATCACTTCTCAATTGCTTTCCAAAAGAGTTCTAATCGAATAAGGAAAGTTGCCTTCGCACGCGGATTTTTTGTCTCTGCACAGCAGTCTGTATTTTAGTCATAAATTTCTCTCCTAATATTCGATTGAGACAATTCAAAGTTAGTTGAAAAGTTAACTCAAAGGGCTACAACTTTTTTAGAAATAGAGTTTTTCCAATTCGGACGTTTACTATGCCAAAAATAGGTCTAAATCTTTGGCTAAAAATCTGAAATATATCTTGTGCAATTGAAAATTGGCTTTGATAATATTTTGATCATATTCCATTCCTTTTTTAATTCTGATTCCATCCAATTGTCTCCTAACAATTTTCAAAATATCTTTTTGAGGTCCGAATCAACCATTGAGTATTTGCAATTTAATCCTCAAACTTTGGATTTCTCCATTTTTAGCTACATTTTGCTTCTTTTTTCCAATTATTCATCAAACATCGAATTTTACCTACAAGATGCAATGTGACACAATTTAGATCATATTTTGCCAAAAGAACAATAAAATTCTATAGTTTCAAGCCCCAAATAAGTGTAGAATATACTCTTATCAGTGTTGATTTGATCCAATACTAAGCCCAGTCTTGGTGCAACTTGGAGTATATTTCTTTACAGGTGATTTACATAAACCAAAATTAAAGCATTATATTAACTCAATATATGCAACATTTAACGAAGAGAATGATGTTTTAGGAAATTTATAGAACGGTCGAGAATATTATCGGCCAGTCGGCCAATAACCAAATAACTTAAACCTAGCAAATCAGGGAATTGAACCAAAGTAAATTTCATTACAAAGTCACACCAAATGCAGAGAGCAGAATTCTCGATAAAGATTTCTTATATAGAGAGTTGATCAGTTCTCTCATCCCATCTGTTTCACTATATGTATCATTGCCTCTACAACGTATTTAGGCCCCGTTTGTCTCCCATTATTCCAAAGCATTGTTTGCTACAATAAGATTCTCCACCACACATTCACCCAATAAAATATTCTACACACAAACCAATAAAGTTACTTAAAGTTCAACCACACATTCTCCAAAAAATACTATTCATTACTCAATTTCTGCTATAATAATGAGAGATAAACACACAGTTAACTTTGAAAAAATGCTGCAAAACTTGAGAAATTGATTATCATGGTTATTTGAATCCGAGTCGCTTTCTTGGATCTAGTTGTCTCTGCCATCTTGCTTTTCTTTGACAACTGTCTGTGCAGCAAATGGTTCAAGAATTGCAAGGACAACAAGGATTAGAAAAGCTACCCATTTTGGCACCTTAAAATATTCATCTACAGCTACAAGGAAACCAACAGAGTGCCTGACATCCCATTAGTTTAATAGGGCTAGAGAGAGCTCGGCTTTTCAGAAACGATAGGAGGAGAACCAGAATAGTTCATGAAATATTACCGAGTTCAAGTGATGGTATAAGTACTAGTAATCTTATAATACTTGGCTCTTAAGCACAAATCTGTTATGGTTCTAACTAGATGAAAAAGAAGAATATAAATTAATAACACAGATCTTTGATTCAATTGCAGAAAATTATAGGAAGTAAATGACAAACGAGACTCCTTTTTTTCACTTAATATTTTCCTGATTACTAAGCTTCCGTCCACTCTTACATATAGCTATTCTCTAACTATTTTTTTCCACCCACTTGCTCCTCAAAGAATTCTATTATTACCCACTCCTTCTAAAGTCTTCCGGGCTCTTCTAGAATTGGAAGCTTATCGATACCACGAGGTTCCAAACACACCTTGTCCTCTAAGTGAAAGTGTGGTTCAACTGCAATATTTCGATTGCTATATAGCTGAACCATTTCTTTGATACGATTCCCATAAGTCAAATGCAGAAATGAGATATTTCATTCATAGGTCCTAGGTTGATTGACCCAGGTAAACTCCATGACCTACCATACCCACCCACAAAACTTCCACATGTTTCACTTCGTCAGTCAAAATAAACTTTAGGATAGCCCCACAGTCAACCAACACTATTACTTCCAGCAAGCCCAATGATCCTGCCATCTTCATTGTTCTCAATGTTGTCAACCCAACCACCGAATTAATTAGAAGTTCAACCTTCTCAACCACTGCTAGCGGAAATTCCTCCCCTAGTAATTCGAACTTCACCTCTTCGTTCCCATTGTCTCCTAGTACCATCAATACCCTTAATTCTCTATTTTTACATTGGTGTCCTAACTTATATTTTTCAACGTACCTGACACACAACTTCTCCCTTTGAGATTACGCTTTTGCATCTGACATTCGCTTGGTTGGAAATTCCTTGCAAAGAATAGAGGGTTTCTCCCTCACTGTTATGGTCCTTATAGGAAAGGATTCTGGCTTCTTCCCTATCCATTGTGTTAGTGTAAAACTAGACTTTAAAAAGTTTTGCACCCACAAACTCCTTAGCAGATTTAAGCACTTATATTCGCTCCTCTATTCCTTGAGCTGTCTCCATTATGTTGCCCAGTCTACTGGGTTGTAATAAACGGACCTCAGCCTAAATTTCTGGTTTGAGCCCATTTACAAGTGTACCCTCCATTACTTCCTATGAAATTCCTAACAATGGCGTAACCAAAACTTCAATTGATCGCCTGAATTCTGGCATCGTCCCTTCCTTGTGAACAGTAAAAAATTTCTTATAGAGACTTCAGTTTCCTCCGTCCACCATTTGTTCTTGACTAATTGAGGGAAGGTCAGTGATGCTATAGTTTTCTAGGTTGCCTCCATTATCTGCAACATTTCGGCCGTGTTCTAGGTTAAATACTCCACGAACCTTTCCAACTCCGGTAAGCGCTGCATCTTAGATTTCAATTCTATCAACTTCTTCTCCATTACTTCCAATATGATTTCTATTTTCTTTTAGGTCATCATATCGAACATGATCTGATGCCAATTGCCAGGGTTCTAACTGGAAGAAAATGAAAAATGGAATTAACAACAGATCTTTGATTGAATTGCAGAGAATTACACGTAAGTAAATGACAAAGAAGAATCATTTCTTTCACTTGATATATTCCGATTACTAAGCTTCCTTCCAATCTTATTTATTGTATTCTCTAACAATCTTTTCAACAAATTTTCCCCAGCTGCTTGCTCCTCGACAGAATTCTGTTGCGCCCACTCTTTTTCAAGTCTTCCAGGCTCTTCTAGAATTGGAGGCTTATCAGCCTAATGGATCACTGGTCCAGTGTACCGGTTCAAGTAGTTTCCGCTCTAGAGAGAGAATAATGAATAGATCATTATGTTTTCATTGGAAAATGATGAATAGTAAGCAAAAAGCTATCCAAAATTTTTTTTCTGAATTATTATGAAAATTATATACACGGAAAGAAATGAAGGATAGTTTAAACATCAGTATCACTTGTGGGTATGGTGGGGAGACTAAATCTTGAAAATGTTAGTAAATCTAAGGACGTTCTTTCCACAAAATGAGATATCAATAATTTTTTCTTTGTAGTAAGACTGAGTACAAAACTAAAGAGACAATAGTACATACCTTACAAGGATGGCCTTCTCAGCTTTTAAAAAGTTGATGAAGCATAGAGTTTCCAATAAAGAAAACATCATGGAATATGGGTTTTAAGGTCTGGTATCTTGGCTACAGGAGATGAATGCTCAACAGGGTTTACCTTTGATGTCAACCCAAATTTTGGTTTATCAAATGTAGAATTTTTGAACCAATGACTAGTGATAAGGGCTTTATGACTTGAATCCAAGAAATGAATGAGGTTCCAAAGCCATATAAAAAAATCATAGGAAAATTAACCATTTTAGCACTTTGAGGGAATTGCAAATTGGATGCTTTTTGTTTCGTAATTGGAGCTAATGCTTATGCATCACAAATCTTGTGTGTTAGATATTGATATTCAATGAATCCCGGACTATGATGTAAATGTTGGATTAAATTCTTACTAAACAACCAAGTCCAAAGACTCGACCCAAAAAGTGGGCCGTTGGAAGTAGTTTTAAGAATTAATATTGCTCACGGCCCATATATATTACATTTTTATGGTTTTGAATCTTGTCCTATTTAAGACTTTTACTGGTCCAATTAAATTCTAACATAGCCTATTTATATGGTGTCTTTTTACCCTAGCCGTAAAGTATGTGATTTTTATAGGAAAAGAAGAAAGAAATCAAGTGTATGTAAGAGAGAAACCGACAGCTTGCTTGAGAAGAAAAACGTGTGGCTCCTTTGTGGGTGAGATTGAGGAGCAATCGAGGTGAATATATTGGTTGTAGGTTGGAGTCATTTGGATTAGATGTTTGGTAGAGAAAGGTAACGTAAAACAGAGCTCGAAAATCACCGTTTTGACAACTCTTGGAGCAAGCTTACGTGACAATTGGTATCAGAGCTTCAAGGTGGTGGATTTGACTCGAAAAACTGACAAAAAACTGTCCATAAAATCGGTTGAAACGAAGCAGAAAATAGATCGCAAAATTGTCTAGAAAACTGCCCAAAATTCAAGGTTGTTTTCGTGATTTTCGGCTAATCCAGAGGAGTTTGGTAAAATGGAGACCACCGGCATAACATACAATGTAGGCACACCATGGTGACTAGCGCGTGAGACTATTCGATGGTGCATGAAGCCCAGACATAGAGGCTGTTAGTGGCGTGTACAACGCCTTCCAACGGAGGTCTCTTCAAATAGCTTGTTGCTAACATTTTTTCTGACATTGTCGTAGAGTTAGTTTTCTATTTCAGGTTATACAGTAAAGTCTAAACAACTTTGTTCCTTACGCGTTCGGGATTCGATCGTGGTTGATTGATTCCTATGATTGCTGGAGACTTTAGGACGATTAGTGGTGGCCCTAAAGTGATAAATTTCCATCTCTCGATATTTACGAACTCAGATTGGTTCGCTCTGGTATATTGACTTATCCCAATTTAAATTTCAGCATTAGCGCGTCATCCTATAGGGTGATATTAGGATTGAGGTTACCATGTGGAGTAACATTGTTTATGTTATAAATTTAGAAATTATTTGTCGTGTTTGAAGTGTTGAGTTTTCACTGCAAGTTGATAATTGTTTTTGTGCTTTAATTGTTTTTTAGTCACTGTTTGAAACTAAATTACTTGAAAATTTTATTTTTTTTGTTAATATACTTTCGTATTCCATTGATTATTCTGTTAGAACACCTAGACTTGATCAATTTGAACATTCCTTTGGTACTGAGATCTTGAGTCTCACGAAACCCAAGGAATCTAGGAAGGTCTATACTGCGGCCTTAAGACTACTTTGTGTGACCTATTTGTGCACTTTGTTTGTTCTATATTTTCAAAATGTTTCACATTTCGAAGTTGGAATTTTCAATTAGAAAGAGGATTTTTGAATTTGGCAATAAAAGATGAAAGAATTTTGGTTCAACAAAAAATTTCAAAAGTCATAACAAATTTGACAGAAGCACAAAAAGAAAAGTATGATGAAGTTGCTCACACTTCAATTCGGACATTATTTTGAGAAAAATTGAAAATTTTGATTCTACAAAAGAACTTTGACAAAAGTTTGAGGGCTTATATTTGTTTAAGTCTACTGCTAAAAAGTTCTACTTGAATAAATTTGCAATTTTAAAATAGATCATTCAAAAGATTTTGATGACAATCTGGATATTTTTAACAAACTTGTTCCAGATATCGTTAATTGTGATAAGAAGTTTTATGAAACTTATAAGGCCATCATTTTACTTAATTCTATGTCTAATTCATATAGAGAGATTAAAAATGTGTTAAGTATGGTAGAGACATTTTAACACCTGGGATTGTCATTGATTCTTTTAGAAGTAAAAAGATGGAGATTAATGTTGAAAAAGATGATAAGAGAAGTGGTGAGTTACATATTATGAGGAATAGAATGAAATTTAAGCAGATGAATTTGGGTAGAGCTCAAGACAATAGTGATTGGAGTGGTGATTCGAGTGATGAAGGTGGTAAGAAGACGGGCAAGGGATGTGACAAGTCTAGTGGTAGACGGTGTTACAGTTGTGGTAAGGCTAGGTACTTTATTATGGTATGTCCTTAGAATAAGGATAAGCGAAGGGTGAGATGAGAGGTGAGACGAATGTGGTTATAGGGTCAAATGATAACCCTAGTGAGGTTTATTGAGAGTAAACCTAGTTACTGCATGTACATCCGTGTGTAATCCTTTCTGCATATATATAATTGCTTAATTTTGTTGCATGGTTTTATGTGCATTTCAATGTGTTTGATATGTGCATTTGCATGAATTTGAGAATAATTTAATTACTTAGGGTAATTGTTTACATGCATAGTGGGTTAAGATGCATTAGCAGTGTGTTGCATGTATATTGGTAAGATTGAGTATAGATGTTTAGATGTACATTGGTGGTTTGTATCGGAGATGTAGAGAGTGAAATTTGGATCACGAGTGGATATGTGATTAAATGTTAGAATCTTTTATCTGTAAAGAGACCCTGATCAGGTGGAATGTGGGAGAGGCACTTCTATCACTTCTATTAGGTAGAGACCCATTATCCACTTGGTTGGGAGAAGTGATGTGGTGATAGAAAATTATCCGAAAGACTTAGGATCTATAGAGGCCTACCAATTAGACATGAGTTGAGTGATCAGTCTAGTGAGCATGGTGGGGATGAAAGGAGATACGTGTTCTCGAGGTGTGAGTAACACGGAATGTGATAGGATGAATGTGGTGAGATCTTTTCGTGGGGTCATTTATACATTTATTGCATATGTGTTTTGACCATTTGATTGATTGACTTAGTGTTAATATATTGTTTTGTGTGAACGTATTTTGGAAAAGATATGTACATTATCCTATGTTATATATTTATCGCATGATTATTTGATCTTGATTGTTTACCGTTATTATCTACTTCTACTTGGGTTTGTGTGTTTCTAGTTCGAAACAAGAGGTAAGGTCTGTGAGTCTAATTTTATTGGTTGCCATGATTATGCAAGCTTTAACTTTGTGTTTTGATTGCTTGCAGGTTAATTAAATATCAAGGTGAAAATTTGTTGGGTTTTGATACCTAATGAATATCGGGCTATGATGTAAACGTTGGATTAAATTATTACCAACAAACAAGTCCAAAGGCTCGACCCGAAAGCAATTTGGGCCTCTGAAGTAGCTTAAAGAATTAATGTTGCTCACAGCCAATATATTACTTCTTAGATGGCTTTGAATCTTGACCCATTTAAGCCTTTTATTAGTCCAACTAAAGTCTAACCAAACCAATATATATTGTGTCTTTACCCTAGCCTTAAAGTGTGTGATTTGTTTGAGAAAAGAAGAAAGAAACCTTGTGTATGCAAGAAAGAAACAGGCAGCCTGCTTGAGAAGAAAACCGTGTGGCTTCCCTTTAATTTTTGGTCTCGTTTCTTGCCTTATTTCATTATTTTTCTTCTAGCATTTGTGACTACAAATCATCACCGTTATCTTGTCCTTTGTGGGTGAGACTGAGGAGCAATCGAGGTGAATATATTGGTTGTGGATTGGAGCCGTTAACATTGGTTGTTTGGTAGAGAAAGATAACGAAAAACTAAGCCTCGAAATCACCATTTTGACGACTCTTGGAGCAAGCTTCCGCGACATTGTGGTATAGTTGAACCCCATTGAACTTACAAAAACAATTGTCAGGATGAGCTAGATGAATTGGATCTTGTAATTCATCCAAATCTTTGCCTGCTATTCTTGGTGTTTTTCTCTTTAATTCGACCAAAACTTGCTCTGGATGCTGCAAAATAAGTGAAAAAAATGGGCCCAAAGTTTTATTGTTGTTTATAGAAATTCTTATTCACTGGTCTTAGATATAGTCAAATTAGTTCCATAATTTTCAACAACAATATCATTTTTTCTTTCATCCTTGTACGAAGATAGTATATATCGTTATCGGACAATGAGTAAAAATTACTTTCAACGAGAGATCAAAAATCAAGATATAGTGATTAGCAGATAAAAGAAAAGAATATGTGAGTTTGCTGATATATAGAGAAAAATGGAAGAAGAACATCATATGGTTCGTCTAGACAAAATCAAGTTATCAAATTTCAAGAGCAATGAAAAGCTGCTAAAAGTACACAATTTAGAAGTAACTTACAAAGAATATAAAAATGAATCGATGTCCATAAAATTCTAGCTAAAGGATGTTTATCAGTTTATGAATGGTTTAACTCCACCCCCACCCTAAGCCCAGTATAGAATCTTGCTTAGTTCTTCAAAGAGTAAATTTAATCAACACTTTTAAACTTTAACATTGTTATTACTTGCTTACTTATCTTTAATGGGTTACTCAATGCTCACTCATATGGGAATCCACCACTAATTTAACTCACATCTCTCCAAATGGATGGAAAACTACACATCGGAAACAGAAAACAAACGTGGCAAATTTATTCTATTAAATCTTAGCAGATTTGGCTGACTCTTGAATTTAGTATTGTTTCAAATGTATAAAACTTGGATAAATAAAATTTGGTACAGATTTGGCTGAATCTTGAATTTGGTATCGTTTCACTGTCAAGGATATTGAATAAGATTCCGGAGATCAAGGAAGATTGAATAAGATTCCGAAGATCATGGAAGATTGCGATTATAATATTTACTTTCCTTAGTAGTTAATTGTGTAATCTTTCCCTTTATATTTATTTCCTTTTACAGTTATTTGTAACCCTATAAATAGGGTCTTCTACATTGTAATATGAACAAGTTTATTATAATACAATTTATAATATTCTTGACATGGTATCAGAGCTGTTACGATCCTAAACAAAGTATCCCGTGAATTTCGTTTTCCGGCGAGCAGCCTTGGCTGCTCGCCCGGCCCATTATTATTATTTTTGTTTTTCCTCTTTTCGTTTGAATAAACACGATTGCCAACTTCATTCAAAATCAGCTTGCCCTTTTGTTTTTTTTAATTCTGAAAATTTTCCCTTTCCCCAAACATTTCGTCTAACCCAGTTGTTTGGCCACATTCCTTTTGTTGTTCTTTGGAAGTTCAAGTCTATGAAACATGTACCGATTTGGAAATCTGAGAGACCAAAAGCATAAGTGGAGGCGGTGAGCTCAGAATTTACAGAATACATCCTGTTGGAATGACACAGAGGCAAGCATTATATACCTTCAAATTCAATGGAGATTCAGCCTCCTAATCTTGTTTTGGAACCGAGTCCGAGTCACAACCACCTGCAGGTTCTTCTCAATAAAATCATGAAATACATTCAATTTTTCTCTTTATTTCTATTGTCCAAATTCAGATTCTCCAGTTTCAGTCCATTACCAAAGAAATTCCTCTCGAACGAACTTTTTTCAGAATATTCCCCAAAATTCGATCCATTGGCTGGTTACTTGGTTCAATTGATGTATTACCCACAGTATCATGGGCCTCAATCGGATGATGTTGGGTAGTATTCCTCATTCGGAAAGCATTTAGTCCATCAATTGACTGTTTGCCTCTCCTCGCAGAAACCGTTCGCGAGTGGAAATTCGTTCTGAGCATCGCCGTGTGGGCTCGGTTTTGATGAATCAAGACCATGAAATTGTTCGCCTAGGTGAAGCGAATCAGCTGGTGGTGGTTAGCGGTCGTGGGTGTCACCTACGTGGCAGGAATCTGGATAGTGGTCGTGCGTTGCTTTCGGTTTCGAAGTTCTTTTTTGTCTCTGATTTGGTGGTTGTATGGGCTGATGTTTGTAATGGATTTTTAAGGGTTGAAGAGAGGAGTTTTGGCATTGGTTATTTACTTTTTATTGGGCTGTTGATTTAGTGAATAAGTTGCTGGGCCTGGGTCTAATTTAATTCATTGGGCCTTGGGAAATTAATTGGATAGTACCTATGTAATGGATTGAGGAAAAGATGTGGACTTTGTGTTACAGATTTGGTTTTGGAGTGGGCTGCCTTATTAATTTCTTTTTGGGCTTCTTTGTGTGGGCTGTTATTTCACTTGGGCCGATTTCATTTATTTGGGTTTCAGTAATTAGGCCAGCTTATGGGTTGGTGTTTAATGGGTGCTTATGGGCCTGGGCAATTTTGAATGGGTGCCTTGGATTGTATTTTATTATGGGCTTTATGAATAGGTTACTGATTAGTTGAACGTGGGCTTGGCTCTTGGACACGGGGGTCTAAGGTAATTATGGATTGTGAGCAATTGGGCTATTGTTTTGGTTTTTGAGATTTATTATAATTTTAGGTTAAGGAATTTTATGGAATTTTGGGATTCTTATTTTAGGTTAAAAAAAAAAAAAAACTCGTTGTGTGGTTTTTGATTCTCATAGGAGGATCATCTTTGGGTTTTCTTTTGGCCGGTGTTTTGGCGTTCGAACTTTTGTCGGAACACATATTATATGTTCGACAGAGTTCCCCCGACAGAAAATAAGGGTTCCGATGTGTGTCGGCACACTTCGTAGTTAGAACTTTTGTTGGAGCACAATCTCCGTGTTCGACTCAGTTCTCCCGACAGTTAGAGCTCGCTGTGTGTGTCGGCGCACTTCGTCAATTTCCTTTGGAAATTCTTCCTGGTGAGTGAGCTCTCTGGAGTATCTTTAAAGTGGTTGAATCTCCGTTTCTCTGTGGTCATAACTCAACCTTTTAGGTGTGGGTTTCTTCTGGTCGTCCACGGTTGATTGAATTTTTGTCAACGTGTGACTCTTCTTCGGTGCATCCAGTGTGGTGCGAGCATTTGGTGTTTTTCGTCGTTTCTCGTGGTTTCTCGTTGGTTCTCGTCGTTTCTTTGGGGTGTTCTTGAAGTGGTTTTGGAGTAGTTCTTTTTTTGTTCTTGGTTTCTCGTAGTTGGTTACTTTGATTTGGTTTTCTTCTTCGTGGGTACAAGTTTCGTCATCGTCGTCAGTTCATGATTGCAAATTAATGCTTTTACTAGCATCAATTTGAGGGGGGATGTCAAGGATATTGAATAAGATTCCGGAGATCAAGGAAGATTGAATAAGATTCCGAAGATCATGGAAGATTGCGATTATAATATTTACTTTCCTTAGTAGTTAATTGTGTAATCTTTCCCTTTATATTTATTTCCTTTTGCAGTTATTTGTAACCCTATAAATAGGGTCTTCTACATTGTAATATGAACAAGTTTATTATAATACAATTTATAATATTCTTGACATTCACATGTATGAAACTTGTATAAATAAAATTTGGAAATCTATGCTCTTAATGGTTGTAGTTTAGAGCCTTAGATTGTTAGTGAAATATTGAAAGGAATGTTTTTGGAATGAATGGTTTTTGAATAAATGATTATATTCCAATAGTTTATTAGTCATATGGTTTTTGAATTAATGGTTAACACAAGCTGGTGCATCAATCTGATGTAGCTGATAAGCTGACACACGAGCTGCGCTAAGCTGATGCATTTGATTTTGGTGTGAAAAACGCGGTTCGCTAACTAAGTTACCGAATAGTTATTAATTATCCGTTTTTAATTTTGACCCTACGTGCAGAATTAATCAATCAAAATCAACAAGTCACTTTTAATTGTTTCTAGATAGTTAAACAAACAGTCCAATTATCCTAAGTTGAATTGTCACAATTTGTAATATGGAAAACAATAAATAACACCAATATGATGACGAAAAAACCCCAACTAGATAAAAACTTAGGGACCAAACCAATTACCTCCACTATAGACAATGTGGATTACAGTTCAATTCCAAACTAGTTCCACTAGCTGTTGTAAACCCTGCAACTCCAAGATCTGCTACTCATTCCAGCCTTACGATCTGCTACCGTAGATACTATCTAGCCATCCTGCTAGATCTCCTAATCTACCTCCTGTCGCTTCCAAGTTCTGCTGTACTTACAGACTCACAATCTTCTACCAAGATATGATGTAGCAGTCTCACATTCTTCTGCACACGTCTCTCTCAAGTGGATATTCAGGAATCACATATTCCCGTTCTTCTTCATGCATTTGTAGTCCAACCTCTCTCAACTTCCAAAAACTTCTGAAATCCAACTGAGAAAGTACCTTCTTATGACCAATAAGAAGTAGGTGGTGTTTCGGTTTAAGGAATTGATGTTTTTTCCAAAATCGAGTTGCTGGATCTCAAGAATGAATATAGATGAATCAGTAAATTGTATCTTGTATCTTTCAAACAATGATATGAAACTGTTATATTTATGAAGCACAATGAAGCAACCACCAATTTTCGTGTAAGACCCTTTGTATTTATAGTTAGAGAAGTATGAGTAGCATGGGCCGTGTAAAACTCTCTAAAATCATTTGGCCACACGGGTAGGTCGCTCGAGTGAGCTATCGGTGAAGCCCGGGCGAAAATGTTACTGCATTGGTCGCTCGTAGCGAAGGTCGAGCGAGGGTTGAGCAGTCGTCAGTATTTTCATCATAACTTTCTCCATCGATGTTCGATTGTGATTATTCAAATTTCGTTGGAAAGATAACTTAAAGAGATACAATTATTCTGTAAATAGAAATATCCAAATTCCAATGTTTTCTATGTGAAAAATGCGTTGAAAGTGACGACTGAGAATTGGAACATAACTTGTGCGGCTCTTTGATACTCTTTAAACTTCTAATTGCATTCCCTTTATCATATGCGATCTTCTTGGAAATCTTGGACTCCTTCAAGGACTCAAACCCTAACTTACCTAATTTATACGAATTGCACCCTAGGTCCTTGACTATTACAACACGTTATAAATTAGTCATTTGTCCACAGAATTGCCTACACTAAAAACCTAACAGATGCATCAGCTAAATTTGATTGCTGTCATTTTATGTGGCATTGTAGGTTTTTAGATTGCCGTAATTTTGTCATTGATGATAAAACTTCATACTATAATTCAGAAGATGTGAGGGTGAAAGTACAGGTTTAGGCAGTGTGCTATGGATAACAAGAAGATTACAAATTATAGTGGAAAAGTATTGTTTGTTGTAATGAATCTGATCGCTTGAAAGCAAATGTAAGTATGCATTGTTCAACATGTACCCCTAAATGAACAAATTTCATAAACATGATACTGGAATCAATTTTATTTATACAAGTTTCAAACATGTGAAAATTACCAAATTCAATATTTAGCCAAACCTGTAGCAAATTTTTTTTGTATGTAAGTTCGTACATGTGAAACAATACAAAATTCAAGATTTAACCAAATCTTTTGAGATTTAACAAAAAAAATTTGCCACATTTGATTTTTGTTTTCCATCCATTTGAAGAGATGAGAATTAAATGAGTGATGAATGGGTAATTATATGAAAAGATGAGTGGGTATTAGGTAACTTATTAAAGATGAGTGAGTAAGTAGTAACAATGTTAAAGTTCAATGAGTGTTGATTAAATTTACTCGTTCTTCAAATTTCTTTATTAGAGATAGCTTGCACATAAGATGCACATACAGCAAATTTAATCAATGCGCACCCAATTTTACTTTAAGTTACTATTTGCTCACTGAATAATAAAAGATAAATCATTGCTCATTCATATATCCAATTATTTATCCATCAATCACCAATCCAATCTCCGTGAGCCTCAACTAATGGAATGTTCCACGTAGCGGACGGAAATCTGACGGGCGCATCACAGACTTTAAATCAGGCCAAATGGGTCAAAAGCGCAAAAAGCCCATGATAATTTATTTTCCTTGTAAACACGTTTTCTCTAAAAAGAAATTGATTTCTCTATATTTAGACCGAAATCCTCATTCCCTCTTCATCTGCATCAATGTTCTCCCAAATATGAATACAAAGATCGAAATTCCAAGTTGATTAATCATAGTCTACCTAATCCTGAGCAAAACCAAAATCTGGAACATCCTTGTCTTGCCCTCATGTTACAGTTGTAGCCGCAATTCTTAAGGCCACATTCAGACTTAAATTAAACTAACGTGGGCACACCAATAACAGACTTGGATGGAAATATAGCAAATACATTTTCAGTTCGGTGCAGGCCACATTCAGCCTTCAAAAGCAGCTGATCCTGGACTCGTTTATAATGCTTCTTATACTGATTGTTGTGTAGAAATTGAGGCGGGTATCCCTTCTTATGCATTCGGCCTTCAAAAGTAGCCTTCAAAATGTTTGTTGTGCAGAAGAGGAGGTGGATATTGCTTCTTTCATACCCTCTAGCTGAACAAATATATCCAACCTGCAAAGAGTGGCATTATTATAAACTTGCACAGGCAAAATTCAATCTTGCTACATGTACATGTGAATGTGAAGTGACAACTCCATTGATTTAACAACACTTTATACAATCAATAACACAGATTTTGACACATCTTTCAATATCAACGTTAATGTACACTTTAAATATACAACTACCATAATTGGACAAAATTATATGGTAATTGAGTACGAAAGTGATTGTGTTTGTGGTATCAAGACTTATAGTATCCCCAATTTCTCCCATCTCTCAACTGCAATCCTCTCTGACACGAACATTGCAGATATCCTTCTGCAGGGGCAGATCAAGGGTTTTAAGTCGGCACGAACGGCCGTTGCTGTCGATAGCAATAAAATATTAAGAGCTCATTTGATGCCCATTTTGTAAAAAATGCATTTTAGAATAGTGATTTGTAGGAGAATGTGTGTTTAAGAATAAATAAAATTTTTGAATTTATGTGTAATATTACTTTATTGAAAATTGTATGGTTGAAAAGAAGAGAGAAAAATGTATTTTGAAAAAAAATGGGAATCAAAGCAAAAAATTAAATAGAAAAATTATTTTGTTCAAATTGAACATATATAATTTTTTATACAAGTTAAAAATACTCACCAAATGACATTGTGGCCAAGTTATAATTCAAAGGAAAAGCTCAAGTTCAAATTTTTACAATTGCTTTAAAACTATTAAAATGTAATATACATTATTATGTTAACAATAATATTAAACTCAGCAAATGCCCTAGTGGTAAGGATTCCAATAATGTAGTCACGGGTTCCTTATTGCCAGTAATTTTGGTAAAAATTATAAAATGGTAAAAATTGGAGAACTAAATATATGTGAATTGCAAGCTAAGGAATCGAACCAGAGACATCTCATAAGAATTGCAAGCTATAACCAACCCAACTGAATGAGTCATTTGAAAATAAAATAAAATAACATTTATACAAGTTAAAAAATTTATATATTGTCAAAAAAAAAAAAAAAAAAGTTCCAAGCGGATCCAGCACGAGCAGCCGCGGGGGCTTGCCGGGTGCTGGGTCCGCCGAACCTTCTGGGCTTAGTACATATGGTATTTCAAATTGCTCCTCGCATATTTTAATTCAAACATCCGCGATGAATTTCATCTGTCATGTGGCACATTCCGTTAGTTGAGGTTGACGGAGATTAGATGGGTTATGGACGGATAAGCAATTGAATAGATGGGTGAACAACGAGTAATCTTTTATTATTCGGTAAGCAAGCACTAATGTAGAGTGAAGTTGGATAAACATTGGTTAAATTAACTCGGCACACATACATAACAACAGAAAATAACAACAACTTGAACACCATAACCACTTAGGAAGAAGAAGATGCAGCTTTGGTAAGAAATTTCCGTTTTGAAATCGGTTTCTTGAAACAAAAATAAAATGAAGATAGAACCCATTGTCTGCTCTTCTTAAATTGCAGTCCAACTTTTCAAAAACAAAATGGTGATGTAATATGTTTACACACTCCACAAATACTCGTATGCATTGCTGCTTGGCAATCTTGAATATAAGTAGAAAATCAGACAAAAAAGGGCAATCCTACTTCAGCTGATTCGGCAACTGGTGTAATTTTTCCCCGATTACAATAAAGGAAGGATGAATCAATATAGTTAAGGGTTAGTTTTTAATGATGACCACTAAACTTTGTACTCAGTGGTCACTGAACTTTTTGAAATGTTTTATTTAGATTACTGATTTAGTTTGACGTTCAGATTTTAACCCTACATATTCGTGTGATAAACTAGGATTTAATGTTAAATCCTACAATTCTGTACACAATGATGTAGAATGTTTTATAAATTTACAAAATATTTATAAAATTAAATTTTAGTGACCAATGTGTCAACGTTCAGTGGCCATCAGTGAAATTAACCCATCAATAAAGCTAATGATTAATTATAATTGTACTTCACACTACTAAAGTTTGCTCATTTTCCCTTTTGCATCCCCAAAAGGTGAATTTTGCCAGATGCATACTAAAATCGATGACTAATTGGCAATATATGAAATATTAGATATTACAGCCGAAAATTGATGTTAGGTCTTATGATGCATTGTGCCAATAAATTAATAAAATCAGCTTAAGAAATTATTTAGACAAATCATTACTTTCAACTACTACTTTAATTTTATCAATAAGTAAATAAAGTGGAAATTATAGGAATCACTACTTTTCAAGATTCAAGTTCAAATATCAGATGTCAAGTTTTAATTTTCAAAAATCAGATATTTTATATATAGATGCAGATTTTTTTATATTTAATTAAATAATAATGTTATGAAAATTAATATATATACACCCACCCCCACCCCACCCCACCCCACCCCAACCCAACCCAACCCAAATTAATTTTCAACCTTAAATTCACGTCCCTCTCTCTATGTCTCTCACTATCCTATCTCTCCCTCCTCTCTCTCTTCGTCCAAAATTGCAGCCGCTGCGAAGGTCACCGCCTCCTCAAAATACCTCAAACCCCTTCACACGTCAACACCACACGCATCTACGTCTGGCCACCGCTGTAGCAACGGTCGATTTATGGATGTCGTCGCTGCAGCCACGAAGTTGCGATCTGAGCAATGTCGTTGCTACCGCGGCGGTCGATGCGCTCCACTAAGAGTCGTTTGCAACCACGATTTTGTTGATATGGACAGTGGTGATGGCGGCGGCATGTGATGCGATCTGGTTTTGGTGGCAGTGCAGTGGTGGGTTGCAGTGGCAGTGTTACAGGTGACCTGTAATTTTTGTTGGTGGTAGGTGATCTGGTTGTGGTGGTGGGGATGATTTTTTCTGCGGTAGGCGACTTAATTTTTGGGCGATGGTTTGGTTGGTGTTTGGACGACTACTGTTGGTTTGCGAGGTTTGGTGGTGGTAATAGTGATAGTGATGGTGGTTGTCGTGACAATTGTGGTGGTCGTGGCTGTGCTCGGGAGTTGAATGAGATGGGGTTTGAGGTGGTGGTGGCGATAGCGGTTTGATGGTGAGGTGGTGCTAGCTTGTAGGCAGTTGAAGCTATTGATAAGTGTGTTTTGCGCACTTAATTATGACACTAAATATATTGATTGTTGGTATAAAATGCTCGAAAAGGACTTCATTCGTTATATATTGTCTTTGTAGGATTACTTTAATGAAATGAACGAAATATACGTGAAAAATGGCAAAAAGGACTAAAATGCAAGTCAACGAAGGTTCAGGGACTAAACTGCAATTATTTAAAAGTTGATCCAAATGATGAATCAAGCATGGACTTCTACTAAGGAGCTACTTTTCGATTACATGGATGACTAGAAGTAGAAGGAAGAGGAAACAAGGCTTAAAAGTGCATGGAAAGAAGATTGAGGACCAAATTGAACAACCAAAAGTAACCTCATTCCTTGCGATCGCCCAGCCATCAACAGGAATACCAAGGGAGCAAATCAGTTGGCCCTTGCGATCGCAAGGGATCCTTCTGTGCGATCGCATAGGGTATTTTATACGCGAAAATTTTAGTTTCCTTTTTCGAATCAACCACTTATGGAATGATATCTTGAGACTCTATTTAAACCAAATAGTTGTCCAGAATTAGGTTTATGCATTCTTTGAGAGGAAAAAGGCAATTTTGAGGAGCAAGGAGAAAAGCTTGAAGCTAGGGTTTCACCTCAAGATCGAAAATTCGAGCTTTAACTTCTATTCTTTTGGTGATGTTTTCTTTCTATCAATTTTGTTGTTATTTTCTTTTCCCCATGTTAGGCTAGACTTTTTATGTACTAGGTGAACGATGAACCTCGCATTGTGATCTTTTAATTTCTATTTTGTAATTTGACATTTAAACACGTTTGATGGTTATTGAATGATTTATATACACTTTTTGTCTCCATGATTATAGTGCACGATAATTGTGTGAGTTTAGGTGGTTTATTTTATGCATTCGAAAGAAGGGAAATAAACTCAACAAGGTATAAATCATCGTTTTGTTCATAGAGGATAGAAATATACCGATATGCATTACGTGAATCTCTAAATGTTTACAAAACCACATGCATTCTTATATATTGCATTTGTCATAGAAATATAGTCAAATGGTATACTAGGATAGGTTCAATTCTACTCGAAAGAGATTGTTGGATAGATTAGAAACATTGATTTTTCAAACGTGTCATCGTGTTGTCAAATTGTGAAATAAGGGTTAAGAGTGAACTTTGCTGGTGATTCGGGATCCTAATACGTTTTTTCATATATTAATTTCTTCAACTTTTACATTCAACCATTATTTTATATTTAGATCAAAATTTTAGTTTAATTTGCATGCTAGTCTTAATTTTATCATAAAATCACAAAAACAATCATCTCGAATTTAATAGATTCGGTTAAGGTCGAGATAATAAGAAATCACGTTAAATCAATCCTCGTGGGAACGATACTCGAAATTTTACAATTTCCACTTTATTACTTGTTAACGATCCGTACACTTGCGGTGATTTAAATCCGAAACATATTTTCGTGAACAACTGTGTTTTTATTTTTTATGGTGGTGGTGCGGTGCAGGCAATGATCTGGTGGTTGTGGTGGTGTGGTGTGGTGTGGTGGGTGCAGGCGTCAATTGTTTGAATCGGTGTGATTCGTGACCAAATGTGACCGTATAATGGACTACCCGTGACCTTAAAATTCGACAATTGTGACTAAATATTAATCTGTGACCAATAAATTTGAAAATATGTGACTGATAGATAACTGTAATCTGTAATTTTTTTATCCGTAACCAATAAAACAATATGTGACTTATAAAATTATTGATTTGTCACCTCGAAATAATCCATGGCTTGCAAAGTTTTTGATCTGTGATCGATAAACAAATTGTGACCTATAAAATTTTTGAACTGTGCCTCGAAATAATCCGTGACGTATTAAATTTTTAATTTGTAACCTCGTAATAATTTGTGAACTATAAAAATTTTTATTTGTAACCTCAAAAATAATCTATGACCATATTATATAAATCTGTGACAGTCACCAGAATAGTCGCGTGAAATTGGATCTGTCGCTGGAACAGTCATCGAAATAGTCGTCGGAGTAGTAGGAGTGGTGAAGTTAGGGTGGGTTAACTATATATATTTTCAAAAATAACAAACTCGTTGAATTTTTAAAAAAATCAGGGGATCACATTTTATAATCTCTATTAAAATATTATGACTTATAATTTAATTAAACAGATTACTATCAAATAATACTAGTTCAAATCGCACAAGATGACAGTCATAAAGACAATTTATGAGCCACAATAACGTATTTTAGTCATAATCATGCATTATTTAATAAGTTACAAATCATTTATTAGTCACAAATTACCCAATTAACTAGTAACAATCACTCTTCATTTCATCACACCCAACTGCACCACCATCGGTAACATCCATTGTCACCACCCCCACTTCAAATCCACCACATCTCGTCCTCCAACCCACCATAGCGGCCACCTGAACTTCAAATACACAACCACCACTACCAAGCATCTACACCCAATACTACCCCTTCGTCTGGCTCTCGCTTTTTCGATATGTGTGATCCATGTCCACCTCCCTCCATCTCAACTACCACCATGTGTGGTTCCCATTGCTGTCGGGGTTAGGATCTCTTTTCCAATGTTTCTACCAATATTTCCACCTCCAACCCTCCACCATCACTTGCTCATCAATCCACCACCACCAGACTACAATAAATCATCGTCGTGCTTAGCCAATTGGCGGCAGCAACAAAAGTAGCGCGATAGAGAGAAGCGTAAGTGGCAACACACCCAAAAGCAACGTGATGCGACAACACACTCAATAGCAATAGTAGCGGCAAATTTTTTCTTCCCTACAACTGAAGTATCGTTTTTTTAGGGTCTGGTATAATTTCCCCTTTGTTTTTGTTTAGGTTCATTTTCTCAAAAAAAATCAAAAAAATTTAAAAGGCTCGCATGCGTGTAGTGGTGGCAATGGGCCAAGCCGAGCCGGCTCGGCCCATTGACGAACGAGCTCGGCTCGTGTTCGCACGAGCCGAGCTCGTGGCTCGTCGGCAACGAGCCGAGCGCGAGCTCGGCTCGTTGCCGTTTGGGCGAGCTCGGCTCGCCGAGCTCGCCCAAGGCGGGCGGCTCGGCGAGCCGAGCTTAAGCTCGGCGCGCCGGCTCGCCTATTTTTTTTTTATAAATAAATAACGCTACTACTACAAGTCTATTTTTTCTTTTTTTTTTAAATATATATTTTCCAAAACATTTATCGGGGATCGTCAAAACATTTATAATTTTTAAAATAGTAAATATACATTTATTTAAAAAAAAGATAAACCCTCCTCCTTTATCCGGGCTTGGGACCGGCTACTTCAATTTCGTGTAGGCGGAGTTAAAATTGTACACGAAAAACTTTTTACGTGTACAATTTTTTTAAAAAAATTATAAATGTATGAAAATAAAATTTTGTAATGAATGTATTGAAATTAAATATCACTTACTTGATTACATGCAATTTCGGCATATTTATGTTGAATTCGATAATTAGCGTCTTCCCAATCCTTCACGCACATTAACGCTTCCAAAATATCTTCTTTTAGTCGACTTCGAATTTCAGAGAGAACCCTCTTCCCTGCACTAAAGCGGACTCCGAAGCTACGGTGCTAACCGGAGGTGTTAGTAGATCTTTTGCAATTGCGAAACAATTGGCCATCGACGTTCATTATTTCGCCGGAATTCGATTACATCTTCGAACTTTTCTTAACCGATTTGTTACTAGGCATAGTATAACGAAAGTAATCAATTAATTCGGATGGCAACGCATTTTGACTACTACTCGAAGTTTGAGTACATGCGATGGAAGACATACTACTACTACTAGAGGAACCATATGCATATGCGGTTGAATCATATCTAATTGAGTCTATGTTTTCTAATAAATTAATTACTTCGTCGTCATCGTTTATATTAGTGGGAGTAGGAGTAGGTACACGAGTAACTTGTGTACCTATTCTTGAAGCATATAATTCATACATCTCGGTTAACGTTTGTTCCAAATTCCTATAAGTAATAGGCATATTAAAAGTTAAAGCATTTGAAATTTGGTCAATTATAAATTTAGTGCCCGATAAATTATATCGGGGTCCATGACGCATGCTAAAGGAAATAACATAGGTAATTCTTCCCAATATTTTCTAAATTTTAATTCCATAGCATATATAACCGCATGCAAATCGGGGTCATTTTGATATCTATTAAAAGCCCTAGCGGTTATATAAAGACGTTCAAGAACCATGCAACTAGTTGGATAATAAACACCGAGACAATATATTCGTAGACGTATAAAAACTTTCCAAAAATTTCTTAATTTTAAAAACCGTATTCCAATCGGATTCATTTAAGATATCATCGTCGTCGTCTCTAATATGCCTATTGTTATAAAATTCGGTGATAAACGGTTCAAAACCTTCACATGATTTTAATAATAAGTAAGTTGAATTCCACCTATGACCTACGTCGGTAATAAAAGTTTTTGTATTAGAGTTCCCGACATTGTTCACAAAATTCTTCAAATGATTGTTTTCTACTAGGTGTAATCGTGATATACGTAAGTGCATTCCTAATTCGACTAATTTCGTCCTTCACATGTTTTAAACCGTCTTGTACAATTAAATTAAAAATATGGCACACACATCGAATATGAAATAAATAACCACTAAAATCGGGTTGAAGTACTCTATGCAATTTATCGATAACTACTTTATTTACGGAAGTATTGTCAAAAGTAAAAGAACGGATTTTACTCTCGCATTTATATTCTTTAATTATTAACATAATTGCATTATATATAGTGTTAGCATTATGAGGATACTCAATTATTTTAAAAGCAATAATTTTTTTATGCATAACCCAAAGTGGGTCTATATAGTGTGCGATTACGGCTATATAATCTCTCTTATTAATCAATTCCCATAAATCCGAAATTAAAGATATCACACCCCGTATCTTTCTAAATTCGCAATCAATAATTTCTTTACATTAAGAAAATATTCAATTGTATTAGAACGAAGAGTATTTCGACTTACCCCAACGTACCTTGGTTGAAGATATTGTTTGACGTAGTTTACGAAATGTTCGTTGTCCACTATTGCAAGTGGCAGCTCCGCCGCGGCAACGAACTTCACCATTCCCTTTCGTGCTTCCTCCTCCGAATACATCTACGTAGAAAGTGGCGAAGTAGTAGCACCGTCTCTACTAGTACCAAACTGTAGTTGCGTTTGTCCACGTTCAAGAAGCCCATGTTTGGCCGCACATGCTTTGTAATGACGGTTGAGGTGAGTGGTTCCAATTTTTTTTTGCCATGCCGGTCGTTGTTGACGATATTTACATACGCTTTATTTTTACGGAACTCCATCGATCACACGACCGGTGTTCACCAATTTGAAATGGTCCCAACATTTTGCCTGCTTCTTCCCTTTCTCTTCCCTCTTGCATCGGGAATATTTAGTGATGGTTCTTCATCTTGTTCCAAATCAATAGGAACACTGGGATCAACATCAACGTCATCCAAATCAATCGGATCGGCATCGCCTTCACGAACGTCGAAATCGTCAATGTCTTCTGGAATTGGTAGTTGGTTGAGACCGGCAAATTCATTCCCAAATTGATTTTGGGCAGGTGTTTCACCTTCCATACCGAACAAGTTTTCAACAAATGCTCGTGGATCCATTTGTGAATTGTTGAAATAGAATGTAGAAATGTAGAAATGTAGAATAAGTAGAAATGTGAATTTGTAAAATGAAGATAATAATGTAAAAAAATATAGAAGAGAATTATAGAATTGTTGATAATGATTTGTAAATTGTAAATTGTAGAGTAGAGAGTATAGAATGAAAATTTGGTGGGAAAAAAATGTTGTAATGGGTTGGGTATTTATAGGAGAAGAATTGGAGAATAGAAAAAAAAAAAAAAAAATTTTTTTTTTGAGAAACAGTGACCAAACGGTCCATGAACCGATGTGACCGTTTGGTCATTTCTTTGTATTAACGGTCATCGGTTCGATGGACCGTTACGGTCACTTTTTCATTTTATTATTTTTTTTTTTTTAAATACTTGGGCACTGGGCTCGTCTTAGACGAGCCCAGACAGGCTCGTCTAAGACGAGCCGGCGGCTCGTCTCACGAGCGGCTCGGCGAGCAGCTCGCCGAGCCGCTCGTGAACAGTGACGAGCCGAGCGGGCTCGGCTCGTCTAGTCCATGAGCCCGCTCGGCTCGTGCTCGGGCTCGTTTTTTTACGAGCCCGAGCGGCTCGTGGGCGTGAACAGTACGAGCCGAGCGGGCGAGCCGACGAGCCGCTCGGCTCATTTGCCACCACTACATGCGTGTCAACCCAAAGCACGGCTTATCCCAACCTTGGGCCAGGTCGTCCTGCATGTACTTGCACCTCTAGGCTATTATAGCATCTAACAGGCAACAGATAAAAGGTACAATCCAAATTATATACATTGACAACAGGATTTCATCATAAGTATTGCCAATGAAGGTAAATTCTTGTCATTTACAGACAACTGTTATCCTCTTATATTTTATACAATTATAAGAACCTAAGAGATTACATGTTGAATAGACACATGATATATACACGGAGAATTCTCAACAAATTTATACAGAAAATAGAAGGCACGCTGCCCTATCTAGGTCTGGTTTCGGTTTTCAGAAAGCAAATATGTTCTTGCTGCATCATTGGCCCTCCATTCACTGGATCAAAACTGCATCTGTAAAAACTGATAGTTGAGGGAAGAAAGAAACAAAATGAGATAACTGGATTTGATGAACTTCAACGTCTACTTCTAATGTGACAGCTAACAGAAAACTGATGCCGAATTGTCAGAAATGAATTCAACTTTCAGTTACATGTGCAAAGCTAATGTTAGAAGTGTCGAACTACTGTATGAGAAAGGAAAGATGATGACAAACTTCTCCTTACCTCCCATCCAAGCCCACAATAATGACTGTGTTCTGAGAACCAAATGCTGTCATGAGTTGGGTACATTCTGGTAAGTGAAACTGAGCAAATGACCATTCTGAGCTGAAATATTTAGGTAAAACCCCTGGAAAAGTTCGAAAAACACGATACTTACAAATATTTCATCATAAGATCTGCTAAATGCCTCAAATTTAATGGACCAAAGCAGAATTTTACATAAAGCAATCACGTCGAGGAAATCATGCAGGTTTGGCAATATCTTAGTTAAAAGCAATGTTTGAGTCACGTCTTTAGAAGGCTCTAGTTTGTGTAAAAACATCATTTCAAGTCAAGCTGTCATCTGATAAGCCCCCTATCCGGTTCACATATTCTAGAAGGCCCAAGAAGGAAGGTGTGACAGATGGAGGGAAGGAAAAACAGAATGAGGTTGGAAGGGAAAGTGGTTAGGAGTCAGTTAGGAAAGAACGAGTATAAATAAAGTTAGTCAGAGAGGGAAACGTAGGCAATTATTGAGTAGGGGAAAGGAGTCTAGTTGCTATTTTCTTATTGTAATTCTCTCATTTTCAATCAAGATCTATTATCCATTCAATTCTTCTTTCTTTTCAGTTTGAACCTTATCAAATTGGTATCAGAGAAGTAGATCCTGATGGCTCAAAAGAAAACCGAAAGTAAGGTGGAAGCTATGGAAAAAGAAATGGAGGAAGTGAGGATAGAACTCCAGAGGTTACCTGGTCTGGAGAAATCGGTGGAACAACTCACACAGAATTTAGCCAGAATTCTGCAATCCCTGGAAGAAACTCAAAAGGCAGTGATGATGCTGGGAAATTCGAAACCAGGGGGGAATAAAAATTTGGAAGGAGGGAGTTCTGGCAGTGTCACGGAAGGACCTGTTACAACAAGTGCAATTAGGACTGACCCACGAGTTCCGGACAGGGGAAGGTGGCCGGAAGGGCTAACTGAGATTGAGATTGAGAGGCTAGTGAAAGAAATGCTAGCAGCAGGTATAATCCAGCAGAGCGTTAGTCCTTTTTCGAGTCCAGTATTGCTCGTCAAGAAGAAGGACGAGAGTTAGCGCTTCTGTGTTGATTATCGAGCCTCAACAAGGTTACCATTCCAGACAGATTTCCTACACCAGTGATTGATGAACTGTTAGACGAGCTCCATGGAGCCACCATATTTTCCAAACTGGACTTGAAGTCGGGGTATCACCAGATCAGAGTACGCAAAGAGGACATCCCTAAAACAACATTCAGAACTCACAATGGGCATTATGAGTTTCCGGTCATGCCGTTCGGCTTGACCAATGCTCCGGCCACCTTCCAGTCACTAATGAATCAGGTTTTTAGGGAGTTCTTACGAAAGTTTGTCTTAGTATTCTTCGACGACATCTTGGTTTACAGTCAGGACATCAGTTCACATGTACAACACTTGGAGATGATGTTTAACGCATTGAAAGCACATCAGCTATATGCTAATGTCAAGAAGTGTTCATTCGCAAAATCGAGGATAGAGTACTTGGGCCATTTAGTGTCGACTAAAGGAGTAGCCGCTGACCTTAGCAAGATAGAGGCGATGTTGCAATGGCCTACCCCACGGACACTCAAGGAACTCCGAGGGTTCATGGGTTTAATAGGATATTATCGGCGTTTTGTCACGGGTTATGGAGCGATTTCGTGGCCCCTCACCCAACAACTAAAAAAGGATGCCTTTGGGTGGACATCTGAGGCAGAAGAAGCATTTAAGAAACTTAAGAAAGCCATGACTACGGTGCCTGTTTTAGCTCTGCCTGACTTCACAAAGGACTTTGTGATTGAAACCGATGCATCAGGGTATGGACTGGGAGCGGTGCTGATGCAGAACCAGCAGCCCATTGCCTGTTTCAGTCAAGTTTTATCCCCTCGGTCTCAGCAGAAATCAGTATATGAAAGGGAGTTAATGGCAATAGTGTTGGCTATACAAAAATGGAGACATTACATGGTGGGGCGCCGATTTATAGTGAAAACTGACCAACGCAACCTCAAATATATGTTGGAACAGAGGGTGGTGCCTGGAGAATTCCAGCGTTGGGTGACCAAATTGATGGGTTACGACTTCGAGATTCAATATCGTCCGAGGATAGAAAACAAGGCAGCAGACGCCTTATTGCGTGTTCTTCCTCAAATTAAGTTAGCAGCTATCACTTGCCCAATTGTGGTTGACGTACGATCGATATTAGAACAAACCGAGGCAGACCCAAGGTTTGCAAAAATCAAGAGAGAACTTCAAAATGACTCGGACTCCCAACCACGTTATTCTCTGGACCAAGGCCGGTTACTGTACAAGGGGCGCCTAGTTCTGCCCAGTTCATCGACTTGGATCCCCACCTTCACGAATTTCACAGCAGCTCAATTGGAGGGCATTCAGGCTTTCTTCGGACGTACAAGCGGATCACGAGTAATTTGTATTGGAGAGGTATGCAAAGCATCATCAAGAAATTTGTAGATGAATGCTCGGTGTGTCAACTATCGCCCGCGTGTCTCCTTCAACCCCTTCCCATTCCTAATCTAGTGTAGGAGGATATGTCAATGGACTTCATCGAAGGGTTACCTAAATCAGGGGGATACGATTCAATATTGGTAGTTGTTGATCGGCTGAGTAAGTACGGCCACTTCATTCCCCTCAAGCACCCGTTCACAGCAGCAGGAGTGGCAGCAGTCTTTGTCAAGGAAGTGGTGAAACTCCATGGCATCCCACGGTTCATCATATCTAATCGAGATAAGATATTTTTAAGCCATTTTTCGACAGAATTATTCAGATTACAAGGCACAACTCTACGGCGCAGCACAGCCTATCCCCAGACGAACGATCAAACTGAAGTGGTCAACAGATGTGTGGAAACTTATCCGAGACGTTTCACGTACGAGAAACCTCAAACTTGGTGCAGTTGACTACCTTAGGCCGAATATTGGTATAATACCACCTTTCATGCTTCCACCAACGCTAGTCCTTTTCGAGCTGTTTACGGAAGAGACCCCCCGCCACTGATCCGTTATGGCACCCAGAAGACAGCAGTAGTATCGGTTGAGCAACAGTTGATAGAAAGGGACATGATAATAGAGGAACTAAAAGCACACCTCCTACAGGCTCAAGCAAGAATGCAGAGGGAGGCAGACCAACATCGAAGAGACGTTCAATTTGTGGAAGGGGACTTCATTTATGTAAGGCTACGACCCTATCAACTATGGTCTTTGGCAAAGAAACCAAACGAGAAATTGGGTCCCAAATTCTTCGGTCCCTTCAAAGTAATCAGCCGCATAGGACCAGTTGCGTACCGCTTGGAGTTGCCCTCTGATGCTACCATACATCCAGTCTTTCATGTGTCACAACTCAAAAAAGCACTCGGGCGGACAGACACTAGACTACAACTCCCAACCCACTTAGACGCTACGCTTAAGTGGATGGTTGAACCTGACAATCCTGGAGATACGCCCAGTTGCTGCAACACCACCCCCAGGGAAGGAGCTACTCATACAATGGAAGGGTCTACCTGCTTCTGAAGCTTCCTGGGTGTCTACTGCATCTATTATTCAACACTTTCCTCATTTTCACCTTGAGGACAAGGTGGTTTTGGAAACCGAGGGTAATAATAAGCCCCCTATCCGGTTCATATATTCTAGAAGGCCCAAGAAAAAAGGTGTAACAGATGGAGGGAAGGAAAAACAGAATGAGGTTGGAAGGGAAAGTGGTTAGAAGTCAGTTAGAAAAGAATGAGTACAAATAAAGTTAGTCAGGGAGGGACACGTAGGCAATTATTGAGTAGGGGAAAGGAGTCTAGTTGCTATTTTCTTATCTATAATTCTCTCATTTTCAATCAAAGATCTATTATCCATTCAATTCTTCTTTCTTTTCAGTTTGAACCTTATCGTCATCGAGCTCAAGTCTACGCAAATAGTTATTTACAGGCAGAATAAGTTTCAAATATCAAATGCTTATTTCACCTTTCAGGAAAGACAATGATGAGCTGGGATTAGCACCAGTATTTGGCGAGAGGAGACCATCAAGAGAGTTTGAAGAACCTTGATGATAGAATGCTGAACCATTTACACCAGTGACCTCAGTTGACAGGTCATCACCAACTACCCGCACTCTGAGACTGAATATGTGGACAGTGCCTTTGTCACTCGACACGGCCAACCACTGAACATTTGGAGATAGGGCAATACTGTATATATCTGCTCTGTCTACCCCTCTGCGTACCTGTAACAAGCAAAAGCAGTAAAATATGAAAGCCTCACAGGGGCATGATCCATGAGTCAAAAGCCATGAAAATACGAACAAAATTAAGACCCACTTGAGATCACATTTCGTGTAAACAAAGCACAAGTCAATGATACAAATAAGAGCAGTATTTGTCAAGTCTTTTCACCAGAAATGTGGATCTGTTTGTACTGAGCAAGAGATAGAGAGAGAAAAGGATGGAGATTGACCACAAGACCATGACATAACAGAACTTAAAACCAGGTGTCATTCTATATGTTCAAAATGTGCAACATAAAACAGGCAGGGTTTCAAGTGATGTAAAATCTTGATACATAGTTCCATTGGGATAACGCCTATTTTGTATTACAATCCTTAAGAAGATTCAGAAGTATCGTGAATGGTTCGAGTTAGCCACTGTATACGTTCTCAATGCCATTCTATATGTTATCAATGTGCAATATAAAACGATAGGCATGTTAGAAATGGCTTTATATTGTGTCCAATGACTACTATCTTATGTCCAAATTCTGATGCGGGAACACTAGAAATGCAAGAGAAAAGGGTGATCACTGAAATTATCGCCCTGCAATTGTCAAAGGGTAACAAAAGATCTTCAAACAACATAATGGTTTTTGTTCACAAAAATGAAGGGTTAATTTCTCTAATGGTTACTGAAGTATGTGTAAAATTATAAAATGGACGTTAAGTATTTGTCACTCGTATAGTCACTAAAGTTAATAATAGTTTTACTAATGGTCACTCGGTTTCACAATCGGTAACTCATATTTAAATTACGTTATGGAAAATTACAGTTGTGATCTCTAACCTTTATGAGAGGTACAAATGAAACCCTAACCTTCAAATCTTGACACCACAGTCCTCAACCTCCTATTACATAGCAAACCAGGTCTTTGCAAACTAAATCTCGCTAAATAAATGTTAAAATGGCATGTGCATTGCACAAGTCTTACTTTGTGACAGGCAAACAAGTAGATACTTAATTTTAATTAAATGGAAAAAAGCAAGCAAACAAAACTCTTCGTGTCGCCAATGTATTTGTAATATGTTGGGGAGGGCAATTGTTGACCGCTAATCGTGGGACTTGGGAGACTTACTTTTTTTCCTTTTTATTATTTTCTTATTCTCAATTATTAAAAGGGTATGTTATCATTTTAGCATAAAAAAAATATACATCATGTGTCACTCAAAGTCTATTTATCTTTACAAAAAAATAAAAAATAAAAAATCCTCAAGTCAAATCAGATGGATTTTGTCTGCAAAGACCTCTTCTGTTACATTAAAGAAAAGTTGAGGACTATGGTGACAATATTTGAATATTTGGAAGATATTCGCAATTTTCCCTCAATTTTACTAACCGAGTGACCACTAGAGAAAAATTAACTTTACTGACTATATGGGTAACAGAAATACTTTAATGACCATTCTGAAATTTCTCACATACTTCAATGATAGTGAAATTAACCCAAACATGAAACTATTATAAACGGTAAAAACCAATGGTCCGAGCTTCTTCCTTTCACTTCAATTATTTTAAATGCCTTGTATATTTGGCGATTCATGAACTTGAAAGGACTTTCACAAGGAAATAAAGTGAAATACCTCTTGTAACCGAGTTCCATCCATTGTGTTGAAAATTCTTATCAAAGTGCCTCTTATGCTGGCAGTTGCAAGAAGAAGTCCATCCATTGTCAAGGTCATGGAAGCTATCTGAGAGTCATGGCCATTGATAAATTTTGTCATATTCAGGCCAAAATGTTCAACCCTGACCTGTCCTCGTCGTAGACCAGGGCAGGCCAACACAGATGTATTCAAGTGGTGTGAGAGGCAACAAAGTCCCCTGGGGTTTGCCAGAGTCTCTATTTGGTGAAGAAGCTTCAAATCCATAAAATTGTAAACATATATCTTGTGTTCAACGACAATAACAACACGATCCTTTCTTAGTTTAACTGCACGAACCTCAGATCTAAACAAGAACTCACTAATGCACCGACTCTGATGATCATCCCATATAATCACTTTGTTTGGAGGATACTGGGCATTGGTTTTACTTCCGACAAGTGCTAAAATATTGCATCTGAACAGCATCTCAACAATCTTAAATCCCCCACTTTTTAGATCTCGCCTGAAGGTTTCTTTGAAATGATCACAGTTATAGATGCGAAAGCCGCGGCTTGTACCAGCAGCAAAGCAACTGTAATCCTGGTTCCAAGACAAAGAATACAACTCAGTTTCTTGATTATCATTGAGCTCTGGTAGTGAACAGTCAAAAGAAGCTGAAGGCCCAGCAACGGATGATTCATAAACACCAAAACCTGCTGGTGGAAGTACCACTTGAGATTTTGAAACAGATGAAGTCATGGGAGACGATTGAATAGTCATCAGCACTGGAGCAACAAAACAAAGTTCAAGTTAAAGATGGAAGACGACTTGGCTATCAGAGATACGATGCATCTGCAGAATACAATCTCTACAATTTAATTGATTCTCTTTCTAAGTTAAACATCTATACATCATGGATTCTTTAGCTTCTTACTCATTTCCATGAATATCAAATCAAGAAACAACAGCATCTAACATCCGCACATCATGAATTCTTTAGCCTCTTATACATTTCTATGAATATCAAATCAAGAAATAATAGCATCTTCCAGAATGTTTCTTGGGGCCATTCTGCAAGTTTGAAGTCACCAAACCATAGTCGAGATATTCATTTTAGTCACCATAGTCGAAAAGAATTCAAGTCTGTCAATTTCAGCAATGTCATCCCAAGTTGATTTTATTATCCAAACATCAACATATAAAGCTAATCCAAGAATTCCAATATCGAATTCCCCATTAAGTTCTAAGCATTTTAGAGGTGGTATAACATTTAAAATAAAACCAGTGAATAAAGATTTAAGGAAAATACACAAATTAAGAATAATTGGATCCCTAAAAACAATATGCAATCCTTTATATTTAGCGATAAAGAAAATCGATATCAAATCAACACGATCAAACTACAAACACAATTACTCAATAACTACTTAAAGAGTTTCGATGCTTATATTATTCTCTAAATTCTACACACTACCCATTAATTAACACGAAATCATTCACTTAGTCTAGATTCAAGAAACGCTTACATTTTATCCATCGTCAAAAGTAATAATTCAAACACCTGCAATCTTCTGATAATTTGGTCCATTAAATCCCTTTTTATTTTGGTCAGAACCCACAAAATCTCAAAATCTAAACAGTTATAGCCTTATAGGGTATATGTGTGCGCGTATATATGAGTTATAATTATACATATGAAGGGTGTGATACTTCACCTGCAGGTGCTGAATTTAAACCTCTATAAGGCGCCCCAGATTTTCCAAATCATAAAGAGATTCAGAAAGAGATCTTTTCCATCGAGATCCAGAGAGAGAGAGAGAGAAATGGCACGTCATGACAGAAATCTGAAGGTATCGACTTACATATTTGGGATATCGGTTTTGCAGCGGTACATCAACATGTACGTATGTACACGGATTAATACACCTTGTGGTACATAGTGATTTACATGATCCACGAATATTTTAATGTGTGTGGACCCCATCCATATGAGAGGGTGTAAGACTACGTGTATATCATTATGTACACATAGCATAATCCTATGTACGCAAGGGTATACACCCTCCTCACATAAGGTGGACCTATTTGAATAAAAAAAATATTTTATACAAATGAATCTCACTTCATGTGAGGGGGTGTATACCCTTATATATATATTTTTTGATGTATAAGTATAATGATTCTTGGGATATACATACTGGATTTGAAGGTATCGACTTACATATATTTTGGAATAATATTTCGATGAAAAATGCGTGATTAAAAAAAGATATAAAAAAATTTGAGTTTTCATGTAATATTATTTTATTGAAAAATGTATCGTTGAAATAAGTAAAAGAAAAATATATTTTGAAGTAATAGAGACCAAACAAGGATTGATCTTTTCTCTTTTATCTAAACCATGTTTGATAGTCATTATTTTAAAGAAATTATATTTTGAGGAATAAAGAGGGAAAAAATTTAGATTTACATACAAAATATTTTATTTTATAAATATATGATTGAGAAATGAATATAAAAATTAGCCCATATTTGACATTCCAAAACTCTTCGAGCCCCTTGCTTGGTGGCCTTAAAATTCAAAAAACATAGTTTTGAATAATATTTTTTTGAGAAAATTCAAATATTCATTTTCAAGTGCACATTCACATAATAATTGCACATAAACTCAATAAAATTTCCTACTTTTTAACCACACATTCTTATGTACACAACTATATATCATTATGTACAAACTACAAATAGTGTTACTCTTTCGTAAATTGAATAATTTGGATCCACGTAAATTGTTGATCTTTCTTTCAATACCATTGTTTCCTTTGCATCCGATATGGTCATTGGATCATGATGAATAAATTGTAAAATTAAAACACTTATAAAAAAGGACAAAATAGATTTCAAAGTTGGTTCTAGACTTCTAGTTCAAAAATCAAGAACCGCTTGGACTGTTTGATTTTCAATTCTTGATTTTGATTCCTAATATATTTTCTAGAACCTTCGATCCTAATTCGATTTCGACTATAATGTCCATCCCTAATTTATATACTAAAAATTGTTGAAGTATAAAAATAAAAATTCGGATTCTAATCTAAATAAAAATTAACGATTATTTTTAATCGCATATTTTATGAAATCTACAACTTTTCAATCACACGTCTTATCAATTTTTATCAAAATTTACTAAAAATCTTATTTTAGTTATCATCAAATAGGGGCTAAAGTTTGATATGAAGATGACCTAGTGAAAAAAGTAAAATTGAAATATGAAACCTAAACCGAATTAGGCTGAGTAATCATTAAGGGGCCGTTCTCTTCGTGTTTCAATTTTGTGTTTTGTGTTTTGAATTTGTTTTGTGTTTTGTGTTTTGAGTGTCTGTTTTGATATTTCTGAAAATGCGTTCTTTTTGCCATTCTGAAAAACAGTTTCTGAAAACAGAAAAATGGAAAACGCGTTTACTTTGAAATTTTGAGAATTTTTTTGTGTAATATTTTATTGAAAAAAACTGATTATTCAATAAATTGTAATTATTTAATGTAAGCCCCCGTTTGATACAAATTTTATTCTCATTCTCATTTTTTTTTCTTTCTTCATTTCAACTACACATTCTATTAATAAAATAATACTATACAGAAACCCAAAAAATTCTCATTAGTTTTTAACCACACATTCTTCCATCAATCACTATTTCAAAATTCATTATTTCTCCAAAATGGGTGTCAAACAGGGATTAAATATAATACTAAATAACCTATACATTTGAAAAATTGATACGTATATTTTTTTTTTCAAGATATTAAAAAATGGAACATAAATTACATTTGATGAAACAAAGTGTTCCATCGATACAATTAGAAGTTACTTGTCATGACAACGAAAGCGAATCTTGAACTACATACAAAATAAATCAACACCGTCAAGTACGACGTCTTGAGTAGTCATTCCACATTTGTGTCGCAATTTGATCTCGAACTTGTCCCATTTGAAATTTGTTTGACTAGCATCAAAATGTATGGCTTCTTGCGCTTGACTTGATTCCGGTATATCATCGAACACCATATTCTCCTCTCGAATACTCGCCGAACAATCTATCTAAAGCATGCTCTGGCGAATAAAGTTGTGTATTGCGCAACATGCGGTAGGTATTTGTCTTTGTCTACTAAGAGGATAATTGGTGATCAATTTCAAAGATAGGAAATCTTGCCTTTAAAACTCCAATGCAACGTTCAATAATGTTACGACACGAGGAGTGTCGATAGTGGAACAATTCTTCCTTCCCACGTAGTCTTCCCCGTCCAACATAGTCACGCGAGATGATATCTTTGACCTCGATAAGGGGCAAGAAACCGAGCATGTTTGGGTAGCCGTAATCAACAAGGTAAAATTGATCTACATTAAAATAAAAAAAATGAACGTAGTGTAATACTATAGATACATTTGTGTTAAGTATTTGTAGTGCAAGAATATACCTCCCCGTGGCATTGGAAAGTTGTTCGATCTTCTTGTAACTGCGTCAACGAATACTCGCGAATCATTAGCAAGTGCCTTCCCAACCGGAATACACAAATGTGAATTTCATATCGAAATCACATGTTAACATCACATTTTGTGTTACATTTGTTTTCCTTCCACGAAAATATGTTTGTCTCGATGCGAGTGCCCATCTTTGCGACATGTGTTCCATCTATTGCGCCTATGCAATCCTTAAAGAAAGGATATTTTTGCAAAATCCGTTCATGCACTACATCTTGATTTGTGGGCTGGATTATCTCTGTACCAAATGCACAAACACTTATCACTCGTTTAACCCATTTGTGTATTGTGTTGTTCGAATGCCTTTGAAACCTATCGCCAATAATACTATATCGGGTAGTGTGCCCAACAATCATCGAAACATAGCAACACCCTCCTCGACACTCACTTTTTCCCATCTTCCAACAACCCTTTGTGTTTCAAAATATCACAAAATTCATGAACACATGTTTCGCATACGAAAATTGCGATGGCATACATCCGGATGTCCATTTAGAATTTCGAGAACGTACATTTTTCCCGTAAGCATTGATGTCCTACAAGGTATCCTGTCAACGGTAGTTCCTCTGTGAAGATCAATCATATTAAGCATCATCACATTGTCAATGGCATTTACGTCAAAATCATATGTCATTAACAAATCATCATCACTAGAATCTTCAGCAATGGAATCGTCACCATTCACATTATCATCCATACGCGTGAACAAAATATACCTACATTAATTCTCATAACAACCAGCATTACTTCACATATAAACAAACATCAGTTCTGCAATCAACAACAACATCGATAAGTTCATACATGAAAACCAAATATCTTCAAGGTAGTTTAACATCTGAACTAGGAGTTGGGAAAATAATACAGTAGTTCAACAGTGCACATCACAAATGAAAACAACAAGATAGTAGCGAAATTAAAACAACGTTCAACATCAAAGTAGTTCCAAGATAGGTCTTCTCCTTTCTGCTGGCATCTTCACGAAGGACACCCGAAAATTGTGATTATCAAAAGCCTTTATTGCTTTCATATAAACCTCATTTGACACCCCTTCCATACTGTTTAAAATGTCCATGCATGTGACCATTGTGTAACTATCATCAGTACCAACTTCGCTGTCCGATTGATTTTGAGATTTTCCTTGAATCTTCGCAAGCTTTTCTTTGAAGTACAGTGTCCGAACCTCAGTTTCTTCATTCCTCATACTCACAGTAGATGACCACTGTGCCATGCAGGCCTCAAGTTTATCAGTTTTGCTGATCTTCGGTTCTTTACGTCTGCCACCCGACGTACCAGTTTCCTCACGCCGACGAATATTAGAAACCCCATCCACTTCGTCTACGTTCTCCACACGTACATGCACTCCCCTGTTCAAGAAGTCATCTTCAAGCTGTCTTTCTTCCTCTGATGTGTTTGGAAGTTGAGTGGAGGCACTGCCTAATCCTCCAGTAGCAGTAGTCCCGCTGAATATCTCCCCCAGAGTGTGATAGTGTTTACAACCTTCCTTTTTGAACAGCTTGTAATCCGACCGGTTAATCTGCATTACAGAAGAAGTCACATTAGAAAATGGGCACAATTGAAACTCTGAAAAAATGATGAAAGAAAATATGCTTTCATAAATAAATATACCGTATAAAAGTGTTGCCAAACTTCCTCTGCAGCGTTAACTTTGTTGGTGTTGGGATCCCATGTGACCCCAGTATGCGCCAACAGTTCGGAGAACATACGGTGAATCTTACGTAAACGGTTCCACTTTCCCTTTAATCTATCTATCCCGTAATCCAATTTGGTTGAAGCAATCATTGTGTCATTGATTCTGCCCCATTCATCTCTTGTGAACGTAGAACATTGCAATGCGTTTGATTTCACTCTCTCATACAGAATTTCAATAAAAGCGAGTTCATTCTCATCCGACCATGACATTGGTTCCTTATTCCTAACTCTGTGACCACCCATGTTCTATATTCAACGTAGATAACATTTCATTACATACAAAATGTGAAAGTAATTTATGATTAAAAAAGACTTTAACGATACCTCTATTCAAATCGAAAGTCACATATCTAGCATTTTGTTACACAAGTAAGTAGGGTCCATATGAGAATTATAAAGCAACAAATAAGCAATTAATAATGGAAAATGGGGTCCATTAGAGGGACCATGAGTAGACAAACATCTCTAATCAAATGACTAATGAAAGCAAACTCCAAAACAATTTATGTGACACAGATATTCACAAAGCATTATCTAATGCACCACATCAAAAGTTGATGAACAAAATATATAAATCTCAAGTGACATTATCGTTAGAAAAGTAAATACAAGTTTTACTCTTTTTTAATTTATGGTCGTCTTTAAAGTCTTATCGATCTCACAGTATATCTTCCCAAATGTTTTGACCCTAATAGTGATGCATGCTACAAGATTGACACAAGTCACTAGATAAAAGTTTGGTGAAAGAATACTAGAAACCTACTATCAAAAGATAACGTAGGTATCAATGCTTTAAGAATATGTTAGCAAGAAGACAAAGTAAATTGATTATAATGTTAGTGGAATTTCTTTTTTTGCGGACCTAAGAACGAAGATATGAGTTGTCATCATATGCAATTGGTCTTTGGGGTATATATGTGGATCGGACTTCGTGGGTAGAGAAGAACCTTTTTTATTCTTATCTTTTCATAAAATTAATCAAAAAGCAAAAATTAAACTCAAAAAGTTTGGCCTCCATCAACAAAATTTATAAATAATTTACAGATAAATAAATTTTATTTTCAACCGCGCATTCCAATTGAGCTATCGATAAATCGTTTAGAAATTTTTCCCAAACAGAGGCCAATCAATGAACCTAGTCGGTTATAGTTTGTACGACAAATTGTCCCGAGTCTCATTTTTAAAATAAAGAGTTTACTAGAGAATGGACAAATCCTTGCAAATGGCAAGGAAAATGATGAATTGCTTGAAGAGTTTACTAGGATGATGAAGTGCACGTTACGGCAGAAATGAGGCTGGCAGGTCAATGTTCTTCATTCGGTCAAAACCGATGTTCTTCCTCTTATTCTCCTCTCCTCTCTCTTATCTTACTCTCTTTCTCTATCTCTATTTCCTTCTTCAAGGTCGGAATTCCCTCTCTTCTCTTAATCGCCTCTCTTATTTAGCTCGTCATTTATGAACTTTGTCTTTTACGTTTACCTCGTTGTTTTGTGTAATTCCCGTTCAAACAATGAAATTGTAGTTCGGTTATTGAATCCAAGTTTGTTATCTTAAATTATTGTGTTGATTTGAGTTGAATTTGATTGGTTTTGGTTGAAGTTCACCTCCAACCATTACAACGAGACTCACCACCTTCGAACGCCCTATTCACGGGAGGCAAACGAGCCGGGGTAAGTGCTTGAGCCATAACTACCCACCGCCCCAACCTCCGGCTCCAAAGACAAGCGATCGCCCCCACCTCCAAAGACTGGCTCCACCACCTCCAGCGCCAGCTCCAGCTCCACCACCTCCAACGCCAACGCCAGCTCCACCCTATCCACCTCCAGCACTAGCTCCACTTATCCACCTCCACCACCAGCTCCACCCCCACCTCATTCGTCCCAGCGACTGCCCCCACCGCCACCACCGCCCCAACTATGTAGCTACCCGCCTCAATTTTCGCACCAATCACGTAAACAAACAAACGGGAAATCGAACCCAACGCGAATAACTAGAGATGAATCTTACAGGCAAAGAAACAAACCTTGATTTAGCTCAGCAAATTCTTGATTCGGCAAGAAACCCGTCGTTGCAGCCCCCGATTTCGAATTCTTGATTCGGCTTCACTGGAACAAAATTCCCCCAATTTCGAAGATCCAGTCGTCCACCCTTCCTCCAGTCGTTTCAACAATCGATTTGCACCGGATTTCGCCGTCGTTGGTCGATGCCCAGTGACGGTCGGTGAGAAAGAGAGAGTTCAGAGAGAGAGAGAAGGGCTGAGGGTGAGACCGTGAGAGTGAGAGTGAGAGTGACCGTTTCGCGTGTTTTCTATTTTTAGCCTATTTTGTGTTACCATTTTACAAAACGACGTTTTAGCCATTTTCCGTTTTCAGTTATAAATTTTTTTCCATTTTCCAAAATGTGTTTTCGAAAATAAGATAGAGAACGCATTTTCGTTGTTTTGAGAAATTAAAAACAGAAAATGGTTGGAAAACGACAAAGAGAACAGGGCCTAAGCTTTTGCTTGTTTTCCTTTAAAACAAAACTCTTTAATTCTCATACTCATTTTCAACTATATTCATATAATAAAATATTTTGTACGTAAATTCAAAAAAATTTCTACTTCTTAACCACATATTATTCAAAAAATCACTATTCAAAACATTATTTTTCTAAATAATAGCCAGAGGGCTAAGTTTACGAAAAGAAAAGAAAAAAATAAGTCAATCAACAGGGAATAGAAGAAAATTGTAAGCGGGAAAATGGTACCTACAATGTTTTTTGATAAATTAGTCACAATCACCAAAATTTGAAAAATCTAGGATTTAAATATTATTCTGGAAATTGTTTAGAAAAAAATTGAATTAATTAACTATAACAGTGATTGATAATTATGATTTGTGGATAACAACAAACTCTCACTCTTTAGTCCAAGAACCTAAACTATTGCTCAAATAAACTTTCCATTTATATCACAACTCTAATTATCTATTTGTCTTCAACATGCCACAATCAAAACGGTTTACATATAAACAATAAATGGGAATAAAATAAAATAGAATTTACAAGAATTATCGATGAATTTAGATAATTGTAACTATCGAATAAACAGGTTTCCATTTGAACGTGACTTCAAGTAAGAGTACGGTTGCTAAAATCTTGAAGATAATTCCATGATTAAATGTGACCCTGATTTTAGAACTGTGACTTCGATTTAGTAGTGCTTCATGTGCGTCGCGTATTAAAAAAATTGTGATTTTTAGTCCTTGATGATGGCTGTAACCTTCTTCAAATCTATGCGTATTTTGCCTTGTTCGATGATATGACCCAAGAAACTGATAGATGTCTGAGCGAATGAGCATTTAGACGATTTGGCATAGAGTTCATTCTCTTATAGTCGATTGTAAACCCGCCTCACATGTTGCACGTGTTCCTTCAATGTCTCCCTATAGATGATTATGTCGTCCAAGTACCCACTACAAATTCGTCCAAGAAACCGTGAAGTACCTAATTCATCATCGTACAAAACATTGCTGGAGCTTTTGTTAAGCCAAATGCATCCCTTTGAATTTAAAGGCTCCATATATTGTTATCAATGTAGTATTTGCTTCATCTCACTCTTTGATTCAAACTTGTCAATATTTGGACCTGATATCAATCTTTGTATCTAGAAATTACAATTAATTAAAGTAGGAAATTACAACTGGCTAACTTAGCCGTTGTTTGACAACTATTATTTTCAAACTCTTTTTACTACATGCTCATTTTCAATTATATATTCACACAATAAAATATTATGTACGTATACCCAAAACTTTTTCCTAACTTTTAACCACATGTTTTTCTAAAAATCACTATACAAAACTCATTTTTTTTCCCAAATAATGTGTCAAACCGGGGCTTGTTTATTAATTATAGATTGCATTTTACTCCACAAAAGTGATGGTTGGCGATTGCCGCCAACGTTAATGGGTGGTTGGGACTGTAGGGATGGTAGGGGTTTGGGGATGGAAATGGGGTTAAGGGTAGGGTTTTTGCAGTAGGTGGGGTGGGGGTGGAGTGAACCTAATTTTTGAAAGAAAATCCATAGCAAGTTATGAAAATTAAAATTAAAATATAGATTTTGAGGTAAATGTGCCAAAAAAAACAATAGCCAGGACGCAACTTGGACTGTAGGAAGTTTGATCAAAATAAAACAGAAGATTTTAACGCTTTTTATTCATTAGTACACCTGAATACTACAATACTAAGCCCAGATGTGATTTAGCTAAAGTTCATGTGTTTAATAGATTTTGATAAAAATAGATAAATTTTGTAGTCGAAAAGTTTATAAAAGATGTCAACTCCTTAAACGTACAGTTGAGAATGAATTTGAGGAAATGAAAACTGAGCAATGGCTCTACACCCCCTACATGTTCCTATAGCATTGCATATTTCGATTTCAACGTTTTCTCTCTCTCTCATCTCACTATAGTTGGTATTATTTTCTTTTTGTTAAAACTATATATGCTCGTGTAGAAGTCAATCTTATTACCTGTTCTTCGAAATAGTTAGGATTTGTTCTCTTAAACATTTTTAAACCATTTTCTGTTTTCGATTTTTCAAAATAGTGAAAACGTGTTCTCTTTTCTATTTTCGAAAGCGCATTTTTGTAAACAAGTTGAAAAATTTACAAAGAAAACCCAAAATGACAAATTTGTCGTTTTTGGTATTTTTAGTTATAATCAAACCAAAATTTTCAAAACGCGTTTTAGATGTTTTAAAAATAATTTTTCAAAATGTCAAGAACACATTTTTAATAATCTCAAAATGAACACTCAAAACACAAAATTCAAAATGAATTCAACTCGACTCAACTAAAGACCTCTCTAAAGGAAAGAAAGTAAGCAATCCACCCAAGTATTTTTACATCCCACCTACTACCGATGCCAATGAGATTGGTATTTGGCATGCCAAAATCTTCCCTCCCATGAAATATTTCACCACCAATAACTGCAGCCATCAATTAAAATTTGACTGAAGCAGCAAACAAATGCACATGCAACCGACATCAAACTTTAATTCAACTTTGAGTTTCAATTGTAAGACTACAATTTATTACCAGTATAAAATATGTATATGGGACCACTAAAAGGTGAGTGATTTCGACAAATGACACATAAGGGCCCCACATTTTTGGGCTAGTACACAATTAAAAACGAGCATTTCAAGATCGCTCAAGCTCAACTTGAAAGATCAGCTGGAGTAAGAATTTGGTCGATTTCAAATCCCGGGCTAATCTTAAACAAGCCTGGATGGAGCCTCGGAGGAGGAGGTGATTGCTAGAGATGCTAGGTACGGGGCATAAGAAGCCTTGACTGCCTTCAGAGGTGGGACAGGTTGTCGGGAACCCTCCATGTCCTTAATCTCAAGAGCAATTGCAATGAGACAGCTCTTTCTATTATCCCACTTAGCAGCCCTACGACCACAGAGAAGATTAAAATACAAAACTCCGACAAACAAAAACTAAATGCCAACTTTATGATGTTCATATTATATTATATCAAGAACCAATAATGAAGGACATTTACCCCAATAAAAAAAACTATAGTAAACATTAATATTAGGGACCACCCTACAAACAGAATCTATTGATTCTCTATATACATTTAATAAAAGGATATAGATATAAGATTAAAAACATGCATAAATAAAGCTTAACAATGCTAATCATTTCAAGATGAAGCTCAAATTTCCTAAAAAAGGATCTAAACTAGAATAAGCTCCTTCATCCCATATTTGGCAAATATCACATTATCCTATAATCTTGCAGCCTTAAATGGGAACCAAAAGTTTCATGGCCTGATAATGAACACTTCTTAAATATAATATGCAGCAAAAACATATTGTGAACCGGCACTACGGTACTGATATGCTGGTAAGAATATGTGTTCAAGTGTACTATGTAATAGGAAAACAATTTTTCATGTGAGATTTTTAAATACAAGTGCGTAGTTCTACAACAAGTGGACACTAAAAGTACACAGCATACCTGAGTCCAAATTGAGATCTAGCTTAATTAATTACGAAAATAAGAAACATGGATTTTTTTGATAATTAATCAGAACTAAGTGCAAAAACCATGCCAAATAAATCACAGTTCAAGAAAATCAAACTAAACATGCTTCTACCATCTTCATAAACATCAGTATTACCCATCTCGGATAGAAGTTTATGCTATTAGAAAGTGATCAAGTTTAGCTATTTAAATTTAGTCAACAATGCCCCTCGGGTTCATTTCATCATCAAAGGCTATCACGTGCACAATTTTCATAAATCCATATATACCTACCACAGATATTATATGCTACATTTGAACCTCACCCCATAAAATTTCCTAATGGAAAGTGAAGTAAATTCCTCGCAGTACTGTAGAAAAACTTCAGGATCTTAATAAACAATAAGGTCGAAAAACTATATATTGAAATAATTGTAACAAAAGAAACCAAGAAGTACCTTGTAACATGCATAAGGTTAGGTGGAAACTCAAATAGGGAGCTTTCCTCAAATGTTTTGCGTATTAACAAAAAAATGAAATCTGCAAAACAGTTTGAGGCTCCTCTAACAGCAAAAAGGGGATTCATTCGATCATCTGAGATCCTCACACATCTGATACTGACCGTAGTGGGTTATTTCACCTTGCATAATAGGTGGATGCGACTTATAACAAAGGAAACAAATAAGCTTTTTATCTGCAAAAATAATAGCTATACATGGTGAAACCTGTCAACCACAAGAAAATAAAGAATAACATACTCAATAATGCAAATGCTGAACGAACCAGAAGTGAGCAAGAGATATCCAGTGGAGATGTTTGGTTAATCACCAACATCCAGTAATATTTTCTTAAGAATGCAAGGATCATAATCCTTCATTTTCTGATCAATGTACCAAACAAGTTAACTTTAGAGAACTTGTGAACTTCGTAGAAAAAACTGAAAAATTGTACAACTTCGGTATTTAACCATAAAAGAACCCCAAATAGTAACAGCCAACATAGAATGTTGGAAATCATTCATTTTACATTCAAGAAGTAAAACAAAATACAACTAAGTCCACCAAGATGACTGGGGAAACAAAATGAGGGCAATGGCTAAAGGAGCTCCCTTCAGTCCAAGCACAGAAAAAGAAGGACAGGAACTATCTCCCGCATCATTCACTCAATCACAGTAGCATAAAATTTCTCGCATCTACTGAGTGGTTAAATGAATGAGTCGGCAGCTAATTCAACCCCTGATCTCATCCATGAGTGGACTGAAGGAAGCTCTCTTAGACCATCTCCCCATGTATTATCTCAATGTAATTTATCTCTTAAGCAAAGTTGTATTATACCCAGAGAAAAAGGAACATATGAAAATATTATTAAAGTTGCAACAGAGTTCAACTGAAATTTTGATCTTTCAATCTATGTTAGCTCATTATTTGTCAAAGACAATAGCGAACAAAAATTAAAACAGTTAACATGTAAGTCCAAATATTGAAGATAAGTAAATTCTGTTCAGATATATAGTTGAAATTTAACTCGAGTATCTTTTATAGTAACAATGAGAAACAGACGTGTTAAACTTTCCAGTGAAATGCTGAAAATAACAGCCCCCATCCGAAATAAAGAGGCAGAAATCAACTTGTCCATTCCAATATCAAATAATTTATAAGTAAAAAATAGATTAAAAAAGATATATAGGCAATGGTTCTCCCTTTACGACTACTTCCATACTCTCAAGTGAATCAAACTAAAAACCTTCAAGATATCAATAATTAGGATAACTTCTAAACATCGTAAATAAATATTACCTCAAACCTCCAGATGAAAGAAAAATAAACAAGACAACACTTATAGCAGAACCAAAAAAAAATTAGAATTTACGACTGATATCCTTTTAAATTTTGGGCAAGAAAAAACAAGATTAGAGGAAACTACTTCTATTTAAGGACACCCTCAAACGTCCATACAATAAAATTAATCAGGCGACAAACATATAGAAAACATTAAGATTGGAACTTTTCAAGGCAATTCAACAAACTAAAAAGGCAAAAAAAAGCAAATTGCACTGAATGGGTTACTCAAATAGCTAGAAATTGAAATCTGAACATAATGGAACATTTGAAGAAAGCTATGAAATGTCTATAAATTTCTTGATTCTTTAACAGATTCAACAAAAAATATTTTAGTAATAAAATAAATTCCTCTAACCTTTTTGTAGATCAAATTCACTATGAATTTGACTTCTCTTTCCGAAAACCCTAATTCCAAAGCACAATATTAAGACCTATAAGAGAACCCACCTTCCAATTACCCTCAACCATGAAGATCCATTAAAAAATCATTCAGTCTGCAAAAGGTCACATCATTGTGATCATACAGTGGATTAAAAAACAAAAAATGCAGTAAATGTTGGGGGAAAGAAAACAAATGGGTTTTATGTCAAAATGGAATAAAAAAACCCAAAAGCTGTTAGCAGAAAATATAAAAAGCCAATGATAAAAAGAAAGTAGTAATGCTATTTAGCTACTCATTCTTGTTAGTTATAGAGGCTTTACAGAATAGTTGAAACCCTAAGTCTTCAAGTGATATTATGACAATATGCATTTTCTTTTTGAACGGCTAATTGGTTTCACTGTCACTCCACTGGCTATGAAAAAGATAAAGAAAAGCAGGTTAAGGTACCATATAACATGATCAATTTATCTATTTTGACGAACAACATATAATAATAATAGATGCAAAATATGTAGGGCATCGCAAAATACGTAAGACCACTGAATATTAAGTAAATCCATAGAGGAAGATGATGAGTCGCTTTCGTCATGAGAATCAGAGAAGAGGAAAGCGACTCTCACACTACACCTTTCTCTCTCTCACACATAAACGTAGAGAGAGAGATGGTGTATTTACAGAGACTGATAGGAGTTAACGTTCCCACATAGAAGAATCTGCAGTGAAGTCGGTCTGAAAAGGGTAAAACCAAGGAAACTCATCTGTCTAGATCTTGCCGAGTGAGTGAGAGAGAGAGAGATGAGGAGAGTGTGTGTGGTTGTGTGTGTGAGAGAGAGAGAGAGAGATACTGTGCATTGGTAAAAAACTGAGGGTCCGTGTAGTGGGCTGCAAAGAGAGTGTGTAACTATGACTATTTAATGCCCCATGGATGGTGTCTCCCTCTTCATTGTACACAAGGATACCCCACTTATGCTGCACTTTCAGTGGGAAGAGAACACCCCGATAATTGAGATACTTCGTATTCCGGATTAATTGCAATCTAAACACTCTGGTTTGTAATGTTTTATTATCAATGATACTCAAGTCTGCTGGCTAATTTTTGCTATTTATTTTGCTGTTCATTCAATTAATTACTGACGTATCATTTTATAATATGTTCAACGTTTCTTTTACTCCTTATACTTAAAATAGGTAGCATTTTAATATAAAATGATATAACTAATTGGTGGACAGTAAATTAGACAATAAAAATTGAATAGCTGATCTCAACTCAACACTAATCCAAGTAGAGTGGAGCTCACAATCCACAATTAGGGGTGCCAACTAGCCTAGCCGAGCCACGAGCCAAAATTCGAAGCTCGGGCTCGACTCAAGCAAAATGGGTTTGGGCTTTTTTTGGCCTGGCTCAAAAAAAAATTTGAGATTCGGCTAGAGCCTTTAAATCCGAGCTTTTGGCTCGGGCCTTAACGAACCGGTCCGATATATATATAACACAAAGGCAGCAGAGTTGTCTCTTCTCCCCACTTTCCTTTCCTTCCATTTCATTTTTTTTATACGGGCCACTTGGACCGGCTCGGCCCGATTTCCTAAAAATGGGGCTCAGTCCAAGCTTTAGCTTAGTTCTACCAAGCCTCGGGCCAGTTCGGGCTTTTCCAAACTGAGTCATGAGCGGTCCGAACGGCGAGCTAAACTGACATCTCTATCTACAATTGATGTGTTGTAAAACAACCAAAATACCAGAATTGCTCTGATACCAATTGTTGGGAAACAAACCACTGAATTGAGACGTTGAAGTTATATGGCAAATAATAATGAAGAATATGATCAAGCAAAAGAATAATAAATACAAGAATATAGTAAAGGAATTAAGAGATTTTATTGACTCAAGAATGATGGAGAAGAGAGAAAAATTACACAGATCCTATAATTATAGTAATCTATTTTCTCACACCATAAAATTGTATAGAAAAACTTAGTATTTATAAAGAACATGTAAGGGATGTCTGAACCCTCCTAGTAGAATTGTTGATATAGTAGGATACCAAAAAATCGAGTCGAAAACAAATTACAACTCCTAATGGGTTTTCAAAATAAAATTTCAACTTGACATAGGACTCCAATAGCATTCCAAACTGAATTCTTCTTGATGTGCACTTCAATTAGAATTCTTCAATTATTTCAACAAGGAATTCAAGTCACACTCAAATTCTAAAAATCTCCACCTTGACACGAATTCCACCGAGGAATGAACTGGCTTCTTCAACAATAACCAAAAAATTAATTTCTCCAACAAAACACAATACTCCACATCTTCCAATGAATCCAAGTACTACTCTACAGAATTACCTCATATTCCCAAAAAGTCAAAATGATTTTAAATTAATCAAAATAGGCTGTAACACACCCCAAAATAGAATCAAACACAAATACTTTTAAAGAAGACTCCTTGCTAGATTGTATACCTTGTACTCCACTTAAAACACGTTCAACAAAATCAGAATCCACATACCTTTTTCCATTGGGTCCGTCCTTAACAATTGAATACAATGGCACCGCAGGTGATGGTGGCAAAGCGGCATTATCCATATCTCTTGACCTCCACTGAACTGTATTTTTTAAATCTAACCATTTATGAACTCATAAAGGTATTGTAGAAACTGAATATCCACCACGGTATTGAACCTGTGCTGCTTGACTCTTCTAAATTTTGCATGACCCTTCAAGATGTATAACTGATACATTTTATGTCCCTCCAATACAATTTGGGCACCCTTACAAACCTTCAAAACTCCACCTCTACCAAATAACTCATAACCTTTTGAATCAAGGATGTGAAGAGATGAGATTTTTCCTCAAATTTGGAACATGTCGAACCTAACCAAGTGTTCTAATTGTCCCATCCAAAAACTTCAATCTGACTGTATCCACTCTAGCAACCTGACAAGATGCGTTGTTTCCCATAACCACAACACCTTTGGAAACATTTTCATATGTAGCAAATAAGTCCTTATTAGGACATGTGAAACACACATGGTGAATCCAGAATCCAATCGTCTTCCATTTTAGACTCAATGTCAGAAATAGCTAAAAGATCTCTATCACTTAGAACGTTCTCCGCAACAACTGCTTCGCCTGAAGTATATGAATATCTAATTGCAGTCATCCTTTTTTTATTCTGCAATTTGTAACAATCCTTCTTTAAGTGTCTATTCTTCTTGCAGTAGTTACAAATTTGATTACTGAACTTAGATTTCGATCTGCCCCTTCCAAAACCACCATGAGCAACCAGGTCTTCTCCATCTCTGGCCTCAGAAATTAGATGCTTCATCTTCTCTTTTGAATACAAAGCATCATACACTTTCTCTATGGTGAGAGTATCACGACTATACAAGATGTTTTTTTCTAAATGAAGAAAACGAAGCGGACAACGAACACAATAGGATCAAGACAAAATCTTCTTCATCATACTCTACTTCCAAAGTTTTCAAATCAGCGACGATCTCCTTAAATACAGTCAGGTGATCTTCCAATAATCCTTCTTCTACCATTCGATGAGAGTATAAACGCTGCTTGAGATTCAACTTGCTTGTCAGACTTTTAGTCGTGCACAATTGCTCCTACCTCAACCATAAAGTAGCTGTTGAATTCTCCTTCAAAACGTCCTGAAGAATAGTATTTGATAGATGAAAATAAATGTGAGAAACTGTCTTCTTATCTTTCGGTAATTTCTCCTCCACAGTCAAAGTTGAAGGCATCCTATCAATTCTCAGCAACGCATCATCCAAATCCAGCTATGCGACTACTGAACACATCTTAACCTACCATAGTGAAAATCTAGTACTCTGATCCAAAAGCGGAATGTCATACTTCATGAAAGCCATCACGAAAAAAAAACCTCGACCAAATCAAATACTGCGCTATTGGGAAACTGCTGAACCGGCGGTCTAATACTAGAATTATTCTGATACCAATTGTTGTGAAACGAACCACCAGATTGAAATGTTGAAGTTATATGTCAAATAATAATGAAGTATATGATCAAGCAAAAAAATAATAAAGACAAGAATATGTCAGAGGAATTAAGAGATTTTATTGATTTAAGAATAATGGAGAAGAGAAAAAAATTACAATAGATCCTATAATTCTAGTAATCTATTTTCTCACACCATAAAATTGTATAGAAGAACCTAATATTTATAGGAAACATGTAAATGTAGGGGATGTCCAAACCCTCCTAATAGAGTTGATGATGAAGTAGGATGTCCAAAATAAATTACAACTCCGAATGTGGTTCCAAAATAAAACTTCAACTTGACATATGACTCTAGTAGCATTCCAAATTGAATTTTTTTTGATGTGCACTTCAATTAGAATTCTTCAATTATTTCAATAAGGAATTCGAATCACATCCAAATTCTAACATGATGAATTTGCATCACTTGGGTACATAACATTATTCTTATAACTAATTTGGGTAGATTCGACATGAGAATGAACTTATTTGCAGCATCATTAGCATATTAAGAATCTGGTTAATTATTATTTTTATCCCCACTGCAATTAGGTCATTACACTTCAATTTGCAACAATCGAGTCATTTAAATTGCAGTGTTTTTTTCTCAAATTTTTTGCACTCGTATAATTGGAGAAGCTTCTCCCTTTTAACATGATCAAAATGGGGGTTAAATTTAGGAAATGCTTTGAAATAGAGAATATGTGATTGTGTGTTGAACTACATGGGAAACCATTCGTCTATAAGTTGTCAAAAGGTGTAGAATGTTATCATTTTTAACATTGGCCAAAAGTTTCAAAAAATTGTGAGTTACAAAAACTCCAGGAAGGCTGAAGAATATGTTTATCAATTCTAGAGAAGGCTCGAGCAACTTGAGAGTTTTATGGAAATAATGGAAGGAATAATTTTGATATTAATAAAAAAGCGATATTGCAGGTGATCATTGGCGACAATTATAGAAGATACTGTAATTGGTGATGTCAACAACCATAGATGGTTCTTTAGTCGTGAATCGCCGATGAAAAATCAATGATATCAACAACGTAATTTTGTAATTTCTATATTTTCTAATATGTTACTGGTGATTAAGTTCATATATGTTATTAATCTTAAGGGCCAGTTTGAGCCCCATTTTTTGTGTTAATGCATTTTGAAATAGTATATTGATGGAAAATTTGTGATTAAAAATGAAAGAAAAAATGATTGGGTTTTGTGTAATATTATTTTATTGAAAAATGTATGGTTGAAAAGAAGATAGTGAAAAATGTATTTTAAAAAAAAAAATTGGGATCAAACAAGGTAATATATGAAAAAACTCCATTCTTAATTTTAAATAATTATTTTTTGTTGTTATTTTGTTGTGCACAAATTTTTCTGTTGATTATATATTTTGTTATTTTTAAGAGTACTAGGGGTAAGCAACGTGCAATGCACGTTTGCTTAGTTTATATTTAATATTTTTGTTTAATAATTAATTTGTTATTAATAAAAATGTAATTTTTTTTGGTTAATTAAGGACGTGTTTGGGGGCGCTGTAAGGAGGAAGGAAAATTGATTATATTATCATTTTTTTTTCTCAAACCTACAGCCCTACAGTGAGAGAATTGGTCCAAAATTGCGGCTCCCAACGGCATAAATTATGTTGCCAACGGCTTGATTTCTGCTGAAAAACAGAAACAGACATCCTATAAATAATTAATGATGTAATGTTTATGTAATTGATAAATAATTAGATGTGTGATTTTGATATTGTGATGTTGGTTGGTGAGATTGAAGAAAATAAGCAAAAGTAGACAAATTTGGAGAAAGTGCTAAATTGTAAGGGATCCAAAGTTCGGGGGCTAAAATGTAAATACTTAAAAGTTGTGCCGAATCTCACGATGAAGATTTGAGAGTGCTCGGAGTCAATTGGATAAAGGAAGATGTCAAGGGGATCAAATTTAGTCAAAAGATGATCACAAATCAATTTCCAACGGAAAAATTATGCTATGGTGTTTTAGTCTCATATTGAGACCTATTTTTGGCATAGGAAGTGATCGAATTGGAGAATGATGTCCGAATTAAAGTTGTGGCTAGATAAGTTAGCTTTCCAACGCATTTTGCATCGCCTCAATAGGATATCGGAATACAAAGTTATGATAAAAACACTAAAAGAAGGTGCAGCTGCCTGTTTAAAATAAGAAATTTCGTTACATAGTCCGTTATATTGAGACCTATTTTTGGCATATAAAGTGGTTGAATTGGAGAATGATGTCTGAACCAAAGTTGTAACCAAATGAGTTTGATTTCCAACGCATTTTGAATTGGCTCAATCGGATATCGGAGTACAAAGTTATGATAAAAACACTGAAGTAAGGTGCAGCTGCCTGTTTAAAATAAGAAATTCTGTTACATAGTCCGTTATATTGAGACATATTTTTGTCATAGAAAGTGATCGAATTGGAGAATGATGTCTGAATCAAATTTGTAGCTAGATGAGTTAACTTTCCAACTCATTTTGAATCGCCTCAATCGGATATCAGAATACAAGTTATAATAAAAACACTGAAAGAAGGTGCAACTGCCTGCTTAAAACAAGAAATTTCGTTACATAGTTCGTTATATTGAGACCTATTTTTGGCATAGAAAGTGATCCAATTGGAGAATGATGTCTGAATCCAAGTTGTAGTCAGATGAGTTAGCTTTCCAATACATTTTGAATCGCCTCAATCGGACATTGAAATACAAAGTTATGATAAAAACACTGAAAGAAGGTGCAGCTGCCTATTTAAAACAAGAAATTCCGTTACATAATCCGTTATATTGAGACATATTTTTGGCATAGAAAGTGATTGAATTGGAGAATGATGTTTGAATCAAAGTTGTAGCCAGATGGGTTATCTTTCCAACACATTTTGAATTGGCTCAATCGAACATCAGAATACAAAGTTATGATAAAAATACTGAAAGAAGGTGCAGCTGCCTGTTTAAAACAAGAAATTCCGTTACATAATCCGTTAAAACAACAAATTCCGTTAGTTTTTCCGTTAAACCAACAAATTCCGTTAAATAGGCACTTTTTATATATAGAAAGATACCTAGTAAAGAATTTTCATCTTAAATTAAATTTATTAAAATCATTTTGTTTAATTATTATAGATGGAAAAATCTAACCAGGGTTTCCATTTTGGCAAAATTATTTGGGATTAAAGTTTTTAAAATTTGGGGTCTTTGGCAACTGCCTAACTTGGATGAAACTTAAAACTTGAGCCGACTCTGATCAATTTATTAAGGTTTTATTAGAAGGCAGTTAAGCAAACGTCTCCAATATATATATATACTGTTGTATCTTGATTCTTGACGAAAAAGATGAAGTTAACAATAAAATGTATTGAGATTTGCAGTGGTTTTTGAACTTTCACAACACCATTTTTTACTTTCGATGCACGTAAAATAGAACGATGCTTAAAAGCTATCGTAAAATGAATGTAACATTTTTGTAATGCTTAAAAGCTATCGTGAAAAACAATTTCTTATGTCCGCTGCTACAAGAACCGTTATGAAAACATTTTAATTTTATGATATTAATGTTTTGAATAATATTATTTAGTCATACCGGATTTATAATATCGGTCTACGTGGTGTTAGGTAAAAATCTAAATGAACGTGAAATTAAATGAATCATTTAATTGTACGTATCATTTAATATCACATTAACGCCACATAGATTGAGGTTATAACACTCCGTGGGACTAAATATCATTACTCTAGTATTTTAGCGGCCATTAATGAATATATTTCCATAATTATCAATTTATCTATAATTTACAAAACTGCTTGTATGGCCTTTTTTCTCTTAACCCGTGAGTTTATTTTCATCATTTACACAATTTTGTCAATAAAAAATTTCTCTACTTCATGTAAAATATTATTAATTTACTTCCACGGGATGAGCTGTTGAAACTTTATGAAACTTTAGATTTTATAAAACTAGAAACTCTAATTGCTTAATTGTCAAGATCATTCATGTCAAATCACTAAGAAAAATAATAATTCGGAACATACCTTAGTTTTTTTGGGAATGATTCTTTGTTACTGGATCTTGATTGCGAATCTTGAATCTTAATTATTCGCTCATTTGATTCTTAAATTATTTTATCTTGATTTTGGTTTCTTACTCTATACTATGTCCTGTACTTTGATTTAATTGCTACAATCATTATTCTTGATTTTTTATTGTAATTCTTGATTTTTTCAATCCTTGTTCTTGATTGTGAGTTTTTAATCTTTCTCTTTAATATACTTTGTTTTGTAATATTGTCTAAATTGGATGACACAAAAAATAAGAAGTTACATATGAATTGTGTGTGTGTGTGTGTGTAAGTCTTTCGTCCATCATGAAATACAATTTTAAAGGAATTTGGTCCCTACACATTTAGCCCTTGTTTGGTGGAAATTAAAATCGAATTTTTAGTGAATTTTGATATAAATTAATAAAATGCGTTGTTGAAAAGTTGTGAGGACCTATAAAACGTATAGTTGAAATGAATTGTTGACTTTGATTTTAGATTAAAATCTAAATTTTAATCGGTACCAAACATGAGCATATTCCAACTCACACTTTATTTAAATGCTCAAAGCTCATAACTTTAATTCTTTATTAAATTATTTTAATTGAGTTTAATTTTAAGATTGTCTTATATACAACTAGTTACTTATGTAGTCATACATTACAAATTAATAAAGAGAAAATTTCATTAGTAAGACATTAAGTATGACATATTTCAAATCTAAGAAATAAAGTTTACTTTTTCAAAAATCGGATATTAATTTGAATTTTATTTATTAAATAATTAATTAGAAAATATTTTATTAATTAAATGTATTATGATCACAATATTATATAATTTATGGTCACAATTATGTATTAGTTACAATTATAGACACCAGTCACAAACAACAAATTTTACAAGTCACAATTTATTTCTCGACTCAAATATTAAATAAATTAATTGGTCGCATATTATTTTTTTTGTTACAAATCAAAAATTTTGTGAATCACAATTTATTTCATGATCACAAAATATCAAATTATTTGGTCACAAATTATTTTTGGGTCATAAATTATCAAATTATTAGTCACAAATTAACAAATTTTTAGGCCACACATTATTTATTAGTCACAAATTATTTATTTCATTAGTCACATACTGTTTATTGGTCACACATCAATCAATTTATTGGTCACAATCAACCAAATCATATGTGACCACTACTTCACCACTGCCACCAACCGCATTGCCGCCGAAACCATCGCTGCCAATACCATCACCACAACATCCCGGCAACAAAATCATTGTTTCAAATGCCAATGTCACCACCACCACACCAAACCATCAACATCGCCACCACCACCCAAACACCATTTTACCACGGGACCACCACACCACCACCACCACCACCAAAAACCACCCTAAAACTATTAAAACATGGAAACCACCAACACCCATCTACGACAAAAAAAAATCCTCATCATCACCATGATCTGCGCCGTTACAGTCAGATTTGCACTGCTGCAAACGCCATTTAGGTTGATACGGTGCAATCTGCACGGCAACCTCTCTGCGCAGCACCACTATGCAACAATATCGCCGCTACAAATCACCATCGTACAACAACACCGTATGCACATATTGCCACCACATCACCATATATTTCATCATTTTTTCTATCAAAAACATAGATCACCATTTCGTAATGATGCAGCACCCCTGATAGCGTCATCGTCCCTCACATCGCAGACCACCCACTCCATTAGAATCGATCGAGGCGGCGCTCAAACCACCGTACAAAATAAAACTCCAGATCAGATCGAGGCGACGCTGCAATCAAACCCCCAAACAAAGCAAAACTCTAGCAAATCGGCTCTACAAAGGTGAGCAACGTTCGACGCTGTGAGCATTGGTACCATGCCGATGCCGGTGAAAACAACGAGAGAAATGTGAGGTAGAGAGAATGAAAATTTAGGGTTTGGGGAAAATGAGGTAGGGTTGTTTATAAATTAATTTAATTTTATATTATTATTATTATTATTATTATCATTATCATCATCATCATCATCATCATCATCATCATCATCATCATCATCATCTGATTTTTGTATAAACAAACTTTAAATTTGATTTTTGAAGTTGTAACTTAAAATATATGTTTGTGTGTAATTTGCACATTAATAAACCCAACATGAACACCACATGGCCTACATATAGTGGTCGTTGCGAGATGAATTTTAAACATACTTTTTATTCGCTCGTATTTATGCTTCTTCCACTTTGATTTGTTTGCTAATTCATTTAAAAATTTACGAGTTGCAATGACTTGTCTATCATTTTTCAGTTTTCACATCATGACTAGAATCCATCCAAAATGTTGACCTCGAAAAATGGTTCCGACACGGGGCCAACAGAATAAGTCTTCAAGTCGACTCTTCCTTGCACACGTAGCGCCCCGTTAGTCACCAGTGGCCTTTCCCGAAAGAGCTAGGACGGCCGCAAGCACTCTAACGGTCAAGTCAGTTTAGGGTTCAATCGAAAAAAGTTTTTCAGCAGTAGGATACTCACCGGAAAATGGTTCATAAAGTGTGTAGTGATAAAATGTCAATATTTAAGGGAGGGGATGATACTCAAGTTTACAATGTAGGAGAAATCTTGATTCCAATGCTTCTTCTAGCACTAGGAAGGGATATTTATACTGAGAATGGGAAGATGACCACAGTTGGATGAGGAGACACGTGTTATCAGATCCTCAGGACTTGTCCCATCCTAGGTGTGAACCTATCTCTCCATAGGTTGATTGGCACTGACTATTTCTGACAAAGACGAGTTGACCGTTTGGGTCCTGTCGCACGTCCCATCAGTTAGGGATTTGACTTTGGAAAGATCTTTGTATGAGAGATCTTTGCTCGGGCGAGGCAGGTATAGAGTCGTAGAGGTGGAGTATAGGCCTTTGCATCCATGGTGTATCGCAGATAAGTTCTGTTCCTTCGTGGGCATCTGTTCAGTTCGTCCCTCATGTAATCACTTCGGCATATACAATCAGTTCGTCCCATGCACAATCACCTCGATCGACACGTGGCGTGGTGTGGACCACTTCTACTGACACGTGGTGGGTGAGGTGGAGGGTCTGACAAAGGCCCATAACAGTAGTCTAGCAAGTCCATGAACAGATATTTATATAGTACAAGGACTTTTAGTTTTAACTGTTGAGTTGGGACGCATGGAGGCGAGCGTTGGAGGAGGGCAGTTGGATGGCGAACGTCAATGATTTTGTCGGATGTTGATACAAAGTGACTGTGATGTGTCCAGTGATAATAGTTGGCAAATTTCTGAGGAGAGCTGTTGCAAAGATTCTGCTCTGGCTGAAGTGATATGGATTGACAACTCTTTGGAGAGGTGTTGCAACGTGAAGCTGGTGTGGCTGAAGCGACGGAGTGGCAACTCTAGAGAGAGTTGTTGCAACATCAGCTTCTACTCTGGCCAAAGTGACATGGGTTGCCAACTCTTTGGAGAGCTGTTGCAACGTGAAGCTAGTGCGGCCGAAGCGACAAGAGTTGGCAACTCTAGAGGGAGTTGTTGCAACATCAGCTTCTACTCTGGCCGAAGTGACATGGGTTGCCAACTCTTTGGAGATCTGTTGTAACGTGAAGCTGGTGGTTCCGAAGCGACATGAGTTGGCAACTCTAGAGGGAGTTGTTGCAACATCAGCTTCTGCTCTGGCCGAAGTGACATGGGTTGCCAACTCTTTGGAGAGCTGTTGCAACGTGAAGCTGGTGCGACCGAAGCGATAGGAGTTGGCAACTCTAGAGGGAGTTGTTACAACATTAGCTTCTGCTATGGTCGAAGTGACATAGGTTGCCAACTCTTTGGAGAGCTGTTGCAACATGAAACTGGTGCGGTCAAATCGACGACAGGAGTTGGCAAGAGCCTTGGACTTTGTACCAATGATTTGAAAGCGTTCGCGTCTTCCCAAGACACATCAATAGGGTGTCTACTTACTTCCAAGGCATGCCTCCTTTGCCATAAATGGTAAAGATGGCGACGACCCCCATTCCCCAGGACGACGCGTTGAAGTTGTGCGTGGAATCCACCGCTTCATTAGGACCATTGATTTTGGTAACCTTTGATCTCAACGATGATCTTGGGGTCAGCTTTGGATAGCCTGGATACGATTGGAGTCGATCCAAGGGTCAGCTTTGGATAGCCTGGATACGATTGGAGTCCATCCAATAGTTGGGGTGACTCTTAGAATGCCTATATAAGGCCCATTCCTTTCATCTTGAACCTTTTTACCTTTACGAAAATCTCCAACTCTCTCTAAAAAAATTCTTGCTTTCAGTCTTTCGCGTCTTCTTCTCCGACGCATTCAGAACTCCGGCGACCATCTTGTAAACTCCGAGGAGGGACAGACTTACTTTGTTGAACTAGGTAATAATCGTATTTTTCAGTTTCCACATCTTTTCCCCCCTTTTCTTTCTTTTTGAATACCTTCAAAATCCTTTGAGATGGCGAGCGAAACCCGTATGGTGAGGAGTGAGGAGGGGCAAGGCGAGGAGAGTTCCACAAAGAGGGAACCCGTACTGATAATTCTAGACAAGCTGAGTAGGGCCATTAGGGCCGGGAAGAATATCTGGAAACGCTCAGCCTCTCCCGTAGACACATCTATCCAATGTGGGACTTCAAAATACCCGTCAAAAATCACCCCGGAGCTTATAGAAAGATGTAGGAACGTTTTTAGAGTTCCCCATAACATTCAGCTCATCCGACCCGAGCCACATGAGAGGTCCTGCTACCCTAGGCCAGGGTGTGTAGCAATGAGTGATCACTTGTTCCGGGCTAGGTTGAGGCTTCATTTCTACCCTTTCTTCAGACTAGTACTTAGGTCTTACGGGTTGGCCCCGACATAGTTCAACCGCAATTCTTGGTCCCAGATGGTAGGGGCATGGGTGCTGTGGCGACAGGTTATCATCGGAGTGGACATGCTTTTCAGCATGTTCCACTCCATCTTCTTCTCAAAAATCACAGCCGGGGGAAAGCGAGCAAAGGCTGGTAATACTCGGCTCCTGGGGGTCCTACTTGCCCTTTGTGATCGGGTCACCTTCATCAATCAAGGCTGGAAGAGCACGTTGTTTTGGGCATCTGGCCGATGAGATACTATGGAGAATGATCCTATGGCGCCTCTGACTACCACCACCAATTACTCTACTTGCAGTAAGTAGTTTACTGATCTGATTTTACTTGACTAACTGCTTTGGTTTTAATATTTTTGTTCTTTGTAGGTTCCCTTCCGAGGTGTGAGATAACCGAGGATGAGTGAGATATCATTAGCCAACTGTACCAGACGCCTCCACCGGAGAGGAGTTATAAGGAGCTTATAGATCAGAACCATCACTTCGTTCTGCACGGGCTGATGACTAACCAGGGTAACTACATTGCCTCGAAGATTGTAATTCTCTCACTGTTTTTCCTCTTTCTGAAGATAGTAATTCTCTTTTGCAGCTGACTTTGAGAAGAAGAAGCCACCGATGCCTGATCTCTCCACTATCCGTCGGAGTGTGGCGGAAGCCAAGCTGTTGAAAACTAGCCGGCTGCTTATAAGAAGTAGTCGGAGCATCTACTCACCCTCAGCAGAGCTGGCCAGCAGCTTGCTGAGGAAAACGAGGGAGAGGAAGGAGCTTCCCTCGTGAAAAGAAAGAAGAGGGTTGGCCCATCTGGGGCCTCTGCTACCATCCCGACCATAGCAGTCTCTTCTCTCCCTCCTGCTAATGCCGAGGTCACTATGGTGGCTCTGTCGATCTCTCAGGTCGTCGTGCCAATCACTGTATATTTTGCAGAGGGGCCGACCAGGAAGTGGCAAAAGAGACATATTTGTGCCCCAGCTCGAGGAAAAGTTACTAATTTCTTGGGGAGTAAAGACAAAGACCTCCCCAAGGCCGTATTGGAGATGCTCCCTCTAAAGACTGCCTCTGCTGCAAGGGTCCATATTAAGTATTGGACCGAGGACTGGGCTGACCACGCCGCTTCATGTGAGATTGAGGACCTCTTAGCTGCCAATAATGCCTGTGTAGCTAGGGCGCTAAGTCATGGGGTGGCGGCAGAGGATTTGGTCAGAGGCCTCTGTAAACCGAATGATGAACTAGAGAAGAGGTTGGAGGCCTCATTAAGTTGGGAGGCTGAGGTGGAAAGAGCCAAAAAGGAGGCGGAACTGGAGGAGGAGAAGCGGACTGAGGCAGAGGTGAAGCTTGACTCGGTTGAGATACAAGTTAATCAGTTGAAGAATAAACTGTACGAGTTGGCTTTACAAGTGGCAACTCTGACCAAGAGGATCGACCAGTCCAACGAGCATCAAAGACTCGCCTCTGAGGATCTGGAGGGGGATAACAAGGAGAGGGCTGAGCTGAAGAAACTCTCCGAGGCCTAGGCTAAAGAGATTGATTCTTTGAAGGCCGAGGTGAAGACGGTAGGCTAGGCGGAGGTTCAGAACTATAAAGCCAATTTTGAGAATACGCCAAAGTATGACGACTTCGCCAATTGCTGGGCTTCCTGGACCACCAAGAGATGATGTCTCACCTCCATGAGAGGCATCTCGAGCTGGACATTGAGTTCCTAGAAAGGAGTTCGGGGGTCCCACTGGAGGCCGACTCGTGGTCAACCTAGATTAGGAACCTTGTAATTTTCATTCAATGTAATGGCCTCGGCCACTTTTGACATTAATGAAATTTGTTTTTCCCTAGTGTTGTCGCCTTGCCTTACTTTATTTCATTTGTACAAAGTAATCGCTTCTCCTATCATTACTTCGGATAGACAACTAAGTGGATTATTCCAAGTAATATCTCATCAGCTTTAACCACTTCATAAAATGGAAGAAGCCAATGAAGCACCAAGTAATATCACATCGGCCTTGCTTAATGACTTAATAAAATGGAAGAAGCCAATGAAGCATCAAGCAATATCACATCGGCCTTGCTTAATGACTTAATAAAATGGAAGAAGTCAATGAAGTATCAAGCAATATCACATCGGCCTTGCTTAACCACTTAATAAAATGGAAGAAGCCAATGAAGCATCAAACAATATCACATCGGCCTTGCTTAACCACTTAATAAAATGAAAGAAGCCAATGAAGCATCAAGCAATATCACATCGGCCTTGCTTAACCACTTAATAAAATGGAAGAAGCTAATGAAACATCAAACAATATCACATCAGCCTTGCTTAACCACTTAATAAAATGGAAGAAGCCAATAAAGCATCAAGAAATATCACATCGACCTTACTTAACCACTTAATAAACCCTACCTCGTCAAAGGTGGTACCCACACCGCATCTGACTACGTAGATTTTCTTGGAGGTGACCCCTTTGGAGAGGCTTGCACCTCGACAAGGTCGAGGTGACCCCTTTGGAGAAGCCAATAAAGCATCAAGAAATATCACATCGACCTTACTTAACCACTTAATAAACCCTACCTCGTCAAAGGTGGTACCCACACCGCATCTGACTACGTAGATTTTCTTGGAGGTGACCCCTTTGGAGAGGCTTGCACCTCGACAAGGTCGCTTTGACGTGCACTTTCTATTTCATCAAAGATGGCACCAGTACCGCCTCTAACTACGCAGATATCCTTGGAGGTGACCCCTTCGGAGGGGCTTGCACCTCGGCAAGGTTACTTTGATATGTACACTTTCTATTTCATCAAAGATGGTACACGCATCGCCCCTGACTACGTAGATATCCTTGGAGGTGACCCCTTCGGAGGGGCTTATACCTCGACAAGGTTTGATAGTTCATTTGATTGCAATATTTATAGTTACAAGCCTCCTATTTGTAGTATTTCCTTAGGTGCTCGATGTTCCAGGGGTGAGGTATCATCTTCCTTTCTAGGTCCTCTATTTTGTATGTGCTAGGTTTGACCTCTTGAACAATCCGGTATGGATCTTCCCAGTTTGGGCCCAAGGTCCCTGTGCAAAGGTCCTTAGTTGATGAGAACACCCTGCTGAGGACCAGGTCTTCGAGAGGGAGGACCAGGTCTCCGAGGCGGAAGACCCATTTCCTCACTTTGGCATTATAGTAGCGCATCATCTTACACTGGTAAGAGGCGAGCTTGGGTTGAGAATCGTCCATCCTTTCTTCGAGAAAATACAGTTCGAGTCTTCTTAGCTCATCATTTGCCACCTCATTGAAGTGGATACGGCGAGGAGAAAGGACACCACCCTCTACATGGCTCATGGCCTTAGCTCCATAGGTCATAGAAAATGGAGTTTCGCCAGTCGCTGTTTTGCAAATAGTTCTGATAGCCCAGAGGACTTGCGGGAGTTCGTCTACCCAGGCCCTTTAGAGGTGTCTAGCTTCCTTTTCAAGGTAAGCTATATGGTCTTGTTGACCACCTCGACCTGTCCATTCGCCTGGGGATGATAAGGTGAGGAAAAATGCTTCCTGATTTCGAGTTCATCGCATAAGTCCCGGATCTTCCTGTTGTCGAACTGTTTGCCATTATCTGAGACCAAGGAATGAGGTATGTCGAACCGGCATATGATGTTCTTCCAGAGGAATTTGGAAGTGTTTGCTTCAGTAATTTTGGACATAGGCTCTGCTTCTACCCATTTGGTGAAGTAGTCAATAGCAACGATGGCGAAGCCAGCGCTTGTCCTCCCCTTGGGCAGGGGGCCAACGAAATCCACACCCCATTTAGTGAACGACCAGTGGCTGGATACAACAGTAAGTTCTTGAGATGGTTGCCTCTACACATTAGAGAAGCGTTGGCACTTGTCACATTTGCATATGAAATCAATTGTATCCCTTTTCTAGGTCGGCCAGTAATACCATTGCCTGAATATTTTGTTTGCTAAGGTCGGTCCACCGGAGTGATTTCCACAAACGTTTTCATGTACCTCTAAGTATATAATTTTCTTCATCTCCCCTTGTGCATCTAAGGAGGGGAGAGGAGAAATCGCGCTTATACAGGATGTCGTCCTGTAGGATGAAGTGAGCAGCTCTTTTTTGAAGCCTTCATGCTTCGATTTCATCCTCCGATGAAGTTTGCCCTCTTAAGTAAGCCAGGATAGGTAGCATCCATTGTGGGGTACTCTCAATCCACATCAGTTCTTCACCCCTCTTGATAGAGGGTTCAGCTAGGTGTTCAATTGGCACTATTTTGAGCAGCTCCGAATCTTTACTACTGGCCAGCTTTGATAGGACATCTGCGTGGGAGTTCTCCGGGCGTGGTACCTTAATCAGTTCGAACTTCTCGAAATTGGGTAGGGAACCCATGACCAGCTTCAGGTAGGCTGCCATGTGCTTGTCTCTGGCCACGAAGTTCCCATTGATCTAGTTCACCACTAACTGTGAATCACTGCTGATAATCAACCTCTTTACCTGCAATTCTCTGGCTAACCGAAATCCAGCTAGGAGAGCCTCATATTCAGCCATATTGTTGGAAGCTTTAAATCCAAGCCTCACGGCGCAATTGAGCTTATGCCCCTTTGGAACACAATACCAGCTCCAGAGCCTGTCTCTCCTGAGGAGCCATCAACAAAGAGATTCCAGGTGGGAGGTTCTGCTGGTTCCATGTTCACTTCGATTTTAGGGGCCTTAGCGAATTCTGCAATGAAATCACTGAGCTCAACAGCCTATTTTAGTAACCTTCCTGAGGCATCTGGCTTCTGCAGGACTTGCCTTAATGGGAAATTCATCAGAATGTGAATGCTGTGGGCATGGAAATATTGCCTCAGTTTTCGGGAAGCCATGACTAAAGAAAGAGCCAATTTTTCCATGTCTGGGTAGCGCTCTTCAGCAGGTAGTAAGGCTCTGCTCACATAGTAAATTGGCAACTGGTGCATTTCTTCTTCTCGCACAAGTACTCAGCTGATTGAATTTTCAGTTACTGCCAAGTACAACGATAAAGGTTCTCCTTCCTTCTACTTGCTGAGGAGGAGCATTCGTCCCAAGTAGTGTTTCAACTCCCGGAATGCCTCTTTGCACTATGGGGTTCATTGACCTCTTGCCCCCATTGAAGATTTTGAAGAAAGGCAAGCACTTTTCAGTGGCCCTTGACATGAAACGATTTAGTACGGCTATTCTACCAATGAGCCGTTGCACTTCCTTGGGCTTTTGTGGCGACCTCATTTCGATTAGAGGTCTGATTTTCTCTGGGTTCAATTCCCCTCTGATTTACGATACAACTCAAGAATTTTCCTGATGCCACGCCAAAGGCATATTTAAGAGGGTTTAGCCTCATATGATACATTTTTAGTGTCCGGAAGGCCTCTCCCAGGTGCCTGATGTGCTCCTTTACCAGAAGGCTTTTCACAAGCATATCATCAATGTAAACTTCCATTATCTTGCCTAGCTGATCAACAAACATCTTGTTGACTAACCTTTGGTAGGTGGCCCCAACATTTTTCAAGCCGAAGGCATCACCTTGTAACAATAGAGCCCCCTATCAGTGATGAAAGAGGTGTTATCCTCGTCGTTTGGGAACATAGGAATTTGATTATAGCCTGGATAAGCGTCCATAAAGCTCAGGAATTCATGCCCAGCAGTTGAATCTACTAACTGATCATCCTCTCCACCTCTTCTTTCAGGGCATCATACCTTTTGGCATTCAACGCCCTCATCTTCTGCCTGTGTGGAGTGCAGTTCGGGTTAATTTGCAAGTGGTGGCAACTGACTTTGGGGCCTATCCCAACCATGTCTTCGTGCCTCCATACGAAGACATCTGAATTCTTTCGAAAGAAGTCCTTCGGTTCTTCCTTAATCTCCTCTTCTAATTCTTTTTCGACCTGTAAAACCTTTGATACATCTTGGGGGTCTACTGGGAATCTTTCTAGCTCCTTCATTGGGGTGGTTTGTGATTCTGACTCAATCATCATGGGATCCAGCTCTTCCAAGGATACTTCGGACCTGGCCTCTGCCATGACAACGTCTTGCGTTAGTGGTCTCCCTTTTTCAAGGGCCTCTGTCATTTCGGCATCTAGCACCATGTTAACTCGTGGTTCTGCCTTCATTAGAGAATCAAGATAGCACTCCCTGGATCCCATCTGATCACCTCGGACAATGGCAATCCCTCATTCTGTGGAGAATTTCACGCAGAGGTGATGGATGGAAGTTACTGCCCATAGCTCTTTCAGGGCGGGTCTCCCTAGAAATCCATGATAAGGGGATCGACGATTAACGACCAAAAACTCCATGAAGTGGTGTGCCACATGGGGCAAGGCCCCCATCTCAATAGTCAAAGTAATTTTACCTCTAGGAATGATACTGTCTCTAGTGAATCCATAAAGGGGCGAGTTCATCGGTGTTAGCTCGTAGTCCACTGCCATTTTGTCACTTCCATTACCGAATAGGATGTTGACCGCCCATTATCCACTAGCATGCATTTCAGCCCGTTGTGGGCTACCATGGCTCGACCACTAAGGCATCGCAGTGTGGGAAGTGCACACTTGCCGCATCTTCCCGAGTGAATGTAATAGGCTCCATGGCCCCTCCTCTTGAAGATTGACTTACTATATATCTGGTCATTGGTGGACTTCTCCCCCCTCTCGTATAATTGCTTTGAGCATTTTTTTATTCACCTCCTACATGGGGTCCTCCGATAATGGTGTCAATCTCACGAATGGGTTACTATTCATTCGAGGCGGCTAAGTCCCTCCTGGGGCGTTGTCCGCTCCGGGGCCTCTCCCTGTCATTGTTTCTGTCATTACAGGGCAAATGTCGCCTTGTTTGACCTCTTCTTGTAGAGAGCCTTTGTGAATTACCTTGATAGAGGTTATCCCTTGTGTTACGAGGGTTACTCACGGGCCGGTTCACTTCTCTACACTCGCTTGTGTCATGGCCATAGTAGCGATGGAAAGCGCAATAAGGCCGCAGTTCCTCTTGGTGCCTATCTCTAGTCCTACCACCTCGTCCTCTATTTCTAGAGGTTGAGGGTCGTCCAGTGTTCTTGGCCAAGTTGCCAGTGTTGGGTCCAACATCTTCATAAGCCAAGGTGCGGACTGCATTCAGAGTAGCAGTGGCCAAGGCTTGTCCTGAAGTGGGAGCCACAGCATGTCTGGCATGAGTCTATTGTTGACTTACTATTTGAGAGGTGTGTACTCTACCTATCTGCCTTCGAGGTGGTGGGAGCCCTTGGGCAGCTCTGTTTCTGTGGTCAATCATTACTTTATTGACAATCTCAACTTTCATCATTTCCACCAATTCATCGTATGTCAATGGGTTCTTGCTTCAGACATCTTTCCAGAACAAAGTGTTCATGTTTAGCTCTCATTTCAGGGTTGAAATGGCCTCTTTGTCTGTAACTTGTTTACAGTAAGTTATCTCGTCAGTGAAGCGGGCAAGGTAGCCCTTTAGGGTCTCCCCTACTGCTTGTCTCATGTCTTGCAAGCGTTGAATCGACGACTCTCCCTCTTTTCTTGAAAGATATTGGTTTAGGAATACCCTTTTCAGGTCCGGCCAACTTTTTATGCTAAGCGGTGTCAATCTACTGTACCACACCTTAGCGGCTCCACCGAGAGTTAGATGGAACGCCCTACATTTCAAAGCTGGCGAGGTGCCTCTGAGGCTCATTTACGTTTTATACTTGTTGAGATGCTTCTCCGGATAGCCTTTTCCTTCGTATTTGGGGATCTTAGGAGGGACAAAGTTATGAGGCATCGGAAAGGTGCGAAGTTCCCTAGAGAAAGGAAAATTGTCATAATCATCATCAAGTTCATACGACCTACATGGTTCGTAAGAATCGTTCCCATCTGCTGTTGGGCGAGGTGGATGCTGGGCAGTTTCAGCTCTGTTTCCCTCCACCATATTTCACCTCTCTCGCCTATTTCTAGGCTGGAGGCCTTGAACTTGGCTTTGTACGCACTCCTTCTGGCGGGCCGTTTGGTGCGTGGGCTGGATCCTATTTCTAGGCGCCCGTCCGATCCGATCCGATCAAAAACACTAGCAGACCTTTGGGGTTGCTCTTCATATTCTGGAGGGAAGTTGTCTCCCGTAGGGGTGTTGCCAGCTGGAGCGATCGTGTAGTTGGAAGTATCCATTCCCACTTCTTGTTCGATAGGGGCTTCACCTTGAGGACTCAAATGGGTTCTCCGGCTAGATTCCACCTCAGCTCGTCTATGGGCTGATTGTTGAGGATTTTGTGGGGACTTGGAAACCACCTTGGTTTTGCACTTGCATGATGAGTTCTTACATGGCAGCGTTTTGAGCTGCAATGTTTCTCATGTTCGTGGCCATGCTAGCCACTTCGACAGCCAGTTGAGCTGTTATGTTGCCTCTGCGATACCGGTGATGGGGTCGCTAATGTGTAACATTTCGTGAAATCTCTTCAGAGATCTCCCTTGTCCTTCTTGGGTTTACCCCTTCGTCACTGGAACTCATGGTCCGATGTAAAAGGCCTCTCTTTTAGCAGCAAAGCTTGATGTATAGCTGATCATTTTTCAAGAACCGATCCCTTTTTCAAGGGAAAATATCAACCAGATATTGGAACAAGCTTTGGTGGGAAGACCGTAGTTAAAGTAAGATTCCCACAGACGGCGTCAATCTGTTGACCTCGAAAATGGCTCCGACTTGGGGCCAACAGAATAAGTCTTCAAGTTTGCTCTTCCCCATACACGTAGCGCGCCGTTAGTCACCCGTGGCCTTTCCCGGAAGAGCTGCCAATATTTAAGGGAGGGAATGATACTCAAGTTTACAATGTAGTAGGAGAAATCTTGATTCCAATGCTTCTTCTAGCACTAGGAGGGGATATTTATACTGAGGATGGGAAGATGACAGCCGTTGAATGAGGAGACACGTGTTATCAGATCCCCAGGGCTTGTCCCATCCTAGGTGTCAACCTGTCCTTCCATAGGTTGGCTGGCACTGACTGTTTCTGACAAAGGCGAATTTACCGTTTGGGTCCTACCACATGTCCCATCAGTCAGGGATTTTATTTTGGAAAGATCTTTGTATGGAAAATCTTTGCTGGGGCGAGGCGAGGCATGTGTAGAGTCATAAGGAGGAGTATGGGCCTTTGCATCCGCGGTGTATCGCAGATGAGTTCGGTTCCTTCGCGGGCATATGTTCAGTTCGTCCCTCATGTAATCACTTCGGCATATACAATCAGTTCGTCCCATGCGCAATCACCTCGGTCGACACGTGACGTGGTGTGGACCACTTCTACTGACACGTGGTGGGTGAGGTGACGGGTCTGACACAGACCCGTAACACAAAAAATCCCCAGTTAGTGTTAGTTAATTGAATTTGAATTAATCTTATTTGTCAAAAAAAAAAAAAGTCACTCTCGTTGACCTATACTCACATGGGAGAGGAACCCACACGGTACTCATGTGAAAAAAAAATAAAATTTTGTTGCCCCTATTGAGGGGCTGTCAGGGAGGATTTGCAATCATGCTACATGTACACTCTCATTTACATCTTTATTGACATTCTTTCAAATGGATCCATTAAAGCCACTAATTTTGAAAGCATCTATCACATCACTGTACAAATTTCTTCCACATAATCGAGGATTTCAACTTAAACGTCATGGAGATTGTACATCTAGCATTATTGTTGATTTTTTACTCCTTAGCCTCAGTTTGGACGACATAATTCCAAGGAGAATGAGAAATTGTACCGTTGGAACGTGCAATTCAAGGAAAGTGTGAAATGAAAGTAAAAAAAAAAGGTCAAATAGGGCCCTTCAACGGTACCCTTTTTTCTAAAAATGAAGAAAAAATGTGAAACAAACAGAAGTTTAGGATCATTATTTAATATTACTGATCATTGTGCCTGTTTTTCTGCCACAAAATTACCTTGTCTGCTTGTACTTAGTCCTTGCTTTTTTCCTAAATCCTTTTTATTCTTTTTTCACCTCAAACCCGGTACTGTTGGGCTCTATTAAAATGAAATTTTAGAGGGAAAAAAATTTTGAAATAGTATTTTTTTGAAGAATGTATGGTTAAAAAATAAAAAAAATTTTAAATTTACGTGCAATATTATTTTATGAGAAAATATGGTTAAAATGAGTTTTGAAAAAAGCATTTTTGAAAAAATGAAGCCAAAGCGGGACATATTTTGACAGTTGTAATCATGCAGAGGTCAATCTAAAAATGGGATGTGTCGATTGTCACTTTTACACTTTGAGAGTAATTCGTCCCACTAAGATATTTAATATTGAGATAACATTTCAAATGATCTAGATCACTAATAGAGTGATGGTTGGGACAAAATATTGAATGTTAAGTCACTCAGTGAGTACCAAGATCGATGGACGTCTGAGTTCTAAGTTAGATATAACAAGTTAACTAACATAATTAAGATATTTGTCCTCGTCCCTTCTATATGGACTTCAAGTTCTTTCACTTTAAGTATGAATCTAGACACCATGATTATGTCAGAATTATTGTAAAACAATATAATTGACTCGATAGTTGGAATTGAATATGACCTATTGATCAAATATTACACAATATACACAAAATCATCTAGAATGTATATACCCATCATCTTCAAATTAAATAGTGCCCTATGCACATTCAGAGGATGTGATTCAAATGAAATGTAGTGGCTTAATATATTTATGGTTCGGGTTCGGAATCAATAGAAGAATCGTTTTTTTTTTCAAAAAAACAAAAAAAATGGTGGTGGTGGTGACCACACTACTGTTCAGACTCACTTGCAATACAAATTATTTTGTGAGAGAATAGAAGCACCAAAAATAATCACTTTTTTTATAGTCGTCTATTGCAATCATGTTGATTTACTCATTATTTTTAACGACGTGGGCTCTGCTGCTATTGGTACGATATGAACGTGGAAGGATAATGAGATTCTCAAAGTCTAAAGGAACCAACGTCCATGAGACAAACATTGCTGTTCTGTTCTCCATTTCATTCTATTACCTACAGAGAAATGAGCAATTTTAATTGTTCACGTCGTTAGTGGATAAAGATATATCACTATTTATGCAAGTAGAATAGTACTTACATATAGATAACGTTCACCCTTGTTGGTGGAACATGTTCTTTATTGTAGATGAAAGTTGTCTACCTAGTTGTCATATAAAGTTTATCTTATTCGGTAGTGGAAGAATAGTCTAACGCGTCTGCCACTTCCACTCCTTTTCCACTTGTTACACATTCGTAATGGGTAGCAAGGTCATAATTCAATGGGGTTCCACCCAATTGCTAAAGGGATCTCGGTCTAATTCAATCTATGTTGAATAATCAATCAGAACGAGAGTCATCCGAGAAGGTCTGAACGGTCACTCATGTCATTGAAGAATGCTATGAATTTTCGAAAATTTGTTTATGCGTTATAATTAAAATGAACAAGAAAAGAAAAGGAGAGCTAATACCATAATATTTATCTATAAAATTGGTTGTACAATGGGATAAATATTTCACTTAATGGTAGCAAGTCATTTGCATGTGAATAGGAGTGGCAAAATGCCCCGGGCACATCCCACCCTGCCTTGTCGGGAAATCGTTGAGGATAGGAAACATGGTCTCCACCACTCTTTAATTTTTCAAATACAGGGCACATTAAGAGTATGGGGCCAGAGATGAATCCTCCTCTCTACTTAAAAGAGTTATTTTTCATTATAAGTTACTTAAAAGAGTCCAAATCTTGTTCGGGAGTGAATTTGGGTTCCACTTGAGTAAGAACCCCTCAGAGGAAAGAGCTCTGAGCTCTTCTACGGAGGAAACATTCCTTTCCCGAGTTAACAAGTCCTTGAGCTATTGACTCCCTCTTACTAGAGAGTTCAAAGACTTTCTTTCATGCCCATTAAGAGAAATGGACCAGAAATGGGATATTTTAATCCTCGACCTGACTCCCTGAAATCCCGGTGGGGCGGGGTGACAAGGAAGGGCGACCCAGCCTCGTTGTGCCCTGTAACACTCATAAATAGTGTTCTAAAAGTGAATATCTAAAAAGAAAAAGTAAAAAAAAAAAAAAATTGTCTGATTTCATAGTGTTATTTGTGTCAATTTTCTTTTATAACACGGGCATCCTCATAGTTTCTGAAAACCAGACCAGGAAGTACGAAGTAGGACTAGAAGTGAGATGTACAAAAGAATATATCTCACATCTCTTCAGATTCATAGCAGAATAGCATTGATCTAAATCACAACTATTATACATGCACAATATAAGTTTAAAAATACTGTGCACGAGCACACATTTCGAGATCACTGAGTGAAGATATTACCAATAAATTTAGATCGACTCTATTCTTTCTCTGCTAAAAGAATACCAACACAAGAAAATTAATGATCATTAATCTTAAAATTAAAAATCAACAATATTTATATGTGGTGAAAAGATTGTCTCGTCAGAATCTTTCGAGCTAGCATTGAACCTTTTCCAATACATCATACAGAAAATATAGCCAACAAACATTTGAGATTGGTATAGTTTCCTTGCAGAATCATCGAGAGGAAGTCCAAGAATAGAGCAACAATTACTGTAGAATGCCTTAGTGATAGTGATTGCTTTTTCTTTTGCTAATCAAGTTTGGGAGAATGCCATTGTGAAGTATAAGTTGCCGGGAGACAAAACGGAAGTTCTAAAACAACTGGTAAAAAAGACTCGTTGATCCATCTCCATATGATCTAAGATCAGCAGGTCTAACCAGGGCCCTACATAAAGGGCAAGTTCTTTCTCTTTCGAACCTGCAAAAGGAAAAAGGTAGTGTGGTATAGACCTCTTATAATCAGAAATTCTGGAATTTATTGGTTGATTAAAATTAGTGATATCGCAACCAAAAGAACAAGTTAGTATGTGATTATTACGAAGAGAGAAGACTTCTACATCAACTACATTCTGTTCTTGATCTTTCTTTCTTATTCAAAGCAATGACATTGAATTAAACTATTCACATAATCAGTTCGTAACATGACAAGTATTGGCATAACAATGGTCTTCCCAATCCTGATTGGTTTTTATCATTCAATGTCATAAACAACAAATTTTGCTGGGCTTCTATGACTAATTCCAGAAATTTCAAAGAAGTTAGACAATACCCAAACCCAAATTTGTTAACATGCTCTAGACATCAGCTATTTTGATCTTAGTATTTTAATTGGAAACCTCGATATCTTCATCGTTTTCAGATAACATCATGAACCATGAGCATACTCAAAATCCAAATACTTAAAGCTTACACCACCTCATAAGCTGAAAAAAATGACCTCATAGGGTTCACTTCCACCAATTTGAGGGAGAGGAAGCAAAAGATAAGCTAAATTACTTAAATCATATAACACTCGCAGCACTCCCTCCATTTAGAAGTTAGAAAAATCGGCCCCACTGACAGTAAACTAAGGGAATCAAAATAAAGAGAGGTTGAAAAAACAAGATGTGCCTTTACATATCATCCTTCTATAAAAGATCAAAAGCTTATTCATGCTTGATGACAGCAAACGGGGATTCTGATTTAGAAGGCAGACAAGGGACCACCGTAATTCAATTATATGAATTTCATTACTAGTAAAAGTAAATTATAAGCAAGTAGCCATCCAAGCCAAGCACAGATTGTAAAGAATATTCCCATAAATCAATGACTGTCCAAGAGAAATTAGCAAATGTGCAATCACATACTGCAATGAAACTAACCATTCTGAAACACAGTCTTCACAGAAGATATGTTTGCAGCGCAATAAAATTGGAACATGCATCTTCTCCTGGCATATGGCACATAGATCTCCTGCTGCAGTTACCTATATTGAATAATTTAAAAGAATTAGTTAAGAAAACAAATTAGTCTTATTACGTCTTAAAGCTAGCAAACAACACATTTTTGTAGTGTATAGAACTCAAACATATTATGTGACCGAGAATTCGACACAAGGCTAAGAACGATAAGGTATATGTCTGGTGATTAAGTATGCCTTAACCAGAAACACTACTCCAGGGCATAATATATTGTTCCCTACTTAGTGTTGTAGTCAGGCTTGGTCAGCTCAAAATGTAAACAAGAAAATGGTGGTTCACAACAAGAACTTGAGTGGATAAATCAATCCATTCAGACTACAGCAACATGCAAGCACTAGCTATGAACCAGTGCCTAAGATGCAAGGATTCGAATATGTAATTTGGATACGATACGATATGGGTACGTCAATACAGCCTTTTAAAAAAATTAGGATACACAGATAAGTGTATAAAATGTATAGCGGAGTTTGATTATATTAACGTGTAATTTATTAACATAGTTCTACATGTATTAAACATTTTAATACCATTATCTATTTCTAATAATAAACTTATAGAAAGAAGATTTATTGCATAAAAACCAAATAGTCAAATATAAATCAAACTTGACATAAATTGACACCTGGTTGAATCACTTTTAAATAAAAGAAACAAACAATTGAGCCACTTAAAAGATTGTTGACCAATTGACCCCACTTTAAAAAATGTTATCATTTTAAAAAAAAAAAAAACATTAATTTTTTACTTAGGGTTTGGCTTTCAACTTTCAAGCATCATTTTTGTTTCAGTGAAAATAATGCTTAGGGTTTGACTGTCTCCCTCTCCATCTCTATCTTCCACTGCACTCATTGGCGATAGCCTCTTCCACTTCACTTGCCAACAATAGCCTTTTTCATTGCACACATTGACATGTTAGTTTTTCTCTAATTTTCCAGAGCACTAGCCACAATTTTCCATGTTCACAAATAGGTGGGATCTGGAAAAAACTAAAAAGAACACACGCCACGTGGCATTTTCAAGACGTCCGAATGTCCGATACGTATCAGTCAACATAGAATTTAATGTTGTAATCACTGCATTCAAGGATCAGATTCTACTCTAACCGATACCTAGAATTTAGTTAGAAGGGGTATGTTAAAAGGAGGTGCTAAAAAGATGATAGGAAGATATTTTGAAGTTAAAAGGCAAATTCTGCAGAATGATTATGATGGAGGAATAAAAATAGTTTAATTTTGATTAACTTATTTTAATTTTATTATAGTTTTTAGTTTAACTAGAATTAGGTATTGTTATAAATTTTCTAGTTTGACTTAAATTAGGTTTTGTTTCTTCTGTTTCCTTCTCAAATTAGATTTGCTTAGACTCTATATAAAGAGGGTCTATTCTTTGTAATATTTAGACTTGGATATGAATTTTTTTTTGATATTTTCTCCCTCAATATTCTCTGTATTTTGTCCCCCTTCTTAGATTATTAGACTAGTAATGCTTTATGGCACTTAGTCGTGGATGATAACTAATAAAGGACTGTGAGTCCATAAGATGAAGAGAACGTAAATGAGGATGTTAAGCCATATTAAAATGGATAAAATAAGAAATGAGACTATATACATAAAGGTCACACCATAAATTGAGGATAAATTAGAGGGGAGGTCAACTTAGGCAGTTCAGAGATATCTTCTGAAAACTTGAAACTCCCACTCACAAGTACGATGCAACTGATTACGACACGTTAAACCTAAAGATAACCAACTCCAAACCAGATCCACATCAAGAACTAAAACATAAAGTCAAGCATGGTTGTCATGTATAGCCATTTAGTTTATTGTGCACTTGAGAACATCTGAATGGAGAAGAAAGGTAGTCTCAAGCATAATGGAAAATTGAAGCAAATGAAAGATGGTTACTGAATGTGTTGACTGCCATATGTAGTAGACATTTTCAAACTAGCTTTTTGCAGCCTGCTTTTCAACAAGTCTCCATATAGACTGTTACTCCTACTAGAAACTTAAAATGCTAAAAGAAACAAAATACCTGTTCTGACGTGGCATGAGATCCATAATGGATTTCCTTTCTTGATAATGCTTTTAAGGAAGCAAAGAAGGATTGGACCTGTACAGCGACATGAAAACAAGAGAGGACACATTTTTAAGATTGGTTTTCCAAATTCAACAGGGCAAATTAGAACATTAATATAAGATGATGAAATAACTTACCTTCTCTACAATTGACGTAAGCTTGAAAGTTAAATACAACCCAGTTGTCAACGATGAAAAGAGGCTTCCATAGTCTTTGTTCAAGAAGAATCTATACCAGACAGGAGTTGGTAACAGTGCACGGTATAGCAGCAGTGTGTACTCGACCAGAGTTAACATTTGACCCTTAATGACCAATATACTACAGTCAAATTTCTAAGCAATTCAACTGTGCATCATTGAATACATAATTTAAGTTGAAATCTTTACCTGTCTGCGGAAATTGTGGCCCCTGCAATTCTTATAATAGATTAGAAGAACCAATTTCAAGATCATTGCAACCTGTCGCACCATTGTATCTGACAGTAACAAAAGTCAGCTCAAATATACTAAAAGTTAACATTCATATACCCTAAACAGGATTCAGTCAGAGGGGGAAGAAAAGGAAAGGAGTATAAAAAACACTCTCTTGGGCAGCTTTGAAGGTCGCATCTCCATTTTGTGATGCCCCGGAAATAATGTCCCACTTAAAACATATATCTTCTTTACAGAAAATATACAAAGGTACATTATATGGCACAAAAGAATCTTGGCCGCCACTTCTGGGGGTAAAGTTACGTTTAATACTCACATTTTCCAACTCTTACACAAAACTTTGTGGCAAATTAGACGGGGACCTTCAAATTTGGAAGGAAGGAATATTAACATTTGCATATGCTAAATACGATATGGCAATAAATGTCAATATATTTGAGGATGTCTGAATTATTAAAAGATAAAAGGGAACCCGTTCAAGCTCATGTATGCTATTGAGAGAGAGAGAGAGAGAGAGAGAGAGAGAGAGAGAGAGAGAGAGAGAGATTTAAACATTATGTATTTTCCAAGAAAATATGAAAAGGAAAGGAAAGAGACAGAAGTTGTTGGAAATTTATTAAAATTAACAAAAGAGGAAAAGCTACGGATATTAAGTGATCAAAAGCAGATTACACAGGCCTCTTGTTAAGTGGATTAGACTAAGAGTGTTCAACAAAGCACTAGATTCCGTATAAGGGGAAGCTGTGGAAATTTAATTTATGACTAACAAAAATGCCAAATGGATAATGTATGGGCCATAACAATTATTGCATGAATAAAGTAACAAGCAGGTAAAGAAATCCATACCATTTACCAGGATGATGAATATTGCATGCCAGAAAGGCGGGACTGCCTTCGGAGGAACCATGAATAAAGAATAGAAAAGATCATCTTTCCGATACCACCAGTAGATTCCAAATACATGAAGCATGAAGACCACAGAAAAACCAACAAGGACAGAAATCTTCCTCTCTCCCTGAAAAGCGTTTGTTTGTAAGTTTCTGGAGTTCTCCTTTTTCATCTTTATTCCTTCTATGAATAGGGGGTGGGCAAGAAACTTGATTTCACGTGGATAATGCTACAAAAATGTTCATCACATGAAACAAAGATCATACCTTTAGAGCTGTCTGCTTCCGAACAATGTCATTAGACTTGAACAGTATGGCAGTAATCCAAATGGTAGCAAAGAATCCTGAAAACCATACAATAGAGAGACATAACTAGTTGTCTAATACAACAAAATCAATCACATATACTATTTCGAATGTGGAACCAATTTTCTGATAAGTATCAAAAGGATATTTTTGAGAACTGTAGAAGCAAGAGCTCACACATAAGAACAGAAAAACTGTTTACTTTTAAGTGGAATATAATGCCTGAATTATCTCCTCAACAAATATTCTCAGAAGTACAATAGGAAAGTTTTGAGGACCATAGAAGCAAGAGCTCATGAGACAAAATATAACAAACCCTTCACTCTCATTAAGTGGAAGATCTTGCCTGTGTTATTTTCCCATGATTCCCTATAGGAATAAAATCAATGTTAACTATCAAGCAATCGCAAAAAGAACACCGGCAACAGTCATGTGATCACTTGGGTCCGCACGTATTTAAACATGAGCATTTTGAGTGACCCAACAACTCAATAGAAACGGCACCAAAAATTGACTGTTGGGTAAGCACCAAAAGTCACTTATTTAAAATTCATCTCTCAATGTCTTTTCAAGTAAAGCATAATGGTAATCAACAATTTAAATAAATTTCATTATTTCAATGACGAGTTCCACCAGCCAGACAAATGTCTTAGTTGCAATTACTCAACAGCTGCTGGTTATCCATTCTCCTCACTTTTAAGTACATATCTAACTCATTTTTATTCTAGTTTTGAACAGCATTAAAAAGGAAAAGAAGTTTAATCATGTATTGTCACTGTAAAATTTAGGTTAATAATAGAGAATGAGAAACGATGGTTATCATAATAATACCTCTTGCTTCAAATTGGTTTATGATTTTTTATTTAGTATGGATAAAGAAAATTGCAAGTTTGGAAGCGAGACAGCAGAGGGTCCACAGCTTGGTTACAATGGTACTAGGTGATGAATGGCATTTCAATCATGTTTCACATCCAATACAGAAACGAACATGTCGAGAGAGCCATTACAACACACCAACACAATAGGTATCACACGTTAAGTGACCATAAGCATAAAGATTTTCATTCATTGATTTCATTTTACAATTTATCCCAGTAAAAAGGGTTTACAAGTAGTCTCTGTGCATAGATTTTCTGGTCACAAGTTGCAAGAGGACTTTTGAGGTGAATTGTTCACTAAAACAACAAAAACGTGTTGCAACTGACGATTTACTTTCAAGCATTCCTTATCTAGAAAATGTCTAGCATCAAGAAGTGGAAATGTAGTAAACACTTAGTGATGCCACACATAGTTTAGTTTCTACTCTATTCCAAATCTGGAAGAAAATTTTGTCATCAATTAGAAACAACTTTCCTACATACGATGTAATAATAATAATTTGTTAAAGACTTGCCCCGTGGAATTAGTCGAGGTCGCGCAAGCTGGCCCGGACATCCACGGTTATCAAAAAATAAAAAATAATTTGTTAAAGACTTTGGAAGAGAGGCCAAAATGATATACACTATTATTAACATGTATTTCCATTTTGAATTGACTTAATGATCTAAAAGGAGATCCAGATAAGGATGATTGCAACTAGTCTAAACAAGAAAGCCAACGTGATATAATATCTCATCATCCTCTAGATTAATGCTCTATATATATTGAATTCGTAGAAGGAAGACAAGAATAAGATGGTTCGAATTTCGAAATGCTCAGAATAATTTCAAACCAATGAAGTCAACAAAATTTTTAGACAATTGAACAATAATGAGATCTTATGAAGGAAATATTGTGTTTTAGCCAATGCAGCAAGATCAAAATGCAAATCACCAGTGACAATAAAGTCAAAGTAATTGACACGTTAGAGAAAAGATAAAAGGTGCTGCATTTTCTCTACAAGCATAGTTAAATGATCATAATATACTTCTACTTATCATCCTTGGCACTAGATAATTGAATAATAAAAATCAAATTTATCACAAAACAAGAATAACAAAATATTATAGCATCAAACACATTCACATATCTAATATCAAGCCTCAAAATTCAGAACATTCACCTTGCAAGTGCTGTCGGATGAAAACCACCAATAGAAGCAAAGAGAAGGGAAGAATCTGCTCAATCCACCTTGCCACCTGCTGTATATCATATCTCTGATACCCCGGAGATTCCCCATTGGTCTCATTACTACTACCGCTAGTCCCATTCCCATTAAAACCATTGGTCACCTCTACAGATTCCTCCGTGCCCAATCCCAATCCTGAAACCGGTTGATCATTCTCACCATCACTTTCAACAACCCTATCCCCATCCTGCTCCCCTGCCCCAATAATCCGAATCGATACCTCCCCATTATTATTACTACTATTACTAATATCATTGCTGTTAATTGAGTTTAAATTGTTGAGAATTTGGGCATTAGAATTGGTGTTTTCGGGTATAAGGGGGTGGGCTTCGGAGTAGGGATGATCGGGTCGGACCCGAAGGACACCGGTGTGTTCAAGTAGGGTTGAGATAGGGGAGCGGATGAACCGGAGGAAAGGGAACTGTATCCTGGAATTTCCTCCATTGCTTGATGATGAAGGTAGTGAAGCTACATTGGAATTATCAGAATTCGCACCATTTGATGTCTCCATAACTTTTTTGCATTCAATTAAAAAACCCACCCTCCAAAATCTATCAAAATTAAGGTATCAATAAAACCCAGCAAGAAAAAATCGAGACAAAAGACTTCTGTTAAATGAGAGAAATTATATACAACATTACACGTTTATATCTATAGACATACATACAAACAATGCATAAATTACTGGGAAAAAAAAAAAGAGGGATATACAGTGACAGACAGGAAGATGAAAATATCCAAAGCGGAAGGTCAGCGTGAGAGGTTAACAATAATTTATTTGGGAATTATTAAATAAGGGCTAAATTTGTAACGTAATTCATGAGCAAATTGTGTTTTCAGTAATAAAAATCTGTCTTTTTCTCCATTGGCGTAAACGGCGAGAAGAGTTTTGAGGATCGATCCATAGCAGATTTGTGGGTACATAAGAAATCATTTTCCTTTGACGTTTCTTGATTATTTTGGGGGCGAAAGAGCTCTCTCTAAAGGTCACCCAATTTTGGAATTGTTTTAATTTAGTCCCTCGTAATTAATTTGTTTCAAAAACGTCATGAAACTTTACGTTTTATTTCAGATTGGTCAATTATTTGAACCACTAATTTTAATGTAATTAATGGCGATAATCGAAATGATCAAATTAAAACGTAAAATACAGAGTTGAATGATTATTTTTAAATATAAATGTTGGGTCATTCAAATTGAAAGTAACCAAATTTAAGCAATGATTCGAGCCCTTGTTTTATCCTCATTTTTTTCAAAATTCATTTTAAATTACGCATTTGCATAATAAAATATTTTGTATATAAACTCAAAACTTTTCTCCAACACATTCTCCAAAAAATCAATATTCCAAAATCTATTAACACCAAATAATGGGCTTAAATATGATCTAACATTGATTTTTTTTTTCTTTTTATAATTTTTAGTTTTTCACAAAATATTTATGGGTCACACGAAACATGTGAATGAAAAGTTATTTGACAACTTATAACCAAACAAGGGCTTAATATATGATTGGCAATTTAGCTTTTTAAGATTAAAATCTTCAACTATCTTGAGTTAAATAAATTCGGTTAAGGTCTCAGTAGTAGAAATCAAATTAAAGCAATCATCATGGGACGATACTCGAAATTTTATAATTTTCACGTTATTACTTGTTAACGAACCGTACACTTGCGGTAATTTACGAAGCAGACATATTTTCGTGAACAAGCCACACGACTGAATAATGTCCTTGATGTGACTTTTTAACTCTCTTTTCTTGTTTTGATTTATATTTTAGTTGATCTTAAATTATGCTATCCATATTGTTGTTTATTGACTAAATTATAATTTATCTACACACGATTTACTTACTTTTCGCAATAATCTAAAGTGGTTTGTGCATGGATTTGTGTCGATTATGTGTGTCCTTCAACTGTGTTCGTAAGATACGAAAGAGGTTTTTCAATGTCTTCACTAGCTGCATGACAGCACTTCTCCATTGCTTGATTCTTTTTCTTGCTTTTGCTTTTCTTTGTAAAAGAAAACAATAATTCAGTAGGATTGAATCCAGAGAAGTGCTACTGACAAATTTAACGATTTCTACAGTGGCTTAAATGCAGCAACTTAATAGGCTGAAGACTAGAATAGTTAGATATAATGAGTCCATCACATATTTGTAACAAACGAAAATGTTTGTGTTTCGCGCGAGTTGTCGCTAACAATTAAAAAAGAAATTCAGACGATTGTGTAAGAGTCAAACCTCTTGAGACAAAGTCTCAAAAATGGGTGCTTTATTGATGAGAGTTACAATTAGAAATAAACAGAATGCCTCCAATTGGCGCAATCACACGAGTACTGAAAATGGATAATTAAAGTTAATCTAAGAAATTGAAATTATATATTCTATGTTTGAGAGTGTTTGATTCAGGGGTCTTGTCTCTATGTCTTTTCTTCTTTTTATATTCTCATGATGATTTCTTCGTGATAAACCGCTTAGAAATTACTTGATTGCTTTCTAACTACCCACTTTCTTCATGGTGGCTAACTTGTTGTGGAACTGTCATCTCTAACTGATGTCATTACTCTTTGTCGTTCAACCGCCTTCAAATGGGTTCCTTAAATCGTGGAATGTGATAATCTGCTAGATAACTGTTTCAATAACTACTATTCTGGATAACCATAATATCTCATGTGTTAAGATTCTGGGCGATTTGAAGGTTTGGACGAGAACGAGGTTATCGCTCTGGGCGACCGTAATGCACTCCATTCGCTCAAATTCTGGACGTCATCCAAGTTTAGGCAATGATGTTACTGTGTTCGCGAGCTTCCTCGGCATTCACCAATAATCTTATTTGGGTCTTTATCCTGGACTCCCCAATTGAGCCTCACTCTTGGAGCTATTTAATTTGAGCTGCACTTTTGGTGTGTCAACAATTACCCTCCCAATGTGGCAGATTTAATACCAAGTATTAATCTATGTCATATTCACCTTGTATTTTTTCGGCAACATTTGAAATTCTCGAGAATCTCAATCATTATTTCCTTCTATAGCCTAAAAAGGTGCAATACTTTGTTCAAACTCGAACACTGCCAATTTGTCTCCCAATGCTTTCAAAGCTACTTCTTCTTTTGTCCTGTCTTTGCATTTTTTATTGAAAGCCATTAACTTAGTTTTGAAGGCCTGAACATCTGCCATTTACCTTTGTTGCTTACAACTCATTTAAAACTCTTTGATTATTTTTTTGCCAATTACTGGCTCCTCCATAGCCACTATATTTGGTCTCATTTGACTGAACATATCAGTGAACACATCTACTGAAAACGGCTCTTCACTCTGTGCAACAATTTGAGTTTCTTTTCCATCTTGGACTACTCTTACAAGTCCATAATTTCCCTCATACATGAACCTTTCCACGGAGTTTGCTTCTGCGATAAAAGGTTTATGATCTGCCTGCACCACTTATGCTTCAGCCTTGTCATTCCAGAAAACCAAGTATTGATGGAGCGATGAAGGTATGCAGAGAATTCTGTGTATCCAATCCCTTCCTAATAACACATTATAACTAGTAGGACCATCTATCACGAAGAAGACTGTGGTCCTAGTAGTTGTCCCAACAGCTATGTCCAATTAAGGGTGGGTGCGGGTCGGTTCGGTTTGGTTCGATTCGATTTTTTTCGATTCCAGAAATTTTTCGGTATTTAATAAATGGAACCGTTCGGTTTCGGTTCGGTTCAATTCTGTTCGGTTCCGTACTATAATTAAATTTTTTAACATTTAAAATAATACTATATAAATACACCTGAAAGTAGATACTAATATTAATAACAAAAAGTAGATACAAATACCAAGTTCAATCTTAACTTTTACAAATTAACGCAATCTAATTTAATAACATATAAATAATAAGTTATCAAATATAAATACCAAAAAGTAAACATTACTAATAAAACTTCGATGATTCATATCAATAATTCATTTGCTTCAAACCTTCAAGTTTACATAAAAATAAAATATAAATTAGAAGTCATAAAGATAAAATATTTTAAAGTATTGATAATACTTACCAACTATTTAATGTAATCATCAGTTGCTTGACTTTCCATACTAACTACTAAGAAACTATACAAGAAAAAATTGAAAAAACACAACTGAAAAACATAAACAAAATCTAAATTGTTCAACTAATAAGATTTAATAAGAAAAAAATTATTAATTTGTTTAGAAAAAATAAAAGAAATTAATTTATCCAATATTAAAAAAAAAATTCGGTTCTTATTCGATTTTTCGGTTCTGGGTCTAGAACCGAGAACCTAACCAAACCATTTGGTTCTCGATTCGGATACCCGTTCGAGTATTTCATTTTACAAAATTCGCTTGATTCGGTTCGGTTCGGTTCGGTTAGGATATTTTGCCCCAGCCCTATGTCCAATGGCACAACTCCTTTAGCTGAAGTTGCTCCCCCATTGAAACTTGTAAGGATGACTTCTGTTGGAATCATATCACTTTCTGTTTTTGTAAATTTCCTCATCATCCTAGATGGGATGATGTTTATAGCTCTCCATTGTCAATGAGTACTTTCGCCACAGGTATACTGTTAACTAGAGCCTTAATATACAATGGCCTCAAATTTTTGGTCAACTTCATGGCAGGTCTTTTAAAAATAACATTTTCGAAAGCGTTTATTTCCATTTCTTGCTTGTCCTCTGTTGAACTATCCTTTTGTGATAAGTCAACGTGCAGTATGTCGCACTGAGCTTCTGTTTCCTGGACTTCCTTTTTACTACTTTCCAGAACTTCCTTTCCAGTTACCCAACCCGTGGGAGAGGCAATATTCTTGGAGGTGATCCATACTTTTCAGAGCGAGGTACTCTCATTTTCCTCTTGGACGTCCCGTACAGCACATAATAATCGAAAGAACACCCAGATGGTTCCCCCAACAAGTCCACTTCACGAACTCCCTCTCGATGTAGTTGATTCAACAGAGTATTACGCGATACTCCTCTCTCTCTTCTTTCTGTCTCCAGATCAATTTCCTATTCAATGTCCGTCATACCATCATCCTCTTCATCATCATAGGCCCTTCTGGAAGTTTGATCTTCTTCACATTCCAGCACACATGCTTCTTCTTCGTTACCCTCTCTTTCTTCCTCTTTCTCTTTGTTCTTGAACTCGTTGGCTAGTAAATAGTTATTAGCCATGACGGGAGGTAACGTATCGAACTGAATAGTAAGGGGCTAATCTGGATCTTCTTCATCCCTTCCGTCTCGCTCAAACTTCGATCTCCCAGAAGAACTCTCTGGCAATTCTCTCATCGATTCGCCTGTACCAGTCTCTTCACTATCCTCGAGAACATTTTGATTGGCCACCTCGAGTAGCTTAGGCGCCTTAGGACGTGGTAATCTCTGTTGTTGCCTCATCATTCGTCCATAGTTCTGTTGAAAATGCCTTTGTTGGGCTCTAGTCATCTCATTGAAGGGTGTCACCCTCCCTGCATTATATTGGAATAAATGCCATACATTTGGTTGGCGAGGTTGCAACCTAAATGTCTTCACATTATTCGTTAGCCTGAACTACCTCTCAAAAGGAGATCCTCTGTAGAATGACGTACCTCGCCCTCTAACGGGCTACGCGTTTGGAACAAAATCAGGGCGATGATAACGTTGTCCTGCTCCTGAGCTCCATGTTTTCGCATTCGCTTCTCCTTTACATCTGGCACACAAGACGTCTTCATCCTTTTAAGGTTCATTCCCTTTAATACGTTTGAATACACTGGGGAGTGGCCCAGGGTCCTCTTCTCCATCATCTATGACCAACTTGAATTTTGGCAACTTGTTTTTAAAATCAGTCGTCACCATGTTTACTCCAAGTGGTTGTGGGAAAGGGTTCTCATCCACTGCCATCTTCTTCTTATCCTCAAACGTAATTCGTCCTGATTCAATGGCATCCTGTAACACATGGCGAAAAACCAAACAGTTGTTAGTCAAATGTGACCATGCATTATGCCACTTACAATATTTTTTACCCTTAATTTGTTCAGGGCTTGGCAACTTATGTTTATCGCTCAACTTTATCTGCTTATCCTTATATAATTTATCAAATATAAGGTCAGCTTTGGTTACATCGAACGAGAACGTTCTAGCCTTTTTGTTTTCATCTTTTATAGGCTCATCCTTACCCGACGCTCTAGGCTTAGCCATTATAGGACAAGTATACGCATCTCCTTTGATTAATTCGGCCAAACATACTTCGGTTTGATCGTAATATTCGTCATTAATGGCATGAACATCAAAATTTGGGTCTCTATAATAAGTCCCCTTGCTAGAATTTTTCATTTGCTCTTCTTCTCTTATTAATCGTTCATACCTAATCACGTTTGCGCTCAATTGGAAAAGATCTGGAAATTCCCTGTCTTGGAATTTCTTTTTTAGATCGAAGCTTAGACAACTTTGAGCGATTTTGACAAATTCCTTTTCGGGCAAAGGTACAAAACACTTACTTCTTGCTGTTTTGAACCTTTGAAGGAAACCTTCTACCCATTCATTTGGCATTTGACGTAGATTCGCCAAATCGGCCAAAGTAACTTCAGATTCAATCTTGTAAAACTGAGCATGGAAAATTGTTCCAATTGTTGCCATGTTTGAACAGAGTTTGCTAGCAAGTTAATGAACCAGGAGAAGACTACTCCTGTTAATGAACTAGGGAACAACCTCATTTTATGGTAATCGGTTACTTCACCACTCTGCAGTGTGAATCGCCCTATGTGTTCTAGAGTGGACACTTCCCCTAAACCAGTGAATAATGAAAATTCTGGCACTTTGTACCCTCTAGGCCATGGATATGCTTGATCTACCCAATCAGGATATGGTTTCGTATAAGTAAGCCTAATGACAGGACGTACCCCAAGAGCTATTTGATCATGTACTATCTCCATGATTTGATTCCTTAACATGACATTTGGATTATATGGAATTCCTACGGGTTGGTTTAATGGTTGATTCGCTTGAGGCCTAATATTTGGTCCTTGGTTGGCAACAAAATTGCCATTGTTTGGGCCGTTATTACCATTAAACTGAGTGTTCAAACCATCATTAACGCGCGGGACGTTCTGTCCATCATTCAGGACATTATCTCTTATAATTGAATTACTTCCAAGGTTCGTAATCCCATTACCACCATTCAAGTTTGGTGTTCAATTACCCCCTTGGTTTGAAGTAGACAGACCAAAGGGTGGTTCCAATCCTTGATTTAAGTTCAAACTAGAAGAATTATGTGGTGAATTATGTCCCACAATTGTCCAGGTTTGAAAGTGGTTTACAATAGGCATAACTGGCTGACACATTTGGCCTACTAACTTGTTCATTATCTCATTTACTGTATTCAGTTGTTTGGCTATATTATCATAATGTGCATTCCCACTTTGGGTAAATCTTTCTATATTATGAACATTTCGTAGATTTACCTGTTCAACGACATCCTGTGTGAGTTCTTCGAGCAATGCACGCATGGTTCGAGGACTCAACTCTGTCATTGGTTCGTAACGACTGTGATTGCTTTGACTCCGTCCCTCTGTTCGTGGAGAGTTTTGCTGCTCATCATATCGCTTGATTACAGATTGGACTACTCCCTGAATTGTTGGTTCCTTATCAGAATGTTTATGAGGCATAATGCTTCATTTTTTGTATCTTCAACACTAAACACTAATGTCCTACCAGGCGTGCCAAATTGTTTCGCGCGGGTTATCGCTAACAATTAAAAAAGAAATTCAGACGATTGTGTAAGGGACAAACCTCTTGAGACAAAGTCCCAAAAATGGGTGCTTTATTGATGAGAGTTACAATTGGAAATAAACAGAATGCCTCCAAGGGGCGCAAGCACACGAGTACTGAAAATGGATAATTAAAGTTAATTTAAGAAATTGAAATTACATATTCTCTGTTTGAGAGTGTTTGATTCGGGGTCCTTTCTCTATGTCTTTTCTTCCTTTTATATTCTCATGATGATTTTTTGGTGACAAACCGCTTAGAAACTGCTTGATTGCTTTCTAACTACCCACTTTCTTCATGGTGGCTAACTTGTCGTGGAACTGCCATCTCTAACTGCTGTCATTACTCTTTGTCGTTCAACCGCCTTTAAATGGGCTCCTTAAATCGTGGAATGTGATAATCTGCTCGATAACTGTTTCAATAACTGCTATTCTGGATAACCATAATATCTCATGTGTTAAGATTTTGGGCGACTCGAAGGTTTGGGCGAGAACGAGGTTATCGCTCTGGGCGACCGTAATGCACTCCATTCGCTCAGATTCTGGACGTCTTGCAAGCTGGACGATGATGTTACTGTGTTCGTGGGCTTTCTCGGCATTCACCAATAATTTTATTTGGGCATTTATCCTGGACTTCCCAATTGGGCCTCACTCTTTGGGCTATTTAATTTGGACTGCACTTTTGGTGTGTCAACAATTACCCCCCAATATGGCAGATTTAATACCAAGTATTAATCTATGCCATATTCACCTTGTATTTTCCAGGCAACATTTGAAATTCTCGAGAATTTCAATCATTATTTCCTTTTATAGCCTAAAAGGTACAATGTTACAAACCCTTATAACCCAAAAGACACGCCATTTCATCGCACCACCAAACCACGTCTCTATATTTCGCGCTTCTTTCTCACTATTTTACTGTTCATCTTCTTTCTTGTCTACTACATTTCTTAGGAAAGCCTTAACAAGACTATACTTTGCAGTCAATGGCGACTTCACAAACTCAATCTAATGATGCTTTTAGTTTCGAAGATTTTCGAAAAATCCTTACTAGGCCGTATGTAAATCCAAACTCCCTTGCACAAGCCAATGCTGACCTCAATGAATTCTATTTGGGTCCATCATTCAATAATGTCGAAGCCGTTGAACAAGTGGCAATGGGTCAACTGTTCCCTTGCACTGAAGACCCTCCATTTCTGAACTCCCTGCCATTGAAGCCAATCCGCGATAAAAGTATCCGTACTTGGCCAAAAACTGATCCTAGTTTTCGTAGATGACATGCACGTATGGTAAATCATGGCCCTACCAAGGCGATTTTTGATCGTGCTCGGATTTCAGATTTATTAGAAATCGCTCTTGAACCCCCAATTTTTGATCTAGTGCTTTCTCCGATTCCTTAGAGTTTTTGGTGTTCTGAATATAATACCTTCGTTTTCCTGCTTGGTCTTATGTCTATTACTTTAAGGGACATTGGAGCCCTAGTAAATCTTCCACCTTTGGGTGATACCATCTTTCCTGGTGTTTTAATTTCTTGTGCCGCCCCCAAATTTGAGAAGAGACTTACTGAGTCCTATTCAAGCATGCAAAGTCTTTATAATCATTCAAGTGCTGAACCTTCTCATGTTGAGCGTGTGGCCTTTCTTCAAATTTGGCTCTGTAAATATATTCTCTGCGTGCCATGTATGAAACCTTCTATGAGCTACTTACCCATAGCGCATGAACTGGCACATGGCAGGCCTTTGAACTTATGTTCCTTCTTCTTAGCTGTCCTTTATAGAGGCATGGCTTCCCTTCAATCTCAATTGAAGAATGGTGTATCTCCCACTAGCAGTGGGCCCCTTTGGTTCACTCAGCTGTGGTTGAGAGCATATTTTCCATAACTTGGCACTTTATCCACTTCCCTTCGCTCTGCTAGCTTCTATGGGTTAGCCATTGACCCATTGAATACTGTAAATATGTCCAGTACGGACATTTTTTCATTCTTTTATAACTTAAATTCAATTCCTTCATTCTTTCCGTTTCCCAAGGCCGGGGTTGAAATATATGCTCCCCAATTTTTTGCTCCCCAACTTGGTTTTGGCCAAACTTGGCCTGTTCCTCCTTGCTACTCCAAAAATTTGACAGATCGTTTTCACACTATTAATAAGGCAGAAGCACAAGCTATAGATGCTCGCAACATTCTTTTGATGAGCAAATTTTCATTAGCCCCTTTCAATTCTAGCTCTGCCATCCATCCTCTTTTTGAACGGCTCTGGCCATTAGTAAACGCAGATTGGTTGCAACTGATGCTAATCGTGTCTTCCATTTATTGGATTGGCCAAACACTTCCTCTATTTCTCCTATTTTGGCCACTCTTATGTCCATTAGAAATCCTTCTTCACCTACTTGCGCTAAACGTTCTATTCTTCCATCTAGTTCTCCTCCTGCCAAGACCACTATTGCCAAAGGCACCTCCAGCCTCAAACGGCCAGCTTCAGCATCTCCCATTTTGCAGGATGATGATGATGATGATGAGGCTACTCTTATCCTTAGGAGAAAGATAACTGAATTTGTTTATTCACAAATATACTTTTCTATGTACTAATGGTTTACTTGAATTTCTCAGAAAAGTTCAGCATCTCCTTCAAAGGCTTTAGTTTTGGCAGTTCTTGTTTCATCACCCTCTGCTGAAGCTGCTTCGTCCAAATTAGCTGATGAAGGGACTATGCTTAAAGAGAAACCCTTAGTCCCAGAGTCTTCATTGCAACCAGTAGAAAGGCCACCTTCTTCCTAGGACGTCGACCCCCCAAATGTTGAACCGGAAGGTAATACATATTTTGATGTTTTACATTTGCTTGTGCTTCTGGTTTTTGATTTGTTGCTTTTTGAATTGTGCAGAGGCTCTCATGGATCTGCCCGTTGTGGCAGAATCTTCTCGTCTAGATAAAGGAAAGTCTCCACAGGTGGTAGAGCCAACTGGTGACATGCCGAATCTCCCAGGATTGCTGATGAGGTAACCTTTTATTTCGCTTTCATTTTCACTTTGTTCATCATAGTGAAGGTCCTCATTATTGAGCTCTTTCTTTGCAGGGTGCTGATGACATTGTGCATTCCATCCAAGACTTGTTCATTTCTTGGGGACAAATAAAGATACCTCGCCCTACTTCAGCCAGTCATTCTTCTACTTCATCTTCCGCTTTTTCGGAAGAAAATATGAAATCTCTCAAGCAGTCAATATTTGAGTATATGTCTTTCATGGACATGGAAATCGCCCAAGCCAGTGCTGCTAAACAGAAGGATAAGTTTGAGCTGTTGAGTGCAAATTTGGCACAAGCACTTACACTTCCGTCACTCAATGTTTCTACTGACTTTAAAGCGACGTTGAAGGTTGTCTACTCTGACATCCTCTCCTTGCTAGCCAAAAATGTTGACCTAAAGGCCAGGAATACTAAATATCTTCGTGCGTCATCTGAAAGAAAGTCTTTGCTTTTAGAGATTAACAAAATCGAGGATGAATTGAAAGAAATCTCATCTGAAGTTATGGTTGAAGACTCTTTGATGATAAGCTTGGCTGTAGAGATGAAGGAGCTTCAAGCGAAGATGAACGACTGTAGGGCGAGGATGGCTTCTAAAAAGAGCAATGCTTCTCAAGGAATTGAACGAGCCAAGTCTTTGGTTGAGCAGTACAAAAAACTGGAGGTTGATGACGATTTTGTAACTGAATTGGATGTCGCTTCTTCTCAACAGAGCGAGGATTGGGAAAGATTTAGGGAAAGAATACGTTCGGCTTGGGGCGAATTGTAATTAAGACATCCAATGCCTTAACTTTCCTTTTGTAATTTCGCGCTAATTGCCATTGCTAATTTTTGATCAATGCCTTAAGTTTCCTTTTGTAATTTCACGCTAATTGCCATTGCTAATTTTTGATGTAACAGCGATTATCGTCATTAATGAACGACTGTTTTGTCTACTTGCGTATTTATTGACGTTATCTTTAATCGTCAAACCCTCCAAGCATTTAATTGTTTTATGCTAAGATTCATGTACATTCTTTCTTAGTATTCTCATCTATTTTCCCATGACTTTGGACCATTTGATTTAAGTTACTATACACGAATGTGGCCATTCATATTTTGTCCTTTCATCTTCACGACTCTATAAATGCGCGTGTATTTCACACTTGTCATTTTCATTTCCATCCTTTTCTTCAAAAAACTAATTCGCTGCTATCGTTTGGCATTTCAACAATTGATCCAAAATTTTCATCTTCAATAGAAATTGATCATTTGATTCACCCATTTTCTATCTGTCTTGATGTTACCTTTGGTATGGGAGATATAGAAAATGTTTTTAGCCTGCAAAGTTCTTCCCATCGTCTCCATGTTCTCCATAAAGAGTTCAATGATGGAAGGCGATTTGAATGCCTTTCAGGCCACTTCGCTTGCTGAGAGTGCTTCTTAGTCTACTTGCCTGCTATTGCAGTAATGCAATTAGGCAGGTGATTTGAGGGTACTTTTCTTCCTTATTGCTTGTTGAGAGTGCTTCTCAGCCTCTCTGCCTGCCCTTGCAGCAGTGCGATCAAGATGGCGATCAAGGCCAGTTCACCCTCTTACTTGGCGATCGACCGAGGAATTAGTCTGCTCTCAATTGTAGCTTATAGAGCATTTAGTATTATTATTATTTTTTTATCACAATGTGTAATGAATATTTGATAATGAATGAAATTATTTGAACATACTTCGTTCTTGTCTTATTTATTTACAAGCACTCATATTGATTATGTTTTTATTTGTTCACTTTCCTATAAGGAATGATCATATTTTTTTAAGTAGTTGCCATTAATGAATCTCATGTGTTTGGTGCCGTCTAAATCTTCTAAATGATAGGCTCCATTAGGCAACACACTATTTACTTTATATGGCCCTTCCCAATTGAATGATCATTTGCCATACTTCGGATCCTTGCTATCCAAATGGAGTATTGTTTTCCAAACCAACTCGCCCAAGCTAAAGGACTTGGCTATAACTTTTTTATTGTAAAACTTAGCCATTCTTTGTTTTTGGACTCGCAATCTATCTAGGTAATTCGTCCAACTCCAATAAGTTTCGAATTAGTGACTCAACATATTCACCACCATTTAACTTATGTTGCAAACACACTCTAATTGATTGCACGTTGATTTCCATAGGCAAAACGGCCTCCTGTCCATAAGTAAGTTGGAAAGGAGTAACCTTGGTACTTGACCGAGGCGACGTCCTATAAGCCCATAAGGCCTTGTTTAGACATTCGTGCCAATTTCTGGCATTTTCATCTATCATTTTCCTTATGATATTTTTTAGAATCTTATTAGAAGATTCCGCATGTCCGTTAGATTGAGCGTAATATGGTGTGGAGTTCACTAACTTAACTCCAAACTCGCTCAAGAATTCCTTCACTTGATCTCCATTCAAGGAAGTTCCGTGATCTACCATCAAAGTTTGTGGAATTTCAAATCTATAAATAATATGATCACGGATAAATTCTATGACATTCTTTTGGGTGATCTCTTTTAAAGGTATCGCTTCTACCCACTTAGTGAAAAAGTCAGTTGCAACTATAACAAAGGTATGTTGCTTGGACGATGGGGGATAAATTTTCCCTATCAGGTCTATCGCCCAACCCTTGAATGGCTAAGGTTTGATAGTGGGTGCCATCTCTCTCGCCGGCGCTCTTTGTATCGGACCATGTTTTTGGCATTGGTTCGTAACGACTGTGACTGCTTTGACTCTGTCCCTCTATTCTTGGAGAGTTTTGATACTCCTCATATCGCTCGATTACAGACTGACTACTCCCTGATTTGCTGGTTCCTTATCAGAATGTTTATGAGGCATAATGCTTCACTTTTTGTATCTTCAACACTAAACACCAATATCCTACTAGGCGTGCCAAATTGTTTCGCGCGGGTTGTCACTAACAATTAAAAAAGAAATTCAGAAGATTGTGTAAGGGACAAACCTCTTGAAACAAAGTCCCAAAAAAGGGTGCTTTATTGATGAGAGTTACAATTGAAAATAAACAGAATGCCTCCAAGGGACGCAAGCACACGAGTACTGAAAATAGATAATTAAAGTTAATTTAAGAAATTGAAATTACATATTCTCTATTTGAGAGTGTTTGATTCGGGGTCCTTTCTCTATGTCTTTTCTTCCTTTTATATTCTCATGATGATTTTTTGGTGACAAATCGCTTAGAAACTGCTTGATTGCTTTCTAACTACCCACTTTCTTCATGGTGGCTAACTTGTCGTGGAACTGCCATCTCTAACTGCTGTCATTACTCTTTGTCGTTCAACCGCCTTTAAATGGGCTCCTTAAATCGTGGAATGTGATAATCTACTCGATAACTGTTTCAATAACTGCTATTCTGGATAACCATAATATCTCATGTGTTAAGATTCTGGACGACTCGAAGGTTTGGGCGAGAACGAGGTTATCGCTCTGGGCGACCGTAATGCACTTCATTCGCTCAGATTCTAGACGTCTTGTAAGATTGGGCGATGATGTTACTATGTTCGTGGGCTTCCTCGGCATTCACCAATAATCTTATTTGGGTCTTTATCCTGGACTCCCCAATTGGACCTCACTCTTGAGCTATTTAATTTGGACTGCACTTTTGGTGTGTCAACAGTTTGTTATATATCACCATTTATAGATTTTTTTACAAATTAACGAGATGACGATAAATTAAATCAAAATTGCCAAAATCTCTTCACCACTTATGATTGTTCTTATATAATGTGGTTTAATGACACAAAGAAAAAGGGAAATTTTATTTTATTTATTTAGTTGACGAGATTTTAACTTATCAAATCTCGTCACATCATCTAGTTATAAAAAAAAATAAAAATTGTGATGTACATACAGCACAACCATAGTAATAAAGTTTGTTTTTCTATTGCTGATTTTCTGTAATGTTCCATCTACATTTTTGTAGACAAGGGTGAACATAAAACCAAAGAATTTTCTGTTGGTAGTTTAGTTCCAAAGACACTTTCTGCGATTAAATTTGAGCTTATGCTTTCTCGCAACTTTGAACACTTCAACTCTTAAGGTGACTGATAAGTGTGTTTTTGCACACTTATTTAATACCTAAACAAGCTAATTATTGATTAAAATGAATGGATTTTTACTCACAATTAGGTAACATTTGCTTTTGTAGGCAAAAAATTATCCATGGAATAGAACAAGGCAAAATGAGTGAAAATGGATCAAAAGTGCACAAAATTGTGAAGTTGGGGACCAAAATGATCAAGGGTGGAAAGTTGAAGGATCTTGGATGCAATTTATGGAGGGCATAATCGAAATGAAAATCAAATTTCGAGGACCAAAATGTACAAGATCAAAGTTTAGGGACCGATTGTGCAATGAACCGAAGGACTTGACAGCAAAATGAAAAAGGAAATGATTGACTTTCATTTGAGGACCGTTTTAATTGTTTTTTTAAACTCAGGGACCAAGGCTGCAAAAATTGAAGACTTAGTTTTAAAATTAAAACCCTACACGTAACTTCAAGGGAGTTTTCATTATTTTTCTTTCTTTTCATTTTTTTTTCTCTTCTTCTTTTCTCTTCTTCTTTCAGTTCTTCTTCTTTTCTTTTTCTTTTTTTTTCTTGATACTTTGAGGGCAAAATCAAGAGCACGATAAGGAGAATAAATCAAAGAAAAGGTGGAGAAGAAGTGGGGGAATCAAGATTCAAGCAAATCCATCAAAAACGGGTTTTATCTTTAATCTTGTATTTTCTTTATTATTTTCTATCATTTGTAATGCATTGAATAAATATTTTCATTTGTTATCATTTATATAACATGGGCTAAATTTATTGCGTTGGGATTTATGGTAGAATTTAACCTAACCTTAATTAATTTTAATATTTGCTTTTTGATGTTAATTCACTTATTTTCATGTGTTTCTACTATTGTTATTATTGCATTTTCATTTATATGGCCAATGAATGATTATGTTTAGTGATTTGTACGTCGTTCGAGAGAAGATTGTGCATTTTTGATCAAATAGTAGAAACCCTAGGTTTGTGTAGTGGATAGAGATATACCACTAACCCTAGGTGATCCATTGAGTTATTTTCACAAAAAAATTAATGCAATTGTTTGATTTAAATCAACATAGAGATATAGTAGGTTAAACTAATCAATTAGGGTTAATTTCGCTCGAGAGAGGTAATTAGCTAAAATTGAAAAATCGGATCTAACATCGTAAATGAGTAATTTATTAATTGGCTTGTGAAAAAATTAATTAGGTGACGGTTAAGCGAAACCATGAATCCCAACCACGTTTCCCTCAAAACTTTCCAAGTGTTTACGTTTTCTTATTTTGTAGATTTTTAGTTAATTTCTCATAATTTTCAAAATCAAATTTTATTTTGTGTTTGTTCTTATTGTCAAAAATTAAATTGACTAAATTTGTGTAATTAAAAGTAAGCATTCCTCGAGGGATCGACAACCCGGACTCAAAAAGTCCACTTTATTACTTGAACGCGACCCGTGCACTTGCGGTATATTATTTTAGCGAACAAGTTTTTGACGCCGTTGCCAGGGAGTATTTTATATTAATTACCATCTTAGTTGATTCTAATTTTTAAAAAAAAAATTTATTTTTTTATTTTTTATAGCTTTCATATCTTTATTGTGTAGTTGGCTTCTTAATTTTTATTTCCTTAGGTCTTCAGTAGTTCATGCTTCATTTAAAAAGTTTTAATTTTTTCGAACTTGATCCGGATATTGAAAGGATTTCCGAAGAAGGCAACGGGAACAAAGGGAATTAAGAAGACAACGATTAATCGAGATGGCCCAACAAGGAGAAAATGTAGAACCCAATGCTCAACCAGAAAATATTCTGCGATGTGGCATTCCATCGGGTTTTGGTAACCAAGCGGGTAGGGCTCAAGAGCCTGTTGTAAATGAGGAAGATATGCTATTTGGGGACTTCATGAACCCACCTGTGGTAGAGAATGAATCAAGTATTGTCTACCCTTCTTATGGACATACAAACTTTCAACTTCGACCGGATGTTATCAGTTTATTTTCTAATACCATTCCATTTTATGGGAAGACTGATGAGAATCCACACTCTCATGTTGCACAATTTGTGGAGAATGTTGGCAATTTTAAATATGAGGGCGTCAGTGTGGAAGCAATCCGAATGAAGTTATTTGTCCATACACTGAAGGATAAGGCAAGAGAGTGGCTTGAAACTTTACCACCCGAGAGCATAAATAGTTGGGCGGAGTTTATTCAAAAATTTACAACAAAATTCTTTCCACCCGCTCGAGTAGCTAAACTCAAACATGACATAACCACCTTCCAACAATTCGAATTGGAGAGCTTTCATGAGGCTTGGGAGAGATTTAAAAATATGCTTCGGAAATGTCCAAATCATGGAATCACAATGGGGCAACAAGTAAATTATTTTTATGCCGGGTTGACTCCTTCTTGCCGTTCAAATGTAGATTCATCTTCTAATGGATCTATTAAGATGAAGAGTATTCGGGAAGAATATGATCTATTCGAGGTCATGAGTGAGCAAAGTGTGATGTGGCCGGATAGGGGTTCACAAAGAGGAGTTGGTAGAGTTCGAGATGGTGAAGCATTTTCAATGGTTCTAGCAAAGATTGACTCATTCGCAAAGAAGGTAGAAGGACTTTCTACATCTACCTCTGGCTCTCATTCTGCCCATATGATACAATCCCCGTCTATTTGTGATATTTGTGGAGCAAATCACCCAAGTCCAAGTTGTCCATTAATGGGTAGTAGTTTGGCATCCACCGAGCAAGTGGCATATGCTCAAAACTTCCAACGCCAAAGGTATAATCCTTACTCTCAAACTTATAACCCAGGTTGGCGAAATCATCCAAACTTCTCCGATGGGAACAATCAAAATGTGTTAAATCCGAGGCCACAAGAGAAGCAAGAAGGATGGGAAGAGGTCATTGCTAAGTTGGCGAACCATCAATTGCAATATCAAGAACGCAATGATGCCTCTTTGAAAAATTTGGAACGTCGTGTAGGTCAAATAGCCAAGCTTCTCTCCGAAAGGCAACAAGGAGCATTGCCTAGCAATACCGAAACAAATCCAAGAGAGAATGTGCAAGCTATTACCACTAGAAGTGGGGTGCAATTACCCGAAATTACAGTAACACGAGCAAGGGTTCAATCCGACAAAGCACCCATGGGGGAAGATGTACTTGTTCAAGAGCCTAGTATTATTGTTGAAGCAGCCAAGGAAAGTGAACACGAGCCATCAACATCAAAGGCTCCAACACCGGTTAAGGCATATGTACCCCCTATTTCCTTTCCACAGAGACTTCAAAAGCATAAACTCGATGCTCGATTCGGCAAATTTTTGGAAGTGTTCAAGAAGTTACACATCAACATCCCATTTGCCGATGCCTTAGCTCAAATGTTCCATCTACATTTTTGCAAATAAGGGTGAACATAAAACCAAAGAATTTTCTGTTGGTAGTTTAGTTCCAAAGACACTTTCTGCGATTAAATTTGAGCTTATGCTTTCTCGCAACTTTGAACACTTCAACTCCTAAGGTGACTGCAAATTTCTAATTGTTTGTTGATAAGTGGCACTCGAACTCTTTAACCCAAACTGCCTTGCGGTGTAACAATATGTACAAAAATCCGTGATGGAAAGCATTTTTTTTCGTCATGTGTTTGTAACTAAGATTTAATGGTAGCCCAAAAAATGCATTTAAGAAGTTTAGAGTGCGTTTGATTTTTTTGTTTTCAAATTTTTTTTAGTTTTGTAAAATATTCAAAAAAAATAAAATAAAAATTGATATAATATTTTTAAAAATGCATTTTTTGGAAAATAAAGTTAAACTTATAACACAAGTAAAAACACCAAAACTACTCGAAGCACAGGGAAATAAGCTTTTCAATAAAAATTCTAAAAATTAAAAAATTGAAATTCTAAATTAAGAAATAAAAATCTAAAAAAAAAAAAAAAATCCCAATCCACATTATTAATTTTTATTTTTTTTATCTACTATGTTTTGTCAATTTAATTTATTATTTGTTTGTATTTTACTTTTGTAGCAAAAGAATATGATAAGATTCATCAATTTTAAAATGTATATATTATTTGATAGTATATTAACATAAAATTATTCCATTTTACAAAATAATTGAATTAATGAAATAAAAAAATTATAACGCATTTTCTCAAAATTCCAAACCAAACGTGTTTTTCAACTTTCTATATGTACTTAACAGTTTAAATACTTAATTTATAATAATATTTGAGATAAGGAAACATTTTATTATTTGCTCAAAAATTGAACTAGGGATAATTTGTTTCATGTTTATAAACACTCAATTAATTTTTTATCCACAAACTTTGAGGAAATCATGAATACACACCACTCATTTGTATTTATTTATAATTTAATTAGTGATAATTATAGCCACGATCTCAAACATTTTAATTGTTGCACTTGTGGTCTCAAACATTTCAAATCTTTGAAGGTTTTACTTTAACCTTTCAGTGTTGCACTCGTGGTCCCAAACCTTTCAAGTACTTCCGATTGGAGGACAAATGTGTGGAATTGAATTTGTCCAATTTGACGTTAGTTAACTGAAAAAAAAAATGACTTTTTTTTTTCATTTAAGTAAAGTGCAAAATGGTAACTTCATATTTCTTTATATAAAATAATGAAAATAATCACACACACAAAAAAAAAAAAAAAAACCAGAGAGAGAGAGAAGAAAAGAAATAGAAAACACATTCTTCATATTCTTCTACTTTCTCACCCCACTCCATTCAAAAACTCATCGTCACCACCTATCCTTAACCACAGTCATCTACCATCTTATTCTCCATTTCTTGCCAGTTGTAGAAGGAAAAGCAGTGTGAGTCTCAAAGTCCAAACTCCATTTCAAAGTCAGTTATAGCAATAGAAATCTCTCTCATAAACAAACACACAAAATGAAAAAGCTATTGTGGAGTAATTTTGACTTGATCAGGGAGAGAAAATTGAACAAGATAGTATAGAAACTATCAACTCGACTTGATTGGATTTCACTAAACTTCGTCGGCGTGGTGTCACGGGACTAGTTTTGTTACACTTGAACAACTAGAAACCGTGCGGCCTTAACGTTCTAAATTCTAGACCCTCTCGAGAAAACGTTAAGTCAGCATTTCAACACCCATAAATAATTTAATCAACTAGGCTAAATTACAATAAATTTGAGTAGAAGATTTGAAGTAAGGAAAATATTGAAAACAAGTAAGATTGGGGAAAAACTCTCTTTGTATAAAAATAACTCCACTCCAATGAATTAAATTACAAATGAGACTACATCTCTATTTATAGGCAAAAACCTTGCAAGTGCCTTGAAATCAATGGCCTAGATCAATTTTCATCCAATGGTCCTCATTGGATGCAAGTTGCATAAACCTCCTAAGACCCTAAGGAAGCAAAGTTGAAATTTGCTTCATGATAAGTGACATGTCCCTACAATTCACAAGTGGACATGTCTATTTCATAGTGGCCAAATTGGTCTTTACTTCTTTCTTGACATTCTCTTGCAAGTGGACACTAGTGGGCAAGTTGGACAAGTAATATCCCCAAAATATCCAACTATATCCCATGGTATTTCCCTTCTTTGGTATGGCGTGATTCAGCTTAGAAAACCACTGTAGTCGGGAAAAGCGCCATGCATGTACTGCGTACTGTGTATTCTTTGTGTGATACGAATGTAAAATACATATTTTTTCCTTCTTATTTTATGTGCTCGTATGATTAATCAATGCCAAAATGTACTCATTACGTTCATATTTTGATTTAGGTGGAAATTCAATGGAGATGACATAATTTGGAAGAAATAAGTGAAAAATGACCAAAGTAAAAGGAAATGAAAGTTCAAGGACTAACGTGAAAATACACAAAAGTTGTGCCGAATCAAATGATAAAGATTTGAGAGTGTTAGAAGTCAATTGAATGAAGAAAGAAGTCAAATGAGTGAAATATCGTCAAAGTAGGATCACACATCAATTTCCAATCGAAAAGTTATGCATCGGATTTTCAATTTCAGTTTGAGACCCATTTTTGGCATGGTAAACGATCGAATTGGAAGATGATATCTAAAAAGAAGTTATATCCCTTTGAGTTATCTTTCCAACGCATTTTAAATCAAATCAATCGGATACCTTTGGAGAAAATTATGACAAAAATACCGAATGCTATTCAGAGACAAATTCTCTCGCGCGCGCACGGGCATGAATTTTACTTACCGAGCCTAAAACCGATAAACGGCGTGCGCGCAAGGAAATATACGGTGCGCGCGCACAGGTATTTTTCATAGATGAATCTCCAATTTCCGAATTTAAGTCAACTACCTATGGAAACAACTATAAATACATATTTTAAAGCCAAGAATACCTTAAAACTCCATTCTTCATTATTTCTCTCTTAGATTCATGAATTGTAACTAAACTTTTACACTTGGTTGAAGGAAAAGGAAGCCTCGGAACCAAATATTGTGATATCTAAATAGTTTTTCTTATTACTTAATTCTTATTTTGCGTATTGAATATTTTTTTGCACTTATTTCACGATTGTTATGTTTAATTATTAGGAGACCTACTAGTTTGTTATTCGTTACAATCTACCACTAAGTTAAATATCAAATCCGTAATTGTTTGATTCCTTTAACTTGTAAAGCACTAGGATTTGATGATTTCTACGATAGAGGTTATTGAATTTTAAGAAGAATGTTTAAATAGATTGAATGCAACCGCTGGTGTTTGTGTTATATAGTTCATCGATTTCTCTATTGTATACAGATGTTATTAAATTGAATTTTGAGCGTTGATCTAGGGTTATTTAATAATTAGCGTTAATTAGAACGCTGGTTTCTAACTAACTAAAATTAAGAAGAGATATGAAAATAATTCCAACGGTGAATATTCAAAATATGAATTGAATTATCATTGCATCTATGATCAATCGTGGATTTCCGATGGTGGATGTGGACTTAGATCAAGGTTAGTCTTTTGATTGTTTTCGTTAATTTAATTTTCATTGTTATTGATTGAATTATTTGTAATTGTTTGCATATAAACCTCTCCAATCATTGTGCGAAACATAAAATATTGAATTACATACTGTTCGTAGGATTGACCCTTACTTCCACTACTACATTAGTTTTAGAGGTTAAGGTATTACTTTTGGGTGTCTGCGACAGTACACACCAAATCTTGGCGCCGTTATTGGGGAGTGGTGCTAATTTATTTTTGTACTTCTTTAGTTATTTATTTTATTATTTTTACTTTTTTTAGAAAAATCATAATTTTCTAGATTTTTAGGCAATTTATTGTTTTTAGAAATTTTAGCATCGAATTTTATTTGTTTTTCTTACTCTACCTTCTTTTTAATTTGTTTTATTTGTTTATGTCCGCAACTCGATCTTCTAATCAATGTGAATTGCAGTACGATCAGGAATTAGAAAGAACATTGCACAAGTTAATGAGTGGCAATCGGTGGAATTTTATAGTGAACAATTTTGATCCTGAGACCATATTCTCTGATGATTTTGAATCAAAGGAAGAGGAAGTCATGGTTGAGGACAATCAAACTTTGAAAGAGCTTGCAGTCCCTAACTTGAATCAACCTCTATGCATTACTTTTTCTAATTTAAATGTTGCTACTACTTTCGAATTAAAATCTGGGCTAATTCATCTTTTACCCACTTTTCATGATCGTATAGGTGATGATCCACAGAAGCATCTAAAGGAATTCTATGTGATTTGCACAAACATGAAACCTACGGGAGTCACCGAAGAACAAATCAAACTGAGAGCCTTCCCATTCTCTTTGAAAGATTCGGCAAAGGATTGACTCTATTATCTACCTTCCAGAAGCGTTAATATATGGGATGGGATGAGAAGAATATTTTTAGAGAAATATTTCCCAGTTTCAAGGGCAGCTAACATCCGAACGAAAATCTGTGGTATAAGGACAATAGAGAGTCATTACATGAATACTAGGAGCGGCTTAAGAAATTATGCGCAAGTTGCCCCTATCACAAAAATCAGTGAGCAATTCCTTATTCAATACTTTTATGAAGGCCTTCTACCCACAGATAGGAGTATGATTGATGCTGCAAGTGGAGGAGCGTTGGTAGATAAAACTCCAGAGGCTGCAAAGAACTTGATTGCAAATATGGCAGCTAACTCTCAACAATTTGGCACTAGACTCGACACCCCGTCTAAACATGTTAACGAGGTAAATATTTCATCCATTGAACAACAACTGGCGAGTCTAACCTCTCTTGTTCGTCAAATGGTTGCAGGTATTATGCAAACAGCGAAGGCATGTGAAATTTGTTTATTGGTAAGCCATCCAACTTATATGTGCTAAACACTTCAAGAAGAATCTGTTGAATACGTAAATGCAGCCGGTAGCTTTCCTGGACAACCCCAGAGGAATTATGATCTCTATTCAAACACATACAACCAAGGATTGAGGGATCATCCAAATCTTAGTTATGGGAATCGACAAGTGAATCAACCTATAAATCAAAATCGGCAAAATTTCCAGCAATATAATCAGCCATACCCTCCTAGACCGCAACAAGGCCAAACTTCTAACTCTGGTATGTATTTAAAAGATATTGTTAAATCCCTTACCACTAAGACTTTGCAATTTTAACAGGAGACCATGGCTAGTATTCAATATTTGAAGAATCAAATGGGTCAAGTAGCTAACGCGGTCAGTCGGCTGGTGTTACAGAATTCGGGGAAACTACCCTCTCAAATAATGGTGAATCCAAAAGAAAATGTGAGCGCAATCATCCTGAGAAGTGGTAAAGAGGTTGAGATTCCGGTAAAGGCATCTCCTACGCCGTTGGAGCAAGGAGAGAAAGAAAAAGAGGTTGCAAACAAGACTACCACCAATGATACTGAGGTGACTGAGCGTAAGTTTTACCCCTCTCTAATTATAAACCAATACCCCATTTTCCTCAAACTTTAGTAGGATCTAAGAAATATGAACGAGATCATGATGAGCTGCATGAAATTTTTAATAAATGCGAGGTCAATATTCCACTTTTAGATATTATTAAACAAGTGTCTCGTTATGCTAAATTTTTGAAACAATTGTGCAAAAGTAAGAGGAAACAGAAATTGAAGGGGATTGAAAGGGTAAAAGTTGGAGAACAGGTATCTGTAATTATTCAAGAGAAACTTCCAGCCACGTACACGGATCTAAGTATGTTCACTATCCCCTTGCATAATAGGCGACACTAAGTTTGAAAAGGCCATGCTAGATTCTAGAGCATCTATTAATGTCATGCCATATTCTGTATACACATCCTTGAAACTTAAACCTTTAAATAAAACTGGTGTAATAATTCAACTAGCTAATAAATCTAATGTCTATCCTAAGGGGGTAGTTGAGAATGTTCTCGTGAAAGTTAATGAGTTGGTTTTTCCTGTTGACTTTTATGTACTTGACATTGGTAATAATAATCATACTACTTCTATCTTGTTAGGAAGACCATTCTTAAGGACATCCAAAACTAAAATAGATTTTAACAATGGCACATTGACCATGGAATTTGATGATAAGATCATTAAACTTAATATCTATGATTCTATGAAATATACGTGTAATACTAATCATGTTCATTTTATTGATGTGATTGATCAATTAGCAGATGATATTTTTGAATTTGATACTAAAAAGGAATGGAAAATTGTCAATTATGAGCATCTTGGGAATGAAAAAGAGGAGTTGGCCTTAAACACCGAGTTACAAAGAACTGTGGCAACATTAAATGCTCTTCCAAAGTCATGTAACAGTTCTTGTTTTATATTACCAGTCTGTAATAAGAGGTCTCTACGTTTTGTTTTGCAAACTTCCATTTTGGATTGAAGCCCCACCTCAGTCACTACAAGTATACATTTCATGGAAGTGCGGCACACTGTCAGTTATCATTTCCCATGGACTTGGTGCACCGTAAAGAAGATCGAAGCCAACCATGATAGACTCGAGCTAAACAAGAAAACATTTAGTCATGCCAAAGATAATAAACAAATGCGCTGCTTGGGAGGCAACCCAATGGGAGTTCGTTCCTTTATCTTTTTATTTTTGTTTTTCGCATTCATATTTTAGTTATCATTGTCATTTTCTTTGCATTTCGCCTTTCATTGGGGACAATATAAGCTTTAAGTGTGGGGAAGGGGACTTAGATTGAGTTTAAATTTTAAAAATTTTGAAAATTTTTGTATGATTTTTCAAGAAGAAGAGTTAATGTTAAATGATTTTTTTGTTGTGTATGCTATTTGTAAGAATTAATTAGGCTTTTGAATAACTCATAATATGATTGAATGAATAATTTTCCAACTTAGAGTTAATTAGTTGAGTTATTTTCTTTGAGGATGGTAGTAACTAAATTTTGTAGACAAAAAGCCGATGAGATTTTGAGCCTTTAGACTGACACATCCATAACAGTCTCATTATTTTTTTGCATGTGTAATATTCTTCCATGGTTTTGTTTCTCTAGAACTTGCCTTGATTCTCTTCAAGATCACATTGACACATGTATGTACAAACATGATTAAGGCCATCTTTGTTACATAAATTAGCTACATCAGCCAAATAGCCTACCTTGTAATTGAATTTTCCTTTGATGAACCCCTTTGAGCCTTATTGCATTTTCTTTTTGTAAACCTACGTTACAAAGTTTAAATAGGAAAAATAACGTCTTTACCCAAGCCTTAGAGCTAATGGAGCATTATTCAATATCATGATATGTGTGGGTGTGCAAAGAAATAATTGTGGGGGTATCAAGATTTTTGGAAGTGTTATAATTTGTGAATTTGAACAAATTTTTATATCAATTCATGGAGTTCCATTGTTGGTGTAACATTTGGAGTTTATATATTGAAAAAAAAAAGAGAAAAAAAGTGAATGATGGAAGAAAAAGAAAAGAAAAGAAAAAAAAAACTAAGTGATGAAGGAGAGTGATTTTAATGTTACAAAATATCTATATTCAAAATTCTTCCTACATCTCAAGAAAGAGTTCGGCTTGTGTGGGATAGATACGAAGTGAAGAAGCTATCATGTGGAGTGGTTGGTTTACATGTTTTATGTATATATTTGAGCTAAGTCTATTCATCGCTATTTCCAATTGTTTGCATACAAAAACCTCCCAATCATTGTACGAAGCATAAAATATTGAATTACACACTTTTCATGGGATCGACCCTTACTTCCACTACTATAATAATTTTAGAGGTTAAGGTATTACTTTTGGTTGCCTGTGACAGCACACACCAAATTTTGGCGCCGTTGTCGGGGAGTTGTGCTAATTTATTTTTGTACTTCTTTAATTATTATTTTTATTTCTTTTTTAAAAAATCATAATTTTCTAGGTTTTTAGGCAATTTATTACTTTTAGAAATTTTAGCATAGATTTTATTTGTTTTTCTTACTCTAGATTCTTTTTAATTTGTTTTATTTGTTTATGTCCACAACTCGATCTTCTAATCAAGGTGAATTGCGGTACGATCTGGAACTCGAAAGAACTTTAAGCAGGTTAAGGAGTGTTAATCCGTGAAATTTCATAGTAAACAATTTTGATCATGAGACCCTATTCCCTGTGATTTTGAATCAAAGGAAGCGGAAGTCATGGCCGATGACAATCGAACTTTGAAGGAGCTTGCAGCCCCTAACTTGAATCTATGCATTACTTTTCCTAATTTAGATGTTGCTATTACTACTTTCGAATTAAAATTTGGGCTAATTCATCTTTTGTCCACTTTTCATGGTCTTACAGGTGAGGATCCACACAAGCATCTAAAGGAATTCCATGTGGTTTGCACAAGCATGAAACCTACGGGAGTCACCGAAGAACAAATCAAACTGAGAGCCTTCCCATTCTCTTTGAAAGATTCGGCAAAGGGTTTTCTCTATTATCTAACTTTCGGAAGCATTACTACATGGGATGGGATGAGAAGATTATTTTTAGAGAAATACTTCCCAACTTCAAGGGCAGCTAACATCCGAAAGGAAATCTGTGGCATAAGGCAGGACAACAGAGAGTCATTACATAAATATACTGGGAGCGGTTCAAGAAATTGTGCGCAAGTTGCCCCCATTACCAAATCAGTGAGTAGCTCATTATTCAATACTTTTATGAAGGTCTCCTACCCACAGAAAGGAGCATGATTGATGTTGCAAGTGGAGGAGCGTTGGTAGATAAAACTCCCGATGCTGCAAAGAAATTGTTTGTAAATATTACAGCTAACTCTCAGCAATTTGGCACTAGACTCGACACCCCATCTAAACATGTTAATGAGTTAAATGTTTCATCCATTGAACAACAACTGGCGAGTCTAACCACTCTTGTTCATCAAATGGCTGCAGGTACTATGCAAACAGCGAAGGCGTGTGGAATTTGTACATTGGTAGGCTATTCAACTGATATGTACCCAACACTTAAAGAAGAATCTGTTGAACAAGTAAATGCAGCTGGTAGCTTTCCTAGACAACTACAAAGGAATTATGATCTCGATTCAAACACGTACAACCAACGATGGAGGGATCATCCAAATCTTAGCTAGGGAAATCGACAAGTGAATCAGAATTTCCAGCAATATAATTAGCCATACCCTCCTAGACTACAACAGGGCCAAACTTCTAACTCTGGTATATCTTTAGAAGATATTGTTAAATCCCTTGCTACTAACACTTTGTAATTTCAACAGGAGACCATGGCTAGCATTCAATATTTGGAGAATCAAATGGGTCTAGTAGCTAACGCGGTCAGTCGACTGGAGTTACAGAATTCGAAGAACCTTCCATCTCAAACAATGGTGAATCCAAAAGAAAATATGAGAGCAATCATCCTGAGAAGTGGTAAAGAGGTTGAGATTCCGATAAAGGCATCCCTTACACCGTTGGAGCAAGAAGTTTTTACCCCTCTATGATTATAAACCAATACTCCCTTTTCCTCAAGCTTTAGTAGGATCTAGGAAATATGAACGAGATCATGATGAACTGTATGAAATTTTCAGTAAATGCGAGGTCAATATTCTACTTTTAGATATTATTAAACAAGTACCTCGTCATACTAAATTTTTGAAATAATTGTGCACAAGTAAGAGGAAATAGAAATTGAAGGGGATTGAAAGGGTAAAAGTTGGAGAACAGGTATCTGCAATTATTCAAGAGAAACTTCCAACCACATGCACGGATCTAGGTATGTTCACTATCCCTTGTATGATAGGCGATACTAAGTTTGAAAAGGCCATGCTAGATTCAGGAGCATCTATTAATGTCATGTCATATTCTTTATACACTTTCTTGAAACTTGGACATTTAAATAAAACTGGTGTGATAATTCAACTAGCTGATAAATCTAACGCCTATCCTAAGGGGGTAGTTGAGGATGTTCTCGTGAAAGTTAATGAGTTGGTTTTTCCTGCTGATTTTTATGTGCTTGACATGGGTAATAGTAATCATACTACCCCTATCTTGTTAGGAAGACCGTTGTTAAGGACATCCAAAACTAAAATGGATTTTAATAATGGCACATTGACCATGGAATTTGATGATAAGATCATTAAACTTAATATCTATGATTCCATGAAATATCTGTGTAATAATAATCATGTTCATTTTATTGATGTGATTGATCAAATATACTTTTTGAAGACCAAAAGTGAGTTCTTTTAACGGCTAGAAGGAGAAGAAGACATTAGGGCAAAGTTCTTGAAGAAATCCATCGAAGAAGAGACGATTGATAGGATTTGAAGAAGAAATCAAGCGGCAAATAATAGTTTTTCTAAACTCTTTTCTCCTTAATCATGTTTTTCGTATTAAATTCTATTTTGTCAATTGTAATAATTATGAACTAATACTTTAGATCTGGGGTTTGATGTAATCGACTTGAGACATGTTTTAATTCCTAATTATCTAGCTCTTTTGGATTTGTCCATCAATTTATTTATGTAAAATGTTTAATGCTTTCAATTACTTGGCCACTAGTTGAATGATTTGATGTATGAATTTCGACACTCGAGAGAGGAAAATTTAGGCGTGATCATAAAACTACATAATCTATATTTCGTAGATTTCAAGAGAAAGTACGAATTTTTTTAGGCTTGTTTGATTTAAGAACTATGTGCATTATAATTTTTACATATTTAATTCGGAATAGAGATATTGGAATTAAATAGTGAAAATAGATTCTAGCCGGCACTAGAGAGAGGGGATAGAATTACATTAGGGTTCTTGCCTATAAATTGAGATAAATCCGATTGAGTTAGTATGTTTAGGTTAAAAAACATTGTCGGTAGAACGATGAAATCATTTCCTAGAATTTCATAATTTGATAACTTCGTGGAATTTTGCACTTGTTTACTCACCAACGTTAAGTTACAGTTACTAGTTAAAATCACACCACCATCACAATTGCTTGTCCAAATAAAGTGGAAACTACACAATTATAGTATTCAATAGAAATCATACATCAGTCCCTGTGGGTATGAAAATCTTTACTTCACCATTATATTACAAAACTTGACACCGTACACTTGCGGTATAATTCACGTTATAGAAAATGTGTGACAGAGTTCCATCGTTGGTATAACATTTGGAGTTTATCTATTAAAAAAAAAAAAGAAAAAAAATGATTGATAGAAGAAAAAAAAGAAACTAAGTGATAAAGGAGAGTGATTTTAATGTTACAAAGTATCTATATTCATAACTCTTCCTACATCTTAAGAAAGAGTTCGACTTGTGTGGGATAGATGCGAAGTGAAGAAGCTATCATGTGGAGTGGTTGGTTTTACATGTCTTATGTATATATTTGAACTAAGTCTATTCATCTTTACTGCACTAGTTTCGATGGCTCTTGAGTTACATACCTAAATATTTCCCACCTTGACCCTAAGCCACATTACAACCCTTGAAAAGTCCTTATGATTCTTGTTAAGCATGTGACATAAGTGGTGGCGAATGAGAAGATATGCAAGCATATGGTAGATCATCTCCATTGGAATGAATTTGAGCGAAACACTTTCCTTTTAAACACATGAGAGTTGAGTTTTTATATCCATGAGGGTCTACATGTTTAGTTTACTCCATCTTCATATGAAAATGCTTGCTAATTGATTATGAGTTATGTGATAATGTTTATTCATGATATCTTATGTGTTTTGAAAATATTTAATGGTTCTATATTCATGGCATTACAACCTAGGGTGTTTTTGGGGAATTAAAATTTAAGTTTTGCCAGAGGATGGGCAAAAGTTAAGTGTGGGGGATTTTGATAGGAATGTAAAATGCATATTTTCCCTCCTTATTTTATGCGCTCGTATGTTTATTTTGTGCCAAAATGTACTTATTACGTTAACATTTTGATTTAGTTGGCAATCTATAGATATGGCGTAATTTGAAAGAAAATGAAACCTCAGGGACGAAAATGCAATTATTCAGAAGATGACCCGAATGGTGAATCTAGCATGAAATTGAGTTAAGTAACACATTGTGATATCATAGAATGTTAGAAGAAGAAGAAGGAGAATGAAGCAATGCCAAATGGTAAATGAAATAAAGTTTGGGGACCAAAGTGAACCAAATTGAAAATAATTTCTACCATGCAGTGGTAGAAAGTTCATGCAGTCGCCCAAGCACCAACAGGAGATGAACAGTGCAATTTTTTTATAACCATGCAGTCGCATGGTTCATTTTGGGCGCGAATTTTCTGATTTTCTTATTCAAACCAATCTCTTATGGTATGGTATTTGGACGACCTATTTAACCCTAAACTCGTCCAGAACTAAGGGAGAATGCCTCCAAACTCCATTGTTCATTATTTCTCTCTTAAATTCATGAATTGTAACTAAACTTTTATGCTTGGTCGAAGGAAATGGAAACCTCGGAACCACATATTGTGAGATCTAAATAGTTTTTCTTATTGTTTAATTCTTATTTTGCGTATTGAATATTCTTTTGCACTTATTTTCATGATTGTTATGTTTAATTACTAGGTGGCCCACTAGTTTGTTATTCGTTACAATCTACCGCTAAGTTAAATATCAAATCCGTAATTATTTGATTCCTTTAACTTGTGAAGCACTAAGATTTGATGATTTTCTGCGATAGAGGTTATGGAATCTTAAGAAGAATGTTTAAATAGATTGAATGCAACCGCTGGTGTTTATGTTATCTAGTTTATCGATTTCTCTATTGTGTAAAGCTGTTGTAAATTGAATTTTGAGCGCTGGTCTGGGGTTATTTAATAATTATGGTTAATTAGAACGTTGGTTTCTAACTAACTAAAATTAAGGAGAGATAAGAAAATAATTCCAACGGTGAATATTCAAAATATGAATTGAATTATCCTTGCATCTATGATCAATTGTGGATTTCCGACGGTTGATGTGGATTTAGACCAATGTTAGTCTTTTGATTGTTTTCATTAATTTAATTTTCATTGTTATTGATTACGTTATTTACAATTGTTTGCATACAAAAACCTCCCAATCATTGTACGAAGCATAAAATACTGAATTACACACTCTTCGTGGGATCGACCCTTACTTCCACTACTACATTAGTTTTAGAGGTTAAGGTATTACTTTTGCGTGCGTGCGACAGCACACACCACCTGCGTCCTGTTAAGACTACAGTCTGTGTCCTGCCATGCCCTGACTGCTTCTTATGTCTTGCTTGCAATCTGCTTGCGATGTCTGCATGCATTGCTGCCATGTCGCAATGCCTGCATACACACCCGAATTTCCTAGCTGCAACCTGGACATGACGCTGGGACCATGGACATCAGTCATCTCCCCACCAAATTAAACGACGGCCTCATCGCCATGTACCACTGAAGTTTAGACCGAATTAACCATAGGTTTACTTCATTTTCCCACTTAGTGCCATGACATTCCCGTGCCATGCTAAATCTGAAGTCATTACCTTGCGATCCGCAACATTCTCCCCTACCTAATCCGCTAACGTCCTCGTGCGGAACGTGCTCGGCACATCCTCATGCGACTTAACCCTTGCATTATCCTCCCCGTCAATTGGTTGAATGCTCTCCCTACTTGCGGTACCATCCCCTCGATGGATGGGTGTCCACAATGCCCCATGCACCTCTTCACGTTGCAACCTCTTACATGCCACGTTCGAAACCAAACTTCACCCTCTGCACCACTACTTTGGTTCCTCGGATGGACGACTCCTCCGGTCATAGCGTCCCGACGCTTGTCGAATATTTGAACATCAATGCTCCCATTTTTTGAATCTTTTGACAATGATTCATCAATTTCCTTCTTCGATAGTTCCTTCGGTAACTCCACGGGCATCACATCCTTATCATCCTCAAGGACTTCAGCTAACCTCATCCCCGAAAGGTGCTATATTTTCGTCCCTACAGAAATGGTTTCGGCACTCATAGCGTTATGCAACTGGAATGAATTCATCTGAACTTCATCCTCATCGTGCTATCTACTACCTCCGGTTTGCTCACCGAGATGGATGCCAATGGTCCTCGCTTAAGACAATCCCCAATAAGGTGCGGTCCTTTACAAATAAAGCAACTACGATGTGTAAAATTATCCCTCTTTTTTTCATCATACTCCTTCCTCCAAGAAGTTTGAGTATTGTCACCGGGTCTATAATCAGCTTTAGAATTTTACCTCCATTCCGTCTTATCCCCTTGCATGGCCTTCCTAGAGTCTTCACCATATTCACCAAAATTCCCTTTAGCGGGTTTAATGGTTTTTGGGTCTGATTCGGCTACCGTAATAGCTTCGTCTACGGTTTTAACTCTGCGATGTTGCAACTCATGTCGCACCCAACTAGCACATCCGTCTAGGAAACACAATAGCAAGTCCTCCTCCGGCATGCTTGGGATTTGAAGCATAAGGGTCATGAACTCTTTAACATAGTCGCAAATTGTTCCCGTATGTTTCAACATCCTCAACTTCTTGTGAGCCTCATAGACTACATTCTCTGGGTAAAATTACCTTTTTAGCTCCCTTTTGAACTCATCCTATGTGTCAATTTTACAAACTCCCCTTGCAATTTTACCATGCTTACGATGCCACCATAACGCCGCAACATCCAAGAAATACATTGAAGCGGTTCGGACCTTCATGGCTTCATCAACAAGTTTTACACCCTCAAAATGAACTTCCATTTGCCATAGGAAGTTTTCCTCATCTTTGGCATCCCGTCGCCCATCATAATTTTTAGGCTTCGGATACTCGATCCTCGGGGCAACAATACTAGTAGCGGCAACTCTGCTTGAACTAGCGGTAGTTTGTTTGTATTGCTCTAGCTCCTTGCTCATTCTTTCCATCATCACGGCCGATTGGTTTCCTTAATCTTGTACGGTGGACACGGCATCTAAGACTTTGGCTTGGAGTCTACCAAAATCTTCTATCATCGCGGTTTGTCGAGCTACCATAGCTTGGACATCACCTTTCACCGTTTGGACATCATTTTCCAACGATGCATGCACATCCATCACCTTTTGGACATTAGATTGGAGTGTTTCTAACTTTCCAATGGAGTGTGCCTCCAACACCTCAATGGAGTTTTCAAGAGATTTGACCCGATCACACATATTTGCGATGATTTGGTCAAATTTACCCTCTATGGTAATTACTTCCCGAGTCTTACTTTTTCTCCGTGTCTTCTTTTCTTCAATTAGGGGCAATACCACGACCCATTTCCTCAATCTCAATAGTTTTTTGAGAATTCGCCATGATAACAGGCTACCAACGAGGGTCTGATACCACCTGTCACGGGACTAGTTTTGTTACACTTGAACAATTAGAAATCGTGCGGCCTTGACATTCCAAATTTCTGACCCTCTCGAGAAAATGTTAATTTATCCTTTCAACACCCACAAATAATTTTACCAACTAGGCTAAACTACAATAACTTTGAGTAGATGATTTGAAGGAAAATATAGAAAACAAGTAAGATTAGGGGTGTCCAAAAGTCCCGAACCGAACCGGACCGAACCGAACCCGAATCGAACCGAACCGAGCGGTTCTTCATAAATTAAATACCCGAACGGGTACTCGAATCGAGAACCGATGGGTTTGGGTCGGGTCTCGGGTCTAGACCAAGAACCGAATAAGAACCAAAACTAAATAAATTTTTTATTTTTTATATTGAATTAATTAAATTATTTTATTTTTTTTAAACAAATTAGCAAATTAATTAAACAAATCAGATTATTTCATAATTTTAATTTTAAAGCCCAAATCATTTTTAAAACCCATTAGCCCATTTTAATTTGAAACAAATGAATATACTTTATGTAGTGTTGCTGTAATATTAATATCTACTTTTTGGTATTTGTATGCATTGAATTAATCTTATTGGACGGCTAGTTATTTATATGTTTTTGAATTGTGCTACGTTAATTTGTAAAAGTTACGAATGAAATGTCATTAGTTGTATTTATGTAGTGTTGCTGTAAATATTAAAAAATTTAATTATGGTACGGAACCGAACCGACCCGAACCGAACCGAACCGAACCGAACGGAACCGAACCCGAACGGTTCCATAATTATATTTGGACCCGACGGGTCCATTTATTAAATACCCGAAAGTTTTGGGTCGGTTCGGGTCTCTTCAGAACCGAACCGAATCGACCCACGGACAGCCCTAATTAAGATTGGGGAAAAACTCTCTTTGTATAAAAATAACTCCACTCCAATTAATTAAATTAAAAATAAGACTACATCTCTATTTATAGGTAAAAACCTTGCAAATGCCTTGGAATCAATAACCTAGGTCAATCTTCATCCAAGGGTCCTCATTGGATTCAAGTTGCATAAACCTCCTAAGACCCTAAGGAAGCAAAGTTGGAATTTTCTTCATGGCAAGTGGTATGTCTCCACAATTCACAAGTGGACATGTCCTTTTTATAGTGGCCAAATTGGTCTTTGCTTCTTCCTTGGTATTCTCTTGCAAGTGGACACTAATGGGCAAGTTAGACAAGTAACATCCCCAAAATGTTCAACTACAGCCCATGGTATTTTCCTTGCTGGTATGGCATATTCTGCCTTAGAAAACTAGCCTGCAGTGCTGGGAAAACTGCCCATACTTGCAGCCTGCAGCCTGTATCTTGCTATGTATTGCATGAGTCCTTCCATGACTGCAGTCTGTGTGCACATGTTGTCTGTGTCTTGCCATGACTGCAGCTTGTGTCCTGCCTACCCTGACTGTGTCCTGTGTACTGCCTGCAATCTACCTACGATATCTTCCTACGTTGCTGCCATGTCGCAATACCTGCATGCACACCCAAATTTCCTCGTCGCAACCTAGACATGACGCTGCGACCATGGACATCAGTCATCTCCCCACCAAATTAGGTGACACCCTCATCGCCATGTACCGCTGAAGTTTAGACCGAATTAACCAAATGTCTACTTCATTTTCATCTTTAGTGCCATGACATTCCCGTGCCATGCTAAATCTCAAGTTATTACCTTGCGATCCATAATAGTGGGCTATGGAGAAATGTTGGTAATAGGAGTTGGAAGAGGAGCACGGTAAAGAATATTCACATATAAATCCCAACCAAAGGTGGAGTCATCTAGTGGGTACTAAAGCTAACATGCCGTCTCATCTTCCTGCATAAACAAATTTTGTACCATCGTCGTTTGCTCCTCCCCACTCGATCGGATTTTGAACTTTTGTAGGAATCATTGCCTCACTCCCAGCACTGTTGGAATGCAAAAGTAGAATTACCTAAAAATTTAAAAAAATCTTTAATTCAAGAAACAAGATCATCTAGATCTTCACGCATATGTTATAACAAAAATAAATTATTTGAATTTTTACCTAAATTCGATGATTGATTCGTGAGTTAATTCTGAATCACGAACCTCAGTTTTTTGGATTACTAGTTTCTAGCCTTTTAATTCTAAAAACTTGATACTCCAAACCTCTAAATTTTATATGTTATTTTCCAAAGTTGAAACTATACCAGTGAGTGGTTACTTTTTTTAATTAAATCAAGAAACTAATTCAAGTAAGAAAATAATTATTCTTCTTTCTCTCTCCAAATTTGAACACTATAGAATTATTATATTATGTTCAACTACGATGTCTAGGTTCCATTTAGTCTCTATTTGTGGAGATAAAATAGTTTCAATCCATATACAATAAGAATTCCACATTTTAATAGAAGTCTTAATTAAAATTCAAATAGGAGTTTTAATTAAAATTCAAATCTAATTAATTTTTATTCAATTCTATGTGTAGTCCTAGAACTTCCATCATAATTACAATTAAGTTTACAACTTTCATAATAATTATAATCAAGTACAAGACTTTATTGAAATTATAATTAAGTCCAAAACTTTTATATTGCCCCTGTTTGGACCTCATTTTGTTTGGATTTGTAGCAAAAATTCGAACGTTGGAACAATTCCAACCTGACAAAACGCTACATCCTTACTGTACAAACTGTGACATAAGAAACATCAATTCCCACCTTTATCCTTTACACAAACCATATTGGTAGACACTTTCCCTTGAAAAACTCTCGCTCAACTCCCCACACATCCTTCTAGCCAACAGTGTAATCTCCATCCTGTAGAGCCCTCGGCCATTAATCGGCGACTTTTCCCGTCCTAAACCATACTTTGTCAGGAGTAGATCTTCAACTGGCAACCACTTCGCTACAAATTACGGGCTCCGAAACCTCACGACAGTGAAAAGAGGCCCCATTTTCGCAACTAAAATTATGACTCGTGCTTGACCGGCGTGCCCCATAAAGTTGGCCAATCCGACTGCAATCTCGTTGCCACCGCCTCTTCAACCCCTTCTCCCAACCCATGGACCCATTCTCTAATCAAGTCAAAACTATGAATCTTCGCTGCCGATTCCATTTCCTTGGTTTTTTTTTAAACTCCATTTCATAATCCTGCAGATGGGTGACGTTTGTGGTCCTGGTTTGTCAATCGCTGTCGAAGACTGCCCAAACGCTGAAGCCGCCATAAATTTGTGAGATGGAGAGATGCAGAGAAGCGAACGTTTATAGATGCCTATGAAACCGCCATTGCAAAAGGTCATCGACATGGCAAGTGTTTTACGAAACACGACTGGGAGTGTGTTATTATGCTAATTAACTCCATCTCCGGCCACAATTGGAGCAAACTTCAACTTCACAACCACTAGGACGCAATGCGTCGAGAACACATGTCTCACCGAATTGTTGGCTTGTACTGGGGTCAAAAAAACCTATCAGATGGTTGAATTGTAGCATCCGAGGAATGGCGGACCCAAAAAATTAAGGTACGGTGGCCGACTTGGTTTTGGAAAAACAATTTTCATGTTCATTGTGTTGTATACTTGAGTTTAATTTTGTTGATTTATTATATTTACATTTGTGTACTCTGTAACTACATGGTTGAAATCCGGGGCTCTTCAAAATGTAAGATAAATATTTTACACATTGAATTGTAAGATAAAAAATTTAGAGGTAATTAAATTATAAGCTTGGTAGGGGAAGTATAAGGATTATGATTGATTAGTTTGGAGCTAAAGCTGAAGCTGATTACAGGAATTGATCGAATCAAAATGGTTTGGCTTTGCATTAAAGCTGGTTGCACGAAGAACAGTGGGGATTCCGGACTTTGGAGATACTTTGAATGCCCTCGTATGGGAATAAATTCTTATAAGCTGTAATCGAGAAATTTGTTTGAGACAATCATTTCACATTAGAGACATAGAAGAAATCCTTATTGCATTGATGAATTTCATTTGGCTTCCAGAGATGGGCATGTGTAAATGGGCTTTTTGCAGCACTATGACTTCTTGAGGAAAATGTTACATTTATCTAAAGGCATGCTAGAAAATACATAATTTTGATGACATTATGGCATTCTCTTTAACCTTCTAAGTACAATTGACGAGTCATCTTATCTTTTCTACAGCATTTTTTTCAAAATCATTCTCTCAATGAGGGTGTTATATAACTATTATTGCTATTATTTTGTGAAACTTAGTTTCATTTTAACTTTATGATAGGTTTATTAGTCATCTAGAAAATTTAATAAGAATAACAACTAGTGACATAGAAGAACATGGGATGAAGGGAGTAATTCTTACTATTCAATTTGAAACTACTGGTAGCATCGTAATCTACTCCACATGGACCAGAGACAAGAAGTTCATGTTCAAATGTGAACAGGTTGTATTCATCTAACATTGTCTAGATATGTTTACATAAAAAATAGTAATTTGTACGATGCCTTTTTTTAATTAATTATGGTAAATCTATTCTGAGTGGTACAGTGAACTGTCCAAAAGGAAATTCGACTTTGCCTATATTTTAGTCATAATACAACCTATAGACTTTGGACCACTATTAAGCTTAGAAGATTGATAATCGTTTGAACATTGCTAATTTTGCAGTATGTCTGATGTCTTACAAATAGTTCCCACTATTTCCTGTAATCACTCTTTTGGGTTCCCTTAATACTTGTGCTCTTGGGACTCAATTTGAAAATTTTATATCTGGTGTAACTTGCTTCTGTGGTAGGTTAAATCAGTTATTCTCTGTTTTGTGTTGTGTCAGTGAGGATATAACGTTTTCGCTTCCCACTCACTTGAATTTGAACAATTGTGAAACTGTTATTACAGGAGAAACAAGGATTACAAGGACTTCAAATACAAAGACGTCATTGAGATCTACATCTGATATCGTCAGCTTTTCGATGATAACTATGACGATGACAAGTACGCAGTGACCCCAACAAAGTTATGTCGTATGGGCTTCGATTTGTTTGAGGACAGAGCATTTGAAGACCAAAGGAATGCAATCCCTATCGATGGGGAGAAACGGGTTCGAGTAATGAGAGAGACGAAGATAAATGCAATTCAAGCATTAATGTGACAAAAAAAGAAAGTCGGCGACGAGTATGCAAAAAGGGAAAAAAAGAAAGTTTCTGCTTGGGAGTTGTCATTTTCCAATGATCGGTCAAATAGTGCCACTGAGGGAAGGGTGGCGAAGATAAATGATATTATGGCACCGAGTGCCGGAGTTACCTGTGTCGAAGAGTTACTTGCAGCTGGAAGGCTCGAGTGATGCACACCCTTGTACTTTTACCCCTTAACGCTTCTGGCACAGAAGCGCTATCGAGATATGCTCAGCGTCATGAGAGATGCAAATGAGAAATTTGAATGGATAGAGTGGCAGTTTAATGAGCGGAACAAGTCTTTCAATTAATTTGTGTAACAAGCAATTAATTTGCTTGCAGCTGGAAGGCTCGAGTGACGCACACACCCTTGTACTTTTACGACTAAATGCTTCTAGCATAGAAGCGCTATCGAGATATGCTCAGCGTCATGAGAGATGCAAATGAGAAATTTGAATGGATTGAGTGGCAGTTAATGAGCGTTACAAGTCTTTCAATTAATTTGTGTAACAACCAACTCTAGCATCCGTGTGTTTTTTTTCTTTGTATTTCCTATGGACAATTACAGTTGGTAGTGTACCTTTATCCTTGGTTTGTAATATTATGTTCTGTTTCTTATGTGATTACGTTATTCAGGTTTCTTTTCAAATGTATCAGTTGATTTCGGAGCACAAATAGTGCATGCATGATGGACAACTCCTGGAGGGAACATACAACTTTTTTTTTGGAAATACGTCCGAACAAAAAAAAATGTTTCCCATGTCCATAAAGTTCAAACTTGTTGGTACAACTTGCACTGAAAGGTCAATCAAAGAAAACACGTTCCAACATTGTATACTCTTCTATAAATTAGTTCATTGAAACCAAGAGTAATGATATGTGAACTTGTTAGGTTAGTAACACAACTTTGTACTTTACTCAATTTTTTCCCTTTTTCCGCACAAGAAAAAAAAACATTTGTTAGTCTTCAATTACATGATAGATGATATGAATGTCAACTATCCACTTTTATCAGGCTTCGACGAGAAAGAAGAAGTCGATGATGATGAGATTTAGCCAACTGGCGGATGATATCACGACATGGGTTACGTATTGTAGAATCGCAGTAAGTGATGAGAGTAACTACTATCGCAAACAACGGCGTCGTATTCGAAAATTTCCTTTTTCAAGAAATGGCCACATGTTTATGAAGGAAGCAATGGAAGAGATAGGCATATGTGTTATCAAGAGTTCCGACTGTATGCACATATTCTGCATGACGAATATGGCTTACGCATAGCCAGCAGTATGAGTAAGTTGAAATGTTCTTGTGCATATTAGCGCATAGAAAGGGATACCGGTACGTGACAACTATTTTCAATCATTCGTTGCAAACAGTACGCCATTACTTCAAGGAGGTTCTCTGTGCCATCGTTGCGTTATCGGCACATCTCATACAACAAAGTCTAAACTACAATGAGGGCGAAGATCCCCACAGGCCGGACCCGACTAAGTATCCCTTATTTCATGATTGTATTGGTGCTATTGATTGAATGCATGTGAAAGTTGTGCTACTGCGTCACGAGCAAGTGAATTTTATAGGCCAAAAAGAAGTGTCGACCCAAAATATATTGGCCACATGTGATTTTAATTTGTGTTTCACGTTCGAGCTTGCTGGCACCATCGGAAATACTCATGACGCTCGAATACTAGCTCGTGCTATATATAGTCCAGAAATTCATTTCCCGTACCAGCGCCAGGTAAGTATTATTTGGTTAACTTCGAGACCAGGATATATGGCCCCGTACAAAGAATCAGATATATTGTACCATTTTCAAGAGTTCCGCGATGATGGAACAGGTTATCGTTGCCATTTTTGGAATGCTCGTAAGAGGTTTAACTACAGACACTTGTCATGCAGAAACGTCATTGAACGTGCATTTGGTATGTGGAAGCAATTATGACAAATCATTAAATGTATGCCTAGATATTCATTTCAAACCCAAGTTGATGTTGTTGTCGCAACGATGGGTATTTATAATTTTTTACATCGTTCTGGAGTTGTGGACGAGGCGTTTATGAAAACAGAAATTGATGATGATGCATCCGAGGTGGAGCTACCCAACGCTAAAGACGAAATGTATGTCGAAATGAACGCTTCTGAAATGCAGAGAAGTGAGTGGGACAGACTTTACAATTATATGACACAGCAACAATGACAATGTATTTTTCACGGAACGTAACATTTTGCACATGTCTAGTGTTGTACGAACGTGAAAAAATAATTCGATGCATATGTTGACCTTAATAATTTTCCCTTTGTACGGTGAAATTAATATCTATTTGAAGCCAAGTAATTGACAATGCCATATAACCCAGATGTACACGCCTTTCAAAGCGACCAAAATTCATTTTCACATGAGTTCGTACCAGTTAGCCGCTGGGATATATGGAAACCAAGTTCTTTATTTTAGTTGTCAAAGTGGAAAAGATGGTAGAAGGGCAAAAATGGAAAAAATGGAATTTCAAATGAGAACGTGGTCACTGTAACAAACAGTGTTGATGCGATGTGAAAATGCATTCTTTTGGGGGAAAATGGCCACCAAATGGAGTGAATAATTGCAATTAAGTCTCATATTTTATAGAGCTACCACATGGACTTGATCAGACATATATTATCCAAGCTCCAATAATCATGATATCATGCCTAGTCAGTTGTCGATCATCCAATCTAATTATTAGTCTTTACTTTTTCTACTAAATGCAAAAAACTAAACTCTTAGAATATATAAGATTACAGTAACCAATAGATTTGTATTACTTTCTTCTGACTTGTCGTATATGTATTTTATCCCCATTCGAAATTCAATAATTAGGTATGAGCACAAATAACCGTTACTAATTATTCTCACTAAGTTAAGTACTATTTTCTTCGATGGGCATGTGAACTAATTACAGATGTCGAAGTTTAGTCGATGCTAAACACTAAGCTCAGATTTTAACCGTTCAATAGAAAATACTTAAGTAGTCAATCTATTGATTTTTCAAGGTGACGGTTCCCGACATGAATTCATATTCTCTACTCGCTTGTTCTCAAACTCCTAACTCATCGAGATATTTGACCAAGTATATTTATTTAACCTACTGGCGAATCAAAGAATCATTAAAATTACGAAAAAACATACATGACCATGTCATGGAATTTAGATGAACTACTCGGAGATCAAATGGAGCTTAATACTTAGCACGATCATACTATAGAATTGAACTCGACCGTGGTCCGTTTAATATAACTATTTTTATGATAAAGATAAATTACAACCTAAATAGTGAATCGATCAACACTACATCCTTTCAATACAAGGTGCCAACCCTTATACATTAGTTGTGAACAAATTATATATGATTAAAATATAAGTTGTGTCGCGTCGTACTTCTCAATGCAGGCATCCAACTTATGTTATCGCAAGTGGTCATATGCACTTTAATTCGCATGGTCAATAATAAATAAGGGTAAAAAATAAATAAAATCACAATTTATTTAGAGTGTGTTTGATGCACATTTTTAGGAGAGAATGCATTTTTTATGTGATGGAAAATATGTGATTGAAAAGGAAAGAAAAGTTATTGATGTGATGGAGAATATTATTTTATTGAAAAATCTGTAGTTAAAAGTGAATAGAATAATGAGAATGATAGAATGTGGCTCAAACAAGGGCATAATATAAATTATAATTTTATCATAGCAAAATATACTACGTGGCCACACAACCCAACAATCACCACTGTCACTGTCAAATTGAGCTTTCTTTGAATATCGTTAGTTCTAACTTTGCACAACAACTCAATCCAAATCGGCACACAATAATTCATTTCTTAGTGCATTACATGCAGCCTCCGCTCCATGTCTATCGACTCCCTATGAAATGCCAGAAGAATTGGTCCCAAAATTGAGTTTATTTGTGTAAGTTTCCCTACACTTATGCAAATCACACCATTAATTGAGCCAATACACATTATTTTGGGGATGAAACGTTTGGGCTGATCCAGCCAATTTCCAATTGGAGAAAAGGAGAATGGATTGAAGGACATAAATTGGTTTTTTGTAAAAGCTTTGAACAGGATGGGGTGGATGTGGGGTCGGAAATAGATCAGGTGAGGTGCCATATGGCGAACGAAGTGGATGAGATCAAGGTACATGCACACTTGAATTGAAGAAGGGAGTCTTGGTTGTTGGTTTTCAATGCGAAACAGTTTGCAGCTTAAGATGGTGGTGGTGGCAACTAGGGCTGGGCATGGGTTGAGTTGGATTGGTTTTGAGTCCAACCCAAACTCAACTCAGCATGTTTAGTTTGACAATAATTCAAACTGAAAGCAACCCATTCACAGATGAAACCCAACCCAATCCAAATCGATTGAACTCAGGTTGGTTTGGATTGATTGGTTTGTACTTGAGTCCAATTCAAGTTGGACAACTTTTTTATGCGCCCAATTGTTGAATTTTTTTTTTTTTTTTTTGTTGAATTTGAACAAATTTTTTAAAGTTTGATACTATTTCAATTTGGACGAATTTTAGTTACATTAAAAATGGTGATTTGAAAGGATTTAAGTCGACTAAAGTTGCATCAATCGTCCATGGGGTTAAGTTTTATTCAATAGAACGATATAAATTAAAAATATTGAAAAACATATTAAATAGATTATACCATGATCAAATTAAATATATATTAAATCATTTTAAATACATATTGAATACCTGCATATTATACCTATTGAATAAAATGAACTCAACCTAAATTCTAAAAATGTTAAATCATCCAAACTCAATCCAAGTGTTTAGTAAAAAATCACACCAAAAAATCGAGTCGAGAAGTCGAGGCACGAGCAGCAATGAGAGGCACAAGAGACACGAGGCAGAGGGAAATTTTGATCATTAGGTTTTAGGTTTAATATTTTTCATTTATTTGGTTGTGTTGAGTTTGATTGAGTTTTAATAGATAACTCGGAACCCAACCCAATTGAACTAAAAAACTAATCCAAACCGGTTGGTTTGAGTTTGGTTGATCAGTTTGACTGGTTCGAATTGGTTTTTGCCCCAACCCTAGTGGCAACTACGGTGAGGCTTCGTTTGCAGGGGCGGAGCTAGAAATTTTATCTAGTGCGAGCCTAATTTAATCAAGGTCGGACTTTGATTTTTCGACCATGGATTTAATAATGGTAAATATAAAATAGTATTACGACAACACTGAAAATGATATAGTTTATAAGTTACACTTGTCTCTTGCAAGTTTTCATACTTAGATATGTTTACATGTTGGTTTCTTTGAATATTCTTGAAATCCATTGTCCAAACTCCAAAGAAAACAAATAGGTTAGGAACGTAGAAGGGTTTCGAATGAAAAAGTAAAACTTCTCTATTTTATGAAAACATATTTATATTAAATGAATTTAAAGGAGCCTTTCTAAAAAAGATATCAAATTTCTTTTGTATTTTGTTGAAATATAGATAACTTTAAACTTCGATTACTATCATTTTGGTTACAGTTAAGTTATATTACTCACTGCTTATCAAATTTTAAAAAATATTTTTTCTTCTATTTTTTCTCATTAGTACGTATAATTCTCATCTTCACGTGCAACTCATATTTATCCTTTTATTAAATATGACGTGTTTACGATTCTCATAAATCAATAACAATAAAACTTAACTAAAGATCTCCATCTCAATCCAATACTATATAAAGTTACTTTTATAACGTTAATAAATTGTAAGCATGCAACCATTTAGCTCCTGTTTAAATATCATTTTTAGAAAGAATTTTGTAAAAAATAATTTTTTTTTAGAGAACATTAAGTTAAAGTGTTGGATAAATTTTAGGTTTTATTGGAAGAACATAAGATTAAAAATAAGTTTGAGAAAAATTACATTTTAAAATGAAGTACAAACATCAACTTATTTCTTTGAATCTAAAACTTCAACAAAGTAGCTAATTAATTATAAATTAAATTTCATATAAATTGGGGAATTATTATTTTAGACCTTATGAGCTTTATCCACAATATCTTTATCAATTTAAGCTGATCACTCCAAACATAGAATAATATGAAAACCTCCTTAAAGAGGAAAAAGAAGAAGACAGTAGAAATGAATAAGAAAAAGAGGAAGAAGAAGACAGTATGAAAAGAAGACGACATAGATGAAAAGTTTTGATAGAAGATAGATATACATGCAATTGAAAATGCAGATTCAAGCTATAGCTTCCGCTTCTCATGCTCTGTGTCTACATATAGCTCTTGTTTGACATTCATTTTTTTCTCAATCTCTTTCTCATTTTTTTCGCTTTCTTCATTTCAACCACACATTCTATCAATAAAATAATATTACACATAAACCCAAAAATTCTCCTTACTTTTTAACCACACATTCTTCCATCAATCACTATTTCAAATCAAATTCTTCCATAAAATGGGTGTCAAACGAGGGCATATTATTGCATCCCATCTTCATCAAATCTTACACTTAAAAAAAGAAAAAGAAAAAAGGAATGGACCTGGGCTAAGGCCAAAATTCAGAGCAGGCATGTGCATGAAGGGAAAAATTCATAGGTCGGGTATTTACTTTCACGAAATCACAAATCAGGCCCAAACGTTTAGATTTTAAAAAATCAGGTTTTTCCTCGATTTAATTAATTATATTTAACAACTAATCTAATAATATTATTTCCTTAATTTAAGCGTACAATTAAGATTTCCTAATATAACAAACCACCTCCCTAATTGCAGATTCTACTTCATCCCCAGACTGATACCGATTCAGGACCAACATTGACGGCAGATTAAACGAGATATCAGTCACGGATCGGATTAATTCAAATATCGAATACTGAAATTGGAGACCTCCAATTGACAGCGCCAATTGGAGAAAGACGCTTCTATTGTCGGCACCGATATTACCCATTGCCCGTCGGTATGTCATCCTATCCCATCGACAATTACGGTTCTATATACTTTTCATAAATTTGTGACTCCAATTGATACAATAACAATGCACAATCAATAATATATGTGCAATGATGAGAATGATATGTTTGAAATCTGTGGCTTCCTATATTTGAAATCTGTGTCGTGCATGAATTCAATCAAACTGCTGTCTTCCTACTGTTGTATTCTGTGTCATGCATGTTCTCATACCTGTGACCCTGAACACATATGTGACTGCATTTAATTTCAATTTAAGCTACTGTTTTCCTCCAATTGAATTCTGTGTCCTGCATGTTCTACTACCTGTGACCCGAAACACATATGTGACCTGCATGTTCTCCTATTTGTGACCCGAAATACATATGTGATTGAATGGATTCGGTGTAAGTACTGACTTCGTATATTTCATTTTGCAGATTAATGGATGTCCACGTATGTTTGCTGAATGGATCCCAGATATCAGTGGTTTTGCTGGCTCTTAATTGTACCTATTCGAAACTTGTGGATACTGTAATGACAGAGTTCAATTTGGGTCCTACAAAAGTAGCAGTCACAATACAATATCTACTGAATAATGATTTGCCGCCAGTAAGAATAAGAAGTGACAGTAATGTACTATCATACATTACTCTAAAGGTTATGGATCGTGACCCTTCTAGATATCCATTAAGCATTGATGTTACCCTGATCGAGCAACAGTCTATTACAATTCCAACTGCTGCATATACAACCAGTGAGCTTCCTTTACAGAGGGTAGTTTCAAACATATGCACTGCAACTGTGGAACCTGCAGGTCACATTAGTGAAGAAGAGGTCACAATTGTAACTGTCGCTGATTATAGAGAAGTAGAGGAATGAAAGGTATTCCGTGATAAGGAAGTTCTCAAATTGAGCCTTTCTCTGTACGCAATTCAAAACATGTTCGAATTTGTGGTTGTTCGATTGGACAAGAAAGAGTACTTAGTAAAGTGTTCACATGATGTGTGTACTTAGATGTGCAGATCTTCAAAGTGGTGAAAATCAGGTCTTTTTAAGATTAGGAAATTCGCAAATCGTCACATGTGTGGATCAAACATAATTTTGGGAAGTCACAGGCAGTTATCCAGTACGATTATTTCATCTAGTATAAAATACAAGTACACATCGTCGTCAAATACTATATACACTCCAAAGGATATATGTAGTGATATGTTTCATTTGTATGGTGTGTCATTGAACTATTCTAAGGCTTGGAGATGTCGTGAGCAAACTTTAAAAATCATTTGGGGTGATCCAACAGAGTCATTTGGTAAGATACATGCTTACTTACACATGCTTGAACAGAGAAACCCTGGAACGGTCAAAGGATTGGAGCTGGATGGTCACAGTAGGTTCAAATATTGCTTCATGGCTCTCGGTGCATCAATTCAAGGATGGAAGCATTACAGACCTATAGTTGTAGTGGATGGAACCTACTTGAAAGGACACTACGGTAGTACTCTATTCACAGCTTGTACACAGGATGCAAATAATAGCATTTTTATTCTTACTTTTGGGATTGGAGATAGTGAAAACGATAGAGCATGGACATGATTTTTCGAGAACTTTAAGAAGGCTTATGGTGTTAGAGATGGATTATGTTTTGTATCAGATCGCCATGTTAGTATCAAGAATGCTATAGAATATGTCTATCCGGGTACCTGTCATGGAATTTGTTCGTATCATTTGCTACAAAATTTGAAGTCATATTATGGCAAAACAGGTCACAACATAACACAAGCTTTCAATGCGGATGTTCGATCATACACATTATCAGAGTTCGAGTATTACATGTAACAGCTTGACATGATGAATGGACATATTAGGAGTTACCTGGTATATTGCTACTTTCACCTATTATTTCCATTTTGTTTTAAAATAATCCCAAATTTTAGTTCCTGTGATCCTCATGAACATGGTTAATGTTTGTAGGAGGCTGTTGGACTTGAAAAGTGGTCAAGATTCCACATGCCAATAAATCGCTATTCTACAATGACATCAAATATAGTCGAATCAGTCAACGCAGTCACGAAAGCAGCAAAAAATTACCCCATTGTGTCATTGTTAGAATCTTTGAGACAGACTATACAAACGTGGTTATGTAAACATAGCGAGGATGCACTTGGCACGTTCACAAGGTTGACAACCAACTACGAGAAACTTATGAGGAAAATGAGCACAGATTTGAAGAAACTAAAGGTCACATTTATGTTTTGCTTTTTCTTTATGTAACTGTGACCTGAAGAACATATTCTGTGACTCAGTCGATTTTCTGTGACCTGATATTTACTTTATTGGACTTCATATATGTATGGTTTTTATTGTTCTTTGCAGGTGTTACCTGTGAGCCAAACACTGTTTGCAGTCAAAGATAACCACTCGTCTTTCATTGTAGATATATACGAACGTACATGCACATTCAGGATGTTTCAAGTTGATCTATTTCCATGTCCACATGCACTGGTTGTGATTGTACATACTAAAAGGGATCTTTACGAGTATTGTTCTTATTATTACACAAAAGATGCATACATGAAGTTATACCAAGAGTTCGTAATACCAGTTGGAGATCCATCTGAATGGACCATCCTGTAGAATTGCATCACAAAATTGTATTAGCTCCTTTTCAGAAAAGGAGTTCTGGTAGACCTGCCGAAAAGAGGATATGGTCAGATAGTGAAGGGAAAAAGATTGTGAAATGTGGTCGCTGCATGGGACATGGTCACAATCGAAGGAGATGTAGTAACTTGGTTCCATTGAATTAAAGTCAAGAAGGGACAAAGATTCAGAACAACCAAATGACTTGATGACATTTGTACCATATTCATTATAATTTCACTCATTCATTATCTTTTGTTTAATTGGTTGTAGCTATCCAGCATTTTAATGTGAACGAATAATAATTGAAATGAGAAATATTTGTTCGGATTATTTCGTTTTAGATAGTTAATTATGCATATTATCCAACTGTGACCCTCAGGAAAACTTGTGTCAACAGTTCACTACTATCTGTGACCCTGTAATATCAATATAGTGCTCTCTGTGACCTACATATTCAAAAATATTATCACATGTGACCTACATATTCAAAATATTATCACTTGTGACCCTGTAGAAATCAATATAGTGTTCTCTGTGACTTCATGCAGCAATATGTAACTGCTAGTATTCCTGTGACGTACATACTCCAAACATAATATCACATGTGACCCTGTAGAAAAATACCCAGTAAAAATGAAAATTTTTACAATTACCATAAAAAAAAAGTCAATATACATTTGTCCCAATAAAAATAAATATTGCACATCAAAACAGACGATGCCACCAAAACAAATGACAATCAGAAACTTTACAGAGTTTGATCATTGTTTTAAACTATTGAAAAAAAAAAAGGACATCCATCACTCAATGAGAATCTCATCTCCTCTTCTATATGCTCCGATATTTATACAACCTTGTGGCAATGTCCAACATTGTTCCCCCCGCATCAAATTTGATCGGCATCGAATCCTTATCATCATGTAGCAAGTACTCAGCATACTTGATGTTGAAGATGCCGCAATTGTGTCTGGAAAAAACAGATCACATAATTTATTAGATCGCATGTCAAAACATTGTAAAAAGAGATATGAAGTCACGGGCTTACCCATTGTTCTGTTGAGGAAGGCTGCTGTCAACCATTAGCCTCAGGTCCATACGATCTTCGTCATTGTAGTTAATATGTCTTTTCCAAAGACCAACAGAGTTCAGCAGATAAGAAGTGATCTTCACAAAAGGTTCAATACCTATACGAAGGAGGAAGTCGTAGTATGTCTTTCCAGCAGAGTTGAAAACATGGAAAGTGTGTGTGCTGAATTCAAGGACTGCCGCATCCAATGTGCTTTGTTTGTTGGAATAATGGGCATGAATACATGGTTCACACTGCCCCATGGATGGCTTAAAGGCAAACTTCCTTTCGTCACAACATCTATCAAACTTGACTCCGACATTAAAATGGTTGGATCTTGCTTGCACTACACCAAAAAAGGGCTTTTGCAACGGCCAAAAAAGCTGCAAAAGCCCTTTTGCAACGTTTTTCCAAGTGTTGCAAAGTGCAGTGTTGCGAAAGAGGGAAGGGATACGGCAACGTTTAAAAAACCTTGTGAAAGGTCTACGGCAACGTTTTTTAAATGTTGCGAAAGAGTATACGGCAACGTTTAAAAAACGTTGCGCAAGACCCTTTCGCAACGTTTTTTAAACGTTGCCATATACTCTTTCGCAACGTTTAAAAAACGTTGCCATAGACCCCTTTTTTTTTTTTTTTACAATTATGGTAATTGAGTAATTGATCCAGAAAATTAAAATAATACTTTGTGGAACCATTTTGGAATTGCATAAAATTTGATAATTTTATTATAAATTTTTGAATCAATACAAAATTCGAATATGATACAACACAACCTATCGAAAAAGGAGTAAGATAAACAATACAATTGTTTCATCCATCATTCCACTAACTAGATTACTGGAAGAAGTAGAGACATAAAATATCATCCCAAATGCTGGAACCAGGTATCTGTACAACCCGCATCATCCAAACCGTCCCCACTGAAGCATCATTATAGCAATACCACATAACTCTATTAGGAACCACTTGAAGCTCTAACAAAAGGGCTCTACCATTGCAAAATAAGATATACTTCTGTTTACAAACACACGCACAATAAAAAATTCTACTCAGTTATGGGTTGAGAAAGACAATAAAAGACTAAGTTACTGCAAATAAAATGAGAGAGAAATTAATCTGAGTAATCTTTTTCAAACAACAAGAAACTTCTTCCATTCCGTAAGCCAATACTCACCCATCAAGTAATGGTAAACCTTTGCCTCCCGGAACTTTAAATTCTGGGAATTCTCGTCCTCTCGTGCTAAGTTGATCTACAAGATGCTTCTCCAAAGATCGGAACTTTGGGTTTTGTTGGCTTGTTGCATATTATCGTCACGATCGGGGCCGAAATCGGACGAGGTAGCTTTCCCACACCAATGTATGGTCGCCGTGCACCCCTAGTCCCTTGAGTTTGTTCGAAGCCTAACAACAAAGTAATAGATCATGAAACAAAATGGAGATCATTATACGCAGCGTATGCGTATGTGTTCATGTGTGGAGGACATTATAGAGTTTACTAGAGGGAAAGACATAAACCACAGGTCTCCAAGTCGTATTTCCATTACGTGCAGCATTAGGTTGACCAGAGGCAGGTAAGAGTATCAACAATTATAAGTGTTGCCCAAAAGACATTTAATCAACAGAAATGCATAAATTCTTAAACACACTAACACTTCTAGCATATCAGCAAATCCCATTGAGATAAATTTCAGAACAAATTGCAATGACAGAGAATGAAAGCCAAAAATAAATCAAAGCACACCTTGACTACTCAAGTAACCACTACATGAAATATTCAAACTCGTTAAATCAATTAGTGTTTAGTATTGATTTAAATCAATTTTTAATTTAAATTAAAGTCAAACTATCAATATTAAATGCATATTTTTAAAAAATTGAAACCAATCGACTACTTTATTTTTATATATCAATTAAAACTCTTCTATAAAAGGCATAAGTAATGCTCTTCCAGGGTTGATGGTAATGCTCTTGGTGCAATTATCAGTTTTGTAGATTCCAACAAGCCGATCTGCCAACTCAAACATGTTGTTCCGAAGGCTGCATATATTGCACAAAAATAATTACTAAACATGAACGTGTATGTTCTATAGAGGTGCAAATACAAATTGTTGCTCCAAATCTACCTTATAATTATGAATTGAGCATTCTTTGTACGGTCTTTCACGTAGTGTCCCACGATTGAAACATTCTTGAAATCTAGAAACCGAGGATGGAAATAGAACTGAAGATTAAAAACAACATATTTTAACATAATTGATCGAGGCTAGACACGATTGAAATGGTACCTAATGCAGCATCAATCTCATCCATCACATAAAGTGGAGTAGGTTTATAATGGTGCAAGGAAAAAACGAGAGCTAACGAGCTAAGAGTCTGAAATATCAACACCAGACAGAGTAAAAGCAAAGCCAAGTACTTTGTTTCAGTAGTATTAAGTTATATGATATGCTCAGGAGGTTAATGACTTGCAAAGAGACAAAAACAAAGATAGAGGCAGACACAAAGAACAAGTCTCAAAACAGAGCAAATTTTTCATTTAATTGCACCAAGTGTCCTTTTAAGAAAATGCTCAATGTCATGGACTTGTGATAAATGAAATTGGAAATGAAAGAATGCTCAAGGGATAGTCTCAGTTTTACTTTTACATTGTTAATAAGCTAATTCTTCAGAAATTCAACATAAAATGAAGGGAGAAAGTACAATAATCTCATTATAAGCAAGAATATAGATTGTCAAACTTATCTAGTGAAATTAGAGCCAACTAAATAGATTTGTGATCAGTAAAATACCACAGCTGAAATTAACTCTGCAATCAAACTCCAACTTTCTCAACAAATAGTGTAAGAGCCTTCAATGGGAACCGTCAAATTGCAATAGATATATTTTAATGAGAAGATGATGTTAGTGATAATACCCAAAGAAGAGTAAAATTCAGGAATGAATAATTGAAGTATAGATCCATGCATTTTAGACCAGATCAAAACACAAAATCCAAATAGCAAATCAAAGAAGCGGTCAAAAATCACACTCAAGAGGAAAGACACTGTCCTAAATCCAACAAATTCAGAATAGCAGCCCAAAATAATACAAATAATTTAAGTGCCCAACACAAATGCACCCAAAATAACAGGCCCAAACCAAACAAAGTTACCTCAACTCCGTGAGGAAGGCCCAAATAGTACTACAGGAAGAAAACCGAAGTCCAGAGTCTTCCCCAGTGAGAACGATCGATTAACTGAAGGAGGAACTCGAACCTTTCCTCGTTGACCCAAACGGCAATTGTACACCAAAACTCGCCGACCTGAACTTTCCACAAAGAACACAACTATCCGTATGAAAAAGAGGAAAAAAAGGCAAATCAAACCTTCGGCAACGAGGAATGAAAGGCCTGTAACCGGAAGCTACACAAGATGTCGATTGTAGCTAACGAAGAGGCCGTTCCGCATGACGCCCGTGAAACCTGAAGCTCAAACGCTGACCACGAAGATGATGACGCCGCTGGAAACCCAAAGGCAGAGGGCTGAACACAGAGAACCGAAAGGATTTTGGATTTGGCTACAGACGGTTTTCCTTTTCAATTGGTATTTGATTTGTAATGGATTTTGGATGACAAATTAGTGGAGGGAGAGAAGAGAAGAGAAGATGGAAAGAACGAAACTCCAAACCCTAATGGACTTTAGTGTCACATCGACGTTTTGCGTTAAAAAAAAAAAAGAATTAGACTTTTGGCAACGTTTATTAAACGTTGCGAAACGTCTCACTTTTCGCAACGTTTAATAAACGTTGCGAAAGGTCCCCCTTTTGCAACGTTTATTAAACGTTGCGAAAACGACCTTTCGCAACGTTTATTAAACGTTGCCAAAAGTGAGACGTTTCGCAACGTTTATTAAACGTTGCGAAAGGTCTCACCTTCCGCAACACTCCAGAAACGTTGCAAAAGGTGGTATATCGCAACATTTTTCAAAAAACGTTGCCAAAACTCATTTATATTAATCAATGGCAACATTCACTTACTAAAATGTTGCCAAAACACCTTTTTAGCAACATTTATCAACAAATGTTGCCTTTTTAATGTTGCAAATGATTTTTTTGGCGTAGTGTTGAACTTGGAGTATATGTTTTTCAGCTTCATTTGAAACCAGGAGTCCATGGTGGTAGCTTTCAACTTGACATTCTTCATATAACGTGTCAACTGGCGGATGTAGTAGAAACACACATCCATGTGCTGTGGTAGAAAACAGAACAATTTAACAATTGCATCAGTGAGAAATAAACGTCACATATTGACAGGAAGATAGTAACAGTGACCTGTTGATAGAAACTGACACCAGGCAGAATAGTGATTATTCTGTAGGCTGGAACAATTGACAAATACAGATAAGAACGCAAGAGAAACACCAAGAGAAACGGGAAAATTCTTTATTATTCAACAACTCTATGAAAATAACCCATAAGTAAGGTTAAATATTTAGAAAATATTAATTATCGGAATTTTACCAAAAATAGCAAAATTTTATTATTTATACCAAAGTGAAATATGTAATGAAAGGAAAAAGATCCCAAAAATCTGGCTAAATTTGAGATCGTAATCTACGTCAACAAGGAAATCGAAATATTACTAAAAATGGCAAAAAATAACTTAAATTGATAATTCGGACAAGAAAACAACTGCATTTGACCTCGAAACCGATGCACATCGAGCATAGCTCATGCCTACGATGTGAACGCCGAAAAGAACTTTCTGAATTGGGGTCATGGGTGTGATTCTGACAAACGTAGCCAAAGTTATGGCCAAAATGCCAAAACGTGTCCAAAAGCGACCCCAATTAGGAAAGATCGATGATTACTTGCCATTCTTGCACTGATCTGCCAACTCATGGTATCTCAGCGCCATTAACGAACTATCAGATAGCTCGGCCTCGTCTTGCTCGGATCCCCCTGCATCAGAAACTGTGACTTATGTCGATAAACTGTGACCTATGTCGATAAACTGTGACTTCTATAGATAAACTGTGATCTCATTTTCTGTGACTGAATATTTAAGTTGGGATATCTTACCGTGCTACTCAAGGAGCACTCAGAATTCATCAGTTCATGGAACCAAGTTTTACTTCCAACCTTGAACCCACCCAACAGAAATGGGGGATTGATGACGTCATCAACGTCATTGAATTTCTTCCTGCAAGCATAATATGAACTTTAAGAATTTTGTAAACGATAAGCTATTACACAACTTTCAGGGGTGAAATATGAATTTACTTGTTTCTTGGTTTGTATCCCCGCTAGAACCAACTCTGGAACGATGAAATGTCTGCCTCATCAGCTTGGCGGTTGTAATGTTCAAAAACTAAAACGTTTTCAAGGTGCTTGGGTACTTTCCCTTCATCAGCAACAAAAGGAGATTGAAGTATCCTCGCTGGTCTGGAAACCCTCTTGATTGGCAGTCCTGAGTTTGGTTTAGACACCAGGGATACCTACATATAGTGGTGGTAACTGTGATGTATCACGTCTTACAGGACTATTATTATATATGTGACCTGTGTGTTGTGTGACCTAATACCAACAAATGTGTTCTGTGACCTGCTTGTACCAAAAGAGAATTGTGTAAAATTCCAAAAATTGTAGTGTACCTCTCCCTCTGTCGTTTTCGTGTCCTGAAGAACATCAGATATGATGGAGTCAACCTTCTGCTGAATTGTTTTTGATTGAGTCGGAGTTTGCGTTTCAATTTGTGTGAAATCAAGACCCAAGTCGAACGAAGGAGGTTGAAGACTGAGTTGTATATCGGGACCTTCATCCGGAACCATCTTTCCCTTACCTTTAGTGTCCGAACTCGATCTCATATGAGATGCCTGAAGATTAGAACAAGACATAATTTAAAATGAAATCTGGGGTAATTCAAAGACAACATGACTTCATTCTTACTTACTTCACCGGGCTTCTCAGACACTTCAGCCGCATGTCCTTCATGTACGTCCTTGGAACTTTCACTAAGTCTTTTCGAAATCTCTTTGAGATCAACGCAGGTACAGACTCAGACAGGAATTGCATGTTGGTCCTAATTTCTAACATGTCATTCCTAATTCCGGACTGCATCTGGACAATATCATCCATCCTCCGTAGTTGTTCACCTTGTACAGTTGACAATCGTGACCTCAGATCAGCTATTTGCCCCGTCAGTTCATTTCTCAAATCCTCGACAGCCTGCAAAGCATGAACGATAAAAGGATTATAGAAATGTATAAAGTGATTGTTGTTAGACCTGAATTTACTATTGTTTGTGACCTGTGCATAAGGATCTGTGACTACGCTAAATGAAAATGACCTGTGTATAAGGACTGTGACTTAGTTATGAAAGAATCAGACTGTAACTAGTACTTTGAAGTTATTAACCTCACGAACAACTTACGTGATCTGACAATGGGACACCTGGGTGGGGTTCCTGTGCAGTGAAGTGTTCAGACGACGGACAGGAGGTCACTGGAGACTTTGCATGTTCTGTTGTATCCTGCCACCTTGGTGGAGGATCTTCAAAGTCATCATCATCAACGTCACCATGTCCAGTGCTACATTCCATTATCCTGTGAACGGATGTAGTCATGTGTACCCCAGGAGAAGTAGCATCGGCACTTGTTCCTACACCACGATCTGAACGTTCCGTCCTTCTCTTCTTTCGCATAGCATGGCGTTTAGCAGTTGGCTGAACTGGTTGACTGTACTGCAACCCATTCATATATGGCATATTCATCTCGGAATCAGAGGGGTCCAGGTCACATATTACAATTTGCAATGCCAAAAACAAAAAAAACAAAAATTGTTAGCAACAATACACAACTTGCTACAAAATAAATTCCATACATTTGAAGTTATTACATCGGGGTTGGAGAAGCATTCGTCTCCTTCCAGCTTAGCGGCAGACGGGGGCTCATCTGCCAACCAATTCATGATCCGAGGAAGTGTGTCAGACATCCGTTTGACAATAGTTCCGTCGAGACTGGGAATAGTCTCATATATCCATAGTTGAAAGGGTATCAACAGACCTCTTAGCCTGTAATGTCTTGTCCTCTTGCTCAACCCTTCTCTCAAATCATTTAAAGTTGATTCAAAGAGTAGCTTGCCCCATGAAAATTTGTCCATCAATGCAAAATCTTCAACCAACACAAACAAGTAGTGATCAACGACCTTTTTATAATCCTTGGGGAACAGGTATGATGTAATAAAGTAAAGGGCTCCTAGTTTGGCAACATCTTTATCCAACAGGACCTCAACAACATCCTGTTCTGGGAGTTGGCAAGCTGATAGGAATGTGTCTCTGACATCTTCGTGAGTCACAGAGTTCAGCTGGCTGAAGAATTTTTCCTTCAGAATTGAAGGGACGTCCTTAAGTTTCTCTACGTTACTGTCTCCCGTGCATCAGTTACTAAACATAATTCAACCATGGAGAATCTAACATATCTACCTGAAACACAAAACCACAATTCATCTTTGTTTGGCGTATGAATTTGTCTGAGCAGGAAGCAGTGGATCAACTGTGACTGTATAGCTATGCCAGGGCAATCCAAAAAATGTCCAAAGCATGTAACCCTGAGTATTCTTTGCTGGGCTTCGTTTAGTTGTCTCTTTATGTTGGTGAGAACACCCTTTGGCATGGACGTTGTAATCTTGCCAAAGAACCATTTTCCTTGAGTTAGCATGTATTCCCAAATCTGCAGCAAAGTATGTTTATCAAATCACATATGTTTATCAACTCACATAGGTCATAAATGACATCTGGGAATAAGCACAGACAAAGGTCACAGGACATTTTCAAATTGAAATTTCACAATGGAAACCTTCAATACTACTTCACAATAAAAAAACAGTTGACAAATGAAATAAACACGATGTGAAGAATTCAGTTCACGGGTTAGGTACAGAACACCAATACATGTGCAGGGTTATAGGCGCACATTGGCATATAAAATTGATCTGCCCGCGTAAAAACCCCCAAACTTCAAAACTATTTCTCAATCAACAAGATATCAGGTCACAGGATATGGGAAAAACACCAAAACATGATCAAGGTCACAGGCCAATTCCACCGTAAAAAACCCCCAAACTTCAGAACTAGTCCTCAATCAACAAGATATCAGTGCTCTCTGTGACCACCATGAAGCAAAATTTTATGTAAAGAAAGAACTGTGACCTCTGAACATAAAGTAAACTGTAATATATAGTAAGACCTGTGACCAATAAGTGCAATGTGAACATTGTGAAAACATGACACAAAATAGACGGTTTAAGCATACAACACCAACACATGTGTAGGGTCACATACATACATTCACATCCACAAAAATCACTTCTACCATAAAAAACCCCCCAAACTTCTATACTACTTCACAATCAAATAACATGACAAAAAATAAAATAGGCACAATGTTAAGAAATTAGGTCACAGGTAGGGTAACATTATAAAGGGATGTGTAAGGTCACGGACATTCATTCATACCCACATAATCCTCTTCCACCATAAAAAACCCCCAAACTTCAACAATCACGAAGAAATTGAAATGTTCGTTCGAACGGGCGATTTCCAAATTGACCCATGCAAATTACCTTCTTCCCTGAGTGAATGCCCCTAGACCCATGAGATTTTTGTCTTGATGTCGGCATTTTGGTGGGGCTGTCCGTTGTCTTCCTTCTTTTCGTACGAACCATTGCCGGCACCGACTTCTTGCCCTTCTTTTCATCTTTTGTTTTCGCCATTTGTATTCACAAACAATGTCGAAGCACAAGAGATTGGGTGGAGATTTATCACGGAACTCTTTTGAACGTGGTGGAGAGAGTGCGCGAGGAATGAGGACGTTAGATGGTGCTCGAATGAAAATAGGGCTGGATAGATATGAAAGTTGAGATATTGGCAAATTTGAAACCCACAATTAACGGGATACGTGCGTAACTTAATTAAAAAAATAATTGTTTAATTAAAATCATTAAAACCTGAATAATGAAAAAAAAAACGTTAAAACCTGACTTTTTAAAACGTGAAACAAAATGACTGGTTCCATGTAATTGCCAATGTGCCCGAACTGGATTAGAAGTGGCTCCGCCCCTATTCGTTTGGGTAGGTTGGTGGTGGCCGACCAACTGACTATGAGTGAGTGGGTGGCGTAGGGAGGGGACTTTTCTAGTTTGGTTATGGAAAAAGCTTTCATTTTTTCCTTTTCCATTTTTTTTTTGTTTTTTAATTTTTTTAGTTATTTTATATGATAATATTATAAAGTTACCATTTTATCTTTCACTTAATTGATAAAAAAAAGGTCAGTTTTTTTTATTGGTCAACTAACAACAAATTGGACGAATTCAATCTATTTGTCTTCCAGACGCACGTATTTGAAATATTTGGTATCACGGGGTGCAACAAATGAAATGTTAAGATAAAACCTGCGAAGATTTGAAAGGTTTGGAATCATGGCTACAATTATCCCTTTAAAATATGTATAAACACTTCCAAACATGCCCTAAGTTAACATTAAATTTAATTTCAATAAAACTGAATTTATTACTTTGCCCAATAGCCAATACAATTGCTTATTTAGCCCTTGTTTGTCTACCATTATTTCAAAAAATTGTTTGCTACAGTAAGATTCTCCACCACACATTCATTCAATAAAATATTCTACACACAAATCAATAAAATTACTTTACTTTTCAACCGTACATTCTCCAAAAAAATACTATTCATTACTCTATTTTTCTCCCAATAATGAAAGACAAACGCACCCTTAACACCAAAATGAACTCGACCAATTTAGAATCGAACTCAACAAAAATTTATCAAATACTTAATTGATTCTTCCTATAACTTCTTTCTTAAACACATTTAGTGTGTGTTTATCTCTCATTATTGTAGAAGAAATAGAGTAATGAATAGTATTTTTTGGAGAATGTGTGGTTGAAATTTAAAGTAACTTTATTGGTTTGTGTGTAGAGTACTTTATTGGATGAATGTGTGGTAGAGAATTTTACTGTAGCAAACAATATTTTGAAATAATGGGAGACAAACGTGACCTTAAAGTTAAAGCAATATCAAATGAAACCTATTATGGGAGATAAACACACACACTAGGCCCCCGTTTGAGCCCCATTAAATTAAGCCCCTGTTGACACCCATTTTGTTTGAAAAATAAATTTTGGAATAGTGATTGACGAAAGATTGTGTGGTTAAAAAGTAAGGAGAATTTTTGGATTTATGTGTAATATTATTTTATTAATAGAATATATGGTTGAAATGAAGAAAGTGAAATAGAATGAGGAAAAAATTGGTGTCAAACAGAGGCTAAATTCCATTTCATTAATTTTTTCTCTCTCTTCATTTCAACCATATATTCATCAAATAACATAATATTATACACAAATCTAAGCCCCTGTTTGACACAAATTAAAATTTTCATTATCATTCTTCTACTCAATTTCAACCACACATTTTTCAATAAAATGATATTTGTTATCAAATCAATAACTTTTCCTTCTTTTTCAACAACACATTCTCTATCAATCTATTATTTCAAAATACAATCTTCCAAAATAATATCAATCAAACAAACCTAAAACTTTTCAACCACACATTCTCCCATCAATCACTATTCTAAAAATTTTCAACCCCCAAAAATGGGGGGCCAAACAGGGGCTAAAATGTGTGTGTTTATCTTTTATTATCAATCTTTAATGGATTAGTAACTTACCTCGTAAGCTTTTAATATTGAATTAGTGCTTGTTTGGTAGAAATTTTTTGGGGAAGAATTGATTTTTGAATAGTGATATGATGGGAAATGTGTGGTTGAAAAAGAAGAAAAAATTATTGATGTGATGAAAAATATTATTTTATTGAAAAATGTGTGGTTGAAAATGAGAATTGATTTACTGTAAAATTTGAGAATAAAAAACAAACAGGCCCTTAATCTATTCGTCTAGGGCCACGTGGGTCTTCCATGGCCCGTCCTCCTTTAATACTTATGAGTTTTACTTTATAATAAATTTATTTTTTTATTTTTTTAAGGAACACTTGAGAATGTAAGATTATTATTCATTGGCACGTTAATATCAAACTAAAAACCTTATTTTCAAATTATCGAGTGCAAAGCCGCGTGTAATTCGGAGTATATTACGAGTGAGACTTAAAAGACTTTGAGGTCTTACGTTAGGACCACGAGGTACATTCATCATGGGAACAAAATCAGCGCGTTCGTCGTGATTGATGGTGAAAGAATTATACAGAACAATATACGTACGTGGCTTGTAGAGTGTTTATTCGTATACTACTATGCTCGACGACGCTTTCCTCTCTCCTCTCTATATAATGTGTATAGTAGCCGGGCGATTTTTTTGGGAACGGCTTGATTGATTTTCTCTTAGCAAGTCAATCAATCATCCTTCTCCGAGTTTGGGAATTCCGTGAATCTAATTTATCTACACAGAGAAGAAGACCCAAAAAAGGTAAAAAAAAAAAAAGGAAAAAGAAAAAATGTTAGTAGGTTCCTTAAATTTCTAAAAATTTCTGTGGAAAACCCACCAACAGAGGTTAAGGACGATTATTTGGGATATAGGGGCTTGCCTTTTGGAAGAGGAATTATCTAATTGTACTGGGTGCAGGTGGGATTGTGGTTTGCATTTTGCTGTGGAGGGCTGGAATTGTTAACACTTCTGGGCATGACCAAGATCGGGTTTCTTGCTATTGCGGTCGAGTTTACTGTAAGTTCTTATTTGCAATTTTTCCGGTTTATGGATATTTTAAATTGATAATTGATTCTCAAGCATGACATAATAAAGGATTAGTGTCTCATTGGCCTATTTATTGAATAGTTTTCCTAAGTTGTATTTTCAGTCTGCAGAATCATGATGGTGAATTTTGATTATTATTTGGGTCGTGAATGCCTATTCTACAAGTCTCGCTCTTTTGTGGATTGTGTTGCACGTCAAAATGGCATCTCTCAAGTATTTCTAGTATTTATATGGGAATTTTTATTGACGGAAATGATTGAGGAACTTAACTTTGCATACCTCAATTTTGATGATAATTGAATGGTTATTAATGCACTTCGAGTAATGATTAGACACAACCAACTCGAGAAGAATCTAACTTTGGGTGCTCCTGTTATTATTGAGGCAGTGTGTCCTGCTTGAATGGCAGTTATAGTCATGGTATATTATTAATATATTATATTCTTGGAATTCAATGGTACATCATGCTTATGGTGCTATTCGTGTTGCTTGAATAAAAACAACTCCAACCAGCTCTCTCTACTCACATTATGCATCAAATGCAAGGTTGATACCGCTTTTATCACCTTTTGATTTTTGCATTGTTTGTCTTTCATATAGAGACAAATGTGATAGCCCAAGTGTCACGGATTGCAACTTTACTTAAGCCCCATGACCCAATCGCAGCCGCAATTTGCCCGACTTCGACCACACATTGTAAATATTTCATTTAATTGTAAAATAGTTGGAAATTAGAAAAGTTTTGTATGATTCCTCAACTTTTAAACGTCTACTCCCGTCAATCGGGTTTTTGTTGCTAAATCTATTATATTAGTCTTTCAAACATCTTTCAATCTTTCTAGTGTTCGCCCCCTGCACTAGTCATTGTAATTTCCTGCTTTCGTCTATTGTAATGTTCAGTTTTCAAACAATCAATGATCAAGTTTATTTCAATACATTTCAATTTCATATTGTAAGCTTTCTTTAAATTGTGATCAAATTTCCTTTCGTCCCGAAACGACCGAGAAAAGGCGGAAGGTAGTCTAGCGGAGCAGACTACCGCTGCACGGTGTCCCTTTCTATGCTAAGAAGAAAGGTAACTCGTGAAAGTTGGTATCAGAGCTGCGGCTCAAGACCCTCGATAAGAAAGATATGGATCCAATGGAATCGAACACCACGGAGGTGGTAGATCCTCAAAAGAGGAACACGAAACAGCGTTTAGAGGCGCTTGAGGTGACAAACACTTGGTTGTGTTTTGCCGTGGAGGACCTCGGAGAAAAGGTCGAGGTAGCACAGACGGAAACTCGGGAATTAGGCATCCAACTGGATGAATGCCAAGAAGCTTGCGCAGCTATGATTGAAGCTGTTGCTATCATACCTGATCTGCAGAATGAGGTGGGAGCGTTGAGAGCTCAATTACTAGTTCTCCAACGCGCGGTTGGCAATGGACAAGCCACCGCATAAGAGTCGGTGCATAGGCTCAGAATTCCAAAACCGTGTACCTACGGAAGGGCACGCGATGTTAAAGAAGTTGAGAACTTCTTGTTCGATATGGAACAATACTTTCTTGCAGCTTCGATTCAAGACGAAGCGAGAAAGGTTACAACAGCTACCATGTATCTAGGTGGAAATGCAAAGCTATGATGGCGGACGAAATATGCTGATATTCAGGCCAATAGGGTCCGAATAGATTTTTGGGATCTTCTCAAGGAAGCAATCCAATCTCAAGTTTTTCCAGAGAATGTGGAATACGAGGCACGTCGGGCCTTACGAGGACTGAAACACACAAGCTCCATCAGGGAGTATGTGAAAGCCTTTTCAGGACATATGCTGAATATTCGAGATATGTCGGAAAATGATAAACTGTTCACCTTCATGGAAGGGTTGGAACCGTGGACACGCACGGAACTTCAGAGACAGAAGGTCACTGATTTAAGCGCAGGTCTGGGAGCTGCCGAATGTTTGAGTGACTATCAACCAGAATCGAGAGAGGATCGACCTTCGGGAAATAGTCAGTCTATTGGAGATGGAAATAAACCTCATAGACCCAGCTCGAGCTCAAATGGGGGAGAGCATTACTTTCAGAATCGGGGAAGAGCCTATTAAGGCAACCGTCAGAGTAACAACTGGAACCAAGGAAAAGCAAAGGAGGGCAGATTTGATGCCAGTCCTAAATTGAAGTGCTTTTTATGTGAATGACCCCATCGAGTGGCGGAGTGTCCTCAGAAACGGATGATGAATGCATATTGCCAACTAGCAAGTGGCGGGACCAAATCAAAGCAAAGTACCCCACAAGCTAGCGTCGTGGCGAGACCGACTCCGAAGAAGATGTAGTTGGTGCATTCTCATATCGGTGCAATACACTATCGCACCGAGTTGCTACAAGGGAAGGTGGTCCCTCGAAAGAGCCGAAGATTCGAAGGCTCGCACTTGTAGGGCGAAAGACCTTGATGTACATTGATGTGAAGATCAATGGAAAGCCAATCACGGCTATGATAGATACCGGTGCTACCCACAACTACGTTGCAAGTACCGAAGTAGAGCGGCTTGGACTTGCTCTAGGAGAAGGTAAAGAAAAGGTTAAAGCAGTCAACTCCGCTACTCAACCAATAACGGGAGTAGCAAGTTAAGTGGGACCCGGGTCGTTGCGTAGCACTTTGTCCCGCATAGCACTTAGTTCCCGATTTCCGGCTGGCAACGGATCCTCAGATGGATCAAGCGCGACGAGGACGTCACGAGTCTAACGGGGGGTGATTGCTTAAAAGATTTGATAGGTATTACTCATACTAATAAGGTGCACTTTCTTTTTCCGGAAGTCCATCGTTAGAAACTTCACAATTAAGCATGCTTGGCTTGGAGCAATTCTATGATGGGTGGCCCCCTGAGAAGTTTTCTTGGGGAGCGTGCAAGTGAGGATAAAGCATGCTGAAAAGACCCATGTTGGTACAGTGGGGACAGTACGTCGTCGATCTAACGGCCGGGACAGCCTGTTAAGTGGTATCGGGTTGTTACACTTCCGCATTACAACAACGTGCATACTACTGGCCTCAAAGGCGGGACGACAATTCAAGTTATGTGAAAACTTGTCTTGATTGTCCGCAAGATATGATGGATCATCAGAAAAAGGCAGGCTTACTGGAGTCCCTTTCCGTCCCAAACAGACCATTCGAGAGTGTGTCGATGGACTACATTAGTGGATTGCTAAAAGTTGGAGACTTCGGCACTATCATCGCCGTGATGGACGGCTTATCTAAAGAGACAACTTTCACCACATCGCCCAAGTATGTATCAGCTGAAGAGACAGTTCAACTCTTCTTTAAACATATTGTTAAATACCGGGGACTGCCTAAGAACATCATCAGTGGCCGGGATTCTCGGTTTAATGGCATACTTTGGACCGAGTTTTTCAAACTTTTTGGTTCAACTTTGAGCATGGGTTTGAGTTTTCATCCACAAACTAACGGACAGGTAGAGCATTTCAATGCTATGCTGGAAGACTATTTTCGGCACTTTATCTCTGCTTCGTAGAAAAGTTGGGTAAAACTCCTGGATGCGGCTCAGATGTGTTTCAATTAGGGGTGGGCGCGGGTCGGTTCGGTTCGATTTTTTTCGGTTCCAGAAATTTTCGGGTATTTAGTAAATGGAACCGTCGGTTCCAAATATAATTTTGGAACCGTTCGGTTCGGTTCGGTTCTGTTCGGTTCCGTACTATAATTAAATTTTTTAACATTTAAAATAATACTACATAAATACACCTGAAAGTGGATACCAATATTAAGAACAAAAAGTAGATACAAATACCAAGTTCAATCTTAACTTTTACAAATTAACGTAATCTAATTTAATAACATATAAATAATAAGTTGTCAAATACAAATACCAAAAAGTAAATATTACTAATAAAACTTCGATATTCATATCAATAATTCATTTGCTTCAAACCTTCAAGTCTACATAAAAATGAAATATAAATTAGAAGTCACAAAAATAAAATATTTTAAAGTATTGATAATACTTACCAACTATTTAATGTAATCATCAGTTGGTTGACTTTCCGTACTAACTACTAAGAAACTATACAAGAAAAAATTGAAAAAAACACAACTAACAAATATAAATAAACTCTAAATTGTTCAACTAATAAGATTTAATAAGAAAAAAATTATTAATTTTTTTAGAAAAAATAAAAGAAATTGATTTATCCAATATAAAAAAAAAATTTCGGTTCTTATTTGGTTTTTCGGTTCTCGGTCGAGAACCGAGAACCGAACCAAACCATTCGGTTCTCGATTCGAATACCCGTTCGGGTATTTCATTTTAAAAAACCCGCTCGGTTCGGTTCGGTTCGGTTCCGGTTCGGTTCGGTTCGGTTCGGACATTTTGCCCAGCCCTAGTTTCAATGCTCAAAAGAGCTCTTCTTCCAATAAGAGTTCCTTCGAGATTTCTACTAGCCAGCAACCGTTACTCCCTCATAATAAAGAAATTCTTGACCATCGAACTACTCGAGCTTCTAGGAACTACCTTCAAGAGTACTTGGTCAAATGGAGCTGATGCAACAGCGAGGAGAAGAACTGGGCAAATGGAAAAGACCCTTGAAGCTTTCAAACCATCAAGCATATCATTCATTAAAGGCTCTGAAGACGTCGCCAAAACAAATGGGGGAGAATGTTACGGACTGCAGCTTTACTTAAGCCCCGTGACTCTATCGAAGCCTTAGTTTGCCCAACTTCGGCTGCTCATTGTAAATATTTCATTTAATTGTAAAATAGTTGGAAATTAGAAAAGTTTTGTATGATTCCTCGGCTTTTAAACGTCTACTCCCGTCAATCGGGTTTTTGTTGCTAAGTCTATTATAGGGGGTATTAGTCTTTCAAACATCTTTCAAGTTTTCTAGTGTTCGCCCCCTACACTAGCAATTGTAATTTCCTGCTTTCGTCTATTGTAATGTCCAATTTTCAAACAATCAATTATCAAGTTTATTTCAATACATTTCAATTTCATGTTGTAAGTTTTCTTTAAATTGTGATCAAATTTTATTTCGTCCTGAAACGACCGTGAGAAGGCGAAAGGTAGTCTAGCGGTGCAGACTACTGCCGCACTCTGTGCTAAGAAGAAAGGTAACACGTGAAACCAAGACTAGCTAACCAAGAGGGGGGTGAATTGATTTTTAAAATTTTTTTGAAAAATTAACTTATAATCAACAAGTAATAAATTGATAGATTGATTCAAATATCAAACACAAATATGAAAGCAATAAGTGAAGAGGGATGGAGAGTGCAAACGATATATTTGTGGAGGTTCGATCCAACGGAATGATCTACGTCCCCCGTTACCAAGTTCTCTGGCATGAGTAAGACCAATTTCATTAGTTGATTGACCTGTGGTGCAAGCCAACCTTTTACAATGCTTCCAGTGACATACAAGTAAGGAACTCCGATCCTTTTACAAACGTTGAGCTTTCCGGGACCTCAACACGACCCACAAGTTTAAAGAGAATTGAATTTACAAATGGAAGACTTCTCTCTTAATAAATGATAGGAAAACAACTAAGTACCAAAAGAGAAATAGGCTAACACTTTAATGAATAGGAATGAGTGAAGCTCAAGTGTTAGGTTTAGCAAAACTTTGTTGTGTTGAATGATTTTCAAGAATTAATTTTATCTAAAGTTTTTCCAAACAAAATGATTTGATAATAATAAATAGGATGAGAAATCAATGCCATTTTTCTCAAAAGAATCTCACTTTAATGCACTCAAGTTGTTGTGATAAATGGTTAGTGAGTTGGCATTTATAGAAGTAAAAAACGTGAAATTCTCTGTCCAACCGAACGACCCCTATCGGACGTCCGCCACTGTACCGGATGACTGAATTAGCCATTGGACGTCAGAAATCAGAACGGTAAAAAATTTGACCGTTGAGCTGCCGAACGTCCTCCAAAACCGAAAATCTCCGATTTTCTCTTTTCTTGATTATTTTGCAAATGTGGATCCTTTAGGAACATTTTCACGTAACTTTTTCAAATTAAGTGTCATTGGAAAAAGAGTTCAAAAATCAAGTGAAAGTTTTGTCACATCAAAAATAATTTTTATGCGAGTGCTTTTGTGCAAAATTTATTTCATGCATAAAAGATTAACTTAAGAGCTTATAGTGATTCATTGCCGTGAATTAAAGTGTTTTATCTTTACATATGAATTTGAATCATTAAGTCTAATATCTTCGATAGATTTGGCTTGAGTGTACGTTTGGTTGCTCGATTTTGAATTTGGTGCGAATACTTGATTTGTCTTTGATTATTTCTTATGCAAGTGTTCGATTTTCAAGTTCGATTGTGAATGCTCGATTTCCATCAAGTTCATAACATGTATCATTGAAGACTCAAATAAAAATGTTAGAGATAATAATAATTTGTTTATTATAATCAAAACTCGAAATCAACCATAGGTCAACAAAATGGATGTATGGTTTGCACTTAATTTGTTGAGCTTGACTGCGGGAGGGAAGTAGACAAATATGTCTAATGGGAGACTCCAAGCTCCCTTGATTATGTTGAGTAGAGTTTCTAATGGCACATTCATTTTATTCACTCGGAATTCAAGCTGGTTCTTATTGCTGGTTAACATTCTACTGTTGCATAATGAAGGCTCATTATCCAATGTAGTAAAAGGAGTAACAGAGGCTCAAATAAAGTGCATCTTCACTTACCCATATGATGAAATTCTTTACATATGGAAGGACCAAGAGAAAAAGAATTTGTGGTTGGTGGTAAACATTTTTGTCTGATGAGATCAATCTGCTCTTTTAGACAAAATAGTTGGGTCAGCTTACTTTTAATCTTTTTTGCTATCACTTCAGCATGTTGCTTTGCTAAGTTTTCCTGAGTGTTTAGATCTTTACGTTAATGATATGATAAGTTTATAGGCTACTTGTTTTTGGTATCCAGTCACTGTTGGTTTTGTTGTTTACGTCTCTGTGTGTGGGTTGCCCTTCTGTTTAGAATTCTTTCCCCCATTCCTACTCCTCGTCTGGGCCTGGCTATTCTGGTAATTCCTGTTCAGGACAAAGTGTCATTTTCATTCTGGTTTTCCAGTAGTGGAGCCACAAACATGATTTAGTGAGGGCAGAACTTAGCAGTGCAACAAGCGAGATATCAACTGATTTTGAAATGAATACGTAGAGATCTGTCTTAGCACTGAATACATAGTGATCAGTCTTGGTAGCTGCTTAAGAAGTACAAAAGCTGCCTTCCATCAGTAACGGTGAATATTTTGAAATGAACCTTTACAAAAGCTCGTATTTTTTTTTCTTGATTTGCATTCCTGTTGTTGTATACCTCTATATTTATCTCTATATTTTGATTTACGTGATTCAGATTTTAAGTAAAATTGTATAAAAATGAAGATAAATAAAAACATCAGAAAAATATAAATCATGCAGTAATTTTTACAATCCAACTTAAAATAACTTAACTTTTATGATAAAACATAAAAAATTATACTAATACATGTCTGAAACCTATAAGCGACCCAAATTGAAGCTCTTTGTTGGACATCTGCAGTGGGACACAATTTTGTGTTTTAAGAAGCAGATGAAGGACTTTAAGGAAAAGAATTTGGAGCAGGCAATGATTCATTGCATTACTAAAGAACACTGGTGATTGATATACCAAAAAGAAAATAAAATAAAAAGGAACTGGGGCAATTTTTCACCCTGCAGTTTTCGATTTTTATTTGTGGTATGTCCTGGTCCGCACACCAGTCCCAAGGTGGGCCAGGTTGGGCCTACATGCTGAAATTTTTTAGAAGTGTCAACTTTTTATATAATTGAAAATAAATTCATAATTGTAGAAATTATATTTGAATTTTAGAATGTATTTTTTTCAAACTAACAATTTACAAGTAGATGCATTATATAGTTGAAGGTATATCCCAACTAAAACCTACTTAGCTATCAATCATTTGTATCTTATAGTTTAATTACATCATACTAGGTTGGCACTTACTTAACTATAGTTCAATTATTTGCACTCATATGGTGTCTATTATGTCGTGATTTTGGAAGTCGTAAGCGATATTTTCAACATTTTGTTCTTATATCAATGTTGTATCTTCCCAATCCTTCACACAAATTAGACTCTCCCATATATCTTCTTCATCCTTGGCCTTCTTTCGTTCAGTACCTTGTTACCAGTGTTAAAAGTTGATTCCAATGCTGTTGTTGAGATTGTATATGTAGTGAATTATAAGCCAAGCCATAGCAGTGGATACGACCATTCATGTGATTTCCACTATATAAAAATATCTAAGTATTGTATTTGTTCTTGTTTTAAGAATTCTAGTGTAAACAATGTAATAATATGCAAGTAATTCACACTGTACAATCAGTACGATGACCATTTTCTTTGTCAAGATATTATACAGTAATGCTTTGCCTTTAGAAATTCTTCTGAAGGAAAACTTTGTTGTTACCATATTTAAGAACTGAAATACTATACATTCAATTTGATAGCTGTTTTAAATATTAAGGCCCTGTTTAGTTTACATTATTTTTTTCATTCTCATTTTCAACCACACATTTTTCAATAAAATATTTTCCATCACATCAATAATTTTTCCTTCTTTTTCAACCACATATTTCCCATCACATCAACAATAAAACGCATTTTTACCTTCAAAATGTGCACTGAACGGGGGGCTAAGTTTAATTGTTATTTTAAAAGTCAATTTGGTAGAAATTTTCTTTCATTTGTTCTTGTACCTTTAACAAGTAGCATGGCTGGATTTCCAGAAATACATCTGAAAAAGGTTGGAAATACTTTTCGTTGTGCACACTCTTTGCTTATACGAACAACTTCTATGAATCACTCCATTCTTTCTCTGTTTTCTTCCCGCGAAGAAAAAAAACTCGTGAGATTAATTGACCCACCAAGAACAGGATCTACTAGAAGTAATTTGGGTTTGTGTGGTATTGTATTATTGTGCTTTAGTTCAAGTGACAAGTGCCAGAACTCTATTTTGAAAAAATTAGACTACTCTTGTTTCTAATTTTTCTAGCCAAATTAATTTCTTTAGTGAAAAAGTCTACAATAGAGAAAACAAAATTGTTAAATAAAAATTGAAATAGAGCTACCCAGCTCGGCTCTCTTCATTTTATGAGTGAGAGCAACGAGTCTTTCTCAAAAAGCATTGCTCTCATTGAACCTTTTTTTGGGGCCCATGCAGGCTGTCCCCTATGGCTTTGGGCTTATTTTGCAAACCTGACATGGTGTCAAGGACCGTAGCTTTACTAAGCCCCTTGACCCAATCGCAGCCCCAGTTTTCCCTACTTCGACCTCACATTGTAAATATTAGTTCAGTTTGAGTTGTAATTTCTTTTCCATTGTAATAGTTTATTTTAGTTGTAAAATAGCTCTGATATTTGTAAACGTTTAGTATGATTTCTCATCATTTAAACGTCTACGCCTACCACTTACGTTTTTGTTCCGCAAGCTATTATAGGGGATATTAGTCATTCAAAAATCTTTCAAGCTTACTGGCGTTCGCCCTCTGCACCAGCCATTGTAATTTTCTGTTTTCATCAATTGTAATTTTTCGCTTTCATCAATCAATGATCAATTTACTTTCAATACATCTAAATTCTCTGTTGCAAGCTTTCTACAAATTGTAATCACATTTTCTTTTGCACTGAAACAACCAAGAAAAGGCGGAAGGTAGTCTAGCGGAGCAAACTACTGTCGCACGGTGTCCCTTTCTGTGCCAAAAGAAAGGCACCCCGTGAAAGTTGTATCAGAGCCGCGGCTCACGACCCTTGATAAGAAAGCTATGGATCCAATTACATCAAACACCACAAAAGTCGTAGATCCTCAAAAGAGGAGTACGAAACAGCGCATGGATGCGCTTGATGAGACAACTACTAGGTTGTGATATACCGTAGAGGGTCTCGAACAAAAAGTCGAGGTGACAGAGTCGGAAATTCGTGAATTACACATCCAATTGGATGAAATCCGAAGGGCTGTGCAGCAATGACTGAAGCTGCTGCAATCATGCCTGATCTACAGGATGAAATGGAAGCTTTGAGAGCTCAATTACGAGTACTTCAATGTGTGGTTGGCAATGGGCAAGCCCCCTGCACAAAAGTGTTCCGAGGCTCAGAATTTCGGAACGGTGTATCTATGGAGGGGCACGCGACGCAAAAGAAGTCGAGAACTTGTTTGATATGGAACAAAACTTTCTCGCAGTTTCGATCGAAGACGAAGCAAGAAATGTTACAACAACTACCATGTATCTTGGTGGAGATGCAAAACTATGGTGGTGGAAAAAATATGCTAATATTCAAGCAACAATGTCCGAATATATTTTTGGGATCTCTTTAAGGAAACGATCAGATTGCAGTTTTTTCCAGAAAATGTGGAATATTGGCATGATGGGCACTACGAGAACTAAAACATACAAGCTCCATCAGGTAGTACGTGAAAGTCTTTTCAGGACATATGCTGAATATTCGAGATATGTCGGAAAATGATGACTCTTCACTTTTATGGAAGGGTTGAAACCGTGGACATGCCCGAAACTTTAGAGATAAAAGGTTACTGATTTGAGCACGGCCATGGGAGCTGCCGAATGTTTAAGTGACTATCAACCGGAATCGAGAAAATATCGACCTTCGGGGAATAGTCAAGCTATTGGAGGTGGAAGCAGACCTTACAGACTCAACTCGAACTTAAATGGGGGAGAGCGTTACTCTCATAATAAGGGATGAGCCTATCAAGGCACCCGTTAAAGTAACTTTCGGGGGAATTATCAAAATAGCCGCCAAGGAAATTATAACGGTAGTAGCAGTAACAACTGGAACAAAGGAAAAGCAACAGAGGGAAAATCTGATGTCACTCCTAAATTGATGTGTTTTTTATGTGAAGGACCTCATTATGTGTCGGAGTGCCTTCAGAAACGGATGGTATGCAACTAGAGAGTGACAAAATGAGTTCAACGCAAGATGTCTCACAAGCTAGCGTCACGGTGAGACCGACTCCAAAGAGGATGAGGATGTAGTGGCGCATTCTCACATTGGTGCAATACACTATCGCACTTGGCTACTGAAAAAGATGATGTTCCCTCGAAAGAGGTAAAGATGGAAGAATTGAAAGCTCGTATTTGTAGGGTCAAAGGCATAATGTACATTGATGTAAAGATCAATGGAAAGCCAATCAGGACTATGGTAGATACTGGTGCTTTCCACAACTACCTCGCAAGTACCGAAATGGAGCGACTCAGACTTGTTCTGGAAAAGGGTAGTGGGAAGGTCAAAGCAATCAACTTCACTGCTCAACCAATAGTTGGAGTAGCGAGATCTGTGTTACTCAAAGCGGGTCTTTCGGGGGAAGAACAAATTTATCTGCAGTTTAGATGGATGGCTTCAAGCTTATTCTGGGATTGGAATTTCTTCGGGATACTAAGATAGCAGTGTTGCCATATTCCGATTCGTCAATGATGATGGGTTGTAAACCATGCGTCATCACTACACAAGTTGGGAAGACAGGCAGAAGAGTATCTCGGCCATACAATTTGGTAAGGGTCTCAAAAGAAATGAACCTTTATTTTTGTGCAATCTTCGATTAGAGGAGATCGAATAGGCGATTGGCCCTATTACAAAACCTGTCAAAAGGCTTATTCGGGAATTTGAGGATATCATGTCGGATGAGTTACCAAAGAAATTGTCACCAAAGAGGGCGATTGATCATGAGATTGAACTTATTCCAGGTGCCAAACCTGTCACCAGGGCACCCTACCGTATGTCTCAGCTTGAGCTAGTTTCAGAAACAATTGGGAGAAATGTTAGAAAGTGGGATTATTGTGCCTGAGAGATCACCATACGGAGCTCTCGTGTTGTTTCAGAAAAAGGCCGATAGTTCTCCTAGAATGCACTACGACTATCGAGTTTTGAACAAGATCACTGTGATGCTTCGATCGACTGAGCCGGGCGAGATATTATATAAAGATTGATCTTAGGTTTGGATACTGGCAAGTTCGGATCAAGGAGGGAGATGAAGCAAAGATTACGATGGTAACAAGATATGGAACCTTTAAATTTAAAGTGATTCATTTTGGCTTAACAAACGCTCCAGCAACATTTTGTACGATGATGAATCAGGTACTTCACGGGTTTTTAGACGATTTTGTGGTGGTGTACTTGGACGATATAGTAGTCTATAGCAAGATATTGGAGGAACATGTGCAACATGTGAGGTAGATTTTCAATCTAGTACGATAGAATGAACTCTATGCCAAATCGTCTAAATGCTCAATCGCTAAGACTTCTATCAGTTTCTTAGGTCACATCACCGAATAAGGTAAAATACCCGTGGATTCGAAGAAGGCTACAGCCATCAAAGATTGGCAACCACCAAAGAATGTCCACAATGTACGTTTGTTTCTCGGGTTATGCAATTACTATCGAAAATTTGTGAAAGGGTACTCAGAAATTACACTGTTACTTACCGAATTGACAAAGAAGGCTAAGGATTGAGACTGGTCATCCCAATGCCAAACTTCTTTTGAAAAGTTGAAGTCTATGTGGACGAACCTGGTGTTAGCCTTTTCGGATATAACTAAACCATTCAAAATTCATACCGATACTTCAGATTTTGCACTTGGTAGAGTCCTTATGCAAGAAGGACATCCGGTAGCATATGAAAGCCGAAAGCTGAACCAAGTAGAACGCCGTTACTCGGCGCACGAAAATGAGTTGTTGGCGGTGGTCCATTGCCTTAGAGGATGACATCACTATTTGCTTGGGTCTCCATTTATTATGAAGACATATAACACTGCGGCTAGTCACTTCATGTCCTAACCGAAACTATCAAGCAAATTGTCAGGAACTTCTTTCAGAGTTCAATTTTATGCTAGAGTATATTCCCGAATCTAGTAATTATGTTGCCGATGCTTAGTCGGCGAGCCGACTTGGCCACCATTTGCTCTAGGTTGTTCTTTCAAGGAGCACGATTAACACAAGTACAAGATTTCAAATTCGAGCACTTTTGGATAAGGACCCAACTACTCAATATTTGGCCGACCTCATCAAGCAAGGCAAAACTCGTCAGTTCTGGCTCAATGGGGGCCGAGTGAAGATTAAGGGAGACCGCCTATATGTTCCTAAAGGTGGAGATTTGATGAAATCACTAATTCCGGAATGCCACAACACAATTTGGGCATGGGCATCCTGTAGAGGAGCGCACGTTTGCACTACTACAACGTACATACTACTGGCCTCAAATGCTGGACGACTAGGCCATTCGAGAGTGTATCGATGGACTACATTATTGGATTGCTAAAAGTTGAGGATTTTGACACTATCATCGTCGTGGTAGACTGTCTATCAAAGTACACAACTTTCATCACAGAGCCCAAAGTATGTATCAGCCAAAGAGATTACTCAACTCTTCTTCAAACATATTGTCAAATACTAGGGACTGCCTAAAGGCATCGTCAGTGATCGGGATCCTCGAATTACCAGCATATGTTGGACCGAGTTGTTCAAACTTTTTGGTTCAACTTTGAGTATGAGTTTTAGTTTTCATCCACAATCTGACGGACAGACAAAGCGCTTTAATTCTATGCTTAAAGATATCTTCGGCGCTTTATCTCTACTTCACAGAAAAATTGGATGAAACTTTTGGATGCGGCTCAGAATTGCTTCAATGCCCAAAAAAACTCTTCCACCAATAAAAGTCCTTTTGAGATTGTGACTGGCCAGCAACCGTTACTCCTTCATACTGAGGATATCGATCAAAATACCAAGTTCCCTCAAGTGAAAAGTGGAAACGAAATATTGAAATTGCTCAGAGTTATCTTGAGAAAGCTAAAAAAAGTATAAAAAGTCTGCAGATTTAAAGCGTTGTTTCCTTGAATTTAATGTTGGAGATCTGGTAATGGTCAAACTTCCCGACAGAAACTGTTATAAACCGATAAGAGGGAATGACTTAAAATTGATGCCAAAATATATTGGACCATTACTCATCGTGAAGAGGATTGGAAGAGTCACATACATAGTTGCACTCCTTTCATGGTGCAAAATCTACAAGGTCCTACATGTTGGTTTACTCAAGCCATACTTTGTAGACAAGGAGGACGAATCCAGAAATGAGACAAAGCGACCTGTGTTTGAACTGAAATAATCGAAAAGAATGTTGCTGAAGATATTCTGGGCCATCGAACTACTCGAGCTTCTAGGAAATGTCATCCAGAGTACTTGGTCAAATGGAGTGGATGCAGCAGCGAGGAGAATACTTGGGAAGGAGAAAAAGACCTTAGAACCTTCAAACCATTAATTGAAGCATATCATGCATCGCTGGCACCGAGAACGTCGCCAAAATAAATGGGGGAGAATGTCAAGGATCGCAACTTTACTTAGCTCCTTGACCCAATCGCAGCCGCAGTTTGCCTAACTTCGGCCGCACATTGTAAATATTAGTTCAGTTTGAATTGTAATTTTCTTTCCATTGTAATAGTTTATTTCAATTGTAAAATAACTCTGATATTTGTAAATGTTTACCATGATTCCTCGTCATTTAAACATCTACTCCTATCACTTAACTTTTTGTTCCGCAAGCTGTTATAGGGGGTATTAGTCATTCAAAAATCTTTGAAGCTTGCTGGTGAACGCCCCCTGCACCAACCGTTGTAATTTTCTGCTTTCATCAACTGTAATTTTTCGCTTTCATCGATCAATGATCAATTTACTTTCAATGCATCTAAATTCTCTGTTGTAAACTTTCTACAAATTGTAATCAAATTTTCTTTCGTTTCGAAATAACCGAGAAAAGGTGAATGGTAGTATAGCAGAGCAGACTACTGCCACACAGTATCCCTTTCTGTGCCAAATGAAAGGCACCTCGTGAAACATGGGCTTATCACAGGTCTTGGGCATGACAGCCTAGTTCACTTTGCAACCAGTAGGTTATGGGTTTATCACAGACAGACTCGTACTTAGAGAAATTATACCGTGTCAGGAGGGGTCATGGCACTCGAGCACTTCCAATCAAGGGTAAGAAGAAAACCATGTTTTCTTATTGTCGCCATAAGAGGTTCATAAAGGAAGGACTAGTCATCGTTGAAGTAGAAAGCCCAGGTTATCTTTAACAAATTGCTGCCTGTTTATTTCTTACATGAAGTAATGCTACCTATAGACACACTGATTTGTCTTCTTTCTGAATTACAATGCAAGTTGTTAGTTGGAGAGAGGATTAAATAAATAGTTTCCTCCCCATACATAAAATAGTTTCAACGATTTCACATGGTTATAAGATGTAGACTTTTGACTATTTTACTACACAGATTTTGAGAATTGATTTTCTAGTAAGAAGGAATTATCATTACCTCTATCATTCTTACTTGGCATCTATTTCTTTCTATTATCTGCATTAAGATATGAACTAATTGGGTGCAGGAACCTGTTGTCAAAGTGTTAGCAGAAACTAAGGAGTTCAAAAATCTCGACCAATTGAAGGACAAGCATCCTGAAGGGAATTTCAAGAAGCCAAAAGAAAACAGTCGAGAAATCGAGAAGGTTGAAAATGGATAGTAACAGCAATTCCTCTAATTTGAGTTTGTTCACTCCACCGTACTCTTCTAGTTTGTGCCCGTATAAATCCTCTTAGATGCCTCTCCTAAAGATCATTAGATAATTCAAAACTTTGTTGAAGGTACTAGTTGCTTAAGCTATCTATATATCTGGAGTCCTGTCTTTGACAATGCAAGCTTAGCCGAAATAGAGCTAATGTGTTAGTAGGCACCTTGCATATATGTTAAAATGTTGTTTTAGCATAGTTTGTTTACCTTGATCAAATGGCAATTGTTTGCACGTAACAGAACTTCAATTCTGAGTTTTTTCGTGCCAAGCTTCATTCTATGTTTATTTTATCATATGAGCCACCCTTTTCTAAGCTTTGAGGCCCGTTTGGTATAGCTATACTTATGTTTTTGTTTCCTATAGAAGAGTTTTTAGAGAAAGTTATCTTAATTTTTGTTTAGAAACTAATTTTTGAAAGTGTTTCCTATTCTAAAATTCTTTTAGAGGAAGTCATATTTGATTAGTTTTGTCTAAAATCTCTTCTAATTAAAATAAACACTTTCATAAAATTAACCAAACGGAATCAAAAGTAATTTTTGAATCTCAAAATCTTCTCTTGACTTTTCCAAAGCTATGTCAAATGGGCCCTGACTCTAGTATGAGGTGGAGCTCTAGGCTCGTGTGGAGGACAATGGCTAGGAACAAAATGCTGGCGGCGGCATTGAAGTGTCTCAAGTGAGACACCACGTCAATATAAAGCTCATTGGAACTCGAAGAAGGCAAAGTTTACTTTGAGTACGTGCAATTACCAAAGCATTATGTGCCCAAAGGGACTGGCCCCTACCATAACAGTTCAGCAAGGTTAACGAATATATTCAAGTTTAGGAATATATGTGTGTGTGTATATATATATATAGTTTTGTGAGCGGAAGAGCGATGTTGGGGCTTTTTCAGAATTCCAATTTCGACTTCGATGCTTTGGCCAGGCACCTATATAGTATATGATCGAGCAAGGATGAAAAAAACAATATTTTCCGTTTCTCCTATTGGTTAGAGGGGAGCAGAGATCGACCTCTCTTATTGGTTCTTTTTCTTCATTAAAACCCTTAGCCATGAAATGAATATCCTGATCACCACTAAAGCCTTTGACTGGACTACGCTATTAAACATGAGTCCATATATGTTGTCCATGTGTCTCCATCTTATTATCCCGTTGGTTGTTTTACCAATTAAATTTTGACACATTACTATATAATTTAAAATGATAATTTTAGTGGGAAATCCAACCATTAAGAAAATCATAAAGAAACTATGTCACGCTAAATTTCGACACTTCAATGACACGTCAAAATTTGATTGATGAAATAGTAAAAGGAATAGATGAGATGGGGATAAGACATCTCAACTCATTTAGAGCATACACTGTGAGAGAAAAGTCGTACTTTTCTAGCAAATGCCGCCCCCCCCCCCCATCTTTTGATAACACAATAACAATTATGAGAAATAATTTATTTCTTGTATTCATTAAAGGATATCAAACGTGCATGGCCAGTGCGTAACACTAAGCAAACTGTTAAAGACAACTAATAAATCAAAATAATTAATGTGTTTCAAAAGGGGATGCATCATTTATGAGTTATGACACACGCTTGTATGTTCTATGCATTTACATATATTATTTTCGTTTTAATTTAGATCTGTTTGGTGAGAATTAAGATCAAAATTTTTATTTAAGTCAAAGTCAACTATTTTCAACCAGACTCACAACTTTTTAATCACACATTTTATCAATTTTTATCAAAATCTACTAAAAATCTAATTTTAAATCCTACCAAAGAAAGCACAAGTATAAGCAAATATACGTCCATTTTCCAATATTTCCAAAAAAAAAAAACTTTTATTATTACTATTATAATATTCAAATTAAATTAAAATTTAGTAATAAATGTTAATCAACATGGAAATTAAAAACACAACGGTAACTTGCAAGCCAGTTACAACAAAAATAATGAGAGAGTAATTAATGAAATGTGGCCTCTGAACTTCCTTCTAAGCACATTATCGTTGGAAGCTTTGCATTTCAAATTTTACATTTCTTGATTAGATCCTTTGGTACATGATTTAACGGTCACATCTACAAATTTAATTTTTTGCTATATAATATATACATAACACATTTTCTTTTCGTAGCTTTTCAGTGTTTTTGAGAGGAACCCATGTTGTAACTTGTAACCAGTAGAATATTTTGGCTCCCTTCATCTGTAACTCTCTCTCTCTCTCTAACAATTTTATTGTATTCCACTTTGCTTGCGAAAGGCGAGTCTATAAGCACTTTGGACACTTTCTCATTAAAAGTTGATTTTAAAGATATTAGAAGTAACTGTTACCTTCTTATTTTTCTTTTCGTTAATCATTCTTTTCTTGAATTATTTATACAGTATTAGACATGAGTTGACAGCACAAGAATATGATTTTTGCTTATTTTTATTGCTTAATTTAGCATATTTTTGGCATTATTTAGCTCTTTCTTTATTATCAAAGACAATAATTTAATGCATAGTTGATGCAATTTAGTGACACGTAATGGCTAATGGGTGAGAATGTTGACAGACCACTTTCCAGCATAGAATTCCATGCCTTTCAAAGAGAAAAGTAACGATTTAGCATTTGCTTTTACTTTAGCTTTATTGTGAATCTTCCTTTTTCCTCTTTTTTTTTTTTTTTTTTTTTTTAAATCTTGTTTCTCAATGATCGCATAGATTTCCCACATGGTTTCTTAAACTTTCTAGGCATGTTTCTTACAATACTCGACATACATGATTTTAATTTATTTTTCTTCTTTAATATTGCCAGTGAAGTTCAATACACATTGCTAAACATAACGTTTGTTTATATTTCTGCTGTAAGTTAATTTCCTTTTTGATGCATCATGTAAAGTGACATTCTGCCTTTTTTCACTTTGATAAAGTCAATAAAGAATATATTGCTTTTAACCTTTGTTTAAAATAAGGTCCCCTAATACATGGGCACATCAATTTGAAATATTTTTTTTTTTTTTTTTTTGCTTCTACATGAAGTCTTCGGTCTCTCTCTACAGTATTTTCATGAATGGACACCTTTTTCTTACTTTTTTAGATAATCTTGTTATGTTGATTAAGGTCAATTCATGAATCGACTATTTTTGCTCTGTGCTTGACTACTCGTGTTGTGTGTTCGTGATGATTTTAGTTAAAGCATTTCGCTTAAATGTTCTGTTTTATGAGAGTTTGATTTAGCTAATGCGATGCTTCCAAAGCTAAACCGAATGGCTCGCTTTTCTTACATGAAAAAGTCTGAAAAGAATGGTTTTTTGTTCAAAAGAGTGCCAAACCATTATAGAGATGTGGAATTTTATAATTGAAAATTCAAAAGTTCAAATTCTGATTCAACCATTTACTTCATCTGATAGTTTCCCAGTTTCTGGTTAGGGCAATTATGGTTCCTTTTGGGAGAGCACAGTGAAGGAGGTACTTCAACTTTTATTTTGAAATTGCAAATCAAAAGAGAGAGTAGGGTAGTGGTGGTAACCTTGAGTTCATCCATGTTTTTCATTCTTTCCAGTCTCAGTTTCTTGCTTCTGCAGTACACTTGAAACAAAATTATATTGCTCTGAAAAAAGTTCACTCTTTTAAGTACAAAACTTCTTGCGTTGCTCGTACTGAATTAGCGCTTTCTCTAGTATACTTTATAGTCCTTAATAGATGCTTCTTTCAAGATAAAATCAGCTACAATTATTGAAGTGGTTAGTTTTATCATATTATCTGTTTCTTCTCCAGGATAGAACAAGAATTGAGAAAGCTTTCTGGGATCAAATTCAACTACTTGTGTTATCTGCAACATTTGACCAAATGAAACTCCTGTTTCTAGTGGCAGCCGTTGCAGATCTCTTTCTGTTATTACCGAATTTTCAACAGATTATTGCTGATCTTGATTCAGACAGGAGGGCTCTACTTGATTTTGCTGATGCTGTCCCACATCTCCGAAAGCTCAACTGGAATACTGACATTTCTACATGCTCTTCTTGGGTTGGCATAATTTGCAACAAGAATGGAACTAGAGTGCACGAAATCCATCTTCCCGGGATTGGGCTCTATGGATCATTCCCGGCCAAAACAATTGGAAAACTCGATGATCTTAGGGTCCTTAGCCTTCGATCCAACCATCTCATTGGAGGTCTTCCTTCTGATATCCTATCCATTCCTTCCCTCCAATCCATCTACCTTCAACACAATAACTTCTCTGGTGATGTCCCTCCTTCCCTCTCTCCTCGACTTAGTGTAGTTGATCTATCCTTCAACTCTTTTACCGGGGTGATTCCTTCCACAGTTAAGAACTTGAGGAGATTATCTACTTTAAATCTCCAGTTTAATTCATTCTCTGGAGAAGTCCCCAATCTTGACCTCCCAAGGCTGAAGAGTTTGAATTTGAGCCATAACTTGCTAAATGGCTCAATTCCATATTCCCTACAGAAGTTTCCGATTTCTTCATTCTTAGGAAACTTTCATTTATGTGGTTCACCACTAACTTCTTGCTCTACAATATCTCCATCCCATTCCCCTTCGATTTACAATTTTTCTCCTACAACTTCTGGAAGACATAATGCTTCTCACTCGAACAAACTTACTTCAGGAGTTATCATTGCCATTGTGATTGGTGGCTGTTTAATATTGCTTCTTCTAGTTTCGGTGATGTTCTTCTTCTGTCGGAAGAAGAAAGGTAGGGGCATTAGTGTGACAAAAGCTAAGGCCTCTAGTGGCGGAAAGAACGAAAATTTAAAGTCTGAGGATTTTGGAAGTGGAGTACAAGGAGCCGAAAAGAACAAGCTCGTATTCTTTGAAGGGTGCTCTTATAGCTTTGATCTCGAAGATTTGTTAAGGGCATCAGCCGAAGTACTTGGGAAGGGTAGTTATGGTACAGCTTACAAAGCTATTCTAGACGAGGCAACTATAGTAGTGGTGAAACGTCTAAGGGAAGTTGAGGTTGGAAAGAAGGAATTTGAACAGCATATGGAGATCGTGGATAGAATTGGTCGACACCCTAACATTGTGCCACTTCTTGCTTATTATTATTCCAAAGATGAAAAGCTTCTTGTATGGGAATACCAGCCTGCCGGCAGTTTGTCTGCAGCCTTGCACGGTATGATTTCCTCTTGTTTTTCCTTGGTATATTGAATTGTGTAGAGCTTAGTTATAGTGTTAACTATTCCCTTTTCTATGGAACGCCATTGATCCTACTCTACGTAAAAGGAGTTTGAGGAGGCAATATTTGTGTAGCGTGAGAGATAAATATATAGATCTTTGAGATCTTCCTCGTAAACTTCTTCTCGATTTTTGTGAAAAATCTGCGTTGTCGAGTAGACTTAGCTTTCACATCAAGAGGGAACAACTATAAATGTCTGTGTTTCCGCACGCGCATTTTGTTTATGTTTTTTCATTATTTCCCTCGGGTTTGGGATTAGATTTAACACATGATATTTTCCTTTAGTTATGATCTCCATTATCAATCAGAAACCAATTTCCTGCGTGTCCAGGTTCTTGTTTCTTACAGGGCAAAAGTATAATGGCCAATCTTTGCTTACATTTATTGCACCAGTAGAGATTTCCCCTTAACATATATTCTGTGTGATGAACCACAATAGGTAACAGAGGCACCGGGAGAAGTCCACTAGATTGGGACTCGAGGCTGAAGATTTCAATTGGAACAGCAAAGGGAATTGCCCATATCCATTCTGAAGGTGGTGCTAAATTCACTCATGGAAACATAAAGTCCTCAAACATTCTCCTCAACCCAGACCTTGATGGCCGTGTTTCTGATTTCGGCTTAAGCCCTCTGATGAATTATTACCCTATGAAATACCGAGGTGCTGGTTATCGAGCTCCAGAAGTGATTGAGACACGAAAAGTCACTCAAAAATCTGATGTCTACAGCTTCGGAGTAGTCTTACTTGAGATGCTCACTGGCAAATCTCCCATCCAATCTTCAGGCTACAATGATGTTGTTGATCTACCTAGGTGGGTGAGATCCGTTGTTCGGGAGGAATGGACAGCTGAAGTTTTCGACGAGGAGCTGACAAGGTACCCAAACATTGAAGAAGAGCTGGTGCAAATGCTTCAGATTGCTCTTGCTTGTGTGGCAAAAGTGCCAGATATGCGACCAAATATGGACGATGTAGTTAGATTGATTGAGGAAATTCGACAATCTGAAATCGAGAACAGGCTTTCGTCTGAGGACAATATGTCAAAGGGATCCAATGTGCAAACACCAGAATAATTTGAGCTTTTAGCTTACAATTTGATTCTTGAAGGAACTTCAAATATATGTATTCCATCCAAATCTTCCACCAATTCAGAGCCACTCTGCACATTAAGATTAGCCTTATGCTTCCAAGTTTTTGCCTCTTTTATCTTGATGCGATTTCCCTTTCATTTAAACCAGTATATGTTTTTTCTCTTTAGATCTTTTGGAACTTTGAACAAATCCATCTTTGTATAAAGAGTAATGTTATTTAACATCACTTGTGTTTAACACAATGTTAGCATTATTGACACTAAATTACATATTCAATTAAATGTAAGGAATTATGGCCTATTTAATAAGACATATAATATGCTGACACCTAGACTAATGTTTAAAAAGACCAGTGCTACATAACATTATTTTTGTATAAATTATAATTCAGAAGTCTCATTGAAAGTAAGATTCATGTGTCAAACTATCCAACTTTTCTAATGGATATTAAATAACCCGTCACAAGTCAGGCTTCAATATACCCTCGAAAGCAATTGCCTAAACCCAAAAATACACTATATAATTTATGAGTGGTGCGAACAATACTTTCAAAGAAAATGATGGTGAACACGTGTTGAAGTTCATCTCTTGGTGTGAAATCAACACATATTTTCTAATACGGAAAAAGTTAAAAGAGAGAAATAGACAACATGTTGTAGATAAATATAATAATAAATCGAATAGTTTTCAAATAAATCTTCATTTTTTTCTCACTTGTCTTGAGTACATGACCAAAAAACCCTATCTCAATGTCAACCAATCTCTTTACACGTAAGGGCACTTTTGGTAGTCCAGCATATTTCAAAAATTGGTTAACCAACGACAATGTAAACGGCTTTTATCCAATATTATCAAGATTTTCTGTAATTGTTCAAATCTCCGCATTTTCATCCATCTGGGTGTCTTTTCTCCCCCCACCCTCACCCCCTCCCCCAAAAATGTTGCATTATCGAAGGCTTCCACTTCACACGATCTTAAGGTAAATTTTTTTTTTTTTTTCAAATCCATTTCTTGATTAATAATATGATCTGCAAGATATTTAATTTTTTTGTTCAATTCGATCAAGGACGGATGAGATTAATTCTTGAATGTAGTTGAATTTTTTGTTCTCAATGAGAATTCCGCTTATCAGATCCCTTTCTTTCAAACCGAGAGAATAATTTTTAAGGGTTATTGTGAAGTTAGTTAAAGAATTACAGAAAACACGGTTGCAACGGGATGTTTTCTGATCAATATCAGTTGGATATCCGAAGCCCTTTTTGTTTTTCGTGCCTAGAGGATTGACTTATTTGTAATGATCCGATGACGATTTTCAAGTTGCTGCAATTCCCTTTTTCCTTGGGGGCGGCCAGGTGTTGGGGTGGAGGTTTGGTTGTCATTTTGCTTAAAAGGTGTAGTTGAGTCTTGATTCTTGATATTTATGCAATATTTGTAGCAGGGTTGTTGCTTAAAAGGCGTATTCTCCATTCTATTAGATTGCAAACAAGTTGTGGCAGGGTTGTCAGACTACAAGGTGTATTCGAGTCTTGATCTTTAGATTGCAAACAAGTTGTAGCAACAGGGCACATGTTCAATGAATTGCAGCAACTAAAAGTGTGAAGTTCGTCGATTTTAATACTGAATTATGAAGGTCTCCATAACCTGCACACAAAGAAATGCAGGGGAAGTGAGACTTGTTGATCTCTCGAAATTATGATGATGCACACAAATCTACCAATGAAGCACGAGTCCAGAATAGATTTCTCTCGTGCAAGAGTCCTTCCTTGGACTGCTACGAAAAACACCGTTGGATTTCAAAGTAGCACAATCTAAATGAAAATTTTCATCCAATTGAGCGCGTCTAGCATATTTTTTCACGGTAGCAGTCACTATAACTGACTCTGAAGTAGTAAATGAGACTTAATGCAGTTTGCAGCAAACATTGCAAACCAATATTACCGTGCACTTGCGTTAATTGGGATAATTAGGTGGAAGAAAAGATAACAAGATTAGACTTCCGGTTTTGTTGACTTGAGGGGATACAGAAAGGAATAGTTTTATTGAGTTAAATAGCTTCATGTGTTTATTTGATTTACCTTTCAATATTGTTTAATTCTTAATTGGCACTCATATGTAGAGGTGTCAAGACGGACGGGCCGGCCATGACCCGTGAAAATCGGCCCGTGAAAACCGGGACCGCGGGCCGACCCGTGACCCGCGGGTTTCGGTTCACGGGCCAAGGAGGTGTAACCCGCGGGTTTCGCGGGTTGCACCCCCACGGGCCGCGGTTAACCCGCGGCCCGTAAAAAAAATTGAAAAAAAAATAAAACAAAAATTAAAAAAAAAGAGGGGGAGAGAGCCAAACAAAAAAAATTGAAAAAATAAAAATAAAAAAATTCAAAAAAAAGGGGGGGAGAATTTAGTTGTGCAAGATGGTTTGAAATTAATAACACCACAAATAAGTATAATTAGAGAATCTATTAATTATATTTCTTGTTCAGATTCTAGACAACAAGAATTTGCAAAAAATTGTAAAAATCTTGGATTAAGAAGAAGATGAAGTGGATAAATTAGACATGCATTTTGATGTAGTTGTTATTTGTTTAAGTTAAATTTAAGTTTGCAAAGTTATAAATAATTCATGTAACGTTAAATTTGAATTCTATGTAAAAATTTCTTGATATAATTATGAATTTATCATTTTGTTCAATTCTTAGTTTACATTTAACAAAAAAAAATATTTTTTGCTATAAATATGAAAAATTCTATATTTTTATAATTTTATTTATACAATCATACGGGCCAAACCGGAACGAACCGCGACCCGCGCGACCCGTGACCCGCATGGGCTCGACCCGGATGGGTCAGCGGGCGGGCCTGGGTTGTAGTCCAAAATTGTGGGCCGACCCGTAACCGGCCCGGAACCCGCAGCGGGCGGGCTTTTTTTCACGCGGGCCGTTACCGGGCTCACATGTTGGCGGGCCGACCCGGCCCGGACCACCCGGATTGACACCTCTACTCATATGCCTGGAAATTACTCAAAATACATTCAGCAGATAACATGTTATCGAGTCTGTTTCATATCTATTTTTACATTATCATATGTTTGCAATCTGACTAAGCTGATGCATTTATACTTTTAGCTCGCAGCTGTAGTCCTTTCCCCATTGTTCAGCTGTACATAGGCGATGGGGCAATGCTGGACTAAGGTAATCAATGTTCAGACACCAGTCACATTGGACAATTATTTCGTTTTCTTTTATCTGTTCTTGAGATAACTGCCATAGGTACTGGTTTATTTAGGTTTGTTATGGTTCAAGAGTTTCTTTTGTTTACCTTTAAGTATAGATATTCTTGCTCTGGAACAATAGAACTTTCTTTTCCGGTAGATAATGAACTTATCATCGCAGTTTTGCACACAAAGTGATAATGTAAAGAGTACTACAGCAGAGCTCGGAGGTGAAAATGTTCACCTTATCACTACAATGGAGAAGTGGGAAGAAAAGAATTCCGAAGCAAGGAAGAAAGGCAAGATAGTAAGTTGCCTTTGCTTTATTCGACTATCATTCTAAACTTATTGCCGATCATGTAATTTCCTCCGAGTAGGCAACCACTGATTTGCTAGATTGCATTATGATTTCAAACACTGTCATTCCTATCCAGGGTCAGATTTTAGCTCATGCAACACATCACTTTCATCTGCACAGCATCAATCTGATGTGGTTTGTGTATTTTTGAAGAAGATATGTATCTCTACCTGCTAATGTGTGTGATTGTGTGTCAACTTGAATACTATTGTTTGGATTTTATTCAGTCATTTATCGATATTGATTTAGGAGTTGGCTTTAATCAGCAAAAAGCCATAAATTTGGAGCTTGCTACAAATTTTTGATATGAGAACTCATCTTCCTCATTTTTTCTCACTTCAGATGTTCTTTTTCTTATTTGTAATTTCCAACAGGTAGTGGTTAATTTCAGTACATCTTGGAGCAATCCTTGTAGAGAGATAGCACTATCTTACTCTGAGCTTGCCGATAAATATCCTTCAATTCTATTTCTAACAGTGGACGTTGATAAATTAGCAGTAAGTTCTCACTTTTTCTTTAAATGCGTATGAACTAGTCGATGTTATTTTTGCACCATATCTATTTCAAGAAAACACCTAACTCTTAGAAACGGAATATGTTGATCTATGAAAATGCTGTTCTGGTATGGTGTAGGAATTGAGTACCAAATGGGACATCAAAGCCACTCCATCCTTCTTTTTCCTGAGAGACGGACGACAACTGGACAAACTTGTGGGTTCCAACAAGGCAGAGCTCCAAAAGAAGATAATGGCCATTGCCGTGTCAAATTGAAGGTCCCTTGATTGAATCTTCCTGTTTTGGTTACTCTATGTGAACATTTATAAATTGTTTGGTAAAGTGGATTTGATAATCTTGGGCAGAATTATATAAGAAAAAAAAAGTTAAAAATATTGTTCATAGGGCTGTCCAACATTGTCTAGTAATGTACCAAATATGTCATTGAAGTAACAATAACGCGTGGAGCGTCATAGTTTTGTTACATCGTGTATTTTGATCTTTGATACTTCAAGAATGCGATGACTTAGCTCCCGTTTGGCATCCATTAATTTATAATATATTTTTCTGTATCTTCTTTTTAACAACACGTTCTCCAATAAAATAATATTACAAATAAATCAAAATATTTCTTTATTTTTTAACCATGCATTTTCCAAAAAAACAATATTCTAAAAATTATAACATTAAATAATGGGGCCCAAACGAGGGGCTTATTTTAGTGTACATTTATTTTCCTCTTTCTGTTTGAGCCCCATTTTTTTTTTTTTTTTGTCAAAAATACATTCTAGATTAGTGATTTGATAGAGAATGTATGATTAAGACATATGATGATGACAACAAAATGAACTTTTCTTCATCGGTAGATCCACGGGAAGAAATCCTTGGTGACTACCATAAGCCATGTTATTAGTGGTATATGCTTACCTTTCCTAATAGGTTCTACTAAAATCTCATCTCTCGTAGCAAGTTTCCAACTATCCAAGTTGTTCTCTTTTGATTTATCTTAAATCAACGTCACCCCCACTTGTCTTTGCATATTCTCATTTGTTATTATAACCATTTTGGTTACGATCATATATTCATCTTCACCTCTTTATTTCCAAATTCTGCAACATTCATCTTTAAAATGATTTGTCTGAAAAGAAAAATAGAATGTATGAAAGTAATGTTGGTGCGGGCTTTATGTATGTGCGGTGAAAGGGTTGTTAAATTATAGAACCGACAAGAACAAAGTTTAATCCGCAAAAGCGTGATTAAACATTATAATTATGGGGTTGAAAATGTAGTATGTAAACTACAAACGAAAAAATCAAAAAATAAAACCAAGAAGAAGAAGAAGAAAAGAATAATATGAGGCAAGTGAATTACACTCTTTTCTTAAGACAAAATTGCCCGCAACGGTGCTCATGGTTCACGGCACTTGTCTCCCAAGATACAACGGATTCAACTTGTGGTGGAAACACTTCAAACCACAAGTAAAACAAACTTTCGACGGTGTTTCTCTCTACAAGAAGAAAATGACTTTTGAATGGCTTTGTAAATGATTTTGCAAGAGATTTATGAAATGTGCAATGCAAGTATGATATGGGATTATGAATTGAATTAATAAAATCCAAACACATGGGATCTATATATAGTAGTTAGAAATGTTTGTCTTAAAAGACACAACAATATAAAAGGACACCCCTTTTGAAATTTATCTCTATACATGAAGAGACACGCCCATTGGAAAATAATCATGCCAAAAGTCACGATCTTTCATATGAAAAGACAAACATTTCCATCCAAATATTTTCTAGAATATTTCATAATATTTTATACGATTTTCCAACAATTCACGTATTTAAGCAACTAAAATTTGGTTTAATTTCTCATTCGTCAAATAATGAATTCCACTTAAATAATGATTAAAATTGGTCAAAACCAATTTTCTATATAAGATTCCAACAATCCCCCATGTAAATGAAAATTAAAGCAAATGACTATACAGACACTAATAGAAAGAAAACGAAAAAACATTACATCATGTAAGGTAGCTTCCGGCCTTGAACATTCCTTAGTGAAATACTATCAGATTTACTTGGCTAATTGGTGAATGCAATATTTTGAACCAATCAACCGTTGGTGTAAACCAAGACAACAGTACTCACACAATGTCTTCCCTAAACCGTTCATGGTTTTCATGACTTGGTTTACTTTGGCCCTAAACGACTCTTGAATTTCATAAGTGTTTAGAATATTTCAGCCTTTGAACAATTTTCATTGAGGCAGCCCCACCTCACACTTATATAGGTGACCTCCTATTAGGAGTGTTCTAACCTGCTCCACTTGACTTAATCAAGATATATGAATCATTAAAAGAGTATCTTAACATCTAATCATTCTGTAGAAAGCACTTTAATATCATAAGAATAAGTTAGCAAATAATTTTCTAACTGTTTTATTGAATCATCATAACTCAGTTGCCCCTTTGAACCAAGATCTTGGGATCTCCAGCCAATAAGGTAGGGTTACCATTACAAAGACCCTTACGTAGTAGGCTTTAATCTCATTCCTTTCGATAGGCAACGCACTTGATCTCTAGGCAAACCTTTCGTACGTGAATCTGCAATTTTCTCCTTTGATTTCACATAACCTATGGAGATGATGTCATTAGAGATTAGTTGTTTAATGTTATTATGATATGTCTAGATTTACCATTATACATGCTGCTTTGAACCCTTCCAATAGCCGATTGACTATACAATGTATGCTTATTGCAGGTATATGCTTGGGCTAACATGGAATATCTTCCAAAAAGTTATGAAGCCATACTGCTTCTTCTCCAACTTTATCTAAAGTAATGAACTCGGATTCCATCATTGATCAAGCTATACACATTTGCTTTGTCGATTTTTATGATATAGCAGCTCCACCAATGGTAAATACATAATCACTAGTAGCCTTGGAATCCTTTATGTTGGATATCCAATTCGCATCACAATATCTTGCAATACCACAGGATATTTTGAGAAGTGTAATCCGTAGGTTAAGGTATACTTCAAGTATCTAAGAACTCTTGTTAAAACCTTCCAATGATTATGGCTTGGATTACTTGTGAATCTACTAAGTTTATTCACAGCAAAGGCTATATCCGGTCGAGTGCAGTTCATAATATACATTAAATTGTCGATAATCTGTGAATACTTTAATTGTGACACACATTCACCCGTATTTTTGACTAAGTGTAAACTTGTGTCAATAGGAGTTTTCGTCCTCAAATATAATATGCTTCTTTAGTATACTCTCAATATAATGAGATTGGGAAAGTACTATTTATTCCAGTGTTCTAGAGTTCTTAATCCTTAGTATCATATCAGTCACACCCATATCTTTCATATCAAATTTCTTTGTTAGCATTTTTCTTGGTTTTTAGTAACATTTCGTGACTATTGCCCATTATCAACATGTCGTTTATATATAGACACAAAATCACATAGGCATTTGATGTATGTTTTATATATACACACGCATTTGTCACACTCGTTTATCTTAAATCCTTTTGACAACATCATTTTGTCAAACTTTTGGTGCTATTGTTTAGGAGCTTGTTTCAATCCATACAAGGATTTAACGAGTTTACAAACCTTGTGTTTGTGATTAGGAGAGAAGAACCCTTTGGGTTGTTCCATGTATATCTCCTCTTCTAACTCACTATTTAGGAATGCAGTTTTTATATCCATTTGATGAATCTCAAGGTTGTGTATTGCTGCAATTGCAATTAACAAACCAATCAAAGTGATTCTAGTTACGGGTGAGTAGGTATTAAAGAAGTCAAACCCTCTTTTTGCCTATATCATTTGACAACCAACCTAGCATTATATTTTTTAATAGATTCATCCGGTTTAAGCTTTTTCTTAAAAATCCATTTACACCCTAAAGGCTTATTTTCGGGATGTAAATCAACCAACTCCCAAGTATGATTTTGCATTATGGAATCTATCTCGCTATTGATAACTTCTTTCCAATGCGATGCTTCCGGTGTAGACATTGCTTCATCAAAAGCCTTTGGGTTATTTTCTACCATATAGGTTAGAAAATCTGGGCTAAATGTCGTAGATGTTTTAGACTTTTTACTGTGCCTTGGTTCTTCCTCATTTGAAGTACCACTTGCAGTATCATACGTTCTCTTATCTGAACTTGCACTTTCCTTTTCCTTACAAGGAAACACATTCTTGAAGAATAACGCATTTCTTGATTCAATTATGGTTCCATCATATACATCTTGAATTTTGGATTTATGTATAAGAAATCGATATGTACTACTATTATTGGCGTATCCAATAAATATGCAATCAATCATTTTGGGACCAATCTTCACTTGCTTGGGCTTAGGGATTTCAACATTAGCCAAACACCCCCACACTTTCAAGTATTGGTAGGAAAGAGGATGACATTTCCATAGTTCATATGGAGTTTCTTCCATTTTCTTGAGGGGTACCTTATTAAGAATACTATTTGTTGTTAAAATAGCTTCCTCCCACAATTTCTGAGGCAACCTCGAACTCAAAAACATAGCGTTCATTATTTCCTTAAGAGTACAATTTTTGCGTTCAGCAACACCATTAGATTGAGGAGAGTATGGTGTTGTTGTTTGATGAATAACTCCATATTCGGAATAGAATTCTTCAAATGGTGCCCCGTATTCCCTCATCTATCACTACGAATGTTCTTTATTCATTTACCAAGTTGAGTTTCAACTTCCGCCTTGTAATTCTTAAAGTCATCCAACTCCTCGTCTTTACTTCTTAAAAGAAAGACATAGCAGTACCTTGTACAATCATCAATGAAAGTAACAACGTAATTCTTACCACCTTTAATTTGAACATATTTCATATCACAAATATCACTATGTATTAGCTCTAAAGGTATAATGTTCCTTTCTACCGAGTGGAACGGTGTTTTGGCCAATTTTGCTTCAACACACGCTTCACGTTTATGATCTAGATCAATTTTGAGTGTCGGAATTAAACTTTGATTTATAAATTTGCGCATAGATTTGTAATTAACATGTCCTAGTCAATTATGCTACAAACAAGATAACTTAAGCATATAAATGGAATTTAAATTTTTATTCATGATGCTTTGCCTTGGTACAATAGTAAGAATGTTTATTTTGAACATTTCATCACACATGTATCCATTTCCTATATATATATATATCTCATTCTAAGTGTGTAGAAATTTATCGGATACAAATACAAGTTTAAAACCATTTTTTTAAGTAGAGACCCGGATACAAGGTTCTTTCGTATGTCTAGCACATGTAGGACATTGTTGAGGACGAGTTCTTTACCAGATGTCATCTTTAAAGTGACCTTCCCTTATTCTTCAACTTTGGAACTTGTAGAGTTTCCCATGAAGAGTTGTTCTCCATCAAATTCTTGATAGTTGGAGAACATTGCCTTATCTACTCACACATGATGGGTTGCACCAGTGTCAACCCACCATTCCCTTGAGTTTCCAATGTTGTTGGACTCAGAAACAACTGCAGATAGATTCGTCTCTTGCATCCTTTCAAAAATGGTGCCTCTTTCAACCATGTTGACTTGTGCATTCTTCTTCGATATTCGACATTTGCTTGAACGATGTCCAGCATTTCCATAGTTGTAGCAGTTCCCTTTGAACTTTTTGGCCTTCTTGGAGTTGTCTCTCCGCGGTGCCTAACCGAAGATCTTTTGCTTCTTGTTGACAACCTTCAAGTTGGTTTCAACAAAATTTGCTCCAAGTTGGACAATAGACCTTCTCTCGAGTTTCCTATTGTCTTCTTCGATCCTCAAGCGTCCAAGTTCATTTCTTACATTTATGAAGTCTTTCCACATATGAGGGAGTTTCTTGATGATGGCAGCGACTTGGAAAGATTCGCTCAATTCCATCTTCTCGGCATGGATGTCATGTAATAGAACTTGAAATTCTTGCACTTCACATATCACAGTTTTGGAATCCACCATCTTGTAATCTAAAAATCTGCCGACTATGAACTTCTTAGTTCGGGTATCCTCGATTTTGTATTTATTCTCCAATGAATCTCACAGTTCCTTGGCCGAGTTTTCAAACTATACACTCCATATAGTGTATTGTCTAATCCGTTCAGGATATAATTTTTACACAGAAAGTCTAAATGCTTCCATCCATCCAAAGCTATAATTGATTCACGATTATTGTCTCTTTCTTATACCGTTGGTGCAATCGCCTTTAGAAACTTTGTCAAGTTTAGAATTGTTAGATAAAACATCTTTTGTTGACATCTCTTGAAGTCCACGCCTCCAAACTTTTTCGATTTTTCCCCATATGGGATTGCAGTATTTTGAAATGGAGCCAATGGCGGAACCACATTGTTTGAACCATTTTGACTCAAAGTAGCCTCAATGGTAGTCATTTCCGTTACACAACAGAAGTTCAACACAGCAACAAAGAAGGGAATAGTTATAAATAAAATAACAAACTCAAATTAAAACTATAGATAAGATTATGTGATTGGATAGTTAGAATTTTCGATTTCACTTAGGTTATTTAATTCCAATTCATTCAACCATTTTTCATACGTACCAACGACCGAATTAACCTATTGTATTTAGTGATTTCTCTCAAGCAACACTAATCATATTCATAAACTCGGACTTACTATATCTCTATGTAAATTCACACACATATGAACACATTAATCTATAGGAATTCAATAAAGATCGCATAGTTTACAATTATCTCTTGATCTTTTATAATGTCTGTGTCAATTATTGCACGACCTAGAATTATATATCACATCTTGGTCTCAGTATTATCCCTAAATCAATTAATTATTGCGCAAACAATTAAAGCATTAAGCACTCAATAATTAATTAACAAGTATCAAAATGGCATAAAATCTTGAAATTAAACATATAATAAAAACATTAAGCTATATCATCCATCCTAACGATAAAAGTATTTAGGCACTCATAACGTTGAAATTAAACACTCAAAAGTGGAAAGATATCACCAAAAATTGACGGAACGTGAATAAAATCCAAATTACGTGTTGTCGGCCAATTTCCTTCAATTTCTGTGCCTCAATTATGCCGCCCACTATGCGTGTTGAATATAAATATATTTCAATTGCCTGCCTCCAATTCTTCCCTAGAAGCCACCGGTTTTTTTTCTCCTCTACGTGTGTATATATCTTCTCAACTTCTGCCTCTCTGTTGCGTGTGCATGTATATGTATAAATCAGAACCTTCCTTCCTTTGTTTTCCTTTGTTTAATATATATATCTCAAGGCAAATGGGTTTCTTTTCTAAACTTCAGCCCAACGTTCTCTTTGTCTATATATTTAAGGGAAAATTTCATAACTAAGAGATTAAATTTCACTCATTTCAAATTTAAAAGAGAAGGTTTAAAATTTCAAATTTCAAATTTTTTAAGGTTTAAAATTTCAAATCTCATATTTTTTTTGAAGTTTTTTAAATTAATTAATTAAACATATATTTTATCAATTAAATATATTAATGTCACAATTCTATATAATTTGGTCACAAATTCTATATAATTGGTCACATATTATTAATTTGTCACAAATCACAAATTTTACATGTCACAAATTATTTTACGATCACAATTCAAAATTTTATAGGTCACAATTTGTTCATCGATCACAAATAAAAAATTGAAATGTCACAAATTATTTTACGGTCACAATTCAAAAATTTTATATTCACAATTTGTTCATCGATCACAAATTATTTTATGGTCACAAATCAGAAATTTTATAGATCACAAATCATTTTACGGTCACAATTCAAAAATTTTATAAGTCACAATTTATTTATCGGTCACAAATAAAAAAATTTATATATCACAACTTATTCATCGATCACAAATAACAAATATTATAAATCACAACTTAGTAGACAGTCACAAATTATCATTATAGGTCACAAATTAACAATTTTTTAGGTCACATATTATTTTTTTGTCACAATTTATCTTTTTCATTGGTCACATATTATTTATTGGTCACATATTAACCAATTTAATGGTCACAAATGATCAAATAATATGTGACCACCACCAACCCCCAACTCGTGACCACCACCTCACCACTCTCTTCAGTAGTACCACTGCCATCGTCGTCGCCAGAACCACCATCACCACCACCTCCAGACAGCAACACCACCTCAAACAAATCAACACATCGTTGAAAACACCACCACATCCTCGCATCGATCCACCACCACCTCAACAAGCCCATTGCCACTAACATCTCAACACCACCACCACCACCACCGCCACCAACAAAACCACTGCACATAACCACAAAACAACCACTGTCTCATCTCACAGATTTACTTCACTTCTCGCGGATCTTACATACCACCACCACCACACGAACTTTCCAAACGCTGCCAAATCGCACCTCCAATCAGCCTCCAATCCCACCACAGATCCATCACCACGTTCAAAACGTACCACCACCGTACACTGCACCTCAAATAAATCAACACCACCGCCAACATCGCCACCAGAACCATTACCACCATCTCAAACAAATCGGCACATGGAAGAACGCCACACCAAATCCACCACTACCACCACCACCTTACCTCACCTCCACAGCACAGCCACCAAATTAGGACGCAGAGCATAGACACACCATCACCACGGCCAAATCCATCACCACCAACTCTAGATCCACCATCAGCAGTGCCCAATCCACCACCGTTACTAAAACCACCTAAACATCATCACACCATAAAAACCACCACCAACAACAAACAAAAATAACCAAATCTGGGGTGGTCTCAAAACCACGACGGCACAACGTCGCTGCGAGTGTGGTGGTTCTGATCGGTGACCCTTGCGTGGTGGCATAACTCATTCTGGTATCTCGCTAGGCTGCGCCATCTGTGGACGTGCTATATCACGACGGTGGTAAGAGGTTGGGCTGTCGGCAGAGAGGGAGGAAAAGGATGCACCGTCTGTAGAGATAGTATCTCGCGAGGCTCCGCCATCTGTAGAAGTGCTGTATCACGGCGATAGTACCAGGCTGGGCTGCCAGCAGAGATGGCGGCGCCGATGAGGATTGGTAGAGAGTGAGAACAGATTACGGTGAGAAGAAAGGAGAAGGTGGTGGTGGTGGTGGTGGTGGTGGAGGAATATTGAAAATGGTTGCTAGGGTTTGGGGAAAATTAATTAGGATTGGGATGAAAATTGTATAATTAATATTTAATTAAACATAAAATATCTGATTTTTGAAAAATGAAACTTATGATCTGATTTTTGAATATGGATCTTGAAAAGTATGGTTTTGTGTAATTTCCACTATATCTCAAGTCACCAAATTTTGTATTTGATTAGAAGTCCAAATTGAGGCCCAATTAATTTAATGCTTGCTTCCAAGTCCTTGTACTATGAATTTTTTCATTTGCCTGCTATTTTGCATTATTTTCTTCAATTTTTCATTAAACATAAAGTTTTACCTACAAAATACAATTTAACATAAATTGGGTAGAATTTAATTCAAAAGATAATAAACAAGTAACCATGCATCCATTCGTAGAAAGAAAAGGTGAAAGATTTCTTACATGCCCCTCCGCATCAAGAATAATATTTTCAGGTTTCAAATCTATGTGCATTATGCCTTTTGCATGGAGGTGAGTAACAGCAGAAACAATCTCGGCTGCATATATATGTGCCAAACATGTTAAAATACCTCAATGTAACATGGACATTCTTTATGATCACAAACAGCATATACTTGAATAGGCCTTGACAGTAGGGTTGAAAGAAAGGGTGACTCCCGTCAACAAAGTCAAGCATAAGGTACAATCTGTATTTAGTCTAGCCCAAAGAAATTCCTCAAAACATTAGCAAAATCAAAATACGTCAAACTAAAATAGACACTTAATTTAAACAAATCCAAAATTAAGGATGCCACAGCAGCAAATTTGGACTATGCACTCAATAAGAGCAAAAATGATGGTTATCAACAATTAGAAAAATGAATACCTGGAAGGAGTATCTTATCTTCACAATGAAGGGATGATCTATTTTTGTCTATATGTCCCTCTCTTCAAGGTTAATAAGAAATTTCCTTCATGTGAATTCTCTCCCTCCAAATTTGCAGAGCATATTCTCTACAATTAGGTATAAAAATCTTTATGTTATCAGAGCAATTTTAGCTTCCATCCATGGCAACCAATTCAGAGAACGAAATCGAAGGTTCGACTGAGAATGTTTCGCCGAATGCGAATCAAGGGGAAGATCTAATTGCTGCAGCTCAGCGTATGATCACAAATCCTTCAAGCCCCTATTATCTGCACTACAGAGATAACACATGTATGCACATTGTATCTGTTATTCTCTCTGATGAAAATTACTTGACATGGAGTCGTACGGTGGAAATGGCATTGAGTGTGAAGAATAAGGAAGGATTTATTGATGGTATTATACTGACACATCCCAAGGATTCACCTCTATTTTTTGCTTGGCGTAGATGTAATCACATTATTTCTTTTTGGATCATTATTTCGATTCCCAGGGAGTTATATCCTAGCGTTATGCACAAGGATTCAGCACGACAAATTTGGCTAGAATTAAAGGGTAGATACAGCCAAGGAAACGGACCTAGAATCTATCAGTTGAAGAAGTTGATTGTCTCGATCTCATAGGGGAATGGACCTATCAATGCATATTTCAACAAATTGAAAGGATTATGGGAAGAACTATCAAACTATAGGCTACAGATTCACAATTCATACTATGAGGAGGAACAAATTTTACAGTTTCTGATGGGATTGGATGATTGCTATTCTAATGTACGAAGTCAGATTTTGATGATGGAGCCCCTGCCTTCATTGAACAAAGTATTTGCAATTTTTCAACAGGATGAAAAGCAACGAGATGTACATCAAAGAATCAAAATAACGATGATGCAACTACTTTTGTAAGTAGACTGATGACTATTCTATTTGGAAGTAATCAAATATCTGCATTTGGAAGTCAAGGATTCAGGAAGGATAGGCCTAAATGTAGCTACTGTGGTATGCTTGGGCGCCAGCAAGGGAAGTGTTATAAGCTCCATGGCTATCCCCCAGGGCACAGATTGGCAAAAGACAAGGGGAATGAATTCGAATAAAGTGCTAACCAGGTTACTGCCTCTCAAAGTTTGTCAGATGTTTTTTTCAAAACTGACCATTAGGCTAAACAATGTCAACAGGTTCTTAGTATACTCAAGCCTCAAATTGAGACTCAACTATCCAATCAGGCTCAAGCTAATCTTGCCATGAGTCCTCTTGATAACATTCGAGTACCAGATGTTCCATCATTTTCAGGTAATAATTTTTGTTTGGCTGTCTCAGACATTGAAGATAAATGGATTATTGACACTGGAGCCACTGATCATATGGTGTGTTCCATTAGTTACCTAACCACCATAACAGCCATGATAAATGCAAGTGTAAAATTGCCAAATGGAGATAAGGCTCTAGTGACACACATAGGTACTGTGAGACTGTATGAAAAACTCACATTGACCAATGTCCTATGCACCCCTTCATTCAAATGCAATCTAATTTTTGTCTGTAAACTAATCATTTCTCATCATTGTTGTTTATCTTTCCTACATAACCATTGTTTTATTCAGAACCTATCTACATGGACAGTGATTGGAGTGGGGGAACTTAAGGCTGGGTTGTATCACTTCCACCTTAGCATCCACAATATTCACTCCACAAATTCTACTCCTCTTCAACTCAATTTCATTCATCTTGCTTCTGCTACTATTAATTATAATAAAGCTACAAACAATGGATGCATTTTCAGCTTTACTGCTACTGCTAGATTACCTATTAAACTGTAGCATTATAGGTTAGGGCATATCCCTCATGATAGGATTTCTCTTTTACATAAAGTTGTACCAGATATTGTATCGAACTCTGATTTTCATTGTAATATTTGTCCATGGCAAAACAACATCGTTTACCTTTCCCCAATAGTGTTCATATCTCTCACTCAACATTAGAACTCGTTCACACTGATATTTGGGGCCCCTATCAGGTTGAATCTCTATATAGATCAAGGTATTTCTTGACCTTTGTGGATGATTACAGCAGAACCACATGGACTTTCCTAATGAGAAACAAATCCCAAACTCAAAGCATTATCTAGAATTTTTATCATATGGTTGAAACTCAATTCCATACCAAAATAAAAATTAAGGTCTGACAATGGGATAGAATTTACCATGACTGATTTTTATAATTCCAAAGGTCTCATACACCAAGTCAGTTGCGTCGAAAGACCTCAACAAAATAGCATAGTGGAGCGTGTTCGCTTGAAAATATACCGCAAGTGCACGGGTCGCGTACAAGTAATAAAGTGGACTTTTTGAGTCCGGATTGTCGATCCCTCAAGGAATGTTACTTTAAATTACACGACTTTAATCAATTTATTCTAAAAATCAAATGAAATACACACAATTAACCATGAGATTTGAAAAGCGGTAAATAAACTAAAAATCTACAAAATAAGAAAAACACAAATACTTGGAAATTTCGGAGGAAGAACATTGTTGGGATTCGTGGTTTCGTTTAACTATCGCCTAATTAATTTCTCTATAAGACAATTAACGAATTATTTAATTCCGATATTAGATCCGATCTTCCAATTTTAGTTAATTACCTCTCTCGAGTGAAATTAACCATAATTGATTGGTTTAACCTACTATATCTTTATGTCGATTACAACCAAACAATCGCATTCAATCATTGTGAAAATAGCTCATTGGGTCACCTAGGGCTAATGGTATATCTATATCCATTACACAAATCTAGGGTTTCTACTATTTGGTCTAAAATGCACAAGCTTCTCTCGAACGATGTACAAATCACTAAATACAATCATCTATTGGCCATATAAATGAAAATGCATGGAAAAAAATAGTAGGAACACATGAAAATAAGCAACTTAAAATCAAAGGGCAAATATAGAAATTAATCAAGGTTAGGTCAAACTAATTCCACAAATCCCAACACAATCAATTAGCCCATTTTATATATATGATAACAAAGGAAAATATATATCCAATACATTACAAATATGAAAGAAAAATTGAGAAAAATCAAAGGTGTAGATAGAACTTTATTTGAAGCTTTGCTTGATTTCCCCCAAATCCTTCTTCACCACTTTGATGTATTTCCCTTTTCATGCTCTTGATTGCTCCAAAATATCAAGTAAAACAAAAGAAAAAGGAAGAGAAAAATGAAAGAAGAAAGAAAGAAGAAGGAAAACCCACAAGAGAGAAAACTCTCAAAAACTCTTTCTAGGGTTTGAGTTATGAGTTTTGATATTTAAATACTCCCAAAATCGAACACAAACAAAAACCCAAAATGCCCTCAAAATATCTGATTTTCGAGAATTTTTAACGCACAAGTGCGCGGGTGCGCACTCTTAGTGAAATCAAAAATTGCACATGAGGTCCTCAGGATAAATTGTATAGTTTGTCCCTCAACTTTTATGTTGTACATTTTGGTCCTCGGATTTGGATTTTCATTTCAATATTGCCCTCCATAAATTGCATCCCAATGTCCTCCAACATTCGGCACTTGTGCAACTTGGTCCCAAACTTCACATCTTTGTACATTTTTGGTCCTTTTTTTATTCTTTTGCCTTGTTCTCTTTCATTTTGGTGATTTTTACCTACAAACGCAATAATTACATAATTGTGAGTAGAAATTCGCTCATTTTTATCAATAATAAGTATATTTAAGTATTAAATAAGTGTGCAAAAACACACTTATTAGAGCGTAAGCATCAGCACTTACTAAACGTGGCCAGAGCCCTTAAGTTTCAATCTAAAGTTCCTGATAAGTTTTAGGGGAAATGTGTCATTATAGCCACCTACCTTATTAATCGAGTTCCCAGCTCTTCCTTGGCATACAAATCATCTTATGAAATCTTTTTTCCACTAAGCCAAGCCTGTCTATAATCATCTCCGGGTTTTTGGATCTCTGTGCTATGCTTCCACTCTTCAAAGAAATAGACACAAATTCGATCCTCGTGTCGTCCCTTGCTTTTTCATTGGTTATCCACCAAATATAAAGGGGTATAAACTGTATAACTTACTTACACATGATGTCTTTGTTTCCAAGGATGTTATATTCCATGAAAATCTATTTCCTTTCGGTGATCCTACTTTCTTAAATGCTCTTGGGTGTTCTAATGCCACTTCCAATTCATCATCGCATCTTCCTCTCTTGCCTACTTCTTCATTCCTTTTTCCAGAACCCCAAACTTATGTTCATTCATCCACATCATACCCTCACACTCAGGTGCCATCAGGAGGATTCCATAATTTCCCTTCTCAGGCTCCTTTAATCTCTTCCCCTGCACCTTCATTTATCTCTCATCCACCTCCTCCTCCTTCACATATTCCTTCCAACTTTCCTCCCAGATCTACTAGACCAAGAAAGCCAACTAGCTACCTTTAGCAATTTCACTGCAACCTTGCCACTAAACTATCTTCCAGTCCATGTCAAACAGCTTGTACATCATATCCCCTATTTACTAGTTTAGGTTATGATTCACTTTCACCATATCACAAGGCCTATGTGTTGTCACTTTCCACAACTTCTGAACCAAGAAACTTCTTAGAGGCTTCCCAATCTCCAGCTTGGTGCCAGGCCATGGATGCTGAGTGTCAGGCCATGGATGTTAAGTGTCAAGCCATGGTTGCTAACAACACATAGACCATTACTCAATTGCCTACCCAGATCACAAGGCCTATGTGTTCTCACTTTCTACAACTTCTGAACCAAGAAATTCTTGGAGGCTTCTCAATCTCCAGCTTGGTGTCAGGCCATGGATGCTGAGTATCAGGCCTTAGTTACTAACAACACATGGACCATTGCTCAATTGCCTGCCAATAAAAAACCCGTTGACTGCAAGTGCGTTTCTAAGGTCAAGCTTAATCAGGATGGGACTGAGGAAATGAATAAGACTGGACTAGTGGCAAAGGGATTTACTCAACAATCAGGACTGGATTATCAAGAAACATTTTCTCCCTTAGCCAAGTTAACTTCAGTGAAAGCTCTCCTGGCAGTGGCTGCCATCTAAAATTGGCATCTTCATCAACTAGACATCAACAATACCTTTCTTCATGGTGACCTTGAAGAAGAAGTGTATATGAGATTACCACCGGGTTATGAGCAGCAGGGAGAGGATGGTGTATAGTTGGTTTGTAAACTCAACAAATCTATCTATGGCCTCAAACAGGCTTCGAGGCAATGGAACATAAACTATCTTTATTCATCATCTCCCAGGGATTTATTCAATCTAGGTCAGATTACTCATTGTTCAGTAGAAGGATTGGCTGCTCATACATTGCGATCCTTATTTATGTTGATGAGATTATAATAGGAGGGAATGATTTGGTGTACATTGAGCATTTTAAAAGGTATCTTGATAATCAATTCAAACTGAAGGACTTAGGGATCTTAAAGTATTTTCGAGGACTTGAAGTAGCAAGATGCCCTAAAAGAATTGATGTGTGCCAGCACAAATACGCATTGGAAGTGCTTGAGGATGCTGGATATTTGGGCTCAAAGCCTGCAAAATGTCCCATGTTGCAGAACATAACGCCGACTAAGGATGAAGGGGAGTTAATTGATGATCCAAGAATGTATAGGAGGTTAATTGGCATATTAATGTACTTAACTATTACAATGCTAGATTTGTCCTTTGCAGTATAAGTTTTTTTAAGTCAATACCTTGAGTCCCCTAGAAAGCCTCATCTGGATGTTGTACATCACGTACTCAAATATGTGAAAGGAACACCAGAACAAGGTCTATATTTTGCAGCAGATTCTAGCCTTGAACTTAGAGGCTTTTGTGATGCAGATTGGGCCTCTTGTGCAGATAACAGAAGATCAGTCACAGGTTTCTGCATGTTCCTTAGAAATTCCTTGATATCTTGGCGTTCGAAGAAACAACATACCATTTCGAGGTCCTCAGCTGAAGCGGTAGGGCTATGGTTGCAGTGGTCTATGAGATAATTTGGCTCAATAAAGTGCTGGCAGATTTGGGAGTGGACCATCCTAAGGCAGCTCTTCTATTTTGTGATAACCAGGCAACATTACACATAGCGAGTAACCATGTCTTCCATGAAAGAACGAAGCACATAGAGTTAGATTGCCATCTGGTAAGGGAGAAGGTGCAATCAAGTGACATAAAAACCATGCACTTGTCCACAAAGAATCAATTAGCAGACCTACTGACGAAAGCATTAGCAGGAGCCAAGTTTAAGACCTTATGACCAAGATGGGTATCTTGAACATCCACTTGCTATCTTGAGGGGGAGTTTTGCGGTGCATAGAAGCTGACATATTTATTTACTTAGCCAAGCCTCAGTTAGAAGTTAGTTAAAGTTGTTAGAGATGCTAAGCTGTCAAAATACAACTGGCTAATAGCTTGCAAATGATTGTGTGTATATATATTCTCATAAGTACTCTTCAAGGATTATAAGAAAATTTTCCTTCATGTGAGTTCTCTCCCTCCAAATCTGCAGAGCATATTCTCTGCAATTAGGTATAAGAATATTCAAAAATTCAAAGTCTTCAAGCCCTACTGTCTTCTCTGAACTGTTATCAACTTGATGAATAGACTTCTTTGAAACAACTATCTCAATAGCAATTCAGGAAATTTCTCTAGAGCCTCTCCGTCGACTTCGCCAATAAGTTCAAGTAGATCTTCTCTGCCATGCAATGTGAGCTACTTATTGAGATTTAACATTTGGCTTAAACAAGATGTTGGAACCACATAGGAATGTGAAAGGCTATAAATCACATTGTATTCATCGTAAATGTTGAATAAGGTGCTCCAAACTTCACGAAATTCGGGCTCAGTATGTTTAATCGATCACCACAATTACCCAACCTAATCACAAACCAATTTCCCAAACTGTTGCTACAGGTTCTGCCCACAAAAAGGACTGAATATGGAGGATATAATAGCCATAAAGGTTGGAGAAAGAAGAGAAACAAAAGCACAAAGCAGTGGCACGAAGCCAGGCAGAGAGCACGAAGCCAAGCTGCCCTTTTTCTTCTCAAACACGGCTATTAACTTTTTTTTCACTCAATTAGCAACAGTAATAGGTCAATATATATATATATAGGGTTGGGTCTAGGCTTTTAGGGTTAGAACATAATTAGGCCCAATAGGAAATAAGTGGGTTGTCAACCAGATAAAAGTCATCCAAGTTTTGGGTTGGACCATAAGCAGCACTAATTAAATTAGGTTGCTTCAAATGGCCCAAGTGGATTATATGATTGGTTTAGACAATTGTGGTCTCGATATACATTCAATCATTTGATCGATGCCGACTGAAATAAATAATACTTACATCATCGTCTGAGAGGTCGTTTGACAACAATTTGCCTAACAAACCTCCACATTGGTGTCAAAGGACCTGCAAAGAAAATTATTATACATTAGTAATAATCCAGAAAGAGAGAACCAAACATGGGCTAAGTGGGATTAGTTCTTTAATCGGTGGAGGAGGAAGGAGAAAGAAAGAGATTTTTTTTTTAAGAATTTATTTGAGACTCGTTTTTACTTTTTAAAAAAATTGTGAGTATGGTTGCAATTTATGCTTTAATTTTCTTTTCTTTTTGTTTTAGTTAAATAGGAATGTATATTCATCATTTCACGTTTTTTTTTTTTAAATTAAATGGAAATGGATATAAATGATGATTTTCGCAATGAAATGTGTAAATATGGGTGAAAATGCAAAAAAGAAAAAAAAAAGATTAAGATGTTTTGCACAATGAACTTTAAGCGTAGAAACGTTTTGTGCTAATAACCCTTTTCAAATATAATGAAAAAATATTTATTTTGACAATAAATTATGGAAACTTTCAAAATCATCTAATTTTGGCGAAAAATATTTATATTTTTCCACTTGTGTTGTAAGTAAAAATTTTGAAGTGTAGATGCAGTAAGTGAATAGAAAATAGTTTTTGGACGATTATTACCCTACTACAATTTAATTATTTCAATGATATCTTACTTTTCGTTTTTAAAATGTATTTAATTTACCAATTATAATAAATTTTACAAAATTCTTGTTCATGCATGTATTCCTTATATTGATTCTCAATTAATTAACATTCGTATTTATTTAATTAATATTAATTAGAATTTTATATTCACATTCATGTCCATATTTTTAACTCTCAATTAATTAACATTCACATTCATTTAATTAATATTAATTAGAATTTTTACAATCAATAATGCAATTCATTATTCATATCTATGTATGCTAATTAGCATCCAATTTCACTTAATTAAAAATTAAATTATATTCATTTAATATAAATGATTTAACATTCACTATCACATGTATGATATATATTCATTGGTATTACTTCTAAATTAATTAACATTAACTTATGTATCGTATTTGTCATTCATTTTCATTTATGTATTTAGGCACCGTTTGGTAACCATTATTCTAGAAAAAAATGTATTCTTTGTGTCAAATCACACCTTTTTTGTGGTTGAAAATGAAGAAAAAGTTATTGATGTGATGGAAAATATTATTTTATTGATGAATGTGTGGTTGAAAATTAGTAGAAAAATGAGAATGAAAAAAAGAATGAATACCAAACAGAGGCTTAGTTGTAATTATAATACTCACATTCAAACATTTCACTATTTATGTGCATGTGCATTAATTGACATTTATTTTTAGGGAATTGCATTTCTTTCATATTTAAATCAAAGGGGTAAATAAAATGTCAAATATTACTTTCACGAGACTTATAAAGCATTTTAGAATAACGTGCAACGCACGTTCAATTCTAACTAGTTATTCTAAAAGTTAGGAGTTTCTTTCAAATAAATAATTTATTTATTTTCAACTTTGTCAAAAATATAAATATTTTGTAATGAAACTTTTCAAATAATTTTAAGAACCCACATTCATGGAGTGATTCAATCTTAACTGCTTGTTTGGTTTCATTATAATTTACTTATAATTTGAGATAAAAGTCAAACATTAATTTTACCACACAATTCTAAAGACATGTTACTCGTTTCTTTATAATCAAATTATAATTTTACCAAAACGTACTCTAAATGTAGTTATGAATTGAACAGAATCAAAACAATAATTCATGTAATCTGATCCAAGTTGAGCAAGAGCATCCACTTTCTCAAGTGCAAGAATCCCTCTGTAATATCTTATCAACCGGAACTCAGTCCCTTACCATGAGACATTGAGACGTAGTCGTTCACTCCGTCTTCACGTTATTCGAATTTGTGTTTAATTTTCTCCGTTCGGCCTAATTGCATCCGGCAGAAATTGCAGCCTTAACAAGCAAACCAAACAGAGAAAACGGTGCGGAGAAAAATGGGCTGTGATCACTTTCCAAAACGTAAACTTCCGATGGTGGCCATCTCTTGATCATTGCATCTTGTTGCTCAGGTTTCATGACATTATCCTGGGTTGTTTTGATGTATATACGAGGAACCTTCTCTGTGTTCTCCCCCTCTTTAAATTGTGCACTTGTCAATGCTTGAATTGGGCCCGGCCGAAAAAGCATGGCTGCTAGTGTCGAATCCTGAATGTTCATATGGACCATGTTAAGGGAAATTACAAAAAATCAGGTGTTTAAAGATTGCTTTTTAAAAATCAGGTGCAAAGTTTATTTATTCAAAAATCAGGTATTAAAACCCTACCCATAATCCCAAACAAAACCTAAATCATTTTTCTTCTATTCCTCCTCCTCTTCGATTCTCGTGTCTCTCTCTCTATCCTTTTCCTTGCCACCGTCGCCATTGAGGAGCGCCCACTACCGACGAGTCGAGCAGCGGCGTCGCCACTACTGTCCAACCTCGCGCAGATCTCCTTCACCGTCGCGAGACAGCCCAGCTGCGCGCATATCTCTCTAATTTCTTAAAAGAACTGTGTGAGTGGAAATGGCAGATCAATATTGATGGCCGATTTAAGGCAATGCGTCAACGGCAGGGCTTTGTTCCCACTCTGGTTTCATTCCTGTGCATCAATTTGTGGTGGTGTGTATGCGATTTGCTGTTGCTCGAAGATATTTAAAGCGACGGGGTGGTTTTCATGCTGATGTGGTTGTCAGTGGAGGTGGTTGTGGCGGTGGCGGTGGCGGAGATGGAGATGGAGGTCGAGGTCGAGGTCGAGGTGGCGGCGGAGGTGGTGGTGTGGGCTATGGGCGCGTTTCTGTTGGAGATGTTTGGCATTTGTGACCTATAAAATAGGTAATATGCAATTGATTGGTGGTGGAGGTGGTTGTTGTTCACGAAAATATGTTTCGAATAAAACCACCGCAAGTGTACGGTTCGTTGACAAGTAATAAAGTGGAAATCCTAAAATTTCGAGTATCGTTCCCACGAGGATTGATTTAACTTGAATTCTATTATTGCGACCTTAACCGAATCTATTAACTCAATATGATTATTTTTGTGACTTTATGATGAAACTATGACTAATCTATAAATTAAACTAAAATTGTGAATCAAATGCAAAAGTAATGTTTGAATGCGAAAGTTTTGAGAAATCAATGTATGAAAAGCGTACTAGGATCCCGAATCACCAAGCAAAATTCACTCTTGACCCCTATTTCACAACTTGACAACACGATGAATCGTTTGAAGAATCAATGTTTCTAACCTATCCAACAATCTCTTTCGAGTAGAATTGAACCTATCCTAGTATACCATTTGACTATATTTCTATGACAAATGCAATACACAAGCATGCATGAAGTTTTGTAAACACTTAGAGACTCACGTAATGCATATCGGTATATTTCTATCCTCTATGAACAAAACGATGATTTATACCTTGTTGAATTTATTTCCCTTCTTTCGAATGCATGAAATAAATCACCTAAACTCACATCATTATCGTCGACTATAATCACGGAGACAATAAGCGTATATAAATCATTCAAAACAATCAAAGTGCTTAATTGTCAAATTGCAAAATAGGAATTAAAAGATCATAATGCGAGGTTCATCGTTCACCTAGTACATGAAAAGTCTAGCCTAACATGGATAAAAGAAAAGAACAATAAAAATAATGAAAAGAAAACATCACCAAAATCTTGAATTAAATCTTGAAATCTTGAAACTTGAAGTGTAAATCCTTGTTCTTGCCTTCTTGTAAGCTCTCCAAGGTGTTTTTCTCTCAAAAGTGGCGTAGCCCCCTTTCTTTGGACGAGTTTAGGGTTAAATAAGTGCCCTAGATCCCTTTCCATAAGAGTTTTAGCGAGAAAAGGAAACCAGAAAATCGGGCCAAAATTTATACCATGCGGCCGCATGGTTATTTTTCATACGGCTGCATGGAACAAAAATTCTTCATGAATTTCATCCCTGAATCCTTCCTTGCGGCCGCAAGGAAATTACACCATGCGGCTGCATGGTGTATTTTAGTTTTGAAATCTTCATTTTAGTCCTTGAACTTCCGTTTTCTCTTGTTTTGACATCTTTTGTTCATTCTTTCCCTCAAATCATCCCGTGACATCCTCAATTTGTGATTAAACTCGTATCCTCTCTTGAGTTGTCCTCGGGTCATCTTTTGGTTATTTGCATTTTGGTCCCTGAACTTTCATTCTCTTCCATTTTGGTTCTTTTTCGTACGTTTTCGCACACTTTTCATTCCATCCATCAATGTAGTCCTACAAACGCAAATTATATCGAATTAAGCCACATTTCAACATATTTATCGACAATAGTCCATGTTTTGTGGCCTAAATAAGTGCACAAAACGCCCTTATCAGTTGTCAGTGGCTTTGTTGGTGTTGTTGTGGCGGTGGCGGAGTGGTGAGGGTGGTCGAAAGTAGCCATAGTGGTAGTGGCGGTAGTCTGTGACCAAATGTTTGGTAATCTGTAACCAAATGTTTGGTAATTTGTGACAAATTACTCAACTATGACCTAAAAGTTTAATAATATGTGACTCAAAAATAATCTGTGACAAACTAATTTATAGCCTGTTTGGTAAAACTTCTCATTTTCTACAGTAAATCAATTCTCATTTTCAACCACACATTCTTCAATAAAATAATATTTTCCATCACATCAATACTTTTTTCTTCTTTTTCAACCACACATTTCACATCATATCACTATTCAAAAATCAATTTTTCTCCTAAAAATCCCTACCAAACACACTCTTAAAAATCTTTGACCTCGAAATAATTTGTGAAGTACAAAATTTTTGATATGTGACCTCGAAATAATATGTGATCAATTAATTTTAAAATATGTGACATGTGACCTATAATTATGTATATGTGACCATTAATTATATAACTGTGATTTTATTATATTTAATTAATAAATATTTTTAATTAATTAACTAAAATCGATTTTTGCATTAGTCAAACTTAAAACCTGATTTTTGAATTGTGTATAGTTAATTCTTGACTTTTGAACTCTTCCCCCATGTTAATGTCGGTTGTAGGAGACCGGTCATGTTGCAATCGGGCCAATGAAAGTGTAGTTAGAGTCGAAAATTATAATCGATAGGGACAAAAGAATTACCTCTCGAGGTGACAATTGGTAAATGATTTTCCTTTGCAATTCTCTCTTGAAAATCAGAGTGGTTGGAGGATGATCCTGCCCTAATCCAAAGCCCACGTCGTAAACATCACCAAATTCTCCGAACTCCGATAGATCTGGTGCTCCCTGTAAAATATCAAAAGCCCTCAAAAAAAATTGAGTAAACCATGACATAGAACAAAGTTCGGTGAGTAATCCGTGACATATAGCAAAGTTCGATGAGTAATCCGCAACATAGAGCAAAGTTCGGTGAGTAATCCACTTGCACACATGGCATTGACGTGGAATTTAACGTGCCACGTCATCTTTCCATTAGCCGCGTGGACAACGTTACTAACGGTTTTGATCCAGTGGTCAACGGAGTGGGACGATTTAAAGTTGAGTGGCCAGTGGGATAAGTTTTAAAGGTGAGTCGGTAAACCGTGACATATATGAAAGTTCAGTGGCTAATGAAACAATTAACTCCCTCCTGCACTATGTCCTACTAATATTACATGTATCCATAAATAGACTTAGAGCTTGTTTGGGAAGGATTAAAATCGGATTAAAATTGAAAAATTAGCCGTTATTGTTGACTTTTATTAGACGGGTGGGACCCAATAACGACTATATTTTCAATTTTAATTGAATTAAAATCACTCACAAACAAGCCCTTAATTTTTAGTTAAATGAATACGTCCGACTCCTTTCTAACCGCTAAACTATAAAGAGAGAATGAAACCTTTTCATTGTCGTCTAAGGATGACAAGAAGTCGATGAGCGGCTTGTTGTAGTCTTCAAATGAAAGAATGGTGTTGGGATTGGTTTGATCGATGCCGGCACCTTTGAGGTCGATACATGTAACTCGATAGTTGGAATTCTCCATTAGGCATCTGATTTTGTACCAGCACCAACCTCCTCCTCCAATTCCATGTACCAGAACAAAGTGTGCTTTATTCAATCTCCTCTTTCATCGCCACTTCTCCTGCAAACTCCTCCCATCCTCTCTCTCTCTCTCTCTCTCTCTCTCTCTCTCTGTTATAGTTGGAATATTCTTGGATTTTGGTTTTATAGTTGTAGTCCAATATATCATAATTAGCCCCCGTTTCGTACAGTCAAAAAAATTGATTAAAATTTAAATCAAAATCAATAATTAATTTTAACCACACATTTCATAGGATTCATACTTTTTCAATTACACACTTCATCAACTTTTATCAAAATTAGCTAAAAGTCTAATTTTAATCGTTACCAAACAGGAGCTTAATTTAAACTAAATAGCAATACTCACAATAAATATAGATACAAATAGATACGACTTCACCTACTTAAATATGTATTCTTGTTAGGGAAATTGGCACTCTTCATTCCCAATCTTTGCCATCCATTATTAAACATGTACTGTTACACACAAATGGTGATGTGGAAGGGCACATTCCCACGTAATTGAACTTCCAAGTTCCTGCAGGTGATGGCCTTGAAAGCATTTCTATGAGATTTTTTGAATCAAAAGTTGTAGCTGCATTCTTGTATGATAGAGTACTAGCTAGATAAAATCACACGACTCAAGAAGAACATCGTGTGAAACATTTGTCCATTGTAATCCTACATGTTTAGTCCATGTTTGGTTTAACTTTAAAAAGGTGATAAAATTTTAAGTCAATGCCAATAATTAATTTTAATCATATATTTTATGGAATATTGAACTTTTCAACCACAGATTTTATCTACTTTTATCAAAATTTATTAAAAATCTTATTTTTAACTAAATCAAATAGCAGCTTTATTTATCCCATGTTGATTTTAATTTAAGTTAAAATCAACAATTAATTTTAATCACATATTTCATAGAATTCACAGCTTTTCAACTATATATTTCATCACTTTTATCAAAATCTATTAAAAATTTGATTTTAATATCCACCAAACAGCGGCTTAATATACAAAACATGCAGAAGCATTAATTTATGATTGTTATCCCTTAGTAGGAAAATATAATGTGGGGTGGCTTTCTTGTCTTATGTATGATTTAATAATAAAAACATAGTTTTCAACCTTTTCGATATTATGTGCTCGTTTAGTAAAGATTAAAATTCAATTAAAATTGAAAATATAGACGTTATTGAGTCTCACTCGTCTAATAAAAGTCAACAATAACGACTAGTTTTTCAATTTTAATCCGATTTTAATCTCTACCGAACACGCCCTATTTCTTTATTAAAATACTAATCAATTAAAAATGTTGATTTGTTTACCACGTATTTGCGGGCCGGCGGCACGTTATTTTCTTGGTTAGCTGTCATTTTTCAAAGAAGAATATTATTGCTAGCTGTTTTCAATAACCTCTGCTTACTACCAGTGGGAAGAAGCTGATCGAAAAAAGGATAATATGTTTTGACACAACTTATAAAAAAAGTAGTATTATTTCTAATAGTCAAGAATTTTAAGATAAAGTAATTTAATATAATATCGTTGACATAAATTTTGTATATTAAATCTTATCAACGTTTTATCATTAAAACTTTTACGTGTCAAATATGTAATAGATGAGTTATGCGAAGACTAAAGACCCATTTTGTATTAATTTGTAGGGTACTAGTTGAGATTATTAAAAAAATTAAATATCAAAATTTTCATTATTTTGTAATGAAAAAGCATATTGTTGTATAAGATATTGCATGCTAAAAATATGGTTCAATGTAGTGATGGCAAAAAATTCCGTCCCGACGGGTTGGCGGGGCGGGGATCGCCGCCCCGTCTCGGGTCTCGGGCCGAATATGCCCTGCCACGAACCCGCCCAATAAAGAATAAAAAAAAAAAATTGTTTTGGACATTGTTTGTTTCGAGTGCTTGTTTTGGATATTGATTTAATTAGTTTGAGCATTATTTGCTTTGAATTTTAAAATTTTGAATTTGTATTTTAATTGAAATTTTTTTTTTTTTAAAGGGACAGGAAACGGGGCGGGGGTGCCCTGCCCCGAACCCGAACCCGCCCCATTGCCATCTCTAGTTCAATGATTTGAGCATCTAATACTTTTGCTTTTAATGCACGTGCAGATTACTATGCAGTAATGGTGAATTATTAGAAAGAGAACGATGCTATACGGATAGAGCCATGCAGGCCCTATACGTGGGACATCGGCCCTGTACATGTAGCATTTTTGTTAGAAAGATTTCCAATTGATTATAAATCCCTTATTACTTTTGCATTGCAGTATTAAGTAATGATACAACATTTGCCATACAATATGTACGTATATAGATGGCAAAGGAAAATTTGTTGACGTAACACGTTGATATTTAGCCTCTATTTGATGGTCATTATTTTCAAAAAATGATGTTTTGAATAGTGAATTTTTAAAAAATGTGTGGGTAAAAAATAAGAAAAAGTTCTGGATTTATGTGAAAAAAATTTATTGTGTGAATGTGTGGTTAAAAATGAATATGAAAATTAAAAAGCTCTGTTTCTACACAGGAGCTTAAATGAATCGTTCTAATTAATTTTGTCTTCAACGTGCCTTTTCATTTACGAATCAAACTTTGTTCTCATTAGAACTTTACATAAATGAGTTAGAGAGAGTTGAATACAAGATTTTTAGCTTAATTTGAAAATTTAAGATGCTTAAGAATAATTTTATTCCATTACATTGTCTTTAAAATGCCAAAATTAATTTTTAAATCGTCTTCATAATACAAACTTAAGCACTCAGTTTATAACCAGTTCACAGTCATCTCTAAAGAGATTGCAGGCCTCAATTTTTATTTTTTATACCACAGTTCATAAAAACAAATTATTATTCTCTTATAGTGATACGAATGATTGCTATCAACTATTTACATTTTTGTATATTTAAGCAAAGGATGATGAGATACAAATGAGTTTTTGTAACCCTTCAGTCCTTAGCCAAATTTCTTATTATTGAGAGAAATAAAATGTTGGATTTACCCGTATATGCGGTTGTTTTATTGCATAAATAATTTTAAAATTTAGTAGCTACTTACAAAGTAATGATAACTTATAAGTGGAAATTTGGGGAGATGATAAGTAAGAGTGAATGAAAAATGAGGGGCATAGAAAGGGAAAGGATCTTGTTTCCCTTTGAGCACGCAAATCTATTGGGTACAAAAGTTGGAAAAGAAGCCATGTGGTTGTGGGGATAATGCACGTTACATGTTACATGTTTTGTTTGGGGATAGAGAAGTGGACCGGCCACGCTGAGTTGTCTTCGTTAGTGCGAGACAGTGGAAATTAAAGGCTCCTAACGTGGAACCAAACTCACCAACTGCAAGAGAAAATATGTTGGGACTAAACATCAAATTTGCTTTATGGACTTCCCGAAAACAAGCCGTAAATATTGTGATCCAAATTTATTTATTTATTTCGAAGAAGGTGTAAAAGAAGCCAAAAAGTGAGAATTATCCCGAAACCAGTTCCTAGGCATCATTGGAGGCGCCTTCATTGCCGCTCGCCTGCGTATATATTCAGGAAAATATTGTTTCCTTATTTTTTGACTTTTTTTTTATCCTCTTTCTAACTATAATATATTATCTTGAGTCTTATATATACTCCACGAAATTTTTGACTTTCATATGACTTTGTGTGAATCCTAGAAAGTTAGACAATAATATAAACACAATATTATTGTATTTTTATCCATATTAATAAATTTTCTATTCATCTGACCAATTTCTTGTGTTTTGTGATTATTATTTCAAATTGTGCCATATATTATCGTCCTTAATTCCTAACAAGTGATACCAAAGTTTAATGTTTGATTTGTTCGAGGTTTTGTTATTGTGATAGCAATCATGAAATATGATATTTCGCTTTTGGATCGCAGCACTAGATTTTCGTTGTGCCAGATAAAAGATATGAGCAGTGCTCGCTCAGATAGTTTTGAACGACGCTTTGTTCGGATTTGACAATATGCTCTCAAATTAGTCGAAAGTGGATAAACAATGTAAATATCGAAAAGCCCTATCACAGATTCATCTTCATCTTTCAAATTATATTTTCAAGACGTTTTGAAAGAGAACCGCAATTGCATTATGGTTGAAGTTAGAGCAATTCTACGTGACCAGGAGTCTAACTAAGGCCCTGTTTGGGAGATATTTTGATTTTTCTACAGTAAATCAATTCTCATTTTCAACCACACATTCTTCAATAAAATAATATTTTTCATCACATCAATAATTTTTTCTTCTTTTTCAATCACACATTTCCCATCATATCACTATTCAAAATCAATTCTTCCACCAAAAATCTCTCACAAACAAGCTCTAACAAATTGTATCTAAAACGGCGTTTGTATTCTCACCGTATGACAAATTGTACATCTGGTCGAGTCCATAATCATCCACTAATAAAACATTTATCATATAAAAACTTTCTTATATTATATGCAATCATGTTTCACGTTTCTAGCAATTAAGGTCATCTAAACTAATTTTAAACAAATTGATCGGAACAATTAAATAATTAATTAATCAATTAATTTGATTTGTCGGGTTTATTCAATTAAAATCAAATTTTAATTTAAAACTAAATTAGAGTCTAATTCTAATTCCACAATTATAGGACGAACTAATTTAATTAAATAAAATTAGAGTCCAACTCTAATTTCAAAATTTTAGGGTAAAACAAATTAATTAAAATCAAATTCTAAATAAATATCATATTAGAGTCCAACTTTAATTCTAAGATATTATGGCGAACTTATTTTATTAAAGTCAAATTTTAATTAAATACAAAATTAAAGTCCAACTCTAATTTCAAAGTTTTAGGGTAAAACAAATTAATTAAAATCAAATTCTAAATAAATATCATATTAGAGTCCAACTTTAATTCTAAGATATTATGGCGAACTTATTTTATTAAAATCAAATTTTAATTAAATATCAAATTAAAGTTCAACTCTAATTTCAAAATTTTAGGGCAAGACAATTTAATTAAAATCAAATTCTAATTAAATGTCAAATTAGAGTCTAACTCTAATTTCAAGAATATATTAGGATGAATAATAATTTATTAAAATCAAATTTTAATTAAATACAAAATTAAAGTCCAACAACAGTTGCAATTGAGCCCTTGTTTGGCCCTCATTAAATTACATTACATTACATTAAATTTTCTCTCTCTTCATTTCAACCACAGATTCATCAAATAAAATAATATTACACACAAATAAAAAAAATTCAACCACACATTCTCCCATCAATCACTATTCTAAAAATTTTCAACCCCCAAAAATGAAAATAATGGGTGCCAAACAGAGGCTGAATTAACATTTTAATTTAAAATAAAACTTCTAAATAAAATAAATTTCAATTTAGGGTAGGGATGGCAATTTGAACTGTTAAAACCGAAAACCGCGGTTAACCGAACCGAATGGCGAGAAAAAAACCGAACCAATGGTGCAATGTGGCGGTTATAGTTTTGATTTTAATGAACCGCTTCATTTAGGGGCGGGTATGGCATTTAGCGAGGTGCACCGCCCCGAACCGATTACCCATTAAAAAAAATTTAATTGGACTTTCCATCATTCTTTCTCAAAATTAATTGGACAATTTTGACAATTGGACTTCCCAAAATTCTAGCCCAATTAACATTAAGTAAACCAATAATGAATAACCTAACACTATTTATAGTTTTTAACCCAGTCCATTGCTGAGATAGTCCAATTTAAATATACAACCTACACGTTAAAAGTTAAAATCATGTCCTATGACTCATGTCGTAACCCTACAGTCTCCACTTCTCTTCCACTCAAATCCGTCGCCGCTTTGCCTCAGCTCGCCCTCACCATCACCGCTCGCCATTGAGAAGGTAACGATTAAGAATTGACGGGCTATCTTTCCTCAACTGTTTCTCGCTACACTTAGATAACATGAGATGTTTCTTCTTTCTATAGTGACAGTTTTGAGAAGGGAAAAGGAAAATCTCGCCCTCTTTCTCGAAGAAGGATCCTTACATCCCTCACAAGGAAAATCCTGCCCTCTTTCCCGTAAGTGTCAATTTCTTCCTCCCTAGTTTCGGGGTGATTATGAGTGTTCTTGATGATTCTGATATTTAGTTTTTGAAATTGTACATGTTTGAGATCTTGGGATTTGTTTAATTTAGCAGTATTTTTATTGAATCTACAATGGTTAATGAAGAAGAATCTACAAAGTTTGGTTTTCAATTAACATTGGTAGTTTAATGATTAGTTTTGGTTTTTTCTCCAGTTACCCCAATTCCGGTCAATTTTGAGTTTTCATGATGCATCCGAGCTTTATTTTTCACAATTTATCATGTTTAAAATCTTGGGAAACGTTTGATTTAGTAATCTTTCAGTTGAATCTGTAATGGGCATTACATAAAGATTGATAAAAATTTGTTTATGAATAACATTGATAGCCTTATGATTAGTTTTGATTTCTCTCCAGTTTCTCCAAATTCAGATCGATTTAAGTCTTCAAGGTGAATATGTGTCTAGTTCTCTTTTTTTAATGGAACATGTTTGAGATCTTGGGATTTATTTGATTAAACATGCTTTCTTTTGAAGTTGAACTCAAACTACTGGATCTAAATATATTCGATTGATGTGTTTTATTTTTCGATGACTTGACATATTTTTTTTATTGACTTTTCTTCATATTTTTTTTTCAATTTGACGTTGGAGTTTGGATTTATAAAAAATAATTTATTTTCGTGGTTATTAACCGAGCCGAACCGAACCGACTTTCGTGGTTATGGTATGGCCAAAAATTTGGTGGTGCGGTTATGATTTTGGCCGAACTGACCCCGAACCGAACCGTTGCTATCCCTAGTTTAGGGTCAAAGTTTAATATTTAAGTTGAAATCCAATTTTAACGAAAATATAAAAAGTTGTCATTTTTAAATAAAATTTTAATTTAGATCAAAATTCAAATTTGGGTCAAATCATTTTGAAATTCAATACCCTTTAAAAAATTGCATTTTAACCCAAATCAATTTTATATAGAGACCCTTCCAATTTCAAAATTTGAAGAACGTGTCCTCTTTTAAAAAATTGCAAACAACACCTTAAAACAAAATTGCAGGAAGGGGCCGTGATTTCACAAATTTCAACCGAAGCCTCCGCCTCCAATACGCCTCACCCGATTTCTGAAATCCTAAACCTGAACTTGGTTAGGGCGGCGCTGACTATTTTCAACGTCGCCTATGGCAACTTGCAACAGATCGACGTCGTTGTCATACAGCGGTGACGTTCCGCCGCAGTAGCAGCACTTCCCACTGCGCAGCAGCAACGACAATCGTTGCTGCAATTTCGCAGCAGCGACGCCTGTTGATGCTGCATTCTTGCATAGCAGCGCGCAATGTTTCCTTGTGGCGACGGCATGCTTCACCGCGAGCGCCGTTGCCAGGTCTGGCAACTGTGTTGTCGTCGGCAACACCACCGCCTAACACCTCCAGATAATTTTTTTAAAATTGCTAGAAACATAAAAATCAACAAAAATCAACGTTTGATTGTTCCAAGATACAAAAAATAATTTCTAACAAACACAAAATAAGCTCTGATATCACTGTTGGGATTTACTTAACAAGCACAGTGGAAAATAAAATAATTTCAATTCCCACCAAGAATTTTCTTTGTGTTTAGAAATAAACTGTGATAGAAATTATACATTTTGTAAATTCTGCAAACTCTTTTGCTGATTTTGGAACACGGACAATCACGATCCACAATCCAGGTTGTCCAGCCTAACAAGAATGAGAGAATTAGGGTTTCTCTTTTCTTGTGCAAGCAAGATAATAAATTATTTTCTATTCTATTTTTCTGAATCTCCAATGGCTTATTAATATAAGTTCAAGTGGGATTGACCCGTCTCTAAAACTTAATTCAATCCAATATTTAATTAATTAAATTTGATCAATAAATTAATTAATCCATTAATTAATTAGAGCATATTAACAAGCAACTCAATTAATTAACTGTACAATGCTTGTTAATTAACTAATTGGTGTATCTCATTTTTACGATTCTCCTTTTGTGTGTGACCAATCAGGTTTTGAATCGTGATACCTAACGACGTGAATTACTATTTTGATTTAATCAAAATTGATAAATTAAAATACTCATTTTCCAATTTATATTTAATTCATATCCGTCGTCCCAAAATGACACCTAACAATGTGTCGGGACAATATATGTGACGGAAAATGTTATGTGGTATGACAAAACCAAACTTTTTCGTTTACTGTGAAATTATAATGATCCAATCAATTACGAGATATGTTCCATATGTCAATCTTAATTATCGATCATATCTTCCATCCCACAGTTAAGTCATTATAAGTCGAAAACTCTTTTTCAACTTATGAATACACATTGGCCAAGGATAATTTAATTGAATGAAATGTAAATCATAATCTCATACTATTTAAGAGTAATGAATCCTCTATTGATCATTCACGACCTTCATATGATTCTTGACATACCCGAACGATAGCGTATTAGTGACCCTTATCAGAGCGACATCCAATATCACCAAAGTATGACTATCATGATGACCTCAAATCAAATGATCAATTCCACTATCGAACGTTAGAGATTAACAACTGATACTCAAATAGTTATCCATATGGAATCTCCCTCAGCGAGTCTCCAATGTTTTGTTTTATAACAAAGTATCCACGTGTTCATTTAAATGTTACCACATTTTAGTTGGTTAGATCAGCTACTTACTTCACAAATAAAAAATGTCACACGTGATAATCTATCTGTAATAACGATATATGTATCTCATTATTACTTATGATCATGGATGATTTAAAATTCAATCATATGTAATTTGTATTTTATAATCACAACTCATTGTGATTAATAAATTACAAAAATTTGAATCTACGGATTCTATTATTTAATTTATTAAAACATTAATTCAATTAAACAATAGATCTTGTCATAAATATGCATCAATTATATATTAAAAGTGTTTATATTCAATATTGATTGAATATATAGCATAATACTTACATAGAGTCCCAACTAACTCAACAAGATTAATCAAAAGTCACAAGAATTTCGCCAATTTTTCTACGCCTAATACGAGATGCAAAGGATAACAAATAACCATGTTTACACGTCTGGAAAAATCTTGGGAAGAAATGGAAGAAAATAAATAGACGGTTGGCATGTGTTTATAAATAGTTATTTTTATAAATAAATAGAAATGGGTGATAATAAATGGATAGTATTTATGAGTTCAACAAAATATATGAATAAAAAAGTGGCTTGAACATGATGATAGTTGTTACGGGTTAAAGGACAGAATGGACACGTGGCGTCACATCACGACGGTGGGACCAGCTTAATTCGATCAGGTTATAATTCTCTAGCTTCAGTTGTGGGTTCCGAGGCCCTTGCTACTATTCCGAGGCCCTCGCTATTACTCCGAGGCCCCTCCTTCTAACGTTCGAGGCCCATCAAAGGCCCACTTGCGAGGATTCGGCCATGATGAAAATCTCTAACAAATGATTGATGTGACTTTTGTGTAAAGTTTACTTATGTCTTGTCTCGTCAATGTCAGAGCATTTAATGTTAGTACAGCTAGGAGAGTCAACTTGATTGCTAGGATTTGATGCCTTGGCCGAGGAGATGAGGCCACGTGTAAATTGATCCAAAGGTCACAATTTGAGTTGTAACACTATAAATACCCCAACCATGTAACAAGGAAAGGACTAATGCAAAAATTAGAGAACAAACTGAATATTTTGGAGCTATATTTCTCTCATTTCAACACCCCTTTTACAACATTTTTCTACAACAAATCTTGTCATTTATCGATTGGTTTCTTATACAATCGTATTTCTTTTATGCCGGTGGCCTGAACGGAGACGTCTCGTGCCTTTTAGCCACTCCCACGCTCGTTTTCTGGAGTCCTCATGACCGTCGATCGGCATTAGCGTGTTGGATTAAGCTTACGTGTGCACGAGTGGGCCCGGCATCTGTTGGCAACATTTTTTGGGGTCAACAGATTGGCGCCGTCTATGGGAAACCACACTATAACCACGAGCAACCCCGTGGAAAAAGCTTTCTGAAGCATTTTTGGGCATCCCCCTTGAAAAAGGATTTATTCTTCAAAGAAGAATAAGAGGAAGCCCCCGAAGTTCAAGTTTATTCAAGTTTCAAGAGACATGAGTTCAGAAGAAGAGGCTCCCCCCAGACGAACTAGAGAAGCTGACAATGAGGCCCCTGCGGTCCGACGCCGACCCCACCACCATCACAGGCGAGGTGGTAGGAGGTTGGCGGCCCAGCTTACTAGGGAAATGGCAACCATGGCAGCCAATATGAGGAGCATTACTAATCAAAACTTGGCGATGCAAGAGCTGTTGAGGCAAGTGCAAGGCCAGGGAGGCCCCCCACCTCCCTCCTTTGTTCCACAAGGGCCATATCAACCTGACGAAGTTCAGAGTCAAAGAGCTTATTCCTCTAGACAGTATAGGGGAGGAAGCCCAGTAGAAAGGGAAGTTGGAGTCGATATTTCCTCCAATTATGCCTCCGGTCGACCTTCCGAGGCCCCGTTCAACATGGAGGATAATTTCCCTCCCGAATATGAGCCAGCACCGAGGCCCCAGAGGTCTGCCAGTGTGTTTGATAGGCTTAGCCCGATAGGTCAGAGGCGAAGACAAAGGAATGCAGCCCACGCTTCTAGGAATAGGCCACAGCCCCCACCTCCTGAGGTTCGGCAGCCGGAGGAAAGGCAAGAACGTGCCCCCCTGTGCTATGCCACCCCGTCATGAACGCCTTAGGAGGGATGAGGAGGCTCGCAACCAGGCGGACCCTCCACGCAATGTACCTGTATGAAGCTGAGGCTAATTATGATTCGGATGGTCCCCAGAGATCCTGTGACTTAGATGATGACGATGACAATCTGCCATTCTCAAGGGAGTTAAGGAATGCCCAGGTCCCAAATCATTATACTATGCCCAAAATACCCAAGTATGATGGGAGAGGCGACCCAGCGAAGCACTTGAACAGCTACAAAACACACATGAGCCTGAGAGGCGCCACTCCAGCTGTTAAATACAGAGCCTTCCATTTGACTCTAAGCGGAGCTGGTGAAATTTGGTATAGTAGGTTACCTCATGGGAGCATTCGAAGTTGGCCAGAATTCAAAACTACTTTTTTGAAAAGATTTGCAGTAAGTAAAGAAGGCGAGGCCCCAATCCAACGCCTTCAAGACATGAGACAACAGCCAGAAGAAACTTTGAAAAGCTTTCTGTCCCGTTTCACGGACGAAATGACTTGCTGTGTTCAAGTCACTGATCGCGAGGCTCTATCCGCCCTTAGGGGAGGCCTCAACATGAACACCCTGTTTTGGAGAGATGTGCAAAATCAAGATCCCCCAACTTATGATGCTTTGTTGGAGATGATGCGACGTGAAATCATCAACGAGGAACTGATAGAACATCGAAACAGGGCAAGTAGGGGTCTACAACCCCAACAAAGGCAACATGGTAGAGGTCCAACCTCCCACCTGATGGATCAGCAGTGGGGTCAACCCAATGTGGAAGTTGCCCAAGGCTCAGGGCAGGCACTTGCCGCAGCCACATTGAATGCTGTGCCAACTTTGGCCTACGAGGACGTCCGACTACGGGTACCCCTGAAAACCCACGAACACAACAGGCCCCCCATAGAGGACGAGGCCGGGGAAGGAATTCGAATCAAGGCAAAGGCAACTCCCAAGGATATTGCACTTATCACCATTCCTACAGCCACGCCACTGCTGACTGTAGAGACATAGCCTTGCATCCCAGAAATTCGGATTCCAGAAGTAACAATCGGAACACCTCAAGACCGAGGAGCAGGCCCCCGCCGAGGCAAGATTCACGATCTAGGCGAGGCGAGGCCCCTTCCCATCACAGGGAAGCATCTCCTCGCGGAAGAGAAAGAGAAAGGAATAGAAACCTAAATGAACAGCAACGAAGGGACCATCGAGGTAGACCTGATGATGTTCCTGTTCACGAGATTGACACTATCTTTGGGGGTCCTTATGTTGGTGGAAGCACCAGAAACTCTCAAAGGAACTATGTGCGAGAGGCAAGGGCTCCTCCATTGACTAGCTACATTGTGGGCAGCAGTTCGCGAAGGAGCCAATCGCCTCCGATTGTGTTTACACATGAAGATTCCGAAGGTATTCATTACCCTCACTGTGATGCTTTGGTAGTAAGAGCTGTGGTAGCCAGGAACGGACTGAGGCGAATGTTGGTAGACAATGGCAGTTCTGTGAACATCCTATTCGGATCTACTTTTGACAAAATGATCCTGGACCATGAGTTAACCCCCACCAACACTCCCTTATATGGTTTCACGGGGGACAGTATCATCCCAAGGGGCAAAATTACCCTAGCCGTAGAAATGGGAGCTCCACCCCTAGCAACCACATGTTTTATGGAATTTTTGATAGTGGACAGCAGGTCAGCCTATCATGGGGTATTGGGGAGGCCCGCATTGAAGGATTTGGGGGCCATCACCTCCATTCATCACCTATGCATGAAGTTCCAAACTGATAGGGGGGTGGCAACGGTCAAAGGAGACCAAAGAGGGGCAAGGGAATGCTACCTTAACTCTGTGAGGAAGGCTGAGCCTAGGGATATGCACATGGTGGCAGGCACCAGTAGCCTCGAATTACCAGCACTTGATGAACTCGATCCACGAATAACCGAGGCTGATTCCCAGGCAGCCCCCATGGAAGAGTTAGAAAGCTTTCTTATCGATTCAAAGGAACCAACCAAGCTGCTGCAGGTTGGAAGAAGTTTAGCCCCAAGATTCAAAGGGGAGCTTAAAGAATTTTTGTGCAAGAACCACGATGTCTTTGCTTGGAGGCATGAGGATATGGTAGGCATTGACCCTGGAGTCAGTTGCCACCACCTACAAATTGATCCTAAAGTTGCCCCTCACAGACAGAAGAGGCGAGCCCTTAACCCAGAGAGGTATGAGGCCTTGAAAGAGGAAGTGCAGAAGCTTATTAACAATGGCTTTATAAGGGAGGCCCTCTACCCAAAATGGATATCCAATCCGGTACTGGTGAAAAAGCACAATGGGAAGTGGAGGGTATGCATTGATTTTTCTGATCTCAATAAGGCATGTCCAAAAGACAGCTTCCCACTTCCCAGAATTGATCAGTTGGTGGACTCCACTGCTGGACACGAGTCCCTGAGTTTCATGGATGCCTACTCTGGTTACAATCAAATTCCCATGTACTCAGGCGATGAGGAGCACACCTCGTTCATAACGGACCGAGGCCTTTATTGCTACAGAATGATGCCTTTTGGATTAAAGAATGCTGGAGCAACTTACCAGAGGTTAGTAAACAAGATGTTTGCTAATTTGCTTGGGAAAACTATGGAGGTCTATGTAGATGATATGCTTGTTAAGAGTCTGAAAGTGGATGATCACATATCCCACCTCCATGAAGCCTTTGAAGTTCTGCGAAAGTACCGCATGAAGTTGAATCCCCTAAAATGTGCATTTGGGGTAGTGTCAGGCAAGTTCTTAGGGTACATGGTCAATCAACGTGGCATCGAAGCAAATCCAGAAAAGATCCAAGCGTTAATTGAGATGAAATCCCCCCAGAAACCAAAAGAAGTGCAAAGTTTGACGGGTCGTGTGGCTGCTTTGAGCCGCTTCATATCGAAATCCACTGATAAGTGCCTCCCAATCTTCAGAATATTAAAGGGAGGACGAAGTTTCGATGGATCGAGGAGTGTGAAGAGGCTTTCCAGGGGCTCAAAAGGCACCTAGGGCAGGCCCCCCTCTTATCAAAACCCAAGCTTGGCGAGGTGCTACAACTTTACTTAGCAGTTTCCCTCGAAGCTATAAGTGCGGTACTGGTGAGAGAGGAGAATTCAACTCAGCTGCCTGTTTATTATATCAGCAAGGCTTTGATACCCCCTGAGACGCGATACCCAGACATGGAAAAATTAGCCTTGGCATTGATCATCGCTTCTCGTAAATTGAGGCCTTATTTTCAGGCTCACACCATTTATGTACTGACAAACTTTCCACTCAGACAAGTTCTACAAAAACCAGACGCCTCGGGTAGGCTACTGAAGTGGGCAGTGGAGTAAAGCGAATTTGAAATCCTCTTCAAAGCCAGAACTGCTGTCAAAGGGCAAGCTTTAGCAGATTTTGTGGCAGAATTTACCAACGCTCCTGAAATTGGCCAGGAGGCGGAGCCTTCCGAGCCCCCAACATGGAATTTGTTCATAGACGGTTCGGCAGGGGAAACAGGCTCAGGCGCTGGCGTAGTTCTTATAAGTCCTGAAGGTCATACGTTGAATAGTGCAGTACGGTTCGGCTTCAAGGCCACTAACAATGCTGCAGAATATGAGGCCCTCCTCGCTGGCCTCAGGCTAGCCAAGGAAATGCAAGTAAAGAGGCTTCACATCAGCAGCGATTCCCAGCTTATAGTGGGACAAGTGAACGGCAACTTCGTGGCAAGGGATAAAGCCATGGCCTCATATCTCAAATTGGTAATGAGCCTACTCCCTTCCTTTGAGAAATTTGAATTAAGTCAGATACCACGCCTTGAAAACGCGCACGCTGATGCCTTATCTAAGCTTGCTAGCGACAAAGATTCGAATTGCGGCGGTGGTCCCAATTGAACACCTCCTCAGGCCGTCCACCTCCGCAGAAGTGGTGATGTGGGTAGAAGGTACCCCAACTTGGATGCGACCTCTCATATCTTACCTCAAAGATCATTCCTTGCCTGATAATAAGGAAGATGCGTATAAAATAAGTAGAAGGTCTGCCCATTTCCTGTTAGTGGACGATGTCCTATATAAACGCGGATTCTCTGCACCTCTCCTTAGGTGCGTAGGAGAAGAAGAAGCTAATTATGTACTTAGGGAAATTCATGAGGGCATTTGTGGCAATCACTCCGGAGGATTAGCCTTGGCCAATAAAGCACTGAGGCAGGGATATTACTGGCCTACAATGAAAAAAGATGCAGTTTGTTCGCAAATGTGACAAGTGCCAACGTTTTGCCAACGTGCAGAGACGACCTTCCCAAGAGCTTACTACAGTATCCAGCCCATGGCCCTTCAGCAAGTGGGGTGTGGATCTCATTGGCCCATTGCCTAAGGGCAGGGGAGGCGCCAGTTTCGCCATAGTAGCTATCGATTATTTCACGAAATGGGTAGAAGCTAAGCCTCTGGCAAAGATCACTGAGGCCAATACTTCCAAATTTCTGTTGAAGAATATCATTTGTCGCTTCGGCATCCCTCACTCGATTGTCTCTGATAATGGCAAACAATTTGACAACCGGAAGGTTCGGGATCTCTGTGAAGAACTTGGAATCAGAAAACACTTCTCTACGCCTCATCACCCCCAGGCCAATGGCCAAGTGGAGGCCGTCAACAAGACCATCAAGCACACCCTGAAAAAGAAGCTTGATACAGCTAAGGAGCTTGGGTAGATGAATTACCCCAGGTGCTATGGGCGATACGAACGACGAGCAGAACACCTACAGGGGAAACCCCTTTCTCCATGACTTATGGCGCTGAAGCGATGAGCCCAGTGGAGGTAGGATTACCCTCACCCAGAAGATTAAGCTTCAATGAGATATCCAATGAGGAACTTCGGAGGTGTGAGCTTGATTTCCTTGAAGAAAAGAGGGATGATTCCCAGCTGAGGCTTGCAACCTACCAGAGGAAGATGAGTCGATATTACAACTCAAGGATGAAAAGGAGGTCCTTCCGCATAAACGACTTGGTCCTTCGTAGGGTTTTCCTATCCTCAAAGGAGCCGGGGGTGGGCATCCTAGGACCCAACTGGGAAGGACCCTACCAAATTGAAAAGGAAATTCGGCCTGGCACTTACTGGATAAAAGACATGGATGGCGGAATTGAAAAGGAAGTTCGAATATGAACTCGCCTCAACTAAAAGGAGTTCAGCTTCGGCCAGTTCGAATATGAACTCGCCTCAACTAAAAGGAGTTCAGCTTCGGCCAGTTCGAATATGAACTCGCCTCAACTAAAAGGAGTTCAGCTTCGGCCAGTTCGAATATGAACTCGCCTCAACTAAAAGGAGTTCAGCTTCGGCCAGTTCGAATATGAACTCGCCTCAACTAAAAGGAGTTCAGCTTCGGCCAGTTCGAATATGAACTCGCCTCAACTAAAAGGAGTTCAGCTTCGGCCAGTTCGAATATGAACTCGCCTCAACTAAAAGGAATTCAGCTTCGGCCAGTTCGAATATGAACTCGCCTCAACTAAAGGGAATTCCGCTTCGGTCCGTTCAAATACGAACTCGCCTCATCTTGATGTAGCTCCAAAGGAAATTCAGTTTGACAGGCGACTTTCTTAGAAATGGCGTAAAGCACAGAAAATTCAGACTTGGAAAGTCCACGTCTGGCATAAATGGCCACACATGGACTTGGGGGACTATTGTTACGGGTTAAAGGACAGAATGGACACGTGGCGTCACATCACGACGGTGGGACCAGCTTAATTCGATCAGGTTATAATTCTCTAGCTTCAGTTGTGGGTTCCGAGGCCCTTGCTACTATTCCGAGGCCCCTCCTTCTAACGTCCGAGGCCCATCAAAGGCCCACTTGCGAGGATTCGGCCATGATGAAAATCTCTAACAAATGATTGATATGACTTTTGTGTAAAATTTACTTATGTCTTGTCTCGTCAATGTCAGAGCATTTAATGTTAGTACAGCTAAGAGAGTCAACTTGATTGCTAGGATTTGATGCCTTGGCCGAGGAGATGAGGCCACGTGTAAATTGATCCAAAGGTCACAATTTGAGTTGTAACACTATAAATACCCCAACCATGTAACAAGGAAAGGACTAATGCAAAAATTAGAGAACAAACTGAATATTTTGGAGCTATATTTCTCTCATTTCAACACCCCTTTTACAACATTTTCTACAACAAATCTTGTCATTTATCGATTGGTTTCTTATACAATCGTATTTCTTTTATGCCGGTGGCCTGAACGGAGACGTCTCGTGCCTTTTAGCCACTCCCACGCTCGTTTTCTGGAGTCCTCATGACCGTCGATCGGCATTAGCGTGTTGGATTAAGCTTACGTGTGCACGAGTGGGCCCGACATCTGTTGGCAACATTTTTTGGGGTCAACAATAGTAGTAGTACTTTTGGGTAATGGAAAAAATTAGCATTGAATCGTAAAGGTAGGTTTTGTTACCACAAGGGCTCATAGGAGTGGGATACTGTTGCAATGAGATTGATAAGTCCGAGAGTGTAATGTCTAGATGTCGGGAATCAAGTTGTTACAAATGGTAAAAAGTTGAAGATTACCTACAATTTTCAATATAACGTCTTAGACTCTCAGCTGCAATTTTCATTAATAGCATCCATCGCAGAGTTTATGGCGATTTTTTACTTAAGTTTCATAGTACAATTGTTTAAAATAGGTTGAGTCAACTTTTAAATGCGCGTTTTTTCATTCTATGGTTTTCAAACATTGGAGTTGTTTGAGCCCCATTTAAAAAAAAAAAAAAAAAAAAATTTGATTTTGTAATAGTGATTTTATTAAAAAAATATGTAGTTAAAAAGTAAGAAAAAGTTTTACGTGCAAAATTATTCTATTTGGAGAACATATAGTTGAAAATGAATTTGTAAAAAAATGGTTTTTTTTTTTAAATGGATCTCAAACAGGGGCAGAATATCACTTCTTTGATAAAAGACAAGTTTTTACATGTTTTTTAATTCTTAAAAAGTTGAAATATCATTATTTAGACATCTGCAATGGTGTCCTAAATTAATCTAAATTGTGGATTATATATCTAAAGTTGAAAACCCTCCGATGAAGAGATGAAAAGAAAATGCAAAATGCATCTTTCAACAGAAAATATAAAAAAAATGTAAATTTATATTTTTTTAAAGATTTACTTGTGAAAACCACAAGAGACAAAAAGTTACCAACCACTTACCCCCATTTTTTTTCAGACCTTCGCATTGAAGCAGAATTTGAATTTAGATCCGTCGATCAATTTACACTCAATTTTACACTATAATTGAAGATGTTTTAAAGAATGTTTGGTAACAACTTATGAGATTTGTAGATCATGTGTAGTAGACTAATTAACATGTGTGCTTGCATGTCGTACAATGTTTTTAAAATGTAAAAACAATAATGTTGCATTACCAAGGCCACGTTGGCCTTGGAAATGCCAGGGGGGGCCAACTAGCACGACCCATGTGGAAATAATATCAGTTAGTAATCAGTTTGTTGAAAATTTTACTCAAATTTTAATCACTTTTTTTTCAAAATTCTATGAGCTTCCCGCCTACTGTTGATGATGTTGGTATGCCCCATGTGAAAATAATTTCTGTCTGATTATAATTTATTTTACCTAAATTGGTATGTCCCCACCTTTCACTGTTATTGTGGAAAACGTATATACCTTTTATTTTTTTAGCATTTTCACATTTCATTGTGCAAAAGGTCATTTTTATCCAGTTTTTCAATTAAAAATTGTGAAATAACGAAATTACCATTCCCTTTAAATAAAACAAAAGGAAAAAGAAAAAACTAATTGCAAATATAGTTCTAATTTTTTTGAAAAGCGCAAATGAGTCTCAAATAAATTACTAAAAGGGTAATTAGCACATAATATCTCTACCTTTCACTATTATTACGAAAAACGTTCATACCTTTTATTTTTTGATATTTTCTCCCTTAATTAATTATAATTTGATAGCGCAAACCATCATTTCTATCTATTTTCATCCAATTTCTTAATAAAAAATAGTGGGATGACGAATATACCCTCATATTTAAATAAAAAGCTAAAAAATTAATTGCAACTATTGTCCCATTTTTTTTAAAAGTGCAAACGAATCCCAATTAAATTTATTTAAAAAATAAAAAAGTACAAACGAGTCCCAAATAAATTATTAAATAATTAGAAATTTTAAAAAATATTTTTTATTTAAATATAAAGGTATAGTCATTATTTCACAGTTTTTTATTGAGAAAATGAATACAAATGGTGGTTTGATCAAAATATAATTAAGGAAGAAAATACAAAAAATAAAATAAAAAAATAAAAGGTAGGGATGTTTTTCGCAATAATAGTGAAAGGTATGAACATTATGTGCTAATTACCCTTTTAATAATTTATTTGGGACTCATTTGAGCTTTTCAAAAAAGTTTGGACTATATTTGCAATTAGTTTTTTTTTGTTTTAAATAAAGGAAATTGTATTTTCGTCATTCCACAATTTTTAGTTGAGAAAATGGATGAAAGTGACCTTTTGCGCAATGAAATGTGAAAATAAGGGTGAAAATGTCAAAAAAATGATGGATATTTTCACAATAACAATGAAATGTGGGAACATTATGTGCTAATTTCCTTTTGATAAAAAATAGATTTTAGTATATTTTTTCAAAAGTTGATAAAATATTTGTTTGAAAAATTAATAAAATTTGTAAATCTAGTGAAATGTATGGTTGAAAATGAATTTAAAGAAATTAACTAAATTAATTCGTAATCACTTAGCATTATTTTGTGATGTCGAAACAATGGATAAATAAAATTGTATTGCTTGATTTAGTATATTATTAAATGATTCTCAATAGCTGTATGAGAGAAATTTTGTGAAGATTTTATTTTAATTTTTGTCCGTTGGGAAGATAGGTCAGTCATACAAATGCAGTAATTGTTGACTCAACTTTGTCAAATGCACTAAAAATTGCTTCCAAACTGGAGCTTAATTGCTTATAAGATCCAATCCCATTTAGTCAAGCAAATGTAAGAGAATGTGTATATATAGCTTCATAATTACTTGTATTTCACTATAGTATTCATTAAAATGATTTTTTTTTTCTTTCTAAACTTCAATAACATGTTTGGTACACAAAATTGCTCAAGACTATAGTACCTATAAGAAATACAAGTCGATAATTCTTACTAGAAATGTCATCAATGAATACAAGAAATTTTCCTTTTTTTTATAGAGAATACTACGCCCCCGTTTGGCACCCGTTTTTTTCCCATTTTTGAATAGGAACTTGCATTATGTGTGGGCCCCAGTGTCTTTCAACATGTCGACTCTGCTGGGATCCGTTCCCAACACGGTTTTGGGTGCAAAAGCTGGTACAATTATTTAGATTAAATTTCAGAAATGTCCTTATATTGTGTACTATTGCAAATTAATTTGAGGCCAAATTTGGTAAGTGTAATTCAACGGTCATTTGAGTGGAATGTGTGCTCTGACAAAGCTTTACTAGATTATAAATTTTGGATTTTACGAAATGTGGAGAGATAATAAGTGGGTAAAAGTAGGGGTAAGCACTATTCGATTTTGTACGATTTTTAAACTATTTTCAAATCAAACCTTTTCAGTTTGAAACGGTTTAGAAAAAAAGATTGAAATATAAACAAACCAAACCAAACATTTTTTTTCGTGATTTGGTTTGATTTCAATATAATTTTAACGAAATAAAAATAACATATTTCATGCAATTGAAAATAATTATAATTTGGTCTAAAATCTCAATATAACATCAATTAAAATATTAACTTTGATATAGATAAGAAAAATATTATCATAAATCATTATTTTCCTAAAGAGTCAATACAAGCCGACTAGTTTGTTGAAAATTAAATTGAACTAATACATCTTATATCTTAGACTAAATAAGTAATTTTTTTTTTCTTTTTGGTAAATTGGATGAATGATTCAATTTGATTTCAAACATTTTTTAACCACTGAAATTTAAATTGAATTGTTTCTAAATGATTTTGTCTGGTTTGAATAGAAATATTGACAAGTCTACTTGTAACTAAACTAATAATTCAAAATTGTGATTTCGATTCAATTTAATAGGTTGACGATTTTTTTGTTCATTCCTAAGTAAAAGTACGTAAAAGTTATGATTTCTATAGAACATGTGATTAAAAATAGAATTTGACCAACTTATAAGCCAAAAGTTTCCAAAGACAAAAAATAAAAATAAAAATAAATTAGAATAGAAGGGCAAAAAGGTCCGAACAAAAGTTGAAATCATAAGGCGGGATACGGTGCCCCAAAAAATTGAGGCTATGTTTGGTACCAATTCTCATTTTCAACAGTAAATCAATTCTCATTTTCAACCACACATTCTTCAATAAAATAATATTTTCTATCACATCAATAATCTTATCTTCTTTTTCAACCACACATTTCCCATCATATCACTATTCAAAATCAATTCTTCCCCCAAAAAATCCCTACCAAACATTTTAAATTGCATTTTTCGCTCTTTGACTCTTTGTGTCCCGAGTCATTTCTCACTCTGTTCCCTTTCTCTAATCCTCTTTCTTCTTGTCCTTTTTCTCTCAAAAACTTCTCTCACTACACATAATTCAGTTTGTCCATCTCGATTTTCAATCAAACTCACGCCATTTCTTTTCGATTGTAATAATTTACTCGGATTCCAGCTCAAATTTCAGGTCAGTTCACTCTTTTTTTTTTTTACCTGTTTGCTGTATTTTATTGTTAATTGCGTGGTTTTGTTCTGATCTGTGATGGGCTCTTTTGAAATTTTTAGCTGAACAATTTATTTTTATTTATTTAAATCTCAAATGCTTGTATGGGCTGCTGCTGCTTTTTTTTTTTTTTTTTTAACTTGATTGTTGGAATTTTCTCCTAATTGATGTGGTTTCATTCTGATCTGTGTTGGGCTCGTTTAATTTTTTAGCGGAACCTGTTTATCCGACACGTGTTGAGTTTACTTTTTTTTTTTATTTAGTTCATTTGCCTTTCTAGTTGCAATTTTTTCCCCTGAATTTTTGGCTTCATTATTTGTTTTTTTTTTTGTACCTGCTCATTTGCAAGTATTCACCAGATAATCTGGACATATAGCTGATAACTTAATGCGTCTCTACTAATGCTGTAAGAAACAAGCTATTTAATTTTTCTGATAAAAAAGAGTGTCAAATACATGGAAAAGATCTTGGAGGGCGAGGTCCATACTTTACATTTCAAGGTGATATAGGATTTTTAACAAATTAAGGTATCAAAGCAAGTTGGCAACTAAAGTAGAATTGATAAAAGTGGATGTTAGACGGAATCCCACAGATCGAAGCATTAGAAGTCAAGAACACTCTACAAACACCAAGAAATCACAAAACACAAGTTTGCCAAGGTATGGCTAAATTTAGTCAATGTCCTCTATGAAGCTCCTGCACTATACTTTCAAGAATGTGTTCAAGTGGTCATTTTTACAAATGATCTCACGCTTAGAGCTCTCGTGAACCCTCGGAAAACTCCAAGAATCTGTAATGAGTAATAAATTGAGCCTAAACACACTACCCTAGACTTACTAGAGAGAACTGATCAAAGGAGTACATGAATGAATTGTTAATTGCTATCTGTAGTTTCCTCTTAGGTTTATAGCATGAACATGAATGATCCTTCTATGAGGAGTATCAGGTATTGTCCTGCTTGTGGTCAGCTGTAATTATGACAAAAAATTGTAGGCATAGATAGTTGACTTTTGACATAAATGTTCTCCTACCAACGGTGAGAGGTCTTATCTTATCCATTTGAAGGGAATTGTACTTGTGGTTCTCACATTTGGAGAGAATCGTAAGGTCCACATCAATAGTGGGTAGTCTTATCCTGCCTATTGTGTGCATGAGAACAGTTTCGTGACTTTCGATATTGGCATGGAACGTAGTTTCGATGGCAAAATACAGTGTCAAATTAATTTTTTTTTGGGGGGTTCTTGTTAATTCTGCAAAAGATTTCAATGGACACTTCTGCCCCCTATTGGGGGCCCTTGGCGTGGACTTTTGAAATTAGGCCCATCATCCTCCACGATCCATATAAAAAGTACGATCCATATTTAAAAAAAAAAAAATTAAATACGATCAAATACATTCTCCAAACCCTAGTCTCGTTTGACCTCATCACAAATCACAGAAGTTTTCCTCCAAACCGTACTCTCTTCTCGTTTGACCTCATCACAAATCACAGAAGTTTTCCTCCAAATTCCATGACTGTTTGGGTGGTATTTGTAGGTCGTCGACCGGAGATATACGATACCTGGGGGGAAGCAAAGCTCTAGGTTGAAGGATTTCGGAATAATTGCCACAAGTCTTACGCGAGGAGGGAAGATGCTGAGGACGATTTTCAGGCATTTTGCTTAGCACAGCCTTCGTCTTCGATAATATTTTTTGGTTTTTTTTTTATTCACCCTGTTAAGAACCCTACATACTTTGGAATATCTAATGTATTGATATTTTTAATGATGCTTAACTAAAAAAAACCAAAAGATATTGCCGAAGGCGAAGGCTGTGCTAAGCAAAATGCTTGAAAATCGTCCTCAGCATCTTCCCTCCTTGCGTAAGACTTGTGGCAATTATTCCGAAATCCTTCAACCTGTAGCTTTGCTTCCCCCCAGGTATCGTATATCCCCGGTCGACGACCTACAAATACCACCCAAACAGTCATGGAATTTGGAGGAAAACTTCTGTGATTTGTGATGAGGTCAAACGAGAAGAGAGTAGGGTTTGGAGGAAAACTTCTGTGATTTGTGATGAGGTCAAACGAGACTAGGGTTTGGAGAATGTATTTGAACGTATTTAATTTTTTTTTTTTAAATATGGATCGTACTTTTTATATGGATCGTGGAGGATGATGGGCCTAATTTCAAAAGTCCACGCCAGGAGCCCCCAATAGGGGGCAGAAGTGTCCATTGAAATCTTTTGCAGAATTAACGAGAACCCCACGTTGGGATCTCTAAGTTCAAAAGGTGGACCAGCAGCCCCCCAATAGGGGGCAGCCACTTGTCCATTGTATCTTTTTTAGAACTTTTGCCAGGCAGGCCCCCCCACCCCCAATAGGGGGCAGCCAAGAAAAAATCCACGCTGGGTTCCTTTTTGAAGAGAACCCATAGTGGGGTTCTATAAGTCCAAGAGGTGGGCCAGCAGCCCCCAATAGGGGCAACCACTTGTCCAAAATTACTCATATTTAATTACTTTTATTTTATGCGTTGAAAAATTTTTAATATAAAAATCTAATACAATTTTTATTACTTTATGTGTCGAAAATTTTTTAATATAATTTCAATTATTTCATTAACATTTATTATTTTTGCGTGACAGATTGCTAAATATAATTTACATCATTTTATTATGAAATTTTACATGGGATATGACGTGAAAAATTTTCGAAATTTTACATCTGAAAAAGTCTCCATGTAAATTTTCGGATGTAAATTTTCTAACAAAATTTTCTACAAGTTTGATTGTGCGTCTGCTATCGATTGCTCAAATCTAGATACTTATTAATTACTATTGCTAATACGTGAATCAAATAAAGTTACTTTACGTGTATTTTGTCGAAAAATTTAATTGTTCAAATTCTAATGCAATTTTTATTACTTTACATGTCGAAAAAATCATATAAAAATTCTTGTAAAATGTTATCACTTTCCATTGTAAAAAATCGAGTTGAAAAAATCTTTATTCAGAATTACCAAGAACCCCACGTTGGGTTCCCCTTTGAAGAGAACCCATCGTGGGGTTCTCTAAGTTCAAATAGGTGGGCCAACAGGGGGGGCAGCCACTTGGGTTCTCTAATTTCAGAAGGTAGTGTGCCCCAATGGCAGCCACTTGTCCAATGGCCAGGCAGGCGCCCCCCAATGGCAGCCACTTGTTCATTTAAAGTTTTTCATTTTATTATTATTAGCAATTTCGAATTTAAAATTATCGTCTTAAACTATGTATTTTGTCGAAATTTATTGTTAAAATTCTAATACAAATTTTATTACTTTACGTGTCGAAGAGCTCTGTAATAAATACGAAACAATATTTATTTTATATATATATATATATATATATATATATATATATATATATATATATATTTTTTTTTTTTTTTTTTTTTTATGCACTCAGTTTTAGGTATTATCAAAGGGTGTCAAATTAAGTTGAAATATCATATAGTCCAACAATAGTTGCAATTGAGCCCTTGTTTGGCCCCCATTAAATTACATTACATTAAATTTTTCTCTCTCTTCATTTCAACCATAGATTCATCAAATAAAATAATATTACACACAAATCAAAAAAATTTCAACCACACATTCTCCTATCAATCACTATTCTAAAAATTTTAAACCCCCAAAAATGAAAATAATGGGGGCCAAACAGGGGCTGAATTAACATTTTAATTCAAAATAAAACTTCTAAATAAAATAAAATTCAGTTAGGGTAGGGATGACAATTCGAACTGTTAAAACCGAAAACCGCGGTTAACCAAACCGAATGGGGCGGAAAAAATCGAACCGAAGGTTCAATGGGGCGGTTATAGTTTTGATTTTAATGAACCGCTTCATTTAGGGACGGGTATGGTATTTAGCGAGGTGCACCGCCCCAAACCGATTACCCATTAGAAAAAATTTAATTGGACTTTCCATCATTCTTTCCTAAAATTAATTGGGCAATTTTGACAATTGGGCTTCCCAAAATTCTAGCCCAATTAACATTAAGTAAACCAATAATGAATAACCTAACACTATTTATAATTTTTAACCCAGTCCATTGCCGAGATTGTCCAATTTAAATATACAACCTACACGTTAAAAGTTAAAACCATGTCCTATGATTCGTGTTGTAACCCTACAGTCTCCACTTCTCTTCCACTCAAATCCGTCGCCGCTCTGCCTCAGCTCACCCTCACCATCACCGCTTGCCATTGAGAATGTAACGATTAAGAATTGACGGACTATCTTTCCTCAACTGTTTCTCGCTACACTTAGATAACATGAGATGTTTCTTCTTTCTATAGTGACAGTTTTGAGAAGCGACAAGGAAATCTCGCCCTCTTTCTTGAAGAAGGATCTTTACATCCCTCACAAGGAAAATCTTGCCCTCTTTCCCGTAAGTGTCGATTTCTTCCTCCATGGTTTCGGGGTGATTATGAGTGTTCTTGATGATTTTGATGTTTAGTTTTTGAAATTGTACATGTTCGAGATCTTGGGATTTGTTTAATTTAGTAGTATTTTTATTGAATCTACAATGGTTAATGAAGAAGAATCTATAAAGTTTGGTTTTCAATTAACATTGGTAGTTTAATGATTAATTTTGGTTTTTTCTCCAGTTACCCCAATTCCGGTCAATTTTGAGTTTTCATGATTCATCTGAGCTTTATTTTTCACAATTTATCATGTTTAAAATCTTGGGAAACGTTTGACTTAGTAATCTTTCAGTTGAATCTGTAATGGGCATTACATAAAGATTGATAAAAATTTGTTTATGAATAACATCGATAGCCTTATGATTAGTTTTGATTTCTCTCCAGTTTCTCCAAATTCAGATCAATTTAAGTTTTCAAGGTGATTCAGGTGTCTAGTTTTCTTTTTTTAATGGAGCATGTTTGAGATCTTGAGATTTATTTGATTAAGCATGCTTTCTGTTGAAGTTGAACTCAAACTACTGGATCTAAATATGTTCGATTGATGTGTTTTATTTTTCAGATGTCTTGACATATTTTTTTATTTTTATTGACTTTTCTTCATATATTTTTTTTCAATTTGACGGTTGGAGTTTGGATTTATAAAAAATAATTTATTTTCGTGGTTATTAATCGAGACGAACCGAACCGAGATATTAACCGAGCCGAACCAAACCGACTTTCGTGGTTATGGTGCGGGTATGGTATGACCAAAAATTTGGTGGTGCGGTTATGATTTTGGCCGAACTAACCCCGAACCGAACCGTTGCCATCCCTAGTTTAGGGTCAAAGTTTAATATTTAAGTTAAAATCCAATTTTAACGAAAATATAAAAAGTTGTCATTTTTAAATAAAATTTTAATTTAGATCAAAATTCAAATTTGGGTCAAATCATTTTGAAATTCAATACCCTTTAAAAAATTGCATTTTAACCCAAATCAATTTTATAGTGACCCTTCCAATTTCAAAATTTGAAGAACGTGTCCTCTTTTAAAAAATTGCGAACGACGCCTTAAAACAAAATTGCAGGAAGGGGCCGTGATTTCACAAATTTCAACCGAAGCCTCCGCCTCCAATACGCCTCACCCGATTTCTGAAATCCTAAACCTGAACTTGGTTAGGGCGGCGCTGACTATTTTCAACGTCGCCTATGGCAACTCGCAATAGACCGACGTCGTTGTCATACAGCGGTGACGTTCCGCCGCAGTAGCAGCACTTCCCACTGCGCAGCAGCAGCGACAATCGTTGCTGCAATTTCGCAGCAGCGACGCATGTTGCTGCTGCATTCTTGCATAGCAACGCGCAATGTTTCCTTGTGCCGACGACATGCTTCACCGCGAGCGCCGCTGCCAGGTCTGGCAGCTGTGTTGTCGTCGGCAACACCACCGCCTAACACCTCCAGATAATTTTTTTTTTTAATTGCTAGAAACATAAAAATCAACAAGAATCAACGTTTGATTGTTTCAAGATACAAAAAATAATTTCTAACAAACACAAAATAGGCTTTTAAAATGTCGTACAATGTTTTTAAAATGTAAAAACAATAATGGTGCATTACCAAGGCCACGTTGGCCTTGGAAATGCTAGGGGAGCAACTAGCACGACCCATGTGGAAATATCATCAGTGAGTAATCAGTTTGTTGAAAATTTTACTCAAATTTAATCACTTTTTTTTCAAAATTCTATGAGCTTCCCGCCTACCGTTGATGATGTTGGTATGCTCCATGTGAAAATAATTTTTGTTTGATTATAATTTATTTTACCTAAATTGACCCCAACAATTTGTCATCTAGTTTAACGGATTTTTCTCTGTTGTGATATTCACTCTTCAATCAACCAGTTCTCCCTCCCTTTTTGTTGAGCTAATTAAAAATTTAAGCCACTATTTGATTTTGATAAAGGGTAATAGCATACAATGTCCCTACATTTCATTGTTATTGTGAAAAACGTCTATACCTATCGTTTTTTGGCACTTTCACCTTTATTTTCACATTTCATTGCGCAAAAGGTCATTTTTATTCATTTTCTCAATTAAAAATTGTGAAATGACGAAATTACCATTCCCTTTAAATAAAACAAAAGGAAAAAGAAAAAAACTAATTGCAAACATAGTTCTAACTTTTTTGAAAAGCGCAAATGAGTTTCAAATAAATTACTAAAAGGGTAATTAGCACATAATATCTCTACCTTTCACTATTATTACGAAAAATATCCATACATTTTATTTTTTTGGTATTTTCTCCCTTAATTAATTATAATTTGATAGCTCAAACCATCATTTCTATCTATTTTCATCCAATTTCTTAATAAAAAATAGTGGGATGACGAATATACCCTCATATTTAAATAAAAAAGCTAAAAAATTAATTGCAACTATTGTCCCATTTTTTTTAAAAGTGCAAACGAATCCCAATTAAATTTATTTAAAAAATAAAAAAGTGCAAACGAGTCCCAAATAAATTATTAAATAATTGGAAATTTTAAAAAATATTTTTTATTTAAATATGAAGGTATATTCAGGCACCGTTTGGTAACCATTCTTTTTTTTCATTCTCATTCTTCTACTAATTTTCAACTACACATTCATCAATAAAATAATATTTTTCATCACATCAATAACTCTTCCTTCATTTTCAACCACAAAAAAGGTGTGATTTGACACAAAGAATACATTTTTTTCTAGAATAATGGTTACCAAACGGTGCCTCATTATTTCACAATTCTTTATTGAGAAAATGGATAGAAATAGTGGTTTGATCAAAATGTAATTAAGAAAGAAAATGCATAAAATAAAATAAAAAAATAACAGGTAGGGATGTTTTTCGCAATAATAGTGAAAGGTAGGAACATTATGTGCTAATTACCATTTTAATAATTTATTTGGGACTCATTTGAGCTTTTCAAAAACTTCGGACTATATTTGCAATTAGTTTTTTCTTTTTTTTTTGTTTTATTTAAGGGTATTTTCGTCATTCCACACTTTTTAATTGAGAAAATGGATGAAAATGACTTTTTGCGCAACGAAAGGTGAAAATAAGGGTGAAAATGTCAAAAAAATGAAAGGTATGGACATTTTCACAATAACAATGAAATGTGGGAACATTATGTGCTAATTTCCATTTTGATAAAAAATAGATTTTAGTATATTTTTTCAAAAGTTGATAAAATATTTGCTTGAAAAATTAATAAAATTTGTAAATCTCGTGAAATGTATGGTTGAAAATGAATTTAAAGAAATTAACTAAATTAATTCGTAATCACTTAGCATTATTTTGTGATGTCGAAACAATTGATAAATAAAATTGTATTGCCTGATTCAGCCAATGTTTGACACCTATTTTTTCTCATTCTCAATCTCATTTTTTTTCTCTTTCTTCATTTTAACCACACATTCTATCAATAAAATAATATTACACATAAATCCAAAAATTCTCATTACTTTTTAACCACACATTCTTCCATCAATAACTATTCCAAAATTTATTTTTTCTCCAAAATGGGTGTCAAACAGCGGCTTAGTATATTATTAAATGATTCTCAATAGATGTATGAGAGAAATTTCGTGAAGATTTTATTTTTAATTTTTGTCCGTTGGGAAGATAGGTCAGTCATACAAATGCAGTAATTGTTGACTCAAATTTGTCAAATTCACTAAGGCCCTGTTCGGGAGTGATTAAAATCCAATTAAAATTGAAAATATGGCCGTTATTGGGTCCCACCCGTCTAATAAAAGTCAACAATAACGGCTATATTTTCAATTTTAATCCGATTTTAATCCCTCCCATACAAGGCCTAAAAATTGCTTCCAAACTGGAGCTTAATTGCTTATAAGATCCAATCCCATTTAGTCAAGCAAATGTAAGAGAATGTGTATATATAGCTTCAGAATTACTTGTATTTCACTATAGTATTCATTAAAATGATTTTTTTTCTTTCTAAACTTCAATAACATGTTTGGTACACAAAATTGCTCAAGACTATAGTACCTATAAGAAATACAAGTCGATAACTCTTACTAGAAATGTCATCAATGAATACAAGAAATTTTCTTTTTTTTTTTATAGAGAATACTACGCCCCCGTTTGGCACCCGTTTTTTTCCCATTTTTGAACAGGAACTTGCATTATGTGTGGGTCCCAGTGTCTTTCAACATGTCGACTCTGCTGGGATCCGTTCCCAACACGGTTTTGGGTGCAAAAGCTGGTACAATTATTTAGATTAAATTTCAGAAATGTCCTTATATTGTGTAGTATTGCAAATTAATTTGAGGCCAAATTTGGTAAGTGTAATTCAACGGTCATTTGAGTGGAATGTGTGCTCTGACAAAGCTTTACTAGATTATAAATTTTAAGCTGATTTTTAGCAAGAACAGACATACCCATAATAAGTAGGTAAAATCAGGGGTAAGCACTATTTGATTTTGTACGATTTTTAAACTATTTTCGAATCAAAACTTTTCAGTTTGAAACGGTTTAGAAAAAAAGATTGAAATATAAACAAACCAAACCAACCATTTTTTTTTTGTGATTTGGTTTGATTTCAATATAATTTTAACGAAATAAAAATAATATATTTCATGCAATTGAAAATAATTATAATTTGGTCTAAAATCTCAATATAACATCAATTAAAATATTAAATTTTAAGTATATTTAGAATTCTATTGTGACAGATTTGGTGCCCTAAAGTTTTGCATAATATGATGGACAAATATATCATAATATTCTTTAATCTTTACCCTATTTCATAAGGAAAAATGCTATGTGTACACCTCATGGCGTACACAGCATTTTTTATGTTCATTAAAATGAGTATTTTTTTTTTTTTTTTTTGTAAAAGATGAGTATTGGTATGATAAAATTTTTAGAGAATGCTTGATTAAAAAGTAGGAAAAAAATTTAAATTTACTTTTTAAAATATTTTATTATAAGAATGTGGGATTGAAAATGAGTTTTAGAAAAAATAGTTTTTGAATAATGTTTGACAAATAGGGCTTCATTATTGAGCCCCTATTTGACTGCCTCTTTTTTTTTTTTTTTTTTTTTGTAAAGAACGAGTTTTTGAATAGTAGATATTTTGGTGAATTTGTAGTTAAAAATATGAAAATTGAGTTTATGTGAGAAGTATTTTATTGTAAAAATGCGTGGTTAAAAATTAGTACGAGAAAAAAAAGAGTTTTAAAACAATGATTATTAAACAAGGGCTAACTTATTATTTAATTGAGGGGTGAATTAAGGATTTAAAAAAATAGATTTATTTTAATAGGCTAAAGCTCAAGTCATTATTTTAAATCGTATCTCATCATTTCATGTGCATATAAACTAATTTTTTAACCACTGAAATTTAAATTGAATTGTTTCTAAATGATTTTGTCTGGTTTGAATCGAAATATTGACAAGTCTACTTGTAACTAAACTAATAATTCAAAACTGTGATTTCAATTCAATATAATAGGTTGACGATTTTTTTGTTCATTCCTAAGTAAAAGTACGTAAAAGTCATGAATTCTATAGAACATGTGATTAAGTCTCTGTTTGGTATCCATTCTTTTTTTCATTCTCATTCTTCTACTAATTTTCAACCACACATTCATCAATAAAATAATATTTTCCATCACATCAATAACTTTTCCTTCATTTTCAACCACAAAAAAAGTATGATTTGACACAAAGAATGCATTTTTTTCTAGAATAATGGTTACCAAACGGTGCCTAAAAATAGAATTTGACCAACTTATAAGCCAAAAGTTTCCAAAGACAAAAAATAAAAATAAAAATAAATTAGAATAGAAGGGCAAAAAGGTCCGAACAAAAGTTGAAATCATAAGGCGGGAAACGGTGCCCCAAAAAATTGAATTTTTAAATTACATTTCTCACTCTTTGACTCTTTGTGTCCCGATTCATTTCTCACTCTGTTCCCTTTCTCTAAACCTCTTTCTTCTTGTCCTTTTTCTCTCAAAAACTTCTCTCACTACACATAATTCAGTTTGTCCATCTCGATTTTCAATCAAACTCACGCCATTTCTTTTCGGTTGTAATAATTTACTCGGATTCCAGCTCAAATTTCAGGTCAGTTCACTCTTTTTTTTTTTACCTGTTTGCTGTATTTTATTGTTAATTGCGTGGTTTTGTTCTGATCTGTGATGGGCTCTTTTGAAATTTTTAGCTCAACAATTTATTTTTATTTATTTAAATCTCAAATGCTTGTATGGGCTGCTGCTGCTGCTGCTTTTTTTTTTTTTTTTAACTTGATTGTTGGAATTTTCTGCTAATTGATGTGGTTTCATTCTGATCTGTGTTGGGCTCGTTTAATTTTTTAGCGGAACCTGTTTATCCGACACGTGTTGAGTTTACTTGTTTTTTTTGTTTAGTTCATTTGCCTTTCTAGTTGCAATTTTTTCCCCTGAATTTTTGGCTTCATTATTATTATTATTATTATTATTATTATTATTATTATTATTATTATTATTATTATTATTATTATTATTATTATTATTATTATTATTATTATTATTATTATTATTATTATTATTTGTTGTACCTGCTCATTTGCAAGTATTCACCAGATAATCTGGACATATAGCTGATAACTTAATGCGTCTCTATTAATGCTGTAAGAAACAAGCTATTTAATTTTTCTGATAAAAAAGAGTGTCAAATACATGGAAAAGATCTTGGAGGGCGAGGTCCATACTTTACATTTCAAGGTGATATAGGATTTTTAACAAATTAAGGTATCAAAGCAAGTTGGCAACTAAAGTAGAATTGATAAAAGTGGATGTTAAGACGGAATCCCACAGATGGAAGCATAAGAAGTCAAGAACACTCTACAAACACCAAGAAATCACAAAACACAAGTTTGCCGAGGTATGGCTAAATTTAGTCAATGTCCTCTATGAAGCTCCTGCACTATACTTTCAAGAATGTGTTCAAGTGGTCATTTTTACAAATGATCTCACGCTTAGAGCTCTCGTGAACCCTCAGAAAACTCCAAGAATCTGTAATGAGTGATAAATTGAGCCTAAACACACTACCCTAGACTTACTAGATAGAATTGATCAAAAGCATGGTATAAAAAGGCTGTAGTGAGGCTCGCCTTGAGGCCCGCCTCACTGTGAGACATATGTAGTATGCCTCGAGGCGGTATTTTTGAGGCTAAAAATATGAGGCTCACGCCTCTAAATCTGAGGCGCACGCCTCAAGGTGAGCGTCTCATTTAAAATTTGATCTTCCAATTGTATGAAAAGAAATCAGAAAGGGCCTTCTTCAAAAAAGAAAAAACCCATTGAAAAAAGCATTTTGGACCGCAAACAAAACAATAAAATATCTAGAAACTAAACGGCAACCAAAAATTAGAGGACCAAAAACAGAACAGATTCAACAGAAATTCAAAATTTAGAACTCAAGAAGAGCATTGTTTTCTTCATCAGTTCATCAGGTATGGTTTTCCTCTTTTCTTTTTCTTTTTAGAGTTCAGTAAATATTGCATGCAATTAGTTTTTTTTTTTGTTTAAGTTGCTTATTTTTTTCATTGCAAATTGAGTGATTTCTAACTTCTGTAATACTTTTTATTTTGCTAAACATCTTCTCTCTTTAGGTGGACTATATCTTAATATGCTAATGGCTATATATCTTATTTACTATATGCTTCAACTTTGATTTTTTTGTATTTTTGTATTATTTTATAATTCTTTTACTTAGATTTTTTTTTTTTTGTGAGGCTTACGCCTCAATCCGCCTCGAGGCTTACGCCTCGTCTCATAAAGAAAAACCGCCTCAATACTTAGTTTCGCCTTTTTAAACCTTGAATTCAAAAGAGTACATGAATGAATTGTTAATTGCTATCTGTAGTTTCCTCTTAGGTTTATAGCATGAACATGAATGATCCTTCTATGAGGAGTATCAGGTATTGTCCTGCTTGTGGTCAGCTGTAATTATGACATAAAAAATTGTAGGCATAGATAGTTGACTTTTGACATAAATGTTTTCCTACCAACGGTGAGAAGTCTTCTCTTATTCTTTTGAAGGGAATCGTACTTGTGGTTCTCACATTTGGAGAGAATCGTAAGGTTTTCTTGCCACATCAATAGTGGGTAGTCTTATCTTGCCTATTGTGTGCACAAGAACAGTTTCATGACTTTTGATATTGGCATGGAACGAAGTTTCGATGGCAAAATAAAGTGTCAAATTAATTCTTTTTTTTTTTATCCAACAAAATTGATTAGTATAGCTTGGTACAACTACCATAAAGAGAAAATATTTTTAATTTTGAGCAACTGAAGTCTAGAGTAGTCGCTAGATTTTTTGTTCTATTACGTATAATTAAGTTGTAATTCATGGAGTTCCTAAAGCTTCAGGTATTTTCTAAATCCTTCAGCCGTTTCTTTTGAGTCGTCAAGTGATGCTCCAATGATATGTCAAACATCATGTAAACTAGAGCTTAGGCCTTGATTCTCATGTATCTTAGCTACTTGCACAGGCAAAGATGGAGAATGAGGAGATGAAGTCAGATTCACTGTGGTGGTATAGTCACACATCTCCTGAAATTTCTAAATTTGTTGCAGAAGATGTCGAGGGTAAGTATTTAATATGCATCTAAGAGATAAAGACTTCTACTCCTGTCTGATGTCTGGAAAAAAATAAATATTTCTCAAAATAAACATGTTTGTACTTATGCAGAACTTCCTTGCCCCATAACCAGGGGTGTATCTGAACCTAAAATTTCGTAGTAGTAAGATCAATTGTTATATTCCGAAAAGAGAGTTATCATCATCTCTGAACCTTAATAGGGTTAAGATAAATGCACCCAGTGAATTCTAAGGGATTAACTCTAACGAACAAGGAACATTATTATCATGATCAGATAGACTACATATGTTTCTCCTGCCAAAAAAAAAAAAAAAAACACTAACAACGGAAAATCTACACAAGCAAAATACTAAAATAGTTCTCGACTTCTCCTATTGCAGTAGTAGATCAGAGTGTCAAAGAAATGCTACAGTTGATTGGACATAGTGGAGATTTTTCCATGGAGAAGGTTGACAGTTATCATCTGAAGCAGGATGAGTTAATTGCTCATGTCAAGGAATTTTCCCGAAGGTACCATTTGCTAGCTGAACGTTATAGTGGGCTAACAGGAGAATTACACAGGTACGTTGAGTCAGGAACCAAAATGGAGAATTCCATACTCACTCCAGATAAGAAGCTGGGAATGCAAGAATTTGAAAGAGGTGACTTCACTTATAATTTATCTGTAAGCTCTGGTAGAGATACTTCTGATATATCTCTGAATGATGGCTCTAGATTTATCATGTTATCATCAGATTCTGATTCTGAATCTTGCAACTCATCTCCTAATGACCATTTAAGTCCACTTCCTACTAGAAAAATGCCGGAACCTGCAATTTTGAATCTTGAGACTGAGTTTTCAGGGATGGAAGGTGTTGTCGACCCGACAAAGCATGACCACATGAATGACACCCAAAAAGTGGACAGTGGAAGGTACAAAGAGATGTTAAAAAAAATCTCAACATATGAAGAGCAATTTAGGATTTCTAGCCAAAAACTTAAGTTTCAAGAAGAAGAAATTACCAGAATGAGAAGTGAACAAAAAAAGAATGAATCACTTTTGATAAAATTGGGTAGTATGGAAACTCAGCTTGAATCAGCAAAGAATGAGATAAAAATGCACGTGGTTCATATACAAACGGAGAACAGAAAGGTTTCTCAGCTACAAATGCAAATAGCTGTATTGGAATCCGAGATTGAATCAGAGAAAAGCAAGGTTCTTGATTTGCAGGAGAGCATGATAAAGTACAATGCAGATGTAGCAGAACGTGATTATGAGATAAGAAAGCTGAGTGCTGCACTGCATGATGCCTCGGAAAATTTTGCTTCAGAGAAAGGACAGCTTGAGTCTCGTATTTCTAATTTGTCAGAACGTTTGACCACCCAAGAAGCAAGGACTGAGGAATGGGAATTGCAGTGTGAATCATTAGTTAATGAGATCAAGCAACGTGAAGCCAACAAAAATGAGATGAAAAGAATGCATGAAGCCCAAGAAGCAAGTTGGCAAGATGAGATAGAGAGTATGACACTTGAGCTATATGAGAAAAATGAATGTGTGAACACTATGAATAAAGATCTTGACAGGCTGAAACAGGAGTATGACACGATCCGAGCTGAGAAAGACGAGCTCAATGCTAAGTTACTGACACTTAGTGCAGAGCTAAGTTTACGAGAAACTCAAGTTCTAGAAACAGAGTGTCATCTGCATCAGTTGCATTCCGAGAATGTGCAGCTGAGTGCAGGATTTGAAAATGCAAACAAAATAGCAGATGAACTAAGATCTAGAGTTGATGAATTAGGGAAAGAGGTGGAATGGCAAAGAGTCTTGATCTCGGATAGAGCTGAAGAGAAAAGGGAAGCTATACGGCAGCTATGTTTTGCACTGGAGCATTATAGAACTCTGAATGAAGAACTTCGCAGTGTGTATAAGAGGCCTCCAGTTATGGTCTCATAAGTTTGGCATTTCTTTCTGAAGCTCAAAAGTTATCTACAAATATCTCATGATGTTTATTCCAGATACTGCAGAATGTCTTTTGCCTTAGTATTGTTTCAATCGGTTTTATGTAAGCCTTACAGCATCTTGGATCTGTATTTTGCCGTTAATTTGGTTTTAAGTGAGCATGCTTGTGCTGATTCACGCATTGACATTGTTGGGATGAACCTTAGCACAGTAATATTATTGATCGGTTGGCTGATTTGTTTTGAGTTAACTGTACCATAGGTTATCCGACTTTGATTTGCTTGTAGATTGTCATTTTATCCAGTACTGCCTGAACTCAATGTTAAAAATATGAATAGCTGACTGTAAAAATGTTCTTTTAGTCTATAATTTTTTTCAAAAAAATATAAAGGTCAACATATTAACATTAATCAAACTGAACGGGCAAGTCACAGAATGACCAAGTCTGATTTTGTTTGTTTTTGAATTATCTCCTAGTATTGATTTTCATTGGCCTCGAAGATTTCAGTAACAACATAGGGATTCCCGAACTATTTGAATTAATTAAAAGATTATGTCAAAACGAATCTTGTGTACATTGTATTCTGACTAGGAGAAAATATCTTATATATGGTACTTTGACATAGGGTTGGTCCTTAGATTTTGAATGTTTTGTCTGATATTTTAAAATGTGTAATTTAAAAAATATATTAAGAAAAATAAAATATATTCCAATAATATTATTTCATTGCAAAAGTATGATATTTATATTTTTATATGTCGTAAATAAGAAAAGTACAAATAAACTTCAAAAGTACCTCTCAAACTTCATTAAAATTTAGGGAAAATTACATATTCAAGAGAATAAGTTTAGCCTATTTCAAAAATAAGAAAACAAGTTTGAAATTTCCAAAATCAGATTTTTATTAAAAATTTTTAAATTTTTATTTCTGAAATAATAAATTATTAAATTAATTTATTATTAAATATTTAATTCTAATACAATATAATTAACTCATTCCACCTTCACCACCCCTACCGCTCCGGCGACCGTTCCGATCACCGCCCTACTCCGACGAACTTTCCGACGACCGTTCCGGCAACTCTCCGGCGAACTTTTCGACCACTTTTCGGTGACTGTCCGACGAACTTTTCCGACGACTGCTCCGATTCCAGTGATTTCTCCCGCTACTACTCTGATTCCGGTGACCGTTCCGGCGACTGCTCCTATTCCGACGACTCAGGTCACAAGTCATAACCCCAGGTCACAACTCAGGTCACAAGTCACAGTTCAAGTCAAACTCAGGTCACAAGTTACAGCCAAAGTCACAATTTAGGATTTTGTTCATAGTCACGGATTATTTTCAAATGATTACAACACAGGTTACAAAATATTTTTGCACATGGCTCAGATTAATATTTATTCACAAATTGTCGAATTTTAAGGTCACGGTTAATCCATTATGTGGTCATAATTAGTCCATTATGCGGTCCCAGTTGGTTACGAAATACAACATAGATTCAAACAACTGTCGCCCACACCTCGCCACGCCACCACAACCACCGGACCATCGCTTGTATCGCACCACCATTAAAAAAAAAAAAAAACACCACATCCACTGCCACCGCCACCGCACACATCAAACACCAACACTGCACAACACCTGTGACCACCACTGTGCAGCACCACAACCACTGCGCCATCAACTCACCACACACCTACCACGCCGTCACCGCCATAGCCTCTGAGACCGTCACCATTGCACCTCTTCCTCTTCGTCGCCGCTCGTCACCGCCGTCGACGTCGACACCACCAACAGCGCCATCAACTCACCACACACTCACCACGCCGTCAACACCACCGCACCCATAGCACACATACCCACCACAGAAATCACACAAATCAGCACACATACCACAAATCGACGACGACTTCGCAGCACCTCAGATCGACGACAACTTCGCAGCAGTCACCCATCTTACACAAAGCACCCATTTGAATCCCCAAAACTTTGTATAGAGACCCCTGTTTCGGAGCATATTCGGTGCTGATCTTCGAACTACAGGTTCTCTGAGAGGTGGCGCAAGTGGCAGAGATACTTAGAGGGAGGCGGAAGGTGGCGGGTGTTCGTCGGAGTAAAAACGGGGAGATAGAATGAGTGGTTACAGTATAGTAGCGCCGCTTCGCCGCCCCCAAGTAACCTGTGATGGCGGTGGTGGTGGTGTCAGGCATGCGGCTTCACTCCGACAGGCAACGGTGGTGGTGTGGTAGCCACCGGGATAGAGAGAGATGAGAGAAATGGGCAGGGATTTGGGGAACCGGAAACGAGGTGGAGTGGAGGAAGGTAAAGTTGATTTGGGAATTAATTAGGGTTTTGAGTATATATATTTAGTAAAAATATTTATTTTATAAAAATATTAATTAAAATAAAAATATCTGATTTTGGAAATATTAAACTTCCAATCTGATTTTGGAAGTTTAAAAACTTAAAGTATGGTTTTGTGTAATTTCCTCTAAAATTTATGTCCTAAAAAAAAGACCATTCAAGACACTAACCTCTTCGTGCAATTCTATATGAGCAAACATTAAAATCAAAAATAACAAATACCATATGTATTGAAATGCAATGAAAAATTTCTCCTTGCATTTCTAGGAATAAATTCATCAGTTAAACTTTCGTAATCAATATGTTTTAACAAATCTTGTGAATCATTTCCTTTGGTCTAATAAAAACATGCCTTGGTATGTTACACAATTAGGAATAAGGAATACAATATTATTAAATAAGAATAATTATTTTTCTACTTTTTTTGACTCTTATTTCATATGAAATGTGCCTTTTAACTTAACATATAATAGAATTTTACTATTTTAAAATTAATAAAACATTTTAAATATATAATTATAGTATAACAATTTTTTTTGGGTGTCCCTACAATGCTGATGCTCTGTGTGATCAACTCGTGCACTCTTAGGACCACCTCTGTTTGACATATTAGTCCATGAATAAATTTTGTACGTGAATAATTATACTTTACTTTTACTATTAATCAAATAATCATAATTTAATTTTTCCCAATGGATAATTATATTTAAATTTAATTATCATGTAGCTTCGTTCTTTTCTGTTATATAAATTGATGAAAATCAAGAATCAGTAGTTAATAAATGATGCACACCATTTTTTTTTTATTTTCTTGTGTGAGTTGTAATTTGTATAAATTGAGTTGTATATATTCTAGGGTTCGAGTATGAAAATAGGAGAACAACAATTTCGCTAGCTCATCGTCATGTCTGGAGCGGTAGAAACAAAAACTTCATCGCTCTCCTGTCGCTTTGCCCTCACTCGAGCAACAACCTATCGTTAAACTCTCGCTCGAGCGACAGTGATATCCGAAAAGTTTTAATTCGTGTTTTAAAGGCTTTTTGTCCGACTCATTCGACCATAAACCTATAATATAAATACCAACATGTCTCCGAACGATTTTTTCTAAGGTTGAATATTGAGAGAACTCATACTACTCCATATCTTCTTCATCAAATTCATCTATAGCCTTCAACATTCGTAGTGTGATTTATTCTTGGCGGTGAAAACTTCAAATCCTTTTAATCCAAATACCAAACTGCTTACTTTCTAAACATATGCCAGAGTTTTGAAAATCAAGGGAATGTGATTGGAGTTCCAGTTGTTATTGGATAACGCAGAGTTCTTCGTCGATCCATATGAGATAGATGAATTCATAAAGTCGGGAGTGGTGCATGAGCATGCAATCCAAGAGGATTTTGAAAATTGCAGCCGGGAGTTGGTGCAAGGGCACGCAATCCAGGAGGCCTATAGAAATTACAATCAGGAGGTCAGAAAATATTAGGGTAGTCGTGTCTAACGAACTGTAAGTTTAAATTAGTTTATAGTGAATTTTTTTACTGGCAAAGTGTCAGAATTTTTACCCAATTGTGGTTTCTCCATGATCATTATGCGCGTTATTGACCGTTTTCATATAACTATGGCAATTCAATATAGGGAAATTGAATTGATTGATTAACCATCTAGAGATAATTAAAAGTGACTTGTTGCTATTTAATTATTAGTTTTTTAATTCCGCATAATCACCCATCCACCCCCTCTCTAGATGCAATTTGGGTGGAACCTCACAATTTTTTCAATTGGTATTAGAGCCACATTTCGATTCCTAACCCATAAATTAATCTAGATGAGTCAGTCACTATCCTTGCGTTCGTTTTTTGACTGAAGCAACTATGCATACTGGAAGGTTCAAATGAGAGCATTCTTTAAAGTCTTAGATGAGCGTATCTGACTTAATGTTTTGAATGATTGGGCTACACCTAGTTTTACGGTTAATAATGAAGTAAACCCCACTCCCATTGTTAATTGAACAAGAGTGAACTTAGATGAATGCAACTGAAATAGTAAAGGATTTCATGCCCTGTTTATAGCTGTGTTTGCAGAGGAGTTTAGTCGAGTTTCTCCTAAAATAAGCGATATACACGCAAATTAAGTATCAATTTCACAAATTTACTCCCCAAACGTCAAACATTTGACGGCCTAATGAGTGTAAATATTACACTTACAACAACAAATGCACATATGAAGTCTATCCCTTAATTGTTCACTTTTAGTTGCATTCAGTATATTTCTGTAAATAAAGGATTTGGTTTATTGTGGTATAATTTCTTTATTCATTAACAGGCAAGGTAAGTTACTCCAGTTCCAAAGTAATAGCTTCAATACCTGCATCAATGGTAAGGTAAAAGCGTCTCCTCAATTGAGATTTTAATAGATTTTAGAAGAATATAAATTCTAATAAATTTCGTGAATTTGAAATTTTACCATTTTTAACATGATTCTTATGGATTTTGTGGAAATAAAATTTGTTAAAATCTTAACTGAGAACACCTTAATTTAGAATGACTTTTAAAATTCATTAAAATTTCGGTTGAGGACACCATTGCAAATTACTAGAGAATTTGCAAAGCCATAAATTTTTCTTGAGTGTTTTACGTTAAAACGCCCTTAGTGTGTGCGTATTTGTCTTGTTTCTCTTGCCGGAACACGCTTATGTGATTCAATCAACACTCGACGTCTGAGTTATCAACATATTTGGTTTAACTTGTAAGTATCTTATTTTAATAAATGCGCACCAAGTTGAGAAACGTTGAAATTTTCAAAATTCAAACTAATACAAAATCAAGATCAATTATAGAAAATCAATCTTTTTCAATCCCTTACAAAGTTTCTTCTTTTTCATTTTTCAAATATCGAAGTGTTTATGTCATTCTTATCCATTCGTATTCGAAGTCATGCATGGGTAAAATTTATGGGCACAACTCATTTCCATGTCCGTAAATGTTATTGTTATTTATTTATTTATTTTTTGATGTATTAATTTATATTCCATTTCAATTTGATCATTACGTATATATTGTAATTGAATTCATAATCTGCACAACTTCTCCCATAAGTATAAATCCCACGAATTTCACGAATTTTGTCAATTTTTTATAAATTTAATTATAAATATAAATTGGGTTATCGAAATGAAACAAAATACTAGTCGGATGATTAAATTGAAATCAATTGAAATTAATCTATTGAAATTTTGCACTAAAGATGAAAATTTACCTTTCTATGTGCAAATGTAATCTGATTCATTTGAATTTCTTCATTTCCTATTTTCACAGAAAGTAGTCCTCACATCTTAGGCGTAACGATGCACTTATCAATTGCACGCTCTACCACTGAGCGAATAGTCCATCATGTTAACCTCCAACTGAGAGCTCGCTATATAAAAAAGCGAGAAAAATTTCGTCCCTCGTTTTCTTTTTTTCCGCCCCCACGTCGCCACACTTATATAGAGTCTACATCAATAGAATTCCCCTATTTTGACTTTGGAATATTTCACAAAATTTCTCATAGTGGTTCATGAATTAGTAGAAAGAATCACTAATTCAAAGTTCAAACTATTGATTTTACTTAAAACGTCATGATGACGAAAGCATTGGGCTCATAATTTTGTCACGTGGCATACCTATAGATTAGCCAAATCAACGGTTTATCACTTGGGATATATCTACTCGTATAAATTTTTTTGTCCATCTTATTTACAGATGCAGTGGTGGTAGCAGGTGATGGCTGCAATCCAATGACAATCTATCAAAGCTCCGCCTGGCTTTGTCTGGTTGCCCATTAACTCGTGCCAAGCCGGTATAAGCTAGGCGGGTCCGACTTATAGTTGGGAAATATTAGCGTTCCCTGGACGACAAGATGCCACCTAGCAATTTACAGCTGCCTTCAATAAATGTCTTTGGTCAATGGAGGTCAGTCCACGCCGAGTTTTAATGCCTTGATCGGTTTGACTTTTTTTACCCGGCCACGCTTTTACTATTTTCGTTTCCTCTATAATTTATTATTATTGGGGTCCGTTTCACTGCCAACAGAGAATTTGTTTGGAAAAAATTAAGGCCATGTTGTCTTTATCGGTTTCAAGTTATTTTTATCGGTTTCAAGTTATTTTCTGTTTTTGATTTTTCAAAACGTCAAGAACGCGTTCTTTTTTTATTTATTTTCGAAAACGAATTTTTGAAAAAAAAAAAATTGTAAAGAAAACGCAAAACGTGAAAAATCACGTTTTGACACGCGAAAATGGCCAAAACACGGGAAACGCCATTTCTATTTCCTCTTTCATTTTATGTTCTTTCAACAGAAAATACAAAGGCAGAAATCTTGGTTCCTTCATCCTCTTTCTGGTTCCTCTTCATCAATCTCTCGTTGAGAGAGCGGAATGGATCTAGAGGTGGTAGGGTAAATTCCACCTGAATGCCAAATTTTGGAGTGTGTTGGTGAGAGGGGTCCGTTTTATATTACTGGGTCAATAATCTCGCCTTCGAAAAATGGGTCCTATGAAGTAATTAGATCACCATTTTTGTGGGTGACCATTACGTCCAAGGGGGAGCTTGTAAATTACTTGGATCCGGCCGGCAGACTCGATTTTACAAATGATTTACTGATGGACTCGGAGAAGTTGGGTTTTTTGGAGAATGATTTGATTTAGGTGAATGTGAGTTTCATGGGCAAATGCCACATGGTAGTGGAGGAAAATTTGGGATCTTTCGGCTTCGGGAAAGTGCCAAGTTCTGAGGAGAGAATTATCAGAATGTGTGTGGCTCACATCCTGATCGATTGATGTCAAAAGTTTATCAGTATCTGGGTTGGAGAACTCTGATGGGTTTTAAAGAGACGCCAAATGGTGGAAATCTCACATTCAATTGTTCACCTTCTGGCCCTTGCATTCCCTGCTCTCGTTCTGAAAATGTGCCATTAAATTCCCGTTTTAATGATTTCTAGTTTATTGTTTTATAGATGTTTGATTGATACTATTTGAGTAATTTTAAGATCATGTATTTGTGATCAAATGGAACACCTTGCAGAGTTTTGAAAACAAATAATCGTGAAATAGTATGGTTTTATCGGATGAATATTATTTAACTTTGGTCAGGGTGATTTCACTTTTGCAATAATGTTTTCAAATTCAACTAAAAAACTCTGCCTTCTTTAATTGCTCCCCTTCTGGCCCTTGTATTCTCCGTTCTCATTTGAAATGGTGCCCTGTTCCATTTCTGTAAATGCTTGCATTCCCATTTTAATCATTCCTACTTTATTGTTTTACAGATGTTAGGTTGGTACCATTTGAATGATTTCACTTGTGAACCTATCAATTTAAGTTAATGTGGTAGTTATAAGATTGTGTATTTGTGATTAAATTGGATTCCTTGCACACTTTTGTTTCAACTAGAAATTTTTCTTGAACAAAATTGTGAATTGGTAAGGTTGAGTACAGGATTCATTTGAGTATTATTTAACTTTGATCTGATTTCATTTTTTCTATAATAATATGCAATTACGTAGATTAAGATTCTATAATTCTGCAAAAAATAATTCCGTGTTATCTGATCTTGTGCTCTTCTTATCTTGTTTTAACATCTATTACGTGTTATCTGATCTTGTGTCTTGTTCCTAAGGAACCTAAATTGTTGCTCAACCTTTACAATGAAATGATAAATGCATTGTTTCATGGTCATAGAATATTATACCACGTACATAACTCATAAAATGAACTGAAAACTTTGACTCTTACCATTTCTGTAAAGATAAAAAAGTTGGTGAACATATGAATTTTGAATTGTATTTGTACTGTTTGATTATATCTTCCTTTAGTTTCCACTAAATTAATCTATTTAAGAATGGTATGGGTTGTGGGCATACAATTTGTCTTTGATAATTGATATGCCAAAAAGAAGCTTGAAGAAAGAAAGAAAGAAAGAAAGAAAGTATAGTTCTTTATGTAATCAGCCGTATCCTTTGTTCCCTTCTTGAATCTTTATTTGTGCTTATTGAAAGAAATGAAAAAAAGTTGTCAGTACTTGGTTTTGAGGTAAGTTCTAATATTTGATAGCTCTAGTGTACATCAATTGTTGGTGGTCCCATTACCTAATGGTTTAAACTGTACAGCTTGTTTCTAGAAAATTCCAGATTTAAACGAAAATAACATAGAATTTGGAAATTGTCCGACTGAATATTTAGCTGTGTTCTCATCACTCTAATCCATTTTAACTTACTACTAATGTGAGATTTGGTTCTGATGAAATATAAATGCTGATTAAAGGATTTTAGGATTATATTGTTGGTTGAAGAAAGCATGAGGGAAGGTTCAACTGCTGTTTTTTTTTTCACTAAATAATCTACTGTTGCATGCTTATTCCATTATCTAACTGCCAATTACTTATTGCTGAGATATTCTTTGAAATGGAGTATAAATATATGTTCATACACACAACAGGGAAATCAAAACCATGGTTTTTGCATTTACTAAGTTTGGGCTGAAGTTGGGCAGCAGCTTTAGACGTGCTAAATTTGCTGCTGAGAAGCTGTAAATGTGCTGAAATTGGTTTTGGAGAAACGCTTATTGTGATGTGCAGAAGGTTCAATCTCAGAATGAAGAATTTTGAGAGATGTAACAAGACAATAGAGAAGGAGAGTTCTCATTCGGTGGAAACTGATGAAGAATCTTTAGATGCACTTGATACATTCTCGAGCAGAGAATCAGTTTTCTTGATTTTTTAGCACGAGTGATTTAAGTTTATTTTCCTCAATCTCATTTTTGTAATCCAACCTTTGGGTTCTTGATGCCTGACAATCATCTACTTGATGGCAATTTTTTTGTTTATTCATGTAAAAATGTTTTATAAATTTTGTTAATTCGTTGAATTAATTGTAATGGTCATTACTTATTTGTAAAATACACTGTTTTGCTTGTTATGTAACCTTTGTATGAAGAATGTGATAAAGATAACATATGCATTTTTTTTTTCTGGACACAGAAATAAGACAAAGCATTTGAATTAGACGAGAGAATTTTAGCAATGTTACCTTATTAATTTTTTTCTTCAATCGATTAACATTAAACTACTAAAATTTATTGAATAATCTGATTTATTGAATAAAATATTATAAAAAAAGATTCTCAAAATTTCAAAGTAAACGTGTTTTCAAATTTTCTATTTTGAGAAAAAGTTTTTTCAGAATGACAAAGAGAACGAGTTTTCAGCAATTCCAAAACAGACATTCGAAATAGAAAATACAAAATGAATTCAAAACTCAAAACACAAAATTGAAATACGAAGAGAACGACCCCTAAATTTTTAGTAATTCAATTGTTTAAAATTTATTTGCATGAAAATTATTAATTAAATATATTTAATTGATTTAGTTTTCAATTTAAAAAATATTATATTTATCCATTTTTTATTGGTGGGTAGATGAGAGAGAAAGAGAGAGTAAATTACCTGAAAAATAAAAACCTCTAATCTCTAAAAAAAAATTTTCCTTGTTTTTAGAAAAATATGGTCACGTGACAAAAAGTTCAAAAATATTTTTTTTATGGAAAAATTTGTCAATCAAATACTCAAAAAATATAGAATTTTGATGAAAAAATGACATTTTCTATGAGTTTTTGTTATTAAAAAGATGAAAATATGAACGGTGTGAATTAATAATATTTTCCTTTTTGTGTCCATATGTCATAAAATATAATAACTATAAATCAACTCATGTTCTAAGAGCATCTCGGCATCTCCAAGTGTTTAAATATAAATAGTATGTTGGAGTACCTAATTTTTTTTTTTACTTTTTAAATTTATATTCTATAAATAGTAGAATATGCTCTTAAAAAGCAGAATGTCTCTTAAAAATGCTCTAATGATATAATTAATACTTTAATTTATTTTATGACTATTCCATCATTAAGAAAAGAAGGAAAATAGAGAAATATCAAATTCATAGGAGTCTTTATTGCCAATTTGCCTAAAGAACAATAACCCAAGCTAAATAATTTTTAGAGAGAAACAAAGTATTACTTTTTATTTTTGATTTTCAAGATCGTTCCAAAAATAAATAAATTTTTTATTTTAATACAGCAAGTTATGAAAAAAGATAAGGACAAAATTTCACCCAAACGAGCTTACATTTTCTCTCAGACAAAAAAAAAAAAAAAAAAGCAGAATCATGCTAGTATACAAAGTAGGTTGACAAACTTGGTTTACAAGCTATGTGTTTGCGACATATAGGCTAATCATTTTGAATACAATTTTTGAAATCAGCCCTTGTTTGATCCACATTAATATTTTCATTCTCATTCTTCTACTCATTTTCACCCACACATTTTTCAATAAAATAATATTTTCTATCACATCAATAAATTTTTTTTTTTTTTTTCAATCACATATTCAACATCATCACATTAACAACATGCATTCTTCTACTCAAATTAGTTATGGCCGTGCAATGCACGGCTTTTGTTATTTTGAAGGTAATATTAGCGTTCAATATGAAGGATTAAAGGGAGATATACGCAAAGTTAGCAAAATGAGCTTAATGGAACAAAATAAATTTACATATAATTTCACCCATAGAATACAGTTATAAAACATTCAAAGAGTGCGAAGAAATTTAAAAAAACTTAAACGACATCCATAGAGAATTTATCTTTCGAAATTGTTATGTAAAAAATAAAACAAAGAGCAAACATACATACATCCAGAAAAGTATGGGGAAAATAATTCTCCATGATTACAATCATCCTCTGTTGCATCTATTTGTTCTTCTAACGTGATCACATTTTGAATAGTATGCTTAAGTGCACCATCACCTACCACGTTGTTGTGGTTGTCCTAATCTGTGAAGATGTTGGATAATCATGAAATCGTATATCCAATTAATAAAAGCTTATTAAAGAGATCTCGAAAGTGAATTTTTCTGATAAAAGACTACCTCAAAAGCTTTGGCAAGTCATGACGTTCAAAAAGAATAGAGCGTATTGGTTGTACATCATTATTGCATGAGGTCAAATTACGATACTGTTAGATTACCATCACCAAGAACAGAGAAGCTTTCATGTGTGCTAGTATTATCTTGCAAAACGAATCCATTCTCTGATAGAAGTTTACATCTCAGCAGGTTGATGCGTATTTTTTTGTTCTTGATGCACTTAACGCCAATGAAACATTAGTTCTAACCAATGTGCAATGATAATTAGACCCTGAAAGAAGAAATCAGAGTTTAATTAGATTAGTGAAAAATATTTGATTACTATGACCCAGAAGAAAATAAACCACGTGATTTAGGCTCAATTGTATCCAGATTTAAGAATACTACAGCATGTGTGTAGGAGTATTATAAAAAGCAGAAGCAATCGAAGTGTCGATTTGTTTCACCTCATCAAAAAGGGAGACAACTTGCAACAAAACGTTGTCATTACGATCTATGAGAAATTCATGTGTTACTCCATGAACTTGATTATCAAAGAACTACAAAGGCTGCAATAACAGAGAACTCCATGAAATTGACATTAAGTATGATAAGCGATATTATTATAAAAGAAGTGTACAATTGATTAATGCTAAAATTTAACCATTATAGAGGTTATTTATTTGTTCTATAGCTGAAAGTACTACATTATATTAGCTTATAAAGAAGTTCCATTTAATTATGTGGTAAATTGAAGAAAATAAACACGTCGGTTGAAGAACTTAATGTAATAGAGAATATAGTACAAATTAAAAGAGAGAGGAGTGGCTAAACCATTGTACCTGCAAGCATTTAGAATTGCTGAAAAGATGAGAACATTTGGCTTTATTTCTAGTTCATGCATCTTTTGGGAAATTTCCAAGACACGGAGGAAGTCTTGTTCACCCTTGATATTCTACTTTTCACAACCTGATTTTCCATGAGCCAACTGCTTATAAAAATTTGTACACCATTTATGTTTCAAAATAGTGGATAAGAGGTGTGAAAAAAATACTTACAAAACATTTGTAGTTCTAAATATGTATGAATGAAAGAATTTCTTTGTAGACAACATTTTTAGTACATCTAAAGTGCATAGTTTGAGTGTTTGATGGTTTGAGTAGGATTTTTAAACATTTGCTTGTTTTAGCTCTTGATAATGCTACATAAAGTTGACCATGACAGAAAACTGGTTCAGGTAGATACAAACCGACAAATTCAAGTGTTTGACCTTGTGCTTTATTTATTGTCATTGCAAAACATGGCCTAATTGAAAATTGAGTTCTTTTGAATGGAATTGAAGATTGATCACTTTTCAGAGGTACAAATGGGATTCTTGGTAAGAAAACATATTTTCCACAATATTCACCAGATGTAATTTCAGCAAGAATGACGTTTTTATCAAATTTTCTACAAGTAAGACGCGTCCCATTGCATAAACCTTCAGCTGGATTGATATTCCGTAATAACATTACAGGACAATTAATCTTAAACTTCAATTCATGTGGTGGTATTCCATTTGGGGTCAAAGTATTCAAGAAATATTCTTGTAAACTTTGTTCTGTTTGTCAATTGCTTCATCAAAGCTATAATATGTGTAAATTTGACCAGAAATTTGATCGAGTAAAATTCTATTAATATGATCAACACATTCATTTCGAGGCATTAGAATAACTTTGTCCGCCATTGTATGTAAATTATCAACATACGTTTCGATGTTCGGGAATACATGATTTATTAAATTTCTGAGAGATGTAATCTCATCTTCAAATGGTACAATTATGTCTTTAGGAAGTTTAATGCAATGACAATTATGTTCTTGCTCTGTGTTCCATTTCCAATACGAAGTAAGTAATCACAAAATGCTGGATCTAATTTTGTTCTCATGTTTTCAACCAATGGTATGTGTGTATATAAAGGCCATAGATCAGAGAAAATTAAGCTAGCTTTCATAATGTCATCTTTTTTCCCTCTTGGTACTACTGGTAAAACTTGTCGGAAATCTCCTCCCAAAACTACTACTTTTCCACCGAAAGACGAATTACAATCAGTAATATCTTTAAACATTTTATCAACAGCTTCAATGGCACAACGATTTACCATAGGTGCTTCATCCCAGAGTATTAACTTTGACATTTTTAACAAAGTTCCTAAAGCAGACTGTTTACTAACAGAACAAGTGATTTGTCCAACTGTTTCCAACGGAATTTTAAATCTTGAATGAGCTGTTCGTCCTCCAGGTAAAAGAGATGCAGCTACTCCAGACGATGCAGTAGCCAAAGCAATTAAATTTTGTGACCTCACACCAGCTAAAAGTGCTTTATATAGAAAAGTTTTACATGTTCCTCCTGGACCATCAATGAAGTAAACTGCACTTGAATTACAATTTACTTTTTCCATTATAGTATCATACGCAATTTTTTGCTGATTATTTAAGCTTGCTGCACAAGCGTAACCCCCTTGAATATCCAAATTTGTTGTCTCCTCTGCGATCATTCTTGTCAACCTCTCATTTTCATCTATATTAACATTGAATGACACTATTTATAATCATTTATATTTTTACCCAATGATTCTAGGATAGAACTTATGTCTTCCAACGCTTGTAATTCAGCAACATCTTGAGGTTTATTTTCATGTACGTAATCGTCAGTCATATAACTCTTGAATTTATTCCAAAGTAATTTTGGATGATCAGGATTGCAGAGTATAAGAAATGTAACAAATAGACGTCTTAAAGAAGTAGGCATTTTATAAACAATAGCTTCAGATAGACATTCTTCACAATGATTGTCTCCGCTTAACAAGCCATGTAAAAGTGTTGCTTCTTGATATGTACTTACAATTTTTCAGTTTAAAGTTCGTAAATGATGAAATGACATTGGACCTCGAATATGATTGAGAAGCACCCGTAGGAAATATCGTTCTCCTTCAGAAGGATGTGTTGAAACAATTCGACCTATGACAATATGTTTCTTTCTGGGAGTCCAAATTTTCTTAGATGAATTCCAAACGAAGTGTGCTGGAAAATCTCGATATAATAATGTACGAGCAAATTCATCTGCTTCATTTATTCTAAAAAATTCTGTTAACATTGTTCGTCTTGTATCTTCATTCTCAATAATAGTAGTTAAATCATCTTCGTCGTTATATCGCACTTGTTGATGATTTAGGAGATGAAGTTGTAAAGAATAAACAGTTGGATGAATTTCTGCTAAATTAAACGATAAAATCCTCCACATTGCCTCAGGTGGAGATATCTATCTAGCAATTTGATAAGCAGAAATTTCATCGATTTCTTTCACTGTTTCAGCTGGTGTAATTGAGAAATTAATCCGATTATGGCATTTGTACACATATTTGTACAAATATTTTACAGCTTTAATAGAAGAACATACTTCGACATTTAAGTGGCAATCAAATTTTGTATTTAAATAAGGATTGTACGGCACGACCCATTGATTGTCCAACATATGCCCTCTAACTTTAATACAAATATCATCATTGCGCCTTTTATAGAAAGGGTATGAGTTATCACCAAATGTAGTAATATTACAATAATCCTTAGGGAATTTATTTTTACATTTTCCATTAGATTCCATACATACATTTTTGGGATTCAAATCCCCACAAGGACCATGCATATTATGTTTGACAATAACAGAATGAAGATGAGGATATCTGGTTTGGTCAGGAATCTCACAACTAACTATTTTATCAACATCTACAGCAGAACGAATCTTGTGGCTGCATTTGAAAATGAGTAAAAAATGTGCATGAGAAAGACCTCTTTTTTGGAATTCGATAACATATATGTGTGCAACAACAGGGCCGAAGATTTTTTTTGTATAAATCATTTTTCAACTCTTCTAATTTCGCTCTAAATATACGTGCAATTAAATCTGGGCGATTTTGAATCTCGTCATTGTGTTTTAGTTCTTGTGTAATCTCTAACCAATTTGGATTACATGTAATAGTCAAAAATATATCTGGTTTTCCATAACGCTGCACAATAACCATTGCATCCATATATCTCCTTATCATATCTCTAGGACCACATGTAAAAGACCGTGGTAAAATAAATTTTCTTCCAATATTGCAACATCTCGTCTCTCCAGTTTGAACACTATCTACAATACCCTGGTAAAGTTCCCACTCGAATTTGTTTCTGGTTATTTCGAAAATAGTCTAATCTTGCAGTTTCAATTTTAACATACATATCTACAACATATTGTTGAAATAATCGACCACTGTGAAGCAAAATAGACTTACTGTAAGGTCGAATTTGCAATTTGTATGAATAATATTCTCGGCAAAAAACCTGAGATCGGTGCTTCATTCTACTAAACACTACAAAAAAGATATCATTTATTTATAACAGTTACAGTGTACAAATGAACAAAAAATGTAGAACAGAATTTGTTTACAACCTTCATTCTCGTGTTCAATAAATTTAGCTGTAGAAGTCACTGTTGAAGGTATGACATCAAATTCAGAAAGTCGTTGAACAAAGGTGTGCATGCATCTCCCAATGCCTTCGTGCCGACCAGATTCCCCGTATGGGAAAAGTAATGGATACTGCAAAGGATCATAGCAACCGTAATAATAATGAACTCCATGTGCATCATTAGAATGACCATGTATAATAATATCACGAACGCGAACATTAGCATTCGTATCATCTTCCACCCATATAACAGCTATTTGAAATACTGTAGGAGTGTTAAAGACGCGTTGATCAAGTCCTGGATCGTATCTTATGTGTATTTCATGGTCTTCCAAGTTAGGTATATTAGTTAGAGACCTAAAAAATCTACTATATGGATTTACCTTCAGAATTTCAATTAAGACAAGTAAGGTACGTTCAATAAAGTGTTCTAAAGTTTCAATACGATTTTTAAGTTCATTGTCTGTGTCATAGAAATATAACTGCATGTAAGAAGGCTTATTGTCTTATGGAATAAGTTTATTTACGTAATGATATATTTGCCCTTGAACTCGAAATGTGTAAATACATTTGTATGATTTGAAGAGATTTTTGTCATATTTAACATCAAATGAAGTAAAAGCAAAATGGTTATTATATCCTCTTACAAACCTTTTGAATTTCATATTTTTTGATTCTTTGGACGTAAATAACTTGTACAATTCAGAGGGTGAATCAGGCATAGGAAGATAAACTTTTCCATCAGAGCAACAGAAACCTTTGCTTTCTCTGTAAAATTTTCTTGTACTACAATGTTTACAAATATCGCATGTAGGTAATACATATGGAGTGGTTGGTATGTTTAATATATTAAAATTACGTTGTAATTCAGTGTTGTAAATAATAGGAGAATCTTGGTTTGTTGAAGTAGAAGTTTCAGCAACTTGAAAATTATGATTCATTATAGAAGATTGCATTTGCACAGAATTGGAATTATTCTGTTCCGATGACGTAGGATTAACATCAGAATTATTATGTCCAAATGTTATTCTTTTGCGATGATCGGTGCGTCCAGTGCGAAGCTGTTGTCGTCGCCCTCTTTGCCTTTGAGTTTGTTGTTGGCGAGAGGACAATGTTTCAAAGTTTAAAGGAGTAGTAACTTCATTGGAATTCCGAACATCTATGAGAAAAATATGCGAAATAGTTGAGACTAAAAGCAACCACAAAAAGTGAAGAAAGTTAATAAGTGGGAATAAAATTAACATGAAATATATGAACTTATTTAACATATTTGCAGCTAATGCGAAATGTCTTCATGAAACCAAGTCAAGAGTATTCCACTCAATATTAATTTCTTTTGCTTTGACTCACATTGTTTTAGAATGAAATTAGACAAATGTGTGATTTGAATTTCTCAATTTAGCAAAAACAAATTTCTAATACAGTCCAAGAAATAACAAATTCGCATGCCGAAAAATAGTTATAAAGCCCAAATACACAAACGAAGAGAAATTGAATCGAACAAAAACACTCATCAACCATAATAAAACGAAGAATTAGAAAATGAAATGACAATAATTAATGGTACCCAATGAAATTAACATAATCCATATTTCAAACACAAAGTAAGCTCTTTAAATTGAGCATTTCCATCTCTATTCTATAAGCCACAAAAAATTGTAAAACATAATACATAAAACAATATGCAACAACAGGGAATAAAACATTTTTTAGAAAACTATAATATATTGTTAAAATCACATGTTTTGTCCTGCCATATAGCATGAGCCCATAGTTTAATCATATCTCATTTTAATATTTCTCAAAACTAATGAAACCAAGACATGGTGATATGAAGTTACAGCTTGAATGGAAGTTATTCAGCAATGACTAATAACAGATATTAGGCACAATGATTACTTTAAAAAGAAAAATTATCGAAATGACGGACTAAAATGTGACTCTCAAGTTACACATACCATAACTAATAAGACATTGGTACAAAAAGCTTAAAGGAGAATGTAAATTTTTTGGTAGCCAAAATTTTTCTAAGAAAGAAATTAACGGGACACTATTAATCTCATTTTTAAGTGTTTCAAAATATTTATAATAAAGAACGAAAATATTATCTGATAATATTTAAGACAACAGTTCTATTTTGAGAAGTAATCTAAGTGTTGGAAAAAAATCTCATCAAATATTTTGGGGCAACGCCTGAATGTTGCAGGGGTCGAGGGGGCAGCGCCCCTCGTGGGGGTTTGGGGGCAACGCCCCCAACGGGGATCGACCTGATCGGTCAGGTCGCGGGGGTCGAGGGGGTAGCGCCCCTCGTGGGGGCTCGGGGGCAACGCCCCCAAAAGGAATTTAGATTTCATGTATGTATGAAATGAAATATTTTCTAATATTTTTGAATTAAATTTGTAATAAGTGAAATTACATTTATAATTTTTGTAAAATGTAAATCAGTAAAATTTTTGGCTAAAAAAAGAAGAGAGAAAAAAAACGTAAAAAATTTTTTTTTTAAAAAAAAATTTTGGTTGTCCCCGTGCGCGCACGGGGAGTAATTTTTTTTTTTTTATTTCTTCTTTTTTATTGTCATTCTTAGTTAATTTTTCAACGATTCTTTTATCTGCATGAATTCAAATAGGATTTTATGTAAGTATTATTAATTGTTGTAATTTAAGTAACAAAAATTTAATGTTGACAACTCAGTAATAATACTAATAATACTAAAATGATATGTTGACAAATTTATTAAGTTGACCTAATATATTTCAGAATTTATTGTGAAACATAGAGAAATATTAAATCTACACAAACAAAATTAACTATACCTAACTACTTACAAAAATCTTAAACATGGAACACAATTATATTTACTTAAAGAAATACTAAATACTAAACATGCAAAAGTAATAATAATATGAACAAAAATAAATTCTGCATATAAATACTTACAGTAAAAGTTTATGTTCTGCTGCAATACCAAAGTTTCAAAATTTAGTCGTACAAGCTGAAGAACATAATGGAGTAAAATAAATATTTTCAAGATTTATAGATCAACATAATGATATTTGCATACTAAATATACAAAAAAACAAAATTAACTATACCTAACTACTTACGAAAATCTTAATCATGGAATACAATTGTATTTATTTAATGAAATACTAAACATGCAAAATAATAATAATAGAAACTAAAATAATTTTTTACATATAAATACTTACAGTAAACAGCGATAATGACTTACAGTAAACAGTAATGAAGGTTAAGAAATTCTCGATGATGGAATAAATTTTTTTTCATTAGTTCTCCCATATAAATAGACTAATCTCTTCAGCCGATTACAAAAATATCTTTTCAGTCGGTTTGCATGTTTATTATTTGTTTGCTTCTCCAATACGTGATATCAGCCGACTACAAAAATATCTTTTCAGTCGGTTTGCATGTTTATTTTTGGTTTGCTTCTTCAATACGTGATATTTATAAAATATCAACTGCAACTAACGGTTTGCACTAAGTCGGTTTGCAGGTTTATTTTATTTTTTATAAATATATACTTTGTTTTTTTTTTTTGTTAATAGGTGGGATAAAATGGGTAACGAAAATGCTTCAGAAATGAATAGTGCACGGCGGATAAAGCAGTCAACAATTTTGGCAAGTAATAAGTCTATATGACCCTTTTTGTTTTGAGGTGCAAAATGTTTATAAAGTGGGGGAAAACGTGTTAATTGGTGAGGATAAAATAGGCAACGAAAATGCTTCACAAATGAATAGTGAATGACGGATTGACTCTTTTATATTAGTAGAGAATATGTACCAAATAAGGGCTCAATGATCTAAGAGTATGTTTGGTAGAGATTTTTGGGGGAAGAATTGATTTTTGAATAGTGATATGATGGGAAATGTGTGATTGAAAAAGAAGAAAAAAAGTATTGATGTGATGGAAAATATTATTTTATTGAAAAATGTGTGGTTGAAAATGAGAATTAATTTACTATAGAAAATGAAAATCTGTACCAAACAGGCTCTAATTCTTGTCAACAATTATTTTGTTTGTACAGCTTGATTAATTGATGGTAGTTTGACTTGGCAATAAGAAGGGTAAATATGTAATTTCAATAAAGAAAATCGTCAGAAAAGAAAAATAAAAAATACAAGCGTTGTGGAACAGTGGAAGTACGAAATGACTGAAAACAGTTAAACACGTCATTCCTCTCTCGCTCCTAAACTACTCTACGCGCTCCCGCTACCCCACTCCTGTCTGTAAGAGTACACAAATTTCGACTTTTGGGATATTCAAGTTTCTTTCACACGGAACAAGACTTCATATTGTTATTTTCAGAGAGAGAGAGAGAGAGAGAGAGAGAGAGAGAGAGAGGTGTAAAATACCAGGAAGAAGAAGTAGAAGAAGATTGGGGAAATTACTTGGCTTTAACGAAGAATTTCTTATTGGATTACTTTACATTGCCAGTTGCTCTCTGTATGTGTATATAGAGATAAAGCAATGGAATTGTAGTAATTGCTTGCTGCTGTTTGCAAACAAAGGTATGGTACGTGTTTCAATTTTTAATGAAGTAATTGTTGTCTAATGGTTTTCGGTTTGATCTGATGTATGTTTACTGATAAAATTCATTGCTAACTTTGAATTTCTAGTTCATAGTCTCTATTCCTTGTTTGGGTGAAAATGGCTTGAGATTTGATGGAATTGTTTGATTGGACTTTGGAAAGGGAGTATTCTGGTTCTGGGCACTCCAAACAGTTTTGAAATGCATCGATAGTTTGTTAATTTGGCTGTAGTGTAGAGTACGTGACGCTGTTAAATAAGAAAAAGAAGCTAAAATCTTGTCCGTTTTAATTCAATACTACATACTGAACATAACCCAAGTTTATTTACATAAATGATGGATATCAGAAAATGAATCTCTTTAAAAGTTGATAAAAACGTCTTTGTGGTTTCTCATTATGTTCGACCACTTCTTTCTGCTAGAAGTTGATTTGCTTAGGTTGTATTTATTTATTATACCAATATCTCATTCTTGTGCTGAAGAGCTTTTGACATACAATCAATTATATTATGTCAATTCAGACTAGCTTCACTTGGTAGGATCCAGTAATTTTTTTGAGTTTATGAATCAGTATCAAGTCTCCTTTTTCATTCTGTAATTCTTCACTTCCAAGATCATGTCTGTTCTACTTTCGCTATTAGGTTTGTGGCTAGATCATTCAAGGTTTTTGGTTTTGGTATTTTACAATAATTGGTGTTAAATTATCCTAGTTTTTATGTGTATCTCTACGTGAGGTACAATTATCTGATCTGATCCAAATGCTGGCCTCTTCTTTATTGTCGTTCCTTTCTTTGCACCTCGTCGTTTCTTTAAGTGCTTTCTGCTATTGTCATTTTCTATCTAATGGTTTGACCTACACAATATGCGTTAGTATCTTATAGTTCTGTTTCTGAATATAACTTCATTTGTTATCATAATATTCCCCATCTGCTTAAAATACTCTGAACTATGTTTAGTGGTCTGAATCAGCATTCCCTTGTCATTAACTTGCTATTTTCACTGTATCCATTATTTATCCCTTGCACTTGTCTTATTAATATCAAAATATTTTATAATGGAAACTTTCATATTCAACATTGATGTTTCATGGTTTTTGCCAGATTTTGACTGTTTGAGCAATAGTGTGGCATCATTGCAGTCAAATAACAAGGTGAGAATGACAACTCAAATAAGCACAAAATTTCGACTGGTTATATGTCCTAGATGCAGACAGCTTCTGACAGAGTTGCCTGAGCTTCCTTTATACAAGTGTGGAGGATGTGGCACGACTCTCAAATGTACTAACCTTTTCCACACTTACCTAGTTAATAGTACACTTACCTTTTTTGACTTCGATTTGTCGTTCATCTTCTTATTTGTGCTATGACATATTGTGAGATAGACAATCTGTTTGAAGATGCTCTAAAATATGATCAAGACACTTCACATATGAAGAAGTTAAATTTTGTTTCTTATATATATATATATATTTTATTTATTTATTTATTTTTTATTTTACCGTTTTGAATTCAGCTAAAACACAGAGAAATGACACCAACCACGACGGAGTAGACTTGCAAGATACAAACCGAGTTTCGGAAAGTGAGCCGGATCGTATTTTGAAGGAGAATGCAGAGAGCAGCTCAAATCTAGATTTAACCCCATTGGGTGGAAAATCTTTGCGAATTGAAGAAAAACCAAGAGATGAGGGCGAATCTGTGGTCAACAATGGGGAGAAATGTGAAGATACGATAGTCTCTCGGGAGCTTTCTAGCTCGCTTGAGGTTAGCGGTTATGAGAATAAAGATTTATCCAAAGTAGTCATTGGACAGTTGAAACCACATAAAGAAGGAAAATGTCCATTAGGCCAAAATACCAAAACACTTGAGAGCGAATTTCAGGATTGCAATGGGGAAACGATTGCGGGAAGAAACTCTTCCGCTGAATTGCCTAGTTCAAGCGAATGTACCAGTCATGATGCCGATGTCTCAAACCCTGAAATCAGAGAACACATGGAATCAGATGACAAGAGTCCATTAGAGCAATGCTCCGGAAGGGATCAAAAGGAATATGGAGATTTTCGAACACAACGGTGTGGAAGTGACAACTATGTTGACCAAGCCGGCTCTTCACCCGAGCATGATCATCACCAGAATTGGTTGCCTCCAGATGGTGAACACAGTGAAGGGGAAGAAAGTACACATCTTGCACCAAAAAATAATGAAAAGGATCTAAATGGTTTTATGGACTACAATGGGGAGCAATGTGAAGATAGAAGTTTCGTTGATGAGCTTTCTAGCATATGTGAGTTTAGCGGTTGCAAGAATAAAGTTTTATCTGTGAAAGTCATAGAACATTTGAAACAGGATGAAGAAGGAAAATGTTCTTTCGGCCAGAATGCCAAAAAATGTGAAAATGGAATTGAGGATTGGAATGGGGAAAGATTTGCAGGCAGAGACCCTTCTGCTGAATTTCCTAGTTCAAGTGAATTTACCGGTCTGGAGGCTAATGTTTCAACCCCAGAAATCAGAGAACATGTGGAATCAGATGACAAGAATCCATCAGAGCACTGCTCTGAAAGTGATCAAAAGGAATATGGAGATTCTCGAATAGAATGGTGTAGAAGTGACAATTCTCTTGACCAAGCCGGCACTTCACCCGAGCATGATCATCAGAAGAATAGGTTGCCTCCAGATGGTGAACACAGTGAAGGGGAAGAAAGTACACATCTTTCACCAGAAAATAATGAAACGAGCCTAAATAGTTTTATGAACTACAATGGGGAGCAATGTGAAGATAGGAGTTGCTCTGATGAGCTTTCTAACGTATGTGAAGTTAGCGATTGTGAGAATAAAGTTTTATCTGCCGAAGTCATAGAACAATTGAAAGAGGATGAAGAAGGCCAATGTCCTTTCAGCCAAAATGACAAACGATGTGAAAGTGGAATTCAGGACTGGAATGGGGAAAATGTGGCAGGTAGAAACCCCTCTGCAGAATTTCCTAGTTCAAGTGAATTTAGTAGTCAGGAGGCCGAAGTTTTAATACCAGAAATCAGAGAACGTGTGGAATCAGATGACAAGAATCCATCAGAGCAATGCTCCGGAAGGGATCAAAAGGAATATGAAGATTTTCTAACAGAATATTGTGGAAGTGACAACTCTCTTGACCAAGCCAGCTCTTCACCCGAGCATGATCATCATCAGAATAGGTTGCCTCCTGATGGTGAACACAGTGAAGGGGAAGAAAGTACACATCTTTCACCAGAAAATAATGAAAAGAGTCTAAATGGTTTTATGGACTACAATGGGGAGCAATGTGAAGATAGGAGTTTCTCTGATGATCTTTCAAGCGTATGTGAGGTTAGTGGTTTTGAGAATAAAGTTTTATCTGCAGAAGTCATAGAACAGTTGAAACAGGATGGAGGCAAATGTCATTTTGGGCAAAATGCCAAAAGATGTGAAAGTGGAATTCAGGATTCGAATGAGGAAAGAGTTGCATGCAGAAACCCCTCTGCTGAATTTCCTAGTTCAAGTGAATTTACTAGTCAGGAGGCCAACGTTTCAACCCAAGTAGTTAGAAAACGTGTGGACTTGGGTGAAAAGAATCTATCGGAACGATGCACTGGAAGGGATCAAAGGGAATGTGGAGATTCTCGAACAGAATCATGTGCTGACGACAACTTAATTGCCAAAGTTCAGTCTATACCCGAGTATGATCATCAGAAGAGTAAGTTTCCTCCAGATGATAGAGAACATAAAGAAGGGGACGAAAGTACTTATCTTTCGCCTGAAAATAATGAAAAGGGTCTGAATCAGTTTAGAGGTCCGAATGGAGGGCTTCTTGAAGAAATGGATAATAATAGACAAGATTCTACGTCCTTCGAGATTGCTTTGCGTGCAAATGCAAACTCATCGCTGTCAGCTGGAAGCAGTACTGAAGTAAAAATTGATATCAAGAATCTGCCTCACTTCAGAAGCTCAAGCACAGAAAGATATGAGAATGCAGATTCAGGAGATTCTTTAGTTGCCGCTCAAGACCCCTCCGATGAGAACAAGACATCTGTCAGTCGCTTGTCTCCCAATACTGAACAACTGGATCATTCTCATAGAGAAGACACACAAAGTCTTGGTAGAGTGAGCTCAGTAGATACACTAGATAGTTTACCCTCCATCAACTCTTGCTCTAAGCACAGTGTTAAACAGGTAGATATGTCTAAATTTCCAACTACCAAAAGTTACTATGCTTATGACACTAGCTTATCTTCTTATGATGGAACCATTGATCAAGTCCCCAACCATGTTTTACACCCCCACAGAAGAAAGTTCAAGGAGAAAATCTCCACCAGCACTGCTGAATTGCACAAAAAAGGTGGATTAAATACTACTAACACGAGGAATAGTGAGTCAGAGATGCAATATTGGGCAGCCAGTTCCTCGTCCGTGTTACAAGGAAAGCAATATCATGCCATGGAAGGCAGCAACAGTTGGCACCATGTTGAATTGCCTGAAACTAGAAGACATTGCCGCTAGAGTGGTAATAGATTGGCATTCACTTCAAGAGATTTCCAAGCTGCCCACAGAAATGGAAGCCCATCAAGTTATCAGCGAAGTTTGCTCCAAAATCGTCAAGCTTACTATTCATCAGATACGCCTACGTACTCTGAAACAGACAAAATGGACTTGTTGAGAACCGTGTGTGAACTGAAAGAACAGCTCAACAGGATGCAATATTCAAAACTAACGGCAAATGGAAGGTTTCCTGCTGGTATTGTGGAGGAAAAGTCAACTCCCTTGTATTATGATCACTCAGCACCAGAAAGGGAGATGTATGCAGATTTCAGCCACCCCACATATCCTGCCAGACACGATCTGTTGAAAGGTTGGCCCCAACGACGCAAGGACTTGAGAATGGCATTTTCAGGGGAGGCTGCCCACTACAGACACCAGGTTAACTGCTCATGTTTGCATTGTTGTCCCCAAGACATGCACCGCTCTGCTCAGTTGCCTTCACATTCCATGCTATGCAACAATGGTCATTGCATGGTCCACACTGGTCACAATTGCTGTAATGTCCTTGCCTCTAGTTCTTCCAGTCGCCAGCATTACACAAGCTCTGAACAATCTTTATTGGGATGCAAGACAATGTCTGGAAACCAGAAGCATAAAGACAAGGAAATGAAAAGGTTATATTTACGAGAAAAGTATCACATAACGAAGCGGCATCTCCTGCCCATAGTTGGTGGAACCCCACTTATTTCTTGTTATCATTGCTCAGAACTTTTGCAGCTGCCTTCAGAATTTCTCCGCTTCGGGAAAAAATATCATCAGCTGAGGTGCGATGCATGTGGGAAGGTTCTGAAATTCTCACTCCTGGAAAGAATGCACATTGTTCCATACCTTCCGGAAGCTTCAGCTCCACCACCCAGTGAGGCAGATGATTATAGTGATGCTATCAATCAAAGAAATCAGTTGCCAACGTCTCATGCTAATTCTTGCTCGCATGCTGAACCCGCGTCATGTTCAGATGATTCTGGGATGTCTTTCTGTTGAAGCTGCTCAACAGAAGGGGATGCTTCATTTCTTACACCTTCAGCTGACTGCATTGAGTGGAATGCTTACAACAGAAAGATGTCGTCTGGCAGTTCTTATAAGCCTACGGAAGATAGAAAAATGAAGTCTGTATTGAAGGGAAATGGGAACAAGAACGAGAGTTTGGTGGAAACCTCTAAACCAGTCGGAGCTTCATGGCTAAGTGGAAAAAAGTTTCATCTGAAATTGAAGAGTTGCCAGAACCATCAAATTTTCCACTTCATAGGTTAATGGGATATTCTTCCCCGAGTCAAGTGTTAGACAAGTGAGGTGAAATTGATAGTCACTTGTCGAGGGTTCAACATGCTTTTAGGAAGGAGTTTCTCATACTATTTTTAAAGCAGCCTTATATTCAAAGGATTTCTGAAGTGAACTTATTGTACAACGTTCATCAACCATGCTTGGATTTTCCAGGATCTCAGAACAATGATCCATGCAAGTTGCATATTCAACTGTAAGTTTGACATGGATGCATTTTTTAAGACAAACTTCACATTTTCTTCTTCTTGTACAGATGAACCATAGTATAGCATAAATTCAAGGTTGATTGTTTTACATGTAGATATGATCAATATAAAAAGTCCTGTATTGTTTATTTACTGCATTGTAATAAAATAGATTTACGTATAATGCAATAATAATTTTCTTATTTTCTTAAACTATTGAGTGCCACATTCTTCGCATCCCAGCTAAATGTTAGATACAGAATCTTCCCAAGAAGCCTTTTCTGGTGCATATTTCACATATACCTTTATAAGTTCTGTGCCATTTGAACTTGTGGGTGTTTGTTCAGGAGTGGGGCTGGGGCTCATGTGCCCGAGACTACAAACATGCAGGTAGAGGTGTTAACAGGATTGTGGCGCCCTTAAAAATCCAAGGCCAGCCCCGTATGCTAAATTATAATTCTAGACATTTCTTATAATCTCTGAAATGCAGCAACTTTGGTGCAGGTTCTTGATTTCTCAAATTTTACTGGTATATCGTTCATGTTAAAAGGTTCTTTTGTAATAAAGTATCTTACCCAGATTCTCATTGATTCTGAGTTACAAGTTTTTAAATTTGGCATTTGCAGAAAGTCTCAGAATGTGCCCCTTGATTCTAAAATGATGCTCCGAAGGATATACGTCATATATTTGCACGAAATTAGTTGAATATGAAATCTTTATGAGTCTAGAATTCATATGATTTGGAATCATCTTCGCTGGAGATTCGTAGATCGAATTATGCATATTTTTCTAAAGTGCTCTAAAATAATTTGTGAACTATACGTGCTAATGAATGAATTAGACTTGTATCTTTAGACATATTATGACACGACCCGTCTCAAGTCGTCCTAATGGACCCAACATGTGTTGTGCGCTGATGGTATATACCAGCTAAGTGCTGGACCTACTATAAAGGTGACTTTGACCTGTTTTAATTGTGACACACTTTTATAAAAAAATTGACAGAGATTTCCCCGTAATATGAACTAAAATCATCTCAACAATAATCAATATCCTCAAACCAGTACATATAATTTAAAATAGGGTACACTAACCCCTCAAAACTCAAACTATTCAAAATACAATACTCGGAAGTCAACCTTTACAAATATTTGACAAACAAAAGTCGCAAATGTAATCAAAATACTCAATATGCAGTGAGTCCTTGATATGGATACATGAATTACAATTTAACTTTTCTGACAAAACATACATGTATCTCCAAAGAAATATAAACTATGTAAATTGACAAAATGGGTCATACGATTAAAGACAAAATGTGGCTCAACTTGGTGGATCGACAGACTCTGATACTGCTCAACTCAGCTAATATTTGATAAAAAAAAGAGGTGACAAAATATATAAACTTGTAATTCAGTGAGTGAATAGTTTACAAATAAGTATATTTTTCTTCCATTTATGCATATTTTTTGAAAATTCTTACTCTTTTGAAATTTTGAGTAATTCTGAAATCTGATAATACTCTCAAAAACTTAAACATGATTGCATCATAAATCCTTTGTTCTTCATTCTATGAAATCTACAAAAATCTCTGAAATAAGTAACTATAAAGTATAACGAAATCTACGAAAATATCTGAAATCTTTTGCTGTTCAATACTATATGCTAAAAGCTTTATACTGAGAACTGAATAGTCTGAAATCTTTTGTTGTTCAATGCTATAAGCTGAAAGCTTTATACTGAGAACTAAATAATTTGAATTCGATAATAAACAATCCAATAGGCTGTAGAAATACTGAAATATGACACCAAAAAGGTACTTTGAATAACATTACTCATGTATCGATTAGTACCGATATACATGACAACGCTATTCAATTCTGAAATTCTGTAATTCCGATCATACGCGCGCAGAACTATAATTTGGTCATACACTATAGAAACACATTCACAATAGTATAGAGCAGGTAAAATCACCATAACTAATCATACACTATGGAAAAACATTCACACCAGTGCAGGTCGGGTAAAATGACCATATGAAGTCATACACTGTGGAAACACATTCACACCAGTGCAGACTGTGGTAAAATCACTTGGGTACTTTAGGGTGAATTTTAAAATGACTTTAGATATGTTGAAACATGTAATATGAATATAACATGTTAGATAAATGATTTAAATGAACTGACTATAAAATCCGTTTGATTTTGAAAATCATGCCGTCAAATCAAGTATATGAAATAATTAACTTTATGATATTATATAAATTTAACAAATATTTATTCTGCAAAGTAAGTTTTTCCACTCACTCAAAACAAGCTACAATCTATGACGATCGGTAATCTTTTTCAATTTCTTCGTCACCACCAGAAATACCATACAAGATAACCAATTTAACCACTATCAAAATAAGAAACCTTTAATATCTAATGCTATAATACTTAAACTAAATTTCTCGATACTTGAATAACTCTCCCAAATTATTCCTTTAATCAATTGGAACTAATTACACTTTCTAGTCCTTTTACTAATAACTAATTCATCAACATAACCTTCATTCCAAGTATAAATGTAACTACCTACTTCAATCTAGTGACAACTAGTAACTATAATGCAACCAATTAAATTTTCATCTTGTTACATAAATTCATAATTCCAAGTATTTCATCATCACAATCATTTCCACCAAATATCCTTCATTCAAGAATTCAAATAAAAATTCTAGGGTTTGCCCAAAAATAAAAATCCTTACCTTGATACAAATGGAAGCTAGCCAATCAAGAAGCTTGAACTAGAAATCATAATCCTTTCCCTGAATTTGAAATTTCGATCCAAGTTAAAACCCTAGAAAATTAACATAATATTTCTCCACCTCTTGAAGAAAATAAAGAGAATTGTTGACCCCAAAAAATGAGCTCAACAGATACTGGGTTCACTCTTGCCACGTCAAGTACGGATTTGGCGTGTTTCTACCGGAACAGGAGCGGTAGCCTAGTTGTAATGAACGTGGGAGACACTTTCCGACAAGAGACGAGACATTTAGGCTCCAGTGATTTTTTTTGTAACGAGGGCAATCACGTTATCAACGAATGCCGGTCTAGTTTCACACCATCAATCTTTCTTTTGTAATCGAATATGTAGAAGGATAGATATATGATGTTCGTGGATAAATATGTGTTTTTCCGTTTGTTTCTCAAGAGTTCAAGTGTATTTATCAATATATGATTACCTATATTTTCTTATCAATCTCTCCCCTTTCTAAATCACAAAGAGCACCTATTTATATCATCCTGACCAATGTGGTGATCATTGGATCAGAACCACATAGTCTCATCTTCCTTATTGGGACGTCACATCACTGTCCCTTCATACATTTAATATATTGACAAGAGGTCAGCCGCCCTATACAATAGGCTGACATATGGACATACTTTGTTACATGTGTTACATCAAACACTTCTAAGAGATCTTCAAATCCATTACAAGGGACAGTGTCGACTTTATAAACCTTGGACGAGTTGATAGGGCATCAGATGGGCCTAAGCCTCGTCTTTGATGAGGTGCTTCAGGCTAGACTTCATATCATATGATAACTTCAGGTTTTATGTTGAGGACTTCTGCCTACTTGTCTTTATTGGCGTGTCTGACCTACTGGGTCTTTTTTGACTTGCTGACTATTTGTAGCTGGCATCCAATCCCATGTGGGCCTGTTGCTTATGTGGCGTCCGAGCTGGGACCTCAGATATGGGGGATAATAATAGTCCTCCAAGTCTATGCATGATTATTTATGCTATGTATGGACTTCAAGCGTTGCGTAATCTCTGGAAGGAAAGACGCCCAAGTCTATGTAGACCCTCTCATGGGAGTTTGTCTGAGGTGGCTTGCTAGGTATGGTAGGTAAAGAGCTATATTTCAGAGTGCTTCATAAGTTCAGAGGCTGATAAGATTTGATGCTATTCACAGCCTCGAATTGATAGTTACAAGGGTTTGTTATTTTCCAATAACACTGGGAAATACGAGGCGTCCTAATCATGGAGCCTCAATGACTTGATGTCGTGGTACCTTTCCAAAAGAAACAGCTGGGGCAATACAACTTCCAATACACGCAATAGCTGCCGTATTTAAAGCACAATGATGGTTGTTTCTCACGCTCCTTAACGAGACTTAGATGCGTGATGGCGCGTGCAAGCTACGTTCAGATCTGGGCCCTTGAAGATGAAGCGTTATATGTTATGGGTAACTCAGATTAAAACCTCTGAATGAATGGTTGCATGATGAGGATTGAGATCCAACGATCAGGGTTGAGTGAGCCGTCTATAAAAGGTGAAAAACTTTGAGAGAGTTTCTTTCCACCTTTGCACGAATCTCTGCTTCATTTCTTTTTTAGAATTCTCAAGCCTTCATTCAGTTTCCCTCTGAAAACTCTGCAATCTCTCGTTTTAATATTCTTCCAAGTGTTTCTCTGACTTGTTCCCTTTGTGCTTCCAAGAATCATTTCTTAGCTTGTAAGTAACCGATTTCTTGAACTTTGGTATTGTCTTGTGCATTTATGGCTTCTTCTGCTTCTTCCGGGGATGATATAGATGTGACTAAGGTGGCTAATGAATTAGGGGTTCAGATAACTAGTACGGTTAATTTTAGGAGGTCGGTTGAGGCCGGTAGAGGTGCTTCGACATCTGGGGAGGTCGTCGGGGGTTATGATGGTGTAGGTTGGGGGGCAGCCAAAATTCGTTCTAGCGTTGACCCAACCTAATTGGCCATCCTTAGAGACAACTGTAGGATCCCTTATAACATCGAACTTCTGTTACCTTCTCCTGATGAGCAGGCCTACTTTCCTAGGCAGGGGTGCATCGCCATCGACAAGTTCCTTTTAAAGGCCGGACTTCGTCTATCCCTCTACCTATTTTTCCGAGCCGTCCTTAGGTTGTACGGGTTGGCCCCTATCTAGCTCACTCCCAACGGGTGGGCCAAGCTAGTGGGGTTGTTCATGCTCTGGAAGGAGACTTCTTTGGGCATGACATGCCCTCCACGTTTTTCAAACAGTTTACCAGCTTAGGTCCTTAGGCTAGGGAGATTCCAAATGGTGGCATTCGTTGTGTTTGTGGAGAGGGCACTCTCCTTTTGTACTAGGTCTTCCTACTTCCATCAAGAGGTGGAAAGAGACCTTGTTCTGGGTTCGAGGAAAGTGGCAGGAGTGCGAGGATGAGACTGTCCCCTATGTCAAAGTTCCGATCTCTTACTCCGAACGCAGTGAATGTCATTCCTATACTTTGCTTATCGCTTTTTATGGAACTTACTTCTAATTTATGATCTCTTTTCTTGTAGGGACGGTTGAACGCTTCGAATTTGACAAGAGCGACTATGATATCTTATCTGAGATTTATCGTCGACCCTCGTTCGAACGTGACTTCAGCCAACTTGTTATGCCTTAGCGATTTTACGAGGACATTGGTCTAATGGCTAGACGTGGTAAAACTTAGCCTGTATTCTATTAACGACTTGCACTGATTTTTCTCTATCCGCTTCTATTTGATCTAATACCTCCATTAATTGCAGGTCATTTTGAGAAGAGGAGGCTTCCCACCCCTGACATGGCAACCATTCTGGCTGTCACATTGATCATTGGTCGTAAAGGAATGAGGCCCTCTGTCACGCATTTTCTATAACGTGAATTTATGCCGCAAGTGTACGGTGTCAAGTTTTGTAATATAGTATGAAAGTTAGGATGTCGAACCCACAAGGATTGTAATTTAATTCCACTAAATACTATAATTATGCAACTTCTATTTTATCTAGACAATTGATGAATGATTGGTTGATTGTTTTAAATTAAAGTAATGAAATTGGTTGAGACAAAATTGAGGAATATAAATTATCAAAATGAAGAAGCCTAAGGAATGATTTCTCAAACTTTCAATTATGATTCAATGATATCAAATTATCCAATTAATTTTTCAATATTTAAAAGTAAGAATCCAATTGTATTTCTCTCATTTCTCTCGAGTGCCGGCTAGAAATTAATCATACAATTCAATCCCAATATCTCTATTCCAAATTAAAGCCTAGAATTTATCAAAGTTCCAATTCTTTTGTGAAGTAAGCTTCATAGATTTTATACTTTCTCTCGAAACCCGTAAAACCTACGTTGCGTCAATCCTATGATCACGCCTAAATTCCCCTCTCTCGAGTGCCGGAATTGACTATCATCTATTCATTCAATTATTGATCAGGTATTTGAAAGCATTAAATTCATGACACAATTAAATATTTTTGGAAAATCAAACATAAATAATTATAATATAATTAAATCATAATCTCAAGTTCGGTTATATCAAACCCTAGCTAAATTATTTAGTTCATGAAGAAATTCATAAAATCTAAACAATCTACAATGAAAAACATAAAAGAGGAGGTAAGAAAAACTCTTTTTGGAGTGTTGATCGAAGTTCCCTTTGATGTTTCCACCCTTTCTTCACTTGATTTCTTCAAATCCTTCTTCTTATTGTCCTTGAAGATTTAGCCGCTTTGTCTCTTTTCTTCTTCTCGAACCTCTAAAATTAGGTCTTTATGGTGGTATTTATAGTGTCCACAAGTTGCAAGACGGAATAGGGTTGGACCGGACAGAAAATCTTTTAAAATTTTCAAGTTTCTTCTTTCTCGGGTCAGGGCGCTGAAGCGCCCAGGTTGGGCTCCTGGGCGCCGCGTATTCTGCTGATTTTCAGCATTGTGGCGCCCGGTTCGCTGAAATTCAGTTTACGCTTCTTTTAGTATTTTTAACATAGCTCTTTCTCATGATATCCGATTGAGATGATTCAAGTTGTGTTAGAAAGCTAACGCAAAGGCCTACAACTTTGATTCAGACATCCTTCTCCAATTCAATCGTTTACTATGTCAAAAATGAGTCTCAATATGAGACTAAAAATCTGAAGCAAAACTTTTCGGTTGTAAATTGATTTGTGATCATATTTTGACTATATTTGATCCCTTTGACATCTTTCCTCATCCAATTGGCTCTGATCACTCTCAAATCTTCATCGTGAGGTTCGGTATAACTTTTCAATATTTGTACTTTAGTCCCCGAACTTTAGATCTCTTACAATTTAGCCATTTCCTTTCCAACTTTTGTTTATTTTCTTCAATCTCATCAACCTACATCACAACATCAAAACACACATAAAAACACTCTAAAACTCTCTCAAGGATGACAAAATAACGAATTAAGTGACATAAATATCATGAGTGTAGAACACTCATCACCCTCATCTACTGGAGGAAAGTAGGTGAGGGACCAGATAGAAAAGGTCAACAAGGAGGCTGCACCTCAGGAGGAAGGCCGACCTCCCTGGGTAGACAAGGGAAAAAAGGCTGTTGTTGAGGAGCCCAAAAAGAAGTTTCTAGTCTATGCTACCGGAGTGGGTTGTTCCTCTGATGTTATCACACCTCGTTCGGAGGTGCCAGCTGGCAGTTGTTGGCAACATCCATTGCTGCTACTTCTGGAGGGCAAAAGGTCCCTGCTGCTGTGGAGCCTCTAAGGCAGGAGCCTATGAAGAAAACCAAGCCTTCGAGTGACTTCACCACTTTGGACCGTTCCCAGGGGAGCCTGGCTTTGGCCAAGCGATCTAATGAACTTGAGCCTGAGGCCCTCGCTCTTTTGCCTCCAGAAATCCAAACATCCACGACGACATTCCACACTTTTTAGACTGAGAAGTGGTAGAACTTTGTTGAAACAAACGACGCTGTAGACGTCGTCGCCATTATGGTGGCTCAAGCGTCGAGGTAATTTGGTATGGCCATGGAGGCGGAGTTCCTTTTCAAGACTCTTCAGAAGAAAAATCGAGAGTTTGTGGGCAAAGCTTCCCAGGCTGAAGAGCTGGCGAGCAAGGCCAAGTCTGAGGCTGAAGCTCATAAGAAAAGGGGGGTCGATGAATCTATGAAACTTGCTTCTACTTTGGTAGAAATTGAGGATCTGAAGAAGGAGGTCCACTTATTTCAAAGTGAGGTGGCCTCGTTAACGAAGAAAGTGGAGACTTCTGACGCCTACCAAAAATTGGCTGTCGAGGCCCTCGAAAAGGCCAACAAGGAAAAAGTTGAGTTCACGGGGCAGGTTGGGGAACTGACCTCCCAAGCGACCAAATTGAATGGAGAAGTTGAGGCAGTTTGCCTCGATGCTGAGTGCGACTGTAACGAGGCTGAGGCTCAATTTTTAGCCAACTTCCATTTGACGGAGGCATACCAACGTTTTGGCATATATTGGAAAAGGTATGCCTACACTAAAGTTATTAAGTGGATGGAAGTGCATACACAGCATGACACCTTTGAACTAAGGGCTGAATTCCTTGAAGAGAATGATGAGGAGGAATCGTTCTCGATGAAGAGGCTGCTGAAGGAGTCGTTGAAGGCGAAGTAGCCCCTGGTGCCATAGTTCCCTTTGAAGCCCCCAACTCCCACCCCAATAGATGTTGATGTATTTTTTCTTTTTAAGTGTTAGGGCTTCAGCCTATTGTAAATGTAACTTTTGTTTAAATGAAGTTCAGTTCTTCCTTAGTTGACTTTCAGCAATTTCTTTCGAAGCTCTGCTATGTTACTCTGACATGATTGTCAATTTCAATCTGACATTGCCGGTACTTAATAACTTCTGACCTTAATTACATCTGGTGCATGATAACATATAATTGAAGGTTCTGTACTTTCCACCTCGGTGGTGCTTTCGAACATGTTGGTTTTAAAATAACCATTTATATTAGTGTTTTTTCTGAGAGCTTTAACCAACGTCCTCTTTTGATTTTCTCTTTATCTGATATCCGAAGCTTTTAGCCTTTCCAAAATAAATTGTGGCTCTTAGCCTTGTTGAGATAACTCCGAGGCTCTTAGCCTTTGTAAAAATTAAAGTCTAGGCTTTTAGCCTTTGTAAAATAAGTCGAGGCTCTTAACCTGTTGAGATAATTTCCAGGCTCTTTGCCTTGGTAAAAATTAAAGTCTAGGCTTTTAGCCTTTGTAAAATAAGTCGAGGCTCTTAGCCTGTTGAGATAATTTCCAGGCTCTTTACCTTAGTATAAATTGAAGTATAGGCTTTTAGCCTTGTTGAGAGAATATTGACTTGTCACTCTGGAGCCATAATAAAGACGGTTTTTTATTGAATTCAAAAGTTGTTTATAGAGGATGTCTTACATTATTGATAGTACTTGCGCAAATGTTCTGCGTTCCAAGGATGAGGCTGTACCTTTTCATCCATATCTTTGATTCTATAGGTTCCTGGTCGGACATATATGGTATGGACCTTCCCATTTTTGACCACGGGTCCCTGATCCGTGTTCCTTTGAAGGCAGGAATACTCTTCAAAGTACCAATTCATTCAACCTAAATGACTTCTTCTTTACTTTTGAGTTATATTATCTAGTCATCTTTTTCTGGTACATGGCCATGTTAACCTGGGAATCATCCCTCCTTTTCCTAAGTTAGTCTAATCCACACCACCTCATCTCATCATTGGTCACTTCATTGAAGTGTATTCGCCTAGGAGATGGTAGGCAAACTTTTACTGGACTCGTAGCCTCTGCCCCGTACGTTATAGAGAAATAGGTCTCCCCTGTTGTAGTTCGACTAGTAGTTCTGATTGCCCAAAGCACCTGGGGTAGCTCATCTACCCATGCTCTCATTGAGGCATCAAGCTTCATTTTCAGGGTATATTTGATTGTTTTTTTTACAGCCTCAACCTGACCGTTAGCTTGGGGATGATGTGGGGATGAGAAGTGTTTTCTGATACCTAACTCTTCACACATTTCCTTGACCTTTATGTTGTCGAATTGTTTACCATTATCTGTTACAATTGAATGAGGGATCCCGAACCTGCAGATAATGTTCTTCCAAAGGAACTTGGAAGTGTTGGCTTCGGTTATCTTTGAGAGTGGTTCTACTTATACCCATTTTGTGAAATAATCAATCGTAACAATAGCGAAGCTGGCACTTCCTCTTCCTTTGGGAAGAGGTCCAATTAGGTAGATCCCCCACTTCGCGAATGGCTAGGACCTAGAAACCACACTCAATTCTTGTGAGGGTTGCCTTTGGATAGTGGCAAAACGTTGTCATTTATCACATTTTCTGACTAACTGTTGCGCATTATTTTTCAAGATGAGCCAGTAATATCCTTGTCTAAGTACTTTTTGTGCTAAAGACCATCTTCCGGCATGATTGCCGGAGACACCTTCATGGATTTCCCTGAGCACATAGTCTGTCGGTTTTCCTCCGACGCACCGTAGTAGGGGCAGTGAGAAGCTTCGCTTATACAATACATCATCTTAGAGGATGAAGTGGGCGGTTCTTCTTCTGAGTCTTTGGGCTTTTTCCTTCTCCAAGGGCAGGGTTTAATCCTTAACATAGGATATAATAAGCCTTATCCAAGAAGGGGTATCTTCTACCCACATTACCATCCCACTGTTCTCTGTGGAGGGTATGGTGAGGTGCTCAATAGAAACTACGGTAAGTAGCTCGGAGACTTTACTACTCGCCAGCTTTGCTAGTGCATCAGCATGAGCATTATGGGATCGTGAAATTTGCATTAGTTCAAACCTCTTGAATAACGGGATAAAGATCATTACCAGTTTTAAGTAGGCTGCCATAAATTTATCTCCACCAAAAAAGTTCCCATGCATTTGGCTAACGACGAGCTGAGAATCACTGCTGATTATAAGCCTTTTTACTTGCATTTCTTTTGCCAGACATAGGCCAGCTAGGAATGCCTCATATTTTGCAGCATTATTGGTTGCTTTAAAATCGAACCTCAAAGCACAAGTAAGTCTGTGTCCTTCCGGGCTAACTAGGATGATTCCTGCTCTTGAACCTGTATCCCCTGACGACCCATCGACGGATAGCCTCCTGATCTGGGGTTCTTAAGTTTCCATTACCTCTTCAATGTCAGGGACAGGGGTGAACTCGACCACAAAATCAGCTAAGGCTTGCCCTTTGATGGCTGATCTTGGCTTGTAAATGATATCGAATTCGCTCAGTTCCACAGCCCATTTGAGTAACCTCCCCGAGACATCTGGCTTTTGAAACATTTGTTTGAGGGGATAGTTGGTTAGTACGTGGATGTTGTGTGCCTGAAAATTGGGCCTCGACTTTCTAGAAGCAGTTACCAAGGACAAAGCCAGCTTTTCCATGTCGAGATATCTAGTTTCTGAGCCACAAGTACTTTGCTCACATAGTACACTGGTAACTGATGGTTACTTTCTTCTCTTATCAGAACAGAACTCAGGGCTTCGGAGGTCACTGCTAAATATAAGTGCAACACCTCATGGTCCTTTGGCTTGGAAAGGAAATGTGCTTGGCCTAAGTGTTTCTTCAGTTCTTGCAGGGCCACCTTGCATTCCTCTGTCCATTGGAACATGTTTCCTCCTTTGGGAGCTTTGAAAAAGGGTAGGCACTTGTCCGTTGCCTTAGAGACGAAGCGATTCAGGGCTGCAATCCTTCCAGTGAGGCTTTGCACCTCTTTTGGCTTTTGGGGGGACCTCATTTCCATCAATACTTTAACTTTTTATGGGTTTTCCTCGATGCCTCTTTGATTGACAATATAACCGAGAAACTTGCCTGATGACACCCCAAACGCACATTTCAATGGATTAAGCTTCATACAGTACTTTCGCAGAATCTGGAACGTCTTACCGAGGTGGGCGACGTGGTCTTTAGCCCTCAAACTTTTTACTAGCATGTCGTCGACGTAGACTTCCATGGTTTTGCCAATGAGGTCAGCAAACATCTTGTTAACCAACCTTTAGTATGTTGCCCAAGTATTTTTCAATCCAAAAGGCATGGCCTTGTAGCAATAGAGCCCTTTGTCTGTAATGAAAGAAATGTGCTCCTCATCTGGTAGAAACATGAGGGGTCTGGTTGCATCCTGAGTAGGCTTCCATGAAACTAAAAAGCTCATGTCCAGTAGTCGAGTCCACAAATTGGTCTATCCTAGAAAGTGGGAAGCTGTCTTTGGGGCATGCTTGGTTTAGGTTTGAGAAATCTATACATACCCTCTATTTCCCATTGTGCTTCTTTACCAACACTGGATTGGAGACCCACTTCAGATATACAGATTCTGTTATGAAGCCAATGTCGATTAATTTCTTGACCTCGTCTTTAAGGGCCTCGTATCTCTTTGGATTGAGGGCTCTTTACCTTTGCCTGTGAGTTGTAACCTTTGGATCGATGTTTAAGTGATGGCAATTGTCTTTAGGATCGATACCTATCATGTTGCCATGCTTCCAGGCGAAGATATCAAGTTTTTTGAGCAAGAAGTTTTTCAACTCCTTTTTTTATTTTAGGCAGCAAGTTACTCCCTATTTGCAGATATTTTGATGGATCCATGGGGTTAGTTGGAAAGGCTTCCAGTTCTTCCATGGGGGCCGTTTGAGGCTCACAGTCGATAATGCGAGGATCCAACTCCTCCAAGCAAGCTGCTTCTTCCACAGTTACCCCTTCTTCAGGAGCCTCGGCCATGATGACTTCTTCCCCTTGTGCAGGGGCCATCCCTTGTTCAGGGAGGTCGTCCATGTCGATGTCAGCAGAGATAATGTTGATGGTTATTGGTTCCGCTTTTCTCAGGGAGTTGGAGTAGCATTCTCTAGCTTCTCGTTGGTCGTCTCGTATTGTGGCAATGCCATTTTCAGTTGGGAACTTCATGTATAAGTGATGAATGGAGGTTACTGCCCATAATTCTTTCGGGACGGGTCTTCCAAACACCCCATGGTAGGCAGATCGGTTGTCCACAACAAGAAATTCCATGAAGTGGCGGGAAATTAGAAGTTCTGTTCCCATCTCTATTGCTAAGGTGATTTTGCCCCTTGGGATGATGCTATCTCTCGTGAATTCATACAATGGGGAGCTCATCGAGGTCAGCTCATGATCAACTTTCATTTTTTCAAAAGTGATGCCAAATATGATGGTAATGGAACTTCCATTATCTACCAACATCCTTTTCAGGCCGTGGCGGGCCACGACAGCTCTTACTACTAGGGCGTCACAGTGTGGATAATGAACCCTCGTTGTATCCTCTTGTGTGAAAGTGATTGGGGAAGTGGATCTCTCAATCGATTATTGGTTCACTATATAGCTCGTCATGGCTGGGTTACTTGCTTTCCTGGCATAGTTCCTTTGAGAATTTCTGGACTTCCCACCCACATGAGGACCTCTGATGATTGTATCGATCTCCTGTTTGCCATTAAGTGTGGGGCTTCGCCTTTGCCTTTGGCCCTCCCTATGCCTTTCAGTGTCGTTCTCCCTTCCTCTTATAGGGTCGTCCCTGTTAGGCCGACGCTATTCGTTGTTTCTAGGCTGCAGGTTTGGCTTATATGGAGCCTTCCTTGGAAGACGCCTCCCTCTTACCTGGTTTTGGTTTTGGTTTTGGGAATTTCTTACGACGTCCCAACAGTTCTCCGTACGGTGTACGGTGTCCATGTGACTGATGATATGAATAGTAGTTGGGTGGTTTGTCCCTATTTTTAGGTTCAGCACCTCACCCGTTAACTTGCCTCCTTCGCGGATACACTGGATAAGGTCGGGGTTGGTGCGTTTCAGCACCAGGATTTATCTCTTCATAGGCTAAGGTCGGCAATACGTTGAGTGTTGCTGTAGCAAGCACCTGTCCGAGGTTCGATGGGACCTGATGGTCCATTAGGTGAGAAGTTTGGCCTTTTTCTCTTTGCATTTGAGAGGTGGGAGGCCCTGACTCGCCCTATTTCTTTGATCATTTAGTTCTTCATTGATGATTTCGCACTTTATCATTTCTAATAGGGCATCCTTGGTGGTCGGGTCTTTGTTTTGCACATCTCTCCAAAAGAGGGAGTTCATGACCAACCCTCCTCTTAAAGCGGCCAGTGCCTCTTTATCCGTGACTTGTACGCAGTAGGTCATTTCATCCGTGAAGCGGGACAAGAAGCTTTTTAGCATCTCTCCCCATTGCTGTTGCATATCTTGAAGTCGTTGGATAGGCCTCTCCCTTTCTTTGCAGGTTGCGAAGCATTTTAGAAACATCTTCTTCATGTCTGGCCAACTTCGGATACCTCTCTCAGGGAGCCTCATGTACCAGACTTCGGCACCTCCACTTAGCGTTAAGTGAAAGCCCTGCACTTTATTGCTGGGATGGCCCCTTTCAAATTCATATGAGTCTTGTAGTTGTTCATGTGTTTCGTAGGATCACCTCTCCCATCGTACTTTGGGATTTTAGGGAGTACGAAGTGATTCAGCATGGGGGCATTTTTTATTGCCTCTAAGAAAGGAGAATGTTCATCGTCATCATCGAGTTCATAAGACCTCTAGGGCTTTTCTAAATCTTCTCTCTCCGCTCTTTGGGCCTGAGGTGGTAGTGGAAAAGTTCCTACTCCCTTTCTAGCCTGATCTCTCCTTTCCCGCCTATTTCTAGGGGGACGGACGGGAGACCCTTCCTTTCATGTTGGTGAGATTCCTGCTGCCTATCTCTAGGCATTGGAAGTTGAGCAGACCTATTTTTAGGCATTTAAGGTGAACGATCTAGCCTACCTCCAGGCACCCCGTAACTTATCTTGTCAAAAACACTTCCCGATCTTTGAGGTCGGCTTTCAGGTTCATAATTTGGAGGGAAATTGAATAGAGCCTCATATGGCCTTTCCGAGGCATAGTTTGCCAATGTTTCTATCTCGGCTTCTCTTCCTTGTGGAGCCCTACTCCAAAATGTGGATGTCCAGCCATTAGACTTTGGACTTCCTCCTCCTAATAATATCATTGTGCCTCGGGAAAGATGTTTTTTGGGCTGTATATGGAGGGGCATACCCTCCTTACGCTTGCATGTTGTTAACATTTCTTGCATGGCTATGTTCTGCTGAGTTATGTTCCTCATGTTGGAGGTCATGGTGGCCATTTCCCTTGTGAGACGTGCAACGACCCCGCTTCTACCTCTGGATCCTTACCTGCACGTAGGAGGCCATGGTCGAGCAGTTGAGGCAGCTCGCAAGGGTTTCCCTTCTTCAGGGTATTCCCTTGTCCTTCTTGGGGCATTTTCATCGGTTGAACTCATCTTTCAATGACCTTAGCGTGAGACCTTCCCTTTATTCACGGGTTCCAAGTTCCTTTCCACTCATTTTTCAAGGAAACTCATTTTTCAAGGATAAGAACTTGCTTTACTCCAAACTTTCGAATATAGCCGGGCTTTCTCCCTCGCATGTTCGTGGTTAAATGTATGGTTTCCCACAGACGGCGCCAATCTGTTGACCCTAAAAAATGAGTTCAACAGATATCGGGCCCACTTTTGCCACGTCGAGTACGGATGAGTACGCATTTCTACCGGAATGGGAGCGGTAGCCTGGTTGGAATGAACGCGGGATGTACTTTTCGACAAGAGACGAAGACGTTCGGGCTCATGTGATTTTTTTTTGTAATGAGGGCAATCACGCTATCAACGAATGCTGGTCCAGTTTCATACCATCAATCTTTCTTTTCTAATCGAATATGTGGAAGGATAGATATATGATGTTCGTGGATGAATATGTGTTTTTCCTTTTGTTTCTCAAGAGTTCAAGTATATTTATCAATATATGATTGTCTATATTTCCTTATCAATCCCTCCACTTTCTAAATCATAAAGAACACCTATTTATACCATCCTGACCGATGTGGTGATCGTTGGATCAGAACTACGTGGCCTCATGTAACGCCCCAATTTTCAATGAACACAAGGCGCTACTTAAGTCGAAATATCCTGTAAATAAGTATTCTAAATAAACGCCAAAATGCGTAAATATTTTTTTTTTTCAACTATAGTACATTAGAAATAAATGCGGAAACGTCATTTGAATAATTTGCTCATATCCAAGTGTCAATACTAAATAAAATAAGTAAAGTGTCAAAATTTGTAAAAATACTAAAACTTGAAATCTAATTGTCAAAATGGAAACCAACTATTAAAATACTTGTTTCAAAAATCTATAAATTAAATTGTCTATTATTTAATCAATATTGCCCCGCTCATTGCATTGCCTTGCCGAGCTCCTTAACCTGAAATGGTGGATAAATATTGGGGTGAGCATAACGAATTATACTCAGTGGGGAAACAGCAATCAGTCCAAATTAAATCTAAACATGAAATTAAATTATGAATATAATACCAATACAACATACTGTAGAAATATGTACTGTGGGACACCCTCAAGGACCCAATTTCGATCCCGAACCTATTTACGGTCCCTGACAACATGTTATAAGTGCATAACAATTTTGCACTGTGGGACACCCCCAAGGACCCACTTTCGATCCCGGACCTATTTACGGTCCCTGGCAACCTTTTCGTATGTATAAGCATTTTATCACAATTAAAATCGCACATCAAGAATTAACATGGACAAAAAATAATCACAATTGCTTAAATGTAAACCCGACCTCAAAGTCTTGAAAATTTTCTTGAAATTGAACTGATGTGATGTTACCGTGCTTTAAACTTTTCCCGCGACCTCGTCTAGCAAGAACAAAATTAATATAATTTAGGATACTAAGTCCTAATTAATGCTTTAAAACTTTTAGGGACTTGATTGGAATTTTTGAAAGTAAAGAAAATGAGTAATTTTAAAATTCTTTAAATATTAAGGGTCTAATGATGAAAATTAAAATGTTTAGAGGCAATAAAATAAAATTAGAAAATATTTTATCTTTAATTTGAAGAATACATAAACTTTAGGGGTGAAGAAAGAATTAAAATTAAATAGGGGACTAACTTACACTTTTAGCAAAACTTGGGGATTTAAAATGAAATTCTCACATTTAAAACCAACCCCCCATCCCCAAATCCCTTTTCACGTCACAGATGGCTCCCTGTTTCAAGATCCCAATTAATTCCAAAATGGGTTTCACATATTAATGGTTTTCAAACAAAAATTGATGCCAGGGAATGAAACCTAATGCAAAAGGTTGTTCGTGCTACAGTATTCCAGACAATAGAGGGAGAGAAGAGGCCGTGCTATGTCTCGTTTGGCAAGAAAAATTATTGGCGACTTCGGGTTTTTTTTCGAGTTCTCTGCAAGAGCAAGATTGGAGAGCCGTGATTGGAGATCAAGGATTGGAATTGCAATTGAACCGGAAGGAGAATGAGGTTAAATTTCAGATTCTCTTTTCTGCAATTTTTCCTCCTTTTTTTCCATTTATGAGTATGTAAGAAACATGTTATAGAATTCCAAAGAAAACAAAGGTTAATTTCGAATTACCTGTACAAATTTGCCGTTAGTGATTTACTTGTTCTAGATTGTAGCTTGAAGTTTGGAAGAACTGTACGCAGTCGATATATTAGACGACGGTGGTAGTGAAATCAATGGAAAATAATTGTTTCAATACGTCAAGGAATTACCTAGTTGAATGTCCAGATTTCTTGTGAAATTTTGATGTAGTGAGTGAATATTTGGAGATGGAATTGATTGAATTTCTAGGTTTGACACAATTGAGCCATATAAACGTAGGCTCCAGAATTTGGTTAGTTGATTTGGGCTGATAATGGGCTTAGACTTGGGCCAAAGAGAAATACTGGACCAAGAAAAATTTAAAATCGATGTGGTGTAAAATTCGACCCAATAAGGAAATATTGAATTTTTAAGTTTAAAAAACGTTTTGAATTCTTATATTAAACGTTTTTGCTAGACGACCCGACGGACATAAAATAATTTCTAAAATTTAACGGAGATGTCGTAGCGACACAACTTAAATTATAAAATTTACATTTGAAAATTCGGGTCGTTACAACCTCCCCCATTTAAATAAATTTCGTCCTCGAAATTAAACTTACTTGATTTGATGTCTAGGTATTTGGCTAAGATCTCATCTTCTCTTTCCCAAGTTGCCTCTTCTCTACCATGTCTGTTCCATTGGACTTTAACTAAAGGAATATCTTTATTTCTCAATGTATGAACTTTCCTCTCAAGTATAACCGCAGGAGTTTCCTCATATGTCACATCCTTGTTAACATCCAAGGATTCATAACTAACAATGTGGTCCGGATCATGGACGTATTTCCTTAACATGGAGATGTGGAAAACATTATGTACTGCTGATAACTCTGGTGGTAAAGCCAACCTATAGGCCACGTTTCCAACTTTTTCCAAGATTTCAAAAGGTCCAATAAATCTTGGTCTAAGTTTCCCTTTCTTTCCAAACCTTACTACACCTTTCATAGGAGACACTTTAAGGAACACTTTTTCACCAATTTCAAATTGTAGTTCCTTCCGTCTCTTGTCAGCATAAGACTTCTGTCTGTCTTGTCTTTGTTTTAATCCTTTCTACGATCTTTTCCACAAAGATTTGCGCTTGTTCCACTATTTCGGACCTAAAATCCTTTTCTCACCAACTTCATCCCAATGAATTGGTGATCTCACTTTCGCCATAAAGAGCTTCATATGGTGCCATGCAAATAGTAGACTGGAAACTATTGTTATATGCAAACTCAACCAATGGTAAATGCATTTCCCAGTTACCACCAAAGTCTAAAACGCAAGCTCTCAACATATCCTCTAAAGTCTGTATAGTTCTCTCTGACTGTCCATCTGTCTGTGGATGATATGCTGTACTGAATTTCAATCTAGTTCCCATAGCTGTCTGCAGGCTTTCCCAGAACTTGGATGTAAATCTGGTATCCCTGTCTGACACTATAGAAACTGGTACACCATGCAATCTCACTATAGGAATATCTTGTGCTGTTTTCAGCCTTGTGTGTGTGTGTGTGTGGAAAATGAGAATTGGGTTTAAAATAACCAAGTTAATGGAGCTTTTGCAAAGGAAGTCCCTTAACTTCCAATGATATATAAGTAAGTCCTCACCTTCAAATATAATCCATCTTAAACCCTCATATATTATCCATTGTAAAATAAACCCTAGGAAAATAATTTACTTCATTAAAGTCCTATTTAACTATGATCTTGACAATTCCACTTTTGACTAAATAAAATAGGTTGTAACAATCTTACCTCCTTAAAAGAATTTCGTCCTCGAAAGTCGATGGCCTTTTGGCTGATCAATGAATAGATGAGGATATTGAGTACGCATCTGGTCCTCATTTTCCCCAGTAGCCTTTTCTACTGCCTAATTCCTTCAAAGTACATTGACAAGTGAAATTGTTTGGTTTCGCTGGATTTGCACATTTCTGTCTAAAATCCTCACTGGCTCTTCTATATAGGTCAAATTCTTCTTCAACTTGGTTGAGACTCTAGAACATGAGAATGATATGTGATGTACTTGCGGAGCATGGAAACGTGAAAAACATCATGGATAATGGATAATTCAGTTGGCAAATCTAATCGATATGCAACTGGACCAATCTACTCAATAATCTCATAGGGTCCAATGTATCGTGGACTTAACTTTTCCCATTTACCAAATCTCAACACCCCCTTTCCAATGTGACAATTTCAAAAATACTTTATCTCCAACTGCAAATTCAAAATCTTTACTGCGCCTATCTGCATAACTTTTCTGTTTGTCTTGTACTATTTTCAAATTTTCTCTAATCAATTTCACATTTTCTGAAGCCATTTGAACCAATTCAGGGCCTACTAACTTTCTTTCACCAAATTCATCCCGACATACTGGTATTCTACACTTTCTACCATATAAAGCTTCAAAAGGAGCCATTTCTATACTGTAGTGGTAACTGTTATTGTAAGCAAACTCCATCAAAGACAAATGAGTATCTTAGCTACCTTTGAACTCTAAAACACAAGCCCTCAACATAACTTCAAGAGTCTATATAGTCCTGACTGACCATCTGCCTGGGAGTGAAAAGTTGTACTGAAATGTAGTTTAGTACCCAAGGATTCTTGCAAACTAAGCCAAAATTTAGATGTAAATCGAGGATCCCTATCTGATACAATAGATAATGGAGCACCATATAAGTTCACTATCTCGTCCACATACAACTTGGCCAACTTATTTAAAGAATAAGTAGTTTTGATCGATAGAAACCTGTCAGTCTTGGTCAAACGATCTACAATAACCCAAACACCATCATGACCATTCTAAATACGAGGAAGACCAAATAAAAAGTCCATAATAATGTGCTCCCATTTCCATTCTAGAATAGGCAATGGCTGTAAAAGTCCTGCTATTTTTGACGAATTGGCTTTACCTGCTGACAGATAAGACATTTGGATACAAACTGGGCTATCTCTCTTTTCATACCGAGCCACCTGTAATGATCTCTCAATGTGTGATACATTTTAATACTACCTGGATGCATAGCATAAACAGAACTATGCGTCTCTTCTAATATCTCATTCTTCAATTCTGAAATGTCTGGAACACATAATCTATTACCCATAGCCAATGTACCATCATCTCTTATCACATAATCTGTTCTTAACCCAACATTCTCTTCTGCTTTCAATATTCTCAATGTCAAGTCTTGAGATTGAGCTTCTATAACTTTATCAATCAAAGTAGGCCTTACCTGAAAATAAGCTAATACCGCCCCTAAAGTAGTAAATGACAATTAAGCATGCAACCTTTTGAACTCACAAATCAAAGAAGCACATACCGTACTGGATGAAGAGTATGGACTAGTCTTTCTACTGAGAGCATCTACAACTACATTAGATTTCCCTCGATGGTAGTCAATCTTACAGTTATAATCCTTTATCAACTCCAACAATCTTTTTTGTCCCAAATTTAATTCCTTCTGATCAAATATATACTTCAAACTTTTATGATCAGTAAAAATATTTGACATTTCTCACCATAAAGATAATGTCTCCAAATCTTCAGTGCTAACACCACTGTAGCTAACTCCAAATCATGTGTTGGGTAGTTTAACTCATGCTTCTTCAATTGTCTTGAAGCATAACCTATAACATTTCCATTCTGAATTAAAACACAACACAGTCCTTGGCGTGAAGCATCACTATAAATTACAAATTCTTCACTCGGAAATGGAAGAAAAAGTATAGGAGTAGAAACTTTTCTTCAACTCTTGAAAACTCTGTTCACATTCCCCAGTCCACACAAATTTGGAGTTCTTACGAGTCAAACCAATCAGAGGAAGAGAAATATTAGAAAAATCCTCTACAAACCGATGATAATAACCTGCTAGCTTAAGAAAACTCTGTGAATCAATCTTAGTTAAACAAAATATTAGTTCTAAGAATTCATCTAATGACCGCAATAATTAGTATAGATATATCTACACATTATACTAAATTATCAAATTTTAGCCACTGTTTGTCATCCTTTGAAATTTTAAATTGTTTGCTACAGTACCATTCTCCACCACATATTCACGCAATAAAATATTCTACACACAAACCAATAAAGTTTCCTTACTTTTTAACCACATATTCTCCATCAATCTACTATTCTATAATACATTAAAAGAAATTATTGGCTCTCAAACAGGGCCTTAATTTGTGGTCTAAATCTAAAACTCACATCTCGATTCGTAAAAAATTTACAAGTCATTTTAGTGATCAAGTCATTCAAAATATTAAATACATTAATAAAATTAACACATATATGATAAAAACACTTGAACCTTAAATAAAAGAAATAAAAGGTCTCAATTCGATTACATTGTTAGCCTTAATGAAAAACTAAGCTACTTATAATAAGAGAAGAAAAATAAAAGATTTACATTGAGTACGTCACCGGATTTTGAATTGAGATGTAAAAAGGTGGATGAATCTTGCACCAAATTTATCTTTTTGTTCCAAATTTTGATTCCAAACACTTGATTTTTTTTCTCATTTGATTTTGCTATCTAGTTCTCTAAGTTGTGTTCTACGTCTCCCAATGTGTGGAACCCCTCAAAAGTATCTTCATTCTTATATTTATACTTCTCCTCACGTTAATGCTGGATATAGAGTTCATGAGCTTCAAAAAGAGCCAAAAAACTCTAGTTTGTTTTCAAGCAGTGCCTGGAAGTGGCGCTGCAGTTCGTGGTGTGTGGCGTCGCGGTGCCACCTTTTCTATCTTTGTGCAAGTTTGTGGTGCCTAAGCGCCACTTTCTCAGGCATATGCCTTCTTTTGTTCTTCTTTTGGTATGGTAAATTGACTCTTTTGTCATTTTTCTTGTCTTTTTTTCTTCTTTTGATTCCAAACCATTTGTTTTCTCCACTTTTACAATTATTAACACCACATCGCCAAAACTATAAAAAAACACTAATAAACATATTAAAAATATTCAATACTCATAAGATCTAGTCAATATTCAAGTTAAAATGATATATAATTCGTGAGTAAAGCACACTCGTGAACATTTTAATGTGCACTGGTTACGATTTACTAATTTATGTTCACCTTCTAAATTCTGATTTATGTCAAATGTCAATATGCACTGGTCATAGGTCAATGTACAATGCTCACATGTAACTGGTTTATATTTTCACATTTTACATTCTTATTTATGTCACAAGTCACTAGTCAATGCGCACTGCTCACATGTCAATGTTCACTAATTAGATGTCATGTTTTGCATTTTGATTTAAGGTCACATGTCAACATGCACATGCCACAGTTCAATGTACACTAATCACAATTCACTGATTTATGTTTACATTTTGCATTTCGTTTTATGTCACAGGTCAATGTGCAATGGTCACAGGTCACCGTGCACCGGCCAATGTGTACTGGTCATAGGTCATTGATTTATATCTTAGGTCAATATGCACTGCTCACGTGTCGATTTTCACTAGTCACCTATTTTATTGTTAACAAGTCACATAATACAGTCAGAGTCTCATTTTGCATCGATATAAGGCCACACTTTGCAGGTATAAACTGTACAGATCATAATAAACATTCTGCTTTAGTAACAAGTGCTAAGTTACATTCATATATCTCATATTTCATAGGAAACATGTCATGATTATGGACCCGTGAGGTCACATATATGTAAATTGTTCAATATAATGTCAATATTAATTCAATCGTATTTAAATGTATTTCCATGTACTATTATATGATATATCCAAAGGTATTTACAATCAGTGAATGAAATAATAAAGAAAATATGAAAATTTAGTGATCTAAGTGTGGTCGATTTGTATTATCTTTTGATTTTCTATTACTTTGTTTCTCATTTGCTTGGTTTTGGTTTAATGAAACCAAACAGTTGCATGTCCCACGATTATGACCATATCATCCATAACATCCGCATTTTAAAGTTTGTATTCTTTACATTTCCTCTTTTCATTAGGTCTTCTCAAACTTCTCTTTTGATTAGGAGTTAATACAATTATGTCATGTAATTTTCAGATACTATCCATTCATTTGAGTTTTTCACTGAAAAATCGCATCTTTGTACGCATCCATATAGGCATCTCTTGTATAGTATTACAAATAATAATCATATGCATCCCTCTTTGTAGTTACAATCCCAACCAACGTGTGTATACATGTTAACTTGTCAACTTATAGCATTCTACAAGTGCATGTATGTTGATCCATTCAACCACAAAAGATGAGCTATTAACACTAACTGAAAAGATAGTTTGACTGACAGAAAATATCTGCAAACAAAGATGAAAAATATTTGGTTACAAAAAGATACAGGTCATGGAGAGTCTAAATATGGGTTACAACATCTACATATTACAACATCTAAATTTCATAGTATTAAATGGCAAGACACAGAGTTTAAATGCAGGTCATAGGATCTATAATACAGGTCACAAGAGCTTAGATACATGTCACAACATTTGCTATCATAGCACTACATGTCACATGATTTATAATTTGTTTGAGCCCCATTAAAATGTTAAAGTATGCATTTTGAAATAGTAGATTAATGGAAAATGTATGTTTAAAAAATTAGAAAAAGTTTTGGGTTTGCGTATAATATTATTTTATTGAAAAATGTGTAATTAAAAAGAAGAGAGGGAAAAATGAATTTTTAAAAAAAATGAAAATTAAATGGGCCTTAAATGCAGTTCACAGAGTTTAAATACAAATCACAACATCTACAATACAGGTCAAAAAGAGCTTAAATATTGGTCACAACATCTACATGTCATAGCATCTACATGTACATGGTTTAAATGCAGGTCACATAGTTTAAATACAGGTCACTGCATCGTCACTATAGGTCATAGAGAGCTTCTACATGTCACAACATTAAACGATTACGTACTACATTCCATCAACTTATAAATTTACAAATTCGTGTTAACGAACAGTGAATTCAGTCACAGACCAAACTATGAGAGCAATTCACAATCTCCTATATATATATATATATATATATGAGGTCACATAGATAGAATTCGGGTAATAGATTTAGGCATGTACTAATAAGCCATGATTTGTGATATGGCCAATATTAACAATTATAGAAACATTCACATACATAAAACGGGGTCTCAGAATATTGAATTTAAATATTTTGACACCATGTGATGTCACAATCAATTCACCCAATATGTGACTATGACCAATAATAACAATAATGCAGGGAGTAAATATGATTCGGAACAATGTAGAAACTCGTATAAAATCATCCACTCTACAATTTATCACATCTCAATGATTGAAACAATCGTGGAACTATTCAAAGGTTATAAAAGTAAATCAAGTTTATATTAACTCACATACCCATGACAATTGACATTTTCGATTTTTCTTCAAAGCAACCCACGATTAGAATGACTGATTTTGTGACCTGAAATATTTGAAGATCCATTTACAATACAATACTTTCATTCACGAATTGTAACTTTGAACCAGATCAAATGTAATTCGGGATGATAACCAAACTCAACTCTTTAACTCTATATAATCCCTTGCATCTGTGATCTATTTTGAAAATACCTGCTCTTGATTGATGATAATTTTTATTTGACTTCAATAATCCATCGATTTTGATGGAGCCAAATTTCGACAGTGGGGTTGAGAATTTTGGCACCGAGGAGTTCTCTATCGCTTTTTTCTTCTGTTCCATGGTCCCAGTGGATTGAAATTGGGAGACTTGTTCGGTTTGAAAAGATGTTTTAACTGAATCCTTGATATTAGGAAGGAATATATTTACATATTTATATTAGAATCTAATAATCTGATTTTTGAATGTTTAAAACAAGTTTTTTAATTCCCTTTTTCTAATTCTTTAATGTCGTATAATGTGGGTTTTATTTGAACTGGACATATAAACTCGACAAGTCTAAATTGAATTTTAAGAGTATTACTAGGCTCCAAGTCTCAAGCCCTAACTAAGCCCCTATTTGATAGCCATTAAAATAATATTGTTTTCTTATACATACTTTCAATCACAAATTCTCACGATAAAATATTTCGCAAGTAAAGTTATAGCTTCTTTTTTTTCTACTTTTTACCCACACATTCTTCAAAAAATCACTATTCCAAAATTTATTTTCCTTTAAAAATTCATTTTAATGGTCGTCAAACAGAGGTTAAAATTTTAAATAAAGCCCAAATAATAATGACATTTCCACATAAATTTTAATATTTTCTCAATAAGCTTTCATTTTGTTCCTTAAACTTTTAAATCTTTTCACCTAAGTCCTACTTGCTTAGCTGGTACCAAGTACCAAACTTCAACTTAAGTGACTCCTAATTGAGGGTTTGAGTTCGACTCCCAAGGACGTGACCACGCGAGTAAAAAAATAAAGTTGGGACTCAACCTCCCAATGGATAGTATGTGCGCATGCTATACGAATTGAATCCCATTAACTACGTCAGAGCTTAATTTGACAAGCCATGTTCAGGTGGATGTATTGTTACAAAACCTACCTTATATTTATCTATTTCTCATATTAAAGAATGTTGCACATATTTATCTAAGCTTAATATTAATAGCATATTTTGTGAGCTAAGCACTAGTAAGTTTAGTCTAGTTTAAATATGAAATGTTGAGAATTTGGCCTCAAAGTTTTAAAAGTTGGGACCTATTTGAACAAAATGTGAAATCTTCGTTGCAATTTTCTATTTTCACAGAGTCTATCAATTAAATTTATTAACTTATATATTAATGAATTTTAAAAGACCATAAATTTTATTGAATTTCGTGAATTTGAATATTGTCTACAGAATCTATAAAAATCTCATTAAAAATTGTGAAATTTAAAAAAAAATAAAAATTAGTGTGTTATAAAAATAAGGGTTGTGCTATAGTACCAGACTCATTTATACATGACTTTCATAGGCAATTTTTTAATAGCCGACTTGGCATCAATGAACATGAATTTTTTTAATAGCTGACTTTCACATTGAACCGGGAGAAGATTTTGAACCACGCGATTTTCCCCAAAATTATAAAACCCTCACACCATTTCCCTCCTTCCCGTCATTCCCCACAGTGATTTCGATAAATTCGATGCGCTTCAGGCAACATCCGACGACATCATTTTTGTCGACCTCTGTCGAACTCGCGTGAGCCACACTCTTCTTGTAGTTATTAAAGTACAGAAAGTTAATAAATGTATATAATGTTTAGCAAACCTAACCTTGCAACTCAATTGCAGCAAACACATTTTTCTCTACCCATTAATAGTACTTGTCCTTCACCAGTAAGAAAAAGCCCATTAACTTAAGCTATGACTTCAATTTTTTTCACCAGTTTGAGGTTTGAAAATTGATGAGGGAAATCAGAAAGAAAAGCAATCCAATAATGAAGTTTCTTTTTGAGAAGCATTGAATCAAGAATATTTTTTCCAATTCTACCAAAATCAAATTTCTTTGTTTGCAAACCACGAAAAATGGCTTTGCCCTTGAGAGTTAATGCAGTTGTAAAGTGATTGGATACTAAATTGATTTTGCATTCATATTTTTTAATCCTTCAAGAGAGGAATTATTTGAGTGTAATTGGGTTATTTTTTGTTAATAATTATCGCTTCTTTTGTCGATACAGATAAAATTATGGAAGATGGCATTGATGATTTGTTTGTGGAAATCGAGAATGAGATCGTTGCGGAGAATATAAACTAAGTAGAAGATCAAATGTTAGGAGGTGATGGGGTCGTTTTGCCCGAGGTGGGTATGATTTTCAACAGTGAAAATGAAATGTTTGAGTACTACAAAAGATATGCATATGGCGTAGGTTTTTTCGTTAGAAAAAGGAATTCAAAAAAAGGGGGTCGATGGAGTTTTGATATTCATGACATACACTTGTAACCGTGAAGGCCGAAGAAGAAGTACTGCTAGTGATTCTGTAAAGCTGCAACCAACAATTCAAACCGATTGTAAGGCCATGATAACATCTTCAGATGATCATGGATTTTGGAGAATTAATGTAAACAAGTACATCAAAGTCCAGGTTGTTTCGTTGCAACCGAGAATTAAGTGCACAGGTGAAATGGAAACTTGAAGTAAATGATATGGCGAGTTTCCGTTGCACAAAAGTTACAACTTTGCGGTTGTTGAAGTAGGTGGGCATGAAAATATGACGTGCGTGGAAAAAGATTGTCAAAACTATATTGAACAAGTGAGACGATTGAGACTTGGAGAAAGGGATGCCGCAGCAATACAATCCTACTTTTCAAATATGCAAGCACCGTGCTCGAGATTTTATTTCAGTATTGATTTGGAGATGAGTTACGACTCAGGAATGTATTTTGGGCAGATAATAGGTGTGATAGGCATACGATGGAGGAGAGATGTTAGTAGGGCACACACGAGAGTCGCAGTGAACTATGATGGATTGGTTAGTATACCTAGTCAGGTGAGATATGACGTACGTGTCAGTCTTTTGCTGTGGTGGCGGACCTTGCTGTAGATGATGTCGGTCAAACTAGTGTGATAATGGAGTGGATCGAATCACAATGTAACGTTCTTATGGTGACACGGTTGAGTACTGCTAGTAATGTCCTCACGCATCATACGGTACAGTTAGGCACCTAGTGTACTATATCACAAAATACTACGAGTGGGAGCGTACTAGATCCTATAGTATCGAGAAGAAAGGGTGCGTCGAAGAAATTTTGAAACAAAAGCCCATTGGAGTCGAGTTCAAAGAAAGTAAAGGTATCTTAAAATATTATTGTTTGAATTATTTCTGATTCCAAATACAAATTTTCATATGTTCTTTTTCACATGCAGGCAACATTGACATCGAGTAAAGGAAAGAGACCTAAATCCAATCAGAGTGTTACGCCCCAGTTGATACACATGATCTTCAAGCATCTCAATATCATCGATATTCAATGGATCTTTAGTTTTAAATGAGATGTTTGGATTGGTTTTGTTAAACACTTTGGATTGGATTGGTTTTGTTAAACACCTTTGCATTCAGGCATCTTTAGTTTTGAATGTAATGTATGGAATGTCTTTATTAAACACTTTGGATTGGATTGGTTTTGTTACACACATTTGTATTTAGACAATAATAAGAAGAACACAAGTTTCAACTAGAACCAGTCATCTGAAAGCACATTTTGAATCCATTTTCTCGAAGTAGGCACAAAGTTCGGTACAACTAGTCATACATGTACAAACATACATAACGTAAACATTTATTAAATACTTGGGGCTACTAATCTAGCTGTCCTATTTCATTTTGCATTCCTTTCCATGATTGCTTTGCCCTTATGGATCGTCATGCTCGTGTTCATCGAAATCCGGACCTCTTCTTCGTCAGGTAGATGAATTTGATCTTGAAACATGCGGGACAAATTTGACACTGCTTTTCCTGATGTAGGATTGGCCAAGCTATTGACGACACTTGATTCACCTTCTCTAACCCACTCCTAAAAATCGCAATTCTGACTGCAGCATTTGAATAGTTTTCCTTTGTTATCTATCTCCATCTCCACCTCAAAGCACTTCTGGAAACCACTCTTGCAGGACGGGCATCAGCGCTTACTTCAGCATTCACTAAAGAAGTGTCCCTTGCCTCTACAACTATGACAAATTCAGAAATTTTTTCCTCCCATTCTACAATAGGAATCAACCACAAATAATCCACCATCAATTTTATATACCATATAAACATGACAAACAATCTCATTAATGTAAATTACTAACCTAAACAAACCAGTGACTATTACACGCGACAAACACGCTCTTTAAATCTATTTTAGAATCAATTAGTAGAATGGGTGTCTTCGAATGAAATGAACCCAAATTGTTGACTACGATTTGGTGCTTGAAATGAAATGGGTGTCTTCAAGTGAACTAGAGTTGGTAATGCAAATGAAATGAACCCATAAAAATTAGATTTGGTACTGTAAATGTGAAAACCTTACTTAGTCAAATAAGTGAACCTTACTTCGCAGCACAACAAACCAAAATTTCTTGTGGGATGAGAACTCTGGTACTGAGTTCGCGTGGGCCGACTTGTGGGATGACGACTACACAAGGTTCAGTTCGTGGGGACCAACTTGCGGGATGAGGACTCCAGTGTTCAGTTTGCGACGGCCAACAACAAGAAAATGTGTGGGAGTTCGGTGATTGGAAGCAGGGAGAGCCTTGTGATTGAAAAATTTAGGGCTCTTGTGATTTTGGGAATAATGAACCACATCATTCATTTCGCCCCCGTTTGGTGCACATTTTTGGAAAAAGAATGTATTTTTATTGTTGATGTGATGGAGAATATGTGATTGAAAAATAAAGAAAAGTTATTGATGTGATGGAAAATATTATTTTATTGAAAAATGTGTGGTTAAAAATGAGTAAAAGAATGAGAATGAAAAAAATTGTGGCTCAAACAGTCATTTTTGTATCCCGTTTTCTTTCTTTTATTTGTAAAACCTCTTTCTTACACAACAGCACGTGTGCACTTTTTAAAGGGTTTTTTAAATGCTTGTATTGTATCTGTTCAAATGAATCTGGTAGAATATCTTTACCCTAAAAATAAAGGAGCAAGATAGAAATAAGAATAGAATAGAATGAGTAAATAAACTCCTGTATAATTTTATTATAATAATGGAACTATATTTTAAGATTCAAAATGAGAGCTACAATCTGAATTGAATAAACTCTTTTGAAGTAGATATGACTTGTGTAATAAATCAAATAAGACTAATGGTGTGTTTTCAATTGAGATTTTGATTGATTTTAAAAATCATTCGATATTCAGGTGTCCCCTATTTAAATTTTAATGAAATTCATTGAAATCTCGATGTCCTAATTGAGATGTTAACGAGTTTTAATAAATCTATTACAATTTCAGTTGTGGACATTTTCGAAAATTTCAAAAGAGTTTGTTAGGTATATTTTTAAGAATGAAATTCATCCAAATTCTTTGAAATCAATTTTTTAATGAAATTTTTATAAATTAACGACTTAATACATAGATTTTAAAGAATCTCATTAAAAATTATTGAAATCTTAACTAAGCTACTTCGATAAAATTTCAGCTTAGTAAACCCGTATTAACCTTCAATAAAGTTAGTTGTTATAATCTTAATATATATATATATATATATATATATATATATATATATATATATATATATACACACACACACACTAGGTGCAAGCAACGTGCAATGCACGTTTGCGTAGTTTATATTTAATAGTTTTGTTTAAGAATTAATTTGTTATTAATAAAGATGTAATTTTTTTGGTTAATTAAATAATTAATGATGTAATGTTTATGTAATTGATAAATAATTAGATGTGCGATTTTGATGTTGTGATGTAAGTTGGTGAGATCGAAGAAAATAAGCAAAAGTTGATAAATTTGGAGAAATGGCTAAATTGTAAGGGATCCAAAGTTCGGGGACTAAAATGTAAATACTTAAAAGTTGTGCTGAACCTCACGATAAAGATTTGAGAGTGTTCTGAGTCAATTGGATAAAGGAAGACGTCAATGGAATCAAATTTAGGCAAAAGATGATCACAAATCAATTTTCAACCGAAAAGTTATGCTCCGATGTTTTAGTCTCATATTGAGACCTATTTTTGGTATAGAAAGTGATCGAATTGGAGAATGATGTCTGAATCAAAGTTGTAGCCAGATGAGTTAGTTTTCCAACGCATTTTGAATCGTCTCAATCGGATATCAGAATACAAAGTTATGATAAAAACACTGAAAGAATGTGTAGCTGCCTGTCTAAAACAAGAATTACCGTCACATAGTCCGTTAAAACAACAAATTCCGTTAGTTTTTCCGTTAAAAATAAGAAATTCCGTTACATAACCACTTTTAATATATAGAGGAGATATATAAAATATATATATATATATATATATATATATATTTTACTAGAAAACAACCTTGCCACGCTTACATACACATCTTGGTAGAAACTTTTCTACCCAACCCATGTGCGTGGGTCCCACAATGTGGGGTCCATTGTGGACCCTACGCACGATTGTGCACAAAGCATGTACAAGTAGCATTTTTGAACTAGAAAATCACTTCAAGCCAAAAATGTCAATGCCACCCAATTCACACCAATTCAAATCCAATTAGGGTTTGCACCTTCCCTGCAACGAAGTTACCCACGAAGCATTCAAATCGCGTTTTGATTCTCAATTTTCAGTTCCGTTATCGGAAATTAACAGGTTTAATCTTAGCCCCTGTTCCACCACCATACACAATTATGCTTGCACTCACACACACTATTTTGATTTGCGTATGTACACTGTCACACTTACTTTCATGAAAGAGCAAAAAATTGCATAATTCATATAATTGCCTGAATTGCAAATCGTAGAATATCTATCCTTACATGTTCTTGTTAATTCTTAAATTCAAGATGGTCATTGATTTCATTTAAATTTTTACATTATTCATATAAATGTTTCAGTGTAGTTATGGGTCGAAAGAAACAAGTTAGGCCACATAGATCGGTGGGAATACTAGAAAGACAAGCCTCTGAAGCACAGTCGAATGAAGAAAATGAAATTAAACCTGAAAAAGAGGAAGGTACTGATAGTGATGAACAGTTCTATGTTGAAACTGATTGGTCGAGTTGGGATTCTGAGGAGCACTATGATGTGTCAGAAGTTGTTTTATCCAACTTGAGTGTAAGTAAAGAGTTTTATGGTGACATATTAAACAAGGGGTTTTATGCGGATTCAAGGCACTTATTGAGGTTTAGGTTGAGCAATGTTAATGAGCATCTTGGTCGAATGAAACTAGGGCACTGGCCGATTTTGTCGTCAAGCAGCATATGTCTGCAGTTTGTGGAAAAGTACATGACAGAGGGCCTGGAGAGGGACTCCTTGATAGTGTCAGGATCTTTTGATGGGCCAGATGAGGGGGTTACAGGTCTTGTTCATTTGGCTAGCTTGAAGCTCTTGACAATCAGACCGATTCTGGAGGTAACTTTCTCAGAGAGTATGTCATCTATACGTTTGAGGGTCGAGATAATGAAAAGTATGTTTGATGAGTGTGAGTCACTTCTTGATAATACGAGGCAGCTTTGGAAAAAGAGTATGATGAGTGTTATGGCTTGGTTGCGGCCGGAAGTTATGACTTCAGAAGCTAGATATGGATATACTTCTACAGCACATATGGATGTTGATGTATTTATGGAGCCTGAAAATGATTCCTCTGCATCAAGGAAACGTCCAAGGTTTGACATTTCCAGTTTTTATGAAGCCATAAAGCCATCAAAGTGAGTGCTAATGGAATGTTAAGTTTATTGTCTGATGGTTTTGAATATTGAGATTTGTTATCTGATATTTGACTTACCCAATTGGTTTTATAATAGGGAGGCATTGATGCTGGAGGATGACCTACCTGACTTGCTTCCTCATCTTCGACCTTACCAGCGTCGTGCAGCTTACTGGATGGTGCAGCGAGAGAAAGGTGCCCATGAGTGTATAGTTGGAAGTGAAAAAAATCAGACTGTTTCTCCTCTCTGTGTGCCTCTAAATTTGATAAATACATCTGGAAGATTTTATTACAACCCATTTAGGTATGTTTCTCTTCCTCAAATTTAATTACATATAACATTAAAGAGTTTGATAGTTTGCCTATGATATATTTTATCAGGCTGAGGCTATTATGCATTGTAATAAAAACGCTTGCCTTATAATCTGGTTCTTTCTTAGAAGTTGCTTGGGGGGCTATAACTGAATCATATTTCTTAAGTTTATTGTAGTACACACGTGCCACAAACCCTTCCGAAAATTATATGGAATGATGATGGAAATTGGAAAGTGACAAGAACCAAAAGTGGTAGATTTAGGTGGTTATCTAGGTAATAGTTGGGCTGCAGAGACTTAGAGCTGTCTTTCACTTTGAGATGGTGGAGAACTGAATTGGTAATTCTAGACAGCAGACTTAAAATCTGTAGCTAACTCTAGTGGGGCAAAAGCACTGGAAGAAATGTTAGAGATTGTAGCGGGGGAGTTGAATAGGAATTTGGAGGTGATTTGAAGGGGTTAGGTCTGATAAAGAGATGTGGAGAAATAAAGAAATAATGTTGGAAGTTTAGAAGAGGATTTGGAGATGAAATGGGATAATTTTTTCTGATTGCAGGAATGCAGATTTAAATTAGATGAAGAGGGGGCAGAGGAGAAATAGAAATAACAAGTCGATAACTGACAACTCCAGTATTAGAATTAGTCTCCCTGGTTTCATGGGGGATCAAGGATTCCTCTTGTAAACAGTAAAAGTAGTTTGTTCAATTCCAGTCTTCAATTCACCTTACCTAGTGCAGATGATTTAGTAGCGATATATAAGTGGTATAACTAAAAGCCAAGTATAATCCTACAGACAAAGCAACTTGGAGCGAAGTTTCAACAATTGTTTTCAACTAGACTCCTTTGGACTAAAAATAGAAACTTAGCAAGAAACGTGACATAAAAATAACACACACAAGACCTATGTGTTACGATTGAACTAGAATCCAGCAAATGTGAAACTACCCTAATCCCCCTTACTTAGACTAAGCAAAGAACAATTGACAACCATCACATTACCTTTGGAGTTTGGTGTTATGATTGTAACTAGAATCCAGCAAATGTGATACTACCCTAATCTCCCTTACTTAGACTAAGCAAAGAACAATTGACAACCATCGCATTATGTAACGAACCCGGCATTTGTGTCCAAGCCGTTAACTTACGTACTGTTCGTTATGGGAGAGCTTAAGTTCATCCTACCCTTCACGGATTTCTACTGCGTCCCCAAAATTCAAACCCTTGACATTTCCCTTAAAAATGACTTAAGTTGAATCCTGGTATTAATTGGGGTAAGTTAACGGATTGGGCATAGTTAAAATGCGCTTTTTTTTTTTGTAACGATTTTCCCACTATGTCCAAATTGTTATATCATACGTACCGTCCGCTTTAAGTGGGCATTTGCCCACATTTTTTTTGTAACGACCCGGCCATTATGTCTAAGTCGTTATATCATACGTACCGTCCACTTTTAGTGGACATTTATCCACTTACCCCCTCTCGACTTTTTATCGCGTTCCCTAAGATTCAAACTCAAGACCTCTGCCTAATGAGGGGCTTAAGTTGAATCCTGGTACTAATTGAGTCTCTTGGGTTCGAATCTTGGGGAACGCGATAGAAAGTCGTGAGGGGGTAGGGGGTAGATGCCCACCCAAAGCGGATAGTTTGTATGATATAAAGGATTGGACATAAAGGTCGGGTCGTTACACATTACCTTTGGAGTTTGGACTAACCAGTCTTCTTACCTGATGTGAGACCCATGAACTTGCTTCTAGGTTTCTTAATTGGTCGTGTATTCTCTGATCTACTAATAACCATTGCATCAACTCTCCTTCTCCACCTCAAGAAAATTCTCTGTCAAGTTAGGAGCTGGACCAACTCTCCTTTTTGTATATGTCTAGTTATATGTCACTGAATCATGAATTTATTTCTCTCATCGCTGTGAAAGTAGGAGAGTTAAGTTCCGCGTGATTATTCTGGTGCAAAGTAGTGCTTGCATTCTTAGTGTTTTATAAAATTATGAGAGTCCAGAGTTTAAGTCTCTACTTCAATGCACCTTAGTTTTACATTTGAAACTTTACTATATTCATTTGCATGGTTTGAAACAGTGTGCTTTTGAGTGGCATACTTGCAGTTATTTAATAGTATTCTGTTATGTTTCAGTGGAAATGTTTCCTTGCATCCAATCCGCTCGCCTTATGTTTCTGGTGGTATTCTTGCTGGTAAGTCAACTTGCACTGCTGCAGATACAAGCTTCGGCATTTTTATTTTCGGTTTCAATACTTATTTCTTCTCTTATCAAATTGATGTTATTTGCACTGAGAAATTTCAGTATTATGCATACTAATTTTCTGCTAACTTCAATGACTTCCAAATATAAGTAAATTGTGGCAAAAGCTAGTAACTGAATTACCAATCTAAAATCCACTGCTGAATAGTTGTCTGTTTTACTCGTTTACTGTAATCTGGTGTATTTGTTTAAAAACTATGATAGCTGATTCAGCTATGGTTTCAACTGTTGGCATTGCCAATGACAAAACACAGATGAGATGGGCTTGGGGAAAACTGTTGAGCTGCTGGCTTGTATTTTTGCTCATCGGATGTCATCATCTGTAGTTGCCGATTGTTCGTATAAGCTGCAAGTTGAAGGGGGGCAAAATAATCACTTCAAAAGACTAAAAAGAGAGCGAGTGGAGTGTGTATGTGGTGCTGTCACTGAGAGCTACAGGTACAAAGGATTGTGGGTGCAGTGTGATATCTGTGATGCTTGGCAACATGCAGATTGTGTTGGGTATTCATTGAAAAGAAAAAAACCAAATTCTAGGAACGTCGCCGAAGAAAGATATGAAGAGTGCACAAAAGGAAACTCACGGAAACATGCTAAGAGAAAGAAAAATATCAATATAGTTGAGATGGATGGAGAGTACATCTGCCGGATATGCTCAAAATTGATTCAAGCCACTGAATCTCCAGTTGCCGCAGGTGCAACTCTTATTGTGTGTCCAACTTCTATATTGCCCCAGTGGCATGCTGAAATTATTCGGTATTTTTTTCATTCTTTTATTTTACCTTTTTGATTTTAGTATATGTGTAGGCTGCACATCTTTCATATCATACATCCGCGCGCACACAAAAAAATCTAATGTGATTGAAAAATAAAATTGTGTAGAGTTTTCATGGTCTATAGATGTACTATACTCGTTCAGAAACCAGGAGAGAAACTGGTGTGGAAGTGGAATTGAAATTCTTGAACAAGATTTTTTTTTTATAGATAATCAAATAATTTTATTAATCAAAGAAGAATACATATGAAGTGTATTATCAACTTAAATAAGAAAGAAAAGATATGAAGTTAGGCAGCCCCTCTATAAGATTACTAGTTGCGGCATTAAATCAACGATACAAAGTCATGAAAGAATTCTCTAATTTACTCCGTGGTCCGTGTTTGGTCTTAAAAACATCGATTGTTCTTCTCTCCACACACACCATATAATGCATCTCGGGATAAGATTCCAAACAATCTTGCTATTCCAAACAACACGTCCTCTATACATCTTGGCAACACCCAATCTATATGTTGAGAAGCTAGAATATTGTTCCACAGCCAACGAACACAATCACAATGAATGAACAAGTGGTCATACGTCTCCCCATCACTCCTACACATATAATACCACTTGATTACATAAGAGCATTTTCTTCGGAGGTTATCCATCGTTTATGCCTGTCTCCTAACAACTGTCCACAGTAAAAATGCCACCCATGGAGGCAATTTACATTGCTACACCATCTTCCAAGGGAATGAATTCTCCACAGGTCCCAAAAGAGATTTGAAGTAAGAATGAACTGAAAAAACACCATTCCGTGCCAATCTCCATCGGGCTACGATCATCCTCTCTTACCTAAATTTTCACCTCATACAAATATGTTAAAAACAGTGCATAATCATCCAATTTCCAATCCTGGAAACCCCTTTGAAAGGTAATATTTCAACTGTAACTCCCATTGTGGATGGATAAAACGCCTTCACCATAGCAGAGGATACCATAGTAATACGATACAAGGAAGAAAACCTCACATTTAGCGGTATATCTCCACACCAACAGTCATCCCAAAATCTGATATTATTACAATTCCCCACCACAATAGTCAATCTGTCTCGAAGGTCACTCCAACCTCGTCGAATATACATCCTCAAACTCACCCTGTAAGATTCTTGAACAAGAATAAAGTTGAAAAACTTGAAAATATGTAGAGAATAATTTGATTATAATGAATTGTTTAATTGAAAAGTGTTTAAAGCATTTATTTATGTAGGAAAAATAATTTCCTGATCCTAAAGGTACTAGGAAATTAAAAAAATGTTACAAAAAGGAATGAAAACTAAAATCCTAAAAGGAAACAAAATTCTAATATGAAGGAAACAAAAATCTACTATAATATATATAACTTTATTATAACAATAACTATCTTTTATCCTATTTATAATGGGATTGTTGTACATCATTCTTCCTTACTTGTAGAAAACTCGTTCACAAGTTTGGTTGTCGAAGAGAAAAATAATTAATCAGGAGGAAAATAGTTGAGAATCTTTGGTACATCTAATATTGAAAAAATATTCATCTCTTTGTTATTGTTTGAAATTGTATTATTTGATGTTAACTTTGCTCCTACTCTAATTGGTAAGCTATAAATTTTACTGGGAGGTTATCGAAAATTTCCAAATAATCAAAAAAATTCTCGACGTTATTAACCTAATCGAGCAAATCTTTGATATATAAACGACCTTTAAAGGTTGGTGAATCCATCCTCAATTTAACTTTTGTCTGCTTTGACTATGACGTTAAGTTTGGGGGGTAAATTGACCATGCCCAAGAGTATGGGAACAAAATGATCGAGTTCATATGCTTAGGGGCCAAGTTGTAATTATTTTCATCCTAAAAAAAAATCAAACCGAATGTCTTTTTCACGCTAGTGGTGCCTAACCTTTCCATATGCACGAGTGTTTGGTCCAATGGATCCTTGCCGTTGAAAATTTGGGGCGATTCCTTCTGGTTGCTTGAAATTGCATGCACCTCTTCGAAAATCTTGGGTGACCATGTTTCTCTAGCAGATGAGGGTGGAGACTTGAAAACCTTGTTACTTATCGACATACATCTATTGGGATTTCGAACATTAGGGCTGCGTAGTTGAATCCTAGGTGGTGCATTGCTCATTTAGAGGTAGTCCCGTAGAGGGTCTGTTTCTTCATTATCGGCGATGGGTTGTCATTGAACCTGTTTGGGTGGATTAATGATGGGTTGTTGCTTACATTATTAATTTGGGTTGTTTATGAGTCAAACCCTAGGGTCAAAGCCCCTCTAATTTTGTTAAGGTTCTGAGCAACAAGTTTAAGGTCATCTTTTGACCGTTGCTCTTCACTCGATGGTACATTTAAAGTTTTTGACTCACCATGATCGGAATAGTCACGAGCTATAGTAGGTGACCATCCATGTTTGAATTCAATGACGAGCACTACTAAACTCTTTTGAACATCTTGAAAAGTTTTTTCGATGTTGATAAGTTGATGCTTGTTTTTTTTGAACCTTTGTTTCTCCTTGGTGGCCCGAACTCCACAAGCACCGTCCTTAGTCATAAGCCTATGTAAAAATCCTAGCTTTGATACCAATTTGGTGCGGAAGTGGAATTGAAATTCTTGAAACAAGAATAAAGTTGAAAAACTTGAAAATATGTAGAGAATAATTTTATTATAATGAATTGGTTAATTGAAAAGTATACAATGCCTTCATTTATATAGTCAAAATAATTCTCTAATCCAAACGGTATAAGGAAATTAAACAACGTTACAAAAATGTCATGAAAGGAAACAAAATGCTAATCTAAAGGAAATAAAAACCCTACGTAATAATCACTAACTTCTATCCTATTTATAATAGGATTAGACACGTAAAAGGTGGAAGTGTAGGTTTTCGAATTTGAAGACAATATTTAAATAATATGCATATGGTCTTATTTAACACCCTAAGTTTTTAGATCAAGTAATTCAATATGGTATCAAAACTTGCAAGCTTTCATTCTCCAGCGAGCAGCCCTGTGCTACATGTCTGGCCAAGTTATCTTGTTGATTTAGATATCATCATCCGACCAATATTAATTTTTAAGGTTTTTTTTATCTTGTGGTTATCCCTTGACTTTCTGGTTGAGCCTCTTCTGTGGATCTGTTGAATATTCTTAAATGTCAGTTTGGATCGACCTACTCCTTTTCTTGGATCTAATTTCATTGGGCTGCTATTAGATATCTTTTAGCTCAATTTTCCTTGTGTAACCGACTTCCATAATGCCCTGTCCTATATTAGTATAGAAGCAGTCCTTTTATTTATTTATTTTGTTGTTGTTACTTGCCAAACTTTCTGAAGGGTATCCTATCTTCTCTTCCATCACATTTACTTCCACCGCATATCACATATATTGTTTTAGCCTGTTTGTGCGCCTAAGTGCTTGTTATGGCCAGTCTTTTATTTGTTCATATTCGGGTGGATTACTGGTGCAACTAATGGATCTTTGGAGTGCTAATTGTTAACATGATCTATCCTCAACAAGCTTAGTTGTAAAAACAAGCTTAGTTGTGGAAAACAAGATCTAATGGTTGCTCCCTTCTTTGCTTTCTATATAGTTAACTGCACCTGTGAACCCTGACTCTCCCAGTGTTTGTCTGAGTCCAATCTTCAGATTGTATCCTTAATATGATAACATCCTGGCATTGTCCTTTACTTTGGTGGAGTTATCCAGGGATGCAATTGGCCCCTGTATCCAAGTTCCATAACCTAAATCTAGTCCTGACCAACTCTATTTTAACTATGTTTAAGTCATTAATATTGAGTCAGTCCACTAAAGGCCAAATACTGCACTTTTTTTTTTTTTTGATAAGTAATCGCGTAATTTTATAGATTAAAATCAAAAGATAATGCACAAGGAGTGCATTATCAGTTTAAACAAGGTAGAAACGATAAAAAATTTGGCAACCCTTCTATCGGACTAATGGTTACAACCTTAAATCAACTATACAAAGTCAAGTAAAACAATTCCCTAAATTGCTCCGTCGTCCGTATTTGGTCTTCAAAGCATCTGCCGTTTCGTTCTCTCCACACACACCAAACGATACATCCTGGAATGAGATTCCAACAAGCTTGCTATTTTTATCCCGAAACTTTCTCTTTCATGCCCACACTACCTCCTTGATACGTCTTGGCAACACTTAACTCATATGTTGCGAAGTCAGAATATCATTTTACATCCAACGAATATCGTCACAGTGAATAAACAAATGATCGATCGTCTCTCCATCCCTCTTACACATATAGCATCACTCTGTAATACAATATCCCCTTCTTCGAAGATTATTCGCCGTTAACACTTGTCCCCTCACCACCGTCCACAATAAAAAAGTCACTATTGGAGGTAATTTACTTTGCCAGACCCTCTGCCAGGGGAATGAGCTCTCAACAGGTTCCAATAATGATTTGAAATAAGTACGAACAGAAAACAAACTATTTTGTGACTCCCTCCACCTGCTATAGTTATCCTCTCCTACCTGAATGTGCACATCATACAGAGAGGCCAAAAACAATGCATAGCCATCCAGTTCCCAATCGTGTAAGCCTCTCCCGAAAGCAATGTTCTAGCTAGGATTCTCATTAAATATAACCATAGCATCACTCAAATACTGCACTTTCAAGTTACTAAATTTTTGATAGGACTTTCAAGTTACTATATTAAAGAAGCTTGCCAACCCAGTTAACAATTAGGAGAGTTTGGCCTTAAGATCAACAAGTCCAACAATTATTCCCCATTTCATAATTAGAATTGAGTGTAAAATTGATCGTTTTACTTCTTTAATTGTATCTCTTTTGGTCACATTTTTATCTACTAGAATAATCTATTTGTGTTCCAATCACAAATATAATAAATTTAGTTAGTACTGAGTACTCCGATTTATCCGAGTATCAAAACATGTCTAAGGGGATATTTGTCGCTTGTTAAATGTATGGATTTGGTATTACAGTACATATTTCATGTATTCACAAGCCTAACTTGAAAAGTACGAAGGTATTTATCGCCTTACAATCTCACTTTTAATGCGTCAAAGAGTCCAGGTTATGAACCAGGTTTTATTATCCACTCCGGATTAGGATGTAATGACTTTGTACCGGTGTGATGGTCCTGAAATTGAACTTTATGTAGTGCTGTCCAATCTACTTAGAAATCACCACTTCTATGACGAAGACTAGACTTTTAGTCTATTCCGAAGTAGATGACACTATGACCTTTCAATATAAAGCGACCAACTTTATTGTCTATCATGGATAAATGTTCTGGTTATAGATTAAAAATTGAATCCTCAATATTTACTCAACAATAAAAAATAAACTGTTATTGAAGCAGTAGAATGCTTAATCAATCACATTTGTTTATTTAATCAAAAGAATAATATTAATATCTACATACAAAGAATAGATAAGCTTCTAGGGCACTTTTTCTAACTATATTTTTAGTTTGAAAGAGCTACTAACTGATTTTGCTTCTTCGGTGTGCCATTTGTTTAAAAGTTTCTTTTATTTGTTAGATCTTTATTTATTTTGTTCTTTTGTGTCCCATTTACAGTCATACAAATCCTGGTTCATTGAAAACCTGTGTTTATGAAGGAGTTAAGTATACTTCCTTTTCTGATGAATGTATAACTGATATCAACGAACTTCTAAATGCTGACATCGTCTTGACGACCTATGATGTACTTAAAGAGGATTTGCCACATGATTCTGAAAGGCATGAAGGGGATCAACGCTCCTTGAGATATGAGAAAAGGTATTCTATCTCAAACATATTGGATGATAGATTGTTTCTTATATGGAGATTTATTGAAGAACTACTTGTAAGAACCGATTCTAGTTTAGTAGATTCAACAAGTGGATTCTGTTGCATGTTGACTATACGTCACTATCCAAAATTGAGAGTTGGATTAAGTATATTCTATAGTTACTGTGTAGTCTACTAGAAATTTAAGCGGAACATGTATATCTTATCTTTATCTTGCTTACTTCCTTGCTTATGTAATTCGTAGTGACAAAATTTTATTCCTTTTCTTCTCTTCCGACTAATATAGCTTGCCAAAGTCAAGGTGCTTCCGTTGAATATTGTTCTTACCATTGTCATTCTATTCATGCTTATGGTACTCTAGTTGACATAATCAGACCTAACCCTGAGGGGTTGTTCAAATGGTCAGGCTTTGGGTTTGCTCCCCAATGGTCACCAGTTCGAATCCCCTCAGGGCCATTGAGGTGAGTATCCGGCCGTAAACTTCAGGGCCCCGTGGAATTAGTCGAGGTGCACGCAAGCTCGTCCGGACATCCATGGTTATAAAAAAAAAAAAAATACATAATCAGACCTAAAATATATTAATTTAATAGATGGATGCATTCTTGGCTGTCCTGATGCTTGATCGAAAAAATAATTTATTTAAACTGTTCATTTGTGGAAGAGCTATAAGTTTTTATTGTTTGCACTCACCGATAATGTACTGTTATTGTGGAAGTGGCAAGAACTTCTTTTTGATGTGGAGGTTGTATGCTAGAAAGTGTTACGTGAAGGTGTATAGAAGCTCTTCATAATTTTACAATAGCAATTTGGCGATCACTATATTCTTGGCTGTCCTGATGCTTGATCGAAAAAATAATTTTATTTAAACTGTTCATTTGTGGAAGAGCTATAAGTTTTTATTGTTTGCACTCACCGATAATGTACTGTTATTGTGGAAGTGGCAAGAACTTCTTTTTGATGTGGAGGTTGTATGCTAGAAAGTGTTACGCGAAGGTGTATAGAAGCTCTTCATAATTTTACAATAGCAATTTGGCGATCACTATATTGATGCTCTTTGAAAGCTCTTCAAAATTTTAATGTGATCTCTCACGCAGGGCTTCATTGTGTACTCATTAATTTAATGCAACACATATAGACCCAATCAATTAGTCCTAAGTAACGCCCTTATTATTGTAAGTTTGTACTAACATGGAACTAAAACTAAACTACTTAAAAGCAAAATACTTAAATAAGAGAAAATTTTCAAAATACCAGAATTAACCTTATCAAAGAACGGTGAGCGACATGGATTGAGGCTTCTGACTGAGACGGTGAGAACAACGGCATTGGCCGGAGTTGTGACTAAACTGGGAGCAGTAGCAGTGGAAGGCTTCAAGCAGTGGCAGTGGCAGTGGAAAGACTGAAACAAAATTATGATGAAATTGTTGAACCTCTACGGCGATGATGGCGATTAGAGGAGGAAGTCGAAAACAAATGCCGAAGCAGGGACAATAGTAGAGGCCAAAATAGAGAAACTCAAGCTAATCACTGTGGGTTCTGAAGATGAAGCAAAAATGAGATTCTGATGTTGGGGTGTTTGGCTGTTGGTGGAGGCGGTTGACTATTGTCGATGATGGCGATTGCAGCGGCGGAAGGAGTAGGGATGGTTTTTGTAGGCTGTAGGCGATTCATGTGGTGGTGTGTGTCAACTAAGTGGCAAGAGGCCGTTTAGGGCTTTGGAAGGTGAGAACGGTGACTAAGTGGGGATGATAATCTTCCTTTTGAAGCGAGTGTTGGATGATGAAGTTTATTTGCGTGGTAATGCTGGGTAGTTGGCTGGCGGCAGGAACTGATGTGACTCGTCGGCGATAGTTTGAGTTGGTCTGTGAGGAGTTTGAAGAGGTGGGGGCAACCCATATTCAGGGGTATAATGGGCTGGAGTGTTGTGTAAATGGGTTATTAAGTCGTGTTGTTGAATTACAGCTTTGGGCTAGAATTATATTTTGGTTTATGGAATTTGGTGAAGAAGTGGGATGTTAGTGATGGGCCGTGTATGTGGATTTTGGAATTTGGGTATGTAGGTGATAATATTTCGTTAGTGGGTTGGTTATGGTTTGGACGAAGTGGGTGTGGGCTTGATGGCTAGGGTTATATGGGATTATATATAAGATGTGGTTAATATGGGTAATGGGTTGTATTGACTAAAAACAACATCTATATAAAATGATCTAATTGCTGCAATTTTTTTTTTTTTACTAAGAATAAATACTAAAGAAAGAAAAGGACTGTTGAGGCTTAGAAAATTTTTTCTTACGTTTTGTGTTGTTCAAAGGTGGTTGTAAATGAGGCAGTGTTCTGAAAAGTTCACCTAGGCTCAAAGCTCGGGCAAAACGCCTCGTTTCGAGCTTAGGCGCTTTTTTTCCAATTCCTAAACTGCTGAATTATTTCCTTCCTCTCTTTTGTCTTCCCTAGGCGTGCTTTATTAGTTTTTTTATTTTTTTAAAAAAGTCTTTTATTTGTCTTTAGTTTATTAATTTTTTTATTATTAAAAAAACTTTTCATTTGACTTTAACTTCAGGTTTTTAAAAGATTTTATCTGTATAAATATTCAAAATGACTTTATCTAATAGTTAAAATAAGATTTAAGCTATGGTACTATGATCTTGAGACTCTTTTTTGTTGCAAACTCCAAAAGCTTGCATGAAATTCCTATAAATCTATCAAGTAGAACTTGTCGAGTTGAAAATTGAAATTATGAAAAATATTCTAATTTTTGCATTTCAAAAACTTCAAAATTGTATAATTGACTAATTGTATGAATTATTAAGTAAATATAATATTTTATAATTTGAGATGATTGATATGTATGCTTTTATTTATTAAATGATTTTTAAAATGATTAATTTTTTTAAATAATATTAAAAAATAAGAAAACATTTTTTACGCCTAAGCCTCTTCTAGACTCGCTTCATCTCGTAAAGCTTGAGGATTTGCCTTCACGTTTTATGCTTTTTATAACACTGATATGAGGTGGTTATTGGCTTTGGATCGGTGGTGGAAAGAGGAGCTGTATGTGGATTTGATGGAAGCTGTCGGTGGATCTTTGAATTTGAGGACGAATGATATTAGGTCAAACGAAAACAAATTGCTCTGATACTGAATTGATGCAAGAGCATACACATTGATAAAGAACAATAAGAAGAAAGGGGATCAAAGGGAAGAATTGAGGGCAAGAGGAATAATTTTATTCATATAATTTAGGTGTGTCTGTAAACATTACCCTAAGTCCCTTTATATAGAGAAGGACTTTGAAATTAAATAAACTTCCTATCTAAACAAACTTGAAAATAAAAGATAACATTGTCAAAATCAATTTACTATAATTTAGACAAACTCGAATTTTAATAATTATTAGTCTTTTGCCTTGAATAGACTTTTAGTTGTTTCCTTGTTGCATCACCAGCTGATGTCTTTCTCTTGCAAAAATAGAAATCTGAGAACTTAATGGTCATGGTATGGCTAGTGAATTCGATGAAGCCGTCAATAGGAAAAACGTACATTTTCTTGCCGACCACAAAAGACATTTGGAAAGCTGTCGAGGAAATGTATTCAGACTTAGAAAATTCATTCCAAATCTTTGAAATCAAAACACGAATGGCAAACCAAGCAGGGGTAGAGGGATGTTATCGATTATTACTTGGAAATGACCTATCTGGCTAGAGCTCGATCTTAGTGGCGAAGAAGCGTGGGAATGCCCCAAAGACAGTGTTAAGTACAAGGAAAACGCTTGAAAATGAACGGATTTATAAGTTCCTCATCAGCCTCAAATCGCGAACTAGACAATGTGAGGGAGAATTCTGGGTTGACGTCCACTGCCCTCAACATGCGAAGTTTTCACCGAGGTGAGAAGAGAGGAGAACCGAGGAGTCATGATGAAGATATTGAGATGTTAACTCTTTCGTTGATAGGATTTGGGTCTTCTGGGTATGAAAATGGGCCATCACTGTATGGGCTAAAATCATCTTCTATGGCAAGAAGTGAATTTGAGCCGAAAATGAATAGTTTTGGGCTTGGAATGACAAATTTATCAAAAGGAGCAATACATAGGTTAGGCTAAAAACAACAAAGGGACTACATTGGCACGAATAATGTTGTAAACCGAGACACAAAGAAAATTATTGTTGGGATATACATGGGAAGCCTACAAATTGGAAACCGAGACAATGTTAAAAATCGTGGCTATCAAGTTTCAGTCGACCAAATAGGGAACTCCGAAGAAACGAAAAGTGAAGCATTTAATAATTAGACCAACTTTATCAGATTTTTTCCAACTGTCAAACTTCGAGTCAATCTTCTACACACGGGTCCTTCAAGCTCATTAGTCTACAAATGTAGTTTTCTGAAGGCCTTAAATATCTCCTCAATATATTAAATTCCCTAGATTATTGACTCAGGTGCTTTCGATTACATGACGGATTCTTACCATCTATTTTCTTCATACTCAACTTGTGTTGGTAATATCAAAATTAAGATCGCAGACTAATCAATACCATTTGTTGGAAAATGGAGTATTCGTATCTCTGAGTTTATAACTCTAAAATCCGTCCTTCATGTCCTATACTTGTCTTGTAATCTATTATCTATCAGTCAATTAACTAAAGAGTCTAATTGCTCCGCTAAATTTTCTCAATTTCAATGTCTAGTTCATGACCTATCATCGGGGATAACGATTGCGAATGTGAGAGGCTTTACTGCTTTGACGAGGCTGATGTGAGTAGACAATGTTACTGTGTATTTCAGGACCTCTAGATCGAAATATGCATGCTTGGATGTAGGCCATGTGACACCCCTATTAATATAGGAAGGAGAATAGAAGAGAGTGAAAATCCAGTTGGAAAGGATTTATATCGACTAGTTGGAAAATTGATCTACCTATCTCATACTAGACCTGACATTGCTTTTGCCATAAGCATGGTAAGTCAACATATGCATTCACCAAAGAAAATTCATATGAAAGCAGTATACAAAATTCTCAAATATCTCAAAGGATGATGTGGAAAGAGTTATTCTTCAAAAAGAGTGAGAACAAGAAAGTAGAAGTATTTACAGATGTAGATTGGGCAGGCTCAAAAGATGATAGAATATCAACTATTGGTTACCCTACTTTTGTAGGGGAAGACTTGGTAGTTTGGAGAAGTAAAAAATAGAATGTAGTGGCAAGAAGTAATGTTGAAGCGGAGTTTAAAGCAGTTGTCCAAGGAATATGTGAAGGACTAAGGCAAAAGAAAATGTTGGAAGAATTACAAGTCACGGTCAAACTTCCAATCAAGCTCTACTGCGATACAAAGCAGCCATCAATATTTTTCTTAATCTGGTTCAACATGATCGAACTAAACACGGTGAAGTAGACAGACACTTCATTAAAGAAGATGTTGAAGACGGAGTTATTTTTATGATCTATGTCCCTACAAAAGAACAAATTGTAAACATGTTTACCAAAAGACTACCTCGACAAAGTTTTCAAGATTTCATTTGCAAGTTGGATATAGTTAACATTTACCATCCAACTTAAGGGAGAGTCTAGAAATCCTAAAGATTGTATTTAATTTATTCTTGTACCATGTTTAGAGTTTCCCATAATTAGTTAGACTGTAATTACGGTGATTTCCACCTCTCCTAATTTAGGAGTTTTTTTTTCCTTTCTCCCTTATCCTATTATAAATCCAGAGGTTGTATACGGTTGATGAATATACAAGAAATACAGAAAATTACTCGCCTTCAAAGACTTTCCAGATTGTCTCTTCAGAAATCTAGTAGCCAATGGTGTTTAGAGTAAAACGTGATCCCTAGTTTTTTTTTTTTAAATTCAGTTGGCATCTTGCTTCAGTGTCCCCATTCTGTTTTTTTTTTTTTTTTTCTTTCTACCTATACACCTCTTGAATAATTCATAACCAGTATTATCTATTTCCCTAGCCTTTTCTAATAGTTTCTGGAAACATGAAATATGCACCCTTCTAAATATGACTACTAACTCAATATTTTCCTGATCAAAATGATATGATCTGTTTCCTTGATGTCTTTGGTCATTGTTATCTTCACTTATTCCTTCCCAAACTGCCAAACACAATAAATACACAATTTATTGAACTTTTATTGGTTGCATGAGTTTTTTCTAGGATTCACACTATTCGTTTGTTGGTTTTGGTATTTGCCATTGATGATGACTTTCATTGAGATATATTGACTACATTCATATCATGATCTATTTAAATTAATAATGCATGTTCCATTAAATATTATCTATGCACTTAAATATTGGAGGACTAGTTTTTCAGTAAACAGAATACTGCTTGAATTTATCGTGCCCTCAATTGTCTGTTACAATTTTTGGTAAAACAATCATCTCCATAGCTGGTTGGAACTCCTGTCAGAAAGTTTGCTACATAATGAGGATGTTATCTAGCTCTTGACCTTCATGATCTTTTGAAGAGTTCTTATGTCCTTTTCATGTTATCCTAGCTAGGCACTCCGTGTCCTCTTGATCAAATACTTCCATATGGAGATTCTTTAGTTAGACTGGGTTCATGTTGCAGATACCCTGTTGTTCCAACTTTACTCACTAGGATACTGTGGTGGAGAATATGCTTGGATGAAGCACAAATGGTGGAGAGTAATGCTGCTGCAGCAACCGAATTGGCACTACGGCTCCATGCAAAACATCGTTGGTGTATCACAGGGACACCCATACAGCGAAAACTTGATGATCTATATGGACTTTTGAGATTTCTTCAAGCAAGTCCTTTTGATGTCGTCAGGTGGTGGACTGATGCTATTTGTGAACCGTACGAGGTACATTTGCTGTCTGTTTTTCTTCTCAGGTTGACTGAATTTTCTACATACTGGAACAGAGACTGAAGCAATGATTGGCTAGGACTTTATCTCGGTTCTCTTTGTGGTTTGAACTTTTCATTTGTGAGTGGTTTAAACATTTTTGAGAACGTGATAAGCAAGTTAGTGCATTCACCATGCACGTGGATACTCATTTTTATCATTAAATTTTTGATATCAACTGCCTCCATCCTTCAGGGATTTAGAAGGTTTCTAAATTTTGTAACTTCAGTTGGATTAGTCTTGGTTTTTTGTGTTAGTAATTTAGCTGGATGATTCTTGGTATCGGATTATCTGAGTTGCATATTTTCAACTGGACTAACTTAGGGGGTTCGGGAATTTGATGAAAATATCATTTCTTGTTATTAAATGCTTTTCTGTTGATTCTGATTTTTTGTTTCATTTGTGATCTTATGCATGTTTTGTTAATATGAATTTAGCTGCTAATAATGTTAACCTTTTAATTTGCTCTTTTTTTTTCCTCTTTTTTTGTAGATGGGAGATGCAGGAGCTATGCTTTTCACACATGATTTCTTTAAACAACTTATGTGGCGCTCCTCAAAAGTGCAGGTTAGGGATGAGTTACAGCTTCCTCCTCAGGAGGAATGCATCTCTTTTCTCTCTCTCTCACCAATTGAAGAGCACTTCTACCAGCGGCAACACGAAACTTGTGTCAATGATGCCCGAGAGGTTATTGAAAGTCTTAAGGATGACATTGAGAAGAGAAAAGCACCAGGTAATTAGTTGCTATGCTGTAAATACATACCAAATTAAGGTACAAAGTATGTTCTTTAGTTACCCAGATATTTTCATTCTTTCCTGGTTCAAATCATCTGATGTCTTACAGCATTCTTTCCCAGGTTCTGTATCTGATCCTTTCATCAGTAATGTGGAGGCCTCAAAGCTTTTTAATTCACTCCTTAAGCTTCGCCAGGCCTGCTGTCATCCTCAAGTTGGAAGTTCTGGCCTACGTTCTCTACAGAAGTCTCCCATGACCATGGAGGAGATACTGTCGGTGAGTTTAGTTTTAAATGAAAATTTATTCAGTCAAGGGCATTGCTCAAACGATTGTTACTGTTAATCAGGATCTACTTTTCTGCAGGTTCTTGTTGGCAAGACCAGGGTAGAAGGGGAGGATGCACTCAGGAAACTAGTAGTTGCATTGAATGGTCTTGCTGGTATAGCCATAATCAAACATGATTTTCCTCAAGCAGTATCACTGTATAAAGAGGCACTGTCTATAGTAGAAGAGCACAGTGAAGATTTCCGCTTGGACCCTCTGTTGAACATCCACATTCATCATAATCTTGCTGACATACTCCCACTCACAATGAACAGCTTAGAACAGTTTCAGCATGTTCCAGGAAGCTCCAAAGAAATATTTTCTGGGGCACGTGACATTGATGAGAAGGCTAAATGTACAAAAGCAAGGGATAAAATAATTAGACATGATTCCAATCTGAACATTAATGAAGATTCACCCTCTTCTTGTTTATTGAGATACTGTTCTAATGAAAAAGGTAGTGATATCGCGACTTACATATCAAAAAATGTTCAAAGTTTAAGAGCAGTTTGTGAAGATCTAAAGAACAAATTCTTATCGGTTTTTATTGCAAAGCTATCCCTAGCTCAGCAAGAGTTCAGGAAATCGTATGAGCAGGTATGGTGCTTTTGACCTCTCACGTCATGTCTATTTGATGTTAAATTGAATTGATTGAATAATCTCCCATAACATGCATGTTAACGTTTTTCATTGCACTCGAGGATATTATGGTCCACTTTTTGTTGTATTTGTTCTGCAATACAAGATTTCCTATGGATATGTGGAGATAATTTGTGTTCCTAATATATCTATCTGATCATAATAGATGGAATAGACAGGTACCATATTAGTCAATTATAATATCATTGTTTTTCTTGCATTATCTGTTATCCGAGCCTCCAACATATAGCTGAGTATTGAGGGCATATTTTTTTCCTTTCCCAGTTTTTTCTTAGTTCATCATCTGTTACTGCAATTGTATATTCTGGTGCTCTTTCTGTTTAGTTGATTTTTCTTACTGATTTCTTTTTCTCCCTCGTACTCTTGAAGGTACGCGACACTTTGAGGAATCGGGAAAATCAGCATACTACTTGGTGGTTGGAAGCATTACATCACATTGACCAAAATAAGGAGTTGTCCAGTGAATTGATCCGAAAAATAGAAGAAGCTCTCTTGGGGACATTGAATAATAAGAAACCGAGAATTTCTGCCAGGTTAGTGATGGATTACATTCTTCGCCTTAAAGTAGTTCTGTAGTAACGACATTTTTTTGTGCAGTGGCTACTGAATTCAATGATTGGTTCTTGTTTGCAGTGGGATTTTTTGTGTGCATTTTTTTTTTTGTGTATTTTATGAAGATTATTTGAGACAAGGCGATGGAGAGTTTGTACAAGCAGCTTTGGGTGGTTCTGGTTTGGCTGACTTGTTGAACGTGATTATGTTGAGTTTCACACATAAATGCATTTGTTTGAGTGGATCGATAATCCAACCTGTAGAAAATTCCATTTGATGTAGACAGCTGACCACCTTACTAATGATTGAATTTCTGTTATAGAAGTATGGCCAAAAAATTATATAGTTTGTGTATATACAATATTTTGAGCCCTTGGAATTAGCGAAGGAGGAAAGTTTTGTAGTGTGCAATGATGGTCATAACTTAGTCTAATTGGATTATGAGAAGTGAGAATTTTGAGGATCAAATGCACACTCATTGTTTATGGAAGGGGATGGACAAACTTTATTATTGTGCAATGCTCTGATGCTCGAACTCTTCGAAATAGACGAAGTACCTGTGTCGGACACGACATGACATGGGTATGTGTATGAGATAATGTGTCGAATCCTCCAAATTTCAACCGGACACTTCGCCGTTTCTCTTTCTTCCTTTTTTTTCTTCCCCTTTTCTTCTTCGGCGACGGCACAAGGTTTTCCTTTCTTTTTCTTCTATCCTCTCTTTGCCTTCTCTTCTTTTTTTCCTTTTTTCCCCTATATATAGATGGTTTAGGGTTTTCTTTGTATAAAATGAAAATGTCTTCCATATAGTGCAACTTAGTATTCTATTAAGAGCCTGTTTGGTATGGATTTTGATTTTCTACAATAAATCAATTCTCATTTTCAACCACACATTCTTCAATAAAATAATATTTTCCATCACATCAATAATTTTTTCTTCTTTTTCAACCACACATTTCCCATCATATCACTATTCAAAAATCAATTCTTCCCCCAAAAATTCCTACCAAACAGGCTCTAAGTTTAAATTGTAACCAAATCCTTCATTTTCTATTTTATATAATATTTAGTTATTAACTTTACATAATTGAAAACTAAATCCCAAAATTCCATTTTATTCGTTTTCACCCCTTATTCAATACTCATTTCCTTCTGATTGATTTTGGTCTATTTAAAATGACATCTTGGGTTAATAAAAAAAATATATAAGTTTGAAAGACGTACCCGTGTACCGTGTCCAAAATTTGGACTTTTTTTAGTCATATCCTTGTATTCTATATTTTAGAAAATAATGGATCCGATACTTAGATACATACTCATACCTGAGTCCGAGCATCATATGTGCAATGTGTTTGGAGTAAAATGCTTGTGTGATATACATTTGCCTCTTAACTCATGTAATAATAATGATGCAATATGGAAAGTTTCTCCTTAAATCAATTTGGATTTTTATATTATTTTCCTTATTTTCTATTACTGGGTTTGTAAGACAATTTATTTTGTTTCCTTATATAAGAAACCCTAATTTTCCTTAATGATCTTAGTTTAGACTCCATGTAGAAAGGCTCTTTATTTGTAATAGGAAACATCTTGATTATTGAATACAATTACATATATTTCTTTAATTCTCTATCTTCATCTTCCTCCTCCTCCTCCTCCTCCTCCTCCCTCTCTCTCTCTCTCTCTCTCTCTCTCTCTCTCTCTCTCTCTCTCTCTCTAATTGCTCATTAAAATTTTATGTTGATCGTCAAATTCTCTCTCTTTAATTGCTCCTCGTTAAATTTTTACATTAGTCAACTTAACAATTTAACAAAGAGCAATTAAAGAGAGAAGGGAAAGAAAGACGAGGGATATTTAGAGTAAGATTTGTAATTGTATTAGTCGGGATTTGGGAGAAAAGGTATGTTTGTTGATAGATGTAAACCAAAATATATATACAGGATGAAAAGGAAAAATTGCACTTTAGTCCCTAACAATAATAAAGAGTCAAAGACTACAAGTTGGTACATATATTACTATATATTTCAACTCTCCCCCTCAAGTTGGTGCATAGATATTACGCATGCCCAACTTGGATATCATTGTATAGTATAGACCACTAGTAACTCCATGTATCATTATATTAGCCAGTTATTCCGCCCTCTTGATGTATGGAACTTCTATATTTTTGGAGTCGAGATTATCTTTGATATAGTTCCTATCAAGTTCAACATGCTTTGTTCTATCATGTTGCATAGGGTTGTTTGCAATTTTAATGACAGCAATGTTGTCACAGAAAAGTAACAAAGGCTTGTTCGGACCAAAGCCAAGCTCACTAAGGAGAAGTTTTGGCCATGTAAGCTCGGTAGTTGCATGATGTAATGCTCGGTATTCCGCCTCAACACGGGATAGTGAGACCACATTCTATTTCTTACTCCTCCAAGTCACAAGATTGTTTCCAACAAACGATACATATCCTGATGTGGATTTTATGTCCAGTCTTGATCCAGCAAAATTAGAATTTGTGTAACCCACAATATTTAAATGCCCCCTTTTTAGTACAGAATGCCCTTGCCTGGAGAGGACTTCAGATATGCCAATATCCGATTAACTGCACTCATATGTTGTTCACTGGGTTATGCATGAATTGACTCACAACGTTAACTGCATATGACAAATTTGGTCTCGTGTGGGTTAGATAAATTAACTTCCCTACCAATCTCTGGTATCTTTCTTTGTTTGTGAGAATCTGATCAGGGCAAATAGATAGGCCATGGTTTACCTCAATAGGTGTGTCAACAAGGACACAAGCCGACATACCCGTTTCTGCTAGAAGTCAAGGATGTACTTGTGTTGAGCTAGGATAAGTCCTTGCCGGAACCGTGATACCTCAATCCCTAAGAAATACTTCAAGGTACCCAAGTCCTTCATTTCGAATTCCTTTGTCAAATGGCTTCGGAGTTTCTCAATTTCACTGGGATCACTGTCAGTAACAATCATATCATCTACATACACATACACAATAAGCATAGTAATATTATGATCATCTCTCTTATAAAATAAAGTATAATCAAGCAAGGCATGTTTAAAGCCATACTTTTTCATTGAATAACTCAATCTTCCAAATCACGCCCTTGGTGATTGTTTCAGCCCATAAAGAGCTTTCTTCAACTTACACACATTACCCCCTGGAGGAAGGAAACTGGGAGGAGGGTCCATATACACTCTCTGTTAGATCACCGTGAAGGAATGCATTTTTAACATCAAATTGCCTCAATGGCCAATCAAGATTGACCGCTAGAGATAGGATGACTCTGATGGTATTCATCATAGCTACTGGAGCAAAAGTTTCTTGGTAGTCAATCCCATAAGTCTGTGTATACCCTTTGGCAACCAATCTAGCTTTATACCTATCCACAGTTCCATCTGACCTGTATTTTAATGAGCACACCCACTTACATCCCACGGTCTTTTTCCCTGGTGACCATCTCCCAAGTATAGTTCTTTTGGAGAGCATTCATCTCTTCTACCATAGCGGATTTCCACTTAGGTTAATCAAGATCTTCCTGAAAATGATTAGGATAGACACAGAAGATAGTTGGAGGGCAAACGTCAAATTAGTCTGAGATAAATGGTGATAAGAGATATAGTCAGAGATGGGAAAGATAGCATTGGAAGAAGATTTCGAAAAATCAAACCTATCAGGCTTATTATGGACTTCAGGGGGATATCTCCTATCCTGAGCATCAACAATATCTAAAGTTGCAGGATTAGAATCAGAAACAGAAATAGGAGTAGAAGAGGGAAGCGAGGTAGGTACCTCATTTTCAATCTCCGAAGAATCAGATGGCACTGTAGTATCAACCGGAGGGTTATCAGGGTTTGAAGAGGATAATATAGAAGTGTAAGCATTGTTTGAATTTCTCCTAGTATAACACTTTTGGAACAAGTGAGGCGATCTATCATTCTCAACTCGATATTCAATTTGGGATTCAACTTGGGATTCCCCCTACTTTCCGGAAATCTACACTTTCTTTTCATCTAACCACACTTGTTCCTCTTCCTTACTACTAACCTCCCCCTAAAGAGGAACTAACGACACGTCATCAGAAAAAAGGATTATGATTCGCGAAATTCCACATCTATAGAAACATAGTATTTTCCCGTAGGGGAATGGAAGCATTTGTAGCCCTTCTGGGAGCTTGAGTAGTCGAGGAAGACACATTTCAGGGCACGATGATCAAATTTATCTCTTAGATGAGAATGCACATGGACATAACACATACAACCAAAAATTTTGGGGCAGAGATTTATAACAGAGGGAATAGAGTGAAACTGGGACAACATTTTTAAGGGAGTTCGAAAGTCAATAATGCTAGTGGACATGCGATTTATGAGAAAGACAGCAGTTGTTACCGCCTCAGCCCAAAAACGTTTTGGAACATGCATAGTGAAACATAAAACCCGAGCTACTTCAAGAATGTGTCGATTTTTTCGCTCAGCGATGCCGTTTTGTTGAGGTGTGTAAGCACAAGTGGTCTGATGGAGAATGCCGTGAGTTGAGAAGAAGTTTCCAAGGGTTTGGTTTACAAACAAACGACCATTGTCTGAATGAATGACTTTAACCCGTGTATGAAATTGTGTCTCAATCATTTTAAAGAATTTTGGAATAAGATGAACGACTTCACCCTTAGATTTTAACAAATATATCCAACAAACTCAGGTACAATCATCAATGAAAGAGACAATATTTATGACCTGTAGTAGATGGAGTAGAGAAAGGTCCCCAAAAATCAGTATGAATACCAGTAAAAAGAACAAAACTTGTATTAAAACTGACTTTGAAAGGTACACGATGATTTTTAGCAAAAATACATTGTTCACACCGCATGCTAGAACTTGGAATATTTCTAAATGGTTTTGGGAACAAGTGTTCTAAGTAAATGAAGGATGACCTAATCGACAATGCCACAAAAGGATCCTATCTCTTGGAGAGGATTTACTACAACTTAAAGACCATGGGTATCCTTAATTTGTAAACTCCTTGTTCCCTCCAAAAAATACAGCACTCCTCTCTCTACCAGTGCCAATCGTCATGTTTGTTCGATTGTCCTGAAATATACAATTAGTAGGTGAGAAGATGACAGAGCAATCAAAATGCTTTGTAATTTTACTAATAGATAAGAGATTAGTGGTAGGTGCAAGTAAAACGGATGAGAGAGAGAAAGTAGGTGAAAACGAGACCCCTTCGGCCCCAGTAACTTTAATAGAAGTCCTATTAGCCACTTGAACAGACTGAACAGGCGGAGTTGTCAAGAAATCAAATGTAAAGGGATTACCGGTAAAATGATCGGTAACTCCAAAATCTATAACCCAAAAATCAGATGTAGTAGAAGTAAATTGCAACCCAAAAATACCTTTCCCAGAAGATGATCGAGCAACATGGGAAACAGTAGATGTAGGTACAGGTGAGTGAGTAGCAGCATCGGATGAGCGTGTAGCCTGAGAGTATCTTCCACCTTTCCTCTCTGCCCTCTTCGCTAAATACCAGTCCGGATAACTATTTTTCTTGAAGCAATTGTGAAAAGTATGCCCTTTAAGGTGACAGAATGAGCAAGTTTCAGTAGACTGACTAGGAGTTCGTGATCGAGGATTTATCGCCAATGCAAACGTCTCAGAATGACTTTCGGCCCCATGGTGAGTTGTCTCTGTTCCTCACGGCGAACAATCGAAAACACCTCTTGCAAGCTTGGAAGGGGTATAGTAGCCAAAATACGACTACGCACTTGATCAAAGCCATGATCAAGTCTCGCCAGTAACATATAAATCATGTCTTCAACACACCTTACTTTTAACGCATCAACCTCGACGGCACACTTCATGGAATTTGGTCTGCGATAGTCAAGCTCCAAGAAAATGGAATTCATTTCAGTGTAGTACGTGACAAGAGGCCACCCCTTTTGCCACAGCTGAAATGATTTTTTCATTAATTCATAAACTTGTGACGAATTAGAGACATAAAGATAACTTCTCTTGTGTCAAACTGAACAAAGTGGACCACAAGAGCATCGATCATAGAGTTGATAAGCCAAGATTTAAAGATAGCATCATCTGCCACCCATTCACCATAGCTACTATCATTTTCTTTCGGTACAGTTAGTTCACCAAAAATGTGGGCTCTTTTCTTCCCGCCAGTAATATGCATTTCCAGTAATTTTGACCACACACGATAGTTAGTACCATCTAACTTAATGTGAATTGAAGGTGATGTCTCATGAATTAACGATGTAACCACCTTGTTATCAGCCATTATTCCAAAACTTGTGCCACGAAGAAATCACCCAGACAAGGTTGCGAATTCAATGATACAGAAAAAACAGCTTGAAATCACGTTGCATAGCTATAACTATGACAAGACAGACATAACAGCAAGTTCAACTATAATGAAACCTGCTGATAGCTATAGGGAGTCTAAGCAAGTAATGCAGCCACGACTTCCTACTGATGCCCATTCGAGGATGAATGATTCTTATAGTTTCTGACCTGGGATTGCCAATGGGAGTGCAGGAGTTGGAAAAGCTGAAGCCGCCGTGCAGCAAACTAGCTTAGGCACATGTCCAACTGCTCCAGAGAAAGAAAGGGTGAATCTCAAAGTTGTTAACGTGCTCAATCAGAGGAGCCCAAGCAAAAAAAACGAGGCAGTCAAGAGGCAGCCTCAAAAGAAAGGTCGGGCTCGAAGGCGGGCTGCATCGAAGGCAGGCTCGCAAGAACAAGACGGGCTGAGAAGGCAAGTCGGCGAAAGGCGCAGCCGGCAGTGACGTCGCCGGCGTCTAGGTAACCGGGAAGAGCCGGAATCGACGCGACTGGAGTTCGGGTACTATAGCTCTGATACCAAGTCGGGATTTGGGAGAAATGTATGTTCATTGATAGATGTAAACCAAAAAATATATACGGGATGAAAAGGAAAAATTGCACTTTAATCCCTAACAATAACAAAGACTACAAGTTGGTACATATATTACTATATATTTCAACTGTATTCAATAATCAAGTTGAGTCCTATTACAAATAAAGAACTTCTTTATATTGTCTAAACTAGGATCATTAAGGAAAGCTAACAAAACAAAATAAATTGTCTTACAAATACAATAATAGAAAATAAAGTAAATAATATAAATCCTAAATGAGTTAATTTCTCCTACGCCTAAAGTAGACTTTCCATGTTACACCATTCCTCTCCGACTAAATAGAACTCAAATCGGGCAAGGTATAATCCTAATAGGCGTCCAAAACCTTTGCATCATATTGACAGAACTCATCTTCAATAATCCAAGTAGCATCAATGGGAAAACAACCCTTCCAACGTAGTAGAACCTATGAAAGCCACCATTTTGTGAATTAATAATCTAATCGTCGTACACCACATCAGTGATATGTTAAAAGTGAAAATTTAGCCACAGTGCTCGAGGGGCATGTTGGACGAACAAAATCGGAGGCTTGAAGGTATCTCGATAAGGATATAAATCCGCTATATTGAAAACATGACTAATAATTAAATGCGTCGATAAATCAAGTATATTAGTTCCAAGTCATTTAATAATGGGATAGGCCCAAGTGATCTAGCACAAAAATTTTTAGCTATTTTGGAAAACGCTCAGGTGCGAGTCGTATGATGATGTAATCACCAACATTTATGACTAAAATGTAAATGTAAAGCAATTTTACATTTTATCTCATCATGCAAATTGTGAATGTGATCGACCAAAACTTGAGCAAAGACAATGGGACGAAAATCATTGAGTAAAGGATCAAGATCAAGTGGCTTGACCCTTACCGGCTATTGATGTTATAGTCTTGACGGCTTTTGTTTGTGTACATATTTTAGTGATTTTGTATCGAATTGTTACGTGAGCCTTGCCGGCTTTGAATTGCATGATGTTTGAAATTGTTATTGATTCATAAGCTATGCACGACCAAATATGCTATTTGTGCATAAAATTTTTCAAAAATTGCTTGTCCATGTGAGATCCTAAATTACATTGAGCACAATAGTCATGATTGATTTTCATCCAGATGTGGAAGTGTTTTTGTTTGAAAATTTTTGGATTGGTATGAACATAGGTTGTGAGTTGCTAGAAAAATCTTATCAACCTATGTCTATTTCTCTTTCACCTTACCATATTGTGAGAAATGTAGGTTCAGCTAGTTAGTTATTTTCATTGAAAATGGTAGTAACTGAATGGCGTAGACAAAAGCTGGTGAGATTTTGAGCCTATAGACTAACATATATATTACAATCTCATTACTTTTTTCATGTGTGATACTCTTCCATGATTTTGCTTCTCTAGAACTTGCATTGATTCTACATCGACACATGTATGCATGAATATGATTAAGGTCATCTTTTGTTACATAAGATTTACCACATTAGCCAAATAGCTTACCATGAAATTAATCTTTCCGTTGATAAACCCTGTTGAGCCTATTTGCCTTTTCTTTGATAAACCCACATTACGAGCTTTCATATCCAGAAAACAATAGCTTTACCCAACCCTTAAAGCTAGTAGAGTAATGTTGGTGACTTTGAATGTTGGGTGTGATAGAAAAGAAGAGTCGGGGTATCAATATCTATTAAGGTGCTATGATTGGTGTAGTGGAAAGTAGTTTGTGTTGGAAAAAAAAATTTGACAGGGAAAAATGTGTGGAGGAGACTGATTTGTATGTCTATATTTATGATTTCTCCTGATTTTTGAAGAAAAAAAAGGTCAATTGTGCTGAATAGGTGAAAAGTAAGAAGTTATTGTTGGAGAGATTGGATTGTGTACAGATCCTATCTATGTTGAGCTGAGTTGAATATCTTTACTCTACTGATTTATATTTTGAGGCTTCTTAGTCACTTACCTAAATATTTTCCACACCTTGACCTGAAGCCACGTTTTAACCTTGAAAAGACCTTATGATTTGTGTTATGCATGTGATTTAAGTGGTGGCGAATGAGAAAATATGCAAGCTTATGGTAGAACATCTTCATTGGAATGATTTTGAGTGAAACAGTTAACCAATCTTAAACACGTGAGAGTGGAGTGATCATACTATCCTGTGAGGTTCTACATGTTTAGTTACTCCATCTTCGTCTGGGAATGCTTACTAGTTGAGTATATTTGAGTTGTAAAAGAAATGAGTGTTTAAGAGTAACCTTTAGGTTTACACCTTGGGAAATAAAAGAAATATTTATTTTAGTGTGTGAATCTCACGAGTAGGAAAGGATATATTTGACCACACAGGGGTCAGGTTGGAACTACTTCGAAATTTTTTTCCATCTTGATAATTGTTTCTTAATTTAGATAATGATTGAAAGTAACTATGCACCCATACACTGATCGAACATTGGATAAGTTTAATTTATTTTTGGTAGCATCATTTGAAGTATGGTTGTGAATTGATATACAATTTTATACTCATAGATATTTTTGGCAAGGTGTCTAATATGTTGATCATTATCGCATTTGCATGATTATGTTAGAAGTTAATCTTGCTCGAGACGAGTAAGAGCTCAAGTTTGGGGTTGTGATAAGTATGTTTTTACACACTTATGCACTTTTGGGAGTTTATTATTAACGAAATTGAGTAGATTTTTATGCATAATTGTGTAATTACTGCTTTTGTAGGCCAAAACCCCGACAAGAGGAGAACAAAGCGAAAGGAGAAGAAAAGAGACTTAAATCGTACAAAATTGTGAAGTTGGGGATCAAAGTGCACAAGCCAGAAAGTTGGAGGACTTGGAGTGCAATTTCCTCTAGGATATTTAGTTTTCATTACTTAGCCACTAAGAAAACTAAATATCCTAGAGGAAATTGCACTGCAAGTCCTCCAACTTTCTGGCTTGTGCACTTTGATCCCCAACTTCACAATTTTGTACGATTTAAGTCCATTTTCTTCTCCTTTCGCTTTGTTCTCCTATTGTCGGGGTTTTGGCCTACAAAAGCAGTAATTACACAATTATATATAAAAATCTACTCAATTTCGTTAATAATAAACTTCCAAAAGTGCCTAATAAGTGTGTAAAAACACACTTAACACTTGACTTGAGGAGATATCCTGGATGACCTCGTGGGCTATGAATGGTAAACATGTTGATAGAATTATTGTACACGAACTCATTATTAGGCAACACTGGATCCCAATTATCAAATTTTTTTGCAAATATAATAACCTAATTTACAATAGCTTCATCAATGAACAATTCGTTGTGTGCAATAAGAGTTTCATTTTTGGCAATAAATTAAAACAATATAGATACTAATTAATTGCAATCAATTTTTATGGAAACCTAACTTCAAAGTAAACTATTTTTAAGATCAATTAATATTTTAAAGATTGAATGGAGAAGATGATCGTAGCAGGTGGAGGTTGGCACCGAATGGTATATTCTCAGTTCGCTCTTACTTTAGATCCTTATTAGAACCCGCTCAGAGCTCTTTCCCATGGAAAAAGGTGTGGCAATGTAAATTGCCCCCTCGGGTGGCTTTTTTATTGTGGACGGTTGTGAGGGGGCAAGCGTTAACGGTGGATAATCTTCGAAGAAGAGGCTTGTGTATTACCGAGTGGTGTTATATGTGTAAGAAGGATGGGGAGACAATTGATCATCTGTTCATTCATTGCGATGGTGTTCGGTGGCTTTGGAACACCATCCTAGCCACCCAACAGTTGGCTTGGGTGATGCCTAGACGAGTTGAAGATGTGTTGTTGGCATGGTGGAGGAAACTTCGCGATAAGGAGAGTAGGATTGTATGGAATCTTATTCCGGGATGTATTGTATGGTGTGTATGGAGAGAAAGGAACAGCCGCTGTTTTGACAACAAGGCTAGAACAAAAGAGCAGTTCAGAGAATTATTTTATCTAACCTTGTTTAGTTGGTTTAATACTGTAGCTCCTAATCATGTAGATGGGTTGCCCAATTTCATGTCATTTATGTGTTGTCTAAATTGATAATACATTTCCCTTGTATTATCCTATGATGAATAAAATCTTCTGATTACTTATCAAAAAAAAAAATGAACATTCACTTAATTCAATATCATACTTCTCTATTTTTACGTGTTCACGAACGAATTATCCAATTTAATTAGTAATCTCTCCTGAATAAAACTTGTCTATTATACGCAAAAATTTACTATATCTTTATGTAAATTCCGATACATATAAACACATAATTTCAGAAATTCAATTAAGATTCATAACTAATAAGAGTAATCTCAATCTCTTATCAAAATCTATATCACTTATTGCACGAGTTATCAAATATATCACCTCTTTGTATCAATATTATCCTAAATTTATCAATTGATGATCAAGCAATTGAATTAAATTAAGTATACAATAAGCAATTAATATAAAATAAGACTGGACATAAAATCTTTGAATTAAATTAGCATTTATAATCTAAGCTACATCTTTCATCCTAACAATCGAATAACTAGCCGCTTATAATTGTTGAAAAATACAAATAAAGGATAAAGAACATCACCGAGTTTAATTAATATGAATAAAGAGAGAAGAAATCCGAGCAATTGTTGGTCTTCGCTGCACAAATTTTAACAATAATCTTCAAGGTCTTCCTAATATTGTACATCTCCTGACAAATCTATGGTATTCTGCATTTAAATCCCGACTTCTTGCCTAGAATCTTGAGAATTTATGGATAGAGTTATGTATTTTGCCTCGAGAATGAGTCCACTTGAAAATAATAAAAGAAAACTATGTATAGTCTCCTAATTAGGTCTAAAATCGATCACCAAGATGTTGAAGAATCAAAAGTTGAGTTGAATTAAGAGAACTGATGGTTTCCGTTTCTACCATGCGATACCCTTGTGTCTCCTGCAATCGCATGGTTAGCCTTAGATGATTATTGGTCGACAAATTCTGCCTTGTGCAATCGCATCTATTGACCCTTGCAATCGCAAAGATCAATCTTTCTATTCTTGTGCAATTTTGTCCTCGCCTTCTTTTCTTGTTCAGCCCAAGTTCTCTATTATTGCAATGTATGTCCTTCAACTTCCAAACTTGACACTTTGGTCTCCGAATTCCAGTATTCGTCAAACTTCAATCCTAATCGATCAATTATTTTCCTTTCACATTTTCTTTTCTTCATCCAATACCGGGTACTCCTAAAATAGACAATTAACACACAATTAAATATCTAAACTATAAAAGCACTCTCAAACGCCCACTTTTGTTGCCTAAATAAGTGTAAGAACAACACTCATCAAGTGTTAAGGGTTCAAATGAATCAAGCTGGGGCAAATTGATGATTTTTGGAATCAGTTTGTTTCAGCATGGTTGATCCTCTTAAAATTTTATTTTATAAATTTACAGTCTTCACTGATTAATAAATTTGTCAGGAACCAACACCCAAACCCAAACTTAATATCTCTTATCCAATGATTAATACTTTGAAAGCTCTGTAGCAATAATAGAGGGAATTTTTTATTATATGTATATGATTTTGCATTGATATAAGGGATATATAATGTAGGTTTAGAGTTCTTTCCATGTAATACATCATGTAGTAATGTGGCTTAACATTATTATACTCATTTAAATTACTTAAAGCCCTTGAGCTGTTTACAAATGAATTAGTTCAAATGCAGCCCTAGTTAGTATCACAACAAATTAAATTGTATATCTGCATTACTAATTCACTTCCAATGTGTTTCCAGCATCCGCAGCATAACAACTTTAGAATATTATATTCAGACTGGGTTGGATTCTCTGGAAGAGTCTAGAAAATGTTTAATTGATAGAATCTTGGAAATCGATCAAACAATGGAAAATCCTAGAGAGGAGGATATTATCCGTGTGAGATTCTGTGCAAACTGTTATGATAATTGTGATGGTCCTGCATGCACCCATTGTGAATTGGATGAAATATTTCAGGTTTGTGGTTTTCTCACAGATTGCATCTTTGCCAAGACCTTGTGGCTAGGGCTTTATGATACTTTTTCTTTGTTTTTACCAGGTTTATGAGGCCAGGCTCTTCCGCCTGAACAAAAGCAATAACGGGGAGGTCATTACCTCTGTAGAAGCAGCAGTAAATCTGCAAAAAAAGAAGTCTGCATTGAACCATTTTTATTGGAGTTTGTCACGGCATGACAAGAGTTCAGCTTTATCTGCCTCTGAATATGAAGATAATGGAAAGAAGAGGGATATTGGGGAAAATGTGACGGTTGGTTATTGGCTTATGTTCTTTGTTAAATTTATTTTATGTTTTTTTTTCCCATATCTTTTATACTTGTTGAGCTACTACCTCAGAACCTTGAAAGTTTGTTTGCAATATGTAGCTTTTGTTGCCTTGCTTTTTATGCAATTAGCCATACAATATGTTAATTTCAGCCTAATGTCTATCTAGGAGCTATATCCTACTAGTTATTTTTCTTGTTATTAAGGATCTCAAGGTTGAAATCAATTGTGTGATGAATCAAGGCTTACCATGGAGGATCTTCTCCTCTGAATGGAAAATAACAAGTAGACTACCAATTGATTTATGTGTGCTCATTGCACAACTTAATGTCTAATTTAAGCTTCATCTGCTACGCTGATTTTCAGAAATCAGTATTGTGTATATGCACGTCAACCCTAGAGTTATTTATTATCTTGTATATGGTGATAGTGGAAGCTGATCTTCAAAGTATCTTTATGAAATTGCTTCGCAGGTATCAAAAGCACCCTCTGATTTGGAGATCATGCTGGGGATTATTAGAAGCAATTCCAAAGGTTTCTTGGGAAGAGAAAGAATCTCAGCAGCCAGAAAGCATCTCATTCTTCTCGAGGTTTGACTGCATCTTTCTGCCTCAGAACCACCTAGAATCCACTTTTATGCTCTTTATATGACTTTTTATCCGTAAAATAATTTTGTAGTTGGAATTTGATTTCCGTTCTAAATTTGCTTCAGATGTTGGGAGTCTTTAGCTGATGTAAAATTATAATGAAACTTTTTTTGATATTACTGTTTTCTCTTAGTGTGACCTGTTGCTTTCATTTTATTTTTTCTATTTATTTAACCAGAATTGAATTTTGCGCTAATACGGAACTAACATGTCCATGAGTGTGCTTAAATCTTATTTTGGCAGACAACTGTACCCCTTTCTTCTCATGTTTATTTTAAACTACATTCAGGGAATGCGCAAGGAGTACACCCAAGCAAGGTCCCTGGCAATAGCTCAAGCACAGGTTCTGCGTGCTCATGATGAAATAAAGATGGCAACCTCACGCTTACGCATTAGAGAGAATGACGATGATAAATCTATTGATGCTTTAGATCCGGGAGAGTTGGATATAGCAAATGCTGAAAATTCTAGTGAAAAGTTCCTTGCATTGGCTTCTTTACTACGTATAAAAGGCCAACTTCGCTATTTGAAGGTAATAAACCTCATTGTTTGGACACTCAATTGTGTTTTTTGTGCAGATGATTAATAAATGCTTCATGCCCTTACATTAGAAAGATTTTTGTTTTAATCTATGACTGCCCCAATATAAATTTTTTTGGCCAGTTTTCATTTATAGGAGAGGGGGAAACGGAATCGAAATCTCAATTTATGAGTAAAATACTAATGTATATATTAATGGCTGCATCATGGGCTTACTTTGGTATTTGAAGCTGTTTTAGCACATAAATAATTCATGCTATAGATACCGATGGTAAATGTGATTGTAAAGATTTCCTATGGAAGTACATATGCATAAACAGAGCTAATTTTTGAATTTATTGTTTTTCAACTAACTAATATACCAAGACGAAAATATATGTTCATGTAGAATATAGCCTTGGAAGGATTTCAAACACATATTTTGGCTATATTTTGCTAGACTTGGTTACTCTATATAGCTTTCGCAAAAGACTAGTCTAGATTAGTCTTTTGGTCTCATATGCATGCTTGATGTACGTGTCTTACAGAGGAAATACTGCAATCTTTGAGAGAAATTTCTTGTACAGAGATTGTGTACTGTATGCTGATAAAACCCAACCTCTCGGTGCTTACCTCCATTGTTGTGTTTTATCAGATACACAGGAAGGATAACTTGAGTTCTTTTAGGTATTCTTGTAGCCAAGCTTTAATCAAAATACCTATATACATTCCCATCATTGCCAAAAAAAATTCCAAAATTCTAAAAGTTATCCCCAGTGGTTTTTCATTTTTAAACATCTAACATATTAGTTATTTCTTTATTGATTTCGTGAAAAACTCCATAAATAATAGAAGAATGCATCTATCTCTAGAAGGTACCTACAGCTGAAGTGACCTTTGTGAAGGTTAAGGGGGCCACTTGATTCATTCATTTGCCACAAATGTATGCCATGTGGGTGTGTTTGTGTGTGTTTTGGGGGGGGGGGGGGGCGGGGGGTGAGTTGGAGGTTTTAATCGTTCAAAATTTGAAAAGTTCTAATAGGTATATTATCAAAAAATGGAGGGATGCTCTTGCTCTTAAAGAGTAATATATAATTTTAGAAATGGTAGAAATTCTTAAACTGTGATGATATATTGGTGTTCAATATGTCTTTATAAAAGATGATGGTTTTTGTTATGTTCTTAGTTATGCTCTTCACATTGACTAAAATGTTCATCTAGGCGAATATGATATCTATTGCATCACCAATAGATAGGTGGACACTTCAAAAATAAAAAATAAAAAAAAAGGTTGGTGAAACATTCCTGATGTCAATTTTATATCCACCTAAGTTTTCAATATTTAACCACTATTTTGCTGTCATACATCCATCTAATTGTTGAAGATAGCTTATAGCATTATTGGGGTATGCAGGTTCTATGCATTATTCCTAGGGACTAGCTCTTATAAACTTCTATTTGTGTCTCCTGCCAGAAATTTCGACAATACTCCTGGAATCACCTATTGATTTATTTGTTCTATGTTAATTATCAAGTTCTATCCCATTCATTTGTCAAGGTTTTAGTGGTTGTGTGCTGTCAGTGCAGTACGATTATCAGTTTAGCACTTACTTTTAACGCCATTTTTCTTTAGAATCGTTTCTCCAACAATTTTTTTTTATTGCACGGAATATGGTGCTTGTTAACTTTGAGTTAAAATGTAAGGGTGCTAAAACCCACTTATTCCTGCAAATGAACCACATATAAAGTTTTGAGATTTAATGGGCTCCTTTTCCTGTATTAACTTAGAAAACTTGTCTGGCTGATATGAAAAGGTTTATTGCCTCTAATGTTTGGTGCTTGTGCAAATATCACTGGAGATTTTCCTTCTGAAGAATATTCATCTTATATGTACTTTATAGCTATTTATACTCATCTTTTGCCAGGGCTTAGTACAATCTCAACAGAATCTGCAGTCACAAAGCTCTAGTACTTTAACCTTAACTGAAGCCTCAGTTCTCTCGGAAAATGGATGCCTACCTAAAGTAGATAAGGAATCATGCCCAGTTTGTCAAGAGCAGCTCAGCAATCAGAAAATGGTTTTCCAATGTGGGCATATGACGTGCTGTAAATGTAAGTTCTCACCAGTTCTTATCTCCCTTGAGCTGCTATGGAGGCATTGTCTGAAAAGGAAGAATTATAAGTCTAGAGTAAATTCTTCTTATCATTCAAACAAAATTAAAAACCAGTACCAAGTATCTCTTTATTAACTATGGAGAGGTGCTATCACCTGTCTAACTACGCAGCAAGATCTGTAATTAGTGTTGAAGCACATCTTCTTGAGATTGATAACCTACTCTTATTTTATCTACTTCACTAGACTAAGTATTTAGAATAGAAGTTGTAGTTACTGATATTGTTGTTCCTCTCTTATATGACAAGAGCAAGTGAAGTTCCCAGGGTTCCTGTTGGGTTGAGAGAGATTTCCACTTCATGTGAATATTAGTAAATAGAAGTACTTTCTGGATGTTGATATGAAGTCAATTTTTCAAATATACAAATCAGTTGTTTTCATACCTGCAAATGTGTGATGCTGGAAAAACCTATATGATGATATTTTTTCCACAGGTTTATTTGCAATGACTGAGAGGAGATTGATTCAACATGGAAAATCTTATAGTAATTGGGTAATGTGCCCAACATGTCGACAGCACACAGATTTTGGAAATATAGCTTATGCTGATGATGAGTCATATGACTATTCTGTTCAAGCTTGTGATAAATCCGAAGCTTCTATCCCTGTACAAGGTTCATATAGTACAAAGGTATGTCTGCATATGATAAATTTATGAATGAGAAAACATGCTTTACAAGAAGTTAATGTATATTGGTGCAGATATGCATGTTGTCATTTTTCCTCTCAGATTATAATTTCTGTCTCTTTGGGGTTCTTATAGCAGTATAATTCATTTTGAGCAATCATCTTATCTAATATTTAGCTTAACTGCCGTAAAGTGCATACAAGTGGTACTAATGTCACAGTAACCTATTTTGCCCGGCGTCTCGTGTCTGTAAGTTGTCATCTAGTAAATAGGTTTTAATCTTTTGAAAAATCTGATAGATCATGTTTTTCTCACAAGATTTCTCCAAAAAATTGAAGTGGAGTTACAACAGTCACTGATAGATTAATCACATAACTAATTAAGTCTCACATCAATGTTATCATTTTCTTTTTGAAGAATCTGTCTAGTGAGCTAGCATGTTAAAATGATTTAGAATAAAGAAGTTGAACTTTGTAAATAGTTTATCGAATGATATATTGATTTCTTATTTCTTACAAAGTACAATACCCTATTTATAGGGTTAACTAAACCAAAAAGGAAAGATTATACAATCAACTATCTTAGGAAAGTATAACCAATTACAATCTTTGACACTCCCCCTCAAGTTGGACCATAGATATTAATCATGCCCAACTTGTTACAAAGATAATCCACCCGAACCCCATTTAAAGCTTTCGTAAAGATATCTCCTAATTGTTCTCCAGTCCGCACATACTCGATAGAAATCAAACCTTCTTGAATTTTCTCATGAACAAAGTGACAATCGATCTCAATATGCTTAGTTCGCTCATGAAACACAGGATTAGATGCAATATGAAGGGCAGCTTGATTATCACACCATAATTTTGCTGGTACTGAAATTTTAAGGCCGATTTCAGTCAATAGTTGATATATCCACATTATCTCACACACTGACTGTGCCATAGCCCTATATTCTGCCTCTGCACTTGATCGTGACACAACGTTCTGCTTTTTACTTTTCCATGAGACCAAATTTCCTCCAACGAAAATACAATAACCTGATGTGGATCTTCTATCCACTTTGGAACCTGCCCAATCTGCATCTGAAAAACATTCAATACGAGTGTGCCCATGATTTGCATACAAGATACCTCGTCCGGGTGCTCCTTTCAAGTAACACAAAATCTGTTCTAGCGCTGCCCAATGATGAACTGTTGGGGATGACATAAACTGACTAACCACACTGACAGAATATGCAATATCTGGACGAGTCACCGTAAGATAATTCAACTTTCCAACTAATCTTCTATATCTCTCAGGATCTTCAATTCGTTCTCCATCTCCTGTAAGGTGCATGGTTGGGGTCATTGGAGTACTACAAGGCTTCGCCCCCAATTTTCCCGTTTCAGTCAATAAGTCCAGGACATATTTTCTCTGAGATAAGAAGATCCCTTTCTTACTCCTTGAGACTTCAACACCCAAGAAATACTTTAGCACCCCTAAATCCTTTGTGTGAAACTGAGTATGGAGAAAAGACTTAAGAGATGAGATTCCCGTAGTATCACTTCCAGTAATGACAATGTCATCCACATACACAACTAAAAGAATGATACCAGATGCAGAATGTCTGTAGAACACAGAATGGTCAGACTTGCTTTTCATCATACCAAACTTTTCAACAGCTTGACTAAATTTTCCAAACCAAGCACGAGGACTCTGTTTCAAACCATACAGAGATTTTCGAAGACGACAAACTCGCCCAGACTCCCCCTGAGCAACAAAACCAGGAGGTTGCTCCATATACACTTCCTCCTGAAGATCACCATGAAGAAAAGCATTCTTGATATCAAGTTGATGCAAAGGCCAATGGTGAGTAGCCGCCGTGGAAATAAACAACCGAACAGAAGCCAATTTAGCCACTGGAGAAAAAGTGTCAGAATAGTCCACTCCATAGGTTTGAGCATACCCTTTAGCGACAAGACGGGCTTTTAGTCGAGCAACGGACCCATCTAGATTGACCTTAACTGTGAACACCCATTTGCACCCTATAGCCCGTTTCCCTGAAGGTAAGTCAACCAAATTCCAAGTACCATTGTCATCCAAAGCATTCATTTCCTCTATCATTGCATGATGCCAACCGAGATGAGATATAGCGTCATGAACGGTTTTGGAAATAGAGATAGAATCAAGGGATGCAATAAAAGAAGAAGATGAAGGCGACAAACAATTATAAGAAACAACTGACGAAATAGGATAAGTACATTGGCGTTTACCTTTGCGTAACGCGATAGGGAGATCATCGTTTGAGACTGGATTGATGACGAAGGAGCAGGTGCAGGACATGAATCAGGGAGGGTGCGCCTGGAGTAAACTTGACTAACAGGGGGCCTGACAGGAGCTGGTTCCGGGACAGGTGCAGAGGATGTGATAGAATATACCAACAAATCATCGTCGTCCTCCCCCTGATGTGCGAGAGGAGGAGAAGACGGGAAATAAGGTGTGTCTTCCATAAAGGTAACATCAATGGAGACAAGATATCTGTGAAGACTAGGACAATAACATCTATAACCTTTTTGAAGACGAGAATAACCAAGAAAGATACACCTCAAAGACTTGGGATCTAATTTGGTGACATGCGGACGAACATCACGAACAAAACATGTGCTCCCAAATATCCGAGGTTCAACAGGAAACAGCGACTTACTGGGAAAAAGAATTTTGTAAGGGATCTCACCACAAAGAACAGATGAGGGCATGCGATTAATCAGAAAACATGCGGTAGAGACTGCATCGGCCCAAAAAGGCTTAGGGACATTCATTTGAAATAATAGGGCGCGTGCAGTTTCAAGAAGATGTCTGTTCTTCCTTTCGGCCACTCCATTTTGAGATGGAGTATCAACACAAGATGTTTCGTGGAGTATACCATTCTGAACCATATAAGACTGAAACAAAACGGACGTATACTCTTTGGCATTATCACTTCGCAAAGTACGGATCGAAACATTAAATTGAGTTTTGATCTCAACAGAAAACGCACAAAAAATAGAGAACAACTCGGAACGACTCTTCATTAAATATAACCAGGTTACATGAGAATAATCATCCACAAAAGTAACAAAATACTTGAATCCCGGTTTAGACAAAACAGGACAAGGACCCCAAACATCAGAATGAACTAATTCGAAAGGAACACTAGCACGTTTATTGACTCTTGGACTTGAACTAAGACGATGATGTTTTGCAAACTGACACGACTCACAATCTAATGAAGACATCTTACTAAACTGTGGACAAAGCTTCTTGAGCAAAGGGAGAGATGGATGACCCAACCTACAATGTGCCTCGAAGGGAGACGTAACACTAGAGCAAGCAACAGATTTAGCGATTGGTGTGTCCAAAATGTAGAGGCCTCCAGACTCATGTCCTTTACCAATAAGATCCTGAAATAAGCAATGATCAGGAAAAAAAAAGAGATGCAACAATTAAGAGTGCGAGTAAGCTGGCTTACAGAGAGCAAATTAAAGGACAAGTTAGGTAAATGTAAGACAGACGACAAAGGAAGTAGAGGGGTAGGATTAATTGTACCAGACCCACGGACACAAGATGGTGACCCATCGGCTAAAGTAACGGTAGAGGGGGAAGTGTGTGATTTAAAAGTAGAAAATAGACCAGAATTACCTGTCATATGATCTGTGGCACCAGAATCAATGACCCATGTGGAGGATGAGGAAATAAGACACGCATTTGGATTACCTGAATCAGCAACAACGGTGACAGAGGAAGAAGAAGACTTTAGTGACTCTCGATACTGTGAGAACTTGGCAAATTCATCTGCAGAGATAATAAATGATTTTTCAGGATCCGCATTAGTGGTTGCAACATGGGCCGAGTGAGCTCTTTGATTCCTGTGCTGGAGCTTTCTACACTCACACTTCGTATGTCCTGGCTTGTGACAATAGTAGCACACAATTCCTTCAGAAGTTTGTGTTCGAGCTTCAAACACTTGTGAACCCCTTCCTTTATTCCCACTCTGAATGGTTGATCTCCCAGACTCATAATTATTATTCCGACTGACCAAAGCACCACTGATTTGAGCAGGTGGAGTACTTTCAGTGCGGAGTACTCGACTAAATACTTCTTGTAACGATGAGATCTCAGAACCAGAAAGAACCTGTGACTTAGCAGTCTCAAATTCGGAGGAAAGACCAGCAAGAAAACTCATGACAGCCATTTGTTCCCGTTGGCTTTGTTGAACCTTTACATCAGGGCTAAAAGGCAGTAATATATTTAGCTCCTCATAAATCTTCTTAAATTCCATAAAATAAGTTGTAAGAGACTTATCTTGCTTTTCTGCACGGTAAAATGCTTTGCACACCTCAAACATGCGAGAAAGGTTCCCTTTACCAGAATACAAGAAATCCAAATAATCCATCAACTCTTTGACAAACTCACAGTGATTGATTAAGCCAATTACCTCGCCATCAATAGAATTTCGAATTTGCAAAAATAAGCGAGCATCCTCCCGAAGCCACGTCTGCTTTGAATCATCTTTGGGGGGATCTTCAGTTAAATGAGTATCTTTGTCGATACTCCGTAGATAAAGTCGAACGGTCTTGCTCCAATCCAAAAAATTCGAGCCATTAAGTTTATGGTCCGTGATTTTTGACATTATAGGTACCATATCTGACGCGACAACGGATTTCTTCTCATCCATAACCACGAAGTAGCGATGCAAGACGACCCAACAAGCCCAATAACCAAAAAATTAATTCAGGCTTAATAAGGCCCAATAAACTATCCAATGACCCAAAATAAACACCAAACCTTCAATTAATTAACCAATGGCCCAAATTAAACACTGGCCCAAATTTTCTCAGACCCAATTAAATTAACCAATGGTCCAATAAGTCCACAAATCAGCCCACTGTAGCCCAAATAAAACCACTGCAGCCCAATCCTTGCTCCCTGCTCCAAATCGACCAACCCAGACGACGGGATACCTCCAATAGCGCCGACCAAGCTCACCGGATGCGGCGAATTGGCAGATTCAAACCACAATTGCTCGACAGACACCAGAGTCGAGCTCACCAGATGCGGCGACCTCTTAGGACCAAACGGCGACGTTCGAGCTCAGACGGGAACCCACTATGCTACTGCCCAAATTCCAAAGGCGACGGGAACCTTACGAACGGCGACTCGGAACCCTCGATGTGACTGCCAAAGTCCGAAACAGCGACGGGAACCCAAGTTTATGACCACAGGTTTGAAGGATCGAACCCTAATGCTCTGATACCATGTAAATAGTTTATCGAATGATATATTGATTTCATATTTCTTACAAAGTACAATACCCTATTTATAGGGTTATAACTAAACCAAAAAGGAAAGATTATACAATCAACTATCTTAGGAAAGTATAACCAATTACAATCTTTGACAAACTTCTCAATAATACCTTAAGTCTTTGGATAAATCTGTGGCTGGGTTGAATGTTTGGTCGAGCTAGCTTTGTTTTGATTATATTTAATGACTTCAGTGGTCATCTTTCGCATGGAATCCTAATTGTAGAATTATTATTTATTATTTATTTATTGATTGATTTTTTCACACGGCCCTATTGGGTGGTATTGCGCAGATTGAAGCAGTAACAAGGAGAATTTTATGGATCAGTTCTACCAATCCAGCAGCTAAGGTTCTTGTTTTTTCCAGTTGGATGGATGTCCTTGATGTGTTACAACACGCCTTTACTGCCAATCATATAAGTTATGTTAGGATGAAAGGAGGAAGGTAGGTGTTTGTCGTTGAACACTTCTATTGATTTTTCCCTTATTTTGTGTTGTTTGTTCAATTTATCACGTCGCTTCTAAGACATGACAAGGAAACTTTATTTGCCTGTTACTCTACAACTAATTTCTTATTAATGATTATTGAAACCAACCCTCCACATTTTGTAGAGTGAGAACAACTGGCAATGTCTGCTTACTTTGTTGTACAACGGGAAAATATGCACCAATTCTCACAGGCAACACACAAAAACAAGAATGTATCCGTGCATGTATGCCTTTCTTTTATTCATTTCATTTTCAAATTTAGAATTGGAAATGTTAAATACCACTACCATTTTGAGCTAGTGTGTAATCTCTTTGATTCTACTTTAATCCTTGGACGAAAGAGCTAAAATCTTAATTTGATTATTCAGGAATTACAAATTATGATAAACTTGAATGTTATGTATTTTGTTCTCAATGACACTGATCTTGTATAGGTTACAACAGCAATAAAAATATCTTTCACATGGTACTTGGTACTTGTATCTGTTTGTGGTGAAGACAAGATGAAGCTTAGATAGAGCTCACTTTTCTGTCACCTTCCAATGCTTTTGTTGATTCTCTATTTGGTACTGAGGTCATGTATTGCAAATTATGCTTAATAATAATGGATTATCAAGTAAAATTGATCTATTCATCGTTTGGACTAATCTTACTAATGAAACAGGAAATCGCAAGTTGCCATCAGCCAGTTCAGGGGACAGAAAATCAATGCAAAACAAAGTAATGAAAAGCACAAGGGGCAAATAGAAACCAAAACTGTTCAAGTTCTACTGCTCTTAATCCAACATGGAGCCAATGGACTAAATCTTTTGGAAGCTCAGCATGTCATTCTTGTAGAGCCACTGCTCAATCCTGCAGCTGAAGCACAAGCAGTCAGCAGGGTGCATCGAATTGGGCAGAAGGACAAGACCCTCATTCATCGTTTTATAGTACGTAATTTTCTCTAATTTTGTGCTCTTATACATAGTTACCAGTTACCACTTGGATATTTCTAAATGGAATATGCTTATGACATGGCATGAGAGAAGTCTATATATCTGTTCATGGTTTGAAGAGGAAGTGCAGCCTCCCGCTTTTTGAGGAAATGGAATTAACTTTATTTTTCAGATGTTACTGTAACATTTATACTTTTGGTGTAATTGATAAAAAACGCAAATAAGTAGGCCCACGGTTGGGCTCCGTTAAAATCAAACTTTGGGGGAAAATGTATTTTGGAATAGTGATTTTTTTAAGAATGTGATTAAAAAGGAAGAAAAAGTTTTGGATTTACGTGTAAATTGTAATATAATTTTATTAGAGAATATGTGGATGAAGAGAAGAGAGAAAAATGTATTAAGGTTTTAATGGAGCCCAAACAGGGTATAAATGCTTTTCAGAAGATCTAGGTGTCTTTCTGTAGACAGAGGATTTTAATCATTTTTTGAAAGCGAACTAGTGATTGTCGCTGCTCAGTCTACTGTTTTGTGATTCTATGATAAGCAATCTTTCGAGTATATTTACCATGCATGAGATGGAAGGCAAACATCTTGCTGCTGAGTTTGTTTTGTAAAGTTTCAATTGCTACTTAAACATAGCAAGCTTATGTCGTGTAATATCTGGAATTCCTTTCTCTATTTAACCCTCTATTCTGTTTTTTAGTACCTCAAATCCTGCACTGAACACATGGGGATGCATAGTCATGTGCATATACTCTCATGTGTGCTTATTTTGCTTTTATAGTTCATTAACTTGGCTGTGAAACTGAGGTTTGATATTGACATATACACATGCTAAAATCTTGTCTTAGTATCACCAAGTAATGCATATCAAACATGCTCTTTGGATCTGATACCAGCTGAACCTAATTTATCAACCTCAATTCTTGATATATCTGAGAGATTGACACCTAAAAACCGTGTTTATCATATTCTGCTTTTCTTTTCTTGCGTGTTAGATGAAAGACACCGTTGAGGAAAGCATATATAAGATGAACAAGAGCAGGGACACAAGTTCATTTATTAGTGGGAACCGGAAGAATCAAGATCAACCTCTGTTGACTCTCAAAGATGTTGAATCCTTATTCAGAGTAGCACCTTCTGCCGTTCCAGAAAATCAAAAGCCAACCAGAAGCTTGAGGGATTTGCCACCTTCTGCAGCTGCTGCTATTGCTGCTGAAAGAAGGTTAATGGATCATACAAAACAATAACATCATGTAGCTGATTGACATACAGTCCAGTTGACATCTTGCCATCCATTGACTTCTTCTTCAACAAACTTGATGGTGGGAAGTTTAGGCCGCATTACACTTTCTCTTTTAACTGCAATGCAAGTATTGCTTGATTAACATGAAAGTAAGCAATCTACAATGTTGTTTGCAGGCTCTGTATAATACTTTTATTGTCCTTGCTAAATGTGTGTACATTGATGTATAGATTTACTTGACCGGACGAGTAATTTTGGACTCAAATAATTTGTTCTCTAGTAATGAATAGACGATAAAGTAAATACTATTGGTTCTTAAAAATTGAAAGCCGAAATGTTGAATTAGCTGTGTTGGGGAATCTGATGTTTCCAGAGGCAGATTCTAATCTGCATCCCATTTATCATTCTTTGCCAGCTGCCTTAACTCTCGCGCACACTAAAACACGCACGGTTCCACGACAAGAACAGGGCAGAGATGTAAGTGTTATACCTTGGTCCAATCAATTCAGGTTGTAAACATTTTTAATATGTTTAATGCATTTATTTATGGCAAGGTTTATTATTTTATTTAATTACTTTTCATATAAATTATATTAATAGATTTCGTAGATTTAAGTCCCGATAATTTGTTAATAACAAGGAGTTGTGATAGTGAGAAACAAATCACATATGATTAAATCTTAAATTATCCGTGGTCGTAAGTAATAACAAGATATATATATCGTTATTATGGATATATCATTACGTGTGGTATTTTTTGTTTGTGAAGTGAGGAGATGATCTTATAAGCTAAAATATAGTGACATTTAAATGAACAAGTGAATATTTTGTTAGAAGAACGTAACATTGAAGATTTGTTGAAGGGATTTCAAATGGATAACTATCTGAGTGTCGGTTAATCTCTAACGTACGATAGTGGAATTGATTATTTGATTTGAAGTCAAGTCATCATAGTGCCTAATATGGAGATAGTTACACTTTGATAAGAGATTGTTAACATAATTAAGTCTTAGAGATTGAAGCAATTCGACTTAATGGAGAATCCTTATTTCTTGAAATATTGAACTGTAATTGGTGAAATTTTGTCAAACTGGAGAGGTGGGGATAGTAAAAAATTCAACATTAGTTCACACACTGGAAAATAGTGAAAAAAAATAAATTTGGGGGTGTGAATTGTTCACGAAAAATATGTTTCGAATAAAACCACCGCAAGTGTACGGTTCGTTGACAAGTAATAAAGTGGAAATTGTAAAATTTCGAGTATCGTTCCCACGAGGATTTATTTAACTTGAGTTCTATTATTGCGACCTTAACCGAATCTATTAAACTCAATATGATTATTTTTGTGATTTTATGATGAAACTAAGACTAATCTAATAATTAAACTAAAATTATGAATCAAGTGCAAGAGTAATGTTTGAATGCAAAAGTTTGAAGAAATCAATGTATGAAAAGCGTACTAGGATCTCGAATCACCAAACAAAGTTCACTCTTAACCCCTATCTCACAATTTGACAACACGATGAATCGTTTGAAGAATCAATGTTCCTAACCTATCCAACAATCTCTTTCGAGTAGAATTGAACATATCCTAGTATACCATTTGACTATATTTTTATGACAAATGCAATATATAAGGATGCATGTAATTTTGTAAACACTTAGAGATTCACGTAATGCATATCGGTATATTTCTATCCTCTATGAATAAAACGACGATTTATACCTTGTTGAATTTATTTCCCTTCTTTCGAATGCATGAAATAAATCACTTAAACTCACACAATTATCGTGCACTATAATCACGGAGACAAGAAGCGTATATAAATCATTCAAAACCATCAAACGTGTGTAATTATCAAATTGCAAGATAGAAATAAGAGATCACAATACGAAGTTCATCGTTCACCTAGTACATGAAAAGTCTAGCCTAACATAGACAAAAGAAAATAACAATAAAAATAATGAAAAGAAAACATCACCAAAATCTTGAATTAAATCTTGAAATCTTCAAACTTCGAATGTAAATCCTTGTTCTTGCCTTCTTGTAAGCTCTCCAAGGTGTTTTTCTCTCAAAAGTGGCGTAGTCCCCTTTCTTTGGACGAGTTTAGGGTTAAATAATTGCCCTAAATTCCTTTCCATAAGAGTTTTAGCGAAAAAAGGAAACCAAAAAATCGGGCCAAAAATACTACCATGCGGCCGCATGGTTATTTTCCATGCGGCTGCATGGAACAAAAAAAATTTCATGAATTTATCCCTGAACCCTTCCTTGCGGCCGCAAGGAAATTACACCATGCGGCTGCATGGTGCAATATATTTTCGAAATCTTCATTTTGGTCCTTGAACTTTCGTTTTCTCTTGTTTTGACCTCTTTTGTTCATTCTTTCCCTCAAATCATCCCATGACATCCTCAATTTGTGATTTAACTCGTGTCCTCTCTTGAGTTGTCCTCGGGTCATCTTTTGATTATTTGCATTTTGGTCCCTGAACTTTCATTCTCTTCCATTTTGGTTCTTTTTCGTACGTTTTCGCACACTTTTCATTCCATCCATCAATGTAGTCCTACAAACGCAAATTATATCGAATTAAGCCATATTTCAACATATCTATCGACAATAATCCATGTTTTGTGACCTAAATAAGTGCGCAAAACGCCCTTATCAAATCCCCCAAACTTGAACTATTGTTTGTCCTCAAACACGATGGTGACTCAACTCTACACAAAACATGGTTTAACAACCGGTCGTGCTCAGGATTAGATTTCAGTGACCAACATAATGAATAGTTTCAATAGTGCAAAATCAAACCAACCTCCACCTATCATATGCAGAACTTGATGTGTGTGTGTGAATACTTATGCAAAGCATACCACCCTAAAGATGGGTGCTAATCCCGACCTGTAGTAGTCAAATTCTTCCTTTCTTCACTCGTGAGATTCATACCCCCCAAACTTATTCTTTTCGCTCAAAGATCCCGGAGTGTGTTCTAGAGTAGAGTTTTTTATTCATTTAAATCCTTACCCTCTCTTAGTTTGGATAGATCTCGCAGTCACAAGTTCACACGTCAACAAGCAAGGATGCTCCTATTTCTTTGATTGTTTCAACCGTTAAGACTAGACTAAGTTACTTGCTTCGTATCAGAGATATGATCCTATCAACCGAATGTCTGGGGATAATCAATGCATTTCATACATAGAAGCACGTAAATTCTTCATCAATGGATAGACAGATATATTTATTTTTTAACATCTTTCATTTGCTTTCTATATAACCCTTGTAACGAGTTTTAGGCCGATGACTCCCAAGTCAGATGACCATAGGGCACCAGGTTTTAAAGCCTTGCAGGCTTAATCACTCGAGTTATACAGGCTCGAACAGATGTCTTCATTTATTCAATAATCAGTGCAATGTCCCCTTTTTTTTTAGACATTCAGTTTCTAGAATTAACCTCGAACTTGAAACTTTTACCTTGTTTTCGTCTCATTGGTCTAATCCAATCCACACAATACAATTTCACGCATGGAATCCCTACTCATCTCAATGTTCTCCGGTAAAAGCTAAATCATCTCCAAACTCCTAAAGTGATGGTTTATCGATAAGTGTAGTAGAGGTTTTCGGGGTCTACCTATCATGTTCAACTCTACTATGATTCATACACCTCATCATTAGCTTAGCATGCCCAACACAAGTATTGTGCTCAAAATGTCAAGTTTCCACATAGACAAGTATCAATCAATTTAACATGCACAATTTCCACTATCTATATTTATCCTGAGTCCAATATTCACATCATTGCCGACAGGGCCATTAAATCTACACAAGCACACACAATTCTAAACTACAACTAGAAGTATGTAAAACTAAGAATAATGAAAAACTGAATTTTTTTTTTTCACACAACACAATCACACAAAAATAAAAACTGCAGTAACATAATGAATGACATATTGACATATTCCCACCCCCAAATGTATACAGAACATTGTCCTCAATATTTAAAGAATAATAAAATGCAAACTTAGCAGTGCATAAAATTAAGGACAAATTCACAGAAGATAAAGAAGGGTGAGGAATACTCCCCTGATCGATGAGGATGCGAATGTGAAGATGGTGGAGGAAAAAGAAGTGTGGACCATGCATAGGCTCTTTTATTACCTGTAGAGACAATGAAAAAAAAATCTTATTATTAAAAAAAACGTGAAGAAAAAATTACTAATCAAATGTTTAAGGCAAAATAAATAAAAGGGTAGAAACGATGGGTTACCTCCCATCCAGCGCTAGTTTATAGTCTATAGCTCGACTTTACTGTGTTAGTCTGTTAAGGTACGTTGAATATAGCTTTGGAGGTCCTAATTAGCTTCTTCAATGACAGTTTCTTTCTTACTGCAGCGTTCTTCCAAACGTTAGCCTTATCTTTATCTTTGTCATCTGTTTTTCCCTCATCAACTGCCTCAAACTCAACAATGTACCCTTCTTGCTTCTCAAGATTTTGTTCGGGCTGAAAATGCACATTATGGTCATCAGCAGCATTTGAAAACTTTTGAAACAGAATTATCTTCTACAATACCTCCTCTACCACATCAATTTGATAGCAACTATCTGACTTGACATGATCATCCATAACATTGAAAACGCTGAAAGTGATCTGCTCCTCGCCAAATCTCAAATTTAACTGACCCTTTTCAACATCTATTAGAGCTCTACTGGTAGCTAGGAATGGCCTTCCCAAGATAAGTGGTATATCCTTGTCTTCTTCCATATCTAAAATGAGGAAATCCGCTGGAAAAATGAATTTGTCCACCTTAACTAGCACGTCTTCAATTATCCCTCTCGGATGTGCAAATGATCGATCAGCTAACTGTAGTGTCACCGTAGTTGCTTTGGCTTCTCCTAGTCCGAGTTTCCTGAAAACAGATAGAGGCATTAGATTAATACTTGCACCAAGATCACAAAGAGCTTTATCAAAGTAGCATTCACCAATAGTGCAAGGTATAGTGAAACTCCCTGGATCTTTTAGTTTTGGTGGGAGCTTTTTCTGAATTACAGCACTGCACTCTTCTGTTAGCATCACTGTTTCATGTTCATCTAGCTTTCGTTTCTTGGATAGAATATCTTTCAGGAACTTGGCGTAGCCAGGCATTTTGAACAGTGCTTCGGCAAATGGGATGTTTATATGGAGTTTCGTGAAGACTTCGAGGAATTTCTTGTATTGTTGCTCCCATTGATGCTTCCTCAACCGTTGTGGGAATGGAATGGGTGACTCATAAATTCTGCACCAAATTCTTCTCACCGGCCAAAGTGGGGAGGCTAAGGCATGACATATCAATATTTAGCCAAAATGAAGCCGAATCATTTGATGAAGCGTGGAACAGATTCAAGAACATGCTAAGGAAGTGTCCTCAACATGGGTTTGACAAGCCAACACAAATTAGATTCTTCTATATGGGACTAACTCCGACTTTCAGAAGTATGGTGGACTCATCATCAAACGGCTCCCTAAGTACAAGATCACCCGAGGGAGCTTGGGAATTGTTCGAGAGAATAGTAAATACCTCAGCCATGTGGTCTTCAGATGGAGTGGATACAAATAAAGCAGTTGGAGTGTATGAGGTAGATACCTATTCGACATTATCTGCAAAGATTGACTCCTTATTTCACAAGATAGAAGGCATAACACAGACCGTGAATTCAGCACAAGTGAAGAAGCCCAGTTGTGAAGAATGTGGAGCAGAGCATGATACAGCTGAATGTCCCATTGTTACACAAAGGATAGAACATGTGGATTTTGCTCAATGGGGTCAGCGTCAGCAGAACAATCCTCACGCTGAGACATACAATCCGGGATGGAAAAATCATCCCAATTTCTCTTGGGGTGGTAATCAGAATCATAATCATAATCATAATCAGCTTGGTGTTGTCAACCTGCTTTTCATTCTCTTCTTTAGAAGACTCCACTTGCTCTTTATTTTCACCCGGCCTTTTTGCATGTATCTCAGGTAGCTGAACTCCACTTCGTGTAGTGATGGCTTGACATTGTTCCCTAGGATTTATTTCTGTGTTGCTCGGCAATGTACTAGGTACTCTCCCTGTTATTGAAAGAGCTAGCTGTCCCATTTGAGTCTCCAGATTCTTAATAGCTGCACTCTGATTCTGGAAATTTGTTTCAATCTTTCTCATGAATTGATTTGTGGTTTCCATGTATTTATCGGTCTTTTCCATGAGTTTCGCAAACAATCTTCCAACTGAGGTTTCCTCTCCTGTTGAAACTGCCCCTGAGCCCGATTATGATTCTGATTGTGATTCTGATTACCACCCCAAGAGAAATTGGGATGATTTTTCCATCCCGGATTGTATGTCTCAGAGTGAGGATTGTTCTGCTGACGCTGACCCCATTGAGCAAAATCCACATGTTCTATCCTTTGTGTAACAATGGGACATTCAGCTGTATCATGCTCTGCTCCACATTCTTCACAACTGGGCTTCTTCACTTGTGCTGAATTCACGGTCTGTGTTATGCCTTCTATCTTGTGAAATAAGGAGTCAATCTTTGCAGATAATGTCGAATAGGTATCTACCTCATACACTCCAACTGCTTTATTTGTATCCACTCCATCTGAAGACCACATGGCTGAGGTATTTGCTATTCTCTCGAACAATTCCCAAGCTCCCTCGGGTGATCTTGTACTTAGGGAGCCGTTTGATGATGAGTCCACCATACTTCTAAAAGTCGGAGTTAGTCCCATATAGAAGAATCTAATTTGTGTTGGCTTGTCAAACCCATGTTGAGGACACTTCCTTAGCATGTTCTTGAATCTGTTCCACGCTTCATCAAACGATTCGGCTTCATTTTGGCTAAATATTGATATGTCATGCCTTAGCCTCCCCACTTTGGCCGGTGAGAAGAATTTGGTGCAGAATTTATGAGCCAAATCGTTCCAAGTAGTTATGCTTGCCACCGGGAGTGAATCGAACCACTCAAGTGCTGTATCCCGAAGAGTAAGTGGAAACAATCGCAGTTTGATTGCATCTTCTGATATCCCTTGGTATCTGAAATTTTGACAAATATCCAAGAAACGGGATACATGAGTACATGGATTCACATTGGCCATCCCGTAGAATTGGTGTCCATTCTAAAAGAGTTGGATGACATTTGTCTTCAACTGAAAATTTGGTTGTTCGAATGCTGGATAGACAATGCTGGATTGGCTTTGAATGATGAACGGTGACCAAAGATCCCCAAGCAGAGCATTCCCATCATATCGTGCTTCCGCATTGGCTGGAGCTGCATGTGCTACAATCGGTTCCAATTGTTGATTAGCCATTTGTATTTGTCCTTGATTGACCTGATGATAATAGTAGCACTTAGCTCAACCCAAGTAAAGAAACTAAATTGAAAATAAAAAAAAAACTAAATTAAAAATAAGTTCGAATTAGTGTCTAGATAACAAAAATCAAATTAAGACTCAATCCCCGGCAACGGCGCCAAAAACTTGTTCACGAAAAATATGCTTCGGATAAAACCACCGCAAGTGTACGGTTCGTTGACAAGTAATAAAGTGGAAATTGTAAAATTTCGAGTATCGTTCCCACGAGAATTTATTTAACTTGAGTTCTATTATTGCGACCTTAACCGAATCTATTAAACTCAATATGATTATTTTTGTGATTTTATGATGAAACTAAGACTAATCTAATAATTAAACTAAAATTATGAATCAAGTGCAAGAGTAATGTTTGAATGCAAAAGTTTGAAGAAATCAATGTATGAAAAGCGTACTAGGATCCCGAATCACCAAGCAAAGTTTACTCTTAACCCCTATCTCACAATTTGACAACACGATGAATCGTTTGAAGAATCAATGTTCCTAACCTATCCAACAATCTCTTTCGAATAGAATTGAATCTATCCTAGTATACCATTTGACTATATTTCTATGACAAATGCAATATATAAGGATGCATGTAGTTTTGTAAACACTTAGAGATTCACGTAATGCATATCGGTATATTTCTATCCTCTATGAATAAAACGACGATTTATACCTTGTTGAATTTATTTCCATTCTTTCGAATGCATGAAATAAATCACTTAAACTCACACAATTATCGTGCACTATAATCACGGAGACAAGAAGCGTATATAAATCATTCAAAACCATCAAACGTGTGTAATTATCAAATTGCAAGATAGAAATAAGAGATCACAATACGAAGTTCATCGTTCACCTAGTACGTGAAAAGTCTAGCCTAACATAGACAAAAGAAAATAACAATAAAAATAATGAAAAGAAAACATCACCAAAATCTTGAATTAAATCTTGAAATCTTCAAACTTCGAATGTAAATCCTTGTTCTTGCCTTCTTGTAAGCTCTCCAAGGTGTTTTTCTCTCAAAAGTGGCGTAGTCCCCTTTCTTTGGACGAGTTTAGGGTTAAATAATTGCCCTAGATTCCTTTCCATACGAGTTTTAGCGAGAAAAGGAAACCAAAAAATCGGGCCAAAAATACTACCATGCGGCCGCATGGTTATTTTCCATGCGGCTGCATGGAACAAAAAAATTTTCATGAATTTATCCCTGAACCCTTCCTTGCGGCCGCAAGGAAATTACACCATGCGGCTGCATGGTGCAATATATTTTCGAAATCTTCATTGTGGTCCTTGAACTTCCGTTTTCTCTTGTTTTGACCTCTTTTGTTCATTCTTTCCCTCAAATCATCCCATGACATCCTCAATTTGTGATTAAACTCGTGTCCTCTCTTGAGTTGTCCTCGGGTCATCTTTTGGTTATTTGCATTTTGGTCCCTGAACTTTCATTCTCTTCCATTTTGGTTCTTTTTCGTACGTTTTCACACACTTTTCATTCCATCCATCAATGTAGTCCTACAAACGCAAATTATATCGAATTAAGCCATATTTCAACATATCTATCGACAATAATCCATGTTTTGTGGCCTAAATAAGTGCGCAAAACGCCCTTATCATGAATCTTACGAGTAATGAAAGAACATATTTGACCATTTAGGGTTGGGATTTGAAACGACTTATGAATTCATAATGCTATGCTTAATTTTTCACACACACACGTCGATTTTACATTAGAAAAGTGGATTTTAATTTTTGTATTGTGATTTTGAAATTGTGCATAGATTTGTTATTATGAGTTCAATCCCAAGATAAAAAGTCAAGTTAACTAGCTAAAAATTGTTGCTTTACTTGATTTACTAGCACAAATTAGGTAATTAATATTGTTTTTTTGTGTATTTGTTAGGTTTTAATTTTGTTTGAGGACAAACAAAGAGTTAAGTTTGGGGGTGTGATGAGTGTAGTTTATACACTTATTCGTGGCTCTAAATTATGATATTTTATTGTTTTTTGGATTAAATTCTACTTAATTTATGTTATATTGTGTTTTGTACGTAAAAATTTATGTTTGATGGAGAGGGAGAGATTATAGAAGAAAAAATATATAGACAGAGACACGTAGAATAGAGGGCAGTGGTGGAGAACAGAAAAAAAAAGAATAATAATAATTGTTGCTGCCACAGGAAACAAATGAGGAAAAGAAACAAAAGACAGGAGAAAGAGAAAGAAGAAAGGGAAAGAAATGAAGGAAAAGAGAAAAAACTGACACGGTGCAGGAGGAAGAAAGAGAAAAAGAAAAGAAAAGAAAGGAACTGCAAACACAAAAAATTTCACGTTTTGTCAATTTTTAATGATCTTTCTACTTTTACGCATTTTTATTTTTACAATATGAATAATTAATTGTGGAAATTACACCTATCTCTACATTTGGAGATCCAATTTCTAAAACCAGATTTTATCTTTTTTTTTTCAAAAATCAGAACTTTTTAAAATAGATACAAGTTTATTATATTTAATTAAATATTATAAAAAATAAATTATATAGGATTTGAAACCCTAAATCCCTAATTCATTTTCTCACCCTCTCCTCTCTCTCTCCACCATCACCGGCCGTCCTTTCCCTCCACCATCACAGTCTCTCCCTCACCGGCAAGGCACTCTCCCTGCGGTCATGCACTCTCTCCACTCAAAACCGTCGCCGCCACCGCGGCTGCAGCAACCCCCATCTTCTCCACCGTCGCCGCCACCGCGGCTGATGCGATTTGACGCGGAGCCGCCCGCGATTTGAAGCTCGCGATCTGCTCCGCTCGCAAAAACCGTCGTCGCCACCGTGGCTGCAGCAACCCCCCGTCTTTAAACCGCCGCTGATGCGATTTGAACTTCGCGAAGCCGCCCGCGATTTGATGCTCGCGATCTGCTCCGTCTTCCTTTTTTTTTTGCGTGGGTTGTTGCGGTGATTATTGGTGCAATGTGGGTGTTGGTGTGGAGATGAGGTGGTGGCGGAGATGGTGGATCTGGTTGCGATTTTTGTGTAGTGGTGCAGGTGGATGTGTTGATGATGGTGGCGGCATCACTGGTTGTGGTTGGCGGTGGTGGGGTGCTTTGGAGTAGCAAGATGAGGCTGCAGTTGTTTGTCGTCGCTCTGTCATCGTCCACCAGTGGTGGGTGCAGTTTGGTGATGATGGTGGCTAGGAGGCTTTACTGGGGGTGAAATGGGAGGTTTAACTGGAGGGTGGCGTGGGGTGGTGGTGGTGATGGTGTGTAGTCGGTAGTGGTGATTAGGTGCTGCGGTGGTGAGATGCCGGTGATGGTGGACTATCTGTGACCTTTAAATTCTACAATTTGTGACTAAAAATTAATCTGTGACTTTAAAATTCGACAATTTGTGACTAAAAATTAATCTGTGACTTGTAATTTTTTGATCCGTGACCAATAAAATAATCTGTGACCTGTAAAATTGTTGATTTGTGACCACGAAATAATCCGTGACCTCCACAATAAAAATGTGAGACGTGAGCCTTATTGTGTTATCAATTATTATAAACAAAAAATCATGTGTTGTGACCTGTGACCTTGGCTGTGACCTGGACTGTGACTTGTGACCTGGGCTGTGACCTGGACTGTGACTTGTGACTTGGGCTGTGACCGTACAAAAAATTCATGTCATCGGAATAGTCGTCGGAATCGGAGCAGTCGTCGGAACCGGAGTGGTCGCCGGAGAAGTCGTCGGAATCGGAGACGCGAGTCGCCGGCGTGGTGGGGTGGTGGTGCTGGGGGTGGGTTAATTTTATATATATATTATATATTTATTTATTTATTTATATCTTTTTATATATTTAAATAAATAAATAAATATTTATAAATATATGTATATATAGGTCAAAAAATCTGATTTTTGAAATGTAAAAGTTGTTTTGTTATTTTTGAAATAGGGTAAAGATAAAGTAGGGAAAGTGAATTTTTCCCTAATTAATTTTCATATTAAGGAAAATAATTTAGTCGACTTGTGATCCTTTATTTTTTTATTCAAGATTTCTATAATTTATTTATTTATGTGTTGATTTTATTATGAGTTTAATGCATTAAATTATCTGATTAATAATTTGGTGATTATGTGAGTTTCTTACGAATCGATATGTGAGTTTGAGATTTAGACCATATAATAAAATCCGATAAATTAGTATAACGTGTAGAGATACCTATACTGATTATTGCGGTCATAATTTGAATTTTTAGAACCAGTGTTTCGTTTAACTAAAATTAATTCTCATAGAGATATTGATTTAATTAGTTAAATAAGCTCAATGAGAATTCGAGATGGGTAAATTGAATACAATAGAAGAATTCGATCGAACACTACGTTAGATTATGAATCTTGAATTAAGAATAAATGTAATCAATAAATAAAATTGTTATTCTCTAATATTCATCACATATTTGAATTTTCAATTATTCATTGTTTTGCAGTCATTTTATATTTTTTATTAGTTAAAAATAGTTAGGAAAAATAATTACAGTCATCATAATTATTTATTTGTTTTTATCAAATAAGAGTTAGAAAAATTGGATTAATTTCTAAGTATATTCCTTGTGGGAACGATAATCTAGACTCAAAGGTTCACTATATTACTTATTATAATATCGTACACTTACGATATAAAAAAAAAACACAGCACACATAAATTTCAAATCTTCGTTGGGGACCCATTTTAGTCCGTTGTAGGGATGAAATAGGGATTTGAACAATACAACCAAAAATCCGCAGGTCAAAAATATTAGGTTCATGACCAAATGTCAGTTGCAAAGGTGAATATTGATAATGTGCAGTTGGTCTGATACGAAGCAATGACGCAGCATGTAATATGGCATGACTTCAAACAAAGTTGAGAGTTTTGTTTTCATAAGTAATGGTCTAGCAATAAGTTGTAGATATTTAATAAATGATTCCGTTAAACCATTTTGTGTATGGACATGCGCAATCAAATGTTCAATAACGATTCCAATGGACATACAATAATCATCAAATGCTTGTAATCTAAATTCACCAGCATTATTAAGACAAATAGTCTTGATTGAGTAATCAGATAATTGCGCTAGTAATTTTATAATTTGAGCAAGTAGTCTAACAAAAACTTCATTTCTAGTGGAGAGTAAGCAAACAAGTGATCATCTAGTAGAAGAGTCAATTGATACCATAAAATAACGAAATGGTCCACATGGTAGATGTATTGACCCACACATATCTCCATGAATCATTTCCAAGAAAGTTGAAGATTCAATATTGACATTCGTAGTCGAATGTCCAATGACTAACTTGCCTTGCGAACAAGCCACACATGAATAATCATTAGGTAAAATAATCTTCTGATTCTTTAAAGGATATCCATGTGAGTTTTTAATTATTCAACACATCATTATAGCTCCTGGATATCCAAGTCGATCATGCCAAAGTATAATTTGTTTTGGATTAAGGAAGAAGAATTGGTAATAAACATAAAACCATACATTCTGGTTCTATATTTGTTCGAATAAAATGCTTAGCCAATTCCATGCGTCTAACTAAAAAATCATTTCTTCTCCCAAACTTTCGATCTTCCCATTCATTTCACATGGGTCATTCTTCCCCTAATTCTTTCCATTCTACAAACGAATTATCTAGAGTAATTTGTAAATCTAGATCGGTTAATTGTTCTCGGATAGCGAACTTCTGGTTAAAACTCAAATGTGTATTTTATTGAGAATCAAAATCAGTATTTATAGAGTCTAAAATAAGAGTTACAATTGGAATGAAATAGACTCTCTGAATTATATAAGACTTAACTATATATTATGATAATACTAAATAATCATCAATAATTATTTCATTATTTTACATCAATATACCCACATTCATTTTCTTCTCCATTATTACCCTCGATTCTCTCACTCACCCTCACCGCCACAGCCACAAAAACTCCTTTTCATCATGGTAATATGAACCTTGTTAATTGATAAGGTAGAAACCACAAAAGGTCGCTTTGGCTTTCTGTCATAAGGATATGACTGTGCCCCTGCTCCACTTTTTTTCCCCAAATGCTTCTTCTTCCCGATGGCTTTCATTCTTTGCTTCTGAGTCAGAGCATCCACTGCAAGTGAATTTGATTGAACCATGGTTGGCCAAAAGGGGATACTGGATCGAACCCCATGGTCTCGAGACTCAATCCTCCTATTGAAAAAAAAAAAATACTTGAAATTGTAGTGACCTAAATAAATATTGCGATGGCAATATAATTATCCTTATTTTATTGGTAAATGTAAAGGTCGACAAAAAATATATACCAACACGTACGTTTTCGGTGCCCTCGCGCCAACCTTAGTGCTGGCAGAATTCCTGCAGATTCTCACCCTATTTTGCCCCATTTTAGAATTGACATCTTGCAAGTGTGCAAGAAGAAGCCTAATTTGTACCTTGTAAAGATTGAGTGAGCGTTTATTGAATTCCTATGAATTGTTTATATTGCGTTCCATATTTTTTATTTTTAATTGGATTATGAACGTGTTGTTACTTGTATCTTCATTGATACATCGTCGATTATTAATTTATATATTAAGACAATTTTGGATTGCTATTTTATATTTTCACCTCTAATTATACGTGACATGACATGCCTTGTCCCGTGATAGAATTAATCAAAATGGTGAAACAAAAGATCTATTTTCACCTAAATCTGAAAATCCAACAATTTTTTGCATTAACGTTAAAATTTCTCTAATACCATTCATCCGGTTTATTGTTATTAGACGATTTATCATTTCAATTTAGTTTATGAACTCAAATTGAAATCTACAAATTATCTCGAATGTGTAAAGATTTTCATTAAATTACTCAATATACTTCTCTTTTTATATATAAAACCATATCCTAAAAATATTGTTCGATTTTCGATCACGTGATCATATTTTTCTCGAGAATAACAAAAATATTTTTTTTATATAGGAAATGATATATTTTTATTTTCCAATCAATTCAAACTACCCAAAAATTCACTTCATCCACTCATCTAAGAGTTAAATGTTTCATTGGCCATTGTACTTTATACATCGTCACTACTTACCCACCACTGAACTTCACTAAGCTTCCCAGTGGCCACTGAACTTAACTTCGTTGCGCTAAAATGGCCATCAGATGGATTCCGTCTGATCTTGTGTATACGTGGATGACGGAAATGTGAAGTAACAGTTAAAATTGTCCACATTTTAAGTTTGTTGTCCACGTGAATGCCAAATCACCCACACAAACCTTAACCCATATAATATAAACATGTAACTCATGAAATCAAAACACCTTCAAACCTTTCAACCCGAATCGCAAAGGAAAAACCTAACCCTCAAATCAAATTTCGAACTTTTCTGCAAATTGAACCCAAAATCCGTCGTACAGAAGCTGAAAACACGAGAACGATAATCGCAAAGCAAAACCCTAACCTCGAAATCAATTTCGAACCTCCATCAACGGCCTCCCAAAATCTGACTTACGAGTTGAGAGTTTTTTGATTGCATTAGAGAAGGCGAGCACATGGATGTCGGAAATGAAGGTAAATTCTTGTCTGCGTTAATTACTTTTATTTTCTGGAAATGCTACCGAATTAGTTACACTTGGGATAAAAATTGTTCATTAGTTGTAATTGTTTTGGTATGTAATGCTGAATTTGCAATAAGAGCTCTGCAGTGTTTGGCTGCAATTTATGAATTTGCGGAGACAGCAGAGAGCAATTATTTCTGGTGGTAGTACTGAAAAAAAAAAAAATTAGTTGGACACTCTGTCTCTTTTCTGTAAAATTTCTCACCATTTTCATTAGATTTTCCCAAAGCAAAATGATTTCTGGGCAATCTTTAAGCTCATCAAGTATCAATTTCTCGTTCATAAACGAATCGGAAAGAGACACCCCACAAGATTTCACGGCAATCAATGGCGGAATTTGAGAGCTCTAACTTGTGGATATGGCTAAATTCACTGCGTTCTGAGCTTCCATTGCCCGGTTTAAAAACAACAGCCTTCTGTTTTATAAAAATTAAACGCAAACATGGAATACCTTCAGTGGAAGTGGACCTTCTGTGCACGATATTGGTTGCCAATTTAACCTACCGTAAACCGATTTAAAATTGATGTTTGAAATGGATTTGGGGTTAGGGTTCTTCTGAGCGTGATTTAAGAAAGCCACCCGTGAAGGCAATTTACATTGCTACGGCCTCCCAAAATCTGACTTACGAGTTGAGAGTTTTTTGATTGCATTAGAGAAGGCGAGCACATGGATGTCGGAAATGAAGGTAAATTCTTGTCTGCGTTAATTACTTTTATTTTCTGGAAATGCTACCGAATTAGTTACACTTGGGATAAAAATTGTTCATTAGTTGTAATTGTTTTGGTATGTAATGCTGAATTTGCAATAAGAGCTCTGCAGTGTTTGTCGCAATTTATGAATTTGCGGAGACAAAGAGAGAGCAATTATTTCGGTGGTAGTCTTGAAAAAAAAAAAAAAATTAGTTGGACACTGTCTCTTTTCTCGTAAAATTTCTCACCATTTTCATTAGATTTTCCCAAAGCAAAATGATTTCTCGGGCAATCTTTAAGCTCATCAAGTATCAATTTCTCGTTCACAAACGAATCGGAAAGAGACACCCCACAAGATTTCACGGCAATCAATGGCGGAATTTGAGAGCTCTAACTTGTGGATATGGCTAAATTCACCGTTCCAGAGCTTCCATTGCCGGTTTAAAAACAACAAACCTTCTCGTTTTATAAAAATTAAACGCAAACATGGAATACCTTCAGTGGAAGTGGACCTTCTGTGCACGATATTGGTTGCCAATTTAACCTACCGTAAACCGATTTAAAATTGATGTTTGAAATGGATTTGGGGTTAGGGTTCTTCTGAGCGTGATTTAAGAAAGCCACCCGTGAAGGCAATTTACATTGCTACGGCCTCCCAAAATCCGACTTACGAGTTGAGAGTTTTTTGATTGCATTAGAGAAGGCGAGCACATGGATGTCGGAAATGAAGGTAAATTCTTGTCTGCGTTAATTACTTTTATTTTCTGGAAATGCTACCGAATTAGTTACACTTGGGATAAAAATTGTTCATTAGTTGTAATTGTTTTGGTATGTAATGCTGAATTTGCAATAAGAGCTCTGCAGTGTTTGGTCGCAATTTATGAATTTGCGGAGACAAGCAGAGAGCAATTATTTCGGTGGTAGTACCGAAAAAAAAAAAATTAGTTGGACACTCTTGTCTCTTTTCTCGTAAAATTTCTCACCATTTTCATTAGATTTTCCCAAAGCAAAATGATTTACGGGCAATCTTTAAGCTCATCAAGTATCAATTTCTCGTTCATAAACGAATCGGAAAGAGACACCCCACAAGATTTCACGGCAATCAATGGCGGAATTTGAGAGCTCTAACTTGTGGATATGGCTAAATTCACCGTTCCAGAGCTTCCATTGCCCGGTTTAAAAACAACAAATTTCTTGTTTTATAAAAATTAAACGCAAACATGGAATACCTTCAGTGGAAGTGGACCTTCTGTGCACGATATTGGTTGCCAATTTAACCTACCGTAAACCGATTTAAAATTGATGTTTGAAATGGATTTGGGGTTAGGGTTCTTCTGAGCGTGATTTAAGAAAGCCACCCGTGAAGGCAATTTACATTGCTACGGCCTCCCAAAATCTGACTTACGAGTTGAGAGTTTTTTGATTGCATTAGAGAAGGCGAGCACATGGATGTCGGAAATGAAGGTAAATTCTTGTCTGCGTTAATTACTTTTATTTTCTGGAAATGCTACCGAATTAGTTACACTTGGGATAAAAATTGTTCATTAGTTGTAATTGTTTTGGTATGTAATGCTGAATTTGCAATAAGAGCTCTGCAGTGTTTGGCTGCAATTTATGAATTTGCGGAGACAGCAGAGAGCAATTATTTCTGGTGGTAGTACTGAAAAAAAAAAAAATTAGTTGGACACTCTGTCTCTTTTCTGTAAAATTTCTCACCATTTTCATTAGATTTTCCCAAAGCAAAATGATTTCTGGGCAATCTTTAAGCTCATCAAGTATCAATTTCTCGTTCATAAACGAATCGGAAAGAGACACCCCACAAGATTTCACGGCAATCAATGGCGGAATTTGAGAGCTCTAACTTGTGGATATGGCTAAATTCACCGTTCCAGAGCTTCCATTGCCCGGTTTAAAAACAACAGCCTTCTGTTTTATAAAAATTAAACGCAAACATGGAATACCTTCAGTGGAAGTGGACCTTCTGTGCACGATATTGGTTGCCAATTTAACCTACCGTAAACCGATTTAAAATTGATGTTTGAAATGGATTTGGGGTTAGGGTTCTTCTGAGCGTGATTTTGGGTTTTCCGATTTGCAGCTGAAATTAGGATGTGAAAAATGAAATGGATGTGAGGTTAGGGCTACTGTTTCTTTCTTTTTCTGGGTGGAGATGGTGTTTTGAATCTTTTGATATGAGTAAATAGAACATGTTTTTAATTTTACTGTAGGTAAGGGTTCGTTTGGATGATTTGGTAGCCAGTGTGCAACTCACTTAAAATGTGGACAATTTTGACTGACAATTCACCTTTTCGTCGTCCACGTAGACACAAGAACAAACAGAATCCATACAATGGTCATTTTAGTGCAACGGAGCTAAGTTCAGTGACCATTGGGAAGCTTGGTAAAGTTCGGTGTAAAGTACAACCACCAATGAAACATTTAATTCCCTCATCTACACACCGCTTACTTTACCCTCTCTGTACCCACCAACAATAGTTACCCCCTTATCTGCACACAAAAACTACTCAGCAGAACTGCAGAAGAACCACTCTCTCATCTACTACACAAAAAAGAAACAATAGAACTGCAGAAGAACTAGAGACCCCAAACGAATCGGTGCTTTCCATACCCATCTTCAGGTTATTCACTGGAAAAGATCGGCAAAAAGGCTTTCGTCGAATCGATTAAGGTTTGTTTAACAAACAAACCCGCCTTGATTGATTTGTACATGTTAATTATATGAGCATGAGTCCCCGTCCATGTTAATCGAATGGGTTTTGAGTTTTATGTATGGCTCCGACACGTAAAAATTTAAAACAGTATCTTATCTCGTTCTTGCTGTTGTACAAAACCTATTCAATTTTTGGTCCTAGGGTTCGTTTTAGAAATTGGATTTTAACGTAAGCGTTTGTTTGACATGTAAAGAGAGGTGCGGGTTTCAACAGATCAAATTGGATTTTAACGTAAAGTGTTTGTTTTGTACTATTTTGATCTATTTTCCATTTCCATGAAAATCATGAAAAATCTTCTAATACTGAAGCCCTTTTGATGTTTCAAGATTTGTCCCAAGAATTATTTTGTACAAGATCTAGATACTTATGGAGTAATGCTTTGTCAATTTAAGTTGATTAAATGACAAACTGGATATGATCCACCAGACTTTGCAAATTGGTGTGAATCAAAAAAAAAAAAATTTTTGAATGAACTGCAGCTGTGCGAAACTTGAAAATTATTTTTTTTTTTATAGGTAATCAAATAATTTTATTAATTAAAAAAGAATACACAGGAAGTGTATTATCAACTTAAACAAGAAAGAAAAGACATGAAGTTAGGCAGCCCCTCTATAGGATTACTAGTTGCGGCATTAAACCAACTATGCAAAGTCAGAAAAAAGAATTCTATAAATTGCTTTGTAGTCCGTGTTTGGTCTTCAAAACAATGATTGTTCCTTTCTCTCCACACACCAAATAATGCATCCTGGTATAAGATTCCAAACAAGCTTGCTATCCTTATCACGAAACTTTCTCCTCCATGTCCACAGCACGTCCTCAATACATCTAGGCAACATCCAATCTATATGCTGAGAAGCCAAAATATTATTTCACAGCCAACGAACACCATCACAGTGAATGAACAAGTGGTCATGTGTCTCCCCATCACTTCTACACATATAGCACTACTCGGTTACATAGAAGCCTTTCCTTCGGAGATTATTTATCGTTAATGCTTATCCTCTGACAATCGTCCATAGTAAGAAAGCCACCCGTGAAGGCAATTTACATTGCTACACCATCTTCCAGGGGAATGAACTCTCCACAGGTCTCAAGAGGGATCTAAAATAAGAGTGAACTGAAAAAACACAATTCCGTGCCAACCGTCATCGGCTACGATCTTCCTCCCCAACCCAAATTTTCACATCATTCAAATGGTTTAAAAACAATGCGTAATCATCCAATTATCAATCCTACAAGCTCCTCTGAAAGGTAATATTCCAACTATAACTCCCATTGTGGATGACTAAAACATCCTGCACCACAACAAATGACACCAGAGAAATGCGATACAAGGAAACCTCACCTTTAGCAGTATATCACCACACCAACAGTCCTCCCAAAAGCTGATATTGTTACCATTCCCAACCACGAAAGTCAATATGTCCCAAAGGTCACTCCAACCTCGTCGAATATACCTCCACAAGCTCACCCCATAGGAGCCATGGCCTTCACCCGAACACCAATCCCCCTCCATCACTCCATTCTTCTCCCCAATGACTTCTTTCCAAAAGTTCTCCCTTTCCACTCCAAATCGCCACAGTCATTTACCCAATAATGCCTTGTTAAACAAAATGAGCTTCCTCAATCCGATGCCCCCCATCCTCATAGAAGAGCAAACGGCATCCCAAATTACCAAATGGAGTCTCCTCTCCCAACCCTGCCCACAGAAATTTCCTTTGAATCCTCTCCAATCTATTTTCCACGGTAACAGGAATCGGAAACAGTGACAAAAAATAATTAGGGATATTCGAAAGAGTAGACTTAATGAGAGTAAGACGGCCTCCCTTCGAAAGATATATATGCTTCCATCTCGCTAACCTCCTTTCCACATTTTCCACGATAGTGTTTCAGATATTAATACTTTTAAACTGCGCCCCTAAAGGGAGTCCTAGATATGACATAGGTAATTGCGCTACCCTACAACCTAAAATAGTAGCTAGTTCCTCCACGTTGGTGACCTCCCCCACTGGAATAACCTCATATTTTCCGTGATTTATCTTCAATCCAAACACCTCTTCGAAGCAAAGGAGTAATCGTTGTAAGTTCTTGAATTGCTCCCCGTCTGCGTCACATAAAATCAGTGTGTCATCTGCAAATAACAAGTGGGAGACTGCAGTTGATCAACCGTAAAACCCTTTATCAAATTCTCCTGCCTCGCTTTTTCAAGCATCCTACTGAAGGTCTCCATGACAATCACAAACAGCAATGGAGATAATGGATTCCCTTGCCTTAACACTGCTACTCCAAAAATCACCCTCAGGGGTACCGTTGACCAGAATAGAGAATGACACAGTAGAGATGCAAAACTGAATATTATCAATTATGTGGAGCCTATATTTTAGCTGGGGATAAGGAAAATAAGAGGAAAAGAAAAAAATATTGTGTCCCATACTTGATGTTGGTCAAAATTTCGTTGTGAAAAAAATAACTGTTGGTCATAATATCAATTTGTAAGTTCATGTTGTTTAACAATACTCATTCAGTCAATGATGTAGTTGAGAGGTTATTCTCACTTCTTATTAGTAGTATAGCTTCAGCAGATGCTCTCACTTTTATACCTATTTAGTCCGGTGATTCAAAATCATCTCTTACAAGCACTAAATAACATTGATTCCAATTCAAGCTTGTCAAAAGTCAGGAAGAAGATGAAGGAAAATTGTGCAATTCAGCTTCTCTTACCATTCGTTAGAGAAAGAAATACTTAAATCAGGACCGGGACCTTAAATTTGGTTTACACACTCTCCAAAGATATACCTGGAGAATTTAGAGAACAGCTGAGGGATACACATCTGACTAATGACTCTGATGCTTTTAAAACCATATTGATTGCCCCAATCTGTCAACTTGATCTGCCTAATGATGTTAATTCTTTTCACCTCCAAAGATAATGGACAAGGTTTTGAAACTACCAGTAAGTTATTTCTAAACCATAGGGAACTCAGTAGGAACATAGAAATAGCAGCTATGACATGGTATAACTTGGTTTCTCCGACGTATATGGGACCACAGAAGATGTTTTGTCAATGCGTTAAAACAGAAATCTTATCAAGAGTAAGAAGGAAAATTCACATTGAATTAAAAATAGTTTCGAGAAACAAATTTCGTATATTAATTATTGGCAGCTATTTTTCGATAATGCCTAATGTATCTAGCACTTAGTATTGTTCTCATTCGATTCTTCTCTCTCACCGCTTGATTTACTCTCCAGTCTAATATAATTTTCGAATTATATCTGTTTTATCATGGTTCCTTTGACAGGCATCCTTGACATAACCTGCAGATGTACATTGACTTGCTGTCTTGGTATGCAGATTCACATTATTTACTCGGATTTTGTGGACAACCATTTTATGCCAATTCCCTTTTGTTTTTTGAACATTATGAAATGAACATCTTTTATTTCTTACGTTTTCTATTGGAAAGATGCAGATTTTAAAGCTCTCATAATCTCTGTGTTCTGCTTTCCACATGAAACCTTATTGCCTTTTTCTGCTTCATGCTTAAACTACAGATTCTGTTAGAATGAAACCTGGCATTGGTAGGAGGTCTTCTCCAACCCAATCTAAATGGAGAAAAGTTGCTTATGGAGGGATGCAGCCTGGATTTGAAGACAACCACACTGACGAGTCTTTCCTAGAAGATATGATTATGAATGCCAGTGTTGTTAAAAGGGACTTCCTAAAGGTGATGCTAGACTCAGTTTCCATCTCTCAGTACGTGTGCATTGTTGCTCTTGTGGTCCTGGCCTGGACCTACACCCTTAGATCTACCTTCAATGAAAACTCTCTCATGCTTCTTGATGTTATCCTTCTTGGGGCAGGATTCTTTGTTATTCTATTAACTGCCGAAATGCTATCTTTTGATCTTCTCCTCAGTTATATTCTTAAAATCCTCTTTTTTATAACTGGTTTATATGTCTTGTCTCCTATTTACCACACATTGACCCGATCCATAAGCTCGGATTCCATCTGGGCATTAACAGCTTCGCTTCTCGTACTCCATCTCTTTCTGCATGACTACTCTGGTTCCACTGTGAAAGCTCCTGGAGCTCTAGAAAATCCAACCTTTACTAGAAACATCTCCCTTAATGCTTCTATTGTGGCTTCACTTTTAATTGCATCTCGCCTTCCATCAAGGCTTCATGTTTTTGCTATTGTGCTATTCTCCTTGCAAGTTTTCTTATTTGCTCCATTGGTCAGTTATTGTATAAAGAAATGCTCTTTTCGGTTGCATCTATGTTTTTCTTTCGGGTTAATGGCTGCAACACTGTTTTTCGTTTATAGGTTGCATGCATTACTTTTTGTGTTATTGTCGGGTGTTTTGGTTTTTGTAAATTTAGTGGGTCCTTATTGGCTCATTAGGATTCAAGAGTACAAGTTTGAGATCAATGGACCCTGGGATGAGGCTAAACTCTGTTTTAACATAACAGAATGAAACTTTTATTTGTTGTGGCATCTTGAAATGTTGAGAAGGAAAAAATTTTGTACACCTTCATGGTTTTCAAGTTTTGCGTACTGATTTTCTGCTCGAATCTCTGGGTAGCATCTAAAGAAATACCTATGTTAGACCTTATTGTTCTTTTGAAGATGTAACTTTTGTTGATTTGTTTAGAAAACTCGTAGTCAGCTTTTTATAATTATTTTTAGGTGTTTTAGTGTGAGGCTGTTACTTGATCTAATGCAAGGATTTATCTCAAATGTTTTATGGTTTGCCACCTTGGAAGGGTGGATTAGGATTTATCTAGTCGGCACCTTGCTATATGCCTATATCCGTGGTGAAAGTTTATGTTTATCTAGTAAAAAAGCAATAGTAAGAGACTGTTTCTGGGTCTATGAAAGATGAGGGATGCAATGTAGATCAAGGTGGCAGCTGAAACAAAATTGAATTTCCCTTGCAGAATTAGAGCTAATTGTAAAATTATTTGCTGGTCATATTCTTAAAAAGTCATCGAAAATGTTGTGGTCATGTTGATAGTTGTTAAATTGGTCTTTATCTACCTCATTTGAAAACCCATTCACGTTCGATAGGTAAAACGTTTTATGGCATTCGACAATCATCATTTGAGTGAGACTATTTCTGGATTTAAGAGCAGCACTGTTCTCAGCAGTTGACATGATCCAGTCAATCTCTGATGCCACATGCTGGATCAGGCTCTAACCATTATATCTTACCTGAAAGAGATTTAAGGTTAAAGCCCAATCCTGCAATATTGATGGTTGGTTGGAAAGATCTTTAACATACTAATTATGTATTCAAAGCAGTTATTGACAAAATGCTCGAAAACCCAATTAATGTCAATAATTCAAAGACCATAATAATGTGTTTTGACAGTATAATATGAGGCCGGGGGGAAATTGATTTGGCTGAATCTGACTGCTCTTGCATTTATGTTTAACATTTTTGAATTGAATTTTGTTGCTCTTTTAGGTTTATGTGAATACATCTTCTTTTATGAATGGTTACAAAATTAGTTTATGTAATTCGGAAATTTTGAAAATGAAGAGTTTCCTCCGGGTATGCTCTATCAGTCTATCCCGATTCCTCTAGTTGGAGTTTCGGACTTCTAGTAGGAGAATCCCTTTGCTACAGTTGTCTTAAAGGCACCTACAAACTCATAAGGAACACGTATATGGCCTGTCTCAGGACCAACATGGCAATTTCCGAGGGCATCATGTATCACCAAAACAAGTTGAGATTTGCTGTTCAATTTTATGTTGTCTATCCAATTAATTATTGATACGTCATTTTAAATTAACATGTCATCAATTTGGTAGGTTAATGGTAACGTTAATAAGGGTATATTTGAGATGACGTGTTAATTTAAAAATGATGTGTCAATAATTAATTAAGTTAATAGCAAATATTAGACAGTGAAAATTGGACAGTAGATCTCAACACCACCAAAACATCGCAATCTTAGAAACGTAAAGACAACATTTGAAAGACTTGTAGTGGCCAAATAAATTAGAACGAAGTGAGTAATAAGCTAAAGCTAAAAAAGAATTGTGATTATATATACGAGATCTAAAACTAAAATCTTGAAAGAGCCCCCCAGCAGCAAATTAGCCTTCAAAAGCATGATAAGAACACGCTAACTATAGAAACAAATTAATGCACTCGAAATCTGGGCAATGAGTTGCAACTTAAGAGAATTATAAGCTAGAATTTCTAGTGATTATTGTTTTCTCCTCCTTGCACCCACCACATTTGAATTCTTTAGTGTTGGCCAGTGGAGCTCATCCTCGCGCACTTTCTGTTCGATTTTTAATTCTGCATTTATCTTGCATCACTGGTCATTTTTTTGGGTCGTGCAATTCTAACTCGAGTTTCCTTGCTTTTCCTAAAACTTGAAATAATCTCACTTTTATGTTTTCCGATAGCAAGTCCAAGAGTGGCTCTTTTGAGCATAAGAAAAATAAATAAATAAAATTGCTAGATGTACATTCTTTCTATACATCAAATCTGACATTCTTCATGTGTCAAAATCATGGCTCTTGATTTGAAAAATGAGTGTACAACTGGTTTAATTCTAAGAAAAATAGGTTCAAAATACACACACGGGGATGTTTAACTTGCACCATGTGGATTTTTTCTTAATGACAATTATATTGTCATCGCAATTTTGTTTGGTTCATCACATTTTCAAGTATTTTTTATTTATTAACATGATCCTAAGTAAAATGACATAAATAATCACACTTTTAATATATATAGATATATATATATATATATATATATATATATATATATATATATATATATATATATATATATATATTATTATTATTTTTTATTTTTTTCATAAAACATTTTTGGTTTGTTCTACCACCACAACAAAATTTCTATTTTTCTAATATCTTCTAGGATTTCATATAAAATCACGAACGATGAAATTGAAGCAATACAAATGGCAATCTATAAACACCTTGTGATTTTACAGAGAAGCAAGCACAACCATAAACCATATTCAATTTTTTGCTCGTCACATCTTTTATCCTTACTTGAAGGCGGCTTCTAGTGTAAAATAGCTCTTCAGAGCTTTGACGGTTAAAAGGGTTAGGAAGGTGGCCTAGCAAGGATGTAGTTGAAGAACTTGTTGTTTAAGCCTTTTGAGTTACGCAATATTAATTCAATCATACTACATGTACATTATGGATGACATTAAGTTGACATTTTTCATGCGACGATATTCTACACCATTGATTTTAAACACATTCATCCCGTTACTGACTAGATTTCTTCTACCTAGGGGATGTCAAACTTGTTGTCAACCAAGAACGTACATCTAACTTTATTCATATTAATTACATGTTATATATTTATAATGAATAATGCTAGACATTATTAAGAAAGTTCATTGTTCGGCCAAGTTCTGTCCAAGTAACTAAAATGCCTTATTTTTCTCATCAAAAACACCATGGCATATTCACCACTTCTTGTCTTCTTGATTATCCATTAACATCCAGTCTGTCCAAAGGGATCAATTATTCATCCATCTCTAATTGCAACTATTATGATAATGACATTATAACATTAATTATTCATCTAAAGTTGAGAGGAATCAAATTATAAATCAACACGAATATTGAAAAGTAACTTTTATTTAATCTCTGATATGAAATTATATCAATATTTTAATTTATCACGTGACACCATTGTTGAATTTTTAATAAATCTTAAACTTTATAAACTTTACATAATTGTCAAGATCTTCACGTGAAATCACCAAGAAGATTAATTAATGTGGAACATACCTTGATACATTGATTTGTAATTCTTGAATATTGATATTTAAATCTTGATTTCTTGTTCTTTTAGTTAATTGTTCACATCCCTCTTCTTGATTCTTGATAGTGGATTTTGGATTTTCTTTTTCAATATACTCTCTCTATTAATTCTTGTGTTTGTAGGATGACACAAAGAATAAGAAAATTGCATATGAATTGGGGGTCATAATCCTATATATAGTTTCCATATGTATTCGGTTTATTTTCAAATATAACCCCTAATGGATCCGGTCTCTACCATATAATCCGGCCCACACTTTATTTAGATTTTCAAAACCCAATTACTTAATTCTTTATCAGATCACTTTAATTTTGAATTTAATTTTAAGATAACATTTATACACAATTAATTACATATGTCACCCACATGGCAAAATTAAATAATTTCCCAACAATATCCCACTTGGGCCACATATGTTACATTATAAATGTGTATAACCTTATGAGCTCAAAATTTTTGCTATCATAACTAAAAGTATTTTCAAACAATCTTGTCTATTGATTATATCAATATAGGATTAAATCGATTTTCTTTACAAATATCATAACTTAACACGCAATGGTCACGTACATCAACACAATCAAATGACATAGAAAAATAAATAAATAAAACTGCTACATGTACATTCTTTCTATACGTCAAACCTGACATTCTTCATGTGTCAAAATCATGGCTCTTGATTTGAAAAATGAGTGTACAACTAGTTTAATTCTTAGAAAAATAGGTTCAAAATACACACACGGGGATGTTTAACTTGCACCATGTGGATTTTTTCTTAATGACAATTATATTGTCATCACAATTTTGTTTGGTTCATCACATTTTCAAGTATTTTTTATTTATTAACATGATCCTAAGTAAAATGACATAAATAATCACACTTTTAATATATATAGATATATATATATATACAGAAATGATCTAATGAGCACCGGTGCTCATATTATCCTAAGCACCAATGAGTTGGCACATTAATTCATTGGTGGATTGGAACTCACAAAATCTTTATCCACCAATGAATTAATGTGCCAACTCATTGGTGCTTAGGATAAGATGAGCACCGGTGCTCATTAGATCATTTCTGTATATATATATATTTTTTTTATTTTTTTTATTTTTTTACATATAACAATTTTGGTTTGTTCTACCACCACAACAAAATTTCTATTTTTCTAATATCTTCTAGGATTTCATATAAAATCAAGAACCATGAAATTGAAGCAATACAAATGGCAATCTATAAATACCTCGTGATTTTACAGAGAAGCAAGCACAACCATAAACCATATTCAAAATTTTGCTCGTCACATCTTTTATCCTTACTTGAAGGCGGCTTCTAGTGTAAAATAGCTCTTCAGAGCTTTGACGGTTAAAAGGGTTAGGAAGGTGGCCTAGCAAGGATGTAGTTGAAGAACTTGTTGTTTAAGCCTTTTGAGTTACGCAATATTAATTCAATCATACTACATGTACATTATGGATGACATTAAGTTGACATTTTTCATGCGACGATATTCTACACCATTGATTTTAAACACATTCATCTCGTTACTGACTAGATTTCTTCTACCTAGGAGATGTCAAACTTGTTGTCAACCAAGAACGTACATCTAACTTTATTCATATTAATTACATGTTATATATTTATAATGAATAATACTAGACATTATTAAGAAAGTTCATTGTTCGGCCAAGTTCTGTCCAAGTAACTAAAATGCCTTATTTTTCTCATCAAAAACACCATGGCATATTCACCACTTCTTGTCTTCTTGGTTATCCATTAACATCCAGTCTGTCCAAAGGGATCAATTATTCATCCATCTTTAATTGCAATTATTATGATAATGACATTATAACATTAATTATTCATCTAAAGTTGAGAGGAATCAAATTATAAATCAACACGAATATTGAAAAGTAACATTTATTTAATCTCTGATATGAAATTATATCAATATTTTAATTTATCACGTGACACCATTGTTGAATTTTTAATAAAACTTAAACTTTATAAACTTTACATAATTGTCAAGATCTTCACGTGAAATCACCAAGAAGATTAATTAATGTGGAACATACCTTGATACATTGATTTGTAATTCTTGAATATTGATATTTAAATCTTGATTTCTTGTTCTTTTATTTAATTGTTCACATCCCTCTTCTTGATTCTTGATAGTGGATTTTGGATTTTCTTTTTCAATATACTCTCTCTATTAATTCTTGTGTTTGTAGGATGACACAAAGAATAAGAAAATTGCATATGAATTGGGGGTCATAATCCTATATATAGTTTCCATATGTATTCGGTTTATTTTCAAATATAACCCCTAATGGATCCGGTCTCTACCATATAATCCGGCCCACACTTTATTTAGATTTTCAAAACCCAATTACTTAATTCTTTATCAGATCACTTTAATTTTGAATTTAATTTTAAGATAACATTTATACACAATTAATTACATATGTCACCCACATGGCAAAATTAAATAATTTCCCAACAATATCCCACTTGGGCCACATATGTTATCTTATAAATGTGTATAACCTTATGAGCTCAAAACTTTTGCTATCATAACTAAAAGTATTTCCAAACAATCTTGTCTATTGATTATATCAATATAGGATTAAAGCGATTTTCTTTACAAATATCATAACTTAACACGCAATGGTCACGTACATCAACACAATCAAAGACATAGATCAAGTGTGGATGTGTAGCATAAAAATTACATGCAATGTGATCCAAACATGCCTATTTTCAACTGGTCATACCTTATCTTTTAATGAGATCAACCATAAACTTTAATCAGAGTGGAGCTGAATTGAATATTTTATTTCTGAAATAAATCGAATACCCATCGATAAAAATATGTGTCTAAAACAGACAACATTCAAATACAAACCTGGCATATCATCAAAATATGGAACACCCATGTGAGTATTATGCTCATGAAAGATTTTGGGTGGTAGCCATTTCGTAAATGGACCCCATGATTATGAAGTTCATTCTAATATGATTTATTGAAACCTAATCACTATGAATTCTTTCCTTGACAATTAGGTACGTATTGTCTATAAACTTTGATATCATCAGGCTCATGTTAAAATACAAAACCGCTATTGTCACAGAACAACTAAAATGGTCTTTCAAATCCATATAAAATGTGCAGCCTAGTGACAATATTTTGCAGTCATGTTTCATGATCAAAATCAAAATATCCAAGATCTCCAATTAGTCTGATTTTTCTGAATGTGATCATGTAATCTTTAGTTCTCTATAGATTCCGAACAACCTAATGGCTGCTTTCCAAATTTCTATCCAAGTTGGCAAAACACGACGAAGGAAGCTATGGGCAAGAAGGATGAAAAGGGCAGCGTTGCGCAATTGCCTAGGTACCTTTCAAAGAGTTTTTGAGGAGCGCACCTTGCAGGGATTTTCGACATGCGTTGAGGCGCTGCGATTTGGAGGCCGTCCACCCGAGGAACTAATGCTTGGAGAAGTAGAGGGTGAAGGTTGGTGTCGAGGCGAAAAGTATGAGTTACTGCAGGTTTGTAAATGTCTGTCCATATGGAGTGGTGCCGTTGTTATTCTTGTAATGAGACGGATGTGTGGTGATGCAAAACTCACTTCTCACTACGAGGACGTAAGCGAATTCAAATGGGGGAGAATGTCACACAGTGAGAATGCTTATCCCCCATTTCGGCACAGCAAGGACGCTAACAGCTAGGCGCGATGTCTATTTTACCAATAGTGCACTAATGATATATGATCATATACAGGTATTATCCCTAATATCCTACTCATAGCATGCATGTATGATAGTTGTTCGGGCTTGCCGACCTTAGAATGAGTGGAAGGCGGCCTTGAGGCGTTGTATCTCGGGAGCCAAACATGCGGTCAGTGAAAGTTGCCAGCTTATCGCCTTTTGCAAAGTGTTTTTCAACTTCTTTAAGAAATTTCTTCACAGTGGTTATCTCATCGGACACATCACTCCTAAACGTTGCTGGAATTCTATGTGTCATGATCATAAGACTTGTGTGGCTTGAACAATTCCACTTATCCGAGCCCCCTTTTTATTAGCGGAACATCCATCTGTAAGATTTGTGGGTTGTTCAGTTCTTAATACAAGGCCTAGATCGATACAAGCATTCTCTTTCTAGCCCTTAAACTTTGGTTTAAGCACATGAATTGAATTGCTTATGACAGATATTGTAGAAGTAGATGGATTAACCAAATAAAGAACTTAAACCTAAGAAATGTGCTCACATTAGAATTCATATTAAACAATTAATTAATTCAAACAATGGTAAACCCCATCACAAGAGATCAAACAGAACATTGATATTTAGTCTTTGGACAGAAATACCAACATGTAAGTGGTACTCTTCGTGTGGTAATCAAATATTAACAAAAATCATGTCAACCAATAAACCTGTCTTTGGACCAATTTATTATTCACATAAAACAAAACCTTACAATTGTCACATATTTATTACCACATGTGTACATGTAATTCAGTCAAATATTTACCTTCCTTTAGGCTGATGAATATGAGCATGAATTACAAACACACAACATGAATTAAATTGCTTATGGCTGATATTGTAGAAGTAGATGGCTTAACCAAGTAAAGAACTTAAACCTAAGAAATGTGTTCACTTTAGAATTCATATTAAACAATTAATTAATTCAAATAATGGTAAACCCCATCACAAAAGACCGAATATAATATCGATATTTAGTCTTTGGACAGAAATACCAACATGTAAGTGGTACTCTTGGTGTCATAGTCAAATATTAACAATAAACCATGCCAAACAATAAATCTGTCTTTGGACCGATTTATTATTCACATAAAACAAAATCTTACAATTGTCACATGTTTATTACCACATGTGTGCATGTAATTCGGCCAAATATTTACCTTCCTTTAGGCTGATGAATATCCACATGAATTACAAACACACAACATTACTAATATTTCAAATAAATTAATCTAGACAATAGACTTTGGTAACATGTTGTTTCAATTAATTTATTTAGGAATTAGTAATCAAAAAGAAATTTATTTTAATACCAAGATTTGAATTGTAATCGTCCTTAAATCCTTATCTTTTATTTTTACTTTTCTTTTGTTTTGAAAAAAAAAATTACAAACAGAAAGTCGGAAAATAATTTCAGTTTATCTTGAAACGCAGAAATTGTTAATTTCTGCCGTTGCCTCATCCAAATTTTTTTAGTAAATAACACCACCATGCATACATATATTGTTACATACATGCATGGTTGTGATAACTCCAAAACTTTGGTTTTTCATCCTAATATGCAGTAACAATATACTCGCCGCAAACTTTGATTTTTTTTTTTTTTAATCTTGAAATTGCCTCAACCAAATAATCATCACGTACATACTTATTGTGAAATTGTTTCCACATAAATGCAATCATTACAATTATACTCAAATTCAAGAATTGAGTTCTAAAAATTGTCAAATTTGAAAGAATTATTCTACTCTACCAGATTTTGGTTCACAGATTTTGTACAGATTATCTCACATGAGGTGGGTCCCGAGGACCTAACTCATTAAAAAAACTCCCCAAAAATGTTAAAACACCCACCCACCCCATCTCACATGGCTGTGCCAGGTCTTTTACCGACCTGGCACAGCAGCTCGGTTCAATTTGAAAACACCCAAAATTTAAATATGTAGAGTTTGAAATTTACATCCAAAAATTAAGTAATCTAATGTATGAATTTCAACCCTGAAATTATTTCTTGAATCTCAATGTTTTAACATGGAGTTGGCTTCTATTCTACTTGTTCAATTTTTCATGAAATTTAAACTTTATAAACATTAGATAATTGCCCAGATTTTCATGTCAAATCACCAAAACAATTAAGTAATGTGGAACATACCTTGATCTATTGATTTGTAATTCTTGAATCTTGATCTTTAAATCTTGATTTAGTGTTCTTTAATTTAATTGTTTACATATTTCTTCTTGATTCTTGATTTTTAATCGTGAATTTAGATCTTCCTCTTCAATATGCTCTATCCATTAAGTCTTGTGTTGGTGAGATAATACAAAGAATGAGAAAATTACATATGAATTGAAGATCATAACCCTATATATAGTTTCCATATGTATTTGGCTCATCGTCAAATACTGAGCCAAATACAAATCCAAATGGATTCGATCTCTACACATATAATCTGGCCCATACTTTATTTAGATACTCAAAACCCAATTATTGAATTCTTTATTAGATCACTTCAATTGTGGACTTAACTTTAAGATAGTCTTTGTACATAATTAATTATATATATCGGCGTACATGGCAAATTAAATAATTTCTCAACAACATGTCCATACTCTTATCCTGTTATTGTACCAAAAAAAAAACTCTTAAATTATTAATATGCATATCGGCAGAAAGGCAGAAAAGAAAGAAAAGTGTGAAGAAAATTCAAGAGGGGTGAACAATTTGGCATATTTGAAGGGTTGAAAATTAAAATTCAAAGTCGAGAAGGAAAAAAATAAACAGGAAGTACTGGCCCACGCTACTTATCAATCGGGTTCGGTTTCTTTATCACTAGTCAGTGCAGTCACTTTTTTACTTTTCAATTCAAAGAATTGTTCCAAAAAACTATTCGAAGGGTGAAAATCTTGAAGCAAAAGGAAAATTAATTAAAATATTGCTCATTCCGATTATTGCATGCATAGTAAAAAGAGAACATTTGATTAATTCATAATATAATTAACAAACCAAAAGTGGTAAAAATTGTGATAGACAATAATTATACATCAACGGGGTTAGCAGTATACTGTATACCTCTGTTTGTTAATTATTAATATTCAGATTTTAATTTAAGTTAAGATCAACTATTAATTTTAATTACATATTTTATGGGATCCATAACTTATTTTACCACACATTTTATTATTATTTTTAATCAAAATCTAAAAAAACTAATTTTAATCCCCGGGAGCATATAAACACAACAAATTTATAATGAAATTGATTTAGAATTACGTCATGAAACTATGTTAAATTGAAAACTAAGGACATGTTTGTTTTTTATTCTCAAATTCTACAGTATATCAATTCTCATTTTCAACTACACATTCTTTAATAAAATAATATTTTCCATCACATCAATAATTTTTTTTTCTTTTTCAACCACACATTTTCTCATCATATCACTATTCAAAAAATCAATTCTTCCCCCAAAAATTCCTACCAAACTAGCACTTAAAATTATTAGAAGACAAATCCCTAAAAACTCAGTATGCCCACAATTATTGGGAAAAGAATAAAAACAACAATGAAATAAATGAAAATAAGACTCTCTCTTGACTCGATTGTCAAGCACTCGACAATATAAAAATGTCTAAGCTTTTTTTCATTTCCGTAGCGAAGCATGTTGGACGGCCTCATAAGCAAGCTATCCCCTTCAAGAATTATTAAAACTAGCAAATTCCGGATGCCAGGAGCCTTGGCCAACGTGATCTCCTTCATCAGTACCATAAATTCGTCCCAATCAATCGTGACACTCTTAGTATACTTGTTTTTGATCTCTTTTTTTTTGCTTGTAATTTGAATTTCTTTGAGGAAAGTTTCCCGAATCTCCTCTGGAGTTCATTGAATGAAAGCACGCCATTATAGTCTGCATCGAGCATGTCGAACTGCTTGTTTAACCATTTGTCGAATACTTTGACATCGTTTACAAATTGTAAGATTGTTGGAACATCAACAAAAACTACCCTCATTCTCAATTTCAATGATGAAATTATTAATTAATTCCATTAAACTCCTCCACCTATCATAGGGGCCAGCTGGCCCCTTGATCAGTACAGGGAGCTCGTACATATATCTTTTTTGCAAATTTGCTTGTGGTAACGCACTTTTTTAGGAAAACGCTTTCAATGCTTGATGGGTAAGTTGGACTGCTATTTTTCCACCTGAACATTGACAGGATAAGATAAGGGGTAGAAATGGGAGAACAATAATATTTCATATCAATTTAAATATAAAAATATTAACTAATATATAAAGTTTGAACTGCTTTCTTGTTAATAAAGTTAGGGTGTGTCTGGGCGGACTACAAATTTTAATTCGGACCGTTGGTAATTAGAAAGTGGACCGTTCGGGCATTTTTTTGGAGACAAAATCTGACACCTTTGCAGTACTTATACAGCCCATTTGCACGACTTTTCCGATTTTACCCCTTTGCAGTAGAGAATCTTCATAAAGTGCACATGTGATGAGGATGAAATGATATTTTTCTCTTCAAATTGCCTACAATAAGTTAATAGAAGAATAAAGTGGGATCGCCGATATGACCCAAAAACTGATTTTAGAGCTGGGATAATTTCTTCCAGACACAGCCTTAATATTTCACTATAAAAATCATCTCTTACTTTTTAATTATACAATTTTTACAAAATATATCCTCAAAAAATCTCCAGGCGGGACACATCTTCCTAGAAAGAGGTCAAGTTCCTCTTTTATTGAAAATCTATATATGACATCTTTTCATTTCTATTAATTGTTTTTTCAATAATCAAAAGCTAGAGTTTCAAAATGAATTTATCGAGTCTTACTGCCAACCAAGATCAAAGGAAAAGATCCCAATCCTCCCCTTGCTTTTTTTTTTTTGATAGCTCAAGTATCCAAGTTTCGCTCGATTGATCTTGAGAAGTGGCGGACTTTCCCTTGGTTCGCCAACTATTTAAATCGGATGCAGTCACATTTTATATACATTTGGACCAAACATTCAGGAAGCGGTTCTTCTCCTTGTGGACCTCTTTTACAACGTGCGGATGGGACTTTCGGAGGGCTGACGAGTGCACCATGACCTTGCCTCCACAAGATATCTGTGTTTCCAATATAAATGTTGCCTTCCAGCAGTCACAAAAATTCAAACATATGATATTTCGTAAAAACAATCTTCTTTTACCACTATGTCATGCCCATAGAGACCTCCCCTTGCTTTCTTACTATCTAGTAGAGCTTTTAATGACCAAGGAACTTTTATAGAGAAATCAATCTAGACCAAGCTAGGAGAAGCGCTTTCATGCTCGTTCGCTTAGCAAATCTCTAATTAGTCTTCTCCCAAGTTAGCAAGAAGGAAGAAGTAAAGAATAGACAGTCATGCTATACTTGCACTTTTGTTGACACTGTGATTTGGCGGGCAATCTGATCATTTATTTAAATAATAATTATTCAAATCAATGATCAATTTTTTTACACATCACACAATGTCAACAAAGATGTACAATCTGAATGTACAAATAGCTTAATTGAACAGGAGAAGTTGCATTAGTTCTAAGCTTTTCCTTGGACGGGTAGACCCACCATACTAATCAACGTATAATGGTTTGGGGGGGTTAAATACCTCAATTGTATTAAACTTTCCTAATTGTTTCTCCAATATAAATGAGAAGTTCCTCCAGTTGCTACTAAAATTCCTAAAAAATTATTTAATTTACCATTCTATTACTCTGCCATTTTAAAAATTAATGGATTTGATGAACTTACAAAATATTATCATTTTCTTCATTTTGTTTAATATGTTATCTAATTCGTTAACTTTGAAAAGGACGAATAGTGGAAGAGATAACATTTTGATAAGTTTAGTAACAAATAAAAGAACTTTTAAAACTTAACCCTTATTTGAGTCACATTATTTTTTTCATTCTCATTCTTCTACTCATTTTTAATTACACATTTTTCAATAAAATAACAAAATGTCGAAAATAGAAAACCCGAACCATTCTAATCGAATTTATTTACATTCAAAAATGGAAAGAAAGAAAATCCCTTCTAAGTTCTATCTTCTCGTGGATTTATTTCCACTTAAAAAGGGGGAAAGATAGGAAGTTTCTTCGTATACTAGAAACTGGGTCCACCTATGGGAAAAAGTGTAAATTCCTTTGGAGTCCCCAACCTTTTATAATTGTGACAGTCATGTTCCGAACTTTCTATTCTTAACAAACTCGTCTCCAAACTTTTAATATGTGGCCCTGTTTGGCCCCCATTTTTTGGAGTTGAAAATTTGTAGAATAGTGATTGATGGGAAAATGTGTGGTGGAAAAGTTTTAGATTTGTGCGTAATATTATTTTATTTAAAAATGTGTGGTTGAGATGAAAAGATAAAAAAATTAATGTAATAGAATGAGAAAAAATGGGGTTCAAACGAGGACTATAGTGTGCAGTATCTATACTTGATGAAAGACGTCTATTAAGGCAATAAGTTTTTAGGAAACACACAACGTATTGCCAGATTGAAAGAGTAAAATTGTACAAAATTTTATTCCAAAAATCACATATTGATGGCCGAATTACATTATGCCCTTGTTTGAGCCCAATTTTTTCAAAATTTATTTTTAATCATACATTTCTCCAACAAAATAATTTTAAACGTAAATTCAAAAAAAAAAATTCTGTTTTTCAACCACATATTCTTCAACAAATTAATATTTCAAAATCTATTAAGGCCCCGTTCGGGAGGGATTAAAAGCCAATTAAAATTGAAAATATGGCCGTTATTGGGCCCCACTCGTCTAATAAAAGTCAACAATAACGGCTATATTTTCAATTTTAATCTGATTTTAATCCCTCCCACACAAGCCCTAACTCAAAAAATGGATAAATGTTGCCCTCTTTTGAAAAATTATAATCATTCAATTAGATGTCACATACATATTATGTGAACAATTGAGTCAATAAATTTTTCTATCAAGTGAGAGTACTGTGCGCATAGTATTAAGTGTGTGTTTGGTAGGGATTTTTTGGGGGAAAAATTGATTTTAAATAGTGATATGATGGGAAATGTGTGGTTGAAAAAGAAGATAAGATTATTGATATGATAAAAAATATTATTTTATTGAAGAATGTGTAGTTGAAAATGAGAATTAATTTACTGTTAAAAATGAGAATTAGTACCAAACATAGCCTAAGTGCTCGTCCGGGGCGGATTCTATTCAGATTTTTAGCATAAATTAAAATGCTATACACAGTAAGTGGGTCCCACTCAAATAATGCAACCATCTTTTTTGAATGTGAAATCCCAGAAATTCTTGATTTGGTGAGAATTTAAAAACAAATAAAGTGGCATACAAGTCTTTTCATCAGTCTAATTTAACTATTTGGTAATTTTTGAGTCAAAAATTGCTACTACAGTAGGACCCACATAATTGTACAATAGTCTAATTTCTACTTAAAATCTTTTGATAATTGTTGCTAGAAAGGGACTAAAAGGTTAAGGATATGGTTGTTATTAATTGAAGATTGTAGATACGAATACCACACTCATAAAAGGTTGAGGGCTTCTGAAGGAAATAAAAAACCAATGTTTACGTCATCACGTGACAGAAGGCGGGTGACATCACACTGTTTTGTCAAATAAGGGTGCCGAGAATTTCTGTTTCCTTTCCTGCAATCTTCCTCCAACTTTCCTTTGCTTTTCTCTTATCCTTATTTCTCTTATCTTAATATATGAAAGAGGAAACCCTTGTACCTCATAATCAGATCTCACAAATTTACACGCACAACACACAGTGAGCGAGTAGAAAAAATGAGGATTTTGACTGAAACCCTACTTACAAAAAGGAGAATATTGATAGAAGAGTTAGTGAAAGGCAAAGAACTTGCAGCCCAGCTTCAAACCCTACTTAATAAGCCACTGAGAAATAATGGGTCTGTCTCTTCTGAGGAATTGGCTTCGAAAATCTTGAGATCTTTCACTGAGACCCTTTCTGTGTTAAGTTCAAATGAAACATCCCAGATCAACTGTGGCGACGGCGACGGCGACGGCAGGGATAGTGGCGCCTCAGCCTATTCCGGGGATAGTCACGAGAAGAAGCCGGCAAGGTTGAAGGATCGAAGGGGTTGTTACAAGAGAAGGTGATTATTATTATTTTTTTTAATTTATTTTTTTTTCCATTGAATTTCTCTTAGAATATATTTAAAGACAAGGGGTTCATATATGTGGCCCTCAAAATTTAAATATTTTAGTTTCCTTTTTTATAATTTTCTTCAGTCACTTGACATCAAAGAATATTTAACTAGGGAGATTAAATATTCAGTGGCAGGTTGTAATTCTATTTATTTTTATGAATTTGGAGGAGTTTGCTGTGTGGGTTAGATTGGATTAATGCCACTAGTTAATGTACATTTAGTATTTTCCATGTACGGAAAATGCAAATTTTCATGTAAATTAATATATTTATTTTTATATGTGAAAAAAATCCAATTTATTTATATTTATTTTTAATTTGATTTTGCAGAAGGACCTCAGATTCGACGAAAACAGTTTCTCCTACAATTGATGATGGTTATGCATGGAGGAAATATGGACAGAAAAATATTCTAAATTCAGAATATCCAAGGTGAATATATATATATATTCTATGTATTTCATATTTATTTTTCTTAATTTTATTAAATAATTAAGTCAACAATTTCTAATTATTGGTGATATTAAGTTCAAGAAACAAATCATTTGGATAGATTTTTGATATACAAATGAATGAAATTACAAAAAAATAATATTAATTAGCATAAATTGAATCGAATCAAGAATTGTTGTTTAAAGTAATCGAAAATATATTTCATAGATATTCATATTTCAAGTCAAAATTACTAATAATTGCAATATACTATACGATTAAGAATTATTTTGCAAGTAGTATGCGGCTCGATTTGACTCGACTCAACTGTTTCTACTTTATGCTACAGAGTCTTGTGTAAGTACTAAATTTATGTTCTTTGTGTTGACAGATGCTATTATAGATGCACTCACAAGTATGAAGGCTGCAAGGCAACAAAACAAGTGGAAAGAATCAAGGACGATCCCATTTTGTATCAAACTACATACTTTGAGCATCATACATGCACTAATGAAGTGAGGGCTCCACATATCATTGTAGATTCAGATCCTGTGGAATCCCTTAATTTTGTCAGTTTTGAATCAAAAATCACATTGAATCAGGACCATCCATCCTACTCCATGATCAAGACTTCTTCAGCCAAAGAAGAACCTAAACAAGACACACAAAGTGACATGTCTGATGTGAAATCATCACTTGAGGATTCTAATTTGTGGCAGAAAATAGTGCCAGTGGAGCAAAAATCGTCTGAATATGTTCCCCTATGGGATCCGAAAACAAGATCTTATGATCATGATCTTGATCAAGAAGTGGCTTCTAGTTTCTATTCATGCACATCAAATAGTATGCATAAGCTAGATATGGAAGGTATATATCAGTTTGCCGATATAGAAAACATTCATTTTGACTAGTTAATTTCCTTTATTAGCTTCTAAATATGTTTTTCACTGTCATTTATGTACTGTACTTTATCTGATTTGGATTGTTAATAAACATATAATTTTCTGCCTTAGTTTTAAAGTTCCGTTTCTTTTATCCACTGTTAATCGGCACTCGACTACTCTAGTATCATTTGAAGAATATAGAATTGTTCATGTGGTCGCACATAAGATGTCTCATTTCAATCGTGAACGTGAACATGAACATGAACATGGTCGCCAAGTTAAAAAAACAATATGCAAATAATTCGATATAGATATAATATTGCCAGAAATTACTTGGGTTTATGTTTTTATAGAAAATAAAAAGCGGACTACGTGTTCAAACCCTAGAGAACTAATAGTATTCTATGATTTGTTTTGATAGAAAATGGGAAAAGACAGAGTGTGTAAATGTTTCCATTTAGGACTATTTTTGCTTTTTAATTTTCTTGAGGACAGGGGGAAAGGAATACAAATAGAGAAAACGTTTTTTACTTATATTTAAAGGAACTTATGAGAGGTGGAAAATAAATATAATAAGTGAAATTATCGCTTACGAGAAATAATAATTAAATACACGCCTAGTTGCACACTACTATTCAAAAATAATTAAATTCCACTATTGAGGAAAAAAAAAATTGATGTTTAAATTTGCGGCAGTCATACATTATTCTAGTTAATATTTTGAACTGACCATGAGCAACTAGATGTTCATTTGTAATTGAATATTTCAACAAGTAATCTCGCAAATCTTAAATTGCAAGTAGATAATAAAATACCACGTGATCATCTTCAATATGCATATATTACAATTATAACATATCAAAATAGTTGGCATGTAGTGAGCGGCACACAAATAACCTTAGGGTCCGTTTGATTGTAAGAATGAAATTTGGGTGGAAAGAAAATAAATTACAGGGAATTGAATTGTCTAGAATTGTTTTCTTGAAAATTGTCTATTAATTATGCTTGATTGGTATAATTTTTCATCTGAAAAATATTAAAATTTTGGATCTTTTGGTGTTCGTTTGACTTTATTTTCCAGTATTTCAAACAATAAATTCAATTATTACAACACACAAATTGTGTAGATCAATATGCACTTTAAGTTAAACTCAAAGCTTTATTATATATAGTAAAGAACATTACATATGGTTTGTTTGGTAAAACTTCTACTTTTGTTTCTACTTCTTATAGAAGAGCTTTAAAAGAAAACGACTTTAGGTTAGTTATCTCTAAAATATCTTCTAACCAAACAAATCACTTTAAAAAAATTATTTAAATATGTTCAAAAGTAATTTCTTAGTGTCATAAACTTTTAAATGCTGAGATTATAATCTATCCAAAAAATGTGGTGCATAAATTCTTGTAGAATGTATGAATATGGTACATAAGTGTACCCATAGGCGCCTAGGGTGGACACCCCTTGGGTACACTTTACCCATAGCATTTTCCGAGCTACTTATAGGTGCTTTAGACATTCTAGAAATTTATCCCATTGTCTTCCACCACGACCCATAGTCCAGATAAATAGTAATGTCCACTAACATGTATAATGATGCTCTATAATATCCCTTAAGATTTAATACAATAATTCTCAAGAACTCTATACATCCATTTTCTTCTATTAATAGAAAGATTTATATATGCAACCTTTCATGAATAAATGAAATTTAATATTAAAATGTAATAAAACCTTGTTAGAATCGTCCTACCATATGTATTGTACTGATTAAAATATGTCAGTTAACAACTTTATATTGTATAATTACACATTTTATTATAGAACGATGGGGGGCCCTCAAGGTTGAGGTTCATTTAAAGGGTAATACATTATTGTATACAACATTGCAAAATAGATTATACTTCTATCACGTCCACCATGGTAATATTTGTTGTTGCCAACTACGTACAATTGTGAAGCCAAAAGACATTTATCAATCGAATATCAGTTGTCTATGCTTTGTGAGTGTGTTTAAAGGTATTTTTATATTTAATAAGATTTTACGATTGAAAAAAAGTAGTACAATAAAAGTCTCAATTTTTCAATAGATTGCAACATAAAATACAATGCTAAACTATAGTAAAGATAATGAAGAATACAATATCAAATTATAATTCTATGACGTATGATACAATCTGTCTCGAATCACTTTAGTAGATCCAAAACGTGATGTGCGCTAATGATGAATGTAAGCTAGATATCGAATCCATCACCAAGACTAATTTTGGCTTTCCTTTGACTATAATTTCTTTGACCAAAAAGAATAAATAAATTGACATAGTTTTTCCAATAATGTTGTGAAAGCTGTAAATCAACATAATATCCGTACAACCACATACCAAATATATTGAAAATCACGTCCCTCCAACATATACCAAACAAAGTGATATATACTACAACGAAATATTAACTAACTCCCTTTACCGTAAAACCCTAAACAATCCAATATGTAGCTCCGATCTCCTCGTCACCTCCAAAATTTAAAATATGATATTTGTATTAAACTTTAGCTAGCTATCTCAAATAATATATACTTGCTCAATGTAAATCCACTTAATTTCTAACCAAATACATATCCCCAATTGAACATTGACATAGCTGAAGCTTAGGGTGCATTTAATTTACCGTTTTCTAACTATTTTCAATTTTGTAAAACACTGAAAATGTGTTTGTTTTGATATTTCTGAAAATACATTTTCAAAAAGAAGGATAAATATATAACATAAAACTGAAAACGTACTTTTGACATTTTAAATGTTTTAGTGAAAATTTTGAGAACACTCCAAATATGGAAAACAAATGTCTAAATAAAATTTTATTTATGTTAAAATTTAAATACTAAAAATCTTAAAAAATGAAATATAAAATTCTAACAAGTAGAATTTTAAACATACAAATCAAGAAAAATAAATTCTAAAAAAATGAAAATATAAAAATTTCTAGAAAAATAATAAAAAAATAAAAAGTAAAAATAGTTCAAGTTCTTAATGAATATTTGCATAAAAATTCTAAAAAATATTTAAGTGCACTGATAAAAATATCCTTAATTCATATCATTTGTTTTTATTTTTACATTTTGAACTTAACTTATTATTTTTTCAGTTTAATCTTGTAGGTCGTAGCGAGAAAAAATATTGTAAAATTTACCACTTTATAATGTATATATTACATGATAATATATATAAGCATAAAATTGTTCTATTTTTATTGAATAATCAAATTTCACGGAATAAAATGTTAAAAATTAATTTTTCAAAATTTCAAACCAAATGTGTCTTCTAATGTTTTGTTTTGAGAAATAATTTTTCAAAATGACAAACCAAATACATTTTTAGTAATCTTAAAACAGAATACTCAAAATTGAAACACAAACCAAATAGGATCAACAAAACTCAAATCGATCGACTACTTAAATCCAAACTAATTTCTCTTTCCTTTACCCACTTCCTTTAAAACTCCAATGGCTGCCCCTCTTTGAATTTCAACAAGAAAAGCTTTATACTAGTCAATGCATTCTTCATTTTACTTGTTATCTAAGAATTAAATATATTTATAAAATCCCATTTTTCAATAGCTTCAAAATTTGCCAACGCGTAATTAAATAGACATATGGGTAGACTAATCTTTAATAATATTTCAAATTTTTACCATGAAACAGACCAACGTTAGGTTTAATTTTGAATTTAATCAACTACCCCCAAGAACCATATAAATTCAACAATTGAATAAATTTCGAATTTAAGCTAATTATAATCCATTCTCCCTACATTACCGACAACCTGGATATTGTCATTGTTACTTTTGTCTATATACATATGTATTTAATCATCAGACTACTTTGATAGATAACAACATTAAAACTGAAATCGTATTTATTTAACTTGTCTCGTTTTTGTACCCGTATTCGACGACAGAGATATAGTATTAACGACAGAGGGAAGAATTCTCCGAGCAGAGAGGTACCCAAAAAAAATAAAATAAAATAATATAAAAATGTTATAGCTATAAATGAAACACATCTAAAAATAATAATGAAGTACAACATATGCGCAGTAAAATAAAAACAGCTCATAACAAATGGACTCAGTATTTTGTTAAAAATTTGACCATCAGCCATAAAAAATTTGTTAGGAGTTTTTTAGCAGCAATTGGCCACTGCAGCTCTAATCCCAATTTGTTGGTTCATTACAAAAAGGTACAACTCAATTATTAGTGTTTCTTTTCTCTAGCAGTATCCCAATTCTCATCAATGGATGAGAAGATGAGCTCCATGCTATTGTTGCTGCTGCTACCAGAATTAAACATAGCATCAGCAAACTCCGCCACCGGCTGGTAGTCCGGAAATCGAGGGCCGGACGGTCCTGCACTGCCACTGCCACCGGCCGCGAGATTGCCGCAACTACTAGGCCTGGCACCACCCATTGTACCTGGATACCGAAACGCTAGAGTATCGAATATGGTGGGTGTAGCTTCCACTACTGGCGATGGCTTGACTTCAATTGACAACCACTGGCTTACAGGTGGCTGCACACCGGTGGTTTGTGGAATTGTCCCGTGTTCAACGGATGGTGGTATGGTGGCAGATGGTGCGGTGGAGGTGATGTTGCACATGTGGTTACCTCGATATGTCACCTCAAACGTGTAGAAATCTTCGTCGAGCCGCTGGACTTGCTTCTTGGCCGGGCATTGGTAAAATTTTTGGTGGGTGCATCTGTAGTAGCTCCTGAAATTTGAGGACGAAAATTGAAAATGGCCAAATGATTGCTCAAATTCGTTTCTTCAAGATGAATTTCAACAAATGATTAGTACGAAATATCAAATGAAGAAACCACCAAGACTCGTTCATTGGCCCATTTGTCACCTTGTATATTCCATGTGGTACCATTTTAATTTTTCATTGACTAGGTCACGTAGCAAAGAAAGACAACTACAACGACTGGTAGCATGCCAGGGAATCGGATAGGGACTGTAATTCTTTTTATTGGTCGAAGGTATAATGAAAGATAGAGAGGTTTGACCCAAAAACGCGTTCGATCCTTAACATTTTAATCCTATTTGAGCCCCATTTTCTAAAATCTCATTTTCTCCATTTTCATTTCCAGTCACACATTCTATCAATAAATAATTTTACACGTAAACTCAAAACTTTTTTTTATAAATATTTTTAATCACACATTCTCCGAAAAAATCAATATTAATAAACTCATTTCTCAAAAAAAAAAAAAAAAGGTTCAAACAGATATCATTTGAATTTCTCATGTAATTTGATCCATTAGAATGCAATGATAACTGAATTCATTAGAAGAACATTGATTAAGTATAAAAATACTAACTAAACATAAGGTTTTGGATAATTCTCTTAATAAAGTTGATATTTTAAAAATTAAACTCCAAGTATTAATATAATATCAAATCTCATTAAGCTCGAAAGAACAATTTGATCCATCTAACGCTTAAACTAGCATTCGGATGTTAATTGTTGGTGTGATCAAACGAACCAACATCTTACATAGACATAATAAGGGTAGAAATTTCATATCAATTGAATATAAAAATACTAATTGATGTATAAGAAATTGTGTTACTCTTCTTAATAATGTTAACTTTTTTAGATGTAACATAAATCTTAATAATGAAGAATCAAATATTAACTGTAAGTATACCTTGGATGTTTATATCCCAGAATCTCTTTCTGACCATATTTTCTCCAAGTAAAACCATCTTCTGGTGGAAGATCAAGATTTCCCATCTGAGGAGCAGGTACCCTTACCACAATTTTGTCAGCTTCATCCTTTCTACATAACCAAAAGTACAAGAAACCATTAATACATGATGAAGATGCCACAGATTTAGAGTATTTTTACACTAGAGGAGTTTGACATGCATCAATTATATGGGTTTATACTTACTAAAAATTTAACATGAAATGAAAAGAGAAATGCTAGATGTGCAACATACGTGGATGAAGGCAATTAGTGTGTATTTCCATAAGAAAAATGAAACAAAAAGAGAAATGCTAGATGTGCTACATATGTGGATGAAGGCAATTAGTGCGTATTTTGGAACTACTTTCTCTGGAAACTTAAGCCGTTAGCAATGAGACAAATTAATTCATTTTAATTATGTTTCGAACTGTCTCTTCACGTTGATGAGTGTGTTTAATTTATTCTTTATCAAAGACATAAAATGGACACTATTTTCATGAAAAAAGGGGAAGGCGAGACTTGAATTGTACACTTTTGTCTATCATGATACCATGCTGCAAGTGTGTCCATGTGAGATAAATCCAGTGTGATTGATATTTTTCCAGTAAATGCACCTATTCTTGCATGAACTTTCAAGAACTTCTTGAATTGGAACCTGAGGGAGAAGTTCTTTGATTCTTCCCCTTTAATTCCCATGTTATTTCTTGAACAAAACATCACTCTCTTCCAGGAAAAATTGAGAGCAGAGAAGGATAAAAACAAAACAAAGCACAATGTGTCCCTCTGAGGGTACTCTTGCATAAGAAAACAGTCGTGCACATTATCAAGGAATGAAGATTCTTACCTTCGTCGTCTTTTAGAAGATGCAGTCCACGGGCTGGGATTCGATGCATCCATTGGCTTAATCTCCGGCCACTTATCGCCCCTCCACCCATCTGCACCACCTTCCACATCCCTTCCACCAGCCATTTGATGTCCGACGAGTTCCAAACGGTACGCGTCGTGGTAAGCGCTGCTGCTACTGTGGCCTAAAATAGCTTGAGGATTAAGCAAATCCATTGCCCGATTATCAGTACTTGTGCCGGCACCACTTCTTAACCATTCCTGAGTTCTTATGTCGAATTGCCGATGAACAACTTCACGGGATAATCTATCTTTCACGCGACTAAACGCCCTAATGATCTCATCACATGATCTTAGAAAAAAATCAGGTTGGTTAGCCAAATTTAGCAGGTTTTCTTCTAGGACTTCAGCCAACTTACACCCATGTAAAATCAAACCTCTGGTTTCCTCCATTTTTTCTTTCTTGGGCTAATTTGCGTTTGGACAATTGTACATTATAAGCTCATTTAAAGGAGTAATAAAAAATTATTTAAGAGTACTATGTTTCTGTGTTGGTGCCTTCGGGAAAAATGCACTAAAGTATTCAAAGTATTTTGCATATTTTGAACACGCCGAGTAGAAGAAACCTTAGGAAATCATGACCAGGTCACTGGTCTATTTCCTAGCAATTTTTCATGTTCTCACCCACAAGAAGTCCACGAGAAGACTTGGCCTCATTGAACCAAAATGTAAGGATCCCATGAACAAATTCCTTAAGTTTGAAATTTTGACTGATTATATAATTAAAATGGGTGAAAATTAAAATATTATTATATATTATGGGTGTCTTCAACTGAGATTTTGATAGATTTTAAAAATTCTTCTTAATTTAGATGTCCCCAATTGAAATTTTACTGAATTTTAATGAAATTCACTAAAATCTACATGTCTACAACTAAGACTTTAATGAAATCTATTAAAACTTGGGTGTCTTCGATAACTAATAAATTTATATAGATTTCATTAATAAAGGGATTTTAAAACACTTTGATAAATTTCAAGTTTAAAAATTCTTTTTAAATTTCACCATTTTTAATGAAATTCTCATGGATTTTGTAAAAATCTATTAAATTCACAAAATTCATTAGAATTTATAATTTTTTCAAAATTCATCAAATCTCATTGAGGCCACCAAAAAAGATTAATCAAATAGGGATTAAGATAAATAATCTGGTAATTAATTAGAGATTATCTGGTTTGGGTTTGAAAACTTGACTTCTAAAGTTAAGACCATCTGGAACTGGAAAACTTTTTGTTTTGGGAGAAGTCAGATTCTTTGGATATTAGGACTATTGTTTCTTTGAAGCTTGCCCATGACAAATGATTTTGTTCTTTGGTAAATTTAATGATACCTTGGAACTTTCCTCCTGTTCCTAGCTTGTTGGGAAAATTGCAACAACGATTCTCAACCTTTTAACGAATTAAGTCTATGTCCTCGTATTCTTTCCCTCTACCACCGCCGTATTTTAAACCTTGTTACGTCATCTAGATTTTTCCTACGAAGTTGTTTTTATATCATTTCAACAAATTTTTTGACATAAAACTGTTATCAAATACAAAATGTGTTAATTAATGGAAAGTTTGAGGATAAAAATGATATGAAAAATCATTAGGAATATAAGTGCTTTAACAAACAAAGATTAAGAACCTTAAGTGCTATTAAAATATGGTACACGAAATAAAAATTGTGATGTGAATATTATTACGTTAGTAAGGGTTCACATGCACTAAAGATGAAAAGTTAGATATCTAAATGTTAGAAGAATATACTTGGGGATCTAAGTACTTAATTAGTCAAATGTTAAGAACATCAGACATACTTTTTTCATTTTTGTTCGCCTTTTTTTCCGATTAATTGGACAGAGGATAAATTCGAAGGAATAGGTTTCTTTTTTTTATTTTTTTTGCCCCCTTGCAGCATCTACTTCCAAGGAATAGTAGGGATTTGTCCAAATTGAGTCTTGGCTGAATTTATACAAAGTTAGTAGAGGATCATTCAAATATTTTCTCCAATGGTTAAAAAAATATTTGGACTTCAAGAGCCTACAATTCACACACGATGTTGTTTATGTTCATGAACATTTTCTTTCAAGTGTCATGCAGTCGAGCATAAGTAAATCCTTTGCCGAAGTAGGTCGCCTGGCTATAATTTTCAATTGTACACTCCACTTTCATTATGTCCGTGGCTGCGTGACCTTATGATTGAATTAGTGAAATCAGTTTCAAAACTGGGGTTTTGCTCCCTTTGTGGAGGCTAGCACTTTTCTTCTTCATTATGACAAAAACATCTCCATAACAAGTTCTTGGGTGTTGCATTAGAAAATTCCAAAAAAAAAGAAAAAAAACCTTATATATTCTTACATTTGAATATTTATTTGGTTCTGAATCACTAAGAAAAATGATGAATTCTCGAGTGAAAATTTATAAAATAAGTACAATGAAAATAGGATATCAATCATGTGTTGGAATTTTAGGAAAATATAAAGATTAAAATGTGTGAATTGAAAAAGTTTCCAATATGTGCATCGATTGGGCACAACTCTTCAAATGCAAATGGTGCATATCAAAGAGTTGTTTTGAATGTGTGTCACCTTTTAGCTCCTGTTTGGACGACATTCTTCGAAAATAAAAATTAATAATTCAACCGTTATACAGTGAGCGGTCCCACTTTGGCAGCCATGTTTGACTGTGTTATCTGCAGTCAATTAAAAAAATTTAGGGTGCGTTTGATTGCAAGAGTGGAAAATTGGTGGAAAGAAAATGATTTCTAGGGAAAGTAAGGCACTGTTCTCTTTATCTTTTTAAACCGTTTTCTATTTTCAATTTTCCAAAACAGTGAAAACGCGTTCTCTTACCTATTTTCGAAAACGTATTTTAGAAAATGGAAAAAAAATGAACTAAAAACAGAAAATGGGCAAATCCACGTTTTGGAAAATCTACGCACAAAACCTTGTTTAATTCCAAAACACGGGAAACGGTATTTCCTCTCAATACGTCGTTTGGACAGTATAAATAGTCTTCATTTGTATAGATTGGAGGACAGTTGGATCTTGGTAATCAAACAATTAAACACAAAATACCTTCATTCTCGTGAAAGGCAGATATTGAAGAAGATTCACATATTTTGCAAACACCATAGCAAACATATCAAGATTCCAACATAAAACATCATTCGACCTTATCTATCTTTCCACATATTCCATAACAAAACAGACACTCATTTAAAGAAAGTCAATCCGGCCCTTGTTGATAATGCAAGGCTTGCCTAAAAAAAATTGCCGGAGCTTGAATAGTTGTGTCTCTTGCCGGAAAGCAACTCCCGCACCCTTTCCAACTACGCTACCGCTCTTGTTCCGGTAGGAACGTGCCAGATTATTGCTTGACGTGGCAAGAGTGGGCCCGGCGTCTATTAACAAAAATTTTTGGGGTGAACAGATTGGCGCCGTCCGTGGGAATATTGCCTACAGTTAACTACGAATACACGTGAGAAAAGGACCAGACTACGTTGCTGAGAAGATCGGCAGAAGGGAGTCGCTTATTAAGATAACCAAGAAATGAGCTCCACTGACGAAAATGCCCCTAGACGAGCGAGGGAACATCCTGAAGAAGGGAAACCCTTGCCTACCACACAAGCAGTCCACCCAAGACCTCCAACACGAAAGAAAAGAGGTACGAGGGGTAGAGGAGGAGCAACAGCCAGATTAACTAAGGAGATAGCGACAATGGCTGCCAATATAAGGAACATCACTCAGCAGAACCTCGCCATGCAAGAAATGTTAATGAGCATGCAAGGGCAAGGAAGATATCAGACCCATCAATACACAGCCCCGGAAGACACCTTTCCTGAGACACGGGGGCACTATCAAGAGGAAGAAGTACAAAGTCCAATGGCTGAACCTACGTACGCTGGGATGGAGGAAGATGCCAAAATGGACGCCTCGGCAAATCACGCTACCAGTGGACCATATGAGGTTCCGTTCTACCGCCCTCCGAACCATGTGGATCGACCCCAGAGGTCCAAAAGTGTTTTCGATAGGATAAGCTCAGGGGTGTCTAGAGATAGGCGAGATTATTCACCCCAAGCACCTAGAAATAGGCAAGCTTATCCTCCTCCACCAATCAGAGAGAGGCAGCAAAAGCTTCACCATTCTGAGGATATGACATCATAGCATGAAGAGCATCCTAATATGAGAGAGCCGTTATCCCAACCCCCTAAAAATACGCGGGAGAGGAAAAACCAAGCCAGAAGTGAGGCAGGAACATCCCAACCACTCCCTCAGGTACCTCAAAAGGATGATGGAGATTTAGATGGTCCGCAAAGGTCTTGTGACTTAGATATGACGACAACCAATCTCCCTTCTCGGAAGCCATAAGAAGTGCCCCCATGTTGAACCACTTCTCGCTTCCCAAAATCCCAAAGTATGATGGGAGAGGGGATCCTGCAAAACACATGAACAACTACAAGACCTACATGAATTTGAAGGGAGCCACTCCAGCGACAAAGTGTAGGGCCTTTCACCTAACGCTAAGTGGGGACGCCGAAGTCGGGTACACAAGACTACCTGAAGAAAGTATCCGAAGTTGACTAGACATGAAAAAGATATTCCTAAAGTGCTTTGCAACTAGCAAAGAGGGGAATAGGCCTATTCAGCGGCTCTAGGACATGCGACAACAACGGGGCTAGGCGCTGAAAAGCTTCTTGTCCCGATTTACTGACGAAATGACCTACTGTGTACAAGTCACGGATAGGGAAGCATTAACAGCTTTAAGGAGAGGACTGGACATGAACTCCCTCTTTTGGAGGGATGTACAAAACCGAGATCCAGCAACCTACGACGCCTTGTTGGAAATGATAAGATGGGAAATCCTGAATGAAGAATTGAAGGATCACAGAAATAGGGCAAGTCGAGGCCTCCCATCTCCCCAAATGCAACGAGGGAGAGGTCCAACTTCCCACCTAATAGACCATCAAGCTCCACTGAACCATGGCCAGGAGCTCGCCGCAGCAACCCGCAACGCCGTACCAACCTTGGCCTATGAGGAGGTGAATCCGAGCACTGAAACACAACAGCATCGGCCTTACCAAAAGTCTCCACTCAAAGGATAAGGTAGAGGACGAGGTACAGAACCTAGGAATAGGGATGCGGCCTCGAACTACTACCCTTACCACAAGTCCTATAGTCACCGAACCGAGGACTGTTGGGACCTCGCAAGGCACTCTCAAAATCAAAACCAGGCCAAGGGAAGACAACCCTCAAGGAATCCTCCCTACAAATTGAACCACCCCTCAGAAAACAACGAAGGACATCAATCCAACAAAAGCGATCCTCCACAAGGAAGAGATAATGACACCAAAGGAATCAGGAGAGGTCAGAGGCAACGACAGGATCCCCCACCAAGCAATGAGTATAGACCCATTCGAGAAATCAACACAATCATTGGGGGTCCTCACGTAGGTCGGGAATCCAGGAATGCTTAAAAGAGTTATGCCAGAGAAGCAATAGATCCACCCATGACGAGCTATGTCGTGAATCAACCCACAAGTGGAGAAAGTTCACCTTCGATCACTTTTACACAGGAGGACACCCTAGGAGTGCATTACCCCCACTGTGATGCACTGGTAATTAGGGCTGTCATTGCTCGTAATGGTCTGAAAAGAATGCTGGTTGACAATGGAAGCTCGGTCAATATTATATTTAGCACCACCTTTGATAAAATGAAGGTGGATCACGGGCTGTCCCCAGTAAATTCCCCCCTGTTCGGATTCACAGGAAATAGCATTATCCCTAGGGGAAAAATCACCCTGGCAATAGAAATAAGAACCGAACCTCTCATTGCTCAGTTGTTCATGGAGTTCCTCATAGTCGACAACCGATTTGCCTATCATGGGGTGCTGGGAAGACCTGGCCTGAAAGATTTATGGGCAGTAACCTCGATTCATCACCTATGCGTAAAATTCCCCACTGATGGAGGAGTGGCAACAGTCCGAGGCAACCAACGAAGCTCTCGGGAGTGCTATTTCAACTCCTTAAGGAAAGCAGAACCGAGGACTACCAATATCATATCTACCGATGTTGATATGGATGACCCCTCTGAACAAGAGATGGCCCCTGAAGAAGGGGAAGACGTCCTCATGACCGAAGCCTTTAGAAAAAGGGCTATGGACGAAGCTACTAGTTTGGAAGACCTAGACCCCCGCATCATAGATTGCGAACCTCAAACAGCTCCGATCGAGGAATTGGAAACCTACTCAACCGATCCAAAGGACCCATCTAAACTCTTACGAGTAGGTACCAACCAACCGCATGAGGTAAGAGAAGGGCTGAAGAGTTTCTTGCAAAAGAACCTTGACGTATTCGCCTGGAAGCACAGTGACATGATTGGCATCGACCCTAAGGTCAACTGCCATCACTTGAACGTCGATCCGAAGGCTACAGCTCACAGACAAAAGAGAAGAGCCCTCAACCCAGAAAGATATGAGGCACTGAAAGACGAAGTCAAGAGGCTGATCGACAATGGCTTTGTCAGGGAATCTATGTATCCGAAGTGGATTTCCAATCTAGTTCTGGTGAAAAAACAAAACGGAAAATGGAGGGTATGCATTGACTTCTCAAACTTGAACCAAGCCTGTTCTAAAGACAGCTCCCCCCTCCCAAGGATAGATCAACTCATAGATTCAACTGCAGGGCACGAACTCCTCAGCTTCATGGATGCATACTCTGGGTACAACCAAATCCCCATGTTCCCGCCAGATGAGGACCATACCTCATTCATCAATGACAAAGGGCTTTACTGCTACAAAGCCATACCTTTCGGATTAAAGAATGCAAGAGCAACGTACCAGAGGCTAGTTAACAAAATGTTCGCCGACCTCATTGGCAAATCCATGGAAGTTTATGTGGACGACATGCTGGTCAAAAGCCAAAAATCGGCAAATCACGTCACTGATCTAAACGAGGCTTTCCAAATCTTGCGAAAATATCAAATGAAGCTCAATCCTTTAAAATGCGCTTTTGGGGTATCTTCCGGCAAGTTTCTTGGTTACATAGTTAGTCAAAGAGGCATTGAAGCAAATCCCAAAAAGATTAGAGCTTTGATCGAAATGAGATTACCCAAAAAATCGAAGGAAGTCCAGAGCCTCATGGGGAGAGCGGCAGCCCTAAATCGATTTATATCCAAGGCAACGGACAAATGCCTTCCCTTCTTTAAAATCCTCAAGGGGGAGGGGGGAACAAGTTCCAATGGACAGAGGAGTGCGAGGTGGCCCTACAGGAGTTAAAAAGGCATTTGGGACAAGCGCCACTCCTTTCAAAACCCATCAATCACGAGGTTCTGCACCTATATCTTGCAGTAACATCTGAGGCGATAAGTTCAGTTCTGATAAGGGAAGAAAACAACCATCAGCTGCCAGTGTATTATGTGAGTAAGGCACTCTTGACAGCCGAAACTCGATATCCCGACATGGAAAAATTGGCCCTCTCCTTGATAACCGCATCAAGAAAGCTAAGGCCTTATTTCCAGGCACATAGCATCCATGTGCTGACCAACTACCCCTTCAAGCAAGTACTTCAGAAGCCAGACACCTCGAGAAGTATGCTGAAGTGGTCCGTGGAACTCAGCGAGTTCAACATCCTTTACAAACCCAGGATAGCCATAAAGGGGCAGGCCTTAGCGGATTTCATAACTGAGTTCACCCATGTTCCCAACATCGAAATAGAAATGGAGTCCTCTGAACCTCAAGTTTGGAGACTCTCGGTCGATGGGTCGTCTAGTGATATAGGATCTGGTGCAGGGATTGTCTTGGTAAGTCCAGAGGGTCATAAGCTCAACTGTGCCATAAGGTTCGGCTTTAAGGCAACCAACAACGCAGCTGAGTATGAAGCCCTGCTAGCAGGACGTCGGTTGGCAAAAGAGATGAAAGTAAAAAAGTTCATAGTCAGCAATGACTCCCAGCTCGTTGTCAGTCAGGTACATGGAAATTTCTCTGCCAAAGATAAATCTATGGCAGCTTACCTAAAGCTCGTAATGAACTTCATCCCGATATTTGAAAGGTTCGAACTAATGCAAATACCGAGGTCGGACAACGGTCATGCTGACACACTGGCAAAACTAGCAAGTAGCAAGGAGTCTGAGCTACTCTGCGTCGTCCCAATTGAACACCTCACAAAACCATCGACCGAGGCCTGCGAGACAATCATGTGGGTTGAAGATACCCCTCCATGGATGAAGCCTATCACATCCTACCTAAAGGACCAAACACTGCCCTCAGAAAAGGAAGAGGCCCAAAAACTCAGAAGGAGAGTAGCGCACTTCATTTTACAAGATGGCGTCTTGTACAAACGCGGCTTCTCAATGCCACTGCTGAGGTGTGTGGAAGGAGACCAAGCAGAATACGTGCTTAAGGAAATCCACAAATGAGTGTGTGGCAACCACGCCAGCGGCTGGTCATTAGCACAAAAAACGCTCAGACAAGATTACTACTGGCCCACCTTGAAAAAGGATGCGCAGCAGTTCGTTAAAAAGTGCAACAAATGTCAGCGTTTTGCCACAATCCAAAGACAGCTCTCGCAGGAGTTAAGCGTGGTATCTAGCCCTTGGCCGTTCGCCAAATGGAAAATCTATTTAATTGGACCCCTACCCAAAGGAAAAGGAAGTGCCAGCTTCGCCATTGTCGCAGTCGATTACTTCACAAAATGGGTGGAAGCTGAACCTCTCACAAAAATAACCGAAGCTAATACCTCCAAGTTCATCTATAAGAACATCATCTGCAGGTTCGGAATTCTCCACTCGATAGTAACAGACAATGGTAGACAATTCAATAACAGGAAGGTCAGAGAAATATGTGAGGAGCTGGGCATCAGAAGCATTACTCTTTCCCACATTATCCAAGGCTAATGGGCAGGTTGAGGCTGTGAACAAAACGATCAAGTATACCCTGAAAAGGAAACTTGATTCATCTAAGGGAGCGTGGGTAGAAGAATTGCCCCAAGTACTCTGGGCAATAAGGACCACTAGTCGAACAGCCATAGGAGAAACACCTTTCTCTCTGACATACGGAGCAGAGGCTATGAGCCCTGTCGAAGTAGGTCTCCCATCACCGAGACGAATACACTACAGCGAAGAAACCAATAATGAGGCGAGATGCTTCGGGTTAGACTTTCTTGAAGAAATGAGGCATGAATCTCAAGCCAAGATGGCCATATATCAACGAAAAATGGCAAGATATTATAACTCCAAGATAAAGAGGAAGATATTCAGGTTGAACGAATTGGTGCTTCGAAGAGTCTTCCCGCCTTCGAAAGAACACGGGACAGGGACCCTTGGTCCGAACTGGGAAGGTCCATACTACATATCTGAGGAAGTTCGACCAGGAACATATAGGATCAAAGGTATGGATGGGAAGGTACAGCCTCATCCTTGGAACGTGGAACACTTGCGTAGGTATTACTAGTAATGTAAAACATCTTGTACGGATCGTTTGTTTTGTATGAATGAAAGGCTAAGAGCTTTGAATCATTTTAAATATTATCTGAAAGGCTAAGAGCCTCGATTCATTTAAATATTATCTCAAAGGCTAAGAGCCTCAAATTATTTAAATATTGTCTCAAGAGGCTAAGAGCCTCGAATTATTTAAATATTGTTTCAAAGGCTAAGAGCCTCGAATCATTTTAAATATTATCTGAAAGGCTAAGAGCCTTGATTCATTTAAATATTATCTTAAAAGCTAAGAGCCTCAAATTATTTAAATATTGTCTCAAGAGGCTAAGCGCCTCGAATTATTTAAATATTGTTTCAAAGGCTAAAAGCCTCGAATCATTTTAAATATTATCTGAAAGGCTAAGGGCCTCGATTCATTTAAATATTATCTGAAAGGCTAAGAGCCTCGATTCATTTAAATATTATCTCAAAGGCTATGAGCCTCAAATTATTTAAATATTGTCTTAAGAGGCTAAGAGCCTCGAATTATTTAAATATTGTTTCAAAGGCTAAGAGTCTCGAATCATTTTAAATATTATCTGAAAGTCTAAGAGCCTCGATTCATTTAAATAGTATCTCAAAGGCTAAGAGCCTCAAATTATTTAAATATTATCTCAAGAGGCTAAGAGCCTCGAATTATTTAAATATTATTTCAAAAGCTAAAAGCCTCGAATCATTTTAAATATTATCTGAAAGGCTAAGAGCCTCGAGTCATTTGAATATTATCTCAAAGGCTAAAAGCCTCAAATTATTTAAATACTATCTCAAGAGGCTAGGAGCCTCGAATTATTTAAATATTGTTTCAAAGGCTAAGAGCCTCGAATCACTTTAATATTGTCTGAAAGGCTAAGAGCCTTGAGTTAGTTAAATATTATCTCAAGAGGCTAAGAGCCTCGAATTGTGTAGATTTATCCCTAAAGTCAAAAGTCAAAAACAAAGGAAATTCGAAATTTTATTGGAAGAAAACGAATTAAATTAGCAGAGGCCGAGGCCATTACACTTGGAAAATAAATATACGTTTACTGGGGTGGAGGTTTGGGATCTACAAAAGGGACTATGGCATCAGGAGCCACTTCTGGTACAACGTCCTCGTCAAGCTCAATAACTTGAGGCTCTTCTGATGGGGTTGGAGGCTTAGATTCTTCCTGCCCTTCTTCAAGAAACTCAGCCCTGAGTTCGGAGGTATCATGTGAAGAATGCACTTCAATCCACTCTATCACCTCATTGTAAGTATATCGCCTCCAATATAAGCCAAACTGCTGGTATTTCTCAGTTAAATGGAAGTTGGCCCGGAAGCGATCCTCCGCCTCAGCCTTGGAGCATTCAGCCTCACTCCGAACCACCTCGATTTCCTCCCTCAGTTTGGAAAATTCGGAGGTCAGCTCTTTTACTTCTCCCGTCAACTCCCATTTTTCCTTGTTAGCCCTCTCAAGGGCCTCAATAGTTAATCTTCTGATGGGCGTTAAATGTCTCCACCCTCATGGTCAGCGAGGCCACTTCACTCTGGGATAAATGAACCTCTTTCTTCAGAGCCTCGATTTCTGCCAGCGCAGAAGAATGTTTCGCTGATTCCTCAGCCTCCATTTTCTTTGAGGCGTCGACCTCGGCCTTAGACTTACTGGCCAGCTCTTCAACTTGGGAGGCCTTGCTCACAAACTCATGATTTTTTCTTTGGAGGGTCTTAAATAAGGCATCTACCTCCATGGCCACTCCGAAACACCTCGACGCCTGGAACACCATAGTGGCGACAACGTCCACAGAATCACTCGTCTCGACGAAGTTTTTCCACTTGACAGTCCAAAATTGGTGGAAAGTCGTCGTGGCCATTTGGACCTCTGGAGGCAACAAGGCAAGGGCTTCAGGCTCCAACTCATCCGGCCGCTTCGCCAAGTGTGGCTTATTCTGAAAGCGGTCTGAAGTGGTATCACTTGAAGTCTTGGACTTCTTATTTATCTCTTGGACAAGGGGGTCAGAAGAGGCTGCCCGCTTCTGGCTAACCGAGCTGCAGTAAACGAGGCTGCCAGTAACTTTTGCCCCGCTGGCACTTCGGAGCGGGGCGGAAGGATATCATTTGAAGTATCCACCCCAGTGGCAGATACCCGGAACTTCTTCTTTGGCTCCTCAACGACTACTTTTTTCCCCCTGTCGGCTACAGGAGGTCGACCACCCTCCTGAGGGGCAGCTTCCTTGCTCACCCTCTCAACGGCCTCCTTCACGCGCTTTCCTCCAGCAGATGAAGGTTTCATGCCTTTACGGCCAGCTGTCGAAATGGCGGCCAAAATTGTGGCCATATCAGGGGTGGGGATTTTCCTCTTTTCAAAGTCACCTACAAGTCGAAAATTGCGAGGTCAGAAACAATGCAACATCAATACGGTTTAAACACAGATCGCGAATATTACCTCGGGAAGCCATCAATCCTAGATTTTCAAAATGTCGCTGAGGCACCACCAAACGGTTAAAGTCACGCTCTAAAGAAGGTCGGCTGTATATGGTAGACAAGATATCCCAGTCACTCTTGTCTAAAGAGAAGCGTTCAATCGATCCTGCAAAAGAAATGACTTAGAAGATGATTCTAACAAAAAGGTGGGGAGGGCAAGAGAAGGAGATGCAAGAATGACACTCACTGGGTTCGGAGTAGGAAGTCGGAACTTTCACGTAAGGGATAGTGTCCCCTTCACACTCCTGCCACTTCCCCCGAACCCAGAACCAAGTCTCTTTCCACCCCTTAATAGAGGTGGGGAGAGCCGTGACAAAAGGCGAGTGCCTACCCCATGGACATAGAGAATACCACCCCTTGGAATCCCCCTTTCCTAAGGACCGAGGCTGGTAAATTGTTTGAAAGACATGAAGAGGCATATCCTCGCCTAAGGAAATCTCCTTCCAAAGGATAAACGAACCCACTAACTAAGCCCAACCGTTGGGGGCAAGTTGGGTGGGGACTAGTCCATATAATCTAAGGATAGCTCAAAAAAAGGGGTGAAGGGGTAGACGAAGTCCAGCCTTGAGGAGATACTCGCTGATGGCAACGCACCCCTGCCTAGGAAAGCAGGCTCGCTCATCATGAGATGGGGATAAAAGTTCAATGGTATAAGGGATCCTATATTTTTCCCTGAGGTTGGCTAAGTGGATAGGGTCTACGTTAGAACGAATTTTGGCGGCCCCCCAACCAACACCGTCATCGCCCCTGATGACGTCCCCAGAAACAGAGGCACCTCGTCCCGCCTCAATAGACCTCCTAAGGTCGGCAGTATTGGTTATCTAAACTCCTAGCTCAGTGGCCAGTTTAGTCAAATCTATGTCATCCCCCAAAGTAGAGAAAGCCATAAAAGCACAATGTCAAGAATTTATAAAGAAAAAAAACTTACTGGTAAAACAAAGGATTTGCAGAAGCACGAATGGAACACATAAGGGAAGAGAAAGAAAGTTTGAAAAGAGAAGACTGAAAAAGCTTGAGAGGAAAGATGTGAAGATTCATGTAAGGGAAGAAATTTTCTCCAAAGTCTTGGCTTTTATAGGCGAAATCCACTCATTCCTGGCCGTCAGATCTCGATCCGGGCCATCAAAGGGATTAACAAGATTCATAAATCCTAGCCACTCATAAAACCCGACATTTGGCCTTCAAGGGCTAGGATCCGAACGTAGCTTACACGTGCCATCACATGCCCGAAATCTTGGTAGAAAAGATGGAAAAAAGGCCATCATTGTGCATTTAATGCGGCGGCCATTGTGTGTGTTGGAAGTTGGATTGATCCCAGCTGTTTTTCTTGGGAAGGTACCGCGGCATCAAATCATTGAAGCTCCATGATTGAAACGCCTCGTGAATCTCAAGATGGTTGAGAAGTTAATAAATTCTAACAACCATTAATCCAAGACTGATGATTGTTCATACCCTACCTCCAAGGCTCTGAGAGAGTGTCATATTCTTCTAAAGTTCTAGGAGAACTTCCTGATTATTCCGAAGCTCTAAGAGAGCACAATGCTCTAAAAGAGAGTCTTATAATCCCGAAGCTCTAAGAGAGCATCTTATTATTCCAAGACTCTAAGAGAGCGTCATTCTTCTAAAGTTCTAAGAGAACTTCTTGTTATTCCGAAGCTCTAAGAGAGCTCAAAACTCCAAAAGAGTGTCCTACTATTCCGAAGCTCTGAAAGGGCATTTTATTACCCGAAGATCTATCTCAACTTTACTGACAAGTCCATGCATTATATAAATAATCATGCCTAGACTTGGGGGACTATTGTTACCCCCCGATTTCGGCGTCTGGCCACGTAGGCAGGACGATCAACAGAAAGTCAAAGTGGGGCCCAATATGTCAAAGACCCCAGTGAAGCATTAGGCCGAAGTCATCTGCCACGAACATGATATGAAAGATCCCCTGAAGATAGCATGGGCTTCATTCCAAGGAGCCTTGGGTTGAAGGCCCCATGTGAACGACCTCGGACTGATGCACTCCCTCAAAACACAACACGATCTGAGGCTACTACAAGGTCATTCGGAACCCATAAGCCAGCGTCACCTCAACAGATTCGAAGATTTCTTTGAATCGATTGATGGGACGTCTGTCGTAAAGGTGTCAGTAACTCCTCTATGGTAATGTCAGCCTATTCCTTCTATCAGATATTAAATGTGATGTGAGGGTTCAGTTTAGAAGATGTTACCACGTAGATCTGATCCGACGATCAATACGTCGTTTGGACAGTATAAATAGTCTTCATTTGTATAGATTGGAAGACGGTTGGATCTTGGTAATCAAACAATTAAACACAAAATACCTTCATTCTCATGAAAGGCAGATATTGAAGAAGATTCACATATTTTGCAAACACCATAGCAAATATATCAAGATTCCAACATAAAACATCATTCGATCTTGTCTATCCTTCCACATATTCCATAACAAAACAGACATTCATTTAAAGAAAGTCGATCCGGCCCTTGTTGATAGTGCAAGGGCTGCCTAAAGAAAATTGCAGGAGATTGAACAGTTGTGTCTCTTGCCGGAAAGCAACTCCTGCACCCTTTCCAACTATGCTACCGCTCTTGTTTCGGTAGGAACGTGCCGGATTATTGTTTGACGTGGCAAGAGTGGGCCCGACATCTATTGACAATATTTTTTGGGGTCAACAGACTGAATTTCTAGTTTAACATTGCTTATTGGGAATAATTTGTTTATTTGAATTTTCTTTTTTTTTTAATTTGGGTAAATGCCTGGTTGGTCCAAATTTATGCCTCGATTATCTGAGCCCCATTTGGCGTGCTGCAATTCCTTATGGAAAAATTCTCTTCTACTGAATAATATTTAGAATTGTTAGATTTAATCCTTTCTTTAGAACTTAATAAGCTCTTGGTCATATGACGATTTGGATTATTTTGATTGATAAACATGGGTTGGTGATTAGGAGGTTATTAATTTTGGTTAAAGTTATGGATTTTTTGAAGGAGGTGCCGTGCTTGAGTTATTATTTCGATTTGTACTATTATTGCTTTGTTTGATAGTACATAATTTGCTTTTATTGTGTTCCTTTTATGAAGTTCCATGCTAATCAATTGCTTACTAGTATGTTACCTTAAAGAAATGGAAAACTTTATGTACTTAAATGTATTCAGATTTATCTGTTGTGAAATTCTCTTTTATCTATCACAATAGTATGTGGGAAAACATTGTTTTATGAGGTTCAAGAACTCATCCTATTATTTTTAAAGATGAGAGTAAATTTCGACATTCTCTTATTTTTTGTCAAGTTGCCCGTTTAATATGTGACAATGGGCAACTATTGTCGAATTGAAGGAAGGATGGCTAGTACTTACTGTGTATATCATAAATTATGTGTCTTTATTGTTGGTGAATTATTTCCAAATATTAAGTGCCGGCACTGGATAAGTATAGTTCAAGGCGTTTCTGAGTTTTTGCAAGTTGTAACTGGAAATATATTTTGTGTTAGTGTGTCTTCTGTCATTTTAGGCATCGGAGATATTGTAACATTCTCTTCAGGCATTGTTCTGCAACTGTCTTTGGAGGGATTTGGGGGGTGTCTTAAGCTTTTCTTGAGAGTTTTATGTGGTGGAGTTACAAGGAGCTGCTTCATATCATGGTTTTAAAGTAATTTCTCACTTCTGTTTACTGAATTTTATTTCTGCGGTATTTTTCAATGAGAAAATGTGGAGATATCCCTCAATATTACCATTCGCAAGGAAAAAAGAGATACGGAGGAGAATGGAAAACGAAAGGAAAGTGATTCATGAATTTGTTCCACCTATGTAATTGATTAGAAGACTTAGCTTATAGTTGTCTGTTTATGTAATCCAAACTAAAGTTGAAGTTGAATATTGCTCATGGGTTCTCTTTGTAAATTGCACTAGAGTTTTCACAATCTTCTTTAAACGTATGTATTAATTTTCTACATTGGTCAATGACAGAAATTTCTATGATGATGCTCTTTGAATTATGTTGTTTAAAATGATGTCTTTTGTGTTAGTGTGTGCATGCGTGTATCTCTGTAATACGAGGCCGTAAATGAATTTTCTTTTTCCTTCACGAACTTGGGACTTATGTTGCAACTAGAGAGCATTAGTTTTGATGCTAGTCAAATAGTTCAAATGAGATAAGTCCGGGATCAAATTGCTACTACTCTAGACGTCATACATAATTATGTGGATTTATTTACACTTATACTTCTAATCATATAGATTGAACTGTTTTGCCTAATTTAATTTAGGTTGTGATTTTAATATTTGGAAAAAAAAAATTTAAGATTCACCAACTTCATATATGTTATTTAATACTATATTAATATTAAACTATTAAAATTTATTGAATATTCAAATTTCTTGAATAAAATATTATATAAAAAATTATCAAAATTTCAAAGTAAACACGTTTTCTATTTTTATGTTTTCGGAAACAGTTTTTCAGAATGGCAAAAAGAACGCATTTTCAAAAATTTCAAAACAGATACCCAAAACACAAAACAAATTCAAAACTCAAAACACAAAACTGAAACACGAAAAGAACGGCCCCTAATTGCCTAGAAATTGTTTTGCAGGGAATTGGAAATTAGTGTGTTTGATTGATATAATTTTCCACCCGAAAAAAATTTGAAATTTTGGATTTTTTTTTTGTTCATGTTTGACTTTATTTTACATGGAAATTATCCATTAAGGTGAATTTTTTTTTTATAACTGGTCATGAAATTTGTTAACATTGTCAAAAAGTAAAAAAAAAAAAAAAAGAACATGGAAAATGCTCATGACCTTAGTGAAAAGACCATTATGCCAATAACTTGTCGCATTCAATTTTCATAAATTTGACGATTTTGACATTTCAAATTAAAAAAAGACGGTCACCAGTCATTTTTTAAATATTGCGGTTGAATCACTGTTCACTTTACTGTTGCAACGTTTATATTTTTCATTAAAATGTGGCATTATTGGCTCTCAAATAGGCTGTTAATACGGTGCAATCAAATCATCAAATTTGAAATTGTGTAATCTAATAGTTGGAATTAATTTGCCATAAGATTATGTTTCTATTATGTACATGCGGCAAATCTGAAAGTATAATAATATTTGAGAAGGTGCATGGATCTATTAATATTTGATTGAAATAATATAGTTGGGCAAGGTTCCCACTTCCCATCTGTGGGACCCAAGATAAATGCCCTATAATGTTCCCACGGAGAGGAGTGAAAAGCTTGGAATTTCATATTACTGAAACAGCTGTCGGTACTGCTATGGGAATGAACGTGTGATGATACTAACCATGGAAAACACATGTTGTGGAAAAGTAACTGTGAAGATGATGGCAGACTTCTTTGACCACAAGGGTCTAGCAATTCATTTATAACCTATATTTTTTTTATGATGAAAATGCATGGATTTTCATGAAATTTGTAAACGGTAGTTATTATTGAAGTCTCTTCATTTACAAAATAAATTTGGCAACGGTACATTTGACAAGGATTAGTTGTTTGTTTAAATTGACTAATCATTTCCATTAGTTATTTGTTCAAATGGATATCAACGTTCAAATCAAGGTGAGTGATTGATGACTCATTGCGGTTTATACGTTTGCACTTAGATGTGCAATTTGGAAATGAACCGATAGGGAAAACCGCCATTGGCAAGTGTAGCACAAGTGCTAATATGGAGAAGGTATATAGAAGAGTTTTGTGTTTTACACGCGTTGTCCTTTTTTTCTACATGGCTCAAGTTGAGTCTTATCCAGAATTGTGAGGGTATGATTGTTATTTGCATAACATTCTCAATTAAAATTCGGACTCACTCCAACAACATAATAATCTTCTAAGTATATGAAGTTCGACCATATCGTTAATTATGTTTATCTAGTGGACAAACAATTTTATTCCATCTCTTGTCAACATAAAAAATTACTAGAAATGTCAATATCACATGAAAGTCCATGCACTTTCATATTTTAGACCGTCAATTCACAAAATAAAAATGATTGGTTTTTTATTTTAAAGAAATTACAGCCATGTTTTGAATTGTGATTGACCCAACTTTAGTAGGGTCATATAGTGTTGTTTTAATCAAATTAGAATATTGAGATATTAAAAAATATTTGAAATGATAAACTGTACAATAATGAATACCTTGTTAAACTTAAGATGCGAATAATGTTGAAAATTGGATATCTAATGCAAGGATTTAAAATCTACAAGTAAACATGAGTGAATTGTCCAAATAGTCATTGAACTTTACGCCATGCTTCCAAGGGGTCACTGAACTTTAAAAATCACACAAGTCATCACTGAACTTTGTAAAAAATTTCCTCGAGGTCACTGAACTTTAAAAATCATCTCATTTATTACTAAACTTTGCAAGAGCTTTTTACGGGATCACTAAATTTTGCAAAATGTTTCCTAGGAAATCACTAAATTAGTGATCCCTAGAAAATCTTTTACAAAGTTAAGTGATGAATGAGGTGGCTTTTAAAATTCAACGACTTCATGAAATCTTTTGCAAAGTTCAGTGATAACTTGGGTGATTTTGAAAGTTCAGTGACCTCTTGGAAGCATGACGTAAAGTTCAGTGACTATTTGAGCAATTCACTCAGTAAACATGGTTTACTATTAATAGTATAGTTGTTTCATGAAAAACTTCGATACAACTTGAGAATTAAAAGAAATTTGAACTTTCTAACTATGATGACTTCAAAAATTTTGGAAGGATTTCCTATTTGGTGACAACTTGTGCTTGTTATATGATTGAGATTGCTAACTACAAATCACATGGCATAAAATGTAGTATATAATTGTAAGTCTTGGCATACATTGTATACATTATACTATTTGACAGTTGCCCTCAAATTAAACAATACTTGTTGTTTTACTAAAGGATAACATAACAAATCCATTTATAAATAAGTTATCTAGAGAGAATAATTTACTCATCGAGAAAAATGAGTGTAAAGCCTAAACTAATTTGTCATCTTAATGGAAACCTAACCTAACGACCGGAGATCCTGCGGAATAGGTTTAATCGGAAAACGAGTTACGATTGACTTGATAAGTAGCACTTTGGAGTTTTAACTTCTCCCAATTTATATGATTCAAATATGTGCTGCCTGTTGGATATTTTCAATATATATGGGGCCACACGTTGTATATTGAAATGTGTGGTGCTATTATTTAAAGGATATTAGTCAATTAAAGTGATCCGTTAAACATGTTTTGTGAATAATGGTATTAGATTTTATGGAATTATAGTGTAGAGACCAGAGTATTGTTTTAAATTGATGATGAGCCAATTTAAAGTAACTGAAAGATAGTGACTATTGAGTTACTACTATTATTTTATACGGTTATGATTCTCATTTGTTGATGTTTTTGAGTTTCTCTACATCCCCGTTAATAGAGAGCAAATGTTGAAGTGAAGATCACCAATCAATTAGAAGATCCTAACCTATCCAAGCAAAAAATCAGATTACTATGGATATATGTATGTTTTATGTTTTATTATTTTCTCGGATTCCAACATGGAAATGAATCTAGAGTTTATTATATGATGTAAAGGATTTGATTAATGTTTTGATCTATAATCCTATTGTGTTTTTCTATCAAGTGGTATCAGAGTCACTCCATAGTTGAAATTCGTGAGAAATTGAAGTTTTAAATTCTAAATTTTTATGGATTATTTGATCTTCATGACATTTTATGAATTGCTAGCATATTGTGTTATGATCTTCAATTCGGTATGTTAATACATGAAATCAGCATGTTATTATGGATTCAAGCATGTTATTATGATAATATTCAAAGTTTTTCTTCAAAATTCAGATTTTTTTTATGGATATAGATTTTCATATCCGATTTCAAAAAAAAAAAAAAAAAAATTGGGTGTAGCCCCGGCCATTTTTTGGTCGACGCCACCAAGGGAGAAGGGGGATGAAGAAGTTTAAGGGCTTCTTCATTAAGGTTTCAGTTAAGGAATTTTTGGGGACGGAGGCTTGGGCTGCAATTTCGGTAATTTTAGGGTTTGGGTTGAGTTATTTATTATTCAACCCCTAAATTTTAAAGTTAATCATAATTGGGTTTTAAGGTTATGGATTTTAATAATTCAGCCCCTGAAGTTCTGAAATTAATTAATTTGGGTCATTTAAGTTCTGAATTTAATAATTAAGCCCCCGAATGTTCATAATTGATTTAGTTTGGCCCCTAAAGTTCCGCATAATCGATTTTTTTACTTCTAAACCTTCCAATTATTAACAATTAACCCCTTAAAGTTTTGAATTAATTAATATTGACCCCAAAAGTATTGAATTATTAACCATTAGGTCCTTAAAGTTTCAAAATAAATAAAATTAAGTATTCTGTTTTTCAAATTTTGGTATAAAGACTCATTTAAGTATATATAATATTCAAAAGTTAATTGATTGAAACAATATGTTGTCAAAGCAACCTCTCTTGTAGAAATTAATTAATTTAGAATATTAGAAGGATTTCGTGTGTATGCTAGTTCATGCGGATATTAACCGATCCAAATGAAGATTAATATTTGGCCGAATTGCATGTACATTTGTGGTTGTAAACATGTGACAATTATAAGGTTTCCATGTGAATAATAAATCAATCCAAAGATGAGTTTATTATTTGACATGAGTTATTGTCAATATTTGATCATTACACCAAGAGTACCACTTACAATTAATATTACTGTCCCAAGATTTGATATTAATGATGTGCTAGGTATCTTGAGATGTGACTTACCATTATTTGAATTTATTGATTATTGAATCTTAATATTAATATGAACATAATTCACCATCTTCTCTCTACAGCTAATTCATCTGCTACTACCATATCTATAATGTTAATTCTATTCACATGCTCAATGGGGCTAACTTCAAGGATTGGAAAGAGAACGTTTTGATTGTTCTTGGTTGCATGGATCTAGATATTGCTCTTCGGATTGAGCAACCCACTCTTCTTACGGATGAAAGTTCATCTGATGAAAAGAGGAACTTTGAGAAGTGGAATTGCTCAAATCGCATGAATTTAATGATCATTAAGCACGGCATTCCGAAAAAGTTTAGAGGCACATTATCTGAAGAAGTAACTAATGCCAATGATTTCCTTGCCGAAATTGAGAAACGATTTGCAAAAAACAATAAGGCTGAAACAAGCACGTTTCTCCAACGCTTGATTTCAATAAGGTATAAAGGCAAATGAAATATAAGGGAGTACATCATGGAGATATCTCACATTGCTTCTAAATTTAAGGTACTAAAGCTCGAGTTGTCTGATGACTTGCTCGTACATTTGGTATTGATCTCGCTTCCTGCACAATTCAATTAATTTAAGGTCAGTTATAACTGAAAATGTTCATTTGATAAGCACTTCTAAGGCAAACACTTCTAAAGATAAGGGCAAGAAAAGAAAGAAAGAATATGAAGCTGCTCCTAAGGGTCCAATACAACAGAAAAGACAAGAGGACAAAGTGACCTATTTTTTTTTACAACAAAACTGGACATTTGAAGAAAAACTGTACCAAATACCACGCCCGACACGCAAATAAAGGTACAAATCTTACTTTGGTCTGTTCTGAGGTTAATTTAGCTTCAGTACCTAGAAATACTTGGCGATTAGATTCCGGTGCTACTACTCACATAAGTATTTCTATGCAGTGCCGTTTGAGCTACCGAAAGCTAAATGATGGTGAAAGAAACATCTATGTGGGTGATGGCAAGTCAGTGGAAGTTGATGTAATGGGCACTTTTCGGTTATTGTTGAAAACTGGTTATTATGTGGATTTGAAAAACACTTTTGTCGTGCTGTCTTTTAGACGAAATTTGGTTTATATTTCTTTGTTGGACAAATTTGGATATTATTGTTCTTTTGGAAACAATCAGTTTAGTCTTTCATTAAATTTCAATGTTATTGGTACTAGTTTATTATCCGCATTTGATAACCTATATGTGCTTGATATTGTTACATCATATCATGAAACCATGCATATGGAATCACGTGGTACTAAACGCAAATTAAATAATGAAAAATTCAGCAAAATTATGTCACAAGCGCTTAGGTCACATCTCAAAAGCTAGAGTTGAACGACTTGTGTCAAATGGTATTTTGGATTCCCTTGATTTCACAGATTTTGATGTATGTATTGAATATATGAAGGGAAAACAGATCAAAACTAAGAGATTAGGTGCTAACAGAACTTTGGATATCTTAGAATTGATACACACGGATATTTGTGGACCATTCCCTACGGCTTCTTGGAATGGTCAACAATATTTTATATCATTCATAGATGATTACTCATATTATGGGTACCTATATCTTATTCATGAAAAGTCTGAGTCACTAGATGTATTCGAAGTGTTTAAAATTGAGGTTGAGAATCAACTCAACAAAAGGATAAAAAGCTTTAGGTTTGACCGTTGTGGTGAGTATTACGGCAAAAATGATGGTTCATGTGAATAATGTTCAGGACCATTTGCTAAATACTTAGAGGAATGTGGAATCGTCCCATAATACACCTAGCATTAATGGTGTAGCTGAGAGACGAAACATAACTCTTGAGGATATGGTAATGAGTATGATTAGTCATTCCACCTTACCAAAATCACTCTGGGGAGAAGTATTAAAGACTGTAGCTTATATTCTGATCAGCGTACCAACTAAGTCTGCAGCCAAAACACCTTATGAGCTTTGGACAGGCAGAAAGCCTAGTTTAAAGCATTTTCACATTTGGGGATGTCCAGTTAAGGCTAGGCCTTATAGACTACATGAAAAGAAATTGGACTCCAAAACAGTTAGTAGCTACTTTATTGGTTATTCTAACCGATCAGGGGGTCATAAATTCTATGATCTCACACTTAAGTCAAGTTTTGAAATGGGAACTGCAACATTTTTTTGAGGATGTTGAGTTTGTGGGAAGAAATAAGGTTAGAGACATTATCTTTGAGAAAGAAGTTGAGAAAGGATCGGTTTCGATTCCTACTCAATCTTTTGACAATGTACATGTTCCTATACATGTTATTGATCAAGAAGTATATCCAAAACCTCAACAAGGCAATGTTGAACCTCCCATCCAAAATGAGGTAATTATTCCTGATGTACAAACTCAAAAACCTCAAGAACCAATACATTTAAGGAGATCCATGAGAGAAATGAAAAATGTTATTTCGGATGATTTTATAATATTTCTCCAAGAACATGAGGAAAATAATGGATTGATGGAAGATGATCCAATCAACTTCCGTCAGGCCATGCAGGGTTCTAACTTTCAAAAGTGGATTGATGCCATGAATGAGGAGTATAAGTCTATGCAAGATAATAAAGTTTGGGATCTTGTGATATTACCAAAAGGTGGGAAGCCCATTGGTTGCAAATGGATTTTTAAAACCAAGAGGGATTTAAAAGGTAGTGTGGAAAGATATAAGGCTTATCTTGTAGTTAAATGCTTTACCCAAAAGGAAGGCATTGATTTCAAAGAGACTTTCTCTCCAATTTCAACGAAAGACTCTTTCAGGATAATTATGACACTTGTTGCGCACTTTGACCTTGAGTTACATCAAAAGGATGTTAAGACGGCGTATCTCAATGGCGACATTGATAAGATGATCTAAATGGTGCAACCAGAAACTTTTGTGTCAAGAGATCCGAAGAATATAGTTTGCAAATTAAAGAAATCCATCTATGGGCTCAAACAAGCTTCTTGTCAATGGTACTACAAATTTCATCAAGTAATTATCTCGTTTGGTTTTAAGACAAATGCTGTTGATGATTGTGTGTATCACAAGTTCAGTGGGAGTATGCATATTTTCCTGATTTTGTATATTGATGACATACTACTTGCCACTAATGATATATGCATGTTGCACGAAACCAAGAGATTTTTATTAAGGAATTTTGAGATGAAAGATCTTGGTGACGCCTATTTTGTATTAAGAATTCGAGTACATCAAGATCGCTCACGAGGTATTCTTGGATTGTCACAAAAGAGCTATATCGATAAAGTACTTAATAGGTTTTTCATGTAAGACTGTAAATTAGGTGACACCTCGTCGCTAAGGAAGACAAACTTAGTCTCAAACAATGCTCGCAAAATAACCTTGAAGTTAAGAAAATGCAGGAGATTCCCTATGTGTCAGCTGTTGAGTCTTACGTATGCTCGAGTTTGGACGTGTACAAGTCCAAATATAGCATTCATTGTTGGAATGCTAGGTATATATTTAAGCAACCCTGAAATGGATCGTTGGAAATCAGTTAAAAGGGTTATAAGATATTTAAAGAGAACAAATGATTACATGCTTACATATATCAGATCAGATCAGTCAGAGATCATAGGGTATTCTGATTTTGATTTTGCTGGATGTCAAAGTAGTAGGAGATCCACATTAGGCTATATCTATCTGCTAGCTAGATGAGCTATTTCTTGGAAGAGTGCCAATCAGACACTCATAGCTTCTTGTACCATGGTAGTAGAATTTGTAGCATGATATGGGGCATCTAATCATGGAATATGGTTACGAAATTTTGTCACTAGGCTGCGCATTCTGAATGGCGTAGAAAGACCACTAAAGTTATATTGTGATAATAACTCAACAGTTCTATATTCTAATAACAACATGAGTTCATCTAAGTTAAAACACATTGACATTAAATTCCTAGTTGTTTGAAGGAAATAGTACATAGTTGACAGATTTTCATAGAGCATATTGGGACAAACTCCATGATTGCGGATTCGCTTACTAAGGGATTGACACCCAAGGTCTTTCATGAGTACACTGCTCGTATGTGTGTTGTATATCATGAGGATATCGTGTTTTAGTGGGAGTTTGTATTTTCATTGCTTTATATTTTGGACACCTTTGTGTATTTGGATATTATTCTGTACAGAAATAAAGTATTCAGTTCATTTCGTTATGTTATTATGTTTAGTATTGATCTCACTTAAGACATAAGGTTGGACCAATTGGAAATAAACATGTTTGGATCACATAACATGTAATTTCCATGCTACACTTCCACGATTGATCTATGTCATTTGATTGTATGGGTGTATGTGACCATTGATGGATTTAGTCACGTTAAATGTTTCCTTCAATATGACTAATGACGAGATTGTTTGGTAATACCCATAATAATGATAGCAAAATTTTGAGCTCATAAGGTTGTGCACATTTATAAGATTACACGTATAGCCCAGTGAGAGATCGTTGGATATTTCAACATATATGGGGCCACACGTTACATATTAAAATGTGTGGTGATATTATTTAAATGATATTAGTCAATTAAAGTGATCCGTTAAAGATATTTTATGACAAATGTGTATTAGATTTTATGAAATTATAGTGTAGAGAACAGAATATTGTTTTAAATTGATGAGTGATCAATTTGAAACAATTGAAAGATAGTGACTATTGAGTTACTACTATTATTTATATGGTTATGGTCCCCATTTGTTGGTATTTTTGAGTTTCTCTACATCCCTATCAATAGAGAGCAAAAGTTGAAGTGAAGATCACCAATCAATTGGAATATCCTAACCCATCCAGACAAAGAATCAGATTACTATAGATATATGTATGTTTTATGTTTTGTTATTTTCTCAGATTTCAACATGGAGATGAATATATGGTTTATTATATGAGGTAAATGATTTGATTAATGTTTTGATCTATAATCCTATTGTGTTTTTCTATCACTGCCTACCCAAGATCAGTTATGAAAAGCTATACTTTTAATGATGACTATATCTTTTAAATTGTACAAGTGAAGTATTGTAGCATACTCTTAATAGTGCGAACTTGACAGGTTCTATGAGATTTTTACTCAGGCGAATTGTCTAGTGCACTTGCAGAACTAAGAAAGTTCGGGGCTGAAATAATGAACACAATATAGATACAAAGTTTGATATGAAAAATAATGTATTTGACCTATTGTCTAGGCTTGCAATAACGACCAACCGTTCAAAACATTGCATTCACTGATTAACTAAGTGATTTTGATATTAAAAATTAAGATATTAAGATATGTCATATATCATTTAAATATTATCTTCATTACGCCTTTTACGTGACACTAATATCCTCTTACATTCATATAAGTATGTAGTACCCTAGTCTTTACATACGAAATTCATTTAAAGTAATGTCGGTCAAATATGCACGTGAGTTGCGATTTGTGACGATAAAATTGTTGGTAAATGGGTCGCGAATAATCCTTATGGATGACTCGACTCGCAAAATATAAAAAACCAATTATAGGAAATATGTGCCTTACTTTTATCATCATTTGCTTGTTTATCTATAATCACTCTCTCTATTTTTTTAAAAAATAACTAAGCATAAATTTTAATTAAAACAAAAGCACAACATACTAGGGATTGATTGGTGCCTTTAATTGTAAAAAACCATGTTTTGAATAGTATTTTTTTTAGAATATGTGGTTAAAAAGTGAGAAAAAGTTTTGAATTTACGTATAAAATATTTTATTATTTGAATGTGTAACTAACAAAAAATATGATAAATAAATTAAAGTAAATTAAAGGCCACCAAACATGGACTAAATAAAATCAATGAAAATAAATAGCAAAAGAAAAGAATGAAATTGAAAACTAGAATGAAACACGAGGACGAGATAAAAAAAGATATATGAAAGTAGTTTCATTTAGCAGAGAAAATAAAAGGGAAATAAAAAAAGAAAAAGAAATATCTGTTGCTAATTTCAAACTATCTTGTTGTTAGTTACAAATTGGTTTAATTCAGTTCATAATCAAAACTTGAATGGTACACGTTGATTCAAACCAACAATTTTTGTTCGATTTAACGGTCTAACAATTTATTTTTGTTCACCCCTAAATTGTCATTTCCATCAATGCCTTCAAAGTTTCAACAAACTCAAACACGACCTAAGTTTCACATTTACTCGAACATGATTTTGAAAAATCAATTTTAGCAGTAACATCTCATCGCAATTCGCACATAATAGATGGGGTGGGGTAGGTAAGGATAGGGTAGGGTAAGCGGTTGGGAACACAAAGCATTTTCTTTTTATCTTTTTAATATTTTGTTCGATTTTACGGTCTAACAATTTATTTTTGTTCACCCCTAAATTGTCATTTCCATCAATGCCTTCAAAGTTTCAACAAACTCAAACACGACCTAAGTTCCACATTTACTCGGACATGATTTTGAAAGATCAATTTTATCAGTAACATCTCATCGTAATTCGCACGTAATAGATGGGGTGGGGTAGGTAAGGATAGGGTAGGGTAATCGGTTGGGAACACAAAGCATTTTCTTTTTATCTTTTTAATATTTTGCGAGAATTTATGCTTACCAACTCTATTTCTAATGGACTGTAAAGATTTGAATTGCTACGTATGTAAAAGGTTGAGGGTGACAATGTCAAAATTTAAAGGTTAATAACTTGTTTACGCATTTCACAAAGGAAAGAGACCTCCGCTGTAATTTTCCCTTCTTCAAAACGACGTCACCTCGACGAACAAAAAGCTTACCGTACACCTTCATGCACAGAATAAAGTACGCTAAACATTTTTTTATTATTTTTTGCAGTTATTGCGATTTATAATCCACTGCTTCGCACTCTTTCCCTTTAGATCCACCCTCCCGGTCTCTCTCTAGCTCTCTGTAATTATTTATTGTTCAATTGTATTACGGGAATCCCTCGAAGGGATTTGATCGGGCCCGGCCTGGAAAGATGCTGAAATTCCTGAAAGGTGTGGTGGGCGGATCGGGAGCGGGTCTCAAAGATCTGCCGTATAACATCGGCGAGCCTTACTCCTCTGCTTGGGGCTCCTGGGTTCACTGCCGTGGCACCTCCAAGGTTCTCTATTTTTCCAGTCTTTCATCTCCCTATATCTATGTCTATAGTATATGCGTACACGCGTGTCTATGTTTTTCTGGGTTTTGATTGAATGTGTTGATTTCATTTCGTAATTATCTCGAATTTCGCTTTGTTAAGATCCAATTTTCTGGGATCAATGCTGTTACAGAAAAGTGCATTGATGATGCTGTTGTTATCCACTTTACTTTTGTTGCGAACAGATTTTGATTTTATGGAATAATGCAGTTGGAAGTGATGAACTGACTGAAGTTGTCTATGCTTTTACTGGGACTAGCCATAACTGGAGGATAATATATTTTAACAATTTGTGTATATAGGAAACATAGTAGTATTCTGATATTCGGGAAAAAGTTAAAAAATTCCTTATCCCAGTTTTCTGAAGAAAAGTAGAACCAGATTAGGGTGAGGTTTGGATAGTGAGTAGTTTTACAAGTATAAGTCAACTCAAGAAAGAGGAAGAGATTTATCTGGCGTTGCTCTGACCCCTTGAACTACCATTCTATGAAATTCCTAAATTTATTTTTCTCCATATAAAACATTTTTAAGTATACACGTGGTTAAATTTCATCATGTTAATTGTTAGGCGAGAAGGGGGCCAAATACACTTTTGGGTCGCTGGCAGTTGAGTTTAGTTTTACCAATGTCACGTTATAGACATATCTTGGAATTAATAACTATTTCAATGGGAGTACAAAGAAGTTGCTGCATGCACACAAATTTTGGTGATAGTGACATTTTTAGCTCTTGAGGCTTTGTTTGGAGGATGGATGACAATTTCCTGCATTGGAAAGTACTCTTGGACTTGAAATATCTCAAGAACTCGGTTACAACACTTCTTAGTTATTTTCTCTTTTTATCGTTATTTTTATTGAATGAACATAGTGCAATGAGGATGTTAAGATAGATGCATCGTATGCACATATTAGAGTTGATAAGATAATAAATGAGAATATATGCCGAAAGTAGTGATGGAGATGACAATGTTTAAAATGTTCAATCAGGTATGGCGGCATTTTACGTCTATGAGTGAGGCATAAATCTCAAGACAAACTAATAAAAGAATTCAAAAGAATAGGAAAATAAAAAAATGCTCATTAATAAACCATAAATAAATTGACCATCTATGTAAATCAAATTAATAAATCAAAAATCCAACAAACATAAAATAAAGAAATAAATAAGTTCTCAAATATATTACTAGATGTAGAAACTACCTAGAAGTATCCCATGTTATTACTTCTAATAGTTCCCTCCTGAGAATTATCAACATATATGAATTCCATATTGCCCTATCATCCTCCTTGTTACTGTGAATATCTTCTCATTCTTTGTAATCATTCTCTTGCAATGTGACTTCCCTTCCCCTTCTGTGTAGTGGTAAAAAAAGATTTAAAAAAAGGTTTTAGATTATAAAAAATTAGTCCATAAAGTTGAGCAATATAAAAAGCTCGAAAAAGGCAAGACAAACAAGCACGCTCTGTGGCAGCTCTAAAGCTTGGCTTGGATGTAAGCTTCAGTGAATTGAGGCATAAGTCTTCACCAATAGCACTTAAGGTGTAAGTTGGAGGGCAACCCAAAAATCCTCTATATCTTTGTTGTTCACTACGTTCTTTCCTCTCTGAGTTGTCAACTTCTAGCAAAAAATGTATCAGAATTGTATCAGAACCATATTTTGCATCTGCCAAATCTTTATTCAAGAAAAATCCTACTAACGAGTTATACATATCATTTTTTTCTTAAGTAGTGATTTTATAGTTATTTTTTCATTAATTGATGATGGAGTATATTGAATGAAGATTCTTACTCTTATCAATAATTCTTTCCAAAGTTAATTTCTGTGTTTGGTAAATGTACAAGTGTGCATGCACACAGCCCCGTAGTAAGAATTTCTGTTTTTTCATCCTTCCATGTCTTTCTAAAGTTCTCTTTGGTATGGATTGCTTTAATTGATTTATTCTCTTCTAAAGATAGCTTACGTGTTATTACTAATTCATTAAGAACTGATTTGCCATTTGCAAAATTCAAGTAAACTAGGTTATGTTATAACCACCTTTCATAATTATGAACCACATATCCTTTATGCTTCTAAATTGAGTTAGCCATACCTTTGCATCTCTATGTAGCGGGAGTAGATAATATGAGCTGTTCATATAGGTTGTGCAAGACTATATAGCCACATTCTGACATTAGTTTGAAATTCCGGGCATTGTTTTCTTTTCGTATAATTGTAGTGACCATGGCGAAATATAAGGCCTCTAATCATTATTTTCTCTCTTTTCCCTTTTATTTAACAGGACGATGAGACTCCTGTATCAATATTTTCTCTTTCGGGAAGCAATGCAAATGATGGTCATTTAGCTGCCGGTCGCAATGGTGTCAAGCGCCTTCGAACAGTAAGCTTCTGATTGGTGTATTTTAATTTATGGGAAGCATACTCTAGAAATTCTTTGCCATTTTCTGTAACTTCTTTTATTTGGGGCGCATTAGTTGTGGTGCGGAAGCGTGATTGAAATTCTTGAAACAAGAATAAAGTAGAAAGCTAGAAATTATGTAGGAAATAATATTATTGTATTGTATTGAATTGATTATTGAAAAAATGTACAAAGCCTTTATTTATATAGGTAAAATTATTCTCCAATCTTTCTAATCTTACTAATATAAGGAAACTAAAATAAAATTCTTATTTAAAAGAAATTAGAAATCAAATACTAATGAAGAAAGAAGAAAATAAAATCTATTAAAACTAGAAATCTTATTATAAAGATCCTATTATAAATTACTTTTATCTTATTTATAGCAGGATTGTCTTACATTACTCTCCCACTTGAAAAATAACCCGTCCTTGAATTTGGTTGAAAAAAGAAATTCAATCAATCTGGAAGAAAATACTCAAAAATTTCCGTCGATATTGATATGGAAGAGATGTCAATTTCTTGATGTGCTCGATAAACTTATATTCTTTAGTTGCATTGTTTGAAGTCATCTTTATTTTTATCATGCTCATTCTATTTCTTCATGAATATTTCTTACATGACATTCTTTCATAAACGAAGCATGAGAAAATTTCTCATCCTTGAGTTCGCTCTTGGTAGAGGCCGCTGATGCTATTTTTAATTCTTCACATTTCTCATTTTCTACTATAATGTCTAGTGATGATTTTTTCAGTACAAAAGAACTGGGGACTCAAATCTTCATCGTCCATTATTTCCTTGTTCTCATGCAATTCATTAGCACTGACGCTAAAAAATGTCAACATAATTTTTATTCTCAATTTGACAAGCCTTGCCTTTGATTCCTCTGTGATTGAAAAATTTAATCCCTCTTCTGTTGGACACTTTTGAACTCCAACTTGTTCATCATCGGAGTGCGGCTCGATCTTAGGGTTTTCAACTGCAATTTCCTTATATACGAGATCAGTAGGTCTTGAATTTTCAACTTGCACATGCTTTTCTACAGGTCTATTGTAATATCATGGTTTGTCACATTCTCATCATTTTTAATGACGACTTTTTTAACCTTATCATCTGTCTTATAAATCTTTTGCTCATTGTGTACACTGGTATTTACAAATTGCTCATCACATGATACCAAAACAATTTTCTTATCGTACCACCAAAACACATACCTATTATCTTGACATATGTAAGTAGCATATACATTATAGTACCATGGTTTTCTCCAAAGTACATGACAATCATTCATCTCTACCACATTACAAATAATCTCATGTTTGTAGTTATTTCCAATTGTAACGCCCCGAGCTCTAGGGCTCGTGACATTACTAACATCTTAAATTTGTAAAATTCTACCTAGATTGTTCAAAAAAATGCGGAAATTAACTTGAATTATAAGCATTAAGGCTTCAGAGAATCCGTTGCAAAGATAAAGAATTTTCTTTTGGAAAGTTTGAATTTTCAACTTGTATAGCTTTCTGAAAATAAATGTTCAACAAACAAATGAAATCCAAAATTTATAAAATTTAAATCGTAGTCACCTTACACATAGGAGAATTACGGGTTAAAATTTCGTATGCAAATTCAATCAATAAATAGGTCAAAATTGTTTTAAAAAACAAATCTATTTGTTCTCGAGTACATTCTGGCAGCCATCGGGAAAACGTCCATAACTTAAGTTTTACACAATCAAATTCATGATTCCAAGTCTAGAGATAGATAATCCATATGGCTACCTTATCCAACTGGAATCACCTCAAAATTCCAAGTATTTTTGCCGGGGTGAATTTTTAAACTTAGGGGTGGAAACTGAAATTATTTAAACACTAGTGTTACAACTCAAATGAACTAAATGAACCACAAAATGGGGTTTGAGTCTACCTCTTTGGAAAGGTTTGAGTACTGTGTCCTTTTATTTGAGATCTACTTCGCGACAATATTATCTATATATATATATATATATATTCTTGTTACTATGTTATCGAGGGAAAGGAGATGGAATAATAAAAAAAAAATGCGAAGGTAAAATTAGGCAGATGTGTGGTATGGATGGTAGGAGTGTTTAGCATGCCTGCTAATAGCATTGGACTTCTAAGAAAAAAATATTTTATCCTCGATGATTTTTTTAAAATACTAATTAACTAACAAATTGTTTCAAACTCTCGAGTAACCAATTTGTTAGGATTAGGATAAATGCAAACTAACTCAAGATAATGGATAACCTCTAGCATCACACGTAAATTCCTATTGCCCCAAAATAGAATCTAAAGGAATAAAATTCTTTTAAAAATTCAATAACCATAGTTTTGCCTTAATTTCCTATAACTTGGTTGTCCTGATCCGAATTGACTTCTCGGGTCTAATATGCATGATTAATTATTAGGAATTTAACAAGCCCAATATCGATATAGTAATTCTCACAACTACAATAATTTAATAATAAATCTTGCGATATCGTGCATTCGATAGAGACTAAATTTTTTAACTAAATCACGACTTATGTAAATTCTAACTCTAATAAGATTAAGCGACAAAACATAACTTAAATTTACTATAATTTGTCATAAAATATTTCAAAGGCAAACACATAATTAACATAGATTAGACTAAGCATACTTAATTACATGACCACTTAAAGCACGTAAATTTGGGAAAAATTTACAGCAACACGAATATATTTCTTATAAAAATTTGGGGAAAAACTATGAAAATTTTCGGTCGTTACACCAATAGAAAGGGAAATCTTATATACCTCTATATTTTTAATTTCTTGCCTCCTTTTAACTTGTAAAGCTTGATAGTAAGATGAGTATTTTTAAGTCTTCAAATTTAAAGCTTTAACCAATGCTTTGGGTACCAAGTTTTCACCACTGTCATGGTTTATTATCACGTTGCATACTTTGTTGTTGATGGTGCACCGTGTTCTAAAAATCTTGTTGTGCTTCAAATTGGACTCTTTTAAATCTTCTTGATATTCCTTCGCAAAATTTTTGAAAACTTGTGTGTATTCAAACTTAGATTAAGGTTTTCACTTGCTTTTAACCTATTTATAATATGATTGTCCTACATCAAGTTCCCTCTTAGGTTGAGGCTTTCACTTGCTCTGTGGTGTAGAATAGGTTGAATACTAATGACTTCTTGTGGGAAAGGAAACCTAATATCTTGATGTTTTTGTTTCGGCACAACAGTCCAATTTTTTAGAAGTGTAGTCCTTGTCAATTTCTGAATGTAATACAAATATACAATTTAACGTGGTTCCTCTCCTGCCCATTTATTGTGGTTGTGACTATTGGGTCTTAGATGTGAGTCTCGGTGGGGTTATGTTATCGGATGAACTTAAAACCATGCAAAACGCTTCCCCTCCCTTATGTAGTGCCATTGTCTAACATTGAGGACTTCCAAGAAAAATTCGACATCCTGTTAAGATATCTCTGTTGCTCCTCATTGCCTTATAAGGATACATCTTTATCTAATAATCAGAATCTCCACAAGATTGGTGGAGATAATATTGTCTGGCATCATTGTCACGTTAGCCCGTTGCGCTAATAATAATACTTTGTACAAATGTTCATCCTTAGTGTCCCTACCCTTCTATGTCCTTGAGAGCTTTTTGTGAACTGCATAATTATACTTTCATCACTTCAATTTGAAAAACTACTTATTTTTCTGTCTACTTTTGTTTTAGAAACTATAATTTGCATGTTTTTTTTTTTATATTTTTTATCCTTGTCTTCATGGGAATAAAAATTACTACCTCAAAAGTATTCCTTCCTGACTATGTTACTGATCTTTTTAGTTTTTCTAGCTATAATGATGTTGCATCTGAACTTGCTCGTGCTTCAATATCAATTTTATTGCCTCGGCATCAAATATAGAAACAAAGTAGTTAATAGCCCTAGAGATGAAATGCCAGTTGATATCATAAGCGATAATTGATTGGATGTAGTTTAGAGCCTATGTGGAGACAAAACATGGTTCCATTTGATGTTAACAAGCTGCTTAGAGCAAGGAAAAATCAAATAATGCTTCCTTGGTCAGCAGTTGATTTGGGATATCCACTTGGGTGAAAAGTTATGATTACAAGATGATGTTGGATAAACCCAAAATTGTGAATTACCTTACTAAAAGAAAAGTCAAAGCTAATGCACTCAGTCATTTACAATCTGTACTACACACAAATTTATATAACAAATAAGGCTTGAAGGAGTAAATCGTGTGTCAGTGAACTTGTTAGTCTATGAAGCATCTATGCAATGCAATGGGAAGAAATCTATCCCCATTATGAGTCCTTGATTTGTGATATATCAGAAGTGTAATATCTTATTATTTTGTGCACTTCTCGATGCATGGTGAATGGATGTATGGTCTTGGTTTACACATTATTCTTTGTTGTCCTAGATCTGAATGACTTATCCTCTTTCAGGTTAGGCATCCAAATATCTTGTCGTTTCTTTACAGTACTGAGGCAGAAATTTTAGATGGTTCGAATACAAAGGTTACAATCTACATTGTTACAGAGCCTGTTATGCCCCTGTCTGAAAAGATCAAGGAATTGGGATTAGAAGGCAGCCAAAGGTGTAAATATTGTTATTCCGTTGCGCTTCTTTTTATTTTAACATTTAACGACCCTTATGAAAACAAGTAAAATTGTTTAATGAAATTACACTTATAAGTCGCACTTGACAGCTAGTAATATTATTCTTTTTGTTATGCTATGGAGGACATCTTGTTCTCTACTTTTATACTCTCAATCTCATAGCTTAATATGACTTATTTTTATCTTTTTTAATGAAAACTTTGCAATCTGTATTCCTTAGATATTTATTTATTACAGTTTTATCTGCAAAATTGAGTGGGTAGTTTGCTTTTGTAAATTGGAGTTACAATATGTATATTTAATTACGTTATTTTTTTTAAGCATTTATAACATTTTTCCAATCTCTCTGAGATATTTTTGTAGTTTCCTTGGGTCTGCTTCTCTTGTATGCTACGCTATAAAATCAACCAACTTCTAGTCTTTTACTTTCCTCTTATGGCAGGGATGAGTTTTATGCATGGGGACTGCATCGGATAGCTAAAGCTGTGAGCTTCCTAAATAATGATTGTAAATTGGTATGTAATCAAGTCAAGTTTAGCTGTTATCCATATATTCCAACAGTTGGAGGCAAGTTGACATTCTATTGTTTCATCTTGAATATTTTTTATGTGTACTATAATCTTTAAACAAGTTCTTACTTTTGTTGGACTGCATGCATTATTTGTCGATTTCTTTGCCTCTGTTAGCTAGATAAATTAAAAGGAGAGGTATTAAATTTAATTACATCTTTTCAAAAAGAGTGATATATTAGTTGCTGAGGCATGAATCATGCCTGATAAAGTTTTCTAACAGAGGTATGAAGCTCCCCCAAAGTGCTATAATGCTTTTCTTACCTTTGACGTAACTATAAACCGATGAAGATCTCCATGGAGCCAGATATGGTTTTTTGTGTCAGTTCCTAAAATGTTCTAACTTTTTTATTTTATTTTTTAAATCTACTTCTTATGACTATATGAGTGGTTATTTGTGAATTTTTCTGCTGCAATTTCTTTTATTCATCTGGTTTCCTGCTTTTAACATTATATATCTAGAATAATGATTTTCTGTTTTGCTACTGCAGATTCATGGTAATGTTTGTATGGCTAGTGTTGTTGTCACTCAAACTTTGGACTGGAAATTACATGCATTTGATGTTCTGTCCGAGTTTGATGGGAATAATGAAGCTTCAGCTGGACCAATGCTGGTAAGTAATGAGTTTGGTGTAACTTTTGTGATGAACAAACTCAATTTTGGCTAGCCATGCTGAGGGAGGAAAAACTAAAAATGTTGCAGAGTATAATAATCATTATGATTTAAAATCCTCCCCTCTACTGAATATTCTTTCTACCAAAGATCTTTCCTAATAAAATTGTCCATATACAAAATTTTCTTAACTTAGTGATATTGTGAAAAGCAACATGCAAGACTGCATCATGCATGAAAGCATATTATCTGCTAATGAATGTGCATGCAGACACATAATGTTCTAGTGAAAGCATTTACTGTTTCCAATAAAAGAATCTTGTATGTGTTTAATCCTTGCACTACATTTTTTTATCATAGATGACAGTTGTTCCACCAAATGGTACTTCTACGATATTTTATAATGTGTTGTAAGAGACATATTTCTTTCTTGTCTGACTTCTATATTATGGAAAAAGATTGCTGACATATTTGTTGCATCTTGCAGAAAGTTGTATTTTGATGATTTTCATTCTATTAGGTGGTCAGGTTGCTGGTTTGTGATTTATAATTCTTCATTTTTGACACAGCAATATGAATGGCTTATTGGTTCACAATACAAACCAACGGAGTTGTCAAAATCTGACTGGACTGCGATCAGAAAATCTCCACCTTGGGCTATTGATTCTTGGGGTCTGGGTAAGTGTTCAATTGCCCACTCAACTATTGTATGATTTGTGCAAACAATTTTAACAAATATATATACAGAGGCCTAATTGAAAATGAAGCAAATTATTGATTGTGTCATAAAGACCCTTACGCCCTCGTCCCAATCCAACTGGTATACAAGTATTAAATAAATAAAAGATCTTTGTAAAATTAAACTTTCTTACTGTAGATATGAGTTGGGGTTGCTTCCTTACGCTTTTGCCTTGTATGATCTTTCTGCCTCACTATGGTAGATTATTTGGATTTGTTCCCCTTGTGGCCTCTTGCCTAATGGTACTCCGTTATCCATAATTCATATGGATTCGTACATAAAGATTGTATACAAATGTAGAAATTGGAAAACATGGAATTATATTAAAGAAGGTTTAAGAGTAAAAACTCTCTTAAACTTTATTTAAATACAAGTATTTAGATCCAGTATGGATTCATTGTCTTTGAGGGTTTAACCCCGAAACGGGTACATCAAATTTCCAAAAGATAAGAAAGAAAATTTTCCTTTCTTCTCCCCTTCCCTTCTCTTTTGTCCATTTATAGAGAGATTTTCATCTCCTTCGTCCATTTGTCTATCATCCACAGTTTTTCTTTTGCCATAAGCAAAAGTAATGATAAAGGGATAAGACAAAATGTCTGAAATCACTTTTGTAAAAGTAGATGCCTTTACCCATGGTAAATTGTCGGCCATTTTGTTAAAAGTTGATGCTTTTTATTCTGATTGGTCTTCTTGATTTTGTTTTTCTGTAGAACTTCCATTAGACTCTGTCTCTTCTGTCGGTGGATCCTTATCATCTTCTGCTGTTTTACACCATTGGCAAAAATGATCTTTTCCAATGCTCTGTCTGAAAGCTTTACATAATTCTCCTTTGTAATTTGAAGGAGTATTAGGTAAATTATAAAAATTCTTTTCAAAACTATATAAAGTTTTGATTCCTTCCATTTTGGGAACCGATCCTGTCTTGCTTGTCACCAAAATAGTATTTGATGAATAATTTACCTTGATTTTTGATTCATTATTTTAAAGGTCCTTAAACTCGTTAAGAGTCGCTGCTATGAAAGACTTCTCCATTCATTGAGAGTTTGTTCACTCACACATTCAATCTTTGCCGTAATTGATTTATTCAAAGTAATTTGCTGTAATGTCTTGATTTTGATATGGTGATATCCTTTAATTAGTCATTCACTATTCCAAAATGGAATTATACTGTTTATCTTCAAAATCATATGAAGATCTGGACTTTAATAACAAATTTCTTAAACTCCTTCAAGGCTTTTAATAATTTGTCATAAATTAAACTGATATCTTCCAATGTCTCATTGAGGAGTATCATCTTGATTAATCCACAATAAAAAGCTGTTTGTACTATTGTTGATTCAGATCCTTCACAAAAAATGAATTGTCCAAACCTTTTTTCAAATTGTACCAAAATATGTTTTACTTGGATCAGAATCTCCAACTGTTCTGGCTTCTTCTTCACACTGAAGAAAGTCCTGCAAAGTAATTCCACTAAAAAATGGTTTTTCTTGTGATTTTGGAATTTTTCCAATAGTTTTAAATCTGTTTGGAAGATTATCTGTTTCAGAACTGAATTGGACCATATCTTTGAAAGATATCATCCTCAATCTCTGATTGGGATTTGGAGGTATAAATACTGGCAATCTGGGCCTAGCTCTTGGGTTGCTATCTTGGCAATATCTGGGTCTGAGCTGGATATTGTCATTAAGATGGTTATAAGAAGAAGGTGTAACTTCTTTGACTTTATAAAACTAGTTAAAAGCTTGTTGAGCTTAAAGAAAAGTTTTAAAACTTTTATGTTTGTAAGACTTGTTTTTTACAAGTGGTTCAACTTCCATTGTGAATAAAAAGCCCATATCTGGACCTTCAAAAATTAAATAAAAGTTGGTACCTGTAGGCAAATTGTTAATACCAACAAGTGATGATTTTTCAATTCCAACAATTAGAATATTTTTCTCTTGGGCTTCAATGCCTTTGAGTTTCTTTGGACTTTGAATACCCTCTTGCTCTTGCAAGCATTTTTCATACCATGATTGTGGGCTTGGATTATTCTTATGTTCTTGCGAACACTGAGATTTCAAATTCTCATTCGTCTTTTTGTTTTCAATAGTTTTGCTATTGTCAACATCAATTTTTGGGTTTTGAATTTCCTTTTGCTCTTGAGAGCACTGACCTTGACTATGCTCTTCTGTATTATTTCTAGTAGTATCACTACTTTCAATATTGAGTGTCTTCCTCAGAACTGTATTTTTCTTTCCAGTAGTCTTGCTACTTTCAATTCCTTTTGTTTGGGGTTGTTTTTTAGAGGTTTCATCCTCCCCCATTTTTTCAGAAGTTGATGCTAATTTTTGTTTGAGAAGTCTAGCCAACTTCTTTTTAAGTATTTGCAATTTTTGTTGACTGGTTGAGATCTCAGTTTCTTCAATTTCGATCTGAATTTCAAGATCATCAATTTGATATTCAATTATATTCATTTTTACCTGCCAAAGCAAATTCTCTTGTAAGCATATCGGCTAAAGAATTGTCTTTACCTTTTATGATTTGTATTTCAAAATCATAATGGCTAAACCACATTTGCCATCTCACAAGTCTTCCTTCCTTGCTTATAGTTTAGATGTTCCTGATGTCTTAAAAATGAATTACATGTTCTTGAATCAGTTCTAATAAGAAATTTATCAGAAATGATTGACAGTCTAAATTTTGTAATAGCCTTCTTCATGGCTAAAATTTCTTTTTCATTAATATGATAATTCTTTTCTGCTCCTTGAAAAGTCCCTGAAGCATAAGAACATAATTTTTCATTTTGATCTTGTTGATCAACAGCTTTTAAAACTGCTCCCCAATGTTCATGTGATGCATATGTTTCATTCATCATTTTATCTCCTAATTTTGGATGATATAATGAAGGCAGTGTTTTAACTTTAGATTTTATTTTCTGAACATAAATAATATCTTCTTTAGTCCAGATCCATTTAAAATCTTTTTTGAGTTCCTTTTGAAGAGATGCCCTCATTTTTGCTAATGTTTTAACGAAAGATTCAGCATAAGTGAGACATCCAAAAAATTTCATCAATTATTTTTGATCTTGAATTTCATTTGGAAATTCTTGAATATGAGTTAAAATATGGGGTTTTAGGTTTTTATAACCATAAGCTATATCTAATCCTAAAAATCCAATTTTTTCTTTAAATAATTGCGTCTTTTCAGATAGCACAATTCTTTCTTCTTTTGTTTTTCTTAAAACAGAGATTACATGTTCTTCATGTTCTCCTGTTTCAGAAAACACAAAAATATCATCAATATAAATACAACAGTATTTATTATATTTTTTAAAGATATTATCCATATGTCTTTGGAAAATACCTGGTGCTTGTTTTAATCCGGATGGAACAACTTTTCATTGGTAATGTCCTTGATGACAGCTGAAAGTTGTAAGATGTTTGCTTTATTGGTCAAGTATTACTTGCCAAAATCCTGATTTACAATCAAAGGATGAAAATATTTTCTTTCCTTTAATTAATTGCAAAATACTTTGCATATTTGGAATTAAATATCCATCATCTTTTGATTTTATTTAATTGAGAATAGTAAGCAACCATTCTAGCTTTTTCACGTCTTTTTTCTGCTTCTTTTCTAACCATAAAAGCTGGTGAAGAAAATTGCGATTTACTTGGTTCAATTACTTTTATTTCAAGTAATTCTTTTTTCTGATTAGAAAATTCTTCTCTATCTTTAGGGCTATAAGCCATAGCTTTAGCTCTAACTATAGAAGTTTTGAATTCTTCAAGTAATTCAATACTTGCTGTCATTCTTCCTTTGTTCTTTTGAGGATCCAAAGGATTTTCTAAACAACAATTTTTTAATAAATTTAATTTTTTCTCTTTGAGAATTTATTTTAAATTGCTATTGCTCCTCAAGTGTTATGAGAATATATCTTTTTGGAATAATATTCTCCCATCTTAAATTTTTGAGTTTTTCTTTTTTATTGTTGATTTTAATATTTTTCAAGAATTTTTCTTTTTAAAACATTCATTGCAATTGCTTTTCTTTGTTTGGGAATTCATAATTTTTTACTATTAATAGTAAAACTTATAGATTCAATTTCTTCAATAAAAGTATGATATAATTGGCAGCCATTTGCTTGCTGTACATACTGATGCTCCAGTATCTACAAAAGCATGAGTTGTAAATTTTCTATATCCTTCAAAACTTATTTTTATAGGAATATAGATTGAGTTAGGATTTGTAATATTTTTATTACTTGTCCTCAGATGTTTCTTCTGAATCTTCATATTTAGAGTCAGTGGTTAAGTAACATAAAGATTCTGTATCACTAGGATCTTTTACTGGGTAGAATCCTTGAGTTTGGAAAGTTTCAAGAAGTTTAACTCTTTCTTCATTTCCAATTCTTGTTGGGCATTCATTTGCATAATGTCCAGATTCATTGCAGAGCCAACATCTGCAATTCTTTTTCTTTTGTGGACAAAACTTCTTTTTATCCAATTTTTTATCTTTTCTCCATTCTTTGGGAAATTTTTGTTTTTTAAAGAATTTTCTTTTCTTAAAAAACTTTTGTTTATATGGTTTTTTATATCTTTTGAAGATATACTTCTTTTTCTTTTTAAAAGATTTTTTTTTTAATCTTTTTTAGATGGTAAACATCCATATTGTCCTGGGATTTTGGTGAGATGTTTATTACAACATAATCTAGGATTACTGATTAAAGCTTGTCTGCTATCTATAACTAAGATACTTTCTTTATATTTATCTGCAATAAGATTTCTAGTTAAAGTAATTACTAGTCCTATTGAGTTTTCAACTTTAACGTTTAGTTTTGGGTCAATATGATTTTCTTTACTTGTAATGGCGTTGTTTAGTAATTCCATTACCTCATGGTTGAAAGGTTCATGAAGTTTTCTTATAAATTTTTCATTTAGTTCTCCCCATTTTTCACTGGGACTAATGTAGAAATATTTTGAAAATTCTCATGCATAATTTTCAAAATAGCACATATCACAAATAGAAATTTTTTTCTCAATGATTTAATGCGTCTGCAATTTCAACTATTGTTCTGTAACAACAGTTGAAATTGTAGACGCATTAAATTATTTAGAAAAAATTGTTACAGTTGGAATTGAAAAATCATCACTCGTTGGTATTAACAATTTGCTTGCAGGTACCAAGTTTTATGTAATTTTTGAAGGTCCAGATGTGAGCTTTTATTCACAATGGAAGCAAGTTGAACCACTTGTAAAAAACAAGCCTTACAAACACAAAAGTTTTAAAACTTTTCTTTAAGCCCAACAAGCTTTTAACCAGTTTTATGAAGCCAAAGGAGTTACACCTTCTTCATATAACCATCTTACTGACAATATCCAGCTCAGACCCAGATATTTCCAAGACAGCAACCGAAGAGTTAGGCCCAGATTGCCAGTATTTATACCTCCAAATCCCAATCAGAGATTGAGGATGATATCTTTCAAAGATATGGTCAAATTCAGTTCTGAAACAGATAATCTTCCAAACAGATTTAAAACTATTGGAAAAATTCCAAAAGCACAAGAAAAACCATTTTTAGTGGAATTACTTTGCAGGACTTTTTTCAGTGTGAAGAAGAAGTCAGAATAGTTGGAGATTCTGATCCAAGTAAAACATATTTTGGTACAATTGAAAAAATGTTTGGACAGTTCATTTTTTGTGAAGGATCTGAACCAATAATAGTGCAAACAGTTTTTCATTGTGGATTAATCAAGATGATACTGCTCAGTAAGACAATGGAAGAGATCAGTTTAATTAATGACAAATTATTAAAAGCCTTGAAGGATTTTAAGAAATTTGCTATAAAGGATCTAGATCTTTATATGATTTTGAAGATAAACAGAACAGTTTCATTTTGGAATAGTGAAGGACTACTGATTAAAGGATATCGCCATATCCAAATCAAGACATTACAGCAAATTACTTTAAATAAACAAATTACGGCAAATATTAAATGTGTGAGTGAACAAATTCTCAATGAATGGAGAAGTTTTTCATATCAACGACTCTTAATGGGTTCAATGATCTTTAAAATAACGAGTCAAAAATCAAGGTAAATTATTCATCAAATACTATTTTGGTGACAAGCAAGACATGATCAGTGATCAAAATGGAAGGAATCAAAACTTTGTGTAGTTTTGAAAAGAATTTTTATAATTTACCTAATACTCCTTCAAATTACAAAGGAGAGTTATGTAAAGTTTTAAGACAGTATTGGAAAAGATCATTTTTGCCAATGGTGTAAAACAACAGAAGATAAGGATCCACCGACAGAAGAGACAGAGTCTAGTGGAAGTTCTACAAAAAAACAAAACCACGAAAACCAATCAGAATAAAAAGCATCAACTTTGGACAAAATGGCCCACAATTTACCATGGGTAAAGGCATCTACTTTTGCAAAAGTGATTTTAAACATTTTGTCTTATCCCTTTATCATTACTTTTGGTTTTGGCAAAAGAAAAACTGTGGATGATAGACAAATGAACGAAGGAGATGAAAAAGAATCTTTTCATCTGTCTATAAAAGGACAGGACAGAAGAGAAGGGAAGGGGAGGAGAAATTTTCTAAGAAAAATTTTATTTCTTATCTTTTGGAAATTTGATGTACTCGTTTCGAGTCTAAACTCTCAAAGACAGTGGATCCATACTGGATCTAAATACTTGTATTTAAATGAAGTTTAAGAGAATTTTTACTATTAAACCTTCTTTAATAGAATTCCATATTTTCCAATTTCTACATTTGTATACAATCTTTATGTACGGATCTATATGGATTATGGATAACGGAGTACCATTAGGCAAGGGGCCACAAGGGAAACAAATCCAAATAATCTACCATAGTGAGGCATAGAGACCCTTACGCCCTTGTCCCAACCCCCCGGGAGGAATATATGCATCTAAAAGATCTTTGATACGCCTTCCACAAATGTCTTTGTGTTGATGCTAATGGTCTCTAAGTCAAAGACATTGGCCGTATCAAGATCAGAGGCTTTAACCTGATTTTTTTTCCAATGGCGATCTTGGCTGGTCTTACTCTCGTTGGAACTGGTAGGATTGAGACTGTTATCACTTTTATCCTCGTTGATGAAACCTCAAAATCATAAATGAAAGACTAAATAAATATTTGGTATACAAGAGCTAAAGCTAAAAATATCCGATTATAAAGCCTCTAACTGGGAAATGTGTTAGGTGCTTTTTAGGAGGAATAGTGATGGGGACCACGAAATGTGTGATAACAATTAGTAATAGTTTTGAATGTGTGGTTGAAATTAAATTTAGCGAGTTATGACGACCTACATTTTCCATTTATGAGTTTACGAATCTAGGAGAGAATCTTGTTTGCAATTCAACGAAAAAAAATTGAAGGTTGTGAGGACATTTTTCCTATTGACAAAAAATCACCCTTTTATCATACTTCAGCACTTCTGTCTGTTGGCATTCTTTAAGTCTTAGTGGACTCGGTTCAAAGAACCTCTCTGACTTAGTCAAGCTCTAGAGTTGATAAATGGATAGAACAAGATTTTGTTTTTGGTTTATCTTATTTTAGAAGTTTTACAGCATTTTTTTTAATAAGTACTCTTATTTATTTATATATTTATTTATTATTATTGCTTTGTAATTGGTAGGCTGTCTTATTTATGAACTCTTCTCTGGTATGAAGTTGAGCAAAACTGAGGAGCTGCGCAATACTGCTAGCATTCCAAAGGTGAGCCTGTCTTTCTTTGTTCTTTTTATTTTTTTTGATAGTTCAGAGGTGTTGTTCCTTATTCCTTTTTTTCTGCCCCTTGAAATTGACTATGATTTAGCGCCTGGATGTCTGAGTATCCAGTATGCATTACACAATAGTGAATCTATTAATTCATTGGTTGCTTCAACTATCATTTGATATGATAAATTCATTTTCATTTGGAATTGTTTATTCAGTCTCTACTTCCAGATTATCAGCGTCTCTTGAGTTCTATGCCTTCTCGCAGGTTGAATTCATCAAAGCTTCTGGAAAATAGCGGTGAGTTCTTTTCCTATAATGTTTCTGTAAAGGGGTGAATTTAATTTAATTAGTATTTAGTCCTGGATGTCAAATTTTCAGTTTTCACTTGTAGTAATTTGTTTCTGATTTTATTCACAACTATTGCTGTATCTAAATATGTTGGCTTTCTTATCTAAACTTGTAAGGGGTGTGGATGGGATATGAATGAACATCGAGTGAAATAGAGGGAATTAGAGTCTCGTGGCTTTCCAGTCATCTTTCTTTTCCATTGTATACTCTTCTGTTGAAGGTATATTGGAGCAACTTCATTAATTTTTCTTCTGGTTGTGGCCTGTTTCTTATCAAATTGGTATCAGAGCACCTGATCCAACCACTATAACCATGACTCTATCAGACCGCACGGAGGTAATAGAAAAGCAAGCATGTAACGCCCCAAAATTTCAAGCATCTTGAGGTGTTACCAAAATAATTTTCATGTATTTAAATGCGGAACTGTAAAATTCATTTCTTTCTAATAAACCAAACATTCATAATTTTAAATACGAATCATAAAATCGTATCTTCGAAAAACAACTTAAACATTAATAAATTTGCTAAATAATGTTATTGGACAAATCAAACTAATAATGAACTTTAAAAGGAAAGAAGCAAAACTTAATATTATTCTCGTAGGTGGAAATCCATTGGCAGTCCACTGCACCATCCCGCCACAGATCCAATCGACCCGAACTAGTCTGTAAAAATTGTAAGAGTGAGTATTTTGAAAACACTCAGTAAGATACGTGCAGTTTCCATATGCAGTTACATAACAATAACATAGACAATTCATACCATTCTTCACATTTCTCATTTATGGAGTATATCGGTGGCCAATCGAGATATCCATCTCTTCACATTTCTCATTTCGTTAGGTCGACCCGAAGGTCCATTGGCAATGCATGCATAAATTACTGAACATGAAAATATAAGGAAACAAAACAACTTGCACAAAAGTATCTTACCTCGATTGATGAAAAGAGCTATTGATATAAAAATATACTTAGAATTTACAACTGCTTTCTATATGAAAACTGTTGTGTAAAATTCTGTGTGAAGAATTGTGAGATATGGGCACACTATTTATAGGGAAAAATACAGTAGTTGAGTCATAATATAACTCTGATAAAAATCATATTTATTCTAATAGATAAGAGTTTGTTATAATGGTTGGTTAGAACTAGAATTTTGAGAGGTCAAAATATATTAAAGATAAACATGGCTAATATAATATAATGTTATCTTCCAAAATATATATGCACGTGAAAATAGAAATAGAATAAGGAATGGTTAATTCGTGATTATCTACTTAAATATTATAATATATTGCTAATTATCCTAAAAGGACCATTATTAAGTAATAAAATAATACATATAAATCATACTTTTTCGAATTGAAATATCTTGGGCTTAACTCATCAGAACTTACATTTTCTTGAGCCCAATAAACATTATTTAATGCGGGCTACAACATGAGCCCACTGTTGATATACTTTTGATCACTTTATAAAAAGTTAAAAATTTGGCCCATTGAAACATAAGAATTTAAAAGATACTTTATTAGTCCATCAACTTTTAAAAAATCATAAAATAAAATTTATAAAACAAATATTTTTATTCTAAAATTTTCGGGGTGTTACAAAGCAGCTGCTAACCAAGCAGTGATCCAATCCGGGATGGACGCTATGAGGCAAGACTTCCCGCAACTACGGAAAGAGTTGATGGGCAAATTCGAAGTATTGATGAGGTCGTTGGGCACCCAGGATCGCGAAGGGAAAGAGGAGTGTGGTCACTGATAACTCCTCGAACTTATCTCCAGTGGTGGGCGAAGTACAGGCGAGTGCAAAGGGAGGCCAACACAGTGAGAGCGGATTGGGAAGTGAAGGGAAAACAGAGACTCGCATCAGGAGATTAGACATGCCGGTATTCTACGGGGATGATTCGGACGGGTGGGTCTTCCGGGTCGAGCGCTATTTCATCATCAATCGATTGTCAGAAGAGGAGAAATGGGATGCAGTTGCAGTATGTCTGGATGGTGATGCCTTGGCTTGGTATCAATGGGAGGAATGAAGACGACCTATGAGAAACTGGGAAGAATTGAAGGTGCGACCGTTGCAGCGATTCCGTCTGTCACAGGAAGGGTCGTCGTGTGCCTAATTTTTGGCTCTCAGACAAACAACTGCGGTAAGGAGTATCACCGGCAGTTTGAGAAGCTGGCTTCACCGTTACAGAATATCTCTGAAGAGGTTTTGGAATGCAATTTTGTTAATGGGCTCAATCTACGAATTAAGGCAGAAGTCCAGTTGCTGAATCCAGTGGGCTTGGAGCAAATAATGAATGTAGCCCAACGTGTTGAAGAAATAAATGCCATCCTCCAAGGCAGCCCAAGCGTGCCCAACCCAAATAAATTCAAAGGAAACCAAGTGAGTTTTAGCCCATCAAATTCCCAGCCTTCTACAAACTTCCATAGGCAGACGGTACCTGTCAGTTTTGCTCCTGTCCGACCAAGCTACTCACCAAAACCCACCACCCCCTTCAAGCGGCTAACGGATGTAGAGTTGCAGGCCAAAAGGGAGAAGGGATTGTGCTATAGGTGTGATGAAAGGTTTACTATTGGGCATAGATGCAGGAATAAAGAACTACAGGTAATGGTCATACGAGAAAATGAGGAAGATGATCCTGGGGGAAGGGAAGAGTGAGATTTTGATGGGGTCGAAGGAGGAGAATTTTCAGACTACTGCGAGCAACCCCCAGGAGATGCGAGTGGCGTTACGGAAGGCGTGGGGATTCCTGTTGAACAGTCCATCAATTCGGTAGTAGGACTTACTACCCCTGAAACAATGAAAATACGAGGCAAGGTTGGGGACAGAGAAGTGGTCGTGTTGGTAGACTATGGGGCTTCGCATAACTTCATCTCAGAAGAGGTGGTCCAGCAACTCGGGCTTCCATTATCCAGTACTACAGTATATGGAGTCATTATGGGCACTGGACTGACGGTTAGAGGGGAAAGGATTTGTAAAGGGTGAAGTTACAACTCCAGAATGTGGTGATAGTGGATTTTTTTTACCGTTGGATTTAGGAAGTTCACATGTCATTCTAAGAATGCAATGGTTGCGCAAACTGGGGGAAATGCAAGTTAATTGGCAAACTCTAACCATGGCATTCACTGCAGCAGGTGTGAGGGTAGTCCTGAAGGGAGATTCGAGTCTGAACAGAACTTCGGTGTCTATGAAGTCGATGTTAAAGGGCACTTAAAGCACAAGGTGAGGAGGCGCTACTAGAATTGGGAAACATCCTAGTTTAGGTTCAACCGAATTACTCGAAACCCCTAGAACTAATCTTGAAGGTGTTGAAAGAAGTTAGTCATGTATTTCAGATGTCTGGTTGTCTTCCCCCATCACGAAGACACGACCATGCTATTCTTCTACAACCTGGGACAGCCCCGGTAAGTTTGCGACCCTATCGATACCCCCACTTCCAGAAAAACGAGATTGCTGGTTCGGGAGATGTTAGCGGCAGGACTGATTCAACCAAGTATTAGCTCATTCTCGAGCCCAGTTCTGTTAGTTAGGAAAAATGATGGCAGTTGGAGGTTTTGTGTGGACTACCGAGCGTTGAACAAGGTTACAGTTCCTGATAAATTTTCGATACCGGTAATTGATGAGCTACTAGATGAGCTCGGGGGAGCCACCATATTCTCCAAGATAGATTTGAAGTCTGGGTACCACCAAATTTTCCTGGGTACTCTTTGTTGAGAGACAACCTGATGTATAATGGCCGACTCGTGTTACCTAGGACCTCGCAGTTCGTACAGATGGCCGACTCGTGTTACCTAGGACCTCCCGAGCCCTTCACGAAACTTGAACCATGGCTTGTCAACTTCTTCAATTTGTACTCCAAAACTCGACCAAGTGATTGCCTATCCCGGATCATATCATCTCCCCTGTAATTTAGATTAACCAACTTGTAAACAATTTTATACTACTCCCAACAATATCATATCCATGCAAATTCACGATTCACTTCATTAACTACAGGAGTATAACACGGTACAGAGATAAAGCCGAATTCTTAAATTTTTACTATGAAAATAGCATCAACTGTACATATGGATACAAAATACATAGTGAGCCCGTCTAACTATCTACAAGTGATGTGGAATGACATCCAAAAATGAACATGTGTCCCAAAACACTGACTACATGCTCTAGAAAATGAGTCATACTAGCTAACTTCGTCGGTGGCTTTGACTCCAAAATCAAGGCTCAACTCCACAAGATGCCCAAAAACTCAACTGCTACCTGATAAGGAAATAGTGGAAAAACATATGAGTTGATAGCTTAGTGAGTGGAGAAGTTAAAAAATAATTATACTTTTGCATTTACACATTTTTATCAATATCAAGTTTATATCATTTAACAGTCCACAGTATAATAACATATAATAATAATAATAATAAAAATAATCAAAAAGTGAGACGTCCTCATAATACTCAAAAATATCATTTCATAACCATGATATAATCATCAATTGAAATCTATACCATCATCTCATCACATCAGATGTATCAGGAAATCTACAAAAAATGTACCCTCTTACTGAAATCTGGTCATACGCGCGTAGGTTGCCCTTTGGGACAAACACTCCCGACACGGGCATTAGGCCCCCTCAGTGAATGGAAGTGGGTTTCAAAGACCTCTCATAATCAATACTAGAACACGGCCAATGCCCCTCAGTTAACTATATATACACGGTTAGACCCCTTCATCCATCGTCAAAATCCCTCAGTGTAGTATAGAACACGGTTAGGCCCCTCAATGAACTAGAATAAACATATAATCACGGGTACTTTTCAGGTTGATCTCAATATCACACATGTCTCACATTCTAATTCACAAATAACCATATACACTCTTTAAAATTCCACATATGTCACAATGAAAGACTATTTTCACATTTATCATGTAATTGGACAATAATGCACATAATTACATAAAATGTATAATACTATAATTAATTTATCAACACTTGAAAAATAATTAAGTTTTTCCACTCTCAAGCTATTTACGGGACAATTAGTTTGACTGGTAAGCTGTCCCAATCTCTTCGCTACCTCCTGATATAATAATAAATTTATTCGGGTCAAAACTCAATTCACAATTTTAATAAGAATAATAAGATAACCATTTCAATTCTCTTTGACGATTTACCCACTAATCACCAAATATACCAAATTCATTACTCACTCACCTTATACATATACAACTCCCCATATATAATTTAATTCAATACCTAAACTTTTATATTTATCATTTAGTCTCATTCAACTTGTAAAATCTGAGAAAAACCAAGTTTTGACAAAAACAACACTAAAATTCCAGAATATTGAAATCTGGCATTAGTTTCTGAATTTAGAAATAGCACTCGTTAATCAATTTTGCACGAAAATTGATTTAAAATACCAAAATCCAACCACAAATCCATATCTCACTCTAATACTTCATAATCAAATGTTTCATATCATATCATATAAATACAAGAAAAATCAAAGAATAAGTATATATTTAAGCTCTGTTTGGGATGGGTTAAATTTTTTTACAGTAAATCAATTCTCATTTTCAACCACACATTCTTCAATAAAATAATATTTTCCATCACATCAATTATTTTTTCTTCTTTTTCAACCACACATTTCCCATCATATCACTATTCAAAATCAATTCTTTCCCCAAAAATCTCTCCCAAACAAGTTCTTAACAAACCCATCTTCAAGTCTTACTTTCTTCAACACCAACCTTCCAATATGCATTTCATTGATATATTCTTGTTTAATATCTAAAATATATTTCAATAACCCTTACTTATCAAATTTCAAATTTAAGGAAAAATTCCATGAACCCTAAAATCTAATATCATCCTTCAATAAGTAAATTTCATGCTTACCTCTAGGAATTGAGAAAAAAACTTGAAGATTGTAGCTTATTTTCCTCCTTTTTCTTTTTCTTTTTCTTCTCTTTTCTTTTCTTTCCTTTCCCTTTTCTTTCTCTCTCTATGGTTTCGGTCTCTGTCTTTTCTTCTCTCCAAAGGAATGAGCAAAATGAACAGATAAGTCAAGGTTAAATGGATAACTATAGCCAAATTGCAAAGTCAAGTCCCCATTCTTCATACAAAATTCTATTTAGTCCTTTGATTTCTAATAATGTAAACTAACTCCCTAAATTTCTTTATATATTATTTCTAGCCCTCCAAGTATTAGTAATTATCAATTAGACCCCATAAAAATCATTTATTAAACTTAATCCTTATTTGACTTTGACTATAAATGGATGAGGTGTAACAATATGTGACAATGTAACTGCCAAATTACTTTTTCCCTTCTGGAAAACTATTGTTTCTTTGTATGCACCTTTACTCCACAATTACGAAATGTGTATATTGCTATATACGACTAATTTCTGATGATTTATTATGTAGTTCGTACAAATATTGCATGTTGACGTCAATATTGGTTCTTAAAAGTTTGAAGATCAATATGCAACTGCCTGTTCCTCCCCTCTCTTGTGTTTCTGTTCTCATGAATTTCTGGGCTTGTCAGCAAATGGACATAAAACACAGCATGTGATTCAATAAATGGATAATAATCAATAATAAACATGCTGTCCTACTACCTTTTTTAAATTACAAATAATATATGGAAACTAGTTGATCTAACATACTGAGTAATTTATTTGACTAGACTTGGTTACATGCTTAGTCTTGTAGGATTCCCCACCTTTCCTTGAATTTCTGAACCCTCCCTCCCCCCAGAAAAAGAGGAACTCGCAAAAACATTGGAGTGAAGGTAAAAACTGCCATTGTTACCCATCATTTTTTTTTTTGGTTTCAAATGAGTGAAAAAGATCACATTGATTAATTGTCTACATTTTAACTTTTGATGGGTATTTTGGTTTCGAGCATATAAAAAGGGATCACATTAATTAATTGATAGCATTTTCTTTATGGGTTCAGACAAATGAAGAAAATATCACATTAATTGAACTGGTTCAGTCGAACTCCATGGTCTCTGAACCTTGCTGTATCAACTTTTAGCCCATCTTTTCCTCATAAATAATGCCTCTAAACCTCCATTGACCTGGGAAATTTAATTCAAAGATATACCAAATATTTGTATGCATGTAAGTGACATTTAGTTTTTGAATCATTTCTGGTCTTTTACATTTTTTGTATGTTGAACACTTGTATATCCTTGTCAACTTGCTTTTGTCCTTTTGGCCATTAGTTTCTTTGATTTCATAATTTCTTCTGTGGTAGATTGAAAAGACCACTGGAATTCTCTTCTCCTTTCTAAGTCCACCCCCCCCCCCCCCCGCCCCCCAAGACTAGATGACTACTGGTCCTTGAATGCATACATTCTTCCTCTTCTTATAAATGAATTTAACATAAACATTGCTGATTCAATTTATTATCTTCCTGTGAATGTAGAAAGTATTTTTCATGTCCTAAAGATGTTAAATGATATATTTGCAGAATATTTTCAAAATAAGTTGGTGGAGACTATACACTTTATGGAAATTCTTAATTTGAAAGACAGTGTTGAAAAGGATACCTTTTTTCGTAAGCTTCCAAATCTTGCCGAGCAGCTTCCTCGCCAAATAGTGCTGAAAAAGGTAACTTGCGAAATTCTGTGGGGACGTTTTCATCATTTTAAAGTTCTTAACCATTGCATTTTTGGCTTCTTGCAGTTGCTTCCATTACTAGCATCCGCCTTAGAATTTGGTTCAGCTACTGCACCTGCTTTGACAGCATTGTTGAAAATGGGTTCTTGGCTTTCAGCCAAAGATTTTAGTCTCAAGGTTCAAATCTTTCATTATCTTTTTGCAACCTTGTATTTATTTCTTTTACATGCCTGAGCTTTACCATACCATAAATTAAGCCCATGTTGGCCATTATTTGGCCACAACAATGTTTTGAATAGTGATTTTTAGGAGAATGCGTGGTTAAAAAGTAGAGAAAAGTTTTGGGGTTTACGTGCAAAATATTTTATTGTGTAAATGTGTGGTTCAAACTTGAAAATGAGTACGTAGAAAAAATAGTTTTCAAGTAATGGTTATCAAACAGGGGCTAAGTGTGTACTTATGATTAAACTTGGGTTTTAATTTCTTGAATAACATTCCCAATCTCTGTTCGTAGGTATTACCAACAGTGGTCAGACTTTTTGCATCAAATGATCGTGCTATTCGAGTTGGCCTTCTGCAGCATATTGATCAATTTGGCGAGTCGTTATCCTCACAAGTTGTTGATGAACAAGTATGCAGTCATATAGTGACACAATCAAAATATTCAATCTCCTTTGATTCGTTGACAATATATTATGTAGGATAATGGGGTGGTATAAAAGTCTAATGTTTGTTTCTCTAGGTTTACCCTCATGTTGCTACCGGCTTTTCCGACACATCTGCTTTTCTACGGGAATTGACACTCAAATCCATTCTTGTTCTTGCTCCTAAGGTATGTTCCTTGTTTTTCCTGTCTGTTTACATTTAGTTTAGAGACTTGTAAGGTATAAGATTCTCCAATAGGCTTGGGGAGGTTAGTAATTTTATGAACATGCATTAATTTGGAGAATTTGCATAAGGCCAGAAATTCTCTGTTTGTGCGTATAAGTTGTTATAAAGTTTATTGCTTAAAAGTCTTTCTGGAATCTCCGAATCTTCACTCCTCTTTGCTCGTTGCTACTTCGTCAATAACCATTGGAGTTGTCAAGAAATCTTTTATAAACTTTTGTACAGGCATTTCTCACAGGCGTATGCACAGGTGTTGAAGTCGATATTAGGAGCATTTTTTCTGTTTGGTAGTTGATTATTTTATCGAAATTGGATAATTAGAAACTTGATTAGTGAAATTGCTGGCATGAGATTGTGGGACGAATCCATAGATGCATGGATTGTGACTGATGGTTGAGTTAGCAGCATCATCTGGTTTTGATTCCTGATACCTCTATTTTTTGTTTCTTGTTTCTCTTTACAGTTGTCTCAGCGCACTATATCAGGGTCATTACTGAAATTCCTTTCCAAACTACAGGTATACACAAATATGAGTTAAGCAATCTGAGGGTAAATAGAACTGACATTCCTTTTGCCAACAAAGTTAAATTTTATTTGTGAATTGTGTACATTGATACACATGATTTGTTTTTGACTTTTCTATGGATTTAGGTTGATGAAGAACCGGCAATTAGAACAAATACTACTATATTGCTCGGAAATATTGCAAGCTACCTTAATGACGGGGTCAGTGCCATGATCCTCCTATTTTTCCTTTTCTATAATGATTACATAACCTTGAAGAAGTTGATTGTTGAGTGAGTCAATGGTCAAAATTGTAATATATTTCTGGGATAAATCTATCTGTGAGAAAAATTACTAATTAAGAATTCACTACAATGCAGATGAGGAAAAGAGTTCTGATAAATGCATTTACAGTTCGAGCTTTGCGTGATACGTTCTCTCCTGCCCGAGGAGCAGGTAAGCCTGCTGTTTTCTTGACCTCATTTAGGAAAACTTATGTGTAATTCAGTTGATTTCGCCCTGCTGAGATGACTCTAGGTTAAGACAACAGTCTTTCTTCAATAACTCCAAATCTCTCTTTCTTTCTCCCTCCCCAAAATAATAAACCCCTTTTTGAGCCAGGTATTATGGCTTTATGTGCCACTAGTTCTTATTATGACGTCACAGAGATTGCGACTCGAATTCTACCAAATGTTGTTGTGCTGACCATTGATCCTGACAGGTATTCCTTTTTGTAAGAGTCCTTGTTAGGATAGTCCTAGCGTTTCTCCTTTGAAGTATCAGATTCTCCTTTTCATTAGAGGTTTTATTTCTGAGTTTCACACTTTTATGTTCTAAGATAAGACATGCTTTGGCATCTTCTTTTCATTGTTTTCCGTTTCATATACAAAACAATTATCAGTAAAGCTGATTTGTGGTTACTGAAAATAATGGTGGCGGCCCTCATTACAATCTTATTCCTTTTCATGACAGTTGATGGATTTAGTATTGAGGTGGGCCTCAATTATAAAGATATAACCAATGGCTCATAGAAAACTCGAAAATACTACCTGATCTTACACTTTGACTATTGTAAAGATATATTTCTCAATATGACGCATCCTGTCAATTTACACAGGGTATACAGCATGCCTGTAGTGTCTTTGTACCTCTCACGAATTTGCATTACTGGAAACCATATTTCTGTTCACCTAATCACTGGAAAATTTATTATCACTCTGTGCTATGAAATTCTCTATGGCATGTTCGTCTAATGGCTTTATGGCTGAGATTTGGGCCTGTGGACTCAAGCCCATGTGGGTTGAATGCTGGATATATATTTTGCATTCTTTTTTCCCCATTTATAATGGCTTCTTGTCCCTGTAATGCTGTGGCATCACATCCTTGATAGTTCCTTTTTTTACCCCTATACTTGTGTTGTATTAGTTCCCTTTGCACCTTATTTCTGTTGATTAATGAGCAATTCAGTCTATTAGTTGTCTTGCAAGTTTAGGTTTTTGAGATTCACTCTCCTTTATTTGGTGCAGTGACGTTCGATCAAAGGCATGCCAAGCTGTTGACCAATTTTTACAAATAGTGAAACAATACCATGAGAAGGTTTGTAAAAGATTTTTCTCAACTCTGCTTCCTGCCTGTTGGTGAAAATTATCTGCAGAATTATAAATGCTCAAGTTCATGTGAAGTTCTAGAGATAAGTTTACTGATTCAAACATAATCCAATTTCTTTCTGGTGCGGAAGCGTTTAGAAATTCTTGTAATAAGAATTGAAAATAAGAATTATATTGGAATAATCTTACTTTGTATTGATATATGATTGATTGATTAAAAAGTGTACAATACCCCTATATTTATAGGCCAAATTATCTCTAATCCTATTAATAAAAGGAAATTAAAATAAGGAAACTAAATTCTAAAAGGAAATAAACTAATCCTAATCTAAATAAAATTTAAGAATAAACCTATTACAATTAGAAAAGATAATTTAAAAAAGACAAACTCTTAGATAAAGTGAAACTATCAATTGTAGTTATGATGTACTACATCAATCCCCTCTACTTGAATAAAACTCACTCGCCCTCGAGTTTTGTGGGTGTAAGGAAAACTCATCTGAAGGAAAGTATTCGAAGATATTAGCAACATTGAAAGTATTAGAAATGTTCATATTAGCAGGAAGGTCAACTTTGTAAGTATTATCACAATCTTTTGAAGAATGCGAAAAGGACCAATCTTCTTATCTTTAAGTTTATTGTAAGTGCCAACAGGAAAACGATTTTGTGGAGATGGATCATCACCAAATCACCTTCGTTGAACAGCTTAAGGCGTCGATGTTGATCTGCACCAGTCTTGTAACGGATATTAGCATCTTCTAAATTTTGTTTTACTTCGTGATGAATTCTTTGAATACGTTCAGCAAACTCTTCTGCATTAGAATTGACATTCGGAAGTCGAATCAAATCTACTGTATGTCTTGGAACACTAGTGTAAACGACTTCAAATGGAGTCTTCTTGGTGGATCAATTAAGCATACTATTAAAAGCAAATTCAATCTGTGGAAGGGCAACATCCCACTGCTTTGGTTTATTTCCACTGACTGCTCGAATCATATTGCCAAGAGTTCGATTAGCCACCTCTGTTTGTCCATCCGTTTGTGGATGACTCACACTACTAAACTTTAAAGAAGTGTCAAATATTCTCCACAATTCCCTCCAAAAGTGATTTAGAAACTTGACATCTCTATCAGAATTTATAGAACGAGGAATGCCGTGTAGGCGAACGATCTCACGAAAAAATAAATTAGCCACGTAAGAAGCATCTGCAGTTTTCTTACAAGGAAGGAAGTGAGCCATTTTTGAAAATCGATCAATTACAACCAAAATAGAATCAACTCCTCGTTGAGTTCGTGGAAGACCGAGAACAAAATCCATAGTGAGGTCTTGCCATATTGTTTCTGGAACAGGTAATGGGGTATAGAGTCCAGTATTTTGAGCTTGTCCCTTAGCTTTCTGACATATTGGACAACGTTGAACAAAACGACCAATGTCTCTTTTTAGTTGGGACCAATAAAATCTTTCTTCAACCAAGCTGATCGTCTTATCTCGACCAATATGTCCTAATCCGCCTGCATGCAATTCTCGAATCAAGTGCTCACGCAAAGAAGAACGAGGAATGCATAATTGCGTTCCTTTAAATAAGAATCCTTCCTGAAGTAGGTAATCGGGTATAAATTCTCTATTACTGCATCGAGTCCATATATCGCCAAAATCCTTATCAGTTGCATAAAGTTCCTTTAAGCAATCGAACCCAACTACTTCTGTACTAATTGTAGCTAAAAGAGATGCTCGTCGACTTAAAGCGTCGGCTACTTTATTTTGTTGGCCTGATTTATGCTTTATAGCAAAAGTGAATTTCGGTAAAAAGGTGATCCACCGAGCGTGCATTCGATTCATTGTTTTTTGAGAATTGATAAATTTCAAAGGTTGATGATCCGTAAATAACACAAATTCTCGTTGTATCAAGAAATGTTCCCAATGCTTTAAAGCCCGAATAACGGCATAAAATTCTAACTCATAAGTAGTCCACTTTTGCCGAGACTCACTAACCTTTTCACTGAAAAATTCGACCGGGCGACCTTGAGATTATACTGCTCCAATTCCCATAATTGAAGCATCACAATCAACTTCAAATACTTTTTCGAAGTTAGGTAGTGCCAACACCGGTGTAGTGCATAACTTGGTTTTTATTGCCTCAAAACTATTTTCTTGCGCTTTACCCCATTGAAATTGACCCTTTTTCAAGCAATCGGTAATAGGCGCCATGATTGCACTAAATCCTCGAATGAAACGCCTGTAAAAAGTTGCTAGTCCATGAAAGCTTTGAACTTCTCTCACGGTTTTAGGAGCTGGCCATTCGCGTATTGCTTTCACCTTTGTTTCATCAACCTGGATACCATCTTTTCCCACCATAAAGCCAAGAAATAAAAGTTGATCAATCATAAATATGCATTTTTTGAGATTGATATATAATTTATTATCTCGCAGGACGGAGAGAACTTCTTTAAGATGTGATAAGTGCTCATCTTCATTCTTGCTGTAGATAAGAATATCATCAAAATAAACCACCACAAATTTTCCCACAAAAGGACGAAGAACTTGGTTCATTAATCGCATGAATGTGCTTGGTGCATTCGACAGCTCAAATGGCATCACTAACTACTCGTAGAGACGATCCTTGGGTTTGAAAGCTGTCTTCCACTCGTCGCCAGTTCGAATACGGATTTGATGATAGCCACTCCTTAAATCAAGTTTGGTGAATACCACTGTCCCTTGTAATCTGTCGAGCATATCGTTAAGACACGGGATGGGAAAGCAATACTTGATTGTTATTTTATTAATAGCACGATTGTCTATACACATTCGTCAACTGCCATCCTTCTTTAAGCGGGAACTGCACAAGGACTCATGCTCTCACGGATCAATCTTTTATCAAGTAACTCATTAACCTGTCGCTGCAACTCTTCATGTTCAGCGGGGCTCATTCGATAATGTAGTAAGTTAGGCAAACTAGCTCCAGGTGCCAAATCAATATGATGTTGAATGTTTCGCGTAGGGGGCAACTCGCTTGGTAACTCATCAGGTGCTATATCAGCAAAATCAGCAAGTAACTTTTGAACTTTGGCCGGAATCTGTATAGTTTCTTCCAAGTGACCTTTAACTACTAATGCTAATATAGTGCTCGGCTCTTTTACTTGGTCGAAGAATTCTGGGCCTGAAATGTTGGTAAAAAGTGGTTTATCTTCCTTGATAGCAGGATTATTTTCCAAAGGTTGAGATTATGGTACTAAAATGATCTTCTTATCAAACCACCAAAATATGAAAGTGTTATCTCGCCCCTTATAAGTGGCATCAACGTCATAGTGCCATGGATGACCCAATAATATATGACAAGCATCCATATCCACCACATCGCACATGATCTCATCTTTGTAATATTTCCCAATCGACAAAGGAACCTTACAAATTTCTAGAACTTGAACTTATGGGCCTTTTTTAATCCATGCAATCTTGTATGGAGAAGGGTGTCTCTCAGTCTTTAGATTTAGTAGAGCTTTTACCACTGCTTTGGAAACGACGTTCTCACTACTACCGCTGTCAATGATTAGGTTGCATACCTTACTACGAATAGTGCACCGAGTCCGGAAGATTTTGTGTCGTTGTGAGTTATTAGGCTTTTTGGGTGCAAGTAAAAGGCGTTGGACAATGCACGCCAACTCTTCCCCAGTATCTGCATCTGCAACATTACCACCCTCATAGTCACCGTCTTCAAAATTTTGTTCTTCATCACTTTCGCCCTCTTCTACAATGTTAATGGATTGCCTGTATGGACAGCTATTTGAAAGATGTCCTGATTGGTTACACCGATATCACTTTCCTAGATTAGGACGCGTATAAGGGTCATTATTTGTTCGTTGCTGTGCTTGATTTCTGTTTTGGATGTTAGATTGAACAGGAGTTGAAGTTCCACTTTGATTCTGTGCCGAATTCTGAATTGGCGTGGTACCCTTACTATTATTATTATTGTTGCCTGATGTCATTGCACCCTTTGGAGTAGAATAAGTTTCTTGAATTGGTCATCGAAAATTGCCTTGAGTACGGGTTGTGGTCCTATTCATCCGATTTTCCACTTTCATTGCTAAATTGACTGCATCTGTTATGGTCCAAACCTCTTGAAGAGCTAGTCGATCTTGAATGACTAATTTTAGGCCTCCTATATATCGAGCAATTAATTGAGCTTCTGTTTCAGACAAATTAACTTGGGCATTTAAACGATAGAATTCCTCTGTGTAGTCATTTACTGTTCGATTGTTCCGTCGACAATTCTGATATTGTTGGTACAAAAATTGCTCATAATCTGGGGGAGAAATCGTCTTTGCAATAACTGTTTCATCTTGGGCCAAGTTTGTACAAGTTTTCCTTGTCGTTGACGATTAAATTGAAGTTGTTCCTACCATGTCGAAGCTCCACCCTTTAATTTATATGCTACGAGCTTAACTTGGCTTTGTTCTGAGATATTCAAATAGTTGAAAAAATTTTCGACGGTATCGATCCAAACCAAAAAATCTTCAATATTTAATCGGCCGTCAAAACTTGGCAAGTCCATCTTCATCTTAAATTCTTGAACATTTGTACCCCGATTATTAGCCTTTGGTCGAAAATTATCTTCTTCTTCGGATGAATAGTCGAAACCCCTTGGCCTTCTTTGTTGAAAGCCTCTATCCCTCGGCTGAAAATTAGGACCTCGATCAAAATTAACTCCTCGGTCAACATTGTAACTACGGTTAAATTGTGTGGGTCAAAATTGATTCCTTCCCTGAAATCAAATCGCGTCTCTGCCTCTCGCTCAAGATTTTTCGTCGGAGCTCGCGGTCGGTCACTGAGCTCCTCATCGCTGCAGATTGGGACCATTTGTCGGAGGTTACCTTCATCTCGCCTGTTTCTTCGCTCGTAGAACCGTAGAGGGGCAGCCTCGCAAGGGTCATGATTCGCGACTGGGTTCGCGCGCCTGGCAACTTGATCATGGATTTCTGGGTTTTGCTGCCGAAGTCGATTATCTGCAAGAGGCCGGAGTCCTTCCCCCACACTTGGGTCGACGTGGGGCTGGGTAATAGGGCGCGTCTCCCTTCTTGCTGGAACTCCACGATTTCTTACATTCAAATTTGCATCTTCTTCCTCATCGTCGGAATCTGAGTTGATATCTCTTTGTACATATTTCTGCCCACCCGTCTGTTCTGTCCTGGGTGCATGATGCTTCTCAATAGTCATCGCAGTTAGCATCTGCGTGATATTGCGAAGAGCTTCATCCATCCCTTCTAGTCGTTGCTCAATTTTTTCAAACCTCCGTTCGTTGTCGGTGGTTTGTTTGCCACTCGAACTGTCCTCAGCCATCAGATTGAGGTGAAGTCCTTGCTCTGATACCAATTTTGGTGCGGAAGCGTTTAGAAATTCTTGTAATAAAAATTGAAAATAAGAATTATAGTGGAATAATCTTACTTTGTATTGATATATGATTGATTGATTAAAAAGTGTACAATACCCCTATAGTTATAGGCCAAATTATTTCTAATCCTATTAATAAAAGGAAATTAAAATAAGGAAACTAAATTCTAAAAGGAAATAAATTAATCATAATCTAAATAAAATTTAAGAATAAACCTATTACAATTAGAAAATGAAATTAGAAATGATAATTTAAAAAAGACAAACTCCTAGATAAAGTGAAACTATCAATTGTAGTTATGATGTACTACATCACTTTCTCTGAACAAAAATAGATTCTATCCACATGATCCCTGCTGGTTTACAAACTGTTTATTGTCTCTAGGGATGTATCCTTTTACCTTGATTCACCCAGAAGACCTCCTTGAGAAGCTGCTTTTTCAACAACAGATCTTGATGTCACATGCGTCATTTGAATCGTCCTCAAATTTGAAATGGAAATATTCTAGTAGTTTGAAATGCATCTCCGAGTTTTAACATTTGTATCCATATGCTAGTTGGCTCATGGAGAGAGAGAGAGAGAGAGAGAGAGAGAGAGAGAGTAATTCTCTACCCATCTCCCTCCCTACTGTTCTATTCGGATGTTGGATTGACAGTGTCTTTTGGTTCTTTGTAGACAAGCACTGGGGATACCATGGGTGCTTCAAGCACAGGAATTTCATCAATACCTGGAAACGCAAGTTTACTTGGGTATGTTAAGTTTAAATTTTGTCATGTTAGTTTTGTATTGACCTGCACACTTAGCCCCTGTTTGGCCCCCATTTCTTAAAACTAATTTTTTTCTCCAAACTCATTTTCGACCTCACATTTCATAAGAACCACAATTTTTATCAACTTTCAACCACACATTTCATCAATTTTTACCAAAATCTACCAAAAGATTTGATTTTTATCAAAACCAAACGGGAGTTTATTCTGTTTCCTACCATTTCCAACCAAAAAATTTAAAATTCTCTTTTTCAATAAGCAACTGAAGAGGTCCTGTGATCTTTATTGTGTTTTTCATAATTCTTCATTTTCTCTGAAAATTGACATTGAACTTTATGTTTATGTCAACTCTTGTATTGACTTGAAGACGATACTCTTCTCTACAAAATTTCGGTTCATGCTCCCTAATCCTGCTATCTGATTGAACCAATCATGTCCTAGTTGCCTTTGTTGCCAAAGTAAATTATTCTATCCTTCCTGAACTGGGCTGTGTGATATTGGGGTTGAACATTATAGTTTTTTTTTTTCTGAAACATATAACGAAGAAAGATCTTAAATACATCCTCTAACCTTTCATTTGACCGAAATGTTACTGTTTCCAGTTTTCTCAGATTCGATTTTACATAGCAGGCAAACACTAAACCTATTATGAATTGTGCAAGCTAATACATTTTTGCACAAGAACACACGCTATATCAGCTTTATTTTATTATGGATCTGGAATATATTTAAAAGATGATGCGAATCACAGCCTTCTGTATAAAATATCTGAGTTAGCTTCTGTGAATAGACGACTTCATGCTATATAGCTTTCAAAAATCTGTAGATAATTTTTGTTCGACAAATCTCTTGTTTAGGAGAACCATTTTTTTGGCCCAAGCAAAATTCATCAAAATCATGTTGTCTGTACTTTACTGGGTGCATATGAATTAAGATCAAGGCAACCACTGTTTGCAAACATTCATGTTTTTCCAGTATGACAACATCTTTTCAATTTTTCTTATTGGTTATATAAATTGAGGATATGCTAATTTGGATTTTTCCTGACCCCATGGCATTGAGCTAAAGAGCTCTGTATTTTTTATTATTGAGTGAAATATGAGGGTTCCAATTGGTTACGTTCTTTATGATTTCTAGCCAGCTCATATGGTCACTTAATATAATGAAACTTTAAATTTTAATATTTCTGATTCTTTTATAGTTTGTGGATGACGGTATCACAATTTTGATGCAGATGGGCCATGAGCTCTCTGACTCTAAAAGGGGGCAAAACTTCTGAGCCGAGTGTTCTTGCTTCATCGAGTGCAAGTGCACCTATTGCTTCTTCAATCTCCAATGCCAGCTCTGGTGAACATTTTGCCCCTTTATTTCGTTCACATATGTACATTTTCTTTTAGTAGGATACTTAAATTTGTTCGAGTGCTGCTTTTCTAGCTAATCACTAGCGTTCACTTGTGTAAATGCATCTGCCCATTTATCAGTATCTGATAATGTTTCTTGACATCATAGACTTGGATGGTGCACATGTACCGGCAGTCCGTGTAAGTTCTAGCACAGATTTAACTGATCAGCCTGCACCTGTGTCCCCTACCTCATCAACTGATGGATGGGGAGAACTTGAAAATGGCATTCATGTAGATGATGAGGGTGAAAAAGATGGTTGGGATGATGTTGAGCCACTAGAAGCATCAAAACCATCTTCAGCTCTTGCAAATATCCAAGCAGCCCAAAAGCGACCCGTCTCACAGCCAAAACCACAAGGTACTTCCGTAATCTCTTTCCAATCTTAACTATGCTAAAATTTCACGTGTTTAATAAAGCTTTTGGTTAGCTCCTTCCATGAGCTCTTATGAATGCTGCGATGTGATATCATCCCAACTCCCCGGCCCCCAAGGGAAGATTTGACACAGTGGTCGCACATGATAATGATTACTTATATTAGGATACGTCAATTAGAGATCTGTAGTCAAATTATATTATTTAAGAAGTTAGAGGCTGCTAAAGATTCAGGAAGAGTGGCATGTCGAGTCCTTCCTATTTATGTGCTCGTGTCATTTTCTTGCTAATGGTGTTCTTTTCTGACCATCGTAAAAATTCCCACTTACTGGACACGCCATTTTGATTCAGTTACAAGTTCAAGACCAAAAAGCACATTAAAGACAAGTAGAGATGAGGACAATGACTTGTGGGGTTCAACAGCCAACCCTGCTCCAAAACCTTCAAACTCAAAAACAAGCATAGTTGACGACAATGACCCTTGGGGTGCTATATCTGCTCCAGTTCCGAAATCATCATCAAAGCCTATGAATCTGAAATCTGGTGGATCTGCTGATGACGACCTTTGGGCTTCGATTGCAGCCCCTGCACCCACAACTGGATCCAAGCCCTTGTCAGCGGGGCGAGGCAGAGGTTCTAAACCTGCTGCTCTAAAACTGGGTGCTCAAAGGATAAACAGAACATCATCTGGGATGTAAACATGATACGCTACTTCAGAAATTTTTTCTGTAAATTTTTTCATCTAGCAACTTTTTGAGTTATAATGAAATAGTGCCTCTAGGAGTGCTGAATTCTTCTTTCAAATACGACGTGGGCTGTGATAATGTTTGTTTTAATCAAATAGTTCTGCTTTGTAAATTTAATCTTACACTTGTAAAACGTGCTTGCATGTTTTTAACCGAATTTCAAGTTGTAAAACTTACTTGAAAATTCCAAAACGAGGTTGAATTACTTGCATTTTGATTGCTTGCTTTTCACACCGTCTTGTACTCGCTTCTTCGTCAAAAACTCAATATATATATATATATTTTTTTTATTTATTTATTTTATTTATTTATTTATTTATTTTTTTTGTGTTGTGGAAGTTGTATATATGTAAGTTATGGGTTGTGAGAAGTTGAGTTTCAAATTCAATTTTCTCAACTTCTTCAACTTCCCCCTCCAATAATACTCATGCAATTCGGGTTGGGTCAACCCACATGGACGATCCATTTTCTTCTAACATCTTCCACTCGCTGACTCGCACATAATGGGTTTGACATGATTCTAATATGATATTAATTATATTTATCTCAATATCTCCAAGTAGAGGTGTCAAGAGGGATGGGCCGGCCAGACCGGTATCGGCCCGGATTGACCCGGGATCGCGGGCCGACCCATGACCCAATCGGGCGGTTCACGGGTTAAGGAGGTGTGACCCGCGGGCTTCGCGGGTTGCACCTCCACGGGCCTCGGTTAATCCGTGACCCGTGAAAAAAAAAATTTAATTTGAAATATATAATTTTTGAACAAATATATGAAAGTAAATAATTGAAATGGGGATATACAAATATTAAGATATATAATTTTTTAACAACTAAATTATAGTTAAGACTTAAGTAGGTGCCAACCTAGTTGGGATGTACTTAAACTATAAATTATAATAAAACTAGGTGTCAACCTAGTTAGGATGTACTTATGCTGTAAATATTTAATAATAGTAATTAGAAATGCATTTAATTGTTATTTGTTTAAGTTAAATGTTTAAGTTAAATTTAACTTTGCAAAATTATAAATAATTCATGTAACATTAAATTTGAATTCTATGTAAACATTTCTTGGTATAAATATGAATTTATTATTTTATTCAATTCTTAGTTTATATTTAACAAAAAAATATTTTTTGCTATAAATATGAAAAATCTATATTTTTATAATTTTATTTATACAATAATACATGTCAAATCGAAACAAACTGTGACCCGCGCGACCCGTGACCTGGATGGGTCAGCGAGCGGGCCTGGGTTGTATTCCAAACTTTGTGGGCCGACCCAGAACTGGCCCGGAACCCGTAGCGGGTGGGCTTTTTTTTTTTTCACTCGGGTCGTTACCGGGCTCATATGTTGGCGGGCCGACCCTGCCCGAACCACCTGGATTAACACCTCTATCTCCAAGTTTATATATGTAAATGGATCATACGATCAGGTAGTTAATATAAGAGCACACTATTACCTGTTAGGGATATATAACAACTCTAAAAGAAGAAATATATTTCACGCTATACCCTAAACATATTATGTAACACCAGTTCGAGTATTTATGACCCCTCAATTAATTAAGGAACATACTCAACTTTCTAATCTTTATCGTATTCACAATTGTATTGCAAACTTAAAATGTTAACACAATTGTCTGATCAGTGAATATAAGTTGAGGTGTTAAATAAAATAGTTTTCATTTCCTACTTGAATCCTTTAATTTCAAGTCATTTGCTTTCCTAAACATGTTATATGAAATCGAATCAACCATAGTTATTGACAACATGGTAAATTAGCAAACATCAAAATAAAATTTTAAGAAATAGTTAAAAGTCATAAGGGTATATAAGTCCATGCCTTAGAGACTGACACAATGAAGGAGGGATCAATTTTTTCATTTCTCATTGGTCGTTAAAGTACACGTGGTATGAAAACACGAGTTCGATGTTTTCTACTTTTCTTAGAGTGTATGTCTAATTTTACAAATAAAATACACCGTACATATCATAGTTAAGATATTCCTCAATATCTAACATGAGTTCTCCTTATATTTATTCCTCTAACCAATTCCAATTGAGAACTCGATCTACCTATAAATCAGTTCTAATAGATAGCAAAATCCATATCGATTATTTATTATAATCTTATCTTGATAAATCATCAAGGCGATTAGATCATATACACAACATGTTCACTATATCTTATCTCAGCATACTCCAAAATATTTGAGGCGATTGTTTGTGTGAGTGAGTCAATCTCAACCCGTTCGATATACTTTATATGTGCATACAAAATATTATCACGTAATCCCAACAATAGATTACGCATGAATTCAAAATTGTTCATCTACGAGCACAGAAAACTCAATCAAGAGTTTTCTGATACACTAAGTATCATATCCTACGTAATTTTAGAGATTCAACATTACCAACAAGTATATCTCTATACATCTTTAGAGTATGATGATTACATATCATCATTTACGTAGATATATTGCAAGACACTTTCTTTGCTAATGTCTCTCACAGAAATACTATTGAGTATTTGGTTTCATCATGATATTTGAGATCCTCAACACATAAGATAATTGCATAACTATCATGGATCTCATATTCACAACTAGTATCATTAGATGCACAATACATCTACACCAAACAAATTCTTCACCTATCAAGATATATATTACAAGATATGTTTTTTGCTACTTTATATAACAAGATTGCATAAGTCTAATAATTATTTGTGCTCGACTAACTCTCATCCTTAGTCGATATTTGCATATCTATTCTAATTAAAAGTTATTCTTTCGACGACAAATAGAATAATTGACAGCATTACTCTTTAGTATCACAATATCATTTCTAAGGACAACATCGATACATACTGATTAGATACATGGTATGACAAATGTTAGGGCAAGTATACATTATTGCATAATTCTAACTCCAAACTGTATTAGTTATGGTTCTCTAGATTTTTCTTTTGTGTACTTACGGAGTTCTTGGACATTTATGGAGACTTATATTCCGGTATAGGAGTATCAAAATAGTAGCAATTCCACAGTTAAAAATATTCTAAAGTATTTATAATGTACAATTCTTGTAACGGAGTAAGGAGACTAGTATAATCTTTTTAATACAAAATGTACAATTTGCTAAATTTATGTCCTTTATCTCAAAGATTAAGGACAACCATTTCAAAATGATCTCAATACACTCCTCATCATCCTTAGCTAATATATTGTCATTAACATCAAAATAAGAATTACAACCCACCATCAGACTTTTACATAAATACAGTGAACTTCATCCTAGGGCTGTCAGTAGAGGTATCAATCCGGGTGGTCCGGGTCGGGTCTGCCCTCCAACATCTGAGTCCGGTAACAGCTCGCGTGAAAAAAAGCCCGCCCACTACGAGTTTCGGGTCGACCCACAAATTTTGGACTACAATTCAGGCCCGCCCGCTGACCCATCAGGGTCGAGCCCATGCGGATCACGGGTCGCGGTTTGTTCCGATTTGACCCGTATTATTGTATACATAAAATTTTAAAAATATAGAATTTTTCATATTTATAGCAAAAAAATATATTTTTTTTAAATTTAAACTAAGAATTGAACAAAATGATAAATTCATAGTTATACCAAATAATGTTTACATAGAATTCAAATTTAATGTTACATGAAATATTTATACATTTGCAAAGTTAAATTTAACTTAAACAAATAACAACTAAATGTATTTCTAATTACTATTATCACATATTTATAGCATAAGTACAACGGCTCTCTCCCCTCTTTTTTTCAAAATTTTTAATTTTTTTTTCACCGGTCAGCGGGTTAACTGCAGCCCGTGAAGGTGAAACCCGCGAAGTCCGCGGGTCACACTTCATTGACCTATGAACCGCCCGCTCGGGTCATGGGTCGGCTAGCGATCCCGGATCGATCCGGGCTGATTTTCACGGGTCTGACCGGCCCGTTCGTCTTGACACCTCTAGCTGTAAGCAAAAACCGTCAAACCAGAAAATCGAACCGAAATCGCATTTTAGAAACCACGTGGACCCTTCAACGAAATGGTTTTGAATCAAACCAAATCGGTCAAAAATGATTTGGTTTAGGTTTGGAAATTTTAATTGTGGTTTAAAACCAAATCGGACCGGCAAACAAAATAAAAAGAAATAAAAATTTTTGAAAATTCATCCAAATATGTAAAATTCAATAGTTTTGTCATTCGTGAGTATCTTTGTCAATTTCTAATTTCCTATTACATATATATTATTATTACTCAATAATCCTAATTTATATATAATAATCTCAAAAATAACATAATCTATCAAAAACCCTTTTCCTCTTCAGAATTCAAATTTCTACAGTTGCTTCTGAGTCTGCTTTCTCAACTGGAGGTCGGATACCTGATTCCTTTAGGAGTTCATTAGGTGCAAGGATGGTTGAGGCTTGTATATGGGGAAAGAACTAGTTGCAAACGAAGAAGGAACCTATAGTGCTGCGCCAATGTTTAGATGAAGTGAAGGCATTAGATGAATCAATGAAAGTTGTGGCAAGTGTATTATATTTTCTATTACCTTATTTTTAAAGATTCTCTTATCTATCTAGTATCTAATATTATGATGATGTAATTAATGCATTTGTTTGACTATGTCGACGATGAATCATGTGTGATAACAATTGATGTTTGAGTATATGTGAGAAACTGAATTCGTAACAACATACAAGGTAAGCTTGTGTAATTGTTATATTTAGATATTATAAACAATTGATTTATTATTGTGGTTGGCTATTCTCTCTGTCTAATCATTAGGTTTTTTTTAGATATGATGATCACGAGGTCTTGTTGGACATCATTATATTTTTTGGTCCTTATATTTAGTTTAGTAAAATTGTATTGTAATGTTATCATAACGTTTTAACCTAAAAAGGGCGAACAAAAAACTATATTTTAGTTTATTGTTATTTCACTTTGATTTAGTTGGTATTTAAATTTGTAGTAGATATATTTAGTTTGTTTTAGATTTATTGTTAGTAAGAAATAAATATATATTGAATTCAATGAATTAATAACATAAAAGTAGATAGACAAAAAAATAAAATATACGGCGAAACCACCGATTTAAAACCAGACCAAACCGTTAGGTTTAGGTTTGAATTTTTTTCAAACCGTTCAAAATGATTTGGCTTAGGTTTGAATTTTTCTCAAACCTGTTTAAAAGGTTTGGTTTGAAAATCTGTCAAAAATCTGTAAAACATGACCGCTTACACCCCTACTTCATCAACATCATAAAATTTTGTAAGAGATTTAAACCCCATTAAAACTCAAGTACCAGTGTAAGATGATTGTATTAGACTATAAGTGTAACTATAAAGTCACTACAATACTATAGAAACCAATAATATGAAACCTACAAATCGATTCATGTAGATCTCTTTAATCAGTTATCACTTGAAAATGAAAATACGGTCTACAAGTCTATTTGGTGTAATCAAAACTAAACACACTATCATTACTAGCAATGTATAGAAGTGAATCTCACTGACTCAATATATTTATATTGAGTACAACATTTCTCTAAAAAAAAAAAAAGATTTATTTATCATAAACTCATTAGTCTTCCATTTAATTTTTAAAAACTTGAATGTTCTCAATAAACATAATGTCCAATTAAAACTTTCACCACATCTCAAATTAAGTTGGAATCTTATACTCTATATATACTTCTATCACTTTCCTCAAATTTGTTCACTCGTTTTCTGAACCAATAATCGTTGAATTTAGATAGTTCGTACCTCCCACTTGAAACCAAGAATCATTGAAATTAGAAAGTTCTTAGATAGCTCCGACTAAAAAAAAAGAAGATTATTCCTACTTGAATCAGAAGAACAACTCTTGTGAATTCAAAACTGATTCACCAATACACATAATATTAATTTCAATAATATTCTCCAAACTTTTCCCTCCACTTGGAAAAAATATCAAATGTCACATCTTGTGACCCAATATTCATCCAACATCTCACTTAAGTACTTTTTTGAACTATCATGTGTATCTCAGAGAGATACATTTCATTCTTAACAAACTAACGTTTTCAAACTCATTTGAAAAATCCAAAAATAAACTTACATAGTTGATCATAAGTATAAGATAATCCATATTTGGTTATTTACATTTCCAAAGCCTACACGATTCTGAATGTACTAATATAGAGAGAACTCCATTAAGTGACGGTTGCACTCAATCAACTCTATTTCCAAAAACAAATACACATATTGGACTGCATTATCTCAAGCATCATCATATTCAACAATACTTCATTCTTTGTACCCAATAGACCATATAGTTTTTGGTAAATAAGGAATAGTCAATTGAATAAGAATTTCTCTTTCATTATCTACATCATCGAACTCTCGTGATAGAGATTTACGCTCTTAAATAGTTCTCAAAGTCTTCATTTCCATAATCTGATTTTCTACTCTACATCAGAAAAGTCTATATCAATACATTATCTTCAATTTAAGAAAATCAGAGGCACAACTGAAATGCATGAATACATCTATAAATGTAATGAAAATATGAAGTTTCATCTCTATCTCTCTTAATCATAGCCCGCAAAGAAATTCAAATGGATTTATTCTATGGAAGTTTAGCTCTTATAGTTTTGAATGATTTTCTCAATTCAAAACCTTAAACCATTGTAGAAATATCCAGAAACATAATTAAACATCACTACTATGAGTGAGAACAGAGCTACTACTTATAAGTTTGAGTAAGAGACCACTCTTAGAAAAACAACAATTGAGATCAAGTTTAATGGTGTCTTTGATGTTATCTTAATATTACATAGGATGTCAGTTTCTCCACTTTGCAACAAGAAGTTGCATGTACCAGTCATATAAACCTCCACTCTATATTCATTATTTGTATATATTTATAATTTATTTTATATCAAGTCAAAGACTCGACAATAGGCTAAAAACACTTCTTGATCTCATATAAAGTGGGTTTCTAATTCTTGAATCCACTATCCATATAAGATAAGATCCAATATGTATAGCGTTGACACATAAACAACAATAAGAGGAACATATTTAAGTGTAATATCCTTTAGCCTAACTACTTCGAGCTAAGAGATTCAAATGGTATAGTTGAAACACTTGAACCTTTATAATATTGGTCATCTACCAAAACCACTTTCACGTACTTCTATATGATATATTCTTCTTGGTCCCTTTTCTAGTCTTTTCATTATCCGTATTTGTTTTAATTCATTTAAAACTTAAGATTCGAAATCTTATGCCAACTAGAACATTGTTACACAAACATGTCCTCGAGATTTACCAACATAAAGTCGCACGTCTTTTAACTCACAGTGGGTAGGGTCAATAGAAAAAATTGACGCTTCAATTTGTAAGTCACATTGACCTTCAAATTCCCCATCTATTGAGAAGAGACTAGATTGAACTTACTACTCCCCAATTTTTTTTTTTGACCAATAAAAATTATCAACACTATGTTAACCATCTTAGCTCAGTCACATTCGAGAAAAAAAGATCATCTATAACAGAACTTAACAATTCAAATTCTCAAGTACTAGAATCTATATTTTTCTGTACTTGATAAAGTTCTTAATTTTTATTCTTTAGAGTAGCTTGACCCACACCTAATCTTCTATTACGTGGTAAATGCTCTCGAAAACATCATGTTCTTCTAATATACTCAAAATCTTATCATGTCAAACGTTATCGCATTTAGTTGATCACCTTCAATATTTTCAACAACCATAGATTTTGATGCCATGATCTATCAAATTTTAGAGATATCTTTTATTTTCAATCAATGCCCATTTATGCACATATACAATTTTATATTAATGCAAATTAACGTATATGATAGTTCAATGTTAGACATAAAGTCGAAAGTTCACTATGTTCCCAATCATTGTCTGCAATCCTATCGTTTCACTATCATAAACTTAATTTCATAACGCAAAATTTTATGGGTTCTAAACGAGAATACATTAATTCTTCCAACTTGAAAACTCTCACTTAGTTGGTGAATCAAGTTCTAGGTGTGATTTTTTCTAAATCTTTCAATTACTGAACTATAACTTAACTGACAATCAATAGGTATAAGTAAGAATTTCATTAATTCTAATGACCTTGACATTCATAACAATTCATGATTAATAGATATCATGTAATTCAATAATTTCCAATAAAGGCATTAATATGCACATTTATCCAATTAAGATATCACAAATTAATATATATATTTTTGGAAAATAATTTCAATTATAATTGAAGAATAAAATTACCTTTGAAGAATAAAATTATCTCATTTAAGTTTTATTATACAGATTGTCAACTATGCTTTAATATCTGTTGTAATACAATCCCAACAAATGGAAAGCGACATCATAATTCTCAAACGACGCATACACGATCAAAGACCTAGCACAACACAAATGAGAAATTCAACTTCGAAAACAAAATAATCAAAAAGAAAGAAAATAAAATAAAATAAAATGTTAAAACTAATATCAACTAAAGTAGTAATCAAATAGATCATTCCCCGACAGTAGCGCCAAAAACTTGTTCGTTTGAAAATATACCACAAGTGCAGGGGTCGCGTACAAGTAATAAATGGACTTTTAGAGTCTGAGATATTGATACCTTGAGGAATGACTATTTAATTGTACAAGAGTTGAACTAGTTCTAGCAATAGAAACACACACAATTCATTTTGAGTTTTCAAAATAAGAGTAAACGATCTATATATAAAAATAACTAAAGATAACAAAGTTAACTTAAAATAAACAAGGTTCGAATTTGAGAAGAGTTGGGAGGTCACTTAACCATAATTTAATCAATTTTCAATAAGAAAATTAGCAAACCACTTATTTTCTATGTTAGACCCGATTCTCCTATTTTAGCCATTACCTCTCTCGAGCGTCAAATTAGCCCTAATTAATTGAGTTAATCTACTATATCTCTATGTAGATTTATAGTAGATTAAAGCCCAAAGAATTGCATTAATTCGTTGTGAAAATATCTCAAAGGGTCACCTAAGATTAGGAGTATATATCTATCTCCTACAAGAACTTAGGGCATTTACTATTTGGTCTAAATTGCATAATATCTCTCGATTATTATGCACTTCACTCAACACGATCATTTAATGGCCAAAAAAATGAAAGGAAATCAATACAATAGCAAATACACTTGAAAATAAGCAACTTTTACTCAAAAGGGAAACATTGAAATTAATCAAATTAGGTTAAGTTACATCAATCATCCCAACCTCAATAAGTTTAGCTCATTGTATAAAAAGAGTGAAAATGGTGAAATTTAGAGTAGTACATTACAAAGTGATGTAGGGGAAGCTTATAGGAAAGACAAATATCTCAACTGATGCAGGGGAAGCTTATAGAAAAGACAAAAATCTTACAAAAAAGAATTTCAATCAAGAGAAATTCAAGAAAAATTTTATTTTCTTCAAAACTGAGCTGCCTCAAAAGGTTTACAACGTTTAAATAGCGAAACTCTAATAAAATTCGGAAAGAAATTACATAATAATAAAAAATATTATTTTTTCCAAAAATGGAAAAAATTGAGATAATTATGGATCTTGATTCTCCTAATCATCAGGATCGTCCCCCAACAAACGGAAATTCCGAGTTTATTTGACTAAGATATTGCCAAAACAAAAATTACCATAAACGGCAAAAACGCATAATTGAGGGCCTAAAAGATGGAATTTGCCCAAAATTTGACGTGCTTCAGGGCCAAAGGCCCTGAGTTGTGATCATTGGCCCGTTTCCACTCAAATTAAACTAACAATTCGTCAAAACGAACAAACCCGAAATTAAATCGAGTTATTATTTTGTCTTCATCATTCTCCACGGGTTGAGAAAAATTCGCCCTCGAATTTGATGGGGGTAAAAACCTCATCATCATCAGAATTATCACCTCGAAATGACGGCTCGGCGGTAATCCATCTGGGAGCTCTTCCGGGAAGTCCTCATGAAATTCCTCGAGCAATGACTAAATCCTGCGAGTGACCTCCTGCTCACTGTCAACTGACTTTTCCACCAGCACATACACTATCCCATATCCTTCCATATTTGTCTCAAACTTCACTCCAGTCAGTAAAGTGGCGTCATCCCCAACTGCTTTAACTGAGCCCTTATCTGGAAGCAACACACTTTTCTTTTCCCCAATAGTACACGTCGACTGGAAGAGATTAGTGCGCAACCAGTCAGTGTTATTTTTCAGGGAAGTCAGAAAACTCCGCCTCACCAACAATGACTCACCAATCACAAACTCCTCCTTCTCTGCTGCTTCTTCTACACCTTCACTGTCAAATATAGGCAGACCGTAATAATCAAACTCCTCCTCTTCTGTTGATTCTTCAGTGTCTTCATTGTCAAATACAGGCGGACATTCATAATCAAACTCTTCATCCTCTATTTCTTCTTCAATGCCTTCATTGTCAAATATAGGCGGACCTTCATAATCAAACACTTCCTCCTCTGTTGCTTCTTCAATGTCTTCATTATCAAATACAGGCAGACTGTCATAATCAAACTCTTCCTCCTCTGTTATTTCTTCAATCGTGACATTCTGAATATTATGATCACGGTGTTGGACTTCCTCAATCGGAACCTGCCCACGACGACCACGACCCCTAGGTGCATGTTGCTGCGGCATAAGTGCAGCAACTTGCTGTGTCAGCAACTCCACTTGTTGACGCAGCTGTGCGATTTTATCACGTCTATGTATTTCCTCTACTAGGGCTTCACGAGCTTCTTGACGTCTTCTTGAAGGCATGATGAAGGAACGACTTCGGCTCTGATACCAACTGATGCAGGGGAAGCTTATAGGAAAGACAAAAATCTCACAAAAAAGAATTTCAATCAAGAGAAATTCAAGAAAAAACTTTATTTCATTCAAAACTGAGCTGCCTCAAAAGGTTTACAACGTTTAAATAGCGAAACCCTAATAAAATTCGGAAAGAAATTACATAATAATAAAAAATATTATTTTTTCCAAAAATGGAAAAAATTGAGATAATCACAGATCTTGATTCTCCTAATCATCAGGATCGTCCCCCAACAAACGGAAATCAAATCCGAGTTTATTTGACTAAGATATTGCCAAAACAAAAATTACCATAAACGGTAAAAACGCATAATTGAGGGCCTAAACGATGGAATTTGTCCAAAACTTGATGTGCTTCAGGGCCAAAGGCCTTGAGTTGTGATCATTGGCCCATTTCCACTCAAATTAGACTAGCAATTCGTCAAAAACGAACAAACTCGAAATTAAATCGAGTTATTATTTTGTCTTCATAAGTGCAGCAACTTGTTGTGTTAGTAACTCCACTTGTTGACGCAGCTGTGTGATTTTATCACGTCTATGTATTTCCTCTACTAAGGCTTCATGAACTTCTTGAAGGCATTTTCTCTTGATTGAAATTCTTTTTTGTGAGATTTTTGTCTTTCCTATAAACTTCCCCTGCATCACAAAGTGAACAAATCAAATGTTAAAATTCAAGATAAAGAAATGAACCCGTCCTTTAAATGAAATTCTTGAAATGTTGCTCTTGATTTTCACCCAAAATTCCACTTTTCTTGTTTTTCTCCTCCTCCTCCTCTTCTTCTTCTTCTCTTGTTGAACCAAGGCTTTTTGGAAAATGAGAACTCTAAAATTAAGGTTTAAATCGATTTGGTCCTTAAATACTTTCAAAACCAAGCACAAACAAATGCCCAAAATGACCTCAAATTCTGACTTTCGGCAATTTTCAATGCACAAGTGCACGGGTGTGCACTAAAAGTGCTCAGGTGCGCACAATTCCAGAAGTAGAGTGCGCGGCTGCACACTCTTTGTGAAATCAAAAATTACACAGGAGATCCTCAAGATAATTTGCATAGTTAGTCCCTCAACTTTGATAAATGACATTTTGGTCCTCAGCTTTTTGATGATGAACTTCAAAGTTGGCTTTTCAATTCAGCTCCAGTTTCTTTCATTTTACTTGTTTTCCTTTCAGTGCGGTGTTCACCTATATAAGACAAAATAATCACAATTATAAGTAGAATTTCGCTTAATTTATCAATGCTTCTTCCATTTAACGACTTTAATAAGTGTGTAAAATCACACTTATCATCAACCCACATGGGCGTCCCGTTTTCTTTCAACAACATTGGGTTAACATTTTTTTGGTTGGTTCATCAAATTGAACATTTTTTTGCTATTTATCTAAGCCTAACAGCTTAATGTTATATTCATCAAACACAAGTTTTCTTAGCTCCAACAAACTTATCTTTTGATTGCATGCCATAAATAAAAAAGATAGTGTATTTATGAAGAAGATATTTACAGAAAAAATTATTATGAAAGTTGATGTTAAAAAAGGGCAACTTGAAGTGATTAGTTAGTTGCAACTTGTTAGTCGAGAATTTGATGTTAAAAAACGGGTAACTGAAAGTGATCAGTTAGTTGCAACTTATTAGTCGAGAATTTGCATTCAATCATTTCAATACAAGCATTCTTTTTGCCTTTCATGTTAGATTTTCATCTAAAGTTAACGATAATAGGATAATCATCGTTTCAATAAAAATATTTTCATTATCGTGCCCTTGTGCATGTACATATTTTCAATCGTGCTATATGTGCTTTATTTTTGACATCATGGTTAACACTTTTCCAAATGGCTTAATCTGCACCATTTATTTTCAATTTGAAAATTCCATCACAGCATTGCCCCCTCCAGGGCCTCCACATAGGGGGGTGTCACTTGGAATGTACCTATGTACACCAAAGTGTACATCCAACTTTATCCATATATTTTCATTTTCTACAATGTGTGTTTGAGTTACATTATTTTGAAGAATGTATTTTGCAATAATCGATTGATAGAGAATGTGTGGTTAAAAAATAAGAAAAAATTATTGATGTGATGGAAAATATTATTTTATTAAAAAATGTGTGATTAAAAATGAGTAGAAAAATGTGAATGAAAAATTTAATGTGTCTCAAACAACAAACTAAACTATCTATATCCGAAAACTTCTAAACTCATTTTTTGCAGGGAATTTTTTGGGGAGTGTTTGATTAAAATAGAAAAAAGTTTTAAATTTACGTGTAAACTATTTTACTGTAAAAATGTGTAGTTGAAAATAATTTTTTTTTTTAAAAAAAATAGAGTTTTTGGAGAATGATAAACAAACATATGCTTTAATAAATATGGGATCATGGTTTGAATTGAACTTAAAAAAAAAAAGGTTTCAAATTTTCCTTTAGAGCATCCCAATAGATTCTCTATTTATGTAGAGAATATCTTTAAATTTATAGAGAGTTTTTTTATAAACTCAAACAATACTTTTTATTTTGTCTCTTCAATTTATTTTTCTTCAAGATACTTTTTTAATTTCTTTTCATCTTTTATTTAATATATTATTTTTACGTCTCAATGATCAATCAATTCAAATAAAATTTGAATTATTTAACAAATAAAAATATTAAAATATGTAGTTTATTAAATATAAATATCATAAAGTAAGAAAGGGTTTTGCCACATGTATATTAGGATTTACATCTAATGTACATAATGCATTTTGGTGTACATAATGTTCAAGTGATATTTTATCGGTGACTGGTGAAAAAAAAGTGTATAATAATTCAAGTAAAAATAAAAGAGGGTCCCTCTTAATATATGTCATATTTATCACCCTCTTCAATAGGCAAACTGGTAGCTAAAAGTAATTAGCAAGATTCGTTATCTTTCCTCCTCTACTCCTACACACATAATTACTATTCACAAGCCCATAGAATTTTTCTAATTTATTCACATTTATACAGAAAGAAAGGAAAATAGACAGAAATTGAAGCAGATGCTGTTTCGCAAAGGGATGCAGTGTGATCTGCTATGTATAAATACAATTGTGATGAATATATTTGTTGGGTTCTTGTTATTACTGTTTGTAGTGAGCAAAAATGGAGTGGATGCATCGATCCACGAGTACAAGAACGAGGCATTCATTCCTAGGTTCAATTCCTTCTTTTTCCATGGTGGCAGTGAGGGACTCTATGCTTCCAAGATTCTCGAACCCCCTAAAACGACGACGAATGATGATAATGCTAAACCCCTTAATGGAAAGTCCTTCATTAGGTAACGAAGATTTCTGTCAAATAGATGGTTTAATTAAATAAAATAATGGGGAGTTTCTTTATATATATATATATGGTTTAATTAAATAAAATAATGGGGAGTTTCTTTATATATATATATATGTAACTAATTTTTTTTAATGCTGTGTTTTGTGAGAATTTTATTTTATTCTGGTGATCTGGATGGGTCTTACATGTTTTGTTACTGCAAATGTTCATTTCTAATTAAAGGTCTTCTAGTTGCATTTATTATTGTATTGCGGGTGCTTTCTGCATATAGAAAATCACTGGTTTCTTTTTTTTTCCCCCTGAAGAAACCAAAGCCTATTCCACATGATTTTATGGACAAGAAGAAAAAAAGGAAGAAAGAGGTTGGGCCTTTGAGAGTTTGGCATACTAAAAGTAATTCAATTGCTAGCATCACGAGAAAAAATATGGTCTATGTATAATTTAATTTGTTCAACATAATAGCATAGCTTATATTAGGGAAAAAAATTGACACCAGATGATATGATAAAAACATGTAGCTAACAGTTTGGTTTTTATTTTTCAGGCTAAAGCTCGGGACTTAAGTTGAAAAACATAAATCACTTACTGTGTAATCTCATTTTGTGATTTGTTTCTTCTTGTATCTTCTATCTTTAGGCCATTTAATATTGAAGTTGTTTTTCATATGTGAGCTATGTGTATTGAAACTTTTCAAAATTTCTTTCTAGTTTTTCCCTTTAAATTGTTTTCGAAAGCCTTTTAACTTTTGCTTTTTTAATTCAGTTAGTTCACTTTTTTGTTGTACTCAACAAACTTTAATCAGAGTTCTACGTGTCACTTTTGGTGTCTTTACGTGGCTGCTGAAAGATCTCTTAATAACGTTTGATTTGAATAGTTGTTACATAAATTGAAATATTCTTTACTTTCCATTTATGACTTTCCATTATTTATTACTTGTGTGTTTTGTAATCATTAATAATAAATAGAGTGATCATAACAATTTATGAAATTAGATTTTTAAAAAGTTGAAAATAAATTAATCTCTTTCCATGCCACATTGGTTCAGGTTTGAGTCTATCATATTTAGGAGACCAAAAGAGATTGCTGACAAGCAGAATGAGATGCAGCAGAGTACTGGAGTGATAGAAGCCCTAGTAGTTGAGGTCAAAGACAGGGATAAGATTGGGGGTGCTTATATGAGTTCTAACGCAATATGTTGCAATCCTGCTCTTGCTAAGGATGCATCCTGCAAGTTAGGAGAGGTTATCATCCGCCAAGATTCTGATAATCCAGACTGGCCAAAAAGGCTGCAAACTTCCTTTCAGGGAAAAAATGAAGAGGCTAACATGATTATTCAAACTGTGGAGATAAATAAAACAGGAATGTACTATCTGTACTTTGTGTTTTGTGATCCAGAACTCAAGGGCACCTTAATCAGTGGTAGAACTGTGTGGAGAAATCCGGAAGGTTATCTACCAGGGAAGATGGCCCCGTTGATGACATTTTATGGTTTAATGTCTCTAGCATACCTTGCTCTTGGTCTATTATGGTTTCTGCGATTTGTACAACATTGGAAAGATATAATACAATTGCATTACCAAATCACCGCTGTGATTGGTCTGGGAATGTGTGAAATGGCTCTTTGGTACTTTGAATATGCAAACTTCAATGACTCTGGAAGTAGACCAATGGGAATTACACTTTGGGCTGTAACCTTCAGTGCTATAAAGAAAACTGTCTCTCGTCTTCTTCTTCTAGTGGTTTCAATGGGTTACGGTGTTATGAGGCCCACTCTAGGAGGCATAACCTCCAAAATAATACTTCTTGGTGCAGTTTATTTTGTGGCTTCAGAAGCCTTGGAGCTTGTTGAGCATTTGGGTAATATCAATGACTTTGCTGGAAAATCAAGACTCTTTTTGGTGCTACCAGTTGCACTTTTAGATGCATTCTTTATTATTTGGATCTTTTCGTCATTATCCAAAACTCTGGAGAAGCTTCAGGTAACGGTAACATTTTTTTCCTGCTCAGCATGTTGCATACATTCCATCAACGAAATGATATCTCTAAACTTGACTAAGTATGCAAATGTTCATCATATTGGGGTATACTTGCATGCAGATTATAGAAGAGGGGTGGGGGTAGAGCACTTTGCTTCTTGATGGACATGGTTGGGCTACACAAAATAACTTACTAATACTTAGAAAATAACTTGTTTTTTTATGGATGCTTTCTTAATCCTGTTGCTTGGTTTAAATCTAGATGCGGAGAAGCATGGCCAAGCTTGAGCTCTACCGAAAGTTTACCAATGCTCTAGCAGTATCCGTTCTTCTTTCAGTTGCTTGGATTGGCTATGAAGTAGAATCTCTCTCTCTCTCTCTCTTGCACACCTTACGCACTTTGTCACCTTTGCTTAACTGACACCAAGCAAGCTTTAATAACCTGCAAAATCTGGATATTTTTCATGTGAAATCTGGAGGGCGAATGGTTGGAAACTATGGCCCTGTTCGGGAGGGATTAAAAGCCAATTAAAATTGAAAATATGATCGTTATTGGGTCCCACTCGTCTAATAAAAGTCAACAATAACGGCTATATTTTCAATTTTAATCCGATTTTAATCCCTCCCATACAAGGCCTATGAAGCATGGATGCCAGCATGCCCGCAAGTAAATTTTCAGAAGAGTTGGACACGGATATGTTCGAAAGAATTCAATCAAAATACTTTAAAATTATACATTTATATCTTTACCTTTTTGTATCTTTTTTTTATTTATTATTATGTTATTTTTCAATAAAATTAATACTCGTTGAGTGAGGGTTGCATTTAGTATTACTAGTATCAATGAATAATTATGTAAATGTATCTAAAATGCTCATAATAGATATGAAATCAATTTGACATGAAGTGAAATTAACTCATCTGTTTTACAGAATTTTTTGATAATTGATTTTTTTTCCTAATTTTGTCAAAATTTACAAATGGGACTTGTCAATGCTTCTGTAGCGTGTCAGAAACTGGAAAACGTATAGGAAGTAGAGGCTGCACCACCTGGTGTGTCCAGGTCTTGTGTATCAGAATTAAAGTTATATATGCAAAATATGACATGCCAGTTTAACCCTGTGGCTTCTTGAGCATGTGTCTAAGCCTGTTGGTGTCCAATGTGTGTTGGAGTTCCATGCTTCATAGGTTTGAAAGTATTTGCCAAATCATTTAATTCACAAGCTTTTCCATTTTTCCATACCCTGTGTCCTCATTGATTATTAAAGCTCACTAACCCAACACCACTGATTCAGACGTGTAGCAAAAAATAGAGTAAATATTTTATTTTTTATTCTGTCAACACTGTAGGTGAAAAACTAGTGACTCTTTTTTCACTGGTACAGTTGTACTTCAATGCAAGCGACCCCCTGAGCGAATTGTGGCGAAGAGCGTGGATCATCCCAGCTTTCTGGACATTGCTTGCATACTTACTATTGGTGGTTATATGCATTCTCTTGGCTCCTTCACATAACCCAACGAGGTAAATCCATTTCTATACTAATAGGACATATAAAAGTGTGAATCACTTTAGATGTTTCTTCCGTATGTTAAAGACTTGCATCAGCTTAAGTACCCTCAGTTGTATACACGAATCTAACTTTCATGTCAGTAAAAGAAACCAACAAATCACACCATAATTAGAAACTTATGGTAAAACTTCTCCTATCCCATGACCTAACACAAAGTACATTAGATAATCTAGGAATTTTCTTACCTATAATGGGCACTCTCTGGTTAGAATACTCTAATAGACTCTAGTTGGCATTCCAGCAGTCTTGATTTATTGCAATATTGTCCAGCAATACAGTAAGTTTCCTGCGTTATTGTTACACTTAAACGAACTATGAATTGATTCATCCATGTCAAATGACGAAATAACCACAAATGTGCTACCGGAGAGTATTGGTCCAGTAATAAGATTAACTCATTAATTATGACCTAAAGCTTTAATTTAATTATTAGAGAATTTGTAGCTATTCTTTATGTGATAAATTTAATTCAATTAACAAGCATAAATTCCAAAGGGAAAAAATAAGTCAGTGATTGTCATCACACTATAGAATCGGGACACGCTACTTTGATTTTTATTTTTTCAAAAATTTATCTTCTTGCATTAAAAATCTCTTGATTGACTAAGTTCACTTTCATGCTATAGACTTTGTTTTTCGTTCAAATTTATTGTTCTCTGAATTATTTGCTAATAACTATATTTGAACCAAAAGGTTCGATTAATGGCCTAATAAAATGTCATAATCATTCTCATACAATAAACTGTATTTGAATAAGACAATAAACATTAGTTAGAAGATGATAAAATGATAAGTTGTTGATATTTATATGAAATTCTTGAAGAATTCTGCATAACCTTTTAAATTATTGTATAAAAAATCTTTATTTACTCTCAAAATAATTTGATGATTGATGTAGCTAGTGACAAAACTTTGATTAGTGCTAAATTAAATATAAGTTATATAATTACTGCTAATATATTTAATTTTTAGACTGGAGGAGCGGAGGGCAAGGATTGTAAGAAATGATTGTAAGGTATGGAAGCTTGTGAAGAGAGGATAAGGGTCTGGTATGGCCTAAGTTAGTCGAAGGCAGAGTACAGTGGTGAAACGGGTGTCAACATGTAAGAGGGAAAAAGCAGTTTGGTGGAGAGTGTGATGACTGGTCTGAGTCTGGGTACGGTTAGCTAGATAGCAGGGGACGTTGGGGTGTGACTGGTCTTGCATGTGAGAGGAGAGAGAGACGAGTCTGATTCGTACTAAGAGGAGGAAGGAACAAGGAATAGGTAGGGCTTTGATAATAAAAGACGACAGCTAAACTCTGAATAGTTTTACAACATCTCATTGTGATTAGTTTGTTTCAGTTTCTGATATAGTGTTTTAGCTATAAATTGGTGTAACAAATGGCCAATTTTGTATTATTTCAAGTGAAGGTTTGCTTAAATTAAGCTAATGAAAATTGACCATATTGAATCAAATGATAAATTAAATTTCCATAAAACTCATTCATTTATTCCTTTCAAGTTTCAATTATCGTGTTACTATTTGTATGTTCTTATAGATAATACCTTCTCAAGTTACCATATGATAAAAGAACTTTTCAATATGATAATGCAAAAGTGTACTCAATAAGTATTTTTCAATAATTATATTATACTTTTGAAATGTGTAAAACAAATATTCAAATTCCTTGAGAAAGCTGAAATAGATTCCACAAGTATGATTTATTAGCTTGTGTAGATATTTTAGAGCTAATCAAGAAATGGTTAATGTTGTTGATTTTGATTTCTATAATCCCACAGGTGGACAATAACACAATAATGATGAGATTGTTTTGAATTAACAACCTAAACTTATAACTAATCTAATTTCTAAACTAAGTGGAGAGAAGCATTTATGAAACTCAAGTAAATGTAAGCACTAAGACCCTGAATTCCCATACATTCATCCATCTTAATGTCAATTCCACAATTTGACAACGTTTAGATGCAAAGATCAATGTTCCTACGTTGTTTAATAATCTTTCTGAAGTAGAATCAAGCCTATCCTCATAGACTTACAAATGACCTATTAATGTCCTCATCTCGAATTCGAATATATGAAGATGCATTCAATTAGATCGTACAAAGTATAAACAATTATCACTAACGTCATTAAGACCTTACAAGGATTGCTACTTGTGCTAAAGTTCCATTCCTTCTCCTGATTGTCAATAGAAATCATAAATATAATCAATTAGTGGTTAAATAATTGAAAATCATTAAACTCCTAGCAGTCATTCAAATCAAATAAATATTAAGTCCATGTTTGGTAGGGATTAGAATCTAGACTTTAATTTAAATCAAAGTGAATAATTAATTTTAACTACATAATTTATATCAAAATCAACTAAAAATTTGATCCAAATCCCTACCAAATAGAGGCTGTGTTAAAATCCGGAATTTAATATGAAAACATTAAAACGTTCAATGTTATCATAGCAACTATACAAATAGCCAAGTATCATAAGGTTACAAAAACACAATTCGAATCAATATAAGATCGCTCGGAATTAAAGTTCGGGAAGAAGAGAGTATGGCCTCTTGCCCTTAATTTAGTTTAGATGTGGCTTGATATTGTTAAAAAAAAAAATACACCTTTTCAAATCAGCTATGACGAGAAGGGGTTCACATTTCTTGCCGACGACGACATCATCCCGTCGCACAGTACTACCCAGATTACCGGCCTCACGCCACTAATTCAGCTACAATTTCAGGCGGCGGCCCTAGGTGGAAACCCTAGCGCCGCCGCCCCAGATCTGCCGGATCCGGCTACTTTTCCAGCCTAACCGCCCGACCAGTGGGCTGGGTTGGGGATTCCGATGCCGGACATGCTGCTCTGAGGGACACGCCCCTGGCCGTCGGCGCGTCTGCCGGTGTGTGACTCCCACGCGCCGGCGACGGAAAACCAAAAAATGCACCATGACGTTCCTGGTTCAGAAGTGCTGTTCACACAGAATCGGGGAAAAAAGTTGGGAGTTGGATATGGTTTGGTTTACAATCGCCGTTTTCGAGTTGAGGCGAAGGAGTTTGCAATTTCTATCAACAATTTCGGCACGGTTAGGATGACAGAATGGGGCTCTAAGCTCTCGAATTCTATCTGCATGGGGAGGTATGCCGCAATTTGGATGGTGAACATGGTGGATAAGATGAGGGCGACTAATAGTTTGAAGGATTTTGCATCTAAGTTTAACGAGTCCCATAGAGCTTTTTTGGCACAATGATGTAATAACAGCCGTGGTAGGTACCTGATGATAGCACAGTATGGGGAGAGGCGTCGGAAGGGAATTGTAATGGTACCGGAGGGGGCTAATGGAGAAGGTTGGGCTTTAATCTTGCGGGTGTTTCAGGAAGTGGTTGACTCATTTGTTGCTGGTGATAAGGCTAAACATCGAATTGTGGATGACAGAATACGAAGGGGAGTGACGTATGCCGGAGTTGTGGCGAACTCACAGGCTTCACAGAATGTTGATCAACGGGTACCATTGCCAAAGGAGAAGGCAGTTGATGTGAGTATTCTTCAATTGTTGTGGCACACGAGGGCGGAGGTAAGTGCGGGGGGTACACATGGAGGGCCTTGGATATCTGTTGAAATAAGGACACGTATTCAGGCATTGAAAGGGGAACTTGATGAATTAATCAGGCTGATGCAGGCCGCGGGTCGATCTGTTGCTCTAAGTGTGGGATGAGTGCGGAGGAGCCCCTAGGCGATGAACAACTATTAGCAACTTTGGTGACTAAGGAGCCATTAGTGCAAATTGCCCAAACTAAAGACAAGCAGGTGTTAATTGAGCCTAATTGTGAGTCTCCAACACGGACTGAACATGCGTGTTTCGGTAAGGATGATGGAGTGGATGTAACGGGGTCGGATAAGGATGATGAATCGGATGCGTTGAATACATTTGAATCGGAAGAGGGATTAGTGTCGGATGAGATTCAGAAGGGACGTGTATTGGCAGAGGGTTCAGCCCTGAAGGGTGTGGAAGAATACGAGGATACGGGTTTGGCTAATAGGGTGGTGAATACCTACATTAGGAGGTCCTCGAAGCCGCTACAAGAAAGGGAGCTAGGGTCCGAAAAAGCTCTGGTGGTGTGGGTTGACGATGGAAAGAAGGGAGAGTTAGAGAGTGGTGTAGTACCAGTAGAGGAAGTGGAGGGACACGTTTTTGATAAGGGGCTCGCACCTTCTAACTGGGTTCTTCAAAAAATTCAGGAGTTCAGTAGGATGGTTGGTGTGTCTTGTGACGGTCATGAACCCAAACTTATGCAACTGTTTGAGGAACTGGAGGCTAACAGAGGACAGGGGATGAGCACACATGGAGGGAAATCAAGAAGAAAAGGTGATCGCAAACTTAAGCGGCTAGAGTGGTCAGTAAATTATGACATCAAGGGAGGAGATGCAAAGAGAGGACTGTTGGGGAGGGATGATGGAGTCTTGAAATGATTTCAAAAATCATTAGTTGGAATGTGAGGGGGCTCAATGATGAGGGGAAAAGGTGGGGTATTCGAAATCTGATAAGGGGATAGAGGGCGGACTTGGTCTGTTTACAGGAAACTAAGATGGAGTTCGTTTCGAGGGTTGTAGTTCGCAGTTTGTGGGGGGGTCAGCATGTTGGATATCAATTTTTGGAGTCTTCAGGGGCTTCTGGAGGTGTGCTTGTTATGTGGGATACTAGAGTGTTTGATACGGAGGAGGTTAGTGTAGGGTTATTTACCATATCGCTTTTACTTAGGAATATTGGAGATGGTTTTCGGTGGATATTTGTAGGAGTTTATGGTCCGACGGCGGATGGAAGTAGAGGGGGCCTGTGGGATGAGTTGGCCAGTATGATGGCTTGGTGGAGTCTTCCCACGTGTATCGGGGGCGATTTCAATGTGGTTTGATTTCCTTCTGAGAGGTCAAGCGGTGGGAGACTAACAGGGGCTATGGAGGAATTCTCAGATTTCATTAGGGAGAGTATGTTGGTGGATTTGCCGATGATTGGGGGAGATTTTACTTGGTCTTCTAATCGGGATCAACCCGTTCATTCCCGAATTGATCGATTCCTGATTAGTGGGGAGTGGGAAGTTAAATACTCAGATGTGACGCAGAGGAGATTAGATAGGGTGTACTCGGATCATTTCCCTATTTCATTATCTGGGGATAGTAGGGGTAGTGGAAGAAAGCCGTTTAGGTTTGAAAAGATGTGGTTAAAAGTCGAAGGTTTTGGGGAGCGTGTACGGACTTTGTGGGCCTCTTACGACTTTAGGGGGTCTCCCAGTTTTGTACTGGATCAGAAATTAAAGGCTTTGAAAGGGGATTTAAAGAAGTGGAATGAAGAGGTGGTGGGTGATGTAAATTGGTGTAAACGTCATGTCTTTCAGACATAGAGGAGTTAGATAAGCGGGAGGAGAGTTGTGGGTTGGGTGGGGAGGAGAGGGAGAGACGTGGAATTTTAAGGGGAGAGTTGGAGAGGTTGGTGGAGATGAAGGAGATTGCGTGGCGTCAAAAATCTAGGGTTACATGGTTGAAAGAGGGGGACAAATGCACTAAGTTTTTTTTATAGGATTGCGAATTCAAATAGGCGTACTAATTCTATCACGTTGCTGGAGGTAGATGAGATTACTTATGAGAACCCACAGGTCATTGGAAACAAAATTGTGAGATTTTATCAAGATCTCTATCGGGAACAGTTTGAGTGGAGGCCAAAGTTGGAGGGACCGGAGTTTTCTACTATCACAGAGGAGGATGCTAGATGGTTAGAGAGACCGTTTGGGGAAGAGGAAATTAAAGAGGTGGTTTTCAGCATGAATGATGATAAGGCACAAGGACCAGACGGCTTCTCGTTCGCATTTTATAAGGTTTGTTGGGAGGTGGTGCGTGCGGATATTACGGATGTTCTAAATTATTTTTATGAGTTTGGCAGGTTCCTGAGAAGTTCTAATGCTACATTTATTGTGCTGATTCCCAAAAAACCAGGGGCGGTGGACATTAAGGATTTTCGCCCTATTAGCCTTGTTAGCGGGGTGTATAAAATCATTGCGAAGATCTTGGCGAATAGATTAAAGGAGGTGTTGGGGAAAGTGGTGTCTAAGTTTCAGAATGCCTTTGTGAAAGGAAGACAGATCTTGGATTCTGTGCTTATAGCTAATGAATGCGTTGATTCAAGATTGTGGTTGGGAGTGCTAGGGATGCTTTGCAAATTGGATATTCAGAAGGCCTACGACCATGTCAATTGGAAGTTCCTTCTGTATATGCTCAGGCGATGTGGATTTGGGGAAAAGTGGTGCAAGTTGATTCAATTTTGTATCTCAACTGTCTCATTTTCTGTTATGGTCAACGGGTCTCCAGAGGGTTATTTTCGAAGCACCAGAGGATTAAGGCAAGGAGATCCTCTTTCTCCATTGTTGTTTGTTATTGTTATGGAGGCATTCAGTAGGATGCTTGAGAAAGCTGTGGAGGAAGGTTTAATTAGGGGCTTTACGGTTGGACATGTCCAGATCTCTCATTTGCTATTTGCAGATGATACACTGATTCTATGTGATGCTGATGATGAGCAATTGAGGAATTTACGTCGGTTACTACTTTGTTTTGAAGCGGTGTCGGGTTTGAAGATTAATCTGGGGAAATCTAAGGTTATCCCAGTGGGGGAGGTTGCTAATGTGGATGAGCTGGCTGGTTTATTGGGTTGTAGAGTTGCGCAGATGCCTATATCATACATTGGGCTCCCGTTAGGGGCAAGGTTCAAAACTAAACATATTTGGAATGGGATCATCGAAAGGATGGAGAAGAGGCTAGCAGGGTGGAAGCGTATGTATCTTTCAAAGGGTGGCCGCCTTACTCTCATCAAATCCACTCTTTCCAACCTCCCTACTTATTTCTTGTCATTGTTTCCTATTCCTGCTGCAGTGGTAAATAGATTAGAGAGAATTCAACGGGAGTTTCTTTGGGCAGGGATGAGAGAAGAGAGGAAACTTCATTTGGTTAAGTGGGGTGTGGTTTGTTCTCCTGTAAGGATGGAGGGCCTTGATTGAGGAAGTTGATTCTGTTTAATAAGGCTTTGTTGGGCAAGTGGCTGTGACGATTTGGAGTGGAGAGGGTGAGTTTTTGGAGAGAAATCATAGGAGCGAAGTATGGTATTATGGAGGGAAGCTGGTGCTCAATTAACGGTCGCGGATCTTATGGGGTGAGTCTGTGGAGGTATATCCGACGGGGTTGGGGTGACTTTCGAGACAATTTGTCATATGAGGTGGGAAATGGCAATAACATCAGATTTTGGGACGATCGTTAGTGTGGTAATCAACCGCTAAAGATACGATTTCCTGCTTTGTATCGCATTGCCTTTGAGCCGTCTGCTATGGTGAATGAGGTACTCACCATTCACAATGGAAGTCACAGTTGGGATACTATCTTTGAGAGGAGTCTGCAGGATTGGAAATTAGATGATTATGCGTTGTTTTTTACCTCTTTGCATGAGGCGCACATTTAGTTTGGAGAAGGTGATCGTAGCAGGTGGAGGTTGGCACCGAATGGTATATTCTCAGTTCGCTCTTACTTTAGATCCTTATTAGAACCTGCTTAGAGCTCATTCCCATGGAAGAAGGTGTGGCAATGTAAATTGTCCCCTTGGGTGGCTTTTTTATTGTGGACGGTTGTGAGGGGGCAAGCGTTAACGGTGGATAATCTTCGAAGAAGAGGTTTTTGTATTACCGAGTGGTGTTATATGTGTAAGAAGGATGGGGAGACAATTGATCACTTGTTCACTCATTGTGATGGTGTTCGGTGGCTTTGGAACACCATCCTAACTTCCTAACAGTTGGATTGGGTGATGCCTAGATGAGTTGAAGATGTGTTGCTGGCATGGAGGAGGAAACTTCGCGACAAGGAGAGTAGTATTGTATGGAATCTTATTCCGGGATGCATTGTATGGTGCGTATGGAGGGAAAGGAGCAGCCGCTGTTTTGAAGACAAGACTAGAACAAAAGAGCAGTTCAGAGAATTATTTTATCTAACCTTGTTTAGTTGGTTTAATACTGTAGCTCCTAATTATGTAGATGGGCTGCCTAATTTCATGTCGTTTATGTGTTGTCTAAATTGATAATACATTCCCCTTGTATTATCCTATAATGAATAAAATTTTCTGATTACTCATCAAAAAAAAGAGAAGGGGTTCACATTTACCGCCATCTCCCATTAGACTTCTTCTTTAGGGACGGACATACCTACTTCAACATGTTAACCAAGCTAAGTAGAAAAGCCCTATTCTATTGGCTTAAGATTCATGAGAGAGATGGAAAACACTCTTGAATCTTAAATCTTTCAATGGTTCTTGAATTATTTTCTTTGATCTTCTTCGAATTCCTAGAAAAGATGTATGAATTGATATAAGATAGGTGTTTTTGTATCGAAAGCTTGAAAGAAATATGGATATGTTGATCTCATATTGCTCTTCCTTTTGTAAGGAATAATGTATATTGTGTCCAAGAGCCTCGTAAGCTTCCCCATTGAATTGTAGATGAAGAATGGTATTTATAGCCTAATAATTAGGTAAAAAATTATACATAATTACATTCCAAGATGAGTTTGAATTAAATTAAAAATTCAAGTCTTTGATGTCGAATTGGCGATCAAACTATATAATGGGATGCGATTGTAGCAGGTAATGACAATTAAGCCTTGTGATTGCAAGGCATTGGGGTTTCCTTGTTGCACTTTTGTCCCTAAATTTCCTTATTTGTACCTCTCAAGTCCCTTCCTAATTGCATCTTTAGTCCGTGATCTTTAAATCTTCACAATTTGGTCCTAATTCTCCACAATCATTCGTGGATGATCAGATGCACATTTCAGATGTTTGTAATTAAGTCCCCAAACTTTTCAAATGTTGGATTTCACTCCCAAAACTTGTAAATCTCTTCCAATTGCTCAATTAATGCTTCCATTTGATCATATGCAATCTTGTTGATGATCAATTGCTCTGAATAAACTCTAATTAAGCTTCAATTCCATCTTTTGTCATGCCATTGCATCCAAATGCACTCAAGTAAGGGATTTACCTACAATTAACATAATTAAACTTTAATTAGGTAGATATCCTTTCAATTAGTAATAAATAATCAATTATAGAAGCCTGAATAAGTGTATAAAACACTTATTAGTTAACATCAAATACTTATTCACTTTTATTATCTATCGTACATATTTTTTCAAGTGAGTTACATTTTTCAATCATTATCATGGACTATATTAGACCAAAAAATGACTACTTATGAACTAATTAATGGCAAGACCCACATGAAGAAAACTAATTAATTTGTTTTAACTAATATATTAGCATTATCCTACATTCTTCTCACTTGAAGAAAAGTCGTCCTCTAATTTGGTTGAAGAATAGAAAATTAATCAATTTGGAGAAAAATGCTCCAAAATTTGTTGTCACGTTGTGAGAATTCGAACCTAGCTTGGTTGTTTTGCAATCCTTTGAACATTATCGCAAGGATACATGCCACTATCACCATAGCTGAGGCCATTAGCTAAGGGCAAAAACTTACTTCAATACCAATTTTAGCGCGAAAGCAGGATTAAAATACTTGAAACAAGAAGAAAGTTGAAAAACTCGAAAATTTGTAGAAAATTATTTATTGTATTGAATTAACGATTGAAAAGTGTACTAATCCTTTTGTTTATGTAGGCAAAATAATTTCCTAATCTTACCAACATATGAAAACTAAATAATGTTATTAAAAGTAAGAAAAAAATTTGGGTTTACGTGCATAATATTTTATTTTGTGTATGTGGTTGAAAATAAATAGTAGAAAAATGATTTTTCAAATAATGATTATCAAACAGGGGCTTAAGAATGTAAGATTAGTGTTTTGTTTTGATATAGACACAAATATCTTATAAAATGATGTTCTGTTAGATTATTACGACTGCCAAAAGATTGATTTTTATTTATTTATTATTTTTTTCCCAATTAACATGGTTCTTTATTTGCAATGCACATGCATTTTTGCAAGAATGTTTTGTTATGGTTTTGCTTTCAGCCATAATTTATTGGGCTTGTTTCAATTAGTTTTAGCTCCAAACCCGACATATGGTTGTTATAGATGATTCTTTCGTTTAAATAGTCAAATATATCTTGTGAATGTGATATCAACATGGTAGAAGCATGAAATCCAATGCATCATGATATAGTGCTAATGTATCAAGTTATAATTCAGACAATGCCATATGAAGGTTTTTTATGGTATGTGCGAGTCGCATGGAAGAAATTGAGTGTTTCCATGAAAACACCGTCTCTTGCTGTCGTTGGTAATTGTCTGTAATGCAACTCTTCCCCTCAAGTACTTGGTACATGGAGGGGCTGCTTGGAATAGAAAACCGTTAACTCGACAGGTCCTAAGATAAGCAGTCTTTCCAGAGTAAATAAGCTATTTTTATACTTTGTCACCTCCTTCCTCGTACTTTTCTAAGGGAATGAACTGGAGAATTCTGAACTTGATACCACAGAATGTTGCAGAATGAACTGCAAACGTATGAATGGTTATAAAACTGGTAATCTACGGAAAAAGGACATGGTACTGCCGTATATTTTTAACGAACTATAAATGTCAAAACTAGAATGTTCACAAAAAGAATGCTCTAGCAAGCCAAACACTGTAAAACAATGTACGAGTACACACCAGATCTTGACATAATCTTTATGGGTTTCAGCTAGTTAGATTCTTGTTGTCTCGGCCAATCTCGTGAAATCTTGTATTTAACCCTTTTCAAGAATCTTGTGGAATTTAAAAAATACACGGACTTCTAAGGCTTGCACGAAACAGCTTTAATGCTCATGATGAATGAGATTATTTTTGTAATTTCATTTTAAGTGCAGGTATGCATATGAGACTGGTGATGATGAGGAAGAGGGTATATCGCTGACTGGAACAGGAGTAATACTAGCTGGAGATTTGGCATCCAAAGTGGAAAGAAAGGATAGGAAGGCGTCAATTGCAGCAGATCATGTGTTTGGCCTCAGTGAAGATCTCGAGGAGGACAAGAGAGAATGACATCTCTTTCATCGTGTATTTCTCCTAGAACTTACTGCTTCACACGCACATACACAAGTTTTCAATGATCCTTACACTCACTATTCTATATTTTTATTTCTGCACTAACTGAGAATAGATTCAATAGAATACTGAAGCACAAATTAGTAACCTTAGCTGTGACATCTACCATATATTACCAGATTACACCTATTTTGTAGGTAACTGAAGTTCGGTTGCTAGAATGTCAACGTTTAGTTTAGACGACGAGAGTCATATCATGCTACTACAGGCTGTGGATAGGTTGGATTGGCTGGAGAGCTCCGATAGCAACTCATTCTCTGAAGAATAAGAGCTATGATCGAGAAATGCTGGTGACTAATGACTTTGGGCATACCTATGATTAGTGAACTTCCGACCTGGTGTGAGCTTAAAGGAAACTCGTGTACGTCTGGAGAATTTATAGGACATATTTGTGCACCATATGTTATCATCCTAGACGATGTTTCAGGATGCACTTTTTAACGTCTCGAATTCTAGCAATCCGTTGCTAAAATAAGTTCCTTAACCGTCCAATTAAACAATTTAGGAAAATGTTGTAGTGACATACTTGATAAATAGTGGAAGAACTTAAAATTTTGTCAATATAAACTTAAAAAAATCAGGAAAATGATTTTAGAAAGGCTTTGAGAAAAGCAAGCTGGTGTAGTATGAAATTTGACTTTGGCCATTTGTACAGAAAAATCACCAGAATTTCACCAGAAAGAGACAAAAGTGTGTCCCACTGTGTATTTAAAAAAGAAAAAAAATGTGCGGGCCCCACCCTTGTCTGAGTGTTTTGCATTTCTGGTGTTTTTGTTTCTGTACGTGCAGCGCATTTCATGAAATTTTTACGGAGAGCATAAAATTTATAAACGTGCAATATAACAAAATTGGTATTTTGTCGATGGTGTTTGAGGCACTAAAATATTTTTAAAAGACGTTTAGATTGTATTTACTATTGTAGCATGATGCAGTATACAAAAAATCACAAGTAAATTCTACGAGCTTCCAATTATATGATTTCAATTTTAGATGATAGATAGCTCATAGAAGGTAGTTTTTCAGTTGGAATCGTTCTCAAGTTCGAAGTTTGAATTTTTAAGGAAAGGGCCGAATGTTGGAAAATTCCATATTGAAGTTCATACAATTTCTAGTAAATTTACCTAGCAACAAAAAAAAACAAGTTTAAGCATAGTTAGAAGTTACATGGCTCAACTATTTTGAATCTAACAATGCCAGAAGATACGTCCCAAAACTCGTAAAATGGTAGAGGGGTATTAAAAAGAGAAATTCAGCTCTAGAAAGTAAAGTAACGCGTCTAGCAAATAAAATATAACTTAAGAAAATACTAATATTACCAATATTTAGCCTTTGTTTAGTGCACATTTTGGGAGTAAGAATGCATTTTTACTGTTGATGTGATGAGGGATATGTAATTGAGGGCCTGTCTGGCACCACTGAAATTTTGGATTAAAAGTGAGTTTTGGACCGTTGGACCACTCAACGGTAGCATTTTCACAATCTGGGCTGAAAGTGTGTGAAAGAAAGTCAAACAAAACGGCTAGAAAATCAATTGCACCCTGTTGAAAATGGGAACCTGACACGCTCTGAAAAATAAGGAAAAGTTATTGATATGATGGAAAAAATTATTTTATTGAAGAATATGTGGTTGAAAATGAATAGAAGAATGAGAATGAGAAAAATAATGTGACTCAAACAGTAGACTCCATGGTTTGGCACACCAATCCATCCAACGCGTTAATTATCACTTGAAATTTGTTAACAAGGAGAGATGAGTACAACAAATTGTACCCAATGAGATGCTTGCTACTCCATTATCAATTCAAATATACAAGAAGTAAGAATTACAAGACCATGAAATTGATAATTCAAGCAAACATTTCAAAATAAAGTGAAGACTAAACTATGACCCCGAAGGTATCTCATGACTTGTCCCGAAAAAGCATTCACAAAGAGCCTCACCTTAATCTTTGAAGAACTGTTTCTTGCATTCTAGAATAATATCTTTATTGATCTTGATGAATCTTTGATTTCGAAGTTTGATTGAAAGCGCCCAGAAAACACTTGAAAACTGGATGTTTTGGTTTTGTATTTTTGTATGTAAATATGACACGTTTCTATTGTAATTTTTTCATTGTTAAACGGAAATATATTTCTCACCATTTGCAGTTTAATCCTTGAACTTTACACTTTCTGCGTTTAGGGCTCAATTTCAGGTTTAAGCTCATAAAGCTCACATTCTCACGAGATATGATGGCAATAAACTAAAGATTTAAAATTATGATTATTAAACTTTTCTATAACTTACACTTCAGTATTTAAACTTGCTATAATACACCTCACTCAAGTTGCGGTTGATAACTATCCATTTCCATAATTTACCCACGGACGATCCGTCGATAACTATTAACCACCTTCAAATTAGTAGCGGATTTGTGGTTGATAATTTTCCGTTTTGTTTAAGCTGAAAATTGAATTACAAGTTCTCATGCTTCTTTCTTGAACGAGAAGTGACTGAGTAGGATAAATTCCTGTTGATTTCTGCACAAGGTTTTTGACTGTTAGAAATAGATCTTTTAAACTAGGGTGCTACCATTTCAAATAGACTGTTAGAAATAGATCTTCAGTCAGATTGAACCGGCACTAATTCAAAATTAAAAGCCAATATTCCTAGAGTGCTACCATTGAAAGGATTTGTTGGAAAAGACAAGAAAATTTTCAATTTTTTAGTTTATGACGTTTGTTGGAAAAATATTTATCATATTTTCACATATTAATTTATTGGTTTACTTAATGTATGAATTGATTTTTAAATGACAAGAAAATTTCCAAAAACGTGAAACAAGATAGAGGTCCTAACAGGCAGTCAGTCCTGATTGATCGGGATGTAAGCAGATCTGTCCAAAATATTTCAGTTGCGAATTTTATTGTTTTTCCTTAATTTAACAAATCCTTATAAAAGAATTTGTTAAATTAAAATTATCTTTCCTTATAATGGATTTAACAAATTTATGATATATTTTAAAATATTTTTTATGATAAGTGTAGACATAAAAAAAAATAACTAATGGATTGGGTCGATTTAAATAATTAGCTCAATTAAATTTATCAAATTAAAGTCTACTAAGACCCATAAAATTCAAAGGCCCATCCCACTTTTTCAAAATTCAAAATTACCCAATTATTCCTTTTAATTAAAGATGATTGAGTGGTTATCAAATTTGTCGTGGAAGCTTGCTCCAAGAGTCGTCAAAACGGTATTTTTCGAGCTCAGTTTCACGTTACTTTTCTCTACCAAACAATCAATCTCCACGGCTCCAACCTACAACCAATATATTCACTTTGGTTGCTCCTCAATCTTACCCACAAAAGACAAGATAATGGCGATGATTTGTAGGCCATAAAGGCATGAGAAAAACAATGGAAAGAGCACGAGATAGAGGCCAAAACCCAAAGGGAAGCCACTGTTTTTCTCTTCTCCAAGCTGCCTGTTTTTCTCTCTTACATACACAAATCACACACTCAACGGCTAGGGCAAAAACACCATATGCTAGGTTATGCTTTAGTTGGGCCGATTAAATGAGCCAAGATTCAAAACCATCCAAGAGGTAATATAAATGAACCGTAAGCAACATTAATTATTTAAGTTACTTCCAATAGCCCATGTTATTTTCGGGTTGAGCCTTTAGATTTGGTTGTTTGTAACAATTTAATTCAACGTTTACATCATCGCCCAGGATTCATTGGATATCAACCTTGATACCCAATCAATCTACAAGCAATCAAAACACATAGTTAATGCATGGCAACCAATAAAATTGGTGGAATCACAGACCTTACCTCATGTTTCGGACCTAAAACACATACCATACCTGCTCCATGTACTCACCAGGGTTAAGGTCACAAACAAATACCTAAGTAGAAGCAGATACTCACAGTAATCAATCAATAACAAATAATCATGCGATGGAGATATAACATAGGATAATCTACAGATCTTCTCCAAAATATGTTCACACAGAACAACAGATTAACACCAAATTAATCAAGCAAACTGTCAAAATACATATAAAACAAATATATAAATGACTCCGTGAAAAGATCTCACCACACTTATCATATCCCATTATGTGTTGCTCACATTTTGAGAACACATATCTCAACTCATCGCCCACCATGCTCACTAGACTGATCACTCAACTCATGTCTAACTGGTAAACCTCTATAGATCCTAAATTCTTGGAATAATCCTCTATCACCACATCACTTATCATAATCTAAGTGGATAATTGGTCTCCACTTAACAGAAGCGATAGAAGTGTCCTTCTCATACTCCATTTGATCAGGGTCTCTTCACAGATAAATGATTCCAACATTTAATCACATTTTCACTCGTGATCCAAATGTCACACTCCACATCCCTGGTACAAACCACTAATGTACCCATAGGCATCTATACTCCATCTCACCAATAGACATCCAACACATTGCTAATGCATCTTAACCCACTATGCATGCAAACAATTACACCAAGTAATTAAATTGCTCTCAAATTCATGCAAATGCACATATCAAACACATTGAAATGCACATATAACCATGCAACAAAATTAATCAATCACACACATCCAAAAAAGATTACACAAGGATGCACATACAGTAACTAGGTTTACTCAATAAACCTCACTTAGGTCATAACACTACCCAATAGCCACATTCACCTCATCCTCTCCTTATCTTTCCTTTTATTATCATTACTAGGACAACATATGTCACCATGTCCAAATTTATTGTAATTAAAACATATCTTATTTTTCACACTTGTCTTAAACCTACATTTGCCATCAAAAGTTTTACGAAAAACCTTTTCGTTTTGCCAAATTAAAAAAATCACATTTTTTTATTAAAATAGTACAACTTAAAACGTGTCATCATTTTTACAAAAAAAATGTACAAAACTTAAAATGCAACCAAATGACGATCACAAGCAAAGTATAGACACAATTCACACAGAATGGTCAAATAATCTTTCCTAAGGTTACGTGCAATTCTAATAATGAAAAATAATTGACAACAAATTCACGGAGAATTTAAGGTAAATAATTAACAAGTAATTTTTAGATCTAGCAACAAGCTATGGTTACCCCTTCACGGTAACCACAATCCTAATGTCACCCCACACGATGACTTCTAATGCGAAAAATAAATCATTATCCTATACAATAACTATAACTGCAACAATAAAAGGGAAAGAACACGATACTGAGCGGACGAATCTGAATCCATAAATACCGAGAGATACAAATTTATCACTTTATGACCACCATTATTCGTCCTAAAGTCTCTAATAATTGCAGTAATCAATCAACCACGATCTAATCCCTAAAACATGAAGAACACAATTGTCCAGACTTCTTTGTATAACCTAAATAGAATAGTAGCAACACCAAAATGAAAGAAAAATGTTAGGAATAAACTGCCTGAAGACACCGTCGTCGGAGAAGCCTCCATGCGCCCTCACTCGCCACTCAAAGTCTCTGTATGTCGATGACCTCAACCACTGGCCATCCAGGAGCGCCTCTACCTGCACGTCACGCCGTGGTCTCCGTTTAGCCAAACTTCTTCTGGATCTGTCAGAAGAAATCATGAAAACAACCTCGAATTTTATGCAATTTTCTGACAATTTTTCGATCTATTTTTCTACTTCGTTTCAGCCGCTATTCTAATCGGTTTTTGGTCAATATATCTAGCCAAATATACAACCTTGAAGCTTTGATACCAATTATCGAGGAAGCTGGCTCCAAGAGTCATCAAAAAGGTATTTTTCGAGCTCAGTTTCACGTTACATTTTTCTACCAAACAACCAATCTCCAGGGCTCCAACCCACAACCAATATATTCACCTTAGTTGCTCCTCAATCTCACCCATAAAGGACAAGATAATGGTGATGATTTGTAGGCCACAAAGGCAGGAGAAAAATAATGGAACGAACACGAGATAGAGGCCAAAACCCAAAGGAAAGCCAACGACTTTTCTCCTATCGAAGTTGCCCGTTTTTCGCTCTTGCATACACAAATCACACACTCAATGGATAGGGAAAAAACACCATATATATAGGCTAGATTACGCTTTAGGTGGGTCAATAAAAGATGTTAAATTAGCCAAAATTCAAAGTCATCCAAGAGGTAATATAAATAGGCCATGAGAAACATTAATTATTTAAGTTACTTCCAAAGGCCTACGTTACTTTCTGGTTGAGCCTTTAGACTTGGTTGTTGGTAACCAAAGGTCCATAAATTTTGGTAAGGGAAAGTGTAGAGGAAAATCACAAAGTGTTAAAGAAATCACAGAGCCGGAGAAAGAGAAGAAACCCTCTAAAGCTTAAGTTCAGTGAACACCAAGAAGATCAAAATTTTCTTCAAATCAAGCAAGTCCAATAAGATCAAAATCTTCTTCAAATAAAATCAAATCCAAGTCCAAACCTCGAAGTGCAAATCTAAGCCCCAAAATCCAAGTCCTAACAAGTTAAGTTCTTAACAAATAAAATTCTCAACAACTCTCAAAAACCAGGATTCAAGCCACGAACCCACTTATCTTCAAACATTTAGATGATTAATCAGAGGATCTTGTAGTTCTTTAGTTACAAGAAGATTAACATCCACTTGTATTTCTAAAAAAAATTGTAACGATTTCTGTATTTTAATACACGAAATTTGTATTGTCCTCTTATCCTTTGATCTCAAAACCACTACATTAAAGATAGCAAGCGAAAAAGCAAGTGAAACTATCAACAGTCTTGAAGAAACACTTGCTGAACTCTTCCATATGACTAGAGCCCAAACAAAGATTGGGAAAATTCAACGGATCTCACCACTGAGAAAGTTCTCCAACAAAGGCAAAATGAAAATTCTTTTCAAGAAGCGAGGCTTTCATTCGACAAAAAAGACGAAGAGTTTGGCGAAAAGTTCTCATTTTGATTCTATCTCCGGTGGCAGATCCGTGTCCGGATCCTCTCATGCCATTTCTCCACGAAGGTGGGAAGACTATACTTTATCTAAAGAATCATATGGTCATCGAAGCGACATCGGGCTCTGATGACCGAATCCAACAAACGGCTATCGCCATTGAAAGGTTAACAAAGTCACTAGACAAAAAAGATAGACAAATTCCTAAACTCATGCGCATGCTGGAGTTGTAAAATTCGTTGTTTGAAGACAATCAAGAAAATGTAGGATCTTCTAAAGCTAAATATCCAGAAACCCAAGAACGCCAACAGAAGCAAGATATGTATGATCGAACGGTTGTTCAAAATGTGTTACTTGACACTACTCAACTCTCTGTTGGCTCTCTATCCATCCAACAACTTCAACATATGATTGCAGACACCATTCATGCCCAGCTTTATGGTTCAGCATATGATTACGGACACCATTCATGCCCTATAGTCGTCGAATAGATGAAATAAAGATGCCACTTGGTTACCAACCTCTGAAATTTCAGTATTTTGATGGGACGGGCAATATGAAGTAGCATGTTGCTCATTTCATCGAAATGTGTAATATTACATAGGCACTTACAATGATACCACGGTGAAGCAGTTCGTACACTCCCTCAAAGGTGCCTCATTTAAATGGTATACAGACTTACTGGCTAAGTTAGTTGATATTTGGGATCGACTCGAGTAAGAATTCCCAATATGGTTCTAAAACACCAGGCGAACGGTTAACCCTTCAAAACTTGCTCGAATAAAGCAGAGCAAGGAAGAGCCCATTGTAGAGTACATCGAACGTTGGAGGAACCTCGTGCTTAACTGGAAAGAACGAATCAACGAAGCTTCTTCCATTAACATATGTGTACAAAGTATGCATTGGGGATTACTCTATAATCTCCAAACGAATTTGCCTCACTCCTTTGAAGTATTGGCAACACGTGCTCACTACCTGGAGCTCTAAAATGTAAGGCATGGGAGTTACCTTCCAATAATCCACATGACAAGAAAGATCCTAAGAAAGAAATAAAGAAAGATGTTAAGACAAGTTAGTCTAAAGAAGATATGACAATTTCTACTATCCCTACAAAGATAGCCTTCCAAATGTCGAGCTCAAATCTGAAACCGAAGCCCGAGTTCAAACCCAACAAAGGACAAGTCCAAAGCAGAGGTCATGTGACTCTGAAAGAACTTGAAGAGAATGAGTATCCATTCTTAGATTCTAAAGTTTTTAGAATTTTAGATCAACTCCTTAAACAGAAGATAATCGAGCTTCCAGTACCAAAACGATCGTAGGAAGTGGTAAGACTGATCATCCTAAACATTGTAAATTTTATAGAATTATCAGTCACCTAGTGGAGAAGTGTTTTGTCTCGAAGATCTTATTGTCGGCTTCGACAAAGAAAACAAGATTAAACTTGAAACTGGAGAATATCCAACAGTTGTCTGCTCAATGGTTTCATTTGGATCATTTGATCCAATTTTCATTGCAAAGAAGAAGCAAACATATGCTAGTAAGTCATCGGTTAAGGAGTTTGGACCTCAAATTCAAGAAAGAGTCATCGTAGTGGATTTTGAAGTAGATGGAGAAGTCACCATCAATTACGTCTATTCAAGGATCGGTGGACCACATGCACCCAATCGTCCAACCTAAAGACATATGATTTGGACATTTGGGATTCTGATTCAGAGTCCGAAGATGAGATCGGTGATGGCTGGTCCACTTTCCTAAGCAAGAAGGAGAAATACTGAATGTCAGATAAAATAGGTAAAATATCACTTTCTATACCTCTTGTAGGACCAAAATTGGGGGCACTGAGTACGGAAGTTCAATCCAATAAAGAAGTAACACCAGTAGAAAACCAGGGTCATGGACTCTTGTGAAAATACGTCATCAAAAGACTCTACAATTTCCAAGTACCAGTGTTTATGATGAGAAAACGAGACTAAGAATGTCAAATCAAAGGTATCTACTAAATTAACAAAAGTAGAAAGTCAAATCAAGGGTATCTACTAAATCAACAGAAGTAGAAACTGATTCACACGCTCCTTCTTGACTACCAACCCTAGAGGAATGTTTTACCTCCAATGTTATCGATGTAAAAGAGGAAAATGAGGCGAGGAACGTATCGAGAAAAAGTTCGAAGCAGAAGAAAACAATCTCACGACTAAACAATATTACTTCAAATAAGAGTTTAGCAAATACTCTTATTCTTCCTTTCGATGATCGAATGTCTTTAATTGTGGCATTGATAGATCTGGAAGTATACGGAGGAAAAATTTTAGAACATAATGGATCCACAACCTGACAAAACTGTATGGCCGCCATCATATTTGACGATTAAGATTTACAATTGGGTTCTCATTTACATAATAGACCATTGTATTTTAGTGATTGTATTCTAGAATGTAGGATAAATCACATAATGATTGATTGTGGATCCGTCGTAAACATTATGTCAGTCAAGAGAATGAAGAATATTGGAATTACTGTTGGTGATTTGTCTAGAAATAAGATCACGATTCAAGGATTCGACCAGAAAGGTCAAAAAGCCATTGGCATGATTCGTCTGAAGCTAGAAATAATTTCTTCGGCCCTCTTCCATTATATTGATGCTAAAACATCCTATGAGTTACTCTTTGGACGTATTTGGCTGAATGAAACTAGAGTGATACCTTCAACTTGGCACCAGTGCCTCAAAAATAGTTGAGACAAAGAAGCCAAATGTTTGGTTGCTGAGTCCAAACCATTCCTCGAAGAAGAATCTCATTTTGCTGATGCCAAATTTTACATGGAAGATGAAGAATGTAATTCTGCATCATTGTCCATATTCTTATTCAAAATTAAAAAAGTTGTAGGTGATGATGATACATCAGTTATTGTTCTACTTCATCAACTTATTAAAGGTGAATCAAAATTTGCATTTGAAGGATTCTCTAGAAGCAAAAAAAAACCAACCAATGTTAAGGTATTGAGAAAATAGTTAAATCTTCCAATACCTAGTATTCCAAAGTTCCTTCTACCCAATCGACTCATGATAGCCTTGGGAGAACGTAAACATACATTGGAAGCTTCGACATCTATTCCAAACAGATCAAAGCTCTGTATTTATAGCCCGTCCAAACAAGACATGTTGAGTACTAAAGGAGCCGATGAACCAAAACTGACTTTCAAATAATGTTACAATCCTCAAGTAAAAAAGTTACATGAGAATACTGAATTTGGGAAAGGAGAGCATCGCAAATTGGGTGATCTGGATGTTGTCCTTTTGAGTTGATGTATCTCTTCTGATTCTGATGGATCCTTTATGTCGCAACCTAGGTATGGTTTAGGATATAATCCAAATCCACGTAAAAAGATTAATTTCAAGAATGTTTTCTCAAATCAAATCATGATTCAAATATATGAAGTTACAGAAGAGAAATCAGAACAGTCGAGACCTTCGGTATCCCATCGAATTGAAAATGAGAATGCTAGAGTTTTATTGTTTAAAAGTTTAAATTGAGAACTTTCCACAGTAGTTTTCATAAAAGGTAAAGCTTTTGTCTTCCAAAGGTTAAGTGAAGATCCTTCTTCATTTACTCAAATTGATAAGAATGTACAAGCTCCTCAAAAGTCATCTCAAAAACAATTTACATTCTCTTGACTTGGAATTAAAACTTCTAATCAAAGTTCGAAACCTCTACAATCAAGAAGAAGACGAAAAATATCAAAGAGGTTACTCATACCTAAAGAATGATAAAGATAAAGAAGAAGTCTATGTTAATCACATCGCTTTTGAAACAGCTTCCAACTCAGAATCTGAGTCTGAAAACTCTGCCACAACAGATGAACCTAAACTAGCTCCACCTACATTTGAAGAATGGTGACAGGCTACTGTAGATGACTTGAAACAATTGAACTTGGGAACCGAAGAAGACCCGAGACCAGTGTTTGTACGTGCTCTCCTCAATAAAAAATCCGAGTACATCCATTTGTTTTAGGAATATAAAGACATATTTGCATGGTCTTACAAGGAAATGTCGAGGTTAGATCCTAAGGTTGCAGTATATCAAATTGCAGTAAGATATAGAGTTCGTCCGATTAAGCAACTTCAAAGAAGATTCCGACCAAGACTGATTTCTCAAATTGAAGTGGAAGTTAACAAGCTTATTGAAGCAGGATTCATACGTGAAGTCAAATACCCAACATGGATCCTCGAACATTGTTCCTGTCAGGAAATAAAATTGACAAATATGAGTCAGGAAAAGATGATTTTCCACTTCCAATAATAGAGTTGACGATAGATGCAACTAATGGGTATGAAGTCTTTCATGGATGGGTCTTTCGGATACTACCAAATACGATGAATCCAAAAAATAAGGAGCTTATATCATTCCGTACTTCTAAGGGCATATATTGTTACAAAGTTATACCTTTTGAATTAAAAAATGTAGGGGCAACCTACCAGCGAGTATTGCAAAAGATATTTGATAACATGCTGCATAAGAATGTAGAATGCTATGTGGATGATCTTGTTGTTAAAACAAAGAAACATGATGATCATCCACTAGACTTACGAGATTTTTTCAACGATATCTACTGAAGATGAATCCGCTAAAGTATGCGTTGGTGTTATCTTTGGAAAATTCCTTGGCTTCATTGTTCGATATCAGGGCATTGAAATAGATCAATAAAAAATTGACGCCATAATTAACATGTCAAGCTAAGAAATGTGCATGAGTTGAAGATTTTTCAAGGAAAGCTTGCATACATTTATCTCCAACCTTGCCGAACGTTGTCATCCATTCAATAAATTGGTAAAGAAAAAAGTACCATTTGAGTGGGATGATGCATGTTGAAATACTTTTCAAAGTATTAAAAAATATTTGTCTCATCTACCAGTACTCGCAACTCCAACTCCAGAGAAGCCACTGACTCTCTATGTTGCAGCGCAAGAGTATTCTTTAGTGGCACTTCTTGTCTAAGTCAATAATGAAGGAAAAGAGAATGCGCTTTATTACTTGAGCCGGATGTTGGTAGGCGCTGAAATGAAGTATTCACCTATTGAAAATATGTCTTGCGTTGATCTTTGTAGCTAAAAAATTAAGATATTATATGCTATCACACACAATCAATCTTCTTTCAAAGATTGATCCATTGAAATATATAATGTCTAGGCCAATTCTTTCCAGAAGGATTGGAAAATGGGCACTTCTGTTGTCCGAGTTCGAAATCAAATTCATTTGACAAAAGGCCATTAAAGAAAAAGCTTTAACAGATTTCCTTGTTGACCATCCAATTCCGACGGAATGGGAACTTCAGGATGACCTTCTGAATGAAGTTCTGTTTAATGAAGTTATACCATCATGAAGGCTATACTTTGACGGGGCATGTCGAAATTATGGTGTTGGAGCAGGAGTAGTCTTTGTTACTCCTCATGATCTTATTATGCCTTACTCTTTTACCTTAATAGAGAAATGTTCAAACAAGTGGCAGAATATCAAGCCCTTTTAAGGGCTTGAAGACAACATTAGATATAGATATCTATCAATTGGAAGTATTTGGAGATTCTAAATTAATAATCAACTAACTCTTAGCTCAGTATGAAGTCCGTAAGTTAGACTTGAAGCCATATCATGAGTATGCATCAACATTTATGAAACAATTTGATTTAGTAAAAATCAAATTTGTGCCTAGAAGTAAAAACATGGAAGCTGACGTCTTAGCTCAGTAAGACGTCCGTAACTTAGACTTGAAGCCATATAATGAGTATGCATCAACATTTATGAAACGATTTGATTTAGTAAAAATCAAATTTGTGCCTAGAAGTAAAAACAGGGAAGCTGACGTCTTAGCTAATTTGACTGTTGTTTAGGCTAGGTTGGATGAAGACTTTTCCCACCCCATATCAATTGCTCAAAGATAGGTGCTTCCATTATTGTTGCCAGTAATATGGAAGAGAACAATAGTGTCGAAGTAATCAATGATGAGGAAAGAGAAGATTGGAGATAGATAATAATTGATTTCCTTTAACATCAAAAGTTACCAAATAATCCGCGACAAAAAACTAAAATCAAAAGACGTGCATCTCGCTTTATCTTTAATAAGGAAACACTTTACTGACGATCATTCGATGAAGTTTTCCTTCGATACTTAAGTAATAATGAAGCAACACATGTCGTGGAAGAAACCCACTTTGGAATCTATGATGCTCATCAATCTAGACCGAAACTCCATTTTCGAATAAAGAGAATGTGATACTATTGGCTAACTATGGTAGAAAACTCCATAGATTATGCGAAGAAATGTGAAACTTACCAAATCCACAAATTTCATCCACCAACCTCCGAAATCATTACATCCGACAGTAGCTTATTAGCCATTTGATGCATTTGGGTCTTGATGTAATTGGGCCTATAACTCCAAAGTCTTCATTTGGGCATTCATAATACATCCTCATCGGAATCGACTACTTCTCTAAGTGGGCTAAAGCCATACCATTCAAAGAAGTAAATAATTAAAATGTTGCGGATTTCATTCATATCCAGATCATTTATCGATATGGGGTCCCGTGACACATCATCACGGATAATGGAGCCACATAAAATATTTATGTGCAAAGTTCGGATTCAAACAATATAACTCGTCTATCTACAATGAGACAACTAAAGGGTCAGCAGAGGCATTCAACAAAACACTATACAGTCTGCTAAACTTTATTTCCAAATCAAAAAGAGATTGACATGAAATAATCGGTAAAGTCTTATGTGCTTATCTAATTACTTATCAGACTCCAACACAAGTCACTCATTATGCATTAGTGTGCTGAGTGGAAGGTATACTTTATTTAGAGTGTCAAATTCCATCACTTCGAATTGTCATTTAAGAAGGTTTATCAACAAAAGAAAATGTCTGTCTTCGATTTGAAGAACTGCAAGCTTTGGATGAGAAGAGATTAGAGGCGTAAATGCACCTGGGATGCTATCAAACTCAGATGGTGAAGTCCTTCAACAAAATTGTTGCGACCAAGATCATTTCAAATTGGAGATCTGGAACTTTGGGTACTCCGGACAATCATAATCAAAAGAAAAAAGGAGGCAAGTTCCAACCTAAATGGGATGGTCCATTTTTTGTTACATATGCATTCACTAATGGAGCATACAAGATCGTCGACAAAGAAGGACTGCAAATAGAACATATCAATGAAAAAATCCTAAAACGTTTTTCTTTATCTTATAAATTTTTCACTGTTATAAAATGTAATGCTTCTAGCCCACAAAAGGATAAACTGTAAAAGGCCCCAAATATAAAAAACAATTGTGTTATTGTAATGAACTACGTTTGACTTAATCATTTTTGGGTATGTAGACAGTTTGAATAAATTATAAATTCAAGTCCAATCACAACCAATAAACCCATTCAATTTGTTTATCATTTTCTGCAGTAGAAAAAAATGCACAAGAAACACGAAGAAGAAAAGTTCATAAAAAATGATAGCAAATCAAAGTTCTCACAATATGGTCCTAAAAAGAATTAGAAAGTCTCAACTCTATCAAAATCACTTGCCATTGATCACTTGCAGGAAACTATCTTCAAGAGTTTTTTTTGGTTAATTGATGCTATGCTAGTGACACATCTAGTCTGCGATGCTTCTAATTCAGTCTTCGTAGTTCCAAACATACTATTTTGTTCCTGATAGGTTTGGAGCTCATCATGAAGTCTGTCCAACTCAGAAGTCAACTGACTAATTTTATCTTCCAACAAAGAACACGTGGAATCCTCCACTTCCAACTGAATATTTAAAAATTTAAACTGCTTAACCTTTTCTTCAGCGGTTGGACATTCCAAGTGTTGCTCTCCAAGTGTTATTTTCTTTCAGATAAATAAAAGTCAACTTCTTTCATAAACATATATCCATACGTTTCATCAACGATGTGGGATCTCTGCAAAATGAGCTGGTAAATAATGTTTTGAAAAATTAAATTATTCTCATCCCATCAAAATCAGATGTTGGGGAATCCATGCTTCAAAACTTTCCTAAAACACTTCTGAAGATAACTGGTCATGACTTCTTATAGAGCAGCCTTCAAGTGTGCACTCTCTTGAATTATCCCAGGTGGGGGATTAGACATAAAAGAACAAATTGGCACAACCCCATGATTGTTTGAAGGGTGAATGTTAACTAAAGCAAATGAAGATGGAACAACTGGGACCTCTTGATTCATCTCTGAAATGTTAGCTCTCACAGTCTTAGAATTCACTTCATTTTTATTATAGAAATCATTTGCATTATGAGCCGAAGTAACTTCATTAATGGTGCTCGGGTCTTTGCAAGGAGGGTCGTGAAAATCATAAGTATCATCTATCCCTTGAAGTGCATCGATTTTTTCCATCATTCTTGCCAGCTTGATCTTGTAAAGAGATTGAATTAAATGAAAAATTTAGTCCTTCAGGAACATTTGGAAAACCTACAGATAAAGAAATGAAGGATTATTTAAAAAGAAAAAAAGACGAGAAAACAAAGAACATACTGCATTTCGTGTCCTAGGCGACATGTCTAAAAATTAGTTATCTGATGGTGTATTTGGAATACTGATATTAATGTTTGAAGTTTCAAGGTTGCCTTTTGAAGGACTTGGAATAGCTTGACGTATCCTTGGTTTTACCAATCACTTCATTTTATATATTCGGGAAAGAGGAGCTCGAAATCGAAGTTTGTTACATGAAATCAAATACAAATAGTATGTTAATTTTTATTTTTTTAAAAACAATCATACCTAATCATCTTCTAGAGTTAGAAGTGGCGTGGAATGCTTGATCTCAAAGACTACTGTGGTCTGGAATCAAAATTATTTGAAGCAAACTTTGTTGAGAGAACTATAATTTTAATTTTCTTATTACCTCTTTCATTTTGAAGGTTTGGTTCTCTCTTTCAAGAAGTCTCTTTAAGAAAGATATTTGGAGGGTTTGACCATTCGGATATGACCTTGTTCATTTGTGTCGAAGCCAAATCAAGAACAAACTCACAACTTTCACTTGAAGATAAAACCTGTAGTTAAACCTTGGTCAGGACGGACCACAGGTTTGGCTCTCGAGGTACAATGCCTAAAAGTCGCCTTCCCCCTCATTCTTAGGCCGACAAGCCCATACAAATGGCATACACACATGCTATAAATTGGATGTTAGGGAGAATACCTGCATATGATCATATCATTAGTGTACTATTTGGTAATATAGGCCTCGCGTCTAACTGTTAGCATTATTGCCGTGCTGAATGGGGAGATTAGCATTCTCACTGCATGACATTCTCCCTCATTTGAATTCACTTACGTCTTCGTAGCGAAAAGTGAGTTTCGTATCAACTCACATCCATCTCATTACAAGAATAACAACGACACCAGTCTATATGGATAGGCCTCCACAAACCTACAGTAACTCGTACTTACCGCTTTCGACACCAACCTTCACCCTCTGCCTCTCTAGAGTATTGGTTCTTCGGGCGGACGGTCTCTAACTGCAGCACCTCAACGCATGTCGAATAAAACATATAATCTTCATCATTGTGCCCTGCAATGTGTGGTGCTTGAAAACTCCTTGAAAGGCACCTAGGCAATTGCGCAACGCTGTCCTTTTCATCCTTCTTGGCCACAGCTTGCCGACACGATCTATGGCCTAAAATCTTTTCTCCGCAAGAACATACGACATTGTCCCATAACAACATCGCATGCTCGAGCGGACCCGCTTTGATACCAACTTTCACGGACCGCAAGTTTGGCTCCTGAAGTACAACGCCTCAAGGCTGCCTTCCCTTCATTCTTAGGCCGACAAGCCCGTACAACTGGCATACACACAAGTTATGAATTGGATGTTAGGGAGAATACTTGCATATGATCATATCATTAGTGCACTATTTGGTAAAATAGGCCTCGCACCTAGCTGTTAGTGTCCTTATCGTGCCGAATGGGGAGATAAGCATTCTCACTGCGTGACATTTGGTTTTACCAATCAATTCATTTTATATATTCGGGAAATAGGAGCTAGAAATCGAAGTTTATTACATGAAATCCAATACAAATAGTATGTTAATTTTTATTTTTTTAAAAAAATCATACCAAATCATCTTCTAGAGTTAGAAGGGGCGTGAAATGCTTGATCTCAAAGACTATTGTGGTCTGGAATCAAAATTGTTTCTGGTATCTTATAAGCAGGCTCAGGGGTTGAAGCAAACTTTGTTGAGAGAACTATAATTTTAATTTTCATAATACCTCTTTCATTTCGAAGGTTGGTTCGTAATACTTGGTTATTCCTCCAACCTTAGTATTCTTCATCAATATTTTGATGTGTATTCTTCATATACTCTGGAATATGAATGAGTCAAATACAACCAAATGCGATACATGTTGCCTACAATGGGAGCAATATCCAGCGTTCTTGGTAAACCTGGAAGTTTTTGCCTTAAGCCATGTTGTTTAGCAAATCTATAAGGATTATATGCCTTAGAATGAAATGGGAGTTTCCTCGGTGATAGGATACAAATCGAAATTGAATATTCATCATAAATTTTGAGGTATCTGTAGACTTTAGTTGGTCATCCACTCGTACATCGGGATGAGAAGATGAGGGAAATGGATTCCAAAAAAAGTCATTAACATTCATCAATATACAGATAAGGTCTTGAAAATCAACTATATTTTTTGTCCCAAGATTGGAAAACATTCAAAGCACTAGCATATCTTCAAAATATAACTCTTGTCCACATGATCATAAATACCTCAGACAAAATAAGTTACAGTACAAGCATAAAGAAAGTACTCAGGAAATGAATGTAAAATCGAGCCAAGGTCCTGGCCTGACTGGTAGTTCGACGTTCGTATAAGTCCAATATAAATGCTTGTAATATAGGAGGAAATAGGCTATAAGTGTATCCTCCTGCTATCTTAGAAGATGCTTTAAAAGTTTCAACTCTTATACACTCGTCCCCAGATAGAAAAATGAAAAGACAAAGCCACAAGGAGAGATAAGCTGTTATTTCTAACTCTTATTTTTCTATATACAAAGATATTGACAAATCGCTCCAATGACTTCGATCCTTACGAGAAATATCTCTCGGCTTGTCTACGACCACGGGCCTCCGTATTTCTTTGATGCCATTTGATGACGCCTCTTGAATAGGTTTAGATTCATATCATTCTTATAATTTTTATTTTGTTAAGGATTTTGGGCACAACCATTATAATGAAATCAAAAATCATTCCAATCTTCATGACTAACACGATCAAATTCAATCGCATTAGCAATTAATACGAAAATATTAAAGAGGTACATACATGACTTGGGAAGATAATTTGTCAACTCTGAAAGGCTTGGGTTATTTTTTCATAATAATGACTCATGATTGAGAAATGGAAATTTCATTCCCTGTAGTTACAAAAATTTTGGTTTCTAGATACCAAACCTCACAAAGAGCTCTATAAATAGAGTTTGGACATTGATAATCTTTTTGTAGCAAGATTGACTGCAGAAGCTAACTTGCGAAAATTCCATTTGAGAAGGAATTTTTGGACCCATGAAGACCATTTCCAAAACTTTGGAAGATAAGAAATATCTTCACAAATGACAAGTGTATTTCCCATTGTGTTTCTTTATTGTCAATCCTCTCACAAATTACGGCCCTTGGGATGCACTCAATGCTTTAGGAATGATGAGGCGGAAGACACAAAAAGGAAAGATGATTGCAGGAATAGTTGGACTTGGCATCATCTAAATTCTCATGACATTCACTAATGATGGGCATATGCAACTCCAAAAAAGGCTCTAAGATGTCAGAAGAAGTATATTTCATTAGCTTATAGATGCTAAGTTTAAGTTCACCATGTATGCCGACTAGGCATGATACTTGATAAGTGCGTTTTTACACACTTATTGTAGATCCAAACATGGATAATTGTTAATAAATATGTGGAATATAGCTTAATTCGATATAATTTGTATTTTGTAGGACAACAATGATGAACATGGTGAAAATTTGAAAAACAAGCGAAAAACTACTAAAATAAAGTACAATCCAAAGTTTGAGGACCAAATTACAAATTCAATAGTTGATTCGGACCACAAGATAATACTTTGAAGATTGATATGAGACAATTGGATGAAATTAGAACTCAAAAAAGGAATGGAATATGATCAAAATATTCTCACAATCAATGTCTAATCGCACAAGTTATATTCCAAAATTTTAGCTGAATATTGATATCCATTTTTTGCACTTTAAACGTCCGAATTGGACAAACTATATTTATATAGAAGTTTTATCCCTTTGATCCAAGTTTGTAACGCACTTTGAATCGCACCAATCGCATATCGGGAGAGACAAAAAATCCGCGTGCGAATGAAATATTCCTTATTCGATTGGAACTCTTTTGGAAACCAAATTGGACGTGATTTTCAACCAATTTTCGACTCCTACAAATATACAATAGAAAAATACATGAAGGGAAGAGGAGAAAAAGATTTTTGGGAGAAGAAAAGAGGCAAGAACGCGAAAATCAACTTCAAGAACACGAAGATATAATTCAAGAATCAAATTGGTGATGTCGTTCTTTATTTATTTTTCTGATTTTCTTCTTCCCACTATACTAGGCTAGATTAATTATGTATTAGGTGAACGATGAACCTCGCATTGTGATCTTTTAATTTCTATTTTGTAATTTGATATTTAAACACGTTTTATGGATGTTGAATGATTTATATACACATTCTTGCCTCCACAATTATAGTGCACGATAATTGTGTGAGTTTGGGTGGTTTATTTTATGCATTCGAAAGAAAGGAAATAAACTCAACAAGGTATAAATTATCGTACGGTTCATAGGGATAGAAATATATCGCTATACTTTACGTGAATATCTAAGTGTTTACAAAACGTCATGCATTATTATATATTGTATTTGTCATAGAAATATAGTCAAATAGTATGTTAGAATATGTTCAATTCTACTCGAAAGAGATTGTTTGATAAATTAGAAATCTTGATTCTTCAACCAAGTCATCGTGTTATCAATTTATGAAATATGGGTTAAAAGGGAACTTTGGTTGGTGATTCGGGATCCTAGTGCGTTTTTCCATACATTAATTTCATTGAAATCTTTTGCAATGAAACGTCATTTTTACATTTAAGTCGTAATTTTAGTTTAATTTGCATGCTAATTTTAGTTTAATCATAGAAACTAAAAAACTCATCTCAAATTTAATAGATTCATGAAGATCGCGATAATAAAAATCAAGTTAAATCAATCCTCGTGGAAACGATACTCGAACTTCTAGGATTTCCACTTTATTACTTGTCGACGAACCGTGCACTTGCGGCGATTTAAATTTGAAACATATTTTCATGAAGAATTTTTTGCGACATTGTCGGGGATTGAGTTTTAATTTGATTTTTTGTTATTTAGACACTGATTCGAACTTGGTTTTCTTTATTTTAGTTAAAATTTTATTTTATATTAAGTTTATTCACTTAGACTGAGCTAGGTGCTACTATTTTTCACTTATTCAGGTCTTGCATGCGAAAATCAGTTGGCGGTGAATTACTTCCAACCAATTTGGAGATTGAACGGACTTTTCATCGAAGATAGAGGATAGCGAGAGCAGCACAGCAGAAAGAACAACTACAAATGATTGATCAACTTTTGGAACCAAGAGTAAACCTTGCAGCTCCAGCCAATGCGGAGGCACAATATGATGGGAATGCTCTTCTTGGGGATTTTTTGTCACCATTCGTCACTCAAAGTCAATCCAGCATTGTCTATCCCGCATTCGAACAACCAGACTTTCAGCTGAAGACAAATGTTAACATACCCATTTATTTCGATTATTGGATATGTGTCAACATTTCAGGCACCAAGGAATATCCGAAGATACTATTAGGCTATTCCCATACACTCCACGAAATAAGGCACTTGAGTGGCTAAATTCACTTCCTGTGGCAAATATCACTACTTGGAACGATCTGGCTCACAAATTCTGCACGAAGTTGTTTTCACCGACTAAGGTTGCGAGATTGAGGCACGAAATATCAATATTCAGGCAGAATGAATCTGAATCATTTGACGAGGCATGGAACAGATTTAAGAACATACTAAGGAAATGCCCTGAACATGGGTTCGACAAACCATCGCAAATCAGATTTTTTTACACAGGACTACTTCCAACTTTCAGGAGCATGGTTGACTCATTAACCATTAGAACAATCGATGGAACTTGGGAGTTGTTTGAAAGAATGGCGAGTACTTCAGCTATGTGGTCTTCAGATCGAGGAATTCCAAAGAAATCAGCTGGAGTCTATGAAGTAGATACCTACTCGGCCTTATTTGCAAAGATTGATGCCTTATTTTAGAAAGTGGAGAGCATATCACAAACAGCAAATTCAGCACAAGTAAGAAAATCCAATTGTGAGGAGTATGGGGCAGAATATGGCACAACTGAATGTGCCATCCTTTCACAAGGAATGGAGCAAGAAGAGTATGCCCAGTGGGGTCAACATCAGCACAACAACCCCCATTCTGACACTTACAATCCGGGGTGGAGAAATCATCCAAATTTCTCTTGGGGTGGAAATCAAAATCACAATCGAGATCAAAATCACAACCGAGCTCAAGGGCAGTTCCAATAGGAAAAGAAACCCTAATTGGAGGAGATGTTTGCAAAAGTCATGGAAAAGACGGATAAATACATGGAAACAACTAACTAGTTCATGAGAAAGACTGAAATAAATTTCCAAAATCAAGGTGCTGCTATTAAGAATTTGGAGACACAGACGGGGCAGATAGCTCTTTCCATAACAAACAGAATACTAGCTGCCCTGCTAAGTAACACTGAGACTAATCCAAATGAGCAGGTAATAGCCATACGTATTTTGGGGAATGAAAGAATTGAGAACCCATCTATGAATGCAATCACCACCAAGAGTGGAATGCATCTGCCAAAAATTCATGTTAAGAGATTTGATGTGTGTAAGGAAATAATACCTTCTTCAGATGAGGAGCAAGTGGAACAAACTGAACAGAAGATAGTGGCATCTACTAAAGAGAGTTCAGATACACCACGTGTTAAGGTAATTGTTCCTATCAATCCTTACGATCCTCATATTCCATTCTCACAAAGGTTGAAGAAACAACAGTGAGACCACCAGCTCGAGAAGTTTTTGGATGTGTTGCGGAAACTCCACATTAATATTCTATTCATTGATGTAATAAGACAAATTCCAAACTATGAAATTTTTTTGAAGAACATGATATTGAAGAAGACAAAGCTTCTAGAATACGAAACTGTGGCGCTGACAGAGGAAAGCAATGCAAGATTACAAAAGAAATTGCCTCCCAAGCTCAAGGATCCATGGAGTTTTACCTTAGCACTTTCAATTGGACAAACTGGTACTTTTCATGCCTTATGTGATACCGGTGCTAGTATTAACTTGATGCCACTGTCTATTTTTAGGAAACTCAATTTGGGAGAGACTAAAGCTAAAACGGTAACTCTGCAACTGGCTGATAGATCATTTACCCACCCAGAGGGATTATAGAAGATGTGCTGATTAAAGTAGGGAAATTCATCTTCCTAGCGGATTTTCTTATTCTGGACATAGAAGAAGACAGAGACATTCCAATAATTTTGGGGAGACCATTCTTGGCAACAGGGAGAGCTTTAATTGACATGAAAAAGTGTGAGCTAATCTTAAGGGTAGATGAGAAGCAAGAGGTTTTTAAATTATATAATCATTCCAAACAACCATCTACCCTCGATGAATATCAGCATATAAATGAAGACAAACTATCATTTCAACAAAATTGCCAGAAGAGGAAACAAAAATCAAGAGGACTTCTTGGTAGAGATAAAAATTGAGAATTCAAAGTTTGGAGAGCTAAAAGGGAATACAAAGCTGGAAATTGCAAAGCGTACAATGGTGAAATCCTTCGACTTGAACCACCATGAACTTACCGAAGTAATGTCGGGCTATAGACTATAAACTTAGCACTGGTTGGGAGGCAACCCAACAATTCTTCATTTTTATTTATTTCGCATTATGCATTAGATTATGAATTTCTTTTTTCGAGTTTTTTTATAATTTTTAATAATATTGGTTATTCATCACCTTTATAGGACATAATGAGTCTATGCATGGTCTATACTTCTTTTACTCCATCATCTTCAAATTACATCTACAATGATCAGGGAAGTATGCCTAGCCCCTTTCTCTTTTGTGAAGTTGTCCTTAGCTTTATGTGTTGTTAAGTTGGCATTTTGTTATTCTTTGAACATTGAGGACAATGTTTTGTATATGTTTGGGGGTGGGAATATGCCATTCATCATGTTACTGCAATTTTTGTTTTTATGTGATTGTGTGAAAAAAAATTAGTTTTTCGTTTTGCTTAGTTATTTTTAGTTTTTCGCATTCTTAGTAATAGTTTGGGATTTTGTATGCTTGTGTGGGTTTGACAATTCTGCCGACCGTAATGTTTAATATTGGGCTATGTATGGACCTTGAATGGTGAAAACTGTGCTTTATTAGATTGATCAATATAGGTTTATGTGAAACTTGATTTACTTTTCGTATGACACTCACGTTTGCGTATTGGGCTAACGAGTTGAGTCATTGCTTAACCATGACCAATTTTTAGAATAGTTTGGAGGTAATCAAACTGTTGCAATAAGATGAATAGGGGTTTCTTGCATGATATTATGTGTGGATTTTTTAAAACCAATGAGATGAAAACGAAAAAAGTTTCAAATTAGAGTGTAGTGTTAGAAACTAGGTATCTAAAAGAAAATAGGCATTGCACTAATCACTGAATAAACAAAGACATATGTTCGAGCCTGTATAACTTGAGTGATTAAGCCTGCAAGGGTTTGAAACCTGGTGACCTATGATCATCTGACTTGGGAGTTATCGACCTAAAGCTCACTACAGGAGTTATATAGAAAGAAAAAGAAATATATATTATATAAACGAGAAGTAAAAAAATGGTATATATCTATTAATGAATTACATACGTACTCTTGTGCATGAAATGCATTGATTAGCCCGGACACTCGGTTGATAAGACTATATCTCTAATGCGAGGCAAATAGCTTAGTTTAATCTCAAGTGTTGAAGAAATCAAAAATAGGAGAACCTCTACTTATTAAAGTGTGAAATGGTGATAGTATGATTCATTCGAACTGAGAAAGAAAAATAAATAGACATAAAAGAGTTCAATCTTAGAACACACCTCGGGATAATTGAGTGAAAAAAATAAGTTTGGGGGAATGTGTATCTTTCGAAGGATGAGAGCGAAAAATTTGACTACGTTGGGTCGGGAATGAGTCCGCCATTATCCTGATATGCTGGTATGAGTTTTCACATACACGCGTCGAGTTTTGAATATAACACGTGGAGATTGATACGATTTTGCACGGCTATAGTTGTTCATGTGGTCTCTTACTAAGTTCCAATCCTGAGACAGGCAGATTGTTAAGTTATGTTTTGTGTAGATTAAGCCACATTTTGTAAGAGGACAAACAATAGTTCAAGTTTGGGGGAGTTGATAAGTGCATTTTTACATACTTATTGTAAGCCAAAACATGAATAATTGTTAATAAATATGTGGAATATAGCTTAATTAGATGTAATTTGTGTTTTGCAAGACAACAATGAGGAGCATGGTGAAAATTCGGAAAAACAAGCGAAAAACGACTAAAATGAAGCACAATCTAAAGTTTGAGGACCAATTTGCAAATCCAATAGTTGATTCGGACCACAAGATGATACTTTGAAGATTGATAGGAGACAATTGGATGGAATTAGGACTCAAAAAGGAATGGAATATGATCAAAATATTATCACAATCAATGTCCAATCGCACAAGTTATATTCCAAAATTTTAGCCGAATATTGATACCCATTTTTGGCACTTTAAACGTCCGAATTGGAAAAATTATATTTCTAGAAAGGTTTTAGCCCTTTGATCTAGATTTCCAACACATTTGAATCGTACAAATCGGATATGGGGAAAGAAAGTTATTGCTAAAATACTGACCGTTGGCAGAGACAAAAAATCCGCTCGGGAATGAAACATTCCTTATTCAATTGGAACACTTTTGGAAACCAAACTGGGCATGATTTTCAACTTCTACAAATATATAACCGCAAAATAAATGAATGGAAGAGGATAGAAAGACTTTTGAGAGAAGAAAAGATGAAAAAACGTGAAGATCAATACCAAGAACACGAAGATCCAATTCAAGAATCGAATTGGTGATGTCGTTCTTTTTTTTTTTCTGATTTTCTTCTTTCCACCATGCTATGCTAGATTAATTATGTACTAAGTGAAAGATGAATCTCGTATTGTGATCTTTTAATTTCTATTTTGCAATTTGATATTTAAATACATTTGATGGATATTGAATGATTTATATACACTTTTTTACCTCTACAATTATAGTGCACGATAATTGTGTGAGTTTGAGTGATTTATTTTATACATTCGAAAGAAGGAAAATAAACTCAACAAGGTATAAATCATCGTTGGGTTCATAGGGATAGAAATATACTGCTATACTTTACGTGAATCTCTAAGTGTTTACAAAACATCATGCATTCTTGTATATTGTATTTGTTATAAAAAATATAGTCAAATGATATGTTAGAATATATTCAATTCTACTCGAAAGAGATTGTTGGATAAGTTGGAAATATTGATTTTTCAACCAATTCATCGTGTTATCAAATTGTGAAATATAAGTTAAAAGGGAACTTTACTTGGTGCTTTAGGAGATCCTAGTGCGCTTTTTCATACATTAATTTCATTTAAATCTTTTGCATTGAAACGTCATGTTTGCATTTAAATCGTAATTTTAGTTTAATTTGCATGCTAGTTTTAGTTTAATCATAGAAACTGAAAAACTCATCTCAAATTTAATAGATTCAGTTAAAGTCGCGATAATAAAAATCAAGTTAAATCAATCATCGTGGGAACAATACTCGAAATTCTAGGATTTTCACTTTATTACTTGTCAATGAACCATGCACTTGCGGTGATTTAAATCTGAAACATATTTTCGTGAACAGTACTTCACATCAATATCTTTAGAACGAAGGTAACTTTTGCCTTATTTTTAAGCTCAACGATTTCACGTATATCAAAATACACTTTATTATTAGATATTATCACAGTCATTCTTTAGAAAAAATAGAGAAAATCAGTAATTAATATATATATATATATATATATATATATATATATATATATTAATGGATAGTAAAGCTTTTAAATTCGTTCATTGTCTAAAATTTCGAGTCTCCCAAATATGTAAATGATCTCCACACAAAGTGCCTTGGATGGTCGAATGAGCCGATCATGAATCCATAACACAAAGTACCTTGAATGATTGAAGGAACTGGTCTTTGGTCCCCAACACAAAATGTTTGGACGGTCAAAGAAGCCGATTCTAGGTTCTCAACATAAAGTGTTTTAGACGATCGAAGGAACTGGTCATCGGTCCCCAATGCAAAGTGTCTTCGACAGTAGAATGAGCTAGTCATTAGTTCTCAACACAAAGTGCATTGGACGATCGAATGAGTCGATCATTGGTCCTCAACACAAAGTGGCATAAGTGTCGAAGGATCCGATCATTAGTCCCCAACACAAAGGCCTTGGTTGAAAGAGCTAGTCATTGGCCATTTACATAAAATTCCTTGGACAATCAAAGGAGTCGGTCCTTGGTCCCCAACATAAATTGTTTCGGACGATCGAAGGAATTGGTCCTTAGTCCCCAACATAAAGTGCTTTGGACGGATGAAAGAGTTGGTCATTAGTCCCCAACACAAAGTGCATTGGACGGTCAAGATAGCTGGTCCTGGTCCTCAACACAAAGTGTCTTTTACAGTCGAAGGAGTCGGTTCTTGATCCTCAACACAAAGTTGCTCGAACGGTCAAAGGAGAGGTCCTTAGTCCTGAACAAAAAGTGTCTTGGATGGTGAAAGGTTGTCTAGTCCTTGGTCCTCAATGTGCATGAAAATGTTTGAAATTTTGAGACTATTCATAAGCAAATATTTTCTGAACTCCTGAAATAATTGCAGCATGAAAATTTAATCTCTACATGAAGAAAATCTCGAACCTCAAAAATTTTGACTTGCTTTAAAAGCCTAGGATTCAAGCCACGTGCCCCCTCGTTTTCAAACATTCAGATCATTAATCAGAAGATCTTGCAGTTCTGTAGTTACAAGAAGATCAACATCCACTTGTATTTCTCAAAAATACAAATTGTAACAATTTTTTTAATTTAATACACGAAATTCGTCGTACAATAAGATTGTTAGATATTTTCAGATTTGTTTAAATGGAAAATATACATATATATTAAATTAAAATTATACTTCTTTATATTAGCCTACTACAAATCTAGAAAAATCATTTATGCTAATCTCTTACCATTTTTATTGCAGATTATTAGGTAAGATTTAATTCGTATCTTTGACAATTATTTTACCTATAAATAAGGTAATTAATTGACACGCCGAAAATGTATTCGACTTTGATTACCGCAAGTGTATGGATCGTTCAAGTAATAAAAATGGGTTTTGAAGTCCAAGTATCGTTCCCGCAGAGATTGAGCTAGTTCGAAGTTTGATTATCTCGACCTTAATCGAAACTAAGTAGATTCAATGAGATGATTCACATATGAAATTATCTAAATTATACTAGAAAGCAAAATTTATATAAAAGTAGACAAACTAAATGCAAAAATAATGTTTGAATGCAAATGCTTGAAGTAATTTATGTATGAAAAGCGTACTAAGATCCCAAATCGCCAAGTAAGTTCACTTTTAACCTTTATTTCACAATTTGATAGCACGGTAAATTGATTGAAGAATCAATGTTCCTAAAATATTTAACATTTTCTTTTGAGTGGAGTCAAACCTATTCTCGCATACCATTTGACTACATTTCTATGACAAATGCCAATATACAAGAACGCATAACGTTTTATGAACAGTTAAAGATTCACGTAAAGTATAGGGGTATATTCTATCCCCTATCGAACCCTATGGTGATTTATACCCTGTAGAATCATTTCCCTTCTTTTGAATGCCATAAATAGACCACCCAAACTCACATAATCACATGCATTTAATTATAGAGACAAATAAAGTGTATAAACCATTCAACATTCATTATTCTTATTTAAGATCAAATTGCAAAACAAAGAATTAAAAGTTCACATTATGAGGTTCATCATTCACCTAGTACAATAAAAACCTAGCCTAGTAAGGATAAAATAAAATATTAAAGAAAATATTTAGGAGAAGACATCACCTAATTCTTCAATATAAAGCTCGAAATCTTAGATCTTGGAATGCAATTCTTCGTCTTAGCCTTCGTTCTTGCTCTTCAAGGTCGTTTTTCTCTCTAAGAAGGCGTAGCCCCTCTTTTTAGACGAGATTAGGGTTATAAAGAAGTCCTAAATGCGTTACCATAAGTGTATGATTCAAATAAGGAAATCAGAAAATTCGTGCCCAGAATGAACAATGCTACTGAATGGTATAAACCCATGCGACAGCATGGTTATACAAAATTTTCACTGTTCATCGTCTATAGATACTTGTGCGACTGCATGGACTTTCTACCATGCGACTGCATGGTAGAAATTATTTTTCCTTTGATTCACTTTGATCCCCAAGTTTGTTTCATCCACCTTTTGGCCTTGATTCCTTCTCCTTCTTTTCCTAACATCCCATGATATCACAATGTGTTACTTAGCTCAATTCCATGATTGACTCACCATTCGGGTCATCTTTTAAATAATTACATTTTGGTCCTTAGATTTTCATATTCTTCCATTTTGATCATTTTTCGTTCATTTTCTCATACTCTTCATTTCATCCATCAATGGAATCCTACAAACATAAGTTATATCAAATTAAGTCATATTTCAACATATACATCAACAATTTTTCATATTTTGTGACATGAATAAGTGTGCAAAACACACTTATCAAATCCCCCAAACTTGAACTATTGTTTGTCCTCAAACAAGATTGTGCCTTAACTTGACACAAAACATGGTTTAATAGCCTACTGTGTCTCAGGATCATAATTCAGTAATCAACAAAATGAACAGTTTCAATAGTGCAAAATCAATCAACCTCCACCTATCATATGCAAAACTTGATGTGTAGGCGTGTGTATACTTATGTAAAACATACCAAACTGATGATGGTTGCATATCCCGACCTACAGTAGTCAATTTTTTCCTTTCTTCACTTGAGAGATTCACACCCCAAAACTTATTCTTTTCTCTCAAAGATCTCGGAGTATGTTCTAGAGTAGAGTTTTGATTTACTTAAGTACTTACCCTCTCTTAGTTTGAATAGATCTCACAGTCACAAGTTTACACTTCAACAAGCAGGGATTTTCCTATTTCTTTGATTGTTTCAACCGTTAAGACTAGACAAAGTCACTTGTTTTGTATCAGAGATATGATTCTATCAACTGGATGTTTGGAGCTAATCAATGCATTTCATACATAGAAGCATGTATATTATTCTTCAATGGATAGATTTTTTTTATAACATCTTCCATTTGCTTTCTATATAACCCTTATAGCGAGCTTTATGCCGATGAATCCCAAATCAGATGGCCATAGGGCACCAGGTTTTAAACCCTTGCAGGCTTAATCACTCGAGTTATACAGGCTCGAACAGATGTCTTTATTTATACAATGATTAGTACAATGCCCATTTTCTTTTAGACACCCAGTTTCTAGAACTAACCTTTAACTTGAAACTTTTACCTCGTCTTAGTCTCATTGATCTAATCCAATCCACACAACACAATTTTCACGCATGGAATCCCTACTTATCTCAACGTTCCCATGTAATAGCTAAATCATCTCCAAACTTTTAAAATGATGGTTTATCGATAAGTGCAATAGAGGTTTTCGGGGTTGACCTATCATGTTCAACTTTATTATGATTCATATATCCCATCATTAGCTTAGCATGCTCAACACAAGTATTGTGCGCAAAAAAATGTCAAGTCTCTACATAGACAAGTATTGATCAATTTAACATGCAAACTTTCCACAATTCACAGCTATACTGCTTCCAATATTTTCATCATTGCCGGCAAGGCCATTAAACCCACACAAGCACATAAAATTCTAAACTAGAAATGTATAAAACTAAGAACAACTCAACAAAATGAAAAACTAATTCTTTTTTTTTTCACATGATTACACAAAAACAAAAACTACAGTAATATGATGAATGACATATTAACATATTCCCATCCCCAAACTTATACAGAACATTGTCCTCAATGTTTAATCTCCACATGTTATATGCATAGCTTGACGTGTATGTGTGTGAAAACTCATGTCAACATATTAAGATCATGATTAGCTCAACACTCGACCTAAGTAGTCAAATATTTCCTTACTTCGTTCGAGAGATGCACACGCCCCCAAACTTATTCTTTTCACTCTATTTTCCCGGGGTACAAAATTATTTTGAACTTACTCAATTCAATTCCTTACCCTCACTCAGTTCGGAAGAATTATACTATCACAATTTCACACTTTAATAAGTAGAGATTCTCCTATTTTTCATTTCTTCAACCTTTGAGATTAAACTGAGCTAGTTGCCTCGCATTAGAGATATAGTCTTATCAACCGAGTATTTGGGCTATCAATGCATTTCATAAACAAGAGTACATATGTAATTCATCAATAGATAGATACATTTTTTCTTTTCTTTTATATAAAATTTTTCCTTTACTTTCTATATAACCCATGTAGCGAGTTTTAGGTCGATGACTCCAAAGTCAGATGACCATAGGGTACTAGGTTTTAAACCCTTGCAAGGTTAATCACTCGAGTTATACAGGCTCGAACATATGTTTTTGTTTATTCAATGATTAGTGTAATGCTCATTTTCTTTTAGACATCCAGTTTCTAAAACTAAACCCTAACTTGAAACTTTGCCTCGTTTTCATCTCATTGTTTAAGACAATCCACACATAATATCATGCACAGAACCCCTACTCATCTCAATGTTCCATTGCAACTGTTCAATCACCTCCAAACTATTCTAACTAATGAATCAAATCATCAACTTCATATATATGATATGAGCGTCGTGCGTTAATTATGTCAAGTCTCACACAAACATGTATTGATTAATCTAATAATGCAATATTTTCATCATTCGCAGTTCATACATTGTCCAAAATTTAAGATCATGGTCGGGAAAAGTATCAAACCCACACAAGCACATGAAGTAATAAATAAAACACTGGATTTTTTTTTCAGTTACACAGAAAATAAAAAAAATGATAAACAATTGACGAACAATCCATAATTATCCGAGAATACCCTGTCGCTACCCACAAACTTAGATAAAACATTGCCCTCAAAGGAAATTGTGCAGTGCAAAGTAGAGTGACTAAATAGACTTAGCACTTAAGTGGTTAACGAATACTCTCCTAATAAATATGGAGATGGTCGTGATGCAGATGATGGCAAGAACTGAAGTCGAAGTGTCATTGGCTGGAAGTAGATGTAACTTTCGTTCAAAAGACGTCTTTGTGATTTTAACTAGATGATCGATGACCTGTAATTATTAAAATTAAAGAAATTAAACATAGTTCCCAGGTTAATATCATAGATAGAATAAATAAATAATGAAAAGAACTGTTAGGTTGCCTTCCAACAAGCGCTTATTTATAGTCTATAACAAGACTATATGAAAGCTGATCATGGGCACCTAAAGAAGGCTTTTGACGCTTTGTCAACCTTTCTTCTTTTGGCTTTGATCCACTTTTCATTTTATCTCCACACCTCTTCCTTGTCATTTTCAACATAATAGGAATTGTCTATTCCATCTGACTCAATTTCAACTATGTAGATTTGTATCTCCTCGTCGGGCTTAATCACAAAATCAATTTTTGGACAATCAATAAAGTCGGAAAAATGTGAGTTGATTTCCTCTTTATTGATCGCCTCATCCTCGTTTAGCTCCATTGTGATTAATTTTTCACTTTTTTTTTGCTCTTCTTCAATTGTTGAACTTTCATCGGGTGGAATGATTGGTCCGCAATCTAAATCCATGGGCAATGAAAAGTCGGTCCTGACGACCCTTTCAAGTGGATTATACCCCCAACAACGAAATTCTTCCAAGTGCATGCAATCTCCCAAAAGCATCTCGCCTTCATCCAATTTGACCAATTTTTAAAAATACTTTGTAATTACTTTTTCATGAAATAAAGGAAGACCGTCTCCTACCAATTTGAAGTCCTCATCCCAATTGTCAGGTATAAAATCTCTAACGAGCATGTACCCTTCATAGTTTTCATCAATTGCTCGCTTCTGACACCTTAAATATTCTCTAAATATCATAAGTTTTGGCATGTAGAAACAAGAGTGCGATGACAAAATCGTGTAGCAATTATAACAACTCGGATATCCTCCAAACATATCTTCATCATCTGTGTAAATATTATCCATTGTAAAAGTTTCATTACCTTTCTAAGTCAGAATCATGCAATTATCTGAAAAAATGATAGGGAAAGAGTGCAAACACGAGGTAGATTAATAATACGGGGTTAGCCAAAAATAAAAGCAATAAAAAAATAAATAAAAAAAAGTTCGAATTAGTGTCAAAGTAAATAAAATCAAATTAAGTTAAATCCCCGGCAACGGTGCCAAGACTTGACACGCCGAAAATGTATTCGACTTTGATTACCGCAAGTGTACGGATCGTTCAAGTAATAAAAATGGATTTTGAAGTCTAAATATCGTTCCCACAGAGATTGAGCTAGTTCAAGTTTTGATTATCTCGACCTTAACCTAAACTAAGTAGATTCAATGAGATGATTCACGTATGAAATTATCTAAATTATGCTACGAAAGAAAAATTTATATGAAAGTAGACAAACTAAATGCAAATGCTTGAAGTAATTTATGTATGAAAAGCGTACTGGATCCCGAATCGCCAAGTAAGTTCACTTTTAACCTTTATTTCACAATTTGATAGCACGGTAAATTGATTGAAGAATCAATGTTCCTAAAATATCCAACATTCTCTTTCGAGTGGAGTCAAATATATTTTCGCATACCATTTGACTATATTTCTATGACAAATGCCAATATATAAGAACGCATAACGTTTTATGAACACTTAAAGATTCACGTAAAGTATAGGATATATTTCTATCCCCTATCGAACCCTACGATGATTTATACCCTGTAAAATCTATTTCCCTTCTTTCGAATGCCAGAAATAGACCACACAAACTCACATAATCACATGCATTTAATTATGGAGACAAATAAAGTGTATATAAACCATTCAACATTCATTATTCATGTTTAAAATCAAATTGCAAAACAAAGAATTAAAAGTTCACATTACGAGGTTCATCGTTCAATTAGTACAATAAAAACCTAGCCTAACAAGGATAAAATAAAATAGCAAAGAAAATATTTAGGAGAAGACATCACTCAATTCTTCAATATAAAGCTCGAAATCTTAGGTATTGGAATGCAATTCTTCGTCCTAGCCTTCTTTTTTGCTCTTCAAGGTTATTTTTCTCTTTAAAAAGGTGTAGCCCCTCTTTTTGGACGAGATTAGGGTTATGAAGAAGTCATAGATACGTTACCATAAGTATTTGATTCAAATAAGGAAACCAAAAAATTTGCGCCCAGAATGAACAATGCGACTGAATGGTATAAACCTATGCGACATCATGGTTATACAAAATTTTCAATGTTCATCTCCTGCAGATGTTTGTGCGACTGCATAGACTTTCACTATGTGACTGCATGATAGAAATTATTTTCCCTTTGATTCACTTTGGTCCCCAAGTTTGTTTCATCCACCTTTTGATCTTGATTCATTCTCCTTCTTCTCCTAACATCCCATGATATCACAATGTGTTACTTAACTCAATTCCATGCTTGACTCACCATTCGGGTCATCTTTTGAATAATTGCATTTTGGTCCTCGGAGTTTCATATTCTTCCATTTTGGTCCTTTTTCGTTCATTTTCTCATACTCTTCATTCCATCCATCAATGTAATCCTACAAACACAAATTATATCAAATTAAGTCATATTTCAACATATGCATCAACAATTTTCCATTTTTTTGACCTAAATAAGTGTGCAAAACACACTTATCATTAATCAATAAATGAATTAAACTTTGAATGATTTCTTCGTCCATGCTCTTTTAAGCTGAGACTCCGTCGAATTCAAGAAATCACAAAAGGCGTGATGCTTAATTAATTAATTCAAAGTCAAGCTTTGAAAAATATTTTTTTGTCTGGTGACCTAGTAGCAAGCAGTTTTGTCATTTTTCAACAGGTTTACGCGTCGTGATACTTCATAGAATATTTTCAAAGTCAATGTTTTCTTCAAGTATTTTTGGAGAACACAAATCAATGTGTTGAATGTTTAATCTCGTCAATTGATCAAGCTATGTAGCGTGAAGTTAAGAACGAAATTTTTTAATCCAAATGGTTGTTGCGATCGAGTACAATAGGGAAGTGATAAATTCAAGACGTGGGTTTGATTCCACTTCATCAACAAGTCAAAAGAAGAAGATAAAGTGAGTTGTTTTTAATTTCTTTTGATTGTTCTTTGTTTTGTGAAATTACAAAATGGATACTATTGTTTTTTTATCAATTAATTAGTGGATCAATTTACCCGTGGCACGGGGCCCCTGGATTTTTCCATTCAGGATATACCAAGTTATATTTGGTGTTCAAGTATTGATTCGCTATTTAATTATCGCACTAAGTAAAACCTACTTGAACACATTGAAATTTTCTCATTGTAATCAGAATCGTTAAAAACTGATTATAGGATGTTCCGACTGCTTGTCTCAATGAAATTAAAATTTATTTTTAAATTATCTAAATTCTAGAATTTACTACATTCTCTCGTTCCAGTAATTTTCTTCCATTTATTTCAATTTTCAGAACTTGCTTTTATTCTTCAGTCATAATCATACTCAAGACAATGCAAAGGCTCCTCCAATACTATGTTTATTCCTTTTTAGAGATCATTGTTAGGCGGTGAGAGGAAGGGTAATCATTCATATAAATTTTCAATTCAATAATTTACGTTCACGATAAGTAATTTGATTTTTTTTAAAAAATGAACATAACTTCCGCTTAGGGCAATTCATTTGTAGCTAATTATCATGTCTTATATTCATTATTACATTACAACATGCTAATTTTTCTTTATGGGTAACCACATTTTTTTGGGGGTAAAAGAATGTAACTGATTAGACTAAATTGCTTTTTATATCGAACTATCATTGATGGGACACAACTAAATTATATAAAATTTAACTTGGTATAAATATGATCGTAATTGTTATCCTGTCCACAGTGGGCGGTGTAAGACTATCCACTTGTTAATGTAACAGAAGGAGAACCATAAGTAGAATTATCTCCAAGCGGGTAAGATAAGACTTCCCTCTGGGGGCAGGAGAATATTTCTATAAATATGATATATTGGTGTGTTCGGTATCTAGATTAGAGATTGAGCATATTTGAAAACGGTCTTGTTAAGGGTATATCACCCCTTACACAAGGGGTGACATAATGGCCAAGTGGCGCCTCCTCATTGGAGGGGCGCCGAGGCCCATGAAAAAGGGAGTATGGAAGCCGCGGTAAGAGCTTTATCAATGGGTTTGACGTCATGCATTGAGAATTGTGAGCTACTTCATTGCTATTATGATATACAAAGTTTCAAGAGCCACACCCAATCGAAACTAGCAATAATAAAAACTAGCACTAAACGTGAATAAACATAGTGCACCATTGTGATCAGCCCGTCCCAATTTATCGCCAAAAGTTCGCCACAAACAACTAACATGTATCTCCCAAGTCAAGTTAGTTGTTTCTATGTTTTGCTTGAGATAATTTTGAATTTATAATGGAAATGGGATCTCCATACTCGAGTTTTTGTAACCTTTTGCTATCCCTTCTAAATATATCTTCTGAAGTAACGCCTCGTGTCTCTCTAATGCAGAAGCATGCTTAAAACAGGGATGGACCCAACTAGGCTTGGGGTGAATTCTTGAACTTGATTCTAAATGATACAGGATGGATTTTGTTAGTCATGAGCTATAGCTTTTGGTCTCCCTCGTGAAAATCTCAAGTTTTATTGATCTATGAAGTACGAATAGCAGATAGTACAAACTCCATATCCGTCAGTATCTTGACTTTCAAATCGACTTCAACAATAATATATATTTAAAGAAGAGATTGATATGATATAACTCCTACGAGAAATCACATTGTTCCATCCAAGGATATGCCCAGTTTAGATCTTAATTTCAACATTTTTTGCTCAACCAAATTATGTCACTGGCACGTTCAATGAATCATTCTCATTTTGGTGAGAGTTGTACTCTTTCCAATGAATAAATTTCTTATATAAATTGCCAGGCTAGCTTACACTACATAAAATGATAAAAATACAGCAAATAAATACTGATAATAAGCCCGTAATTAACACGCTTTTATAATCCTTCCTCCACAAGTTTGCCAACTTGTATACAAATACAACTCTTCTCCCTCCCAACTTCTAAACAAATACTCTCTCCCATCACGAATTCAACAAGGTAAGCTTAAGTTTTTATCTCTTCACGTGCAGGCTAAATTCATTTCTCAACATCCCGAAATAGTGAATAATCTTGATAAACACAAAACTTTGTTCGTTTTGATAATGTTGAACAAACCATATATGTTTTTTCTTCTTTTATTGTGGAGTGTCCTGAATTTTTTTTATTAAGAATCGAGTTCTTGTATATCATGTTTTGATCAGGTTTTAGAGAATATGGGGAAGCACCACAACCACCACCACCCTGGAGGCAGTAGCCCGCATGATGATCCACTCTTGGCATGCTGTTGCGGCCCTTGTTTATTAGTCTCGTCCGCCTTCCGAATGATCAGGAGGTGCATGTTCGTCGCTTGTTATCCTGTGTTGCAATGCTTTGGATGGGATGATTACAGACATTACCATCACCACCACAAGCATTTTTGCTGATTTTCTTTGTTGTTTATATCTATCTTTATTCAGTTGAATTCCTTGTAATTTGAAGTTTTATGTCTCTACAACTTAGAGGAAGAAAATGAAAGGAATCCTTCAATCATTTGTTTTAATTACTTTATACAATCATTTGCTACAACAAATGATTATGCAGCACAATCCAACTTACTAAACAAGCTAAAAAAGAAGACAAAAGTACTATAAAAGATCAAAGACGATTCAACCTGAAGCTTTAGACAATATTGATGGCACCATTCTAATTCATATTGGAAGTTCATTATTAAATGTATATTTTCTATTCGAACAACAAAAATATGCATTTTTCAAGGAAAAAACAACTGCTGATCCAATACAAATGAGGCGATTACTGGGAAAAGGAAAAAAACTAACTCAAAAAATGACTGCTGAGGGCAGACACTGCCTAGGAATACAAATTTTGTGCTAAGAGAATTACTAATGAATCAATTGAAGCAATTTATATCAGAAACTTATCGTTTCAAAGACATCGAGAACTCTGTTAGCCACGGCACTGCATCAATTGGCATCTCAGCTTCTTTACATCCGAGTATTTGAGAGGCTTTAACATGAACATTTGAGCTCCTTCCTCTAAGCACCTGTTTCAGAAAAAATTAGAAATATTGGTAATAAATAAACAGGGAAAGAAGATGAAAATCAAGATTTTAACAGGGTATTTACTTATTGATTCGAGTTGGTACATTCTCAGATGAAACTATGACGACGGGAACATCCTTCATGTTTGACGATTCCTGTATGTAATAAGTATTGTGCGAATAAGAGATTGTTTGGCATACACCGTAAGTAATTTATTTTCTCTTCTGTGTGCGCTTTTTTACTTAACATGGGAGAAAAATTACCTTGATTTTCTTGAGTAGCTCATACCCTGTCATTCCCGGCATGCAATAATCTGTGATTATCAAATTCACCTTTGAAGCCTGCCCAAAGAGATAACATAACGATTTCATAAGAATAACAAACAAACTCTAGACTTCACTCCAGGACTTACCCTGGGGAGTCTATATAGGCTAAAGAGAAAGCAAAAATATTTCTAAGGGGTAATATACAGTACTAGAAATTGAAGGTAAACTCTATATTTTTGTCGACGACACAACAATTCATATTTCAGTGGCGTGATAGCAAATCACCACCTTAATCATTTTTCACTTCTAGACAAAAGGCCTCGTTGACAATGCACAATCTAGAGAAATTAAATATTAAACGAAAAATCTATGGGACTTAATCTTTCCATGCTGAGAAATCTCTCTGCGATTTATCTACGAAATGTCTAATTGAAGAATAAGAGCAATGAACAGAAGGAAATCCTATGCAGATGTGTAAAAGAGTCCATATATCTCCCATCAATAATAGATTCATATTTGCTTCTAAGAAGTCACCTACATTGTCATTCACACTGCTCTGCCTGTCACCACCTCCTAAGCCGAGATACTCCAAAGCCCTCAACCCGTTTTCTGCAGTAGTTACTGAACAATTCATACTATTAGCACATTCGAACCTCACATATTGATCAAGAACCAAGAAATAAAACAAGCATTACAATTTCTTCTTCTCCACAACTTTCTATTATTGAATACTCAGTAATGATTTTGAGTATGGAGCCTGAGATTGGTGCTCAGAACCCATCATTTTTTTATCAGAGCTGGTTTGGCAACATTCCCTACCGCCTTTTTTTTATCATCCCCGGCAACTAGAACTCATCAACTAGGGATACTCAGAGGATGCTATGTTCATTTTTAAGCAACATCATAGTCCATTTAAGAAACTGGAAAGACAAAACAAATCCAGAAGCATAATGGCTAAAAAATATGATGTGATTGAAAGCAATTGCTGGAATATTAGCCTAACACATCTATATATTCAAGGCTACATGTACACTTACCAAATATTATATACACATTTAAGCCTAAATGAAATAACTATGTAGATACATTTCTAATCCAAAAGATTATCAATGAACAACTAAAAAATCTTGGTTTTTAATTATTTTTCAGTTAATGAAAATGGGATAAATAAAATTTATAATACCCACAAATTTTACATTGGACTCCAATTTCCGACAATAATCTACTTATTTGTAATGGCTAAATTAAGATAAACTGATACAGAGCCACGATAGTACCTTTGCAAGAGGAATTTCTGAGCAGCTTTTCAACAAGTTTACGATCAATGAGATTGTCATCAACTGCTAAGACATGGGGTTCTTCCATAATACCCTCTATTGAAGAAACACCGGAAGCAGCATCCATTTCTCACTTTATTGACTATTAATGAAAAACCACCCCTAGAACACGCACAAATTGTGTGAAAACAGGCACGAAAGGACGGAGTAAAAATGGAATATGAATATTTACAATGTGGGTTGGTGGTAGTATTTAAAGTTGAGAATTTTTTGTGAAGAATCAAAGAGAAGAAGATAAAATTAAAGTTCTTAAGGTGGTCACAGATATTTCGTGATCTTTTTGGGTTTTCTGGATTCGATACAGTCAGTCCAGTTCACCATCCGTATCGCATTTCTTTCTCTTTCTATATCTCTTAATTCCTCTTATTCAGTATCTCCACACTGCTCCATGAGATTTTGGCCATCTTTGAGTTATTTTAATGGATAATAAATTTTGTAATAATGATTTTTTTAAAGAATGTATAATTGAAAAGTAGGAAAAAAATTTTGATTTACGGGTAAAATCATTTCAATAGAAGAATGCGGGACCGATAATGAAGTTCCAAAAAAAAATGAATTTTAGAGAATATACGTCTCAAAGAGTTACTCTATATCCACCTCATTACTTCTCTTTTTTAATTTTTGGGAAGGATCTTTTATGACACAAGACAAAAATATGAATAATAATAAAAGATTTTGGTCGAACAAATGTGGGAAATATTGAAATCCACCAAATAACGAGAAAACTGTAATATTTATTAATAAAAAATGAATGTAAAGTTTTCAATTCCTTAACAAATATTTAAAGATTTAAAATAAATCTTAATCAAATCTAAATAAAGCCCAAAAGTTTCGAAAATGGCAAAATACTTTTAAACTAACTCGATACAGAAAAATGTTAAAACAGATCACTAAACCATAGAATTTGACTCCGAAAGTTTGCCCAAATGCCAATTATTTCTACCCAACAAAAATGTGCATAGTTGAAAAACTCTTTCGATTGTACTCGCTCGTAAAAATTTGACACTCGAGTAGAAAGTTACGAGCGTTTTCGTTGGTCCTTCTTGTTCTTTTTTTAATTGCTTTATAATTTTCTCTTCTAATCGATCCACGTCACTCTATGCCTAATGGATACAAGAACTATTGAATTTATTTCAAGAATAACATGCATCTCATGGTATGTCATAACTAGTGATTATAATAAATAATTCTTATTAATATGGCATGTCTCGTATTATATTTTTTAATATTTTACGACATAAAGTAATTTTCTTAGAATATACTCGAATTTTGCTTTCTTTCAATTTTTGTATAGAGATGGCAAAATGTTGCGCCTTCAATTAGCAGGGAAGCTAGGACTCAAAATCGGCGGAGCCTAATTTAATTACGAAAGGAAATTCAAACACAAAAGATCAAAAAATAAAAATAAAATATATTTAAATAATTCATTGAATATAAAGATATTTTATATATTTTCATGGAATTAGAATTTGAAATATTGTCAATATTTTCCAAAAATTCTTGATTATTTATTTACCATAATTATGTTTTTTTAGCTTTATAATGTGTATGCAATTGTTATTTATAAAGAATATACTTTTTTTTTATGTATAATTGTGAGAGGAAATCTCTGAAGAACTAAAATAAATATTATGGGGAAAAATAAAGAATATTCTTTTGCAAGATCTAAACGAAGTTAAATGAAATCTTATAAAGCGCGTTGATAAGAGTTCCTCTCATTAATTTTTGCATTAAATGTTATGGAGTCCTTAAATTCAATATACAGAAGCATTTATTATTATGAATTTTGTGAATTAGGGTTTCTTCATATGGATTTCAAAATTTTAAATTTTGTACAAGAATTTGAGTTATTGTTCAATCTCTTTAATAGCCATTCAAACATGAAATTACTTAGAGCCTCTTTTATAGAATTTATTTGGGAATAATGAGTTATAAAATAGTATTTTGAATCATGCTACAAATTCAAGCCCAAATACAGACTCAAATCCAGATGGGACACGTGTCGAAATCTGGTTGGACAGTTTGAAAATTTAAACAAAAATAGCCAATCATCTTCTGACAAATCAGTCTGTCTCTCCCTCTCCTATTTTTCACCCTGACTAAGTGGCTTTACCCTAGTATTTTTTTAGGGAATGTGTGATTAAAAAGTAAGGAAACTTTATTGATTTATGTATAGAATATTTTATTATGTGAATGTATGGTGGAAAAATGATACTGTAGCAAACAATTTAACAACGATGTCAAATAGTGCCTTAGGTTTATATAAGTTAATTTTTGTGTACCCCGTTCTCTTTTAACTTTCTTCTTCATAAATTGTGTCATTCTTATGAATTGCGATTCTTTTTTCAAAATAATTAAAGTTGCCAACATTATAAAGACATGTCGTCGTCCCAAACAACAGACAAAATCACAATTGAAATGCAATCAACCTGACACAGAGCTCGCGACATTAATAACAAAAGAAGCAAGAGAACAATCACTTCGTTATCTAGATGGGAAACGAAATGACAAGTATCAACAACTACTTTGTTCATTAGAGCTACAATATCACTAAGGCCCCGTTCGGGAGGGATTAAAAGCCAATTAAAATTGAAAATATGGCCGTTATTGGGTCCCACTCGTCTAATAAAAGTCAACAATAACGGCTATATTTTCAATTTTAATCCGATTTTAATCCCTCCCATACAAGGCCTAAATATATGAGCATTCGGGCTAGTGAAAATCATACGGTAGGCTTTGTGCAACGCGTAGCGCATTGCACTCAACGACTTCAATTTTGAAACCATGCTCCTCGGAAAAAAACGACTACATGTCGAAGTGCATGGGTCTCTGCGTTTTAACAGTAATTCAAAATTTTCCATTACTTCAATTTAAAAAATTGCAAAAATCCACAATATCTTGCAAATCAGTGCACAAACTCAGTTTATGTTTTTTATTCTAATAGGGTGGGGAGTTGATATGCAATCCTTCGATCTTGATACTCATATTTTCACTGATTCTCCATGATCTTAACTTTCGTGCAAAATAAAAATAAATAAAATAAATAAATAATAAATAAATAAAATAAATAAATATATATATAATGTCAGTGGCCGAAGAATATTTTACTTGCATTATATATAGTAATATTTTAAGTAAATAATAAGATTAAAGAGCAGGTGGTCGATCATACTGTCAAAATATGTCAAATTGAACCCAAATCATATTTTTTATCTTTCAGGAAGATACCATTGGATTTCCCTAAAATTTTGTTGAGATTCTCAAATTGATGATCTTTGAAAATTTTAAAAATGGAGGAAACAAATCTTTGTTTTGCTTTTTCTATGGATATAGAGTGGGTTTAAATCGTTTATTGGGTTTGAAATGTACTCGATTAATCTGGTTGATGTTGTGAATTTGAAATCATTGAGAATATACATTGAAATTAGTTTTTGTCGAGAACAAAAAAAAAAAAAAATCTTACACGTTGGACTTTGAATATACTAATCACTCTAATCGGAAAAAAAGTTTTCCCTATGCATGAAATTGTTATGTATATCCATTTTATGGAAGATGGTTTGAGCAGAGTAGTTGCGGGCGAACCCTTGTCAAAAATTCAAGTATAAGAACTTCTCTATGTTAATAAAAGTTGCATGATCGACTGCCCGGTAAGCAAGATTGCGAAGCAGGAAGAGGTTTTGGCAAGCGGATTCAAGCAGGAAAGGCAAGTTCATCGACTTAACTTGCTACGGTATATTAGCCCCTGTTTGGTTTAGCTAAAAGTTGATAAAAGTTATGATTCCATTAAGAGCTTGTTTGGTAGGGGTGTTTTGGGGGAAGAATTGATTTTGAATAATGATATGATGGGAAATGTGTGGTTGAAAAAGAAAAAAAAATTATTGATTTGATGGAAAATATTATTTTATTGAAGAATGTATAGTTGAAAATGAGAATTGATTTACTGTAAAAAATGAGAATCTCTACCAAATAGGCCCTAAATGTGTAATCGAAAATGAGTTTAAGAAAAAATTAATTTTAAAAATGGATTTGCTACTTGTACATCACAATGTACATCGGGGTGTACACCGGGGTGTACACCCTCCTCAAATAGGGATGAGATCCACTTAAATAAAAAAATATTTTATGCAGTGGGTCCCACCCCCCATGTGAGGGGGGTGTAGCCCCTTACATACAAAAGTTGATGTACGAGTAGAATTTTTCTTTTAAAAAATGGGGACTAAACATGGTGTAATTTATAAATTCAAACTAGCTAATTAATGTAATCTACTGGACCATAAAAATGTAATTAAAATTACGTCAATTTGGTTAGAGGGTGCAAAATTTAAGTTGGACATAAACTGTTATTAGAGACAAAATATATTGATTAATTAATTAAAGGCTGCATATTAAAATGTGACAAAAAAGTTAAGGACACAGGTGCTAGATTGAGCAAAACTTGGGGACTTTATTTGCAACTAAAATATTTTGCAGCTAACAAAATGTGAATATAATAAACCTTTTACGCTCTACATTTATATTTTATAGTAGAATGGTAACAAAAACACCTTTTGTTGAAAAAATATGTATGTAAAGGATATAGCAACTGTTTGGCACATATTCTTTCAAAATATATTCGTTCAAAACTTATTTTCAATCACGTATTTTTTAATAAAATAATATTTTTCATCACATTAATAACTTTTCCTTACTTTTTAATCAAGTATTTCATATTATATCATTATTTAAAATACATTATTTTCTCAATAATATTCATCAAACGGACCATAGTTTAAAAATACAGTACATAAAATGTAAATAGAACATTGCTACACTTACACACCTTGATACACAATTCTCTCACATGTGTGTGGGGTTCACAATATACAAAATGTGTACAAGTAACATTTTTCAATGTGAATATAGAATAGATAGATATAGATAGATACTTGCAATCCTTGATCCTGATTTATCACAGGATGTGTGGGCCAATCAATATTGTTTCTTTCTGGAAGATTCCATCCGATTTCAAAACGTGGAAACAAATCTTTTGACTTTGCGGATCACTTTATGTAAAATGACTGATGGTGGCATGTTTTTTAAGAGAAAATTGCATCCCATGGCATTTTTACAAATGTTACCTTTTAAATTTTTTTGTGAAAATAATACTTTTGGTCTTTATTACCCTAGCGAAAAAAAAATTAATACCTGGTACGTACTTAAATAAAAGTGATAAATATGATTTGACAAGATAAAAAAATTGTATCAAAAAGTAGACAAAAATAACATCCAATTAATTCAACATAGCACTTTTCAACATGGAAAAAAGGGAAAAAAAAATTAAAAATCGGGTGAACCGCCCGACCCGATAAGCAAGTTTAATTATAGAAGAAAAACGAGACTGTGCTATGCGTCCGAAACCGTCATGGTCGTCATCTTGAAGGTATGTTACATTGTAATTTGATTTCATTTGTTTTCGTCAAGTTTTTTGTTCTACAATTTTAGTATTTTCTTCAAGTTTTACTATTTCTGATTTAGGGATTCCTCATTCCTTTAATTAAGTGTTTTCTTTTTTAGGGTTTTTTGAATTTAAGGATTTATGATTTAACCTTTATGAATTTAGGGATTAGGGATAAAAGGCTTTCTGATTTATATGCAAATTAATTTAGGGAAGATTGAAATTTTCTGAGCTATATGTTTGAAATTTAGTTGACACTATCTTAATTGTTTCCCGAGCCCAGAAAATTCAAGGCAATGTGTACAATTTTTTTTTTTTTTTTTGCTTATTTTCGGCAAAGGAACCGTTTGTATTGTAGAAACTAGAAATGAGTCTGAGAGACGTGGAAATGAAGAATATCTGTCACTCCATTTTTCGCTCAATTAGTGAACTTTTATTCTATTTATTTTTCGATTTCGTGATTATTGAGTGGTTTAATGCGAAATACTTGGATTTTGTTGCAGGTCTTTGTTGGGGTCCCTATTAGTATTGAATAATCCTTTCGGAGATCCGTGATTATGGTTCGTAGTTAGTATTCATTATTCTTGTATTTATATTATTTAGATTGCCAAAGTTTAATTTTCGATTATTCTCATTATTCTTAATGTTTGATTCATAATTACTTCATATGGGCTTTCACTTATCATGTTATTCGATTCATGAAAAGTCTCTTAACAACATTAACCGGAAGTTGTATTAGTTTCTTCAATTTCTTGAGTGGATGGACATGAATACGTTGTCATGTTGCTATATGAGTGAACGTATGGTTTTTGGAAATACTAAAAGTTGATTGGGGGTTGAGGGTTGTTTCATTCCCTGTTTGGTTTTGTAAACTTTTTTTTATTTTGTGGCCTGATTTATTTATTCATTTGGGGAGGAAAGAAATTTTCCTTTTACTTATTTGTTTTTTTAATATTGCTTGTAAGTGATCTTTGTGTTTCAAATACTTGTAGAACCAAATGGAAAGATATTATCTAAGTATATATGTGTGGTGGAACATTACTATATGTCATTGGTATTGTCATAAGATTGGAATAACTTGAGCCTTCTTGACTTGAAACAAAAATTTAGCTCTGAAACTTAAAAGTCAATATCGACAATTGTGTAAGAAACTGTCGTTCACAAGAGTTATTTTGCTGGAATTTCGACAGTTCGGTAACAACTTTGAACTGTTTTGTCATGTATGAAATTTGATTCAACTTATCCTATTCATTTGTTATGTAGTAAATACTTTCTTTCTTTAATTATAATGTTGAATATGATAAGGGTGTTCCATTAGGGATGGCGAAAAAGCTCGGCGGCCCGGAAAAAGCCCGAGCTGAGCCCCATTTTGGGGTATCGGCCCGTACGAATTGCCTGCTTAAAAAAAAGTTAAAAGCTATTTTTAGTTGCCTGCACAATGCAGGCAACTGTAAATTTGATAGACGGACAGAGAAAAAAAATCGAGTTGCCTTGGCCCGCTAAGGCTCAAGCCGAAAGCTCGGGCTGAACCTCATTTTTTTGGCTGAGCTTTTGTTCGGCTCAACCCTTTTTGGCTAGAGCCGAGCTCGAGCTTTGAGTTTTGGCTCGACTCGTTGCCATGACTATGTTCCATTATTTCTTTATACTGATGTTTTTTATGTTGAAAATAATTACTAAATTATTGTTCTTTCATACATGTAATTTCAAGTGGATTGATTTCAATTTATAGGTTTGTTTTGAATTAACATGTAAAACATATCATCTGACATTTTGTATTGAGCTATACGAACATAGGGGAGGACCGAACACACACACTTCAGAGGGTCGAGCATTATATTATTCACGTGGGACCCACGTACAATGTGAGGGTCGGTCACCCGAGGCGTCAACCATTTTCGGGTAAAGTGGCTTTACTCTTTTGCATTTTATGTCACTGGTTTTTGCAGATGAACTTTGAATTTATTTTGGCTGAAAACGATTGATTGACGCACACATATTGTAGCGCAGCAACGTAAAGTACGTCAAGACTATAGATGACAAGTTCGAAGTGGGAAGAGATTCAAGAAAAAGTAAAAATTGTGCATCTATGTACTATAAATTAAAATGAATTTTATCTATTTATGCTGTGTTAGTGGGCAAAACAATTTGATTGGTGCTGTGATTTATGTTAGCACGGAGAGTGCAATGGTTGATGTTTATGACTCATTTTTTGGATGTCAATGTGCATGGAATCCCTTTTTGTGTGCTGAAATGAAGTATATGGATTAGAATTTGGATCTTATATGGTTGGTTTGTGTGGAATGTCAACGGTTTGTGTTCAATTATGCGATATCATGTACGAATGACATACATTAACTTAAGTGATGTATTGGTTGGTGAATACTTATTCACCTAAGCTAATTCCCTAGAAAAAATTGTTTATAAATAGCATTGAGTTGATAGTTCTAATTTCAAATTCATTGTTTTAGTTTATACTGGAAAAACTTTGGTACTTTTGTTGGTGACATTGTGGAGGCTAGATACAACGATTGTTCAAAATCAAACTATATTTCAACTACATGGGTTCACCAAATCAAAGCAACAAGACATTGGACCTCAATGCATCTCCTCCCATCCCCAATTCATCCCCATTCTTCCCAATCATCATTGAGTAGGATGATGATGTCTTCATGCAAAGAGGTAGGGAAAAATGTTTCACCAATTCCGTTTCCCAACTTAGACAACATTTCAAGCGAAGCATCTCATTCCATAAACGAAGCAGTCGATGATGTTTTCGACTACATGGTACCGTACGAAGACGAAGCCAAGAATGACTCTTTGATTCCAAGCATTCCACCTCCTGAGGTCACTGTCATAAGTTCGAATGACGAGGAGGAATGAAGTGTCAGCGAAGAGTTACAAGTTGATGACCCGCAATTTGTAACATGTTGGTTAATGAAGGTTATGTTTCGAAATGTTTGAGATTTTCATTGTTATGTGAATTTAAATTACAATAATAATAACATTAAATGGATAATATAACATTAAAAACGACGGTCATCATTACCGTGTACAAAAATACTATCAACATCATTGAATTTTACGTACATGGTGTTGGAACGAGGTACATGTCGCCCAGTTGTGCCCATTTCAACCACATCGACTACATTTAGTGGCTCGTATGGTAGACTTTGATATGATTGTTTACGGTGCATTGTAGGTCTACTTGGTAGATGACGTACAATCGGCGATAAAATCAATGCAAAAGGACATAACATCCACTTACAATTATTATCTGCACGAGCATCGGTTAGCAATTTGAAGCTTGATCTTCAAACCCCAAAATTGGAACTTTTCTTGCAATCTAAGTACGCAAATTTTCATATAGAACTCATTTTCGTTCAAAAATAATTGACCTTAGGCTATGTCAGATGTATCCACATTTCCAACAGATTCATATCTATCCGAAACGATGGAAGGTGGTGACATATGCTCATCGCCATCAATTGAATTTTCCACCTCTGTATCTAATAACGAGTTATCTATATTCTCAAGTATTGGGGTGGGCCCAATATCACAAATTAGTGTTTCATGTACATTATCAATTATGATATTTTGCATTAGTTCGACCTCATGTTGTTGTAAATCTTCATAACCTTCCTCGACGACAAATGGAAGATCTTCAAAACTGGTATCCCTCACTGTGTGTAAATAGATTGGAAGCCCAATTTCATGAAGACTAACACAAAGGGCAGTTTCCTTATGAACTAAAATGTACAAATTCAAGTCTTCATCTTCGCGTATTTCTATTGGAGGTATATTCATATTTCGAGACTTTGAACTTCAATTCGATTTCAGTGCATGGATCATGAATACGAAACTTCTCCATTAATTGTAACACAAGTCCTGCTATATTGATATTACTTAGAACTATGAGTGAAGTAGTTTTGTTCACGCACTACTTCCACTCACCATCTACATGCACAAAATCTCCCCTATGACAATGAATCTCTGATTATTACTCACACCTAGGGATGTCAATCTGAATTATCGACTCGAGAGGAATGTGGGTTGACTTATAAAAAGCTCGAGTATGCGCAACTCGTGGCTTGAAGTGAGCCTCATTTTCGGGCCAACGACCCATCGGCCCCGTGCTAACTCGTATGGCAGGCTAAAATGGCTCGTAACACGGGCCTGTAGCAGGCAGCTAGCAACTGCTTGAGCTTCATGCATGCAGGTAGTTGTTATTGCCTGCCTGCCTGTCTAAGTTTCAGGCAACAGTTGCTGTCTGTTTAAAAAAACATATGCAAATCTAATCTTAATGAATGTATAATAATTTACGAAATTGAAAAGTAAGGTGAGCATGTTGTCTTTAACTGTTGAAAAATACTAAGTCAGAAGATAAAAAGTTTAAACATTTTGTAAATGTTAATATCTCAAAACAGAAGATGAATCCAAGACGACTACTTAATATGAGAATGGAGGAGATGAAGACAAAATTTGGATTTTTGGGAGAGAATCTCGTTTTCACACTCAACCAAAGTAATGAATGATTTTTTTTTTTTTTTGTTAACAATTATATTATCCATTATATAATGAACTTTGCTATACTTACAGAAAAAAGGGGGTGGGTGGTTTCACATATACTCACAAAATAGGGGGTGGGTGGGTTTTTTTTTCATTTTTTATTCTTGTAGGCCCCACTCATGTGAGGGAGTGTAAAATTTATGTGAAAAATTCTTCTGCACATTTGGAATAATCCTTATATAATACGTATAGTCATGAGTTTATATTACACTAGTCAACTGATCACATCATTGCATTAAATGCATACATTAATGAGCATTAAATGCTCCAAAAAAAGGTATATACAAGTGTGATTTGGACATTTTCACAACAAAAAAGTGACATTTTGAGCAACATTTGTAAAAGTGACAAGTTTTTGTGAATTTTCAAATTTTGTGATATCGATGAAAATATCCATTTCTTTAAAATTTTATGTTTTATGGACTAGAAATTCAAATTATATAAGTTATAATCATGCTCATCTTCATCGAAATCTTTTATCTTTCTCTTTGAGTTTCTTTATCACAAGTAGGGGTGGGCAAAACCCGACCGAATCCACCCAAACAGTCCAAACCAATTGGGTTGGGTCGATTTTTTTGTTGTTTTTACACAGGTTAGATGGGTTGGCTATGTATGCAGGTCAGGTCGGGTCGGGTTATGGGTTAACTCAAAAAAATCGAATAAACCCGCCCAAACCAACCCGCCACTTTAAAAAAAAAAAAATAAATAATAATAATAATAATAATAATAAAAGAAATAAAATGTCTAGAAAAGTAAAAGAAACCTAAAAAGTATGAATAGATAGTAACTATAAGTACTTTGGTGTATTTTAGAGGAGGAGCTTACAGTTCTTCCCACATGAAATTTAGTATATGTTTTTCATGTTATTTGTTAAATGCATTTTATTCTTTGTAGGCTCGACTAATGAGGATTGAATAAGATAATAGATAATTTTATTTATTTATTTATTTACTTACTATTTGATCTTGTGTATTCGAATTTAATATAATATAAAATTGGATGACTTTAATTTTTGTTGACAAGTCGTCCCAAACCGACTAACACAACCCAACACGACCGATATTTGATTGAGTTGGGTTTCAACATTTACACGGGTTTGGTTGGGTTAAATTTTGATCAAACCGATCATGTTGGGTTGGGTTTGGGTTGAGGCAAAAATCGACCCAACCCGACCCGACCCATGCCCACCCCTAATCACAAGCTTCAAAATTTCGTGAGCATTCTAATCCCCTATTTTTTCCCCATAATTTCCACATTTTTCATTCCCATCATTTGTTGTCCCCACATCTAAATTTATTGCACCATTTTAACAACCACAGATACCATTTTGTTACTCTAGTATGGAATGTTCCACAAATAATTGACGTTATTTTCGATTAATGCCTTTGAAATTAACAAAAATAAATTTGACGTTTGGCTTTTACATTCCGTCCTTACGTACTACGAATTCAAAATTTGTGTTTCGACACCGTGCAATGCAGTGATATCCTCGAACACCGATAACATACTATTTTTCGAATGAATTATAAAAATACTAACGTAGCGCTCCCTCTATAAAAGTCACAAGCTTCTCGGGTATATTGTATGTCAGAGCATTAAATGGATCCTCAACTTTTGATATATCTCTTCGAGTCTGTGAAGACAGAATACCGCATTTAAATATTTGATCACCAAAATAAGTCAAGTTCAGATTATAGCCATAACGTTAATGGCATCACAGGGAACTTCTCATTAAAAACTAAAAAGATTTCCAAGCGGGATGTTATATTCATCTTTAACTCGGTCCTAAAATAAAATCATGCCATTGGGTACACTTCAGTCCTGAACTAGAAGATGCTAAGTGTTGCAAGGCACATGATAAGTCATACTCGTACAAGTAAGCATTGGAATCCAGTCAAGGTTATTACTGCATCGCAATCATAATTGCTGCTGACTGGGTCACTGATGAGCTGCCTGAGGCAAATAAAGCACTAATTGCACATTTTTGTGTTGTATGAAGTGAATGTGTTGAACATTTGTTTTGCAAAATTGAAACCCAACAAATAGCATCGGGTGTTATTACACTGTAGCACTTATCTCAAGGGATTCTATAGAATGCCCCAAATCATGTGCCTCAAAGAGCTTGGCATCTACTGTTGAAAATTTTCATGAATCTTAAACTTTATAAACTTTACATAATTGCCAAGATCTTCATGTCACATCATCAAGAAACTTAATTAACACCGAACATATCTTGATCCATTAATTTGTAAATTGAATAATGAATCTTGATCTTTTGTTTTTCAATTTAATTGCTCCAAACCCTCATCTTGATTCTTGATTGTGGATTTATGGATCTTCCTCTTCAATATACTTTCTCTTGTATTCTTGTATTGATGGAATGACACAAAGAATGAGAATTTCACATATGAATTGAGGACCATAACCCTATATATAGTTTCCATATGTATTCGGCTCATCGTCAAATACAAACCCTAATGGATCCAGTCTCTACACATATAGTCTGACCCACACTTTATTTAGATATCCAAGGCCTAATTACTTGATTCTTTATTAGATCATTTTAATTTTGGGTTTAACTTTAAGATAGCCTTTATACACAATTAATTACATATGTTGGCCCGCATGACAAATTTAATAATTTCCCAACAATCTCCCACTTGGGTTACATATGTTACTTTATAAATGTGTATAACCTTATGAGCTAAAAACTTTTACTATCATAACTAAAAGCATCTCCAAACAATCTCGTCTATTGATTATATCAATATAGGAACAAAGCGGTTTTCGTTACAAATATCATAACTAAACCCTCAATGGTCACGTACATCAATACAATCAAATGACATAGATCAATTGTGGATGTGTAGCATGGAAATTACATGTAATGTGATCCAAATATACCTATTTCCAATTGGTCCTACCTTATCCTTTAATGAGATCAACCATAAACTTTAATCGGAGTGGAATTGAACTAAATACTTTATTTCTGAAATAAACCGAATATCCATGGCTAAAAATGTGTCCAAAATAAAAAACATCCAAATACAAACTTCCACTAAACTGGCATATCATCAAAAGATGCAACACCCATATGAGTATTATGCTCATGGAAGACCTTGGGTGGTAATCATTTAGTAAATGGATCCATGATTATGGAGTTTGTCATAATATATTTTATAGAAATCTAACTGCTCTGAATTCTTTCTTTGACAACTAGAAACTTAATGTCTATAACATTTGACATTATCGGGTTCCTATTGGAATACAAGACTGCTATTATTGTAGAATAACTAAAATGGTTTTTCAAATCCATCCAAAATATGCAGCCTAGTGACAATATTTTGCATTCATATTCCACGATCAAAATTTTGAATATCCAGTGATCTCCAATTGGTCTGATTTTTCTGAATGTGATCATGTAATCCTTAGTTCTCTATATATACCGAATAACCTAATGGTTGCTTTCCAAATTTTCATCCTAGAAATAATTAAATACATGCCTAGCATTTTAACATGAATGCTATATCCAATTGTGTGCAAATTTAAGCATACATTAAACTCCCAACTACTAAAGTATAGGGAATTTTCTGTATTTCATTTTCTTTAAATTTATTCTTGGGGTATTAATTGAGACTAAACTTGTCTCTCTTAGTAATAGGGATATCACCTGAATTACTTATCTGCATTTCAAATCTCTTAAGATTCTTATCAATACAACTCTTTTGTGATAATCCAAAATATACCAGAACTATACTTGTGTATCTATATCCTTAATACAAAAGAGGCATCATCAAGATTTTTCATTTCAAAATTCCATGACTGAAATCTCTTGGTGTCGAGCAATAAGTTTATATCATTGCAAACAAGTAGTATGATATCGACATACAATACCAAAAATATGCTTACTCCCACTGAACTTGTCGTATACACAATTATCAACTGAATTCATCTCAAAACCAATTGATACAATTATTTGATAAAATTTGTGATTACGGGAAACCATATTAAGCCCATCGATGGATTTTTATAATTTGTAAACCATTTGACATAACTTAAGATCAAAATGTGTCAAGAGTCTTTCATATAAATCGGAGAAAAAATCTCTTTAATATCAATGTCTTCGTTTTGAGTATAGTTATTTCCAACATGATGAGCTTTATGTCTTTACACATTACCCTCTGAATCCCTCTTGGTTTTATATAACCATTTGCAACCAATGAGTTTCGTACCTTCAGGTAATGAAACAAGTTCACAAACGTCATTGTCTTTTATGGACTTTATTTCCTCATCGATAGCATCAATCCAATTTTGAGAATTATTACATTTCATTGCTTGATGGAAGTTGATATGATCTTCTAACATTGATCCAATGACATCCTCATGTTCTTGGAGAAATACTATAAAGTCATCCAGAATTGCATTTATCATTTCTCTAGTGGATCTCCTTAATGACATTTGTTCTTGAGGTTGTTGATTTTTTTCTTTTGGAACAATTTCTTGATTGTGTATGGGGGATTTTTTTTAATATTGTCTTGATCCAAAATTGATTCTTGAACAAGATTTGGAGCAAGAATTTATCTTTGATCCTTATCTCTAGTCCTGATCATTGTCAATTGTAATAGAAGAAATATATGCATATTTTTCATCCAAGACAAAATCATTAACCTTATAATCTTATCTTCCCCTGCAAACTCTACATCATTAAGGAATCGAACATTTCCTATTTCGAAAATTAAGCTAATAGTGGGATCTTTAAAAATTTGTACCTCCTTAACAATTGCTTTACTAGGAACTTTGTTGAGAATTTAAGCTGCAGTTTTTAATGCTTCTCCTCAGAGAGATTCTGGTAAGGTGGAATGACTAATCATACTCCTTACCATGTCCTTAAATGTTCTGTTTCGCCTTTCAGCAACACCATTCACACTATGATAACCGACATGGTGTACTGTGGGATGATTCTACATTCCTCTAGGAATTTAGTAAAAGACCCTGGACGTTGTTCTCATGATCCGTCATATGTGCCATAGTGTTCACCACAACAATCATATCTAACGTGTTTTATTCTTTTACCTAGTTGATTATCAACTTCAGCCTTATAAGCCTTGAACACGTCCAGTGATTGAGATTTCTCATGAATGAGATACAAGTAACCATAATGGAAATAATCGTCTATGAACGTAATAAATAGTTGTTGACCATTCCAAGAGGTCGAAGAGAATGACCCACAGATATCCGTATAAATTAGTTTTAAGATGTCTGAAATCCTATTGGCACCTAATCTCTTTATATTTGTTTGTTTTCCCTTAATGCAATTTACACAAACACGTAAATTTGAAAAATCAAGGGAATCAAGAATTCCTTCTGACACAAGTTTTTACATTCTCTATTGAGAGATGTGACCTAACTATTTGTGCCATAACAAAGCAGAATTCTCATTGGTTAATTTATGTTTAATACCACGTGAATTCACATACAATGTTTCTTTATAAGAAGCAACCGAATTAAGCAAATATAGGTTATCGTAACCGGATAAAGAACTGGTACCCACAATATTTGAATTAAGAAAAGATCAGTCTGACTATTTTCAATTGAACAAGAGTAACCAAATTTGTCTAATATAGAAATAGAAATCAAATTTCGTCCAAAAAGAAGGTACCGCAAATGTCTGTTTCAAATCCAAATAATAACCAGTCTTTAATGATAACTTAAAGTCCCTATAGCCTCAACCTTAACTGGTTTGTCATCGCCCCACATAGATGAATCTTTCAGTATCAATTGATTTTGGCAGTTCAGGCAACCCCGCATAGACACACTTATGTGAGTAGTGGTACCGAAATTTATCTACCAAATGTGTCTAGGTATTGACACTAAATTTATCTCAAAACAAACCAAAGTGAGAAGTGTACTTTTCTTTACACGCCGTGTGATATTCAGCACAATATCTCTTCATCTATCCCAGATTTTCACAAAAGTTACAGCTAAATTTATTTCGCTGTTTATTTTGAACCGAACCATATGCATCTTTCTTATTCTTTAATTACTTGTCCTTAGAGGTACTTGTCAAGTGAGTGATATCTATTTTATCTTATTTTAGCTTTTCTTCTTCACACAATATGGAATGAGCTCATTAAGAGTCTAATTTCCCTTTTGACAGAAGTAACTGACCTTAATTAACCGAATTGTGTAGGAATAGAAATCAAAATTAAATGCATGAGTAAATCATCAGATAGCTCAAGCTTTAGTGCCTTTAATTTTGAAGCAATATGAGACATCTCCATAGTGTACTCCTGAATATTTCCTTTACTTTTATACCTTAGTGAAACTAAGTTCGCCAAAAGTGTACTAGTTTAGCCTTATCGCTCTTTACTAAGCATTTTTCAATTTCAGCAAGAAATTCCTTGGCAATAGTTACCTTATCGGACACAGCGGCCCTCTGAATGATTCTGGAATGCCACGCTTCATGATCATAAGACTCATACGATTTGAACGATCTCGCTTATCAAAGTCCCCTTTTTTATTAGCGGAACTTTTATCCGTAAGTGCAACGGGTTGTTTAGTACTTAACGCAAAGTCTAAGTCCATTCAGCAAAGAACAATCTGAATGTTCTCTTTCCAGACCTTAAAGTTAGTTCCATTTAACACGGGAATAGAGTTGATGTTGACAGATATTGCAGAAGTTGATGGATTAATTGAATAGAGAACTTATACTTAATTAACATGTTCACATAGGAATCTGTATTGAACAATTAATTAATTCAAATAATGGTAAACTGTATCACAAGAGACCGAGCACAACATTGATAATAAGTTTTTGGACATAAATACCAACTTGTAAGTGATACTCTTTGTATAGGAATCAAATATTGACAATAAATTATGTCAAACAACAAACCTATCTTTAGATTGATTTATTGTTCGCATAAAATAAAACTTTATAATTGTCACATATTTATTACTATAGGTACGTAAATAATTCAGCCAAATATAAACTTTCCTTTGCGCCAGTTAATACCCTCATAAATTACGTACACACAACATTCCTAATATTCCAAATAAATTAATCTTGGCAAGAGATGTAACTTTGGTAACATGCTGTTTCAATTAATTTATTTAGAAAAATTAGCGACCAAAAGAAATCTTAAATACCAAAATTTGAATTAGAGAATCACCGAATTTGCATATTTGATTTATCTTGAAACTTTAGGGGCCTAGGGGTTAATAATTCAGAACTGTAGATATTAAAAAATTAATTATCCTGAACTTTAGGGGTCAATAATTAATTATTGTAAATTTTAAGAGTCAAAAATTAATTATTCAAAACTTTAGGGGTCAATTTAAACCAATTATGACTTTTAGGGGTTTAATTATAAAATTTAGAACTTTAATGGCCCAAATAAATTAATTTTCAAACTTTAGGGACTGAATTATTAAATTCGAAAATTTAAAAGGTCCAATTGGATGATTTTTTAACCTTAGGGGGCTGGAACACCAAAATTTTAAACTTAAGGGGCTGAAACTTTAAAACTTAACCCTAATTTTAAATTACAAGCAAGGCCCTTTACATGTCATATTTACAATCCATACTCCCGCCTCCAAAATCATCAAAAACCAGTAAACCCTAAAAGTTGAAAAAGAGGAAGAAGAATGGCATGGGGTTGGCCGCCCTGGATCAGACGGTGCCGCTGCAACACGCAGTGGCGCCCCTGCTGCGCTATACGTAGCACCACAGCGCAGCGGTGCTGCCGCATCCTGCAGTGCCGCCAACAACCAAAAAAAAAAAATTTTTTTTTTTTTTTAAACTGAAATTTCAAATTTAATAAAAGATAAATCCGGATTGCTAAATTCGGAAATAATGAAATTATCACAAAAACTAAATTAAAATTTTGATTTTCAATGATTTAACGTGAATTGGCTCTGATACCACTTGTTAAAATTTTTCATGAAACTTAAATTTTACATAATTGTCGAGATCTTCATGTTAAATCACCAAGAAACTTAATTAACGCGGAACATACCTTGATCAATTGATTTGTAACTTGAATAATGAATAATGAATCTTGATCTTTTATTCTTCAATTCAATTGCTCCAAACCCTCTTCTTGATTCTTGATTGTGGATTTATGGATCTTCATTTTCAATATGCTTTCTCTTGTAATCTTGTGTTGATGAGATGACACAAAGAATGATAATTTCACATATGAATTGGGGATAATAACCCTATATATAGTTTCCATATGTATTCAGCACACCTTCAAATACAAACCCTGATGGATTCGGTCTCTACACATACAGTCCAGCCCATACTTTATTTAGATGCCCAAAACCCAATTACTTGATTCTTTATTAGATCATTTTAATTTTGGACTTAACTTTAAGATAGTCTTTATACACAATTAATTACATATGTCGTCCCATATGGCAAATTTAATAATTTCCCAACATCTACCATTCGTGTTCCTAAGACAATTATCTTATATTACAATAAAATTACCTAAGAAAGTCTATGAATCTCCCAGATCACCTCCGATGGAGGCATGGAGATCTTAACCTAATACAGAAGGCCCTGGATACTCCTTGCCACCTAGTTTTAGGAAATAGCACAATAGATCGAGTTAGGAGTTCGTTTTCAGTCACTGTGAGACATTGCTCCTAACTCATCTATCATGAAAAGCAGTAAAAAACTGATGTGACTTTGTAATCAAATACTTCACCTTGCAAAACTTTCACACTCCGAGACATGTTATGAATAAACAATTATGTACCATTATAAATCAAATAGTTTTGCACTTGTGAAACAAATAAGAAAATGAAAATGAAGACAATGTGACGGTGTCACTTAAGCTGCTCTTTTTACAGCTATTCTTATGTCACTTTGTATCTAATTTAATCAAGTGGAAACAAAACAATCCATAATAATGAATATTGTTTCTTATGAGGATTATAATCTATCAACATTCAGTTAAAGGAGATTCAGAAAATGCAAAAAAAAATTGTTGTCAGATACAAAATCTAAAAATAGAATCAATACGAAAAAGTTTAAATCTAAACCTCCGACGATTTTCATTTTGAAAATTCTGAAGCACTAGATGCCAAAGACCTAACATAGCTAGGTGTTCATGAAATTCCACAAGTGTACGAATCGTGATAAGTAATAAAGTGGATTTATCAAGTCCGAATATCGTTCTCATGGAGACTACTATCTACTATAAATTTTTTAAACTAACACAGCTTCAATTTAAATTAAACTGGTAACTAATGATCAAATCAAATTGTGCTTTCTAAACAAAGTTCTAATAAATAAAATAATAAATTCAAATTAAAACTGTAGATAATATTATGTGATTAGATAGTTAGAATTTTCGATTTCACTTATGTCATTTATCATACATTTAATTTCAATTAATTCAACAATTTTTCATACATGCCAACGATCGAATTAACTTGATGTAGTTAGTGATCTTTTTTGAGCAACACTAATCCTATTCATATGCGTGAACTTACTATATCTCTATGTAAATTCACACACACATGAACGCATTTCTCTATAGGAATTCAACATGGATTGCACAGTCTATAATTATCTCTCGATCTCTTATAATGTCTATTTTAATTATTGCACAAGCTAGAATTATACATCACCTCTCGGTCTCAGTGTTGTCCATAAATCAATCAATTGTTGCGTAGACAATTAAAGCATTAAACACACAATAATTAATTAATAAGTATCAAAATAGCATGAAAATCTTGAAATTAAACATATAATAAAAACCTTAAACTATATCATCCATCCTAACAATAAAAGTATTTAGTCACTCATAACGTTGAATTTAAACATGCAAAAGTGGAATGATATCACCAAAAATTGACGAAACGTGAAACTTCTCGTATGTGCCGTCTCTTGTCCTTTGCATTATTTTCTTCAATTCTTCATTAAACATAAAATTTTACTACAAAACATAAATTAGGTAGAATTTTATTCAAAAATAATAAAATATCATGATTTAGAGTCTCGAATAAGTATAAAAACTACACGTATCACACCCCTAAACTAAACTCTTTGTTTGTCCTCAAACAAAACTAAAACCTAATATAACACACAAACACGCAATGCTAATTACCTAATTGGTGGCCAGTCAATCAAGCAAAGTAAAAAGATTTAGCTAGCTAACCTGACTTTATATCTCAAGATTGAAATCATAATATTAAATCTTATCACAACTTCAAAATCACAATACAGAAATTAAAATCTACCTTTCCAATGTAAAATCGACGAGTTTGTGAAGAATTAAGCATCGGATTATGAATTTAATCGTTGTTTCAATTCCCGACCCTCAATTACCAAATATATTCTTTCATCACTTATAAAATTCACACTCTCAAACTTATTTTTTTCGGGATTTTCAAGTGTGCGCACTAAGGTTGAATTTTATACTATCATCACTCTCTAGTTTAGGTAAATCTCACTAATTGCTAGTCAATATGTCAATAAATAAGGATTCTTCATAGTTTGATTGCTTCAATTTCTAGGACTTAACTAGGCTAATAATCCCTTATCAAAAGTCAATTTTTTTCCAAATAAGTGTTTGGAACATAACCAAGGTACTTGGTGTGTCTTCTATTTCATACATCTCATTTTTTTGATTTTCTATTAAAAAGAAATTTTCATTTTTTTTTCTTTATTTGAAGCATTCTCACCCTTAAACTTTTTAAATGACCCATGTAACAAGTTTTGACAGACGACTACCAAGTCAGATGACCTAGGGCACTAGATTTTAAAGACCCTTGTAGGGTTAATTGTTCGAGTCATAAAGGATACGAAGAGAAATTTCAAATAAAATAATAATACTTTTTTTTATGCATATATTAGTGCATTGTCCCTCATTAAACACCAATTTAAGAAAAACAACATCTAACTTGATATTTTCATCCAATTTCATCATATTGACCTTAGACAATCCACATAAGAAATTTTTTTCAATGATATAAAATTTAGTATTTTTGGATTTAGCATCGATGGTCCACTATTTCAACATATCCAACTATGAAATCAACTCATTCATATACAATACTTAATTTATGTGCTATATATCGAATTTCATAAGAAAAAGCAAAATTTAATCTCAGCATGCAACTTATTCACCATTCATACATCAATTTATAATTCAACACATTACTCATTGCCAGTCAGGCCAACTAACTCACACAAGCACAAAAAAAGAAAATATTTTTGAAAATTTTCAATTTTTTTTCTTTAAAACAATAAAAGCACACAAAAATACATAAAAATGAAAACTCAAACACATAAAATAAATGAAAACTCATGTTTTTTCACCCACAAACTTAAACTAGACATCCTCAATGTCGTAAATCCTAAATCCGCATATAAAGGGGTGGAGAAAAAGTGAAGAAAAGACTCCCCTGATATGGCTTGTAATTCAAAGGCTAGCTGTCATATTACTCTCGTTGGCTTCTTGGTCAATAGGTTTAAATGTTCCGCGATTTCATATTCCAGAAATATCAAATAAAACATTAAGATCAAATAACTAGAATAAGTGTTACTTGGCTCTAACATCTAATAAACCAACATATCAAAGACCTAAGGGAAAACAGGGAATGGATGATGAGTCCCAAATAAACTTAAAATACACTAAACTATCCTAAAACACAAAAACAAAATAAATAAAAAGGATGAAAGCTTGGATTGCCTCCCAAGAAGCGCTTCTTTATCGTCATTAGCTTGACTACAGTGATGATTATTCTAGCTCATCTAACAGGATGGAGGATTATTCTTTCAAGAATTCTCCTTCGAAGTACTGCTTTAACCTTTGACCGTTAACTTTGAAATTACCCTTTTCTGGATGTTGTAGATCAATTGTGCCATAAGGATATACTTTCACCATTATAAAAGGTCCAGCCCATCAAGATTTTAATTTTCCAGGTAAGAGCTTTAGTCGAGAATTATAGAGTAGCACTTTCTCTCCTACCCGAAATTCTTCTCCTTGAATGAATTTGTCATGCCATCGCTTTGTTCGTTCTTTGTATATGCGAGAATTTTTATAAGCATCATTCTTGAACTCATCAATCCCATTGAGTTGTAGAAGTCTTTTTCCTCCAGCTTACTGCATATCAAAGTTTAGTTTCTTCACTGCCTAGTATGCTTTATGTTCCAACTCCACAGGTAAGTGACAAGCTTTTCCATACACCAATCAATATAGAGACATTTCAATAGGTGTTTTAACGCTGTTCTGTATGCCTAGAGAGCGTCATCTAACTTCTTTGCCCAATCTTTTCTTGATGCATTAACTGTAGTTTCTAAGATCCGTTTGATCTCCCAATTTGAGATTTTCGCTTGACCACTTGTTTGTGGGTGATACGTTGTAGTAATACGATGCTTCATTCCATATTTTGATAAAATTGAGTCCAGCATCACATTGCAAAAGTGTTTGCGCCATCGCTAATGAGTGCCCTTGGTGTTCCAAATCGACTGAAAATGTTTTTTTTTCAAAAAAAATTATTACTACCTGAGAATCATTGGTTGGTATAGCAATTGTTTCAACCCACTCAGAGACATAATCTACCGCCACCAAGATGTACTAACATGAATAAGATGATGGAAATGAACCTATGAAATCTATACCCCAAACATCAAAAAGCTCTACTTCAAGTATGGAGTTCAGAGGCATCTCATTTCTCCTAGAGATGTTTCCAGTTCTTTGATACCATCACATACCTTAACTATGCTATGTGCATCTTTAAAAAGAGTTGACCAATAGAAACCAGATTGGAGTACCTTAGCAGCTATTTTCGTTTATCCAAAATGCCCTCCATATGGTGACGAGTGACATTGTCTTAAGATTTCAACCATTTCTACTTCAGGTACACACCCTCTAATGATTTGATCTAGAACACGCCTGTATAGATATGGATCTTCCCAAAAGTATTATTTCAAATCTGAAAAGAATTTCTTCCTCTGTTGGTGGGTATTGTCAAGAGGTAAAATCTTGCTTGCGAGGTAGTTGACTATATCTACATACCATGGGACCTCAAGTAGAACGAGCAGCTATTCATCTAGAAAGAATTCGTTGATTTGATCATCCCCTGTTGGTGTGATCTTTTCCAATCTAGATAGGTGATTTGCCATTACATTTTCTATTCCCTTCTTGTCCTAAATTTCCAACTCAAACTCTTGTAAAAGTAATACACATCTGATAAGTCTAGGCTTAGCATCTTTCTTGGCTCGTAGATGTCTAAGGGCTGCATGGTCAGTGCAAACTATGACTTTCAACCTAATAAGATATGATCAAAATTTGTCAAATGCAAAACAACACTGTCAGCAGCTCTTTTTCAGTAGTGGCATAGTTTATTTAAGCATCGTTGAGGGTTTGACTGGCATAGTAGATCACATGGAATATCGTATTTATTCTATAACCCAGTACTGCTCCAACTACAAAATCACTTGCATCACACATGAGTTCAAAAGGTAAATCTCAATCTGGTGCTACAATGATAGGTGCAGTTACCAACTTTTCCTTAAGTGTGTTGAATTTTGTCAAACACTCCTCAGTAAAATAAAATTTCACATCTTTCTCAAGCAAATTACATAAAGGTTCAGTAATATTTAAGAAATTCTTAATAAACCTTCTGTAGAATCCCGCATGACCTTGGAAACTTCTGATTTCCTTTACCTGATACTTGATGACCCAATATAATACCCTCCTGAACCATGAAATGACACTTTGATGTGTGCTATCGCAGGTACCCAAAAGTAATATCTTAACCTCTAAAACTAATGTAGTAGTGGAAGTAAGGGTTGATCCCACGAAGAGTGTATAATTCAATATTTTATGCTTCGTATAATAATTGGTGGAATTTTGTTTGCAATCAATTGTAAATAACGTAATCAATAAAAATTAAAATTAAATTAACTAAATAAAACAAACTACTAACATTAGTTTAAGTCCACATCCAAGATCAAAAATCCACGATTGATCATAGATGCAATGATAATTCAATTCATATTTTGAATATTTATCGTTGGAATTGATTCATATTTCTCCTTAAATTTAGTTAGGAAGAAACAAGCGTTACAGTTAACCCTAATTATTAAATAACCCCATCAAGTGTAAAAATTTATTTACAATTCATGAATCTAAAGGAGAAATAATGAAGAATGGAGTTTGGAGGCGTTCTGTACGTTCTGGTTTTATTCTAGGGTTTTAAAATATGTATTTATAATTGTTTCCATAGGTAGTTGACTTAAATTCGAAAATCAAAATTCGCGTATCAGAAAACACCTATACGACCTTATAGAAGACTTGCAAGTGTTCATGCGACCGCATGGAAATTGCATTATGAAACTGCATAGTTTTACCAATTTTTCACCGGATAGCCTTCAATATTTTGGTCATATATTTCTCTCCCGATATCCAATTGAGGCAATTCAAGATGTGTTGGAAAGATAACTCAAAGAAATATAACTTTGATTCAGATATCATCTTTCAATTTGATAGTTTCCCATGTAAACAATGGGTCTCAATATGAGGCTAAAAATCGATGCATAACTTTTCGATTAGAAATTGATGTGTGATCATACTTTGACGATATTTTATCCATTTGACATCTTATTTCAAACAATTGACTCTCAAATCTTCATCTTTTGGTTTGACACAACTTTTGTGTATTTACACGTTAGTCCTTGAACTTTCATTTCCTTTCACTTTGGTCCTTTTTCACTTATTTCTTCCAAATTACGTCATCTCCATTAAATTGCCAACTAAATCAAAATACGAACATAATGAGTATATTTTGGCACAAAATAAACATACGAGCGAATAAAATAAAGAGAGAAAAATATGCATTTTACATTCCTATCACACTTCTCCAAATTCAGTACAAGATTGGCTTTTTCACACCTTTGTAGAACTAATACTACATTCTTGAGACATGTATCAAATGAAGACCCAAAAACTGCGAAATCATCCATAAGTACCTTAATAAATTTTTCAACCATTTCTGAGAAAATTTCCATCATGCATATCTAAAATGTGGCAGGTGCATTATATAAACTAAATGACATCCTCCTAAAAGCAAATGTTTTGTGTAGACATGTAAATGTTGTCTTATCTTGATCTTTAGGAACAATTGGGATCTGGTTGTATCCCGAGTATCCATCCAAAAAGTAATAATGAGAATGTCTTGCTAATCTTTCCAGCATCTAGTCAATAAATGGTAGATGGAATTGATCTTTTCTTGTGTCAGTGTTTAACTTTCGATAATCAATACAGACCCTCCATCATGTTACTGTTCTGGTAGGTATGAGTTTGTTGTTCTCATTCTTTACCATTATGATGACCCCCTTCTCTGGTACTACTTGTACTGGACTCACCCACTTACTATCAGAAATAAGATATATAATACATGCATCCAAAAGTTTAAGTACTTCAGCCCGAACCACCTCTTTCATACTAGGATTCAATCTCATTTGATGGTCAATTGATGGTTTGAAGTTATCCTCTATAAGAATCTTGTGCATACATAATGATGAACCGATACCCTTTATGTTAGCAATGGACCATCCAATTGCAGTTTTGTGTTCTCTGAGCACCTTAAGTAATTTATTTTCTTCATCATCTCTTATAGAGCTTACAATGATGACTGGCAATGTAGAAGTTTCCCCAGGTAGGTATACTTCAAATGCGTTGGTAGAGGTTTCAGCTCAATAGTTTGTAGATGTTGAATAGATGACAATGGTTTAGTAGGGCATTTACCAAGCTCTTCAGATTGGTGCCTCCTTGGGAATGCAACATGTGGGGATGATTCCAAATAATTGATGTACTCCTCAATTTCAAGATTTTCTACTTTTTGGATCCAGAATGAACTAGGCATGATTCCAATGGCTCCGTAAGATGTTCATGTGCAACTGACTTTACCACCAAGTTATCTATAATATTGATCTGGAAATAAGAATTGGATTCGGATGGGTACTTCATTGATTTGAAGACGTTGAAATTGACTTGCTCATCCCCTAGTCTCAAAATTAACTGTCATTTGTGTATATTAATCAAAGCTTTTCCAATAGCAAAGAATGGCCTGCCCAAAATGATTGGAATATCCTAGTCATCTTCCATATCTAATACAATGAAATTTGCGGGATAAATGAATTTGTTCACCTTCACCAAGATATCTTCAATAATCTCCCTGGATGCTTTATGGAACGGTCAGCTAGCTGCAATGATATTGTGGTTGTTTTGGCCTCTCCAATTTTTAGTTTCCTGTACAAAGACAATGTCATTAAGTTTTTACTTGCTCCAAGATCACATAAAGCATGTTCAAAATATTTATTTCCTATTGTACAAGGTATAGTAAAACTCCCTGAATCCTTGAGCTTAGGGGGTAATTTATTCTGTAGAAGTGCAATGCACTCCTCAGTTAGCATCACGGTCTTATAATCCTCCAGCATTCTCTTGTTAGTGAGAATTTTCTTTATGAATTTTACGTAGCTGGGCATTTGTGCTAGAGCATCCGTGAATGGAATGTTGATGTGCATCTTTTTAAACACTTCAGTGAACTTGGAGAACAATTTGTCTACTTTCTGTTTATACAGTCGTTGAGGAAATGGAATGGGGCGGTACATATTCTCTGATAGGAACGGCTGCCTTAGCCTATGGTGTATTTGCATTCTCTTTTAAATTTTTCTCAGTTGACTTTTCAGATCCATAGACTTGCTCATGATCTAAAGTAGGCACTTTATTTATCTTTACTACTGGTCTTTTTACTATAATTTCAGGCAGTTGCTCTCCATTTCTTGGTGTACTTGCTTTTACCTATCCCTTTTGATTAGTTTCTATGTTGCTAGGTAGGGCTCCTTGTGGTCTTTTTGAGATAGTGCGGGCCAACTGACCTATTTGAGTTTTCAATCCCTTTATGGCTGTTGAATGATTTTGCAAAGTTGTTTTGGCCTTTGCCATATACTGGCTGGTCTTCTGTATAAATTTACCCAAGATATCTTCCAGAGATTATTTTTTTTCTTGCTGTTGAAAACTAGGGGATGGCTACTGTTGATTATTTTGGTTGTTGCTCCAGGAGAAGTTAGGGTGATTACGCCAACCTGGGTTGTATGTATTGCTGAATGCAATGTAGTGTTGGTGTTGATAATTTTGTACATAGTTAACTTCCTCTGTCTCTTGAGATGCCATATGGCATTCCCCACTATTGTGAGCTCCACCACATATACCGCAAAATAAAAATCTCGTTTGCAATGCTTTTACTAAATCTCTTGTAGTCAAGTGATCACTTTCTTCTACAAAGTTAACATCCGTGCTGATAATGCCGAGAAAGCATCCACCTCATGTAGACCTGTGCGCTTCTTATGTGTAGATCTTTCGAAAGGCCATAAGGCATTATTGGCTGCCATCGTCTCATATAATTCCTCAACTTCATTGGGTGACTTTAATGTAATAGATCCACTTGAAGCTGCATCCACCGATATACGACATGCTGGGTTTAAGCTAGTGTAGAAGTACTGAACTTGCAAATTTTTCTTAATATCATGGTTAGAACACTTCCTGATCAAGTTCTTAAACTTTTCTCATACTTTGTGAAAACTCTCTAATTCATCCTGCTGAAAAGTGGATATCTCGTGTCTTATTTTAGTTATTTTTGATAGTGGCAAGTATTTTGTGAGAATTTTTTGTACAAGATCATTCTAGGTCCTAATGCTTCCAGAGGATAGGACATCCAACTATTCTCTTGCTCCGTCTCTGAGTGTAAGTAGGAAGAGTTTCAACTTGATTACTTCATCAAATACTCCATGAAAATTGTAATTTTGGTAGATGTCCAAAAAGCGTGAGATGTGATTGTGTTGATTCTCATAAGGTTTCCCATAAAATGATACTCCATTCTGGAACAATAAAATGATGTATGTCCTCAAATGAAAGTTTGGTTGCCCAAATGAAGGATAAACGATGCTTGATTGATTTAGTACAACAAGTGGTGTGATGAATTGTCCAAATGAAAAATCATCTTCATCAATTTCGACTGGTTGTTCAACTTGTGTAGGTTGCACTTCTATATTCTGTTCTGCCATGATGTTCTCTAGTTGTTGTCTAATTTTCTGGTTAAAAGTACGTTCGATTTCTGGATCAAATGGTACTAGATTACCAACTCTCGAATTTTACATGCAAGGACACTTGCAACGAAAATGAAAACAAAAACACGCGAAACAAACAAAAATAAAATTTAAATCAAAACTAGAATTAAACAAAAAAAAAACCAAATAAACTAGTCCACGACAATGGCGTCAAAAACTTGTTCGTGAAATTTCGCAAGTGTTCGGATCGTGACAAGTAATAAAGTTGATTTATCAAGTCCGAATATCGTTCCCACAGAGACTACCATCTACTATAATTTTTTTAAACTAACCTAACTTCAATTTAAATGAAACTAGTAACTAATTATCAAATCAAATTGTATTTTCTAAACGAAATTCTAATAAATAAAATAACAAACTCGAATTAAAACTATAGATAAGATTATGTGATTGGATAGTTAGGATTTTCAATTTCACTTAGGTTATTTATCATACAGTTAATTCCAATTTATTCAACCGTTTTTCATACGTGCCAACAATCGAATTAACCTGATGGAGTTAGTAATCTCTCTCGAGCAACACTAATCATATTCATAAGCCCGAACTTTCTATATCTCTATGTAAATTCACACACATATGAACGCATTTATCTATAGGAATTCAACATGGATCGCATAGCCTATAATTATCTCTCAATCTCTTATAATGTCTATGTTAATTATTGCACGAGCTAGAATTATACATTATCTCTCGATCTCAGTATTGTCCCTAAATCAATCAATTGTTGCGCAGACAATTAAAACATTAAATACACAATAATTAATTAACAAGTATCAAAATGGCATGAAAATCTTGAAATTAAACATATAATAAAAATATTAAGTTACATCTTACATCCTAACAATAAAAGTATTTAGTCACTCATAACGTTGAATTTAAACACGTAAAAGTGGAACGATATCACCAAAAATTGATGAAATGTGAAACTTCACGTATGTGCCGTCTCCTTTCCTTTGTTTGTATATATATATATATATATATATATATATATATATATATATATATATATATATATATATATATATTGATTTCACCCCCTGTTTCTCCACTTAGCTGTCGGTGTATACATCGATTAATAATAAATTGCTGCCTCTATTTTTTCCAAAATTTAGCCTCTGTTTTTCCAACTTTCCAGCCGCGCGTGTGTGTGTGTCAAGGCAAACAGGTCTCTTTTCTAAATTTTAGCATAATGTTCTCTTTGTCTATATATTTAGGGGGTGTTTGGTAGTGATTTGAGAATTGATTCTCAAATCAATTCTCATTTTCAACCACACATTATTCAATAAAATAATATTTTTCATCACATCAATAATTTTTTCTTTTTTTTCAACCATACATTTCCCATCATATCACTATTCAAAAATCAATTCTTCCCCAAAAAATTCCTACCAAACAAGCTCTTAATCTCAAGGCACCAAATTTTGTATCTAATTAGAAGTCCAAATTGAGGCCCAATTAATTTAATGTCTGCTTCCAAGTCCTCGTATTATGAATTTTTCCATTTTTCCGCGATTTTGCATTCTTTTCTTCAGTTATTCATTAAACATAAAGTTTTATCTACAAAATACAATATAGCATAAATCAGGTAGAATTTTATTCAGAAGACAATAAAATATCATAATTTAGAACCTCGAATAAGTATAAAAACTACACTTATCACTAGGAATCGCAACCTTTCCTCCATGGATCTCAAAAACTTCCATTGCTGACCAATGATTTACAGTTTGCCCATTTTTGCTTCTTGCCACATAGTTAGATTAATTATAAATTTAGGTTGTTAATATCACTACACCTCACCTATTAATTGTGATTAATTCCTTATGGTTAATCTATTTTTTTTAACATTGTGATTCGTAATGAAGATATATGATCAGTATGTCTTTTGATTTATTACTTTGATGAATATCAAACGAAAGAAAATGAGCGATGAAAATGGAAATGGTTGAGTGAATAAGATGGGGTTACTGGAATTGTGATAATATCGATATATCATTTGCAAAAAATGTACCATGATATACAAAACCTGCTCAATGTTAATCCATCTTAGTACAATATGGGATTGGGATTTATATTTCATAAGAATTCTGATAGGAATGTAAAATGCATATTTTTCCCTCCTAATTTTATATGCTCGTATGATTATTCAATACCAAAATGCACTCATTACGTTCATATTTTGATTTACGTGGCAATTCTATGGATATGGCGTAATTTGGAAGAAATAAGCGAACAATGACCAAAATGAAAGAAAACGAAGTTTGGGGATTGAAATGTAAATACTTAAAAGTTATGTGAAACTTCATGATGAAGATTTGTGAGTGTTAGGAGTCAATTGGATGAAAGAAGACATCAAAGTGATGAAATATTATCAAAGTATGATCACACATCAATTTCCAATCGAAAAAGTTATGCACTGTTTTCAGCCTTATATTGAGACTCATTTTTAACATGGTAAATGATCGAATTGGAGATGATATCTGAAGTAAAGTTGTATTTCTTTGAGTTAGCTTTCCAACTCATCTTGAATCACTACAATTGAATATTAGGAGTGGAAGATATGACCAAAATACTGAAAGCTGTCCGACGGAAGAAACCTATAACTATGCAGTCACATGGCTTTATTTCTATGCGGTCGCGAGAGGCGTTTCAGAGAATTTCAGAGCTCAGTTTCAATATTCTATGCAATCGCAAGACTTACTATTATGCGGCCACATAGTTCATTCACTACATGAAAATTCTGGTTTTCGAATTTAAGTCAACTACCTATGGAAACAACTATAATACATATTTTAAAACCCTAGAACGAGGTAAGAACGTGCAGAATGCCTCCAAACTTCATTCTTCATTATTTTGCTCAAAGATTCATGAATTGTAACTAAACTTGTATACTTGATCGAAGGAGATTGAAACCTCGAAATCACATATTGTGAGATCTAGATGATTTTTCTTAGTTTAATTCATGTTTTTTAGTATTGAATGTTCTTCTATACTTATTTCCATGATGGTTATGTTTAATTGCTAGAAGGCCTACTAGTTTGTTATTCGTTACAATCTACCGTTAAGTTAAATATCAAATCTGTAATTGTTTGATTTCTTGAACTTGTGAAGCAACTAGGATTTGATAATTTGCTGCTTTGGTGATTGTTGTATCTTATGAAGAATGTTCAACTAAATTAAATGCTATCGCTTGTGCTTGTGTTGTTTAGCTTCATCGATCTTTCTAATTCATAATACGATTATCAATTTTAATCTAGAGCTCTTGTCTTAGGTTGTTTGGCAATTATGGTTAATTAGGTAGCTTGTATTCTAATTAATTATAAGTGAGGAGAGATATAAAAATAATTTCAACGGTGAATATTCAAAATATGGGTTGATTTATACTTGCATCAATAATCAATTGTAAAGTTTTGAAGGTGGACATTGACTTGGACCAAGGTTAGTCTTTTGATTTTTTTCGTTAATTTAATTTTCATTGCTATTAATTACGTTATTTACAATTGTTTGCATACAAAAACCCCACAATTATTGTACGAAACATAAAATATTGAATTACATACTCTTTGTGGGATCGACCCTTACTTCCACTACTACATTAGTTTTAGAGGATAAGGTATTATTTTTGGGTGCCTACGACAGTACACCACATTCCATACCGATTACACTGTAAAAGTTACTGTAAAGTGCAAATGAAGTTACTAATTCAATTGAATCAAGGTAGTGAGTCGACTCCTATTCGCGTAACTTTATTGAGGAAGAATATCCCCAAGAGTGAACACGAAGATTTCGATGGAGGAAATCATAATGTAAATGATTTTTTAGGACACAGTGGAGATAGCTCATGAGGATGATATAGTTATTCCTGAAATAGTTGCTACTCATCATGATCTCACTGTTACGCACAAAATTCATGAGGTAGTTTAAGATAACGAGGATGAAATGCCAGTTACAAGTCAGGATTTGATTGCTTTATTTGATCAAAAGACATGAGCGGGGCTGGGCCTAGTACATAGTCTTCTAATTGTTCGTGTGTGGTTTCTGATGATGAAGATTTGCATGTCAATCGACTGTTTAATATGAATAGAGGTTTACGGAAGTTCTGCACCAGATTGCAATGAAACATAACTTTAATTTTAAAGTGAAGAAATCAAACAAATCTACATACACAATGATTTGTGTGGACAATAGTTGCAGTTGGTGCTTGCGAGTGGCAAAGATGGATACAAATGATTCTTTGCAGTTCGTAAATATGCACAGGAACGTACTTGTAAAATGAGTATTCGTACTTGATTTATTAATCAAAAGATAATGCACAAGCTTTAGGATTCACAGACATTTTACAGACCTGTAGACATCATCAACAACGTTTGTCGAGAATATGGGGTGTTCATGAGTACCAAAAGGCCTGGAAGGCTAATGAATGTGCATTTGAGGATTTAATGGGTTCGATCGAGGAGAGTTATGCTAAATTTGTCAGGAATTGCCATAACATGAGATAACTAATCATGACTCGACATTTATTATTGAGACTGATGGCGAGAATCGCTTTACGTATTTCTTTATAACTCTTGGATAATGCATTCGAGGATTTCAAATTAAGATGCGACCCTTAATTCTAATCGATGGTACAACATTGAAAGCTAAATACGAAGGGAAGCTAATTATTTCTGCATGTCAAGATGCCAATATCCAAATTTACCTACTTGCATTCGACATAGTCGATGACGAGAATGATCAACTGATGCAATGGTTCTTTACAAAGTTAAGGGAAATAATTGGGATGTCGAGAACATTGCTTTTGTAACTGGTATAGCTAAAGGTTTTCCCAAGACACGTCATGGTTATTACATTTACTATATACACGGCAATCTGAAGACTAAGTATCGGGGGAATGACATCGTTGCATTATTTAAGAGAGTTGTACAGGCCTACAGTTTCGAAGAGTTTAATAAGTTCGTGGTCGAAATAGAACATAAATCACATGATGCATGGAAGTATCTAACAGTGAAGATTGGGATTGAACATTATGTATGTTCACATTTTCCAGAACGTCAATATAGCATGATGACGTCAAACAGTGTTGAGTCGCTCAATACCTTATTGAAGAAGGATCGAGAGAATCCAATTCACGCAATGATTGAGCACATTCGTAACAAACTAAAGCAATAGTTTCATGACCGACGACGTAACTTTCCCCCGATGATCTCTCATACTGGTGTTGAGATGGTAATTCATCCTATTAAAATAATAAACATTAATACCAAATACAAGATATTATGGAATAAAGTATAGTATCATAAATTTAACCAATCATATTATATGTTATTGTATGCAAGAAATAAATTCATTTTATTACAAACTAAAAAGAAAAACAAAAATTAAATTAAATTAAAGAAAAAATAAATTGAAATAGAAAAAAAATAATTTAAAGTAAAGTGAAATAACAAAAATAAAATTAAAAAAAATAACAAAAATAAGAGAAATGAAAAATAAAAGGAAATTAAAGAATTAAAATGAATGAGAAATAAAAATTTAAGAGAAAAAAATAAATGAAAAAAAAAGGGAAAAAATTAAAAAAATTAACGTAAAAAAATAAAATTAAACAAAAAAAGAAATTATAAAAACAGGCTAAAATCAAGTCCCTATTTGAACCACATTCTTATTTTTATTCTCATTCTTCTACTAATTTTCAACCACAAATTTTTCAATAAAATAGTATTTTTTTATCACATCCATAATTTTTCTTTCTTTTTCAACCACATATTTACTATCACATCACAAAAAAAAAATTAAGGAAAAAATTGAATAATTTTTCAAAAAATAATTGATGAAAAAGAAAAAAAAAAATAAAAAAATGAAAAAATGAAAAAAAAAAATGTAAGATTTAAAATTAAAAAAATTAAAGAATTAAAAACAAAAAGGATAAAAGAAATTGAAAAAAGGGATAAAATGAAAATGTAAACAAATAATAATTGATAGAAAATAATAAAAAAGAAACTGAAAAAAATTATAAGATTTAAAATTGAAAATAATGAAAATAAAAATTAAAAACAAAAAGGAAAAACAAGAAATTGAAAAAATATATATATATATAATATTTAAAATTGAAAAAAAATTAAAAACAAAAAGGAAAAAATGGAATTGAAAAAAATGAAAATTAAAAAAGGTACAAAATCGGCCCCATCTGGGCCTGTAGGTTCTAGGTTGTTCGTTATAGACGGCCCAATTAGCTGGGCTACCCGGACGCCGTGCTGCTCTGATGGGCTAAAGTCTAGACCCAGATGTCTGAGCGAGTCTAGCTCGAACATTTGGGTCCGTAACTTTTAACCCAGCGAAAATTCTGCAAGCTTCGCCTCAAAAATGTAATTTAATCATCAATATCAACATCAAATTTGACTTTTCTTCCATTTTAACCATAATTAAACCTCAATACTTGTATTAAACTCATAAATTACAAGATTTATTGATATTTCATGTAAAAATAAATCTATACATTCACATTTTACAACACAATGGCATACTAAGATTTCAAACAAATATTAATCTTGAAAGTCAGAAGTAATCTTTATCGATAGAATTGAGAAATGTATATTATAGAAAAAAAAGTAATCCGAGCTCCAAATCAGGACTCAACGTTGAAGATGTTTTGTACATCATGATATACATCGGTACATGATGCATTAAATGATACATGAAGTGAAGCAACACATTCTCCATTACTTATGGTCTAATTCCTTGTCCATCGATCATGTTAATTCGTTATGTTGACGTCCAATCTCACATCTTGTCAAGGAGAGACTAGAGAACCAAAATTCATATACAAGTAGGTCAGGCACTTAAGGGAAGAGTATGGCTCGAATAGCAACCATCATAATTTACAAAGACATCATGATTTATATTCGCTGTCAAACTGTTCCCACTTCACCATCAACCACCCTAGCATGACACATGGCAACCATGACATCACACCTAATTTTCAACCAATTACAAGCAAGTAATGATTACCCAATTACAAATCATTATTACTTGACGTCATAGCTGCAATGTAGGCATCATGATGACTTGGATGGTTGACCTCAACAACAAATTAGGAAATTAAAATTCTAGGCGATGGCATGCATTTCTAGGTCAGCGTTGTCGTTGAAATGACATTAGATGGGCAAATGATGTGGTTTTCCAACGTATGAATAAGGACAAATAGTCCTTCCCTAAAAAAAGCAAAGCCACATATCAACAAATACCCTCCAACAATTTTTTCTCTAATGCAACTAGTACTTTTGATCCAATTTCAACAATACTCTGTAAACATTTCGCTTTGTAAATTCTAAAACTTAAATAAATTTAAAAAATAAATTTTAATTTCACTATTCTATTTTTGGACGGAAGTCAATAAGTCGGTCAGAACTTCTTATAACCTGTTTCTAATAGAGTTGTGACTAGCACATGTAAGATGTGTTGTGTTCAAGTAGTTTTTATTAATACAGAAATAAAAAAGCAAATCAATACTTGAATATTAGATATTACGTGGTAAACTTCGAAAGAAAAAATCCATGAGCCCCTATACCACAGGTAAATCGATCCATAAATCAAACAATAAAATATTAACAAATAACAATAAAAAAGAAATTTAAGAACAACTTCCTAATTTTCTTCTTCTTTTGACTTATTTTAGAAGTGGAATCGAACCCCCCCCCCCCCCGATCTTGACTTTACCACCACTTCACTGTTGTACTCGACCACAACCACCATTTGGATTAAGAATCACAGTTCTTAGCCCACGCCAAGCAGCTTGATCTTTGAACTGAATTGAACATTAACGCAAGTTGTTTTGATTCTTCAAATACGTTGAAGAGAACAGTTTGGCTTTGAATATATTCAATGAAGCATCACGTCTGTATGATCTCTTCTAAAAATAGCAAAATTGCTCGCTACAGGTTAAGGACGGAACTGCTTGTTTTTGGTCAATGGTAGAATTGCTTACTACAGGTTCATAGATGCAATTAGGTTTTTCAAAACTTCTTTCTTCTCTTGATTAATTACCTTATTTGTAGATAAAGTAATTATCAAAAGATTGGAATTATTCCTTACCTAAAACTCTGCAATCATCGTGATAACAACATTATCATAAAAGATATCTTATCATAAAATGTATGCAATTATCATAAAAGATTAATCTTGTCATAAAAGATGACCTAAATTATTAATAGTCCAATCTTATCAAAAAAAAAAAAAAGACATTCAAAAAGATATCCATGATTATTATAAATCTAATCTTATCATGAAAGATATGCCAAATGATATCTTAGATTTGTTAAAGGTCTAATATAAGGAAATATAATTTTAATTTAACAAATCCTTATATTTTCCTTTTAAATAAATTTAAAAATATCTAGGAAGGTATCAAATTTCTTCTGCGCAAACTGTACATGTATAACAAGAAATCGGTTCCTATTATATAAGAAAAAATAATAACATTCGCAGCTCAAATATTCTGGACGGAAACCTTCCTTGTCAGTCCTGAATGACTAGGGAAAAAACTATAACTTTTTTCTTTCACAATTTTGACAAGTTATTTTTCATTGTACGACAATTAAAAATCAACGAGTATATTAAACAAGCCAATAAATAAAATTTGTAAAAATATGACATTTTTTCTAACACCCTTATGTTGATCTAATCTTGACGTGTCATTTTTAGTTATCAACGGTTGGCACTAGAAGGAGAACTCATGAAAAATACCTCACGTCTCCCGTAAAATCTCCATAAAAAAACACATAATATCTAATCCCAACGAAATCATGAGCTGCAACTCAACCTCTAGAAATCATTCTCCCATTAACCTCAACGAAGGAAGTGTCCCAAGAAATTTTCAAAGGAGTGACTATGCTAAGGACGGCCGCCCTCAGCTTATTGCCATGAAAGAGGCAAACGTCTCACGACTATTTTACAAAGGATAGAACAAAAACATGCAATTACTGTTCCGATGGTTGAAATCACCTGCAAGAGGAAGAAGCGGACGACCTTTTGTTTGAAGGAGCCTACTTTACTGAGGAATCTTCCAAAGTTAAAACAGACGAAATGGACGCTAAGAAGAATAGAAAGTGTGTTCGACAAGTTAGGTACTGAGCGTTCACTTACTCCTATTTTTCTAAAATTCATTTTTCTTCAAATTCTTTTCCAGTCACATATTGAGTCCGTGTTTGGGCTCCATTTTACCCAAATTCATTTTTTCCTCTCTCCTCTTTTTAACCACATATTTTTCAAAAAAAAAAAATAATGTTAAACGTAAATTCAAACTTTTCATTCATTTTTAATCATATATTCTTCAAAGAAATCACTATTTCAAAATACATTTTTTTTTCAAAAACACATTTAAATGGAGCACAAACAAGAGTTTAATGGGATTTACAATTTTTATCAACTTTCAGTCACATATTTCATCAACTTTTATAAAATTAATCAAAATTAGATTTTTATCTAAATCAAATAAGGGCAATATTTATTGCAACATCAGCCAATTACCAATTATTATCAATATTTTTATAGGCTAGAAGAATATCTACCAAATGGTAGTGTCAAAAGTACTAGAAAAGATAGTTGAAACACCTTCTACGTAAATACAAGTTAGCTTATTAGTTGTCAACCAAATTATAGATAAATTGACAAAAAAGAAAAAAGATTTTTTTTTTTTTAAATGGAAAATGTTTGTCATCTTTTACACTAACCTTTTCTGAGAAAGCCCCTATTTGATGGTCATTATGAAGAGAAATTTGAGAAAAAAATGATGTTTTGAATAGTAATTTCTTTAGTAAATGTGTGGTTAAAAAGTATGAAATTTTTTTGAATTTACGTACGTAATATTATTTCGTATCAATGTGTGGTTAAAAATAAGTATGATAAATAAAGAGTTTTAAGTTAAGAGACTCAATAGTGGCAAAATTGCATCATTGGTCTATAACAGATTGGTGTCAATATTAAGTTGGTCCTTAACATTCTTAGAGATAAAGTTGGTTTCTAATTTTTCACTGTAGTTGCACGATTAGCCATTAATGACGTTAATTGTGATGTAATCCTTGTGGAGTCATATTTTACTTCAAACTTCTCGACATCAATCTAAGTTTAGAAACAAAACTTAGTTTCATAAAATGGAACATGGGAGGCTACTGGCCAGGGTGACGTTTTAATAAGAAATTGGAGATAAATTTATTTTTCCGTAAGAAAGCTTCATAAAAGAGAATAAAATATTAATATTAATAATTAAAATATATGATTTTATGTAAAAAAATAAAAATGGAAAAAAGATATACATGGGCATAAGATCAACATTGTTACTCCTCGGCAATTTCTCTCGTGGCTCGAACCCATAACCCTAACTCTAAGACCACTTTTTATGATCGGGTTTTAAACATATCATTTGAAAACTATCTGGTTTCAAGAGAGGGCAAACTAAAATTTTATGATATTATCACCATCAATTGAGTGACTCAATCATTGAGTTTAAAGCAACATTGTTTTACCCAAACATATATTCCTAGTCTTGAATTACAACAAATTACAATTTAGGACTCCTAAGAATGGTGAAATAAACTTCAAAAGTCCTAACCACAAGCAAACATAGATTTTGACTCGAATAAGGGTTTCAAGTTGCCTAAACACTAGTATGTTTTCGATTAACTTAAATTAATTTATGTTTTTCTTCTCGTATCTTCATCCTTTCATTTAGAACGAAATCAAACGGGAAACTCCAATCCATTGATTTTTTTTCTTCAATTTTTAAATGTGAGAAATAGTTTCTTATTGAGAGTCAATGTTGTGCAAGGAATGATAAATAAAAATCATTTGCTGGTAGCGCCTCTTATCCATTAGCCATGTTTGGTTGCACTATGATCAAGTTTTAGTCATGAAATTATAAATACAACTTATTGACCTCAATTTTTACGTGGATGATGTAGTCAACAGATTTCGACTTCACTCACGTACACATGATATATCTCCTGCACATTTAGACAAACTGTTAGAAGCACATGACTTTCTTCGAAAGTAGGGGGCGACTACAAGAACACCAACGATCGAGTTAGTTAACTTGTATATGTGTATTTAGATGTGGATGTACAGAAGACGTGAGTCTCATTAGTGTACGAGCACTGGGGTAATAAGAGAACAAATGCCAGACCAATACAATTATTAGGGTGTAAAATTGCATTATCTTCAAATGACACTGGGTAAGAGGTTTTATAGTAGAAGATGAGCAGTTGTCGTCCGATGAAAAGACATGTGGCCTTATTCTAGAGGCCGGGATGTCTTCTCCTAGGGGTAACTTCATCAATCCTAGGTTCAAGGACATTTAATGTTTTTGAAAAGTAACCCTCATATATTCTAGGCTTGACATCTAAAAAATAGATTGTGAGGTGTCTATTAATGAAATGTGACATCAATCAACCATAAAAAGAGCTTGTATGAAAGATCTCTTGGAATAGGTGAAGTGGGAGATGCTGACGTAGAACGGAAGACTGAGTTGATTGAAAAATAGTTGGATCAACAAGGGAAAAAGGGTATGGGAAGAATACATAAATAAGGTGTTTACTTTTACACATTTCAAAAATACCAAAACATGTTCTAATTTTCAAAAATCAGGTTTCTTTAAATTTTTAATTATTAAATAATAATTATTAAATTAATTTATTATTAATATTTAATTCTACTATAAAATAATTAACCCACCCCCACCTCCACCACCCCTATAACTCCGGGACTATTCCGACGACCGTTCCGGTCACTATTCTTTTCCGGCAACCATTCCGACCACTTTTCCGACAACTGATCCAATTCCGGCAAATCTGTTAAGGTCACAATTCTATACAATTTGGTCACAATTCAAAATTTTTTAGGTCACAATTTAAAATTTTCGTAGGTCACAATTCGTTCATCGGTCACAATACAAAATTTTTCAAGTCACAATTCAAAATTTTCATAGGTCACAGTTTGTTCGTCGGTTACAACTAAAAATTTAAAAGTCACAATTGATTCAACGGTCACAATCACAAAATTTAAATGTTACGTTACTTATTTTATGGTCACAAACATCAATTTATTGGTCACAAATTAGCAATTTTTAGGTCACACAGCATGTACTGGTCACAGTTTATCGTATTCATTGGTCACAAATTGTTTATTAGTCACAAACCGACCAAATGATTGGTCACAAACAATCAAATCATTTGTGACCACCCGTTCACCACTGCCTCCACCAACGGCACCACCACCGTCGCCGCATCTCAACCACCGTCGCCCGCAGAAACATACCTAAACCGCACTATCACCACCACAGCGCACAAACCACCCAAACCACCACCTATCGACCCAAACAACCAACAGCATATCCGCCACCAACAGATCCATCGCCAACAACAACAGCCTTCCACGCACATCACCCACTGCCATCCGCACAAAAAATACCACGACCACCAATCCGCAACGCCCGATCCACAACACACACCACGTTGCTGCATCGTTTACGACCATTTCACCGCACCCACGCACACACCCACCACCGCACACACTAAAAATAGATCTGCATCAACTACCGCCAATGCACCCACCACAAAAACATATCTGCATCCTCCAACTCCACCATTGCACAACCTCCGCCACACCACTCAATTTAAAAAAAAAAAAAGGACGGACGATGGATCTGCGAAGAGGGGCAGAGGTGGCGGATCGATTGGAAAACAGAACGTGGTTGGCGGTGGAAAGTTTAATGACTTCCGTGACATGGTTGGCGGTTGGATCGGTGAAGTTGCCGGAGGGAAACGAGCAAGATCTCTGTAGCAGCGGCGGAAAACTACATCGCAGGAACGCGTGTACTTCTACAGCGGCGACGACTCTTCAATGGTAGAGGCAAGATCTCTGTAGTTTCCAGCAGAAGTATCAATAGATGGGTGGAGGGAGGGACTGACCAACCGACCGACGGACGCAGTGAGGGAGGGAGGTAGAGAGAGAGAGGCGGGGAGGGGAGGGGGAATTGGGGAAATGATTTGAATGAATTTTAGGGATGATTTATTTAAATTGGGATAAAAATAATATAATTAATATTTAATTAAATATTAAAACCTGATTTTTGAAAAGTCAAACTCGTGATATGATTTTTGAAAGTGAAAATCTAAAACCAAGGTTGGGTGTAATTTCCTCAAAGGGTAAAGTGCAGATTTGGCGTTGAAGCTCCAATTTGGGCCCATAATACCTTTCTAGAAAGAGAACGATGAGACAGATTGAACCTTGTACCTAGTCATAACGAAGCCGACGATCACTTGTCTGCAACCATAATCCGAAGTTGACCAATGTCTTTGGCTTTAAACCTTTAACCAATATGCAACAGGTGCAATTCTTAATTATTTATTTTTATTTTTAAATTTGGGCATGCACTACTTTGCTGTGATCTATTAATACCTTAATTTATTGAGTGTTTTTTATACGAATAATGTAATTGGTTTGGTTGCATAGGTAGAAAAAATTGAAACTTTCCCCGCGCTTTGTTTTTTTTTTTTTTCCCTTTTTTCTCATTTGGTACAAAATGGAGCAAAATAATGGGTAATTAGCACAAAATGTCTCTACATTTCAATATGATAGTGTAAACGTTAATACTTTTCATTTTTTTGACATTTTCACCCTTATTGTGGAAATAATCATTTCATTCATTTTTTCAATTAAAAGTTGTGAAATGACAATTATACTCTCTGATTTAAATAAAATAAAAAGAAAAAAATAGAGAACTAATTGCAATTATAGTTCCAAATTTTCAAAAAAGTAGAAATGAGTCACAAATATATAATTTAAAATCAAAACTACGGCCAACCACCACCTTGAAATCCCAAAAGCATCTGTCAACCACCACCCAAACCACCCATTGGACAGCTCCTACTCCCTTTTTCACATACCACCCAGTCACCAGCCCTAACGCCACCAAATTTGGTCGGAATCAATGGCCAAAATCTTCCTTGCACGCACATACTATCCCTATTCGATCTGTCTTATGGAGGCCAAATTGTTGAAGACTTATTATTGGAATTGAAGTGTTGTGATCAGGTGATCCCGGAACGGGTAGTCCGTGATCATGGGTCCACCAGTGTTGAAAATCGCGATCGAAAGTTGTATTTTCGCTTGATTCAAAAAATGGGGCTATAAATTTTGATTGTGTGGATTTTTTGATGTTGCAAGACCATGAATAGGTGTGGCTTGATTAGTATAGTCGACCGATATGATAGAAAAGGCATAGGTCTAGCTGGAGAAGGTGGTGCAGTCAATTTTTGTTTTGACAAGTTGATGATTTTGGCCATCGATTTTGGCCAAATCTAGGGTGTTAGGGCTAGTGGCTAGGTGATATGTGTAGAGAGGAGTGAGGGTTGTCCAATGGTATGGAGTTTTGGCGGTTTGGGTGGTGGTTGGTCGGAGTTTTTGGGATTCAAAGGTGGTGGTAACCGGAGTTTTTGGTGTTTTTTTAGGTAATTTTTCATATTGAGAACTAATTCTTCAATTTTAATTAGGATAGGACAAAACTCTTGAATCGAACCAACCGAACCGAACCCGAACCGAACTAAATCGAATCGAACGGTTCTTCTTAAATTAAATATTTGAACATGTATTTGATTCGAAAATCGACGGGTTCAATTCTCGGTTCTAGACCAAAAATCGAAGAACTGAATAAGAACCAAATATTTTTAATTTTTTTTTCTTAAATAAGTCAAATTATTTTATTTTTTCTAAATAAATTTGATAACTAATTAATTTAGCACAAACCAAAATATGATTTTCATATTTTTAATTTTCAACCAAGTCCAATTAATCAAATTGACCTAAATTTTACTTAAATTTCTTATTCTACCGTAATTCCCTTTTTGTTGTTCTGGAGAAATTGAATTGGAAGCCTCTCTTTATTATAGTGAGTTCTCTATCTTCCTCTTCATGTGGATTTAACAGCCAATATATGAAAAACTCAACAAAGAAATGCGTAAAAGATATCACGGGATTGGACAACGTTATTTTCTAAAAGCTAAAATTGAACATGTCATTAATTGAATTAATGTAACGTTATTGTAAATATTAAAAAATTTTAATTATTGTAAGGAACTCGAGAAGCAAATGGAAAAAAACCAAACCGAACGGTTCCATGACTAAATTTTGACTCGACAGTTCCACTTATTAAATACCCGAAAATTCGGGTTAGGTCCGATTCTAAGGAGAATCGAACAAAAGTGAACTGGACCATGCTCAACCCTAATTTTAATAAAAGATCGAAATCAAGATTTTTTTTTTATTCCTTTCTTGTATTTAAAAAATAAGAGCTAACTTATTATTCGAACATTAAGTCAAGAACAATTTAAATGTCGTGCGAAAGTTAATAGTACACCACTTTTACGAATAGCTCGTAATATTGCGCCTCTTTCGAGATTAGAACCTTTTATCATGACTACTACTCGTTGCCTACATTGATTTACTATTATACGAATAGCATTTGCTTTTGCAAAAAATGAAGAGCTCACGAGCCAACCCAAGCTTGGCCAATTGACATAATGGGTCCCTCGAATAGCCTGGGGGCATTGCCACCCATGTTTAGAAATTTCATTTGGTTTTTGGGTTGGCTCGTTTGCCTAATAGGTCGAGCCATGCCTAGGTGATTGCTAATTAAGTCAACTTGACTCGGTTGATTGCTACGCTACTTAGACATTTCACTGTGTGGCAATGTCCTTGTTTGATTTAGTTAAAATAGTCGATGAAAATTGAAGTCAAAGTCAGCGATTAATTTTAATCACACGTTATTCATAATTTTATCAACTTTTTAATCATTCATTTCATCAATTTTTATTAAAATCTGCTAAAGAGTTTTGAATTTTGGAGAAGAAAGGCCACGGAGAATTGAATTAGGAACTTAATCCAACGTTCGGGCTCAAGTTATTTAGGGCAAACGTCTATGAAAAAATCGCTTGGATTAAAAAAGAATAATACTCCCTCCGTCCCAATTATATAGGCTGGGTTTCCTTTTTCTCTTGTCCCAAATATATAGGCTTGTTTCCTAATGTATAATATTTTATTGTGTTCTTTTACTAATATACCCTTATTAAATTTTCCCCACTTAATATGCAAACTTCTTGAAAATTCAAATTCTTTATGAATTCCAACAATAATTTAGTTTTACCCACTGAAAATTAAATAGGGGTAAACTAGGAAAGATCTTGGCAAAAATTAATTTTCCAATGACATTAAATAAGTTTTCTTAATCCGTGTGAAAAACCAAACAAGCCTATATAATTGGGACGGAGGGAGTACTATTTTGCTCGAAAAATGTGACATAATGGTTGACAAAACAGATGTTGGCAAGATATGATTAGCTAAAAAAGCTGACTATGTTTTAAACAGTCAAATAATAGTTTGTTATGTGACATCATGTCAATGATTATGTCAACCATTATGTTCATGTATCATGCTTCTTTAAATAAAGGTTGGCTGGACGAGGAAACACATGATATAGAAAAAGAATAATGATATTCATCCTTATTGGAGATGAAAACACAATTTACGTGGCATTAATATGGCATTCAATTATATGTGAAATTAAATAAGTCATTTAATTTCACCTTTCATTTAACCTATCATTTAAAACCACCCAAATTGTGTTTTCATCCCCACTGAAAATTAATAACATTACTCATAGAAAAAATACAACAATCTTAAATGTCCATAGCATTAATTGTGGATCCAATCTGGATGGAATTTCTCGTTCATGAATGGATCTCTTTAAAAAGGGGGTCCATTGTTACAATTCCTATTTCATCTCGAAAAGCAGATGACAGCTTATAGGCAAAAGTGAAGTTCTACCTCTACGCAACCTTATTTATTGCCCCCACCCACTCATCGCATTCTCCCACCAACCTTTCTTTATTTCTCCTATCTTTTTCTGGTATATTCTGTCTCAAATCTCCCTCTTTATTACTCTCATTCAAATCTCACCCGACAAGTCGTTTAGAAAATTAAGTAAAAGCAAACATTTTATTATTATTATTATTTCCATCTTTTTAGAGGTTCAAAAATGAGTTCTTTTTGTTGGGATTATTGCCTCAAAGCGCCAAAAAATAAGAGGACCCCTATTGCAAATAAAAGATTGGCACTAAGCCCCTATTTAGTTTAAATTAAAAAGTTATTAAAAAGGTAAATTAAAGCCATCAATTAATTTTAAACATTACATTCTATGAGGTCACCAACTTTTTAACCACATTTTCATCAATTTTTTATTTATCAAAACCTATTTAAAATCTAAATTTTAGCTAAACCAAACGGAGCTAGTCTTCCACTGATGTAGTCCAATGCATGTGTTTCAATTGTAGTAAAAATCGAGTTGTTAATTGATTTGGAGTATGAAACAGTGAGCAAGTCTTTATTGCTTGGATGATCGGAAAAATGTACAAATATTGGAAGTCGCTGTTCTTCTATATGTATTCACTTATTCTCTTAATTTGGTACGCGGTCTTAGACTTTTTGTGAGGAAAAATCGTAAGTATAGCATTATGATCTTCTCGTTCTCTTTGTGGATTATTCAAAAGAGTATAAATAGGCGAATGTACAAAAGCTTAGGGTACTTTTCCTACAATACTTGGGGGGTTTTCTTGTATTCTTTATGTGTTGTTCAAATTGTAGAAATTGTTGGGAGTGGTCAAGTTTAGGGTAGTTTTTTTTCCCTACAATGCCTTGGAGGTTTAGGTGAGTAAAATTCTATACGATTGTATAAATTTTTCACATAGTGAAAGCTTCGACAATTTGTAAATTTTTCGTCTTATTTTTATATTTTTTTCTTGTATAGCATTTTTCTCTGAACAACAAAAATCATGTGGGCAAAAAAAAAAAAAAAAAAAAAAAATTCTTCATTCCCGACGACTTTCATAATCAGGTTCCAGGTAATTGTTTGTCCAATCACAACTCAACAAGGCAAGTAAAGATGACCAAGGAACAAGGCCCAACTAGCCAGCCTCGTGGAAGCTTATAAGCATTATATATAGTGGCAGGTAATTGGCGCAAAAGATCCCTACTTTTGCCGATTTTTGTTAAAAACGTTCCTACCTTTCATTTTTTGGCGCTGAACGTTCCTACCTTTGCCCTTGCTAGCGCAAAACGTCATTTTCGTCTTTTTTTTTTTTTTGACTATTTTACACTCCTATGAAAATAAAACAAAAGAAAAGAAAAATACAGAATAACTTGTAATTATGGGTCCAAACTTTTAAAAATGTGCAAATCAATCACAAACATGAAAAAATCATCACCCCTTAAGCCACCATCTTTGAAGGCAAATTCCTCAACCTCCGATCACCTTAACCGCTGGACCAACATACCACCTTGAAGCCCTCATTGCCCTCTTCACAACCCACCCAACCACGAGCCCCAACTCCGGCAGATTTAGCCGGAAATCAAATTCAAAAATTACAACACAGGTCTAGTCAGCTCGCTCGCGTGTTCGCTGGTTTAGATGAAAATTGAAGATGATTCCGGCCAAATTGAAGGGGACCCATGGCTGGGCTAGGTGGGTCGGTGATGGCGCACCCAGAAAAATATGAGTAAGCCCCATGATAAGTGTTGTTTCTATACTCATTCGAGATTCTAAATAATGATATTTTGTTATTCTTTAGATGGATTAGTACCCAATCTGTTATTTATTGCTTTTATTAGGAAAATTCATATTTGAACAAAGATTTGGAAGAAAAAGGAAAAGGGCTAAAATTTCAAAGTTTGGGGGACTAAATTGCAATTACTCAAAAGTTGTGTCGAATTTCACGATAAATATTCGAGTGTGACAGGGGGTCAATTGCATGAAGGAAGAAGTTAAATGGATGAAATATAATCATTATCAAACATCAATTTTCAATCGAAATAGTTATACTTCAGATTTTCAGTTTTAGATTGAAAGCCATTTTTAGCATAGAAAACGTTCAAATTGGAGACGTAGTACCTCTAGAAAAATTGTAGTCATTTGAGTTAACTTTCAAACTCACTTTAAATCACCTCAATCGAATATCGAGAGAAAAAATTATGACAGAAATATTGAAAGCTACTTTGAACAAGCCTAGGCGCGTGCCTAGGCCTATAGAGGAGGCTCACTTCCTCCTAATCTGAGACGTCTGAAGCTATCTAAAGGGTTCAGAAGCACGCCCTAGTTTGTACTAGGAGCACGCCTCAGTATAAAAAGGAGAAAAAAATTGATTTTCCTTATTTTTGTTTTGGTTGTTACAATTCAATGCAATCTTTTTGGTATCTTTTAAATACCATAATCCATCCAGAACGTAGGGAAACCTCCCTAAACCCAAAAATTCATAGATTCAACATATTTTTTGACGAGAAGAGACGTAATCATCAACCAAATGCACATTATACAAGTTTATTGAAGATCCTTAATCAAAAGTCAAGATTCAAGCTAAAGAATTGGATTTTTCCATTTTCTCCATTATTTCTTGATTCATGTGATTTTTATTATTATTTCTCGTATTGTTTAGTAACTAGGATGGTTGTCTAGGTTTTTCAATTGTATTGGATGAATGTTTGAACTTTATTTTCATTTATTTCAATTCAAGACTTTAATTTAAGAATTTCGTGTTATTGTTTGATTGATTTTACATACTCATTGCACTATTTATTATTTGATTACCAATTAAGTAGTTAATTACTTATTATAGTGTAGAAATACTTACAATAGTGGTGGCAAAAAAGGTCGCCGGCTCGGGCTCGGCCCGGAAAAAACCCTAGCCGGGCCCGGCTCGGGCTCGGACTCTGTGGAACCGAGCTTAAGCTCGGGCTGAGTCCCATTTTGGGGGGTCGGCCCGGGCCGGCTCGTAATGAATTAAAAAATAAAAAAAAAAAATTTAAAGCTGCCTGCTTGGCCCGCTAAGGCTCAGGCCGAGCCTTATTTTTGTTGGTTGGGCTCAGCTCAAGCCCGAAAAAAGCACGGCCAAAAAAGCTCGAGCCGAGCTTGAGCTTTTTTTTTTTCAGCTCGAGCTCGGGCTCGACTCGGCTCGTTGACATAGCTAACTTACAATGAGTTTAGAAAACTGTGAAATAAACATGTGTTAGAGTTATGAATAATCTCATTCACACATGTAATTTTAATGATGATCTAAATTAAATGCACGACTTTGAATTCGAACTAAAAATATGATTGTATAGTGTTAGTCATATGTTGATGTATCTTGAAAAATAGCATTTAACATATTAAATTTATTGATTGTAAAAATTGCATAAATTGAATAGAATGATTATTAAGAATTGAAATAGATGAAAAATGGAATACACGAATCATATACAAGCATTTACATTAGATTTAATTAATTTTTATCGCTTTTTTAGAGTAGAATTAGAATAAATAACAAACAAATCAAAAGTCTTTTGATATCATCACATTTTGAATTTAATATTAGTTATTGAATTACAAACCAGATTCCTCGTGGAAACGATATTGTAACTCACAAATCTTATTACTTATTACTTATACAATGATCAGTACACTTGTGGGTTTCGCACAAACACCCTACTTTGATGGAGATTAAAAGTAGACAAAAATTTTAAGTCGAAACCATTAATTTATTTTCACGAAACATTTCATGAGATTAATGAATATTTTCAATCACACATTTTATTAATTTTTATCTGATTTTAGTCTGCACAAAACAAGAACTAAATATAATTTTAAAAAATAAATATATAAAACAATTTATGATCATGTCCCGCATTTAGACCAATCTGGGACCCATTCTATAAAATTTATTTTTGAACACATTATTCTAATAAAATAATTTGTGCGTAAATAAAAAATACTTCACTTTTTAACCACGAATTCTCCCAAAAAAAAAAAAAAAAATCATTTTTAAAAAAAATTTATTCTCAAAAAATTATGCTCAAACATAATCTTAGTGTATTAAACAAATTTGATAAGCTTGTTTAATTCAATATATTATGGTGCCTTCATTGATCAAGCCCTGTCAATTTGAAGAGTTGTTTTGCAGCATATTCGATTGATTCTGTTAAAATTTATTTTTCTTAAGGCAGGTTAAAAATATTTTTAAAAAGTAAAATTTATTAGTAGAATAAGTAATTTTAAAAATTATGTTTAAAAAAGAAAGTAATTGAAGCACAATTCTTAAATTAATTAAACATAGTTACAGGAAAAAGTTAATTAAAATTAATTTTTAATTAACCGGGAGGATTTGTGCTGAAAGCAATGGGCTATCGTGGGCCCAAATTAAGACCCCGAAACATTGTATTGGATACCGCCACGTGTCAAACCTCTTAAAACGTCCCCTCTCCTTTTTCTTTCGCCGTTAATAAAGGTCTCTCGCGCACACAAAAAAGTAGTAGGGAGAGAATTTAGAGAGAGATGGAGAGCATGAATTGCTTGACTGACTCTTTGTCGCCGGCGACTTGACTTTCCGATGACTCAACTCCATTTCTTCACCTCAGCCTGAGAAAATCTACAGAAGAATGTTGAAGTGAAGCTTTTCACTCTTGAGCTGGCATTTTCACTGGCAGACCGAAAACTCCTTCCTTCTTATTCACTTCAAGTCTAAAGCAACGATTATTTTTAAAACACCTTACTCTGTCCCCCATTTTTCCTTCCTTTCTGGGTTTTTCTTGATTGTTTGGTTTGACGGAGATTAGCTGTTCTTTTTGGGTGTTTTCTTGCTAAATGCGGCTGTTCGATTGGGTTCTTTACGGGTTTTGGCTTTTATTTTTTGAGGTTTTTCTTACTTTTCTGGTTATTGTAATTTCTCGCCGTTAAAGAGTCAAAATCTAATACGTTACTTACTTGTATGTATATGGGTCTACATTTTTTTGTCAGTTTTTCAGGGCTTATGCAGTAGCGTTTCGTTGTTGAGGTTTGGAACACTTCGAGAATCCGTCATTTCATTCCCCAAACGAAGAAAAATTTGTGTCTTTAGGGTCATTAAACCAGACAATGCCTTAAATATTGTCTGCATCCTTCGTTTCTTTCTTGAAAATGAGAAGAATTCTAGTTATTGTTCTGTTTTTCATCTGTTTATCCTCACCAAGTTGGGTAAAATCTTTGAGCCCTTCTTTAAATGATGATGTTCTTGGGTTGATTGTGTTCAAGGCTGACGTTCAAGATCCAGAAGGGAAATTAAGTTCTTGGAATGAAGATGATGATAGTCCTTGTAATAATTGGGTTGGGGTTAAATGCAACCCTAGATCCAATAGAGTCGCTGACCTTGTTCTTGATGGCTTTGGGCTTTCGGGGAAATTAGGCAGAGGTCTCCTTCGACTGCAGTTTCTCCGAAAGCTTTCGCTTGTAAGAAACAATCTTACGGGACCCATAAGCCTCAGCTTTTCCCAGCTTTCTAATTTAAGGGACTTAGACTTAAGTGAGAATAGCTTCTCCGGGCCAATTGAGACTGAATTCTTTAGGCAATGTGGGTCTTTAAGATCAATATCTTTGGCTAAAAACAAGTTTTCAGGGCAAATTCCTGAGAGTTTGGGATCGTGCTCAACCCTTGCTTTGCTGAACTTTTCAGGCAATCAGTTTTCAGGACAGTTGCCTTCGGGGATTTGGTCCTTGCAGGGGCTTAGGTCGCTTGATTTGTCTGATAATTTGTTGGAGGGTGAGATTCCAACGGGCGTCGATGGCTTGAGCAATTTAAGAGGCATAAGTTTGAGGAAGAATCAATTTACTGGTGGTGTTCCTGATGGAATTGGGGATTGTTTATTATTAAGGTCGGTTGATTTGAGTGAAAATTCTCTTTATGGAGGGCTACCAAGCACACTGCAGAAGCTTGCCTTGTGTAATGACCTGGTTTTGTGTAAAAATGGATTTACCGGGGAGCTGCCTGAATGGATTGGAGAAATGAGAAGCCTTGAAACCTTGGATCTTTCTGAAAATAATTTCAGTGGCCAAATTCCTGATGCTATAGGGAAGCTTCAGTCTTTGAAGGTTCTAAATGTATCGAAGAATGGCCTTACTGGAATCATGCCCGAGTCCATGAGCAATTGCCTAAACCTTCTGGTTTTGGATGTTAGCCATAATTCCCTGACTGGGGATCTTCCTTCTTGGGTATTGAAACTGGGCTTACAGCAGGTTCTGTTTTCAGATAATAGATTAAGTGGGAGCATGGACAATGTTCTTGCTTCATCGACAGAGAATTCTCGTAGAAAGCTTGTGATTTTGGATGTCTCCCAGAATAAGTTATCTGGTGAAATTCCATCAGCAGTTGGGGACTTTAGCGGGTTGCAGCTATTGGATATGTCAAGAAACTCATTTTTAGGCAGCATTCCTGCAAATATTGGACAATTGAAGACCTTGGAAATTCTGGATTTGAGCGAAAATCAGTTAAACAATAGCATCCCTTTGGAAATTGGAAGTGCTATGTCTCTTAAGGAATTGACACTAGAGAAGAACTCGTTGGGAGGCAACATTCCCAATTCAATTGGGAACTGCTCTTCACTTATATCCATGTAAGATATCCCCAGGCTTTATGACTTATTTTGGCTTCCTTTGTGCATTTTTCTCACTTTGTTTTAGCAATTTTTTTGTGACAACCATGAAACCTGTGAAATGGTTTCATGTGATTCTGAGACATGTTGGCTATTGAATTTTATGCTCAAAAGAAATTTTGTCCTTGTAGTTGAGATCGATTTCTAATTTAGTTGCATCATTTGCCTCAAATTGGTTAAGGTTCTTTGCCATCCTTTTGTGTAATTTTTTAATTGCTAGAGTTGATGAAATGTTTAATCTGGAAGATATCTGAATACGTTGGTTTTGATTCAAGTCAAGGCATGTAAAATTAAATGCATTCGGTATTTGATGGGTAGATATGTATTCGTAGTCTGTTGAGTAATTTGGATAACATTTTGTAAGTACATGCTGTTCACAGAAAGAAAAAAATGTTCTTTCCGAACAGTTGATTGGTCTATAATATTTGGCAACTCCTTTTTTCGCATTGCCATTCTAATGGAGCTCTTTTTTGGCTTTTGCTGAATTTGTCAGGTCTCTAGCGCACAACAAAATAAGTGGCTCCATTCCTGCATCCCTTGCAAAACTTGCTTACCTTCAGATTGTCGACTTTTCTTTTAACAAGCTTACAGGAACCCTACCGAAACAGCTGGCAAATCTTGTCCACCTGCAGTCATTTAACATATCACACAACCAGCTAAATGGTGAATTACCTGCTGGTGGTTTCTTCAACACCATAGCTCCCTCTGCTGTCTCTGACAATCCATCCCTTTGTGGGGCGCCAGTCAATAAAAGTTGCCATACAGTCCTTCCCAAGCCAATTGTGCTAAATCCCAATTCCACGGACGTCACCCCCGGTACAATCTCCCAAAGCTTTCATCGTGGAAAGAAAGTCCTAAGCAATTCAGCCCTCACTGCCATTGGTGCAGCTGCTTCAATTTTCATTGGTGTCATTGCAATCACCGTGCTTAATCTTCGTGTAACAGCCTCCGCATCTCGCTCAGCAGCAGCCCATACTTATTCTGGTGGCGATGACTTTAGCCGGTCACCTACCACAGATGGCAATTCTGGGAAGCTTGTCATGTTTTCAGGCGATCCTGACTTTAGCACAGGGGCACATGCTCTGCTTAACAAGGATTGTGAACTCGGGCGTGGAGGATTTGGAGCTGTCTACAGGACTATGCTTAAAGATGGCCGTTCAGTTGCCATCAAGAAACTCACTGTTTCAAGTCTTGTCAAGTCCCAAGAAGACTTTGAAAGGGAAGTTAAAAACTTGGGGAAAGTCCATCATGGTAATCTCGTGGCACTTGATGGTTATTACTGGACTCCATCGCTACAGCTTCTTATTTATGAATTTATCTCTGGTGGAGATTTGTACAAGCACCTCCATGAAGGATCTGGTGGGAAAACTCTCCATTGGAACGAGAGGTTCAATATAATTCTGGGTGCAGCTAAAGGTTTGGCTCATTTGCACCAAATGAACATAGTCCACTACAACTTAAAATCAAGCAATATCTTGATCGACAACTCTGGTGAACCTAAGATTGCGGATTATGGTTTAGCCAGGTTGTTACCTACGTTGGATCGTTATGTTTTGAGCAGCAAGATTCAGAGTGCCCTTGGTTATATGGCACCTGAATTTGCATGCAGAACCGTTAAGATAACAGAGAAATGTGATGTGTATGGTTTTGGGGTTTTGGCTCTTGAGGTAGTTACTGGGAAGAGGCCTGTTGAGTACATGGAGGATGATGTGGTAGTGCTTTGTGACATGGTCAGAGGAGCATTGGAAGAGGGCAAGGTAGAGGAATGTGTTGATGCTAGGCTGCAAGGGAAATTTCCAGCTGAGGAGGCAATTCCAGTGATGAAGTTAGGTTTAATCTGCACGTCACAAGTGCCTTCAAACAGGCCAGACATGGCAGAAGTTGTTAACATATTGGAACTGCTTAGATGCCCTTCGGAAGGTCAGGATGACTTCAATTAACTCGTAGAGGTCCGGAGTTGATGCATTCACAACGGCTTATCCGGCGAAGAAGAATCCGGTTTGGTATTTAATATGGAGAATTCTGATCATTGCTATAATTCTCCAAATTTTAATCGTTTAACCGGATTCCTTTTCTCCGGGTTCCAGTTTGGGACCTTGTTGGATATTGTTGCTTACTGTAATACCTTCAATTTCATTTCCTGTTGGTCTAACAAGCCATTTAACTTGTGGTTCTCTCTATTTTTGCACATTGCATGAATCTTCTCTTCTGTTCGGTTCGGTGCTAGATCTACTACAAATCGTTAATCTATTCGGTTCATTGCTAGATTTACGGAAGGATGAAAAACCCGCGTGGCAAAGGGTAAATCTTGAATTTTAGAAATGTCCAATCATAGAATGGCTTCACCACTTGAGCATGCCTGAACAGTTACAGATTATAATGACACATCTGGGCAAGGCAAAAGAAATTGATTGTCCGGGTGTGTTCAAGATTCTTGGCTGTCACTTCCAAGCAAATAATCCAAGTGGCAATGCATAAAATAATACTTAAAGCAGAAAGTGAAATCAGAAATAATAAAGAAAGGAAAAGTCAGAGAAGAATGGAATAGAGTAGAGCAGAATATAATGCTGTCTTTCTAATTAATAATCAAGCCTCCCATGTAGGCTTGAAATTATATTATTTTTTAAATGCATTTTTTGCTTCTTTCCTTTCAGCCATCTCTTGAATCTTTTGACTTGTTTCAGTGAGATTTGTTTTACCTCTGATGAGTTCAAGTTCACATGTTTTCTTCTTCTTCTTCATGTCCTATTCTTGATTGGAAACCTGTGCATTTGCATTCACATCTTTCTGCATTGTTGGACTTTTGTTGTCTCTTTTTTTATTTGTTTACATTACATCATAATTTGTTGTTTCCTCTTTAAAAAACTTTTTGTTACTATTTTATTACACTGCATTTGACACTCTTTGAGGTAATTACATTAATATTATTATGTTGGCATATGTTTTGCACAAGACTAGACTACTGGACAAGATTAAAAAAGAAAAAAAGTTAAAAATAATTTACTATATCATTTGAAGCAAAGATTCTTTGTTAATGCTTTCTTAGTATGATGGGTAGGTTTTATATATATTTTTTTCCTTCATTACCATCATGATAAAGCCATGTGCATGGCTACGCCAAATGAGTTGGCCCTAACCTAACCTAACCTAACCTAACCCTCTGCAATCAAGGGAAAATTTAATAAATAAGATGATGTTGGGACCAAGACAACAAAAACATTTTGCCATTTTCAATGTCTACCACCACATGGGGCCATTATAATTTTGAGATTTATGAAAATATCTACAAGAATAAAGTAAGTGAGAAAATCTGAATAGCATTAAAAACCTAGTTTTTAGGATAAAATTTTAGCCCCTCTGGGTACAAATTTTTTAAAGGAGAAAGCTAAATGTACAGAAAATTGCTTCACAGATGGTTTACCTATACTCACATGAATGGGCCCCATGTGGGACCCATTGTAATAAAAAATAGCAAAAAAATCCCACCCACCCCCTATTGTGAGGTATCTGTGAACTCCCAATCTGTACCTCAAACATTTCTCTTTTTTAAAACTGATTTTACTTCAAACTTATTTCAAATAACACATTTTTCAATTAAATAATTTTGCACATAAATTATTTTTTCGTACTTCTTAACTATACATTTCGCAAAAAATCAGTTTTCGAAGGACCCTTAATATTTTGAGTTGTATAATTAGGCAAGAAAAATGGTCATCCACAATTTTTCTCCAGGAGAGTTAATAACCCAAAATGATTGATAAAAAGTGAAATAATCCTAATCATCTGACATTCTTAGCAACTTAAAAGACTCGTGTCAAAATACATGATAAAAGTTTTACGATGGTTGTCAACCTACAACAATACTCCTCTTTCTTTATCTGAACTTGAGATTCGTCGTTCAAAACTAGAATTTGAATCTCATATAAAATCTAACTGTGGGATAGAATTAAATATACCAAAGGTTGTATCAGAAAGACAAAAAGTTGAATAAAGCATATGCATAGATCCTTTGGAAAGATGAAGAAAAACGAAAAGAATATTAATCAGTCTTGAAAGTAAGAGAAAGGAACAAAAATCACAATCCACAAGCAGCTTTTTATCAGTATGTTTGCTTTTATTGAGAGATGCAATTATCTTTTCAAACTTTCACTCAGCACATTGTAGTGGGGATCTTGATTCTTGAGAGCCCATAATGTTTGATTGGCGTGGTGATGCTGTGGTGAGTGTGGCATGCCTACCAAAATATTCTCACTTGATTATGTGCAAGAATAGAATCATAAGCAACTAAAAAAATGACATTACTAAATATGAATATTTTATTTGTTGAGCCAAACTAACAAATTTTGGATCCTAGCAAAATAATAATAATAAAATAAAATAAAATAAAATATATTATTTGAAGAATAGACTTCGCTTGTGTGATTACACGATCGAAACTGTGAAAATTTCGACAATTTTCAAGTTACAGAATAATTTTTTAAATTAAAATTTTCTATTATTATGTTAGTTAAGAGGGACTCCATTTTGAAATGTCGCATATGACACTCAAAATATTCCTTGAGTCAAGCACAAAAACATAAAAGGGAAGGAAGTAATTTGGCATTCAAATATAACAAACAAATAGATGTACAGATAGCTATAGGGATGGCAACGGGGCGGGGCGGGGGCGGGGATGCCCTCCCCGTCCCCCGCCCCGTTAAGAAATTTTTTTAGTTGCTATTTTCTATTAGAACTAACGAAAATGTTCATTTAAAGTATTGAATTCTTAAAAAAAAAAAAAAATTTTTTTTTTTTTAACGGGGCGGGGCGGGGCGGGGACCCCGTCCCCGCCTCGGGGAATAATTCCCCGCCCCATCCCCGCCCCGTTACCCGTTTAAGCTGGTTTTCCTCTCCCCATTCGGGGCGGGTCCCCGCGGGTATCGGGTTTGTCGGGTTTTTTTGCCATCCCTAGATAGCTATCAATTTAAGCCTGGATAAGATCATACAACGTTTATTAGAAGCATGCTTCAAATGGAGCTACATGCGTAAAATTTTAAGACTCGATTTCGGCTTTCATCCGTGTGAAGTGGCTTGGGTCGCTGAATTTTGAGCCCAATATAATGATGGCCCGATAGCTGGATCGATATCATCGACCCGGCCCACACGTGTTTGTATTTTCTGAAGCTTCTGAAATTCTTGCTTAAACGCGTTTTTGACACACGCCTTAATAACATATTGGGGCTTTCCACGGGATTATGACGCCATGTTACTTGTGGAGTGTTGTTTCTCATTTAAGTACTTGATTTCTCTCAAAGGGTTCAGAGTGAAACCTAGCAAGTTTTTTCTTCTTTGAGAGATTTCTCTCAAAACACTATTCATCTTTTGATTCTCCGTAATTTCTTAATGAAGTCTTGTATAAGAGGATTGTTTGTGTGTTATGGTAAACAATTAATACTCTCTTATTGAGTGATTTAGTTTTGTTCTAATGTTTGAAACTTCTTGTTATCTGTTTTTTTTAACTGTTGTAATCTGACTTCTGCCTTGTAATTTGAGGCTGTGTTAGTGGATTTAAGCGTAATCCTTATCAGATGTTAAATGGGGGACTAGGTGTTGGAAGCACTCACCAAATATCCAAGATTTAGGGAAAAAAAATCGTGTTATTACTATTTTGTTGTTAAATCTTGGTTCTTAATCCAATACGGGGACTAAAAGTGGTATCAGAGCCAGTTAAGACCAATTTGGTCCTTGTTCTTCAATTTGTTACGTTTTAGTTCTCAATGAATCTTAGATCTATAACGATCTATTTATATTCTTCAAGAAACCTCTTTGATCTGATTTTTTGGAGTTAACATAATTAATACCACTATACTTAATACTAGAAGAATTAAGCTCAATGAATATAATACTTGACATAGGGGATGACCGATCACTCACATTGTATGTGGGTCCCGACTTGCATTAAATAATGCCGACCTCCCACGTGTGTGTATTGTATCATTCCTTATGTCAAGTATTATGTTTGTGTAGCAAAACTCATACTAGAATGACTACTAAGGTTGATATATAGTTGTGGGTCGACAAAGAAGACTTTAGTCTTTGACGCTGGAATATTAAATTCATTATGCTTCGATAGATGTGTGCAAAGACCATAGATGAATTTTGGGCTGCAAACTTAGCTCCTTCTAAAAGAACTGAACAAGATGAAATGGCTTGGAGTATTCCGTTTCTTAATCTTTCCGATGCTGCCATCAGAACGTTGAAGAAACAGAGAAAGCATATGTTCTATCCAACTCTTGAAAAGTTGTACTTTACTAAAATTCTACCAAATAAATGCTTTCTCTAGAGACAACATTTAATTTAGTTTGAGAATTAAGCCATGTTGCCAGATAGAATTTGACATTTTGGATGACCTACTCTCACATGTGTATGGGCCCGACGTGGGACCCACGTGAATATAAAATGCAAAAAAATCCTCCCACCCACCCCCAACTGTGAGTGTATGTCACCTAGGGTGTCAAATTCTTTCTGGCACCCTAGCATGATTGTTAGTTTGATCCTAATGCTGAGTTAGAAGATAACATGGACATATTCAATAAAATAACTTAAGATCTTATAAATTCTGCTGAGAAAATCAGAAAATATCTGACGATCAAAAATTTGTCGGGGCTTATTGAACGCACTAGGAGAAAAACATAAAGATATAAAGAATGCATTAGAATATGGTGGATATGATTTAAGTACTGAGAATATTCATAATTCTCTTAAGAATAGAGATTTATAACTTAAAACAGAACAAAAACAAGTGTGAAATGTCGAGAATTTAATCACTAATACAAAAGGTTTTGTAAAAGGTACGAGTAATTACAGTTATAGTAACAATAATCAAAGTAAAGAAAAATTAAAAATCTGATCTCCTTTAAGAGTATTAGATGATGAGGATTATGAAGTACAAATTAAAAATTAATAAACTAATATAAAGAAAAATCAAGTGTTGATTATCAGTGCATCAAAAATAAATGTAATCTATGTAATAAATTATGAACTTGTTCTTCCAAAAGATGTGAACTTGGTGATTCAGTCGTTTAAATCAGATATATGGCATAAAAGGTTCGACCATTTTAGTGAAAAGGCATGAAAAACCCGCCCCGAATAGGGCATAAAAGGTCCAGCCCCGCCCCGAATAGGGCAAAAAAACCCGCACCGAACGGGTTGGGGGGGGGGGGGGGCAGGGGTGGGTTCGGGGCGGGGCTGGCCACCTCGTGAACAATTAAAAAAAATTGTTTTGAACATTTTTTGTTTCGAGTGCTTGCTTGGATATTGATTTAGTTAGTTTAAACATTATTTGCTTTGAATTTTAAAATTTAAAATTTATATTTTAACTGAGAAAAAAAAACTAACAAATAGGGCAGGAAACGAGGCAGGTCTGTGCCTCGCACCCGCCCCGCAGTGCCATCACTAGAAATATTTCAAATGCATTCATAGTTATTCATCAGGTCTTGAACATCTTACTACTGTAACAAGGTGTAAATACTATTCTTACCATTGGTGATTTTTCAAGGAAAGTATAGATTTTCCTATTAAAATCAAAGACAAAAACTTTTCCAACCTTTAGAGATTGGAAATTGTGAATAGAAAATCAAACTGGTAAGAAACTAAAAATAATTAGAACCGACAATGGGCTTGAGTTCTGCAATATTGAATTTAATCAGTATTGTAGTAGAAATGATATTTTTAAGCATAGAAAAATGACCTATATTTCATAACAGAATGATATAGCTGAAAGAATGAATAAGACAATCTTGAAAAGAACCATAACTTTGGTAAAGGGTTATAAATTGTGGATAGAGAGTCTAGGGGGTTTAAGGTTATGATAGAAAGTTTTGTTATTTTTAACGAAGAAGTTTTTATTTACCTTAGTGACAAAATAAGAGAAAAAAAAACTAGAGGAAATAGATTTTGTAATCAGAGAAATATAGTTAAATGATCAAACCAAACTCACTTTGGTGTGGAGCAGCTCAAATAAAACCACATATTATATCTGATGATGATATGACTCCAAATCAACAATAAATAGATCTCGTTCACGACTTAGAAGTTTAATTGATTAGAGATAGAGAAATGAGACAAACAATACCACCTGCTAGGAACCGGTATGTAGATTATGTGTCTGCACAGCCAGAGTCCTATCCTTTTAAAATAGAACTCTTATGAAGAGGCTATCTCTAGTAAAGATTCTAACAAATGACTTGTAGCAATGCAAGAAGAAATAAACTCATTAATAAAGAATAGAACATGGACCTTAGTGGAAAGACCAGTTGATTGCAAACTTATAGATTGCAAATGAGTTTATAAAATTTAGGATGGTGAATTAAAAGCAGAAGATAACAGATATAAAGGAAAACTTGTAGCTAAAGGCTTTACTCAGAGAGAATTGATAGATTATACAAAAATATATTCAGTTGTGGTAAAATATACTTCAATTTGGAATCATTACTGCCTTGGTAACACAATTTAATTTAGAATTGGAACAAATAAATGTAGAAACAGCTTGTAATATGGTTCTTTAAATGAGACTATATATATATTATTCAACCTAAAGCTTTGAAAGTAAAAAGAAAAAGGACTTGGTGTAATTATTGTAGAAGTTTTTGCATGGACTAAAAAAAACATCTAGACAATGGTATAGAGATTTAACTCTTAGGGTAATTAGCAGAAATGGTCCCCAACGTTTACACTCTTTGTTAAAACGGTCCCTATCGTTTTAAAATTGGCATTTGTACCCTTATTTCAAACGTTTCTTGCGCAATTGGTCCTTCCATCCATGAACCGTTAAATCATCCGTTAGAAACTTATGATAATTTGTAGAAATGGTCCCTATGGAATTTGCCAATAATATTTAAAATGGTAAATTAGTCAATTCCCATATTTTTCTCCTCTTATAATTTTCGGTGAATATAATTCTTATGGATTGATGTAATTTACAAGTTTAGATCCCAATTCAAAACGTTGTCGGTAAATATCATCTTTAACCCTTTAACCATTTAGCACAAATAATCATCGATGTATAGAATGAGCCTCATGATAATATTGTTGGATCTGTAATGTATATTATGTAATGTACTATACCTAACATTGCGTATGTTGTTAGTGTTTTGAGTAGATCTATGAGCAATCCAAGTGAGATTCATTGGGAAGCAACAAAAAAATTTGATTAAGTATTTGAAAGGAACACAAAATCTTAAGTTTGATGTATAAAATAAATAAAAATGGACTTAATTTTAGAGGCTACGTAGACTCTAATTTCGTTGAAAACTCATATAATAGGAAATTTATTACAGCATATGTATTTGTGATAAATGAAACTTGTATTAGTTGAAAATCACAACTTTAAAAATCTACCGAAGTAGTTAAAGAATAAATATGGTTAAAATGTTTGTTATAAGAAATATGATTAATAGAAAATGAGGTGGGACTTTGTAAAGATTATTAAAGTATCATTTTTGGAAGTAAGAATTCTACATTTCATGATAGAACAGTAAATATACATGTGAAATATTATTTTATTACAGATGTAACTGAAAGTATGATATTAGATTAGTTAAAATTCCAACTAAATACAATCCAGCTGACTCAGGAACAAATGTAGTTCCTTTAAGTAAATTCAAGGGTCTTTAAATCTCTTGAGCCATGAATAGTACTTGTTGGAATTAGAAGCTTCAATCGACCAATTTTCGAGCTCAGTCTACCTTCCAATCGACACCCAAGCAAGTGACCTCTAACCTTCAAACTCTCCCTCACTTTGGTTGCTACCAATATGCCCACTTAGAACAACGAAGGAGAAAGTGTTTGTAGCCACAAAGGCGAAACCACAAAGGCTAAAGGCAAGGAATAGATAACAAGACTCTCTTCACAAACCTGAAGCACAAAGCAAGGTGAAAGGTAGCCGTGTTCTCTCAATTGCAAAGGCAAGACACACTTCTCTAATGACCAAGACAAGAGAAAGAGATATATATGGATCACTTAGGGCATAGTTATGGGCTGGCCCAACAAGGAGGCAAAGAGTGGGCCAAACGAGCCATCCATAAAGTGAGGAAATCGGACCATGAACAACTCTAATTAACTAGACTACTTCCAATGGTCCAATATAGTTTTAGGGTCGGGTCATCAACCTTAGGTGTCGATATAATAATTATCCAATATCGATTTTACATCATCGGTAGGATTTATTGGGTATCAAAACCCAACAAATCTCCACCTTGATTCTCGATAAATCTGCAAGCAATCAAAAAACACAGTTCATACTTGCACAATCAAGGCAACCAATAAAATTGATATCACGGACCTCACCTCGTGTTTCGAAACTAAAACACATATCATACCTGCTCCATATATTCACTAGAGCTAAGATCAAGAACACCCAAGTAGAAGCGGATAATCACAGCAATCAATCAAGAGCAAATAAACATGCGATGGAGATATCATTTTATAGGATAACACATAGATCTTTTCAAACATGCTCACACAGAACAATAGATTAACACCAAGTCAATCAACAGGCCAACACATACGCAACAAATGCATAAATGACCTCACGAAGAAGATCTCACCACACTTATCCTATCCCATCCCGTATTACTCACTTCTCGAGAACACAAATCTCGCATCATAGCCCATCATGCTCACTTGACTAATCACTCAACTCATGTCTAACTGGTAAGTCTCTATAGATCCTAAGTTATCGGCATAATCCTTTATCACCACATCACTCCTCCAACCTAAATGGATAATGGGTCTCCACCTAACTAAAGTGATAGAAGTGCCGCACTCGCACTTCACCTGATCAGGGTCTCTTACAGATAAAGGATTCCAACATTTGATCACATCTCCACCGTGATCCAAATGTCACACTTCATATCCCCCGGTACAAAACCACAATGTACCCCTAGGCATCTATACACCACCTTACCAAAAGACACACACACACACACACACACACACTCTCTCTCTCTCTCTCTCTCTCTCTGTGCTAATGCATCCCAAATCCACTATGACAAAAACAACACCTTTCGACGACCACAAAGGTTAAGGCTCAATTTAAATTGACCCACGCACCACAATGTTACTCCAACACCAATTGTCTTACAAATTCACAAAAAATTAATCCCACAAAGGGAAGGGTGAAGGTGGTACTCACAAAGAGAATACAAGAAAGAGTTGGTTACTTCACAACACTCACAAAAGAGACTCACACAGAGAACGAAGATAACCCTCACAGGCTGCCTCACATAATCTCACAAACCACACAGGTTCACAAAGATGAAGGAGAAAATACTTGCCCCCCTAACTTCTCACTACCACACCCTCTCACAGAGCAAAACAGAGTACGCCATAGATATCAACCCACTATGCATGCAAACACATTACATCAAGTAATAAGATCACTCCAATTCATGCTAATGCACATATCAAACACATTGAAATGAATCATATAGTCATGCAGCGGAAACGAACAATTACACACATGGAGAAAGGATTACACACGGATGCAAATGCAGTAACTAGGGTAACACTCAATAGGGTTCACTAGGGTCATCATTCGACCCTAAAACCAAATTCGTCTCACCTCTCAACTTACCTTTCTTCTTGGGACAATCCTTAATGAAGTGTCCAGACTTACCACAGCTGTAACACCGTCTACCACCAGACTTGTCCCAACTCTTGCTTTTCTCCTTACCACCATCATCACTCGAGTCACTACTCGAATCACCACTATCTTGAGCTCTACCCAAACTCATCTGCTTAAACTTCATTATACTCCTCATCATATGTAACTCACCATTTTTCCTATCTTCTTTTTCAGCCTTAGTCTCCATTTCTTTACTCCTAAGGGAATCGATGAGAATCTCGGGGGTTAAAGTGTCCCTACCATACTTAATCGCATTCTTAACCTCTCTATATGACTCAGGCATAGAATTAAGCAAAATAATGGCCTTATAGGTTTCAGATACTTTCTCATCACAATTAACGATGTCTTGCACCAATTTGTTAAAAACGTCCAAATTTTCATCTAGATCCTTTGAAGGATCCATTTTAAAGTTAAAGAATCTTTCAAGCAAGTACAACTTATTTGGAGTAGATTTAAGCAAATATAAATCCTCCAAATTTTTCCAAAAGGTAGAATCGAGTTTTTCAACTTTTCTCAAAACAGTGTCAAACAGGTGTAAAATGATAGAAGTGTATGCAATTTCATCATATTCTTCATTTTGTGTTTCTGTAAAATTTTCCTGAAATTTACCATCAATAGCTTTTGAAACTTTTTGTTGGACCAAAATACCCTTCATCTTTTGTTGCCAAATTGAAAAATCTCCTTTCCCGTTGAAAATCCCAATTTCGAAATGTGAAGACATTTTGAAAAACAGAATAACCAAAAATGCACAAGTAGGTCACACCAAGTAATCCTAAGGCATTAATATACACCGTTCTAGATTCTCAGGGTTTCGTAAGATTCACGATCTTAGATCAAGGGAATGTTCGAAGGGGTCAAGTCAAGGTGTTCTAACGGAATAATCAATGCAACACGAAGGTATGCCAATACAATTCAAATTTCCACGCAAAACAATCTCACACAGAGATAAAACACAGTTACAGTATAAAAGCAATTACCAACTTGCAGTTAAATTCAACACTTCAAATAGAGCAACAAATTCCTAAAATTCTAGCACAAGCAATGGTTACCCCTTCACGATAACCCCAATCCTAATGTCAGCCCCACACGATGACGCGCTAATACTGGAATTAAACAGGATAAGCCAATTTACCAGAGCGGACCTATCTGAGTTCGTAAATTACGAGAGATGATTTTAACACTTTAGGGCCACCACTATTCACCCTAAACTTTGCAGCAACCAATAGAATGCAAAACTTGATCCCGAACGAACAAGGGCAAAATGGTCCAACTTTTTCTGCGTAACATGAAACACGAAAACAAAAATATCAATACGTTCAGGAGATCAAACTTAACAAACTGCCTGAAGGAGTCGTCGCCGAAATATTCCCCACGCGCCCGCACGTGCCTCGTCGGAGCTTCCACGCACTGCCGTCGCCGCCGGCCGTCACCACCACGCGCCGATGACCCAGAAGCTCCTCGACCTGCTGAGTCCACTGGTGGTCTTGGATTTTCCAACAGATCACTGGTTTGGCCGAAAAAGACGTTTGCAGTTTCGGTTTTCTTGCCAAAAACTGGACAGATTTGCTGCTTTAGTTTCTGCCGATTTTCTGCTGGTTTCTGGTCGATTTATAGCCTGAAAATCACCCTGACTCGCTCTGATACCATATGTTGGAATTAGAGGCATCAATCGACCAATTTCCGAGCTCAGACTACCTTCTAATCGACACGCAAGCAAGTGACCTCTAACCTTCAGTACTTATATTTTTTTTCCTGTATTTTGAAAACATATAAATGAGCATATGAAGTTATGTTGGTTTAACTTAAATCCACTCTGGTGCAGTAGGGATGGCAACGAGGCGGGTACGAGAGTGGTCGGCATTTCCATCCCTTTCCCCGTCAGATGTTTTTGTCACCTTACCCCCATCAACATACTCGGTTAAAGGGGGATGTGCGAGTTCGGGGTGGGGCAAGACAAGTCCCAACCATACATTTTTTATTTATTTTATTTTTTGCTTTTATTTTCTTATATTTTTAGTTAGTAAATTTTTTTTTTTTCAATTTGTTAAGAACAACATATGTTCTCTTTAAAAATGATGATAAATTTTTTTTTTATTTGATAAAAAATTTAAATTTAAAATTAATTTTAAACTGTTCGGATAGCGGGCCGAGGACTATGTTTTCCGTACTCGTTCGGGACAATGACCCCCGTCCTTTTTACCCTGTTAGGCAGGTAATCCGTACCTCATTTGGGGCGGGACCCACAGGTATTAGGTTGAACTTTTTTGCCATCCCTGCTCAAATTGTAGCAGAGGTAGAGATTGCGTATTAATTTAGGTTGCTGGATTCTTAGCCCATTATTATAATGACCCAATAGCTTGATTCGTGTGATTGACCTGAACTACTCGTGTTGATATTTTTTTGTAGCTTTTGGAAATATTGCTTAAACGTTTTCTTAAACAAGCCTTAATAACAAATAGGAGCTTTCAAAATGTGTTACTTGGTTTCTCTCATTAGGGTTGAGAGTGAAACCCTAACATCATTTTTTCCTTCAAGAGATTTCTCTCAAATATTGTTCTTCTTCTTTCAATTCTCTATAATTTCTTACTTAGGGCCTGTTTGATAGGCCGTTATTTTTCATGGAAAACGGAAAACAAATTCCATATCACTTTTACCTTGTTTGATACTCTTTTTTTCCATTGAAAAAACTTTTTTGGTTTGGCTCACATGCTCTCATTTTCCTTTGTGGAAATTAATTTTTCAGTTTTTTTTTTTTGGCAATTGGAAAAAATTCTAGACACAATGGTAAAAAATTTATCACTTTTATTGACAATTTCCATACAAAACGAAGCCTAACGAATAGTATTCGGTATGATATTTTTTTAATTTTATTTTTTGACAATTGGAACAAATTCTAGACCTAATGGTAGAAAAAATTATCACTTTAATGGACAATTTTCATAAAAAAATGAAGTCAAACGGATACAAAACTTTCAACATTTTTCAGGTAGAAAATTATACCAATCAAACACAATTAATTACAATTCTCAGTAAAACAATTTTTAGACAATTCAATTCCCTATAAAATATTTTCTTTCCACCCATTTTCTACATTTGCAATCAAACAGACCCTTAAATCTTGTATTTGGAGATTGTTATTGTGTGTTATAGCTCTTAGTGATCGGATTAATTTGGTTATGTTGTTAGAGATTTCTTCGTGTTGAGAACGGTTGTAATTTGACTTTTATCTTGTGATTTGAGGTTGTACTAGCGAATTTGAGCATACACTGCAACAAATAGTCAACAGGGGACTAAATGTTTAAAGTGGTCATCGAACATATAAGGCTTAGGCTAAAAATTTTGTGATTATTCTTGGTGATCATTGCTTTATTTTTTTGATATATTGTGGAATTCAAACATAAGATTAATTGGATTTTTAACATAGTCATCTAGAAATCAATTAACAAGTAACTTGTTGCTTTTAATTATTTAATTTTGCACGTGGGTCTAAATAATTTGAACTTTCACAAACAATAGGTATATGTCCTATTGATTGGTGTCGAATATCTTGTATAAAAACTTTGTTGTATTGAAGCACCTTTACAAGATCTACTTCCACCATTTAACAATCTTGAAGAAAAAATGTACGAGTTCCTCCAACATTAACCTGGAACAACAAAAGTGATTAGAAGCACGACTTTTAACTAGACAACCCAGTCACCTCAGATTTTTAATAATTCAAACTACATAAAGATCACAATGCCCTACAGTCTCTCGAAAACACCTTCCAAAATTATTTTGAGAAAAATTGTAGTCTCTTTTAACAATTTGTAAATGAAAAGAAGAAGGAAATTGAACAAGATGAAGAATTGATTGCTGGATTGAATCAGTCGATTTCAACTTAATTCATTATCATCTTTATCAGTACAATATATAGAAGCAAGAAAGGGGTAAAAGTGTAAAGAGACTATCCTAACGAACTATAACAAAAGGAATCATTCTACACCTAACCATGTGCACTAGGTCACGAGCAGGTGGTGGCCAATAGGTGTGCCTCCTTATCTGATATTTACAATGGAATCTGATAGGCTTATTTAATTATGTAACTATACTACTTATCTGATAAGCTAAGCTAACTAGTATGATAAGAGATCTCCACAATAGGTTCTAACAGCCCCCCTCAAGGTGGAGAATAGGTGTTTTCTATTCCCATCTTGGATAGGTGAGCCCTCAAGGTGATAGAGGATAATGCCTTAGTAAACATGTCTGCGAGCTGTGACTGAGTGTGAATATAAGACATAGAAATGCAACCAGATTCAATTTGATCTCTGATCAAGTGGCAATCTAATTCTATATGCTTAGTCCTCTCGTGGAAAACTGGATTAGAGGCGATGTGTAGTGCTGCTTGATTGTCACAGTGCAAGATTGCAGGTTGAGAATGCTGAACTTGGAGATCCTTAAGTAGATACTTCAGCCATGTAATTTCACAGCAAGTGTTAGCCATTGACCTGTACTCCGCCTCAGCAGATGATCGAGATACTACAGTTTGTTTCTTTGATTTCCATGAGATCAATGTATCACCAAGGAAAATATAGTAGCCAGTCACTGATCTTCGAGAATCAAGGCAAGCTGCCCAATCAGAGTCGCGAAGGCTCGAAGATTCAATGAAGAAGAAGATGAAAACATTATGCCCTGTCCTGGAGCAAGTTTCAGATACTTGATCACTTTGTGGACCGTAGCAAGATGCGTGCAAGTAGGCATTTCCATGTATTGGCTGAGGTTCTGAATTGCATAACATATATCAGGTCTAGTTAATGATAAGTACATCAATTTACCAATCAATTTCCTGTAAATCGTTGCATCAGGCAGGGTCTTTCTAGTATCTTTCCCCAGCTTTAGGTTCTGATCCATAGGCAGTTTTACTGGTTTAGCTCCAAGCATTCCCGCATCGGCTAATACATCTAAGGTATACTTGCGTTGAGAAATCACAATTCCTTTGCTAGACCTGGCAACCTCCAATCCTAAGAAATATTTCAAGTCACCAAGTGCTCTGATTTTGAATTTGCTACTGAGAAACGTTTGAATTGTGCCTATTTGCTCCAAGTTGGATCCAGCCACTACTATATATCTACATAGACGAGTAAGGCTGTAAAGGAGTAAGTAGTGGCCATTGTGAAAAGGTTGTAATCAGCCTTCGACTGAGTAAATCCAAATTCTATAAGAGCTGTAGAAAATGTGGAATACCACTGCCTTGAGGCTTGTTTCAGCCCGTAAATGCTTCTTAACAGTTTACAAACTTGGTTGGTGGTTCCTTTCATATAACCTGGGGGTTTTTGCATGTAAACTTCCTCGTTTAGGACTCCATGTAAGAAGGCATTACTCACATCAAATTGTTTTAAATGCCAATTTCTGACTGCTGCAATTCCCCAGCAAAAATCTGACCGTTACAAGTTTTGCAACAGGCGAAAAAGTTTCATTGTAATCTATCCCTTCCCTTTGGTTGTACCCCTTAGCTACCAGCTTTGCCTTGTGTCTTTCTATGCTTCCATCTGAATTGTATTTCAGCTTATACACCCATCTACATTCAATTGCTTTCTTCCCTGGTGGTAAGTCAGTGAGAATCCAGGTTTTGTTTAACTCAAGGGCCTCTATCTCTGAATTCATTGCTTTGCACCAATCAGAGTTATTCACAGCTTGTTGATAGGTATTAGGCTCAAAGTGTGTGCAAATGGAGGTCGAGAAAACTTTGAACTTGGGTGACAATTTGTGATAGGATATTGTTTTAGATAGAGGAAAAGCCTTACCTGAAAGTACTGGAGGTTTTGCCTTGAGGGAAGATTGGGACTGTGAATCTGAAGCAGCCTGATGACAGTGAAAATCCTGTAAGTATTATGGTGCCCTTTTGGTTCTTGTAGACTTTCTGAGGTTAGGTGATGTTTGGAAAGCATTATCATCAGGGCCAGGGTCATTGGTAAAGTTCTGATCTGGTATATTGTGGTATAATAGGTCAGACACTTCATCAGGTGGTGCTTCATGAGTGCAATTGGTGTTGTCAGGAAGTGGTTTGGTAAATACAAATTCTATGTTGTCAGCAGGTTTTTCAGAGGTTTTATAAGGGAAAGAAGTCTCATGAAATGCAACGTTCCTTGAGATAAATATGGCCTTTGTTTGTAGATCCATCACCTTATATCCTTTTACCCCAAAGGGATATCCCAAGAAAATACACTGGCGGCCCCTGGGATCGAATTTTCTTCTTCCACGTGCCAAGGTGGAAGCAAAACACAGACACCCAAAGATTCTAAGGTGAGAATAGGTGGGTGCACTCTTAAACAAAATTTCAAAAGGTGATTTATTTTGCAATAATGGTGTGGGAATCCTATTTATCAAATATGTGGCAGTAAGTATAAATTCATTCCAGAAAAGTAGTGGCAATCCTGATTGATATTTCAAGGTTCTTGCGACGTTTAATAAATGCTGGTGTTTCCTCTCAACGACGCCATTTTGTTGAGGAGTTTCCACACAACTTTTGCGATGAATATTTCCTTTTTGATTGTAAAATTCTGTTAGCCTAAATTCAGGACCATTATCGCTTCTTAATATTTTAATGGAAGTTTGAAACTGATTTTCCACCATTTGAACAAAAGTTTTGACTAAATGACACACATCAGATTTTCGTTTGAGTAAATAGACCCATGTAGCTCTTGAAAAATCATCAACCACCGAAAGGAAATACTTGGATCCATCATGAGCTGCTGTGGAACAAGGCCCCCAGATGTTACAATGGATCATATAAAAAATCTGTTTAGTTTTATGTGTACTTGTAGGGAAAGGGCTCTTGTGATGTTTTGCCAAAGGACAGATAATGTAAGGATTTTTATTATCATTCTTGTAATGAGAAATGACAGAATCATCAGTAATGAGTTTCATTCTAGAATCAGAAAGGTGTCCTAACCGGTAATGCCACAGTTGTGGCTGAACATTAGATACAGTAATAGAGGTATCTGACTGAACATCAGGTTTAACAATTGAAGTTGCTGTAAAATATTGTCTAAGGCTGAGGGATGATAGTTTGGTTGCTAAAGCTGTGGATGGCACTTTCTATGGCAGGAGTCGGTATAGTCCATTCCAGGCTTCACCCTTCCCAATCGTCCTCCAAGACAAAAGGTCCTGTACAAAACAAGAATCAGACATAAAAATCAAGCGGTAATGAATCTGTTGTACTAATTTTTTGACAGACAGCAGGTTGAAATGAAATTTAGGAACATATAATACGTCCTTCAGATTTATGGAATCAGTTACTTGAACATTTCCAGAATATGCAGCTGGAACCACTTCCCCAGTAGGTGATTTGACTGAGAGAGTGGTCCTTGTTTTGGTGGAGCCCAAAAAGGTGGCATCACAGATCATATGATCTGTTGCTCCAGTATCAATGATCTATGGAATGTCAGTATAGTTCTAATGTGATGTAGGTGCAACTGATAAACAAGCAATGTTACCAGATAAGTCATTTTGTAGGTTGATTTTTGAGTGGTCGATGGTCTTCACATGATTGACAGAATGATTGTACTGTGGATTATCCTTAGATCGAAGCAAAGCAATAAATTCCTGATATTCCCCTTGAGTTAGAGAAACTGGTTTTTCATTGTCTTCCCCCACTAGACTTGATTGATTTGCAAAACTCCTATCTCTCTTCCGCCCTTTGTATAGCTTGTGATTTGGGGGGTAACCAAGTAGTTTAAATCATTTTTCCATGGTATGTCCTATCATATTACAATGTGTGCAGAGAGGGGGTTCAGTGTTTCCAACCTTAAAACATTTGTCCAGGTTGTGGCCTGGGATTTTACAATGGGTGCAGTATGCTCTGTCCTTTTTGCCAGTAAAATTCGATCTCCCATAGGCGGGGTTTCTGTTATCTCCATAGCCTCTTCTAGCTACCATTGCAATGGACTCATTGTGCACAGCAGTAGTGGTGTTTTGCTTTTGTCTTTCCTACTGTTGTATGTATGAAAATACTTTGTTTACTGGTGGTAGAGGATCAAGCATCATCACCTGTGCTCTTGTGTTATCATAGATCTCATTCAGCCCCATTAAGAACTTAATCACACAATCACGTTGGTTTCTATCTACCAGCACTTTCAACTGTCCACAACTACACTCAGGGATTGGATCATAAACTGATAATTCGTCCCAGATAGTTTTCAATTTTCCATAGTAAATGCTCACAGGGTCCCCTTCTTGTTCCAAATCAGCCAATGCCTTTTTTAATTCATATATCCTTAGTCCATTTTGTTGAGCAAATCGATCCCCGAGTTCTGCCCAAACTTCACTTGCCTCATCCATAAAAGCGACGCTGGATCAGAGGGATGGAGATATGGCATTTTGGATCCATGACACAACCATGTCATTACATCTTTCCCAAGCCTCAAGAGAAGTGTTCCCTGGTTCAGGTTTGGACCATGTTCCAGTGATAAACCCAAGCTTATTCTTAGCTCTGAGAGCTCGCCGGAGTGCCCTCGACCAGGTGGGATAATTCTCTGTAGTTAGTAGATTTGTCACCAGAACAGCTCCCAGATTATCTGAGTTCTCCAATCTGTAGTGATCGGAAAGGTCAGGAGTCTGAATGGCAGTAGTGTTTTCATTGGTAGCAGAATTCATATTAGCTATGGTTGTCATAGCTCTGATACCATGTAACAATTTGTAAATGAAAAGAAGAAGGAAATTGAACAAGATGAAGAACTGATTACTGGATTGAATCAGTCGATTTCAACTTAATTCATTATCATCTTTATCAGTACAATATATAGAAGCAAGAAATGGGTAAAAGTGTAAAGAGACTATCCTAACGAACTATAACAAAAGGAATCATTCTACACCGAACCATGTGCACTAGCTCACGAGCAGGTGGTGGCCGATAGGTTTGCCTCCTTATCTGATATTTACAATGGAATCTGATAGGCTTATTTAATTATGCAACTATACTACTTATCTGATAAGCTAAGCTAACTAGTATGATAAGAGATCTCCACAATAGGTTCCAACATCTCTTTCATTATCTAAGAATATAGAGAAAAATACAAGAAAATATCGAAGAATAATTAGTATAAGTTGCAAGGGAAAACACAAGGTAGAACTTAAAGTAAACTATAAATATCAGTACATTATCTTTTCAGAGCCAAGTTTGAAGGGAGTTCAGATTTAAGTGGAAGGGTGAATGGATACTCTGAGATAGAGTGAGAAAAATGGAATTCATAGTTCTGGAGATTCCCGAATAGGGCAACCTTTCGAACTGCTGCTAAATTCATGGGCAGGCAAGAGACAACCGGCAAACTGAAACAAACTCCCATCAAAATTACTAGAGTACAATGATGGTGCATGGACTAACTACTAACCAGGGCACACAAAATGGTTAAGATAGAAATGGCACTATTAATTCTCTTAAAACTCGGCAGCACAAACTTCTCTAACCCGCACAACTCCAGTGACGGGATCCAATCAACATCTCGTGTCAAAATGTTCAACTATTGAGTCTCAAATAATTAATTCTATGAGCACAAATGGGTACAATTTGTTATGCAAAAGTGAGAATGTGTAACAAGAAAATAAAAATAAGAACACACAGATTTAGCTGAAAACCCAATACGAAAAAAATCAAGAGCGGAGGAGAAGAAATCCACTATATCAAATATGAGTATAGGAGATCGACGTTTTAACAGCTACATCGATTAATACAATGAAACCATAACATACGTCATATATTTATGTATGAGAGAATAATAAAACAGGTCTATACCGTCAGACCTCCAACGAGATCAGTGGTGGGCTACATGCTCGGGTTGAGCTCCGCCGCCACCACATACCTCAAAAAATTCTCATAATTTTGGTTTTACCACATATGTTGCACCATGAGATTTTTGAGTAGGGCCAAACAGAAATCAAGTCACCATATTCTAAAAATCTCCATCTTAATATGAATTCCAATGAAAGGTATAAAACTTTACTTTGGAACAAAAAACTCTCCATCTCTTCCACAATAGTTCCTAAGGCAAAATTAACAACAAATACCAACCAAGTTCAAGTAATGTTCAAACTTGGCTAAAATATGATTGGGTCATCATATCAACAATATTATTTTGGGTACTTTGCTCACAACAATTCGCCAAGAGCAATAACATCACGTACAAAATGATACTGCACATCAATATGGCGAAACTGTTGGAAAAATACTAGGATTTTATTAAATTGTGTATCAACAAGAATAAAATAATTATCGAAGATTATAAACACATAGGTGTTCTAGGAATTACCCTTGTAGCGTGCTTTACAAAAATTCCTTCAATCTTTGATCTTCTTGATTCCACCCTCAAGTCTCTTTCTTGTTTGATCTTCTTGATTCACTTTCAAACCTTTTGGCCTTCTCCAGTGTTTTTCAAGAACTCAAAATTGTAGAGATCTCTTTTTTCGTGTGGGCACAAGAATTAATTATGATCATACTTATTAAACCCTAAGTGTCATTTATAATATGATTTGATTAGGAAGTATAACAATCCCTAAAGAAATCTTTTTCTTTTGCATGGACAAAAATACTTAAACTAAAATGACTCCTTTAATTTTTATCCAAATCAAAGTCTTCCATATCATGGCACATGCTTGGCACATGTGCGACACTTTTTGGTTTAATTAATTTATCCTTCTATGATTAATAATAAATTATAACTCTTATAATTTATTCCAGTTCATGTTTTGAAGCCACTGAAGGTACCAAAACCCCTTTTCCAAAAATAAATTTAATCGCGAATCTTATTTTCTATCCGACAATTTCATGTTATCACATCACAATATTATTCAATAGTCAATATTGAATTACTGAGCTCAAATTTAACTATCCACTAGAAAATCTTTTGATGCCATGATCGTGCCTATTAAATAGGTTACGAATTTAATCCATGTAGTGACAAAACGGTTGGAACTTCATCCTCTATCATTTCTTGTCCCGACAATTTAGTCGGTATGGCATGTTGACCTCCATTTCTCTCCGACTATGCATAGACACTATTGGTGAAGAAGGCATGAATTCATCATGAGTAGGTTCAGTACAGGTCTCTGGACCAAATGAGTTTGGAATGTTTCCTTTTATTTCATCCAAAAGAACTTTGCTCTTGGATTCACACTCTTCCATGTACTTGTCATCTAAGAATGTTGCATTTATACTCACAAATACCTTCTTATCATGAGGACAATAGAAGTAATATCTATTGATCTTCTAGGATATCCTACAAGTATGCATACTTCTAATCTTGATTCTATCTTATCTGCCTTTTCCTTCAGCACGTGTACCGGACATCCCCTTATCCAAATATATCTTAGATTAGGCTTATGCCCATTCCAAAATTCCAAGGGTGTCTCAGGGGCAAACTTAGATGGAACCATATTCAATAAGTATGTTGCAATTTGTAGAGCATATCCCCAAAAGGATGTTGTGAGAGTTGAGAAGCCTAGCATAGATTTGACCGTGTTCAACAATATCATATTTCTCCTTTCTGAGACAATATTCTGCTGATGTGTGCCTCTTGCACTCAGTTGGGATAGAATCCCATTCTCTGGCATGTTCTAAAGTAATGGGATAAGCACTTTCCACCTAGTTCTGATTAGAGTGTTTTAATGGTTTACTTAATTGCTTTTCACTTCAGTCTTGAATTCCTTGAACTTTTTAAGGCCTCCAGACTTGTGAGCCATAAAGTATACATAGTCATATCTTGAGTAATCATCAGTGAAAGTGATAAAGTACTCAATACCCACCTTTAGCTTCAACACTAATTGGTCCACATACATCAGAGTGCACTAATTCCAAGACTTCCTTAGACCAATGCCCTTTCGAGGTAAAGGGTATCTTGGTCATTTTACCTCTTAAATAGGATTCACATATTAGTAGAGATTCCTCCTTTAATTCACTTAAAAGACCATCTTTTACTAGTCTTTGGATTCTATTAAGGATTTAAGGCTAATATGACCAAGTCTAAGGTGCCGTAAATAAGTGTCATTAGTGAGATACAATCTCATGCATTTCTTAGAAGTACTGACATTATTTATAGAGCCAATATCACAATTTAAAACATATAAATTATTAACCAATGTCTATGGCAAATAAGAGATTTGTTTAATTTAATATCTAGCACAAAGCGTGCAAAATTAACTAAATATTCATACTCAAATAAACAAGTTATGGAAATTAAACTTCATTTAGCGTCTGGAACAAAATAATAAATATCTAAATGTAAATGTTTATTGTGCTGAAAATTTAGAAAAATAGATCCTATGGCTCTAGCAGACACCAGCTCTCCACTGCAATCTCTAATAATGAACTCCCCATCGTTGAGCTCACTGGTTACATGGAACCCCTGCAAAGAATTACAAATATAATTAGTGCCTCCAGAATGTACTATCCAGGTATCTGTAGAATCAACCACTAAATAATTATATTTGATAAGTGTAATTTTTACACTTATTTGGGACCTAAAATAATGATATTTGATAGTTCTTTTGATAAAATATATTCTAAATTGTCGCATTATATGTTTAATAGGTGAAACTCTATGGATGGAAAAGAAATTGAAGAAAGGAAGCAAAATGTGGTGAAAAATGGTAAAATCCAATGTACAAGGACCAACTTGCATTATATGAAAGAATTGACAACTTGGAAGCAAGCACTAATTTAATTAGGCATTGAAATTATTTGGGCTCAACTTGGACTTCTAGTTGTAGTAAAATATTAATGAATTAGGTTTTATATTTTATATATATATATATATAATATACTGCAGAACGAAAAAAAGAGAGAATTGGGCAGCAGAAAAAAGGCAGAAAATTGTGTTGTATAAAATAATAGAGAATCAAAGTAATAGATTAATCAAACCAAAGGCCCGTGTTCACACGGTTTCCTTAAATCGAATTCGCCGCCTCACCGGGGTGCACGAGGTTTTAATCGGTGTTCGATTCTCAGGATACAATCGGTCGTCGGTTCACGTTGCACTACGTTTACCGCCTGCGAACCCGCCGTGTCTCTCTCTCAAAGATTTTAAGCAAAGGAAGATGAAAAAAATAAAACTATAGGTTGCCGAAATGGATAGGAGGAAGCTGGTTTTTTTTTCCCGTTTGTGTTTCGTGTTTGTTTCTTGTTGTTGTGTTTACCTCCAACTATAAGCTCCTCTATTTATACTAGTGGAGGAAGAGCCATCACTTAACACATTGAATGAGGAGTTGAGGAATGAAGAGATGAACGGCTGGAGAATTAATTTCCCTAACTCCTGAAACTGCAGAAACTAATATGAGGAGTTGATCAGATTTTCATTTATTTCCAACATCAAATTTTCATTTATTTCCAACAATCCCCCACATGAATGAAAATTTGGAAACGAAGACTAATGAGAGAGTAGAACGAATCAATCCTGCATAGAATAGGTAGCATCTAGCTTTGAACCTTCCCTTGTGAAAATCTATCGAGTATTACTAGCAAACCAGTGGATCTGATGGCTTGAACTGTTTCGCCATTTGTGTAAACCAAGATAATAGATATCACACAGGACCATTCTAGACACAGCGTAGTTCTCAATGTTGTGTTCGTTTTGGCCATGAACACTTCGCCTGGTTCTGCAAGTGTTTGTTCAAGGATGTAGCCTTCCCAATCCTTATAGAAGTGGCCCCACTTCACACTCACATAGGTGACCTCTTAACTCAGCGTTTCACAACAACGCCTAATGGTCATTAAAAGCGTAGCTTAACCTGCATCTTCCAATCACTGTGAGCACCATATGAATAAGTAGAAGGAAAACCTTCTCAGTGATTTACACAGATATACATGATTTAGTTGTCCCTTTGAACCTAGATCCTGAGATCTCCATTCAGCTAGGTTGGGTTTCCACCATGATACCTTTCAATGTCATAGGCTGCAAGCCCATTCCCCTCGATACTTTTTCAACTAGCTCTCGAGTTAACCCTTTTGCTAACGGATCTGCAATATTATCCTTTGACTTCACGTAGTCCAGAGTGATAATACCTTGTGAGAGTAGTTGTCGAATGGTATTATGTCGTCTTCGAATATGTCGAGACTTGCCATTATACATATTGCTCTGTGCCATGCCAATTGCTGATTGATTATTGCAATAAACACAAATTGCGGGCACGGGCTTTGACCATCTTGGAATATCCTCAACAAAATGGCGAAGCCACTCTGTTTCTTCAGTTGCTTTATCCAGAGCGATGAACTCTGATTCCATTGTAGATCTCGCGATGCAAGCTTGTTTGGACGATTTCCAAGAGACAGCTACACCACCAAGAGTGAAGACATATCCACTAGTAGATTTTGAATATGACATATCAGATATCCAATTTGCATCAGCATACCCTTCGATTACTGTAGGGTATCTAGAATAATGTAGTCCAAAATCACGAGTGTACCTCAAATAATGTAACACCCTGAAAATGGCTCTCCGGTGGATAGCACCTGGGTTACTCGTGTAGCGACTCAATCTGCTAACTGAGTATGCTATATCCGGTCGCGTACAAGTCATTAGATACATTAAACTCCCAATTATCCTAGAATATTCCAATTGTGACACACCATCACCAGTGTTCTTGGATAAGTGGAGACTCAAATCCACTGGAGTCCTGGCCACAGTGGTATCTGACTTGTTGAACTTGTCTGGTATCTTATCAATATAATGAGATTGAGATAACGCAAGTCCATTTGGTGTTCGAGTGATTTTTACTTCCAAAATGACATCCGCGAGACCCATGTCTTTTATGTCAAATTTTAAGTTTAACATATTCTTAGTGGCTTTGATAATCTTCTCAGAGCTGCCGACAATGAGCATATCATCGACGTATAGACACAATATGATATATCCATCATTAGTGTCCTTGACATATACACACTTGTCGCACTTGTTGATTCGAAAACCACTAGAAATCATATCATTATCAAACTTCTCATGCCATTGCTTCGGTGCTTGCTTTAAACCATAAAGCGATTTAACCAGTTTACAGACTTTCCTTTCTTGACCTGGAGCCGAAAACCCCTTTGGTTGCTCCATGTAGATTTCTTCATTCAAATCTCCATTTAGGAAAACTGTTTTTACATCCATCTGATGTATTTCCAGATTTCACAAGGCTGCAATAGCAATTATCATCCAGATAGAAGTTATTCTTGACACAGGAGAATAAGTATCAAAGTAATCGAAGCCTTCTTTTTGCTTATAACCTTTGATTACTAGCCGAGCTTTATATTTATCAATAGAGCCATCCACTTTCATCTTCTTCTTGAAGATCCACTTGTAGCCCAAAGGCTTACAGCCCAGTGGAAGATCTACTAATTCCCAGGTATGATTCTGTAGGATAGAATCGATTTCACTCTTGATGGCTTCTTTCCACAGATGACCATCTGGAGAAGATATAGCTTCTTTATAACTTTGAGGATCATTCTCCATCAAATATGTGAGGAAATCAGGGCCAAACGTCTTAATAGTTTTGGTCCTTTTGCTCAGTCTAAGCTCATCCTCTCCTTCTTCAACTGGATCTTTACAGCTGCCAGTAGCAGAAGATTCCATAGTCCGTTTAAAAGGAGTTAACTGTTTAGGAGATTTACAAGGAAATATATTCTCAAAGAATTGTGCATTCCTAAACTCTATAATCGTGTTCGGATGAATATCAGGTACATTCGAATGATGTACTAGGAACCTATATGCACTACTATTTTGTGCATAACCAATGAACACACAGTCAACTGTCTTAGGTCCAATCTTGACCTTCTTAGGAGGAGGCACCACAACTTTAGCAAGACACCCCCACATTCGTAAGTATTTATACGATGGTGTACGACCTGTCCAAAGTTCATACGGAGTCTTATCCATATTCTTTCTTAACACTTTATTTAAAATGTAATTCGCAGAAAGAACAGCTTCTCCCCACATGTTCTGTGGTAATCCAGAACTAATCAACATAGCATTCATCGTTTCTTTTAACGTTCGATTCTTACGCTCAGCAATTCCGTTCTGCTGAGGTGAATAAGGTGCAGTAGTTTGGTTAATTATTCCATGTTTAGCACAAAATTCACCAAAAGATGATTCTATTCACCACCACGATCAGTTCGTAACACCTTTATTTTCTTGTTAAGTTGATTTTCAACTTCATTCTTATAAAGAATGAATTTATCGATAGCTTCGTCTTTGCTTTTAAGCAAGTACACATAGCAATATCTTGTGCTATAATCGACAAAAGTAATAAAATACTTATTTCCGCCTCGTGTTTGGACAAATTTCAAGTCACACACATCACTGTGGACTAGTCCCAGTGGCTCGGTACTTCTTTCAATACTATGAAACGAAGACCTAGTAAGTTTAGCCTCAACGCAGGTTTCACATTTATATTTTGAATCAACTTGAAACCTAGGCAAGTAATTTAGTTTGCTTAGTCTACGTAATGCATTGTAATTTACGTGACCTAATCTACCATGCCACAGATTAGGAGACTCAAGCAAGTAAACAGAAGGAGTTTTCTCATTATTCATAGCAGTTGGGGTTACAGCAATTACATTCAACTCAAACAGGCCATCAGTCATATAGCCTTTCCCAACATAAACTCCTATTTTGGTAATCACCAGCTTATCCGCCTCAAAGACCATGCGGAAACCATTCTTGCTCAGAAGAGACCCAGAGACCAGATTCTTTCGAATTTCTGGCACGTACAGCACATTAGTCAGAGTAAACTCTCTGCCAGAGGTCATCTTCAAGATCACCTTGCCTTTACCAAGCACTTCATAAGTTGCAGAGTTTCCCATAAACAGCTTTTCACCATTTGTAACTGGTGTGAAAGTAGTGAACATGCTCCTGTGTCTAGCCACCACTCCTTAGGGTTAGATCCCACCAGGTTAACCTCACTAACCACCGTCGTAAGGTTTAGGTTAGACATGTCATCTGCGAGATGATCTCGCTCATTTCCAACCATATTAGCCTGAGGGAGCTGCTTGTTATCCCTTCGAGGCTGACGGCAGTCTGCTGATCGATGCCCAACTTTGTCACAATTAAATCACTTTCCATTGAACTGGAACTTAGGCTTCTTTCCTACCCCACCGGTAGGCTTCAACTGAGTCTCTTTCGTGGTCTGCTTTTTGTCTTTTCAATTCCCGTTGCCATGTTTGGCTTTAAAGGATTGACCTTTCTTAGTACCAGAACTTTGACCGTGTTCCAATACATTAGCCTTCTCAGAGTAAGAATTCCCTGATTTATGTTCATCCTTTTTGTTATTCTCCTCAATGCACAGCTTGATAATTAAAGTCTCGAAAGACATCTCTTTCCTCTTATGCTGCAAATAGCTTTTGAAAGCCTTCCACTGAGGAGGTAGCTTGTGAATAGCAGTAGCCACCTGTAGAGATTCTGACATAGTCAAACCCTCAGCATGCATTTCCTGCAAGAGCACTTGATACTCCTGCACTTGGCTCACCACTGAACGTGAATCAACCATTTCGAAGTCCATACACTGACTGGCCAAGAATTTCTTAGACCCAGCATCCTCGGACTTGTACTTCTTTTCTAAGGACTCCCAAAGCTCCTTAACAGACTTCTTTACCACATACACGTGATACAGAGAATTCTATAGGCCATCCAAGACATAGTTGCGACACAAAAAATCAGCACTTTTCCATGCATCCCAGGCCGCACACCTATGCTTATCAGTGTCATTTTCAGCCACGACAGGTGCATCCTCAGTGAAGAAACGTGCAAGGCCCAGAGTAGTAAGATAAAAAATCATCTTATTCTGCCATGTCTTAAAATTAGTGCCAGCAAATTTATCCGGTCGAATTGCATGATTCACCGGAAATTGAGCCGGAAACGGTGGCAAAGGTACCGAGGCCGTAGCCCTAGGTACTGGCAAAGGTATTGTGTCAAATTGAATTGCCGAGGCCGCAGCCGTAGGCAAAGTGGGGTTCACTCCAACATAAGGAATTTTGCCACCAATAGTCCCATCAACGGGAGGAATGCCAGTTGAGGTCTCTATAGGGTTAACAGTTGGCCCAACAGTGTTACTTCCATTGTTCACATCGTCATTTCCATGTGACGCCATTTAACCTTAAACAAGTAACAAATAATTTAGAATACTTATAAATTCAAGATGTAAATTGTATGTTGAAAAATTTTCGAAATGGAAGAACGGATTATTTTTATCAAATTATCAACAATTTATCAATTATATAACATGAAATAGAAAATCATTATCCAATAATTAAAATCAATTATTAATGGAAAAGTAAACAATTATATCCTAAAGATATGCAATCATATGCTAGCAATTGTAAAATAATCATACAATCATTGTGCAAATAATTAAATAATCATACAACTAATAATTATAAAATAACTAACCAATCATTACCAATTATTAAAATAATTGAACAATCATGCAAAACCACTTAAATTTCATGCAAACCAACTATATATATCTAAAACCATGCAAAACCATACCAAAGACATGCAAAAACCACCTTTTAAAAACTTATGCAGTGAACGTTTTTTTTTTTCCCAAACGATGAACAGAAATTTTAATCCACCAAAAGGAAATTCGATTTAAGCTTGTTGTATAAAATAATGGAGAATCAAAGTAATAGATTAATCAAACCGAAGGCCCGTGTTCACACGGTTTCCTTAAATCGAATTCGCCGCCTCACCGGGGTGCACGAGGTTTTAATCGGTGTTCGATTCCCAGGATACAATCGGTCGTCGGTTCACGTTGTACTACATTTATCGCCTGCGAACCCGCCGTGTCTATCTCTCAAAGATTTTAAGCAAAGGAAGAGGAAAAAAAATAAAACTATAGGTTGCCGAAATGGATAGGAGGAAGCTGGTTTTTTTTTTTTTCCCGTTTGTGTTTCGTGTTTGTTTCTTGTTGTTGTGTTTACCTCCAACTATAAGCTCCTCTATTTATACTAGTGGAGGAAGAGCCATCACTTAACACATTGAATGAGGAGTTGAGGAATGAAGAGATGAACGGCTGGAGAATTTATTTCCCTAACTCCTGAAACTGCAGAAACTGATCTGAGGAGTTGATCAGATTTTCCTTTATTTCCAACATCAAATTTTCATTTATTTCCAACAAATTGAAACAAACAAATTACAAAGGAACGAGCTGTGAAATCAATTTATACACATACACATGGCTGGCTTTGAATTATATTTATACACACAGCAAGGCAGAGAGAAGGAATGAGACACATGCAAAGTTGGTTGATTATATAAAATATATATAGCCACGGAAATTGAGGCAGAGCATGGGTAGCAGCTGAAGGCAAATAATTTATTCCAGATTTGTTCACATTTGATCAATTTTCGGTGATGTCGTTCCTCTTTTGCGTGTTTAATTTCAATACTATGTTAGGCTATATTTTTACATTGTTAAAGATATAGATGAACCCTTGTTTTGAAACTTTTAGTATTAATTAATTATTTTGACGTTAATTTGTTTGAATGCGTTGATGTTTATTATGATTTAATTTGCTTTTCAATTAATTGGCCAATAGTTGAATTGTTTGTGAATTTTCATTGTTATTGAGAGAGACAATAGAATTTTAGCACATAGTAATAAATATTGTGAGGTTCGATAGAAGATAGAGATATACTTCTATACTTTGCATGATTTATAAAGATGTTCTAGCAATGCATCTCAATAATTTGATAAACTTTTACTTTAATTTATATTACGTGATAAATTAGATATAGATTTATTATAAACTATTATTGCTATTCGATTAAGGGTATTATTAACTTTAACTCGATCAAACACGTAGTTGTCGTGGGTTCGACACTTTACACACTACTATATTACTTGATTACGACCCCGTTCACTTGCGGGAAATCAAACGATCAAGTTTTTGGCGCCGTTGCCGGGGACTACTATTTTTGGTAGTTTAGTTAATTTTAACTTTAATCTGAATTTTACTGTTTTTCTTTAGTTTAATTTTTTTTTAAAGCAAATTTTATTATCGCGTTTTCCTGCTTGCTTTTTCAGAACGTGTATGCGAAGTTTGAGAACTGGTGATCTTGCTCAATTTGATTCGGAGATCGAACGAACATTTAACATTCGAAAAAGACAACAGTTGGAAGCACACCAAAAACAAAAAGAGAAAGATATGGCAGAAGAAAATTCAAATCAAATAGCCATCAGGGCTAATCTCAGAGTAGAGCAACTACAAGAAGTTGCAGCTAATGAAAATACAAGGCTAATGGGAAAGTATATGGTCCCACCGGTCGTGGAAAGCCAATCCAGCATAGTATATCCGGCGTTTGGCCAGGCAAACTTCCACCTGAGGACAGACGTGATCAACATGTTCCAGAATGCATTACAATTCTTTGGGAGACCTACTGAAAATCCCAATGCACATATCTCAAGATTTTTGGACATGTGTGCTACCATCGAATACCCTGGTATTTCAAGCGAAGCAATCAGGATGAGGCTCTTCCCATACACTTTGAGAGATTCAGCTAGGGAATGGTTTGACACATTTCCTCCTCAAAGTATCACCAATTGGAATGGCCTAAGTCAGAAATTCCTGAACAAATACTTCCCACCAAAATGGATTGCCAGATTGAGGGATGAAATCACTACATTTTCTCAACTTAACTCGGAGTGCTACTATGAGGCTTGGGAAAGATACAAGGGATTGCTCCGACAATGCCCACAACATGGACTGCAAAAATGGCTCCAAGTGCAATATTTCTACATTGGGCTAAATTCGACAAGTAGAGCTAACGTTGACTTCGCTTGCGATGGATCAATTACGAAGAAAACAGCGGATCAAGTCTATCAAATCATAGAGGACTTAGCATTCACAGTGCACTGTGGCCAACAGAGAGAAAAGGTGTGTAGAAAGCAGCTGGGATACATAATGTGAATCAATTAACAGCCATCTCAGCGCAACTGGCAACTCTAGCTCGGAAAGTGGAACAGTTGAATGTAACTCAAACAGTGGAACCAAAATGCAAGCATTGTGGAGGAAACCATGAGAGCGTTGATTGTACTGTGTGTAGTCCATTTGTCCAATTAGTGGAAGATGTTAACTACACACAAAACTTCCAGAGGCAGCAAAATAATCCATACTCAAATACATACAATCCAGGGTGGAGAAATCATCACAATTTCGCATGGAACAATAATCAAGAGGCTCAGACTGCACCACCAGGTTTCAGCAACCTGAGAAGAAATCTTCATTAGAAGACCTTGTGACTAAATTGGCTGAGATATCTACTCAACACATGCAAAAAACAGACAAAACCTTGCAAGTTCAGGGAGCTGCCATAAAAAATTTGGAAAATCAGATGGGACAAATAGCGAAAGCACTTTCAGAGAGACCGCCAGGAGCACTACCTAGTGACACTGAGATAAATCCAAAATAGCAGGTAATGGCAATGAAGGTTGTGGAGGAAGAACAAATTGAGGCAATAACTACCCGCAGTGGAGTTCAACCGCCAGAGATTAATGTAAAGAGATCAGCTGCTATACAAGAGAAAGTAACTACCACGGTTGAGGAAAAATTGGAAGAGTCCGATCAGAACGAAGAACAAGAAAGAACATCAAAAGATCCACAGATTAAGGCAACCACTCTTATTAAACCTTATATGCATCATATCCCATTTCCCCAGAGATTGCAAAAAAGGAAGGTGGAAGAACAGTTTGCAAAGTTTTTGGATATCTTCAGGAAGCTTCATGTTAATATCCTACTGATTGAAGCTATATCTCAAATACCAAACTATGCAAAGTTTCTGAAGGAGATTCTATCAAGAAAGAAAAAGCTTACAGATTTCGAGACCATCAAGTTAAATGAGGAGTGTAGTGCCATCTTGCAGAACAAATTACCTCATAAACTACAAGATCCAGGGAGTCTCAAAATCCCCTGTTCAATAGGAAGTGGTTCTAATTTTAATTGTTTATGTGACTCAGGAGCAAGTATAAACCTAATGCCCTTTTCTGTCTATAGGAATTTAGGTTTGGAAGAACTGAAGAATACATCCATCTCTCTTCAATTGGCGGACAGATCAATCAAATACCCGCAAGGAGTGGTTGAAAATATTAGGGCTGTCCGTGGGTCGGTTCGGTTCGGTTCTGAAGATACCCGAACCGACCCAAAACTTTCGGGTATTTAATAAATGGACCCGTCGGGTCCAAATATAATTATGGAATCGTTCGGGTTCGGTTCCGTTCGGATCGGTTCGGGTCGGTTCGGTTCCGTTCGGTTCCGTACCATAATTAAATTTTTTAATATTTTCAGCAATACTACATAAATACAATTAATAACATTTCATTCGTAACTTTTACAAATTAACGTAGCCTAATTCAAAAAAATGTACAAAACTAGCCGTCCAATAAGATTAATTCAATGCATACAAATACCAAAAAGTAGATATTAATATTACAACAAAACTAAATAAAGGCCCCGCTCGGGAGGGATTAAAAGCCAATTAAAATTGAAAATATGGCCGTTATTGGGTCCCACTCGTCTAATAAAAGTCAACAATAACGGCTATATTTTCAATTTTAATCCGATTTTAATCTGTCTCATACAAGGCCAAAGTATATTCATTTGCTTCAAATTAAAATGGGCTAATGGATTTTAAAATGATTTGGTCTTAAAAATTAAAATTATGAAATAATCTAATTTATTCAATTAATTTGCTAATTTGTATAGGAAAAAAATAAAATAATTTAATTAATTCAATATAAAAAATAAAAAAATTATTTAGTTTCGGTTCTTGTTCGGTTCTTGGTCTAGACCCGAGACCCGACCCAAACCCATCGGTTCTCGATTCGGGTACCCGTTCGGGTATTTAATTTATGAAGAACCGCTCGGTTCGGTTCGGTTCGGTTCGGGTTCGGTTCGGTCCGGTTCGGTTCGGGACTTTTGGACACCCCTAGAAAATATGCTCATTAAAGTGGGCAAGTTCATATTCCCGGTTGATTTTGTTATCCTAGATATAGAGGAGCCATGGGAGGCAGCATCACTTATCCTAGGCAGATCATTCCTATCAACAAGTAGAGCTATCATGGACTTTGAAAGTGGCGAATTGACATTGAGAGTTGATGATAAGCAAGAGAAGTTCAAGATTTACACCAATGTCGAGAATCCATTACATGAAGAGCTTAGTAAAAAAGGCTAAAGAGGAGTGCAAGTATATTTGTGAAGAGGTGCAACAAGACTCGAGGGAGACCAAGCCTAAACTCCTAGGAAGCCTTAGTCGAAAGGAAAACAAAGTGTTCAAAGTCTGGAAGGCAAAAAGAGAATGTAAAGCTGGAAATTGCAAGGAGTGTAAGGCTGCAAGAATCCAACGTGAACCACCATGATCCTTCCCTCCATACAGTCTAGCTAAAGACTATAAATTCAAAGCTTATTGGGAGGCAACCCAATTTTCTAATCCTTTTATTTATTTTGTTTTTCGTATTTCATTGCACGTAGTTTTATTCTTGATTAATAGGTTTCATTAGTTATATGCATGTTCAAATTTATAGGGTATCATCATCATACCATGTTTTTCTTTAGGCTTTGAATTTATTGTTGGTTGTCTCCATTGTTTGGGCTAAGTAAGACATGTTTTAGGTTATTTAATCTTTATTATTTGATTTGATCGATATGTGAAGGAACATGACGTCGCAAAATATTCAAACCAACATAGACCGAGGGAAAAGCATAATAGAAAAGATTGTCTAGCCGTCACACATCATACCTCATACATTTAACAGCAAAATTCGGGAAGTACCTTCTTCCTTTTCTTCCCCATCCCCTTATATTCTTATTTATGCTTTATAACATTGTGGACAATGTCGGTTTTAATTTTGGGGGTGGGAAAAACTTTGAGTTTTCACTTTTCGTGTGTTTTTGAGTGTATGTGTGTTTGTTTTTCATTATTACTTTAGTATTTAATAGAAAAAATTTTAAAAATTGAAAATGTTCAACACAAATAAAGATATACATATTTTCATGTTTTAGGTTGTGTGCTTGTGTGGGTTAGATAGTTTGGCCGACAATGATGATTGAAATTGAGATTTGGTGTTGATTTATGAACTGTGAATATGTTGAGTGTTAGACTAATTGATGCTTAACGTTGCAAAACTCGATATTATACGAGCACTAGAATTAAGTTGGACATTGTGATGCTACGGGTTGATTCATATAATTGATAGGTTGATATAGTTGGACATAAATGTTTTACCCAAATCATACTAAATTACTTATCCTTAGACCAAATTTAGCATAGTTGGGGGTGATTTTGCTATTGTAAGAAGATACGGATATAGATAGGGATTCCACGTGTGAAAACTTTTGTGTGGACTGTCTTAGATTAACGAGATAAAATTGGGCGAAAATCTTAAGTTGGATGTTGGTTTGCTTGAATAGGTGTTTGATAAGGGGCATTGCACTGATCAAGGCATAAATAAATAAATAAAAATGTGAAAATTCTCTTCGAAACCTTTTTGACTCAGGTTATTAAGCCTGTAAGGGTGTTTAAAACCTGGTGCCCTAAAGTCATCTGATTTGAGAGTCATCGGCCTAAAGCCTGCTACATGGGTCATTTAGAAAGTTTAAGGGAGAGTATTAAAAATAATAATAATAAAAAATACATTTGAAAATCAGAGAAAAAAAGCGAGTGCATGAAAAAAAAGAAAAGAAGAAAAAAAAAAAGGGAAGCACTAAATGCCTTGATCAAGCTCCAAACACGTGTTTGAGGGAATTTGACTTTTGATGAAAGATAATTAGTCTAATTGAGTCTTGGATGTCGAAGCAATCAAAGAATTGGAGAATCCTTGTTTATTGATGTGTTGACTTGCAATGGTAAAGTCCACCCGAACTAGAGAGGGTGAGGATAGTGATTAAAAATTCAACCTTAGAGTACACACTGTGAAAAGAGTGAAAAAGAACAAGTTTGGGGGTATGTGACTCATACGAGAGGTGAAATGATATATTTGACCATAGAGGGTCAGGAATTGAAGCAACTTGTAAAGTCATGATGTCTACTTAGTTCTTCACACACACACACATCAATTTTTTAGTTCTTCACACACACACACACATCAATTTTGCATTGAAGAGTAGATGTTGGTTTGGTATTGTGATTTTGAAGGGGTTTATAGATTTAATACTATGATTTCAAATTTTGAGGTAAAAGCTAGATTGTCTAACCAAATACTTTTGCATGCTTGTGTGTGCGTTGTTATTTAGATTATAATTTTGTTTGAGGACAAACAAATGTTTAAGTTTGAGGGTATTTGATAAGTGTAATTTTTACACTTATTTGGGACCTAAAATAATGATATTTGATAGTTTTTTTGATAAAATATATTCTAAATTGTTTCATTATATGTTTAATAGGTGAAACTCTATGGATAGAAAAGAAATTGAAGAAAGGAAGCAAAATGTGGTGAAAATGGTAAAATCCAATGTACAATGACCAACTTGCATTATATGAAAGAATTGACGACTTGGAAGCAAACACTAATTTAATTAGGCATTGGAATTATTTGGGCTCAACTTGGACTTCTAGTTGTAGTAAAATATTAATGAATTATGTTTTATATATATATATATATATATATATATATATATATATATATATATATATATATATATATAATACACGGCAGAACGAAAAAAAGAGAGAATTGGGCAGCAGAAAAATGGCAGAAAATTGAAGCAAACAAATTACAAAGGAACGAGCTGTGTTATATTTATACACGCAGCAAGGCAGAGAGAAGGAATGAGACACATGCAAAGTTGGTTGATTATATAAAATATATATAGTCACGGAAATTGAGGCAGAGCATGGGTAGCAGCTGAAGGCAAATAATTTATTCCAGATTTGTTCACGTTTGATCAATTTTCGGTGATGTCGTTCCTCTTTTGCGTGTTTAATTTCAATACTATGTTAGGCTATATTTTTACATTGTTAAAGATATTGATGAATCCTTGTTTTGAAACTTTTAGTATTAATTAATTATTTTGACGTTAATTTGTTTGAATGCGTTGATGTTTATTATGATTTAATTTGCTTTTCAATTAATTGGCCAATAGTTAAATTGTTTGTGAATTTTATTGTTATCGAGAGAGATAATAGAATTTTAGCACATAGTAATAAATATTGTGAGGTTCGATAGAAGATAGAGATATACTTCTATGCTTTGCATGGTTCATAAAGATGTTCTAGTTCGTTAATGCGTTTATCATGTTCGTATTTTTCATCGAGAGATAGGAATGTCGCATGAGGGGAATAGATTTAATTGCTATCGAGAGAGGCTTTTAAATAAATTTGGAACTTTGACCAATTCGTATGAAAACAACTTGTCAATTTAATTGTTATACTAATAGTGGATTAACAAGGGGGATTCTAGATCTTAACAATGTATCTCAATAATTTGATAAACTTTTACTTTAATTTATATTACGTGATAAATTAGATATAGATTTATTATAAACTATTATTGCTATTCGATTAAGGGTATTATTAACTTTAACTTGATTAAACACGTAGTACTCGTGGGTTCGACACTTTACACACTACTATATTACTTGATCACGATCCCGTTCACTTGCGGGAAATCAAATGATCAATGAACTCCCCTTCGTTGAGCTCACTGGTTACATGGAACCCCTGCAAAGAATTACAAATATAATTAGTGCCTCCAGAATGTACTATCCAGGTATCTGTAGAATCAACCACTAAATAGGACTCAATGGAGGACAATATACCATTACCTGGCTTTTTGGAAGCTAGGTATTCTAGACAGGTCCTCTTCCAATGACCTTTTTTTCCACGGTGAAAGCATTTCACCTTAGATTTTCCATTTATCCTTGCTTTCTTGGCCTATTTTGTAGGCCCTTTTTGTTTGACTTTTTCCTCTCATTACCTCATTTGTCTTTCGATTTGGAAGAGAATAGCCGATCAGAATAAACAACATGGGCTTCAATATTCTTAGTCTTTAGAACAACCTCTGCATTTTGCAGCTCCTTCATTAGCTTGGTCAAGGACATATTAAGCTTGTTCATGTTATAACTAACCTTGAACTACAAGAACATCTCTAGGAGAATCTTTAAAGCCATGTCAACCAGCATCTCCAATTTGATTTCAACCCCTAAAACCTTTAAAGGAAATGAATACTACATATGATTGTACATTCCTGGAAAGTTATACGGATAGTAGCGCCATTCCCCTTCTAATGTACCTCACAGTTCTATGATAAATATACATTCATAAAAGATTATAGTCGAGAATAACATGTCTAGGAAATGTAATGTACCTAAATGACGTTGCACAATTAGGTAAAGTTTGACTTTTTTATGCATTAAGGAGCAGACATGAAGATTTATATTGCACTACACGTTACATGGAGCGAATATGGGAAATAAACAAACATAGTACTCTTAACGTTGAGTTGCATTGCTCTATTGTCTAAAATCCATATACTGTGCATACAAATGCAAAAGCTAAAATTAGGAAGATAACCTTTTGTAAGGTTTCCTAAAGAACTCTAGTTGTTTAGCTAAGTGAGAACTCATCAACTTTTCACTTGTATTAAGGTACTATACACACTAACTCTCATATTTGACAAAAATAAAAAGAAAATTTACAAAACATGATGTCTACTACTTGTGGTTAATATTTCTGAACCAATTTCTTCTTCTTAGAACTAGAGTAGAAAACAATGGTTTCTATATTCCTCTTAGCCCCATTGGTATTTTGGGGAGTCTTTATATCTGGATATCTGGCCTGTGAACGTGTAGCCGCATGACCTATTACCATTACTCTGCAATGAATGAAGATTTCTTGGAATCAATTCTTGATTTGTGCTTGAACTTTGCTACAATAGAGAGGATGAAGGTTGGGGAATTTTGGGTGTGATTTGGAGTAGGGTCAAGGGTGTAATGGGTGGCATATGTGTAGTGTTTGATATGTCGTGTTTGAGAGAGTGATTGTAGCTTTCTTTGATTAGTGATATGAGTGAATATATTATTGGTTATCATTTTTACTATAGATACTGTAGTAATTTTGGAATTAAAAAAGTTGAAATGTAAAATTTGAATATTAAGCCTCCGTTTGGTAACCATTAAAATTTTCATTCTCATTCTTCTACTCATTTTTAACCACACATTCTTCAATAAAATAATATTTTCCATCACATCAATAACTTTTCCTTCTTTTTCAACCACACATTCTCCATGGACCCCACTTGATGTGAAAGATAAAATGTATTATTTGAAGAAGAATGGCTCCCAAGCGAAGTGGACCAACCTAGTGTAAATCATGGCCCAAGCGAAGTGGGCCAACCTAGTTGACAAAATTTGGTCCAATTGGATATTGAACCATTACCGTTGTTTCACCAGTTACAGTCGCCATCCGATGCTGCTCGATTTGCTATTGTTGGGAAAAAGTCTCCATCGCCGGACTCAATAGAAAAGACGATATCGCAACGTGCCTTCTCGAGACCACCGTCGTCTTGCCTCCCACATAGCATTGGAACCCGAGAGTACCGCTGCCACGTGGAATCGACGGCGGCATCAAGATTTGCCGTCGCGTTTTGCGCGAAGCGACAACACTTGAAGGCATCGCTACTACGCTCAAATCGCGGCTGCAGATTAGATCCCCGAATTTGTAGTGAAAGTCCTTCCTTTATAGAGAAGGTGAAGTTTGATCCCTTGTAGCATAATTGCATATTAGATCTTGAATTGTAGATTAGGTACTTCGATTTGTAATTGCAGCACAGGTCCTTTGTTACAAAATTGCAGCAGCAACCCCAACAAAATATAAAACCTAACTCTATTGCAAAAATTAAAATCAAAGGGGAAAACGTGGAGTTGCAACCCACCCTTTTGTTACACTACTCGATTTAACAATACATGATATTACAACAAAATTCTAAGGCCATAAATTAGTTCAATAAAACATCATTCATCCAATAACAAATTAAATCACATAATCATAACACCGCCATTTACTAACACATGTATAATCCAAAATTATTTAATTCTTGATACACAAAATAATATCAAATCCAAGGCTACGATACCAATTGTTGGAAAAATATTACGATTTTATTAGATTGTGTATCGACAAGAATAAATTAATCATGGAAAATTATAAACGCATAGGTGTTCTAGGAATTACCCATTGTAGATTGTTTTACAAAATATCCTTTAATCTTTGATCATCTTGATTCCATCCTCAACTCACTGTAACGCCCTAAAAATTTTATAGAATAAAACTATTTGTTCTATCTGCTATATTCTTGTAATTTTGGAAAGTTGATGGACTAACGCAAAATAGTATTAAATTCAATATTATTTTGGATCAAAAATTAATTATTAATAAAGTGATAATTAGTATATCAATATTGGACTCTTTCTGTAACTTGTAATTAATTAGAAGTTTTCAACTCGATAAATAGTCAGTTCATATAAGATAAGTCCAAGTTATTTCAATTCAAAGATCGTATTTAATGGGTATTATTTTATTACTTAATAAAATAACTTAAAATAATTACGAAAAAAGTAATATTATATTATATAAATAAGTGTTTATCTTTAAATTTGAAAAAGATTTGATATATCTCATGTTCCTAGTAACTTCTAACCATCTCACATTATCTCATAGCTCACGTTTCTTTTTCTCATTTTAAATATCTCTTAGTTTATCTCACATTATTATTATTTTTTATTGGTCTTGGATTTCTATTGTTTGAGTTGTGATCTAAATTTTGAGTTTGGCTATAAGTTGGTCATTTATTATCGTGTAATTTATCTCATGCATTTCGTCAAAACTGAACATTTTTGTCTCGTGCTATAAATCTTCTCCCGTGTCAAAAACCTTTTTAATTATCGATTGACAATCGTTCCACGCTTGTTGAAATTAGCTCGAGAGAATGCGAGGGGGCCCATTATCTCTTGTCCACATCTACAATACAAAGAACGAGGTCAACAAACTTTATTCAATTTTCTAAAAATAAAAAAGTAATAATAATAATAATAATAAAATTATATATATATATATATATATATATATATATATATATATATATATATATATATAATTGTTATTATTATTATTATTATTATTATTATTATTATTATTATAATTGTTACATCTAATAAATGTTTACGTGTATAGCCTAAATGTTTCATAATATTTGTTGATAATTAATATTTTTCTTAAGATTTAAATTTTAAAGATGATAAATTTTTTTTTTTTTTAAATGTTGTTAGTAAAAATATGAAAGACCATTGGTACTCAACGACCACCAATCGACCATCTTTTGACGATTTTAAAGTATGTAATGAGGTAAGGAAAGAAATGACTATCCAAATCTTTTGTGTAACTCTACATTTTCTACTTACCTCATTGTAGATTTCATGACATACACATTTTTCTAGCGAAATTTATGATTTATATTTCAAATAAAGCACGACTCCTTGTATAAGCGAGTATGAAATACGTTATGTCACATGATAAGAAAGTAAGCATGGTAAATTAGGCTTAATGCTTTGATGGACAAATGATTTGTCCCCTAGGGATTATAATAGAATTGTACTATGATACATAAAAGTTTGACATTGATGATATTTTTTTTTTTTCGTAAGGATGAAGAGTTTAAGATCAATATCCAAAACTTCTCGATTAGCCAAAATAAAATTTTAACGACGAAAGTCTTTTAGGGTTGGAAGATTGTAATGCCCCGAAAATTTTATAGCATAAAACTACTTATTCTATATGCTATATTTATATAATTTTGCAAAGTTGATATACTAAAGTAAAATAGTATTAAATCCAATATTATTTTGGGTCAAAAATTAATTATTGATAAAGCGATAATTAGTATATCAATATTGAACACTTTCTATAGCTTGCAATTAATTAGAAGTCTTCGACTCAATAAATAGTCAGTTCGTATAAGTTAAATCCAAGTTATTTCAATTCAAAGATCGTATTTAATGGGTATTATTTTATTACTTAACAAAATAACTTTTAAGATAATTAGGAAAAGAGAGTAATATTATATTATATAAATCAATGTTTATCTTTAAATTTGAAATTATTTGATATATCTTATTTGTGTGTGTGTAATTATTTTACACATTATTTGTTAGTTGGATAAATCCACCCATTATCTCTCATGCTCTCACTGATTTCTAACCACCTCACATTATCTCATAACTCACATTTCTTTTTCCTATTTCAAATATCTCTTAGTTTATCTTCCACTATATAATTATTCATTACTTTCATTTTATTTTCAGCAACAAAACAAGTAAAAATAAATATTTTCACAACCCTTCGTGTTTTAGGAAGAAAGCAAATATTTTTATAAATTTTTGGGCGGCTTCAAGATGTGCAAAATTTGAATTTTTGTGGGTGTTAATTCCAGATTTTCAAAGGTTTAAGGTAAGATTACTAGATGCAAGTGGTTTGTCCCGTTTAATTTATCTCTTCATGTTGATAAAGATTATGCTAATGAAACTTATGATATAATATGAAATGGCTACTCGGTACCAAAGATATAATATATTATGAGTTCTTACCAGTTTCTAAAGATATTATATGACGGTATAATATTTTTTACGCATGATTTAATATTTTTATTCGGGATTGTACAAATTATTTGTGTCCTATTGAGTATTCGCATGTACTCACAATTTTCCTCTACTCCTCATATGTTAGAACGGGTCGTTGGTTGGCAGGCGATAAGATATAGTCGTGGTGACAGGATATTTGGAATTAATAAATCAGAACCAGTGTAACGTGACGAACATTTTTAATTTCAGCACCATCTTTAATTTATTTATCATAAGGATTTTTATTTAGAAATTTAAGACATGATTTAGTTGGTTATAAATTTCAATATGTGTTAAACTATATTAGTAGAATTAACATTTTATTATTTATCTAATAAATGTAATATGCATGGTTTTTAGCTTTTATTTAAAATATATTTTATTTGGTTATGAGTTCATTCTATTAATTAATTTGTGCTCGTTAATTTCATGCGCTTACACTGTTGAAATAAATAAATTTGGCAGCGACTTAAATATATAAAATTTGGATCATTACACTCTCTTTCCTGTTTGATCTTCTTGATTCACCGTCAAACCTTTTGCCCATCTTCAGTGTTTTTCAAGAACTCAAAATTGTAGAGATCTCTTTTTGTGTGTGGGCACAAGAATTAATTATGATCTCTTATTAAACCCTAAATGTCATTTATAATGTAGATTTGATTAGGAAGTATGACAATTCCAAAAGAACTCGTTTTCTTTTGCTTGGATAAAGATACTTAACTAAAAGGACTCTTTTACTTTTTATCCAAATCAAATTCTTCCATATCTTAAATAGCACATGCGAGCAGCAAATGCGCGACGTTCCCGTTTAATTAAATTACCCTTCTACAATTAGTAGTACAACTCTTTTAATTTATTCCAATTCTTATTTTGAAGCCATTGAATGGACCAAAATGCCCTTTTCGAAATCTACATTAAATCCTCAATCTTATTTTCCATCATACAGTTTCATGTGATCACATCACAATATTAATTCAACAATCAATGTCAAATTATTGAGCTCAGATTTAACTGTCCACTAGAAGATCTCTTCAGGTCATAATCGTTTTTAGTAAATAAGTTACGGATTCCATATTGCAAATACATATTCTCCAATTATTTAATTTAAATTCCCAAGGCACCGAGATATTGGCTAGCAATTTAATCTCACTCACTGATGATAAGAGCTTCAAATTAGTAATCAAAGTTCATACCTATTCTGAATTAAGGTACTACGTACAATAGTCAAGTGAAATTAAATTTATGTGGTCAATTCCATAAATTAATGTCACATGGTTCAATCAATACATTCCAAAGATATACAATTAATTTTATTACAAAAGTCAGGATCAATTTTAATAAAATTGAGAAAATCTTATTATAATAAAGTGTTCATTTTTATTTATCGATTGTGGACAATAAATTTTAGATCAAATCATAAATCGAATCTTTCTGTGCTTAACAACTTAAACGCTCGATTTATAATATCAAGTCGATCCATGAACAAAATACAAGTTCAAATTAATACAAATAATTTATTGACAAATAAATTAATATTTTTATTTCAAAATGTCACAAGTACAAATAAATTTACTCGAAGGGCTAATATTAAACTAATGGAAACATCTAATCTTTTGGAAATAGCTCTCTGACTATCATAAAGGAGTGTGATAATCTACAAGTCTTCATTGCATTCAACAATCAATCACTTTAACCAAATAGCTTCCTTACAAGCATGTGTAATAGCCATGTACTCAAATCTTAATAGTAGACAATACAACAATATTTTGTTAGGCAGCTTTCTAACTAATAGTACAATCATCGATAGTAAAAACATACCATATAAGAGATCTTCTCTTATCAAGATCTTTAGTAAAATCAAAATGAACATTCCCAATAACTTCATTTGTAGTTCTCCCAAAATACAAACACAAATTAGTAATGCCACTCAGGTATCTAAAAATCTACTAAATTGCTTTCCAACATTCTTTATTAGTATTTGTCATGTATCTACTGTCTGCATATGATAAATCTGGATGCAAACAAACCATAGCATATGTGAGAGATCCCACTGCACTAGAATATGAAACTCGTGACATATAATCAACATCATCATCAGATTGTGGAGGTAAAGCAGGTGAAAAATGATTGTAATGTGTTTTTACTACTTTATTATAAACAAAAAGAAGAAGAAAATGAAAATATTGAAAAAATCCAAAAATATTTTCCTTTTTATTTGTGCAGCGTTGTCGGCTATGATATTATACTTGGAAATACATGGTAACTTATAAATTGTGAATATGTTTCATACCTTGATTTATTTGATGTTATCCTTTTGAAATTTGATATATTTTGCGCACTTGAATTGAGTTCTTTATTTCACATAATAGGTTGAAATAGTTTAGCCCCCATTTGGCTCCCATTATTTGCCATTATTTGAGACTATAATTTTTGGAATAGTATTTTTTAAAGAATATGGTTAAAAATGAAGAAATTATTTTGGAGTTAAATGTAATATTATTTTATTGGAGAATGTTGGTTCATAAAAAGAGAGAAACAAATATATTATAATTTTAATAGCGGCCAAACGAGGGCTTAAAATTTTGCTAAACCCAAAAACTCGTCATATTATATAACACCAAACCATTTAAAAGGATAGTTAGGGGTGATTAAGCTAATGTAGGAAGTTAGTGATGAAAGCATTGATTCCATGCATGAAAATCTATCATGTGGATTGTCCTAGATCAATATGATGAAATAAGGTAGAAATCTTTTATTAGAAGTTTGATCATGAGAGTAAGTGTTATAGTAAGGGGCATTTCACTAATTATTGCATAAAAGGAAAAAAAAAAAAAAAAGCTCCTATATTTCATGAGTGAAAGATACCATATAAAAGGTTCCAATTAGGACACCTATTGAAAATCTCGAAAAGAAAATTCAAAAGAGATAAAAGTTAGGGAATAAAATAGAATATGCACGGCAAATTTAAAGAAAAATAAGTGCGTAAACAGAAGATGCATTATATGATAATGCATTATTAAACACTTATTTTAGGGAGTTGGACTTTTAGCAGAGATTATTAGTCTAAACGAGTTTTGAAGGTTGAAACTGATAAGTGTGTTTTTACACACTTATTTAGTACTTTTTGTATTTAATTGAGATTTAAATTGAGTTGATTTCTATGCATAATTGTGTAATTTTGTATGTTTGTAGGCTTGATACTCGAATTCGCGAAAAACGGAGTGAAAAGGTGCAGAAAGGGACTAAAAGTGTACAAATTGGTGAAGTTAGGGACCAATTTGCACATGCCACAAAGATGAAGGACTTGAAATGCAATGTATAAAGGGCCTAACTGAAATGAAGGCCAAAAGTCAAGGACCAAATTGTACTAAATTAAAGTTGAAGGACCATTTTGTCACTTTCCAAAAAGTTGGGGACTTAGATTCCTTTGATATTTTTTAGATATAGCCTACACGTTTTTTTTTTGGGGAGGAGAGATAGGATATATTAGTTATATATATATTTAGTTTAGTTTTAGTTTGGTTTTTCTGATTTTTTTCTCTCTACTTTTTATGGGTTTTTTCTTCTCTTTTCTTTTCTTTTCTTTAGTTTTAATTTAGTTAGTTGTTTTGGTTGTGATCTTGGTTCATTTTGGTGATCAAAAGTGGATAGCAAGGGAGATTAACTTGAAGAAGTTGGGAAAACACCTTGGAAGAACTCAAAACTTGGCTTCAAAGGGTTGTATCTTTAACCTTGTTGTTCTTCCATTATTTTTCCATTGTTGTAATGTATTGGAACATGATTCCCCTTGTTATTATGTTTGTGATGATGAACTAAGCCCTTTTTGTTGGAATTTTTCTAGTAACTTAACCTAAATGCTTCATTAATGTTAAGTATATGTTTATTAGAATTTTATTATGCATTGATTATCAAAATAATAGTGTATCAATCATCATGTTTAAAATGATTTCATTTTTGGTGACACTTAGATGAAATTATTAGGTTTTACATCATTTTTGGTGATGCTTAAATAATTGTAATTAATTTTAATGTGATTGTTGCAAGATAGTTGCATTTAATAGACCAAAGTGTTCGATTCATCTAATTGACAACTAGATGAAATTATTAGGTAATTATGTGTGACTGTTGAACAATGATTGCATTAATTAGACCGAAATGATTGATACCATGGGTTTGCTTGGTATTCCAGGCGCGTCTAGGTGATGTAGAAATATACACCTACCTCATGTGATCCGCTGAGTATTTTCACAGAAAATCATGCAATTGGTCAATTTTGTATCAACATTAAAATATGTGGTATGAATTGACTAATTAGGGTTAATATTCGCTCGAAAGAGGGTATTAGCTAAAACTGGAAAATCGGGTCTGACTACTTATTTTGATGATTAGCATTTGCACGTGAATGAATTGACATTAATGAAGTATAGGTTAAGCGAAACATAAATTTCAACATCTTTTCAAAACCAAAACATTTTTATTTTTTTTATCTGCCTTTTTATTAGTTTTTAGTCTAACTGTAGTTTTTAAAATTTTAAAAGCATTTTTAAATCTCTGTGTGTGTCGTCGTTAAAATTAAAACTGATAAACGTCGAATTGAATTCCACACTCTCTGAGGGATCGACTTGGACTCTTTAGGTCCACTTTTACTACTTGTTCTCGACCCGTGCGCTTGCGGCATAGAATCGAAACCCGAACAGAAACAATCAAAATCTAAGATAATCATCATGTTGACGTAGTGGCTTACATTAGTGAATTCAACCCAACTGATAGAGAAATGAGTTAGTAGTATGATTTCAACCTTAGAATATAACTCAAAAGAGAGTTTAAAGAACAAGTTTGAAGGATGTATTTCATCATTGAGGGTTGAAAATTGAATCAACTTATGAATTTAAGATTATTGACTTGATTATTTACAGACTCACATCGATTTAACGTTGTATAAGTGAAAATTGATCTTGGTATTACGATTTTGAACTTGTGTATAGTTTATGCATAAAATCCAAAACATGAGGCAAACAACAAGCTACCTAGCTAATTTGTATTTTGTGTATTTGTTTGTTAAGTTGAGTATATGATTTTCGTCGAGGACAAGAAATTATTCAAGTGTGGAGGTATTTGATAAGTATATTTTTTATACTTATTTAGGTTGTTAAATATGGATGCTTGAGAGTAATTTACAAAATTATTGCTTAATTTGGTATAAATACTTTTTGTTTAGGTAAAACTTGATGTTGGGCGAGCTTTTGGAGAAAACAAACGAAAATCGAGGCAAAAGGACCATGTATTGCGCATAGTTTAGAGAATGTGGATTAAATTGACAAAAAATGGAATATCAAGGGCTTGATTTGCAATTCTAAAGGACATAAGCTGGATAGAAAACGTAAGTCGAGGATCAAACTGAAAACAATTGAAATGGTATAATGTCATGCGATCACTAAGATAGCATGAGGGAATTTTGAAGAAGCATACGCTAAAATTGATGTACCATGCGATCACATGGTGCAGTTACCTAAAAAAATTTTGATTCCTTTATGGTTTCGTCCATATTTTGGAAATCAATTTGGCCAATGATTTAACCTAATTTGGGATGTTAATTTCAACGTTCTTCATTCAACGATGTGGTGGAGGAAAAAAAGATAACATAAGGCAAAAACAATAAGGGATTGTTCTCTTCGAGTTTCAATTTTGAGTTTTGAATTTATTTTGAATTTTGTGTTTTGAGTGTTCATTTTGAGATTGTTAAAAATGTGTTCTTTTGGTCATTTTAAAAAATTATTTTCAAAAATGAAAACACCCTAAACTTGTTATCTCTCTTCTTCTCCCCCCCCCCCCCCCCCCCCCCTTCTATTCTTCCCATTTCTCTCTATCGTCTCTCATTTCTGTCGTCTCTCTCTCTATTTTTGGGCGGTGTGCAGTGCTTTTGGGCTCTGTGGCGTGCAGTGTTTTTGGAAGTGGTGGTTTTGGGCGGTGGCATGGTGGGCTTCTTCTGGTATGGTTTTTTTTGGGTGGAAGCATCATCGGCTTCTTCAGTTACGGTGGTTTTGGGCAGTGGCGTAGTGGACTTCTTCTACTGGGTGGTTTTTGGTGGTGGCGTCGCCAGCTTCTTCTACTGTGGTGGCTATGACGTTGCCGATGGTGGCAGTGTGGTGTAGATGGTGTGTGCAGGCAACAATGGCCGTGGTTGTTGGTGGCTTAACCGAAAACACCCAAAACGTGTTTTGAAAATGTTAGCTTGGTTATAATTGAAAACACCCAAAACGACAAATTTTCGTTTTGGGTTTTCTTTTTAAATTTTTAACTTGTTTTAGAAAACACGTTTTCGAAATTATGAAAGAGAACGAGTTTTCACTGTTTCATAAAATCGAAAATAGAAGATGACATGAAAATGGTAAAGAGAACAACCCCTAAGATTTTGAAGAATCAAAGCTTGTAATTGAATATTAAAAACAAGGGATAACCCATAATCAATTTGCATACTTTTTGAAGAAATTCAAGAAGGTGAAATTGATTCTAATTCTTGTTTTAGCATGTTAGGCTAAATTTTTAAGTGTTGGGATGAAGATGTAAAACCATTATTATTTTTAATTCAATGACATTTCTTTTTGTATGATTTGTGTTATCTTATTTACTTATTTAAATGTTTGATCATCAGTTAGATAATAAGTGACTTTTTTTATCCAAGAGGTTTCAAATAAGTTTAACACATTATATCAACACAAGGTTCAATAGGTGTTGTGAATAATTGTTTATGATTTATGCAATCAAAATAGGTAGTCGTGTGATTTAGTGTGTTTCTAAGTATTTGAATTCAGAATAAGGGTATTTCGGATCGTGTTTAGAAATAAATTTGACTTACCTTGAAAGAGATATTTAAATATAATTAGATTATTCATTGTCAATTTATACAAAAATTAGTCTCAAGAATATAGGTCGAGAATTGGAGTGGGAAATCAATAGCTAGAGTCGGATGCTTAACACGTTCCTCTCATATAAAATTTTAGTAAAATAGCTCTTCACGTGCATTTAGTAGAAATTAGACTAGATACTGGTAGAAAATAAACAAATATCACTTCATTCACTATTCAATTACATTCAAATTTGATTTCGAATTGATAATTCCAAGTTAAAGTTTATTCCTCTTGTGAACGAAACTCTAAACTCGCAGACTCTATTACTTGTTGATGATCCCGTAAGCTTGCCGGATTTCACATAACAATTATCCGTCAAACTATATTTAACTTTCTCAGTTGTTTTTAGTCCATCTAGCACCTTTTAGATATTGGGAGTAGAGCACATAGTATAACTTTTTCATGGCAAAGGAAGTCAGTGAGACAATTTTTCTCCCTCTCATTAGACTCATAACTCCTTCGTTCTTCTTAAATAATCAATCTGACTTGTAAAACGATAGTCATTCAATAGAAATTTGTGTCTGGTTTGAAATGTTCGAGACTGTAAAGTAAAGAAAAATGATTCTTTTTAGATCGAGGAACAAAGTAATGTTTTAGAAATCGATTATGATATTGACTTGAAAAATGCATAGTTAAAGGGCTTGAAGCGATGGTAAGCTCAATACTCGTTTTAATGGTTCTTTAAATTATGCCTTTTCTATTTTATAATCGAACTATCTGATTCAAAAGATCTTATTTGATTTTAACAATATTGAAAAGAAGTAATGTGTACTCACTTTTAAGTAATTTTATTTGTTACCTATTTGGAAATTCAATATTTTACTAAGATTAAAAAACTTTAAGGTTAGCCAAACGTTTAAAGGAGCTGAATTTGTCCCCTCCTATGTGCTTCCATCTCTAGTGTAATTATTAAAAAGCGTATCATTTTTTTTTTTGGAAAATAGGTTTTGGAATAGTGATATTTTGAAAAATTTGTAGTTAAAAAATAAGAAAAATTTTGGATTTGCATTATTTTACGAGAAAATGTGTGATTGAAAATAAGTTTCAGCAAAAATATGAAGCCTAAACATACGCTAACTTTCTTATTTTAGTCCATTTAACACCTTTTAATTATTGAATTAGACAACCTGATTTAAATTTTCTACATAGAAAGAAACCAACACGGCATGCAATTGTTGTTTCTCGACTTTGAACCCCCTTTTTAAGCACCTGTTTGGTGTAGTTAAAAAATTGATAAAAAATTAAGTCAAGGTCAACGACGAATTTTAACCATACATCTTATAAGATCCACAATTATACATATCATTAATTTTCTTATTAGAATCTACTAAAAATAATTATTTTTTAACAAAACCAAACAAGCACTTTACATGTCCAATTAATTTGTAAAACAATAGTCTATTGTAATAAATGTTTTAAAATGTATAATGCGGGACAATGCGTTTTGATTGAGTATGAGGCATTCCAATAATATGTGTGCCTATGTGAAGAATATACTAATAAATAAATAATGCATTCTTTAAACTTTATACACATTCTTCAAAATTTTAGAAAACTAATATTGCCCAAAATCATAAATACTACAATTACTTGAACTTTATACATATTTTTCAAATTTTTAACAAAAATATGACGCTCAAAATTATAAATACTACAATTATTTGGTAATCAATTTCTACAATAATATTGGACACAAACATCAACTTATAAAATTATAAATATTGTCTAACTCTATCGAATTTCAATTCAAGCTCATCTTTATCCAAGTCATATTTCGTGCATCCGATCTAAAATCATCTTCATCGGACTCCATTATTTCAATTCGAGAATTTCTATTACCTTTTATAAATAGTTGGATATCATTATTGACCTCATTCTCATCATCATTACTACCGACAATTCAAGATTGTTTATTAGTAGTATCACTTGCTAGTAAAACTAGAAAAATATTGAAGAAAGAGGAGACTCGGGCTCGGCGTAGATAACTTGTAACTCTATATGTTTTGATTTTGTATTTGTTTAAACGTCAAAACCATTAAGAATGTTGTATATAATTCATGGGCTTGAGTGATTTGGATTAAATTGATATTTGTGCAACTTATAAAAATACACCAAAAATAAGGGTTTTTTGAAATATTATATGAAAAGTGTTTTGGAATTAAAAAAAATAACGTGTAACGTTAAGTCACTTTTTAATTATATATGTTACTTTTTAAAGTTAGGTGTCACTTTGTTATTAATTACAAAATGATGCTTATCACTAAAAAATGATATAAATTCAAAAAAGTTACTAAAAATAAAAAAGTGACAGAAAATTAAACCAAGTAACAAAACATTCAAAAAAGTAATAGAAATTGAAAAAAAAATGATAAATACTAAAAAATATGACAAATACTCAAAAATTAATAAAATTCAAAAAAAAAATGATAAAACACTAATTAAAACCTTGGAATCAGTTCAATAAAGTGACAGAAATTTAAAAATTGACAAATGCTTAAAAAATGGCAAATACTCCAAAAATGTGACAAATAATATTTAACATCAATCAAAACCTTAGAAGAGATTCAGTGGATGATTGATTTTCTTTCGCATGTTGTCTCTTTGTGATTATATTCGACTCATATTAACTAGCATATAAATTGATATTTGAAAGTGATTCAATAAAATGTAAAATATTAAAGAAAATGACAAAATTGAAAAAAATGACAAAAATTAGAATAGATTTAGGCATGGTTGATTTTCTTTTACATGTTGTCCTTTTGTGCTTACGCTTAATTTGTATTAACCAAACATAGAACATAATTTCATTTTAAAAACACAACAACCTCTAAGTTGGAATTGATAAAAAATTAAAAAATTGACAAATACCAAAAAAAGACAAAAATTTAAAGAAGAAACAAACACTAAGAAAAAAAAGGATTATACTGGTTGTACAGGAACATGGCGCCTAGTACATTGGCCATGTACATGTAGCACGATTGAAAAAAGTGAGAACATCAATCATTACCTAAAAATAGATCTAATGGCAGTTGATTTTCTTCTACATGCTATTTCTATATGATTATGTTTCACTTTTATTAATTAAATATATAACATAATTTCATTTTAGGAACATAACACCCTATAATTTGGATGTAACGGAAATTTAAAAAAGTGAGAAATACTCAAAAAAGTGACAGAAATTCAAAAAGTCACAAACTACATTTGTATCAATAATACAAAACTATCATACTGTCTACACGTGAAACACATGAATTGGGATTCAAACACATATACTGAATTATACATCGATTATCAACAATCTTGACTTGGTACTACTGAACCTAATGTTGGGGAAAAATAGGAGAACCAAAGTAGATCAATCAAAATCGAAGGCCCGTGTTTACAGGTTTCCTCAAATCGAATTCACCTCCTCACCGAAGTGCAAGAGGTTATGATCGGTGTTCGATTTCTAGATACAATCGGTTATCTGTTCACGCTGCACTACATTAACCGCCTACGAACTAACTGTGTCTCTCTCACAAAGAACTTAGCAAAGGAAGAAAAAAGAAATAAAAATAGAGGCTTCTGGAATTGAAGGAGGAGGAAACTATTTTTTTTCTGTTGTTGTGTTTTCTGTGTTCACTTCCATCCGAGAAATTTTCTATTTATACCCATAGAGGAGGAGCTAGCTCTTCAATGCATTGAATGAAGAGTTACAGCATTGAAGAGGAAACTGATGTAATTCAAACGGATGACACTCATTGAAGAGGAAACTAATGAAATTCAAACGGATGATACTGATTTCCATTGATTTTCATTCAATATTTCCAACAATCCCCCACATGAATGAAAAAAAAAGACTAAAGAGAGAAAGAGAGAGTAAACCAAACCAATCCTGTATAGGATATGTAGCATTTAGCTTTGAACCTTCCTTTGTGAAACCTATCGAGAATTACTAGCAAACCAGTGGATCTGATGCCTTGAACTGTTTCGTCATTTGTGTAAACCAAGACAATAGATCTCACACAAGACCATTCTAGACATATCATAGTTCTCAATGTTGTGTTCGTTTTGACCATGAACATGTCGTCTGGTTCTACAAGTGTTTGTTCAAGAATGTAGCCTTCCCAAACCTTATAGAAGCGGCCCACTTCACACTCACATAGGTGACCTCTTAACTTAGCGTTTCATAATAACACTTAAAGGTTATTAAAAGCATAGCTTATCCTGCATCTTCCAATCACTGTGAGCATCATAGGAATGAGCAGAAAGAGAATCTTCTCAGTGATTTACACAGATATACATGGTTTAGTTGTCACTTTGAACCTAGATCCTAGGATCTCCATTCAGTTAGGTTGGGTTTCCACCATGATACCTTTCAACATCATAGGCTGCCAACCCATTATCCTCGATGCCTTTTCAACTAGCTCTCGAGTTAACCCTTTGGTTAGCGGATTCGCAATTTTATCTTTTGACTTTACGTAGTCCAGAGTGATAATACCTCGTGAGAGTAGTTGTCGAATGGTATTATGTCGTCTTCGAATATGTCGAGACTTACCATTGTACATATTTCTCTGTGCCTTGCCAATTGCTGATTGATTATCTCAGTAAACACAAATTGCAGGCACAAGTTTTGACTATCTTGGAATATCTTCAACAAACTGGCTAAACCACTATGCTTCTTCAATTTCTTTGTCCAATGCGATGAGCTTTGATTCCATTGTAGATCTTGCGATGCAAGTTTATTTTGACGATTTCCTAGAAACATCTGCACCACCAAGAGTGAAGATATATCCACTAGTAGATTTTGAATCTGACATATCTGATATCCAATTTGTATCAGCATACCCTTCGATTACTGTAGGGTATCTAGAATAATGTAGTCCAAAATCACAAGCGTACCTCAAATAATGTAACACCCTGAAAATGGCTCTCCAATGGATAACACCTGGGTTACTCGTGTAGCGACTCAATCTGCTAACTGAGTATGATATATCCGATCTCGTACAAGTCATTAAATACATTAAACTCCCAATTATCCAAGAATATTCTAACTGTGACACACCATCACCAGTGTTCTTGAATAAGTGGAGACTCAAATCCACTGGAGTCCTGGCCACAGTGCTATCTGACTCGTTGAACTTGTCTAGTATCTTATCAATGTAATGACATTGAGATAACACAAATCCATGTGGTGTTCGAGTAATTTTTAGCCCCAAAATGACATCCGCGAGACCCATATATTTCATGTCAAACTTTGAGTTTAACATATTTTTAGTGGTTTTGATAATCTTATCAAAGCTGCCGATAATGAGTATATCGTCGACGTACATACATAATATGACATATCCATCATTAGTGTCTTTAACATATACACACTTGTCACACTCGTTGATTCTAAAACCACTAGAGAGCATTGCATTATCAAATTTCTCATGCCATTGCTTAGGTGCTTGCTTTAAACCATAAAGCGATTTAACCAATTTACAGATTTTCCTTTCTTGACTTGTAGCCGAAAACCCATCTGGTTGCTCCATGTAGATTTTTTCATTGAAATCTCCATTTAGGAAAGCTGTTTTTACATCCATCTGATATATTTCCAGATTTCGCAAGACCGCAATAGCAATTATCATCCGGATAGAAGTTATTCTCAATACAGGAGAATAAGTATCAAAGTAATCTAAGCCTTCTTTCTGCTTATAACCTTTGATTACTAGCCGAGCTTTATATTTATCAATGGAGCCATCCGCTTTCATCTTCTTCTTGAAGATCCACTTGTAGCCCAAAAGCTTACAGCCCGATGGAAGATCTACTAATTCCCAGGTATGATTCTATAGGATAAAATCGATTTCACTCTTGATGGCTTCTTTCCACAGATGACCATCTGGAGAAGATATAGCTTCTTTCTAACTTTGAGGATTATTCTCCATCAAATATGTGAGAAAATTAAGGCCAAACGTCTTAGAAGTTTTGGTCCTTTTGCTCCGTCTAGGCTCATTGATGAGTGCTCCACACTCATGATATTTATGCCACTTAATGCATTATTTTGTTACCTTTGAGAAATTTCTAGAGTATTTTTATGTGTGTTTTGATGTTGTGAGGTAGGTTGGTGAAGTTGAAGGAAATAAACAAAAGTTGGAAAGGAAAGGACTAAATTGTAAGAGATCCAAAGTTCGGTGACTAAAGTACAAATACTTAAAAGATATGCCGAACCCCACGATGAAGATTTGAGAGTGCTCGGAGCCAATTGGATGAGGAAAGATGTCAAAGGGATCAAATTTAGTCAAAAGATGATCACAAATCAAATTCCAACTGAAAAGTTTTGCTCTGGATTTGTAGTCTCATATTGGGACTCATTTTTGACATAGTAAACGATCGAATTGGAGAACAATGTTTGAAGTAAAGTTGTAGCCCTTTGAGTTATCTTTCCAATGCATCTTGAATCATCTCAATCGGATATCAGAAGAAAGAGTTATGTTAAAAATACTGAAAGAAGCGTAAACTGAATTTCAGCGAACCGGGCGCCAAGGCGCCCAGGAAAGAAAAATTCAACAGAATGCCAGGCACCAAGGCGCCGAATCTGGGCGCCAAGGCGCCGCTGCCGGGTTTATGAAAAAAAATAGATTTTCTCAAGGAAATCCGGCCCAAACCAAGTCCAAACCTTGTTATTTTCTATGGAGGATATAAATACATGATTGAAGACCTAATTAGGGGTTCTTGGACGGCTGGAGAGAGCAAGAAAAACGGAAGCAAAATTCTTGAAGAATTCATTCAAAGAAGGGGCGATTGACACACTTTGGGGAAGAAATCAAGCGGCCACGAAGAGTTTTTCTACATCCTTGTTTTCTTTTCCATGTTTTCTATGATAAATCCCATGTTGTCAATTGTTTTTACTATGAACTAATACTTTAGATGTAGGGTTTGATGTAATCCTCTTGAAACATGTTTTGATTCCTTAATATTTAAACTCTTTTGGATTTTTCTGGTTATTTATTTATGTTGTTTGAGTTTAATGCATTCAATTACTTGGCTAATAGTTGAATGATTTGATGCGTGAATTTCGGCACTCGAGAGAGGGAAATTTAGGCGTGATCATAGAAAAACATAACCTAGGTTTCGTAGATTTCGAGAGAAAGTACGGATCTTTGAGGCTTGTTTTGAATTAAGAACCACGTGCTTTATAATTTCTATATATTTAATTCGGAATAGAGATATTGGAATTAAATTGTAGAAATAAATTCTAGCCGGTACTCGAGAGAGGGGATAGAATTAAATTAAGATTCTTATCTATAAATTAAGAGAAATCTGATTGAGTTAGCAAATTTAGGTTAAAAAACATGGTCGATAGTGCGATGAAATCATTCTCTAGAATTTTATAATCTGATAACTTCGTTGAATTTTGTATTTGTTTAATTGCTAATTTCAGTTTGTCATTATTACATAAAAATCACAACATCATTCCAATTAGCTTGTTCAAATAAAGTAGAAACTACATAATTATAGTACTCATTAGAAATCATACATCAATCCCTGTGGGTTCGATAATCTCTATTTCTTCACTATAGTACAAAACTTGACACCGTACACTTGCGGCATTTTCACGTTGTATAAAACGCGTGACAAGTTTTTGGCGCCGTTGCCGGGGGATTGATTTGAATTCTATTGATATTATTACCAACTAGTTTCTATTTTAATTTGGAATTTTTATTTTTTAGTTTCATTCATTTCATTTCATTTCATTTCATTTTATTTTATTGGTTTTTACTAGCGTCCGCAATCTTGTTTTCAGTTGTTTATGCGAAGGGCAAGAAACATTAATCTATTGCCTGTTGATCCTGAACCAAAACACACTTTTCGCTATCTGAGGGGTATACAGAGAGACGAACGTGACACAATGGCTGAACAGGAAGCAGGAGCAACTAATGGGAATAATCAACCGAGAGCTATTCGGGACTATGTCAGGCCTGTTGTTAATGAAAATTACTCCGGAATCGCACGCCCCGCTATAGCAGCAAACAATTTTGAACTGAAACCAGGGTTGATACATATGGTACAGCAAAATCAATTTGGGGGAGCTGCAATAGAAGATCCAATGCTCATTTGGGATCTTTCCTTGAAATATGTGATACGGTAAAGATGAATGGAGTCACTGATGAGGCAATTAAGCTTCGCTTATTCTCTTTCTCTTTAAGGGATAAGGCAAAGGCTTGGTTTCAGTCAATACCGTATGGGTCAATTACAACTTGGGATGCTCTAGCTCAGAAATTCCTCACTAAGTACTTTCCACCATCCAAATCAGCTCAACTTCGAAGCGAAATTGGTCAATTTAAACAGTTTGACTTCGAGCCATTCTATGAAGCTTGGGAAAGATTTAAGGATTTGCTCAGAAGATGTCCTCAACATGGCTTTCAGAGTTGGATGCAGATAGAGATATTCGACAATGGGTTAAATGGGCAGACGAGAACAATAGTGGATGCAGCTGCAGGTGGTACTCTAATGGCTAAAACAGCAGAGGATGCCTATTCTTTGTTGGAAGACATAGCTGCAAATAGCTATCAATGGCCGAGCGAGAGATCAAATGTAAAGAAAGTAGCTGGACTTCATGATGTAGACCCCATCACAGCGTTAGCGGCTCAAGTCTCATCACTCACTAATCAGATAGCTGCATTCACCACTCAAGGAAGTCAGCAAAAATCAGATGTGGCAGCTTCATCATCACATCAGTAGATAGAAATGGGGCATGAACAAGCCCAATATGTCAACAGTAGGAACTATAATCAGAGGGAAAATTACTCATCAAATCACTATCATCCAGGTCTGAGGAATCATGAAAACTTATCATATGGCAATAACAACAACACCCTCAAACCTCCACCTGGTTTCAGCAGTCAAAATTCTGAAGGGAAGCCATCCTTAGAGGACATCCTTGGAACATTCATCTTAGAGACAAGATCGCGATTCAACAAGGATGAGACACGTCTGGACAACATTGAAACACATATTTCCAACATGGGGGCCACAGTGAAGAACCTAGAGGTACAGATTGGTCAAATAGCAACTGCAGTACAGTCCCAACAGAAAGGAAAATTTCCCAGTGACACAAAGATTAATCCACGGGAGCAATGCAATGCTATCACATTAAGGAGTTGTAAAGAAATTGAGAAAAAAAAGGTTGCAGAGCCTACACTGGATTTCATACTTACAAGGGAAGAGTGGATTGAAAAGCAGAAGATGGAAGCAGAGGCAACAAAAGAGACTCATAAGCCTTATTCCATCTCATTTCCAGACAATCCACCTATTTTGAAGCCAAAACTACCATTCCCACAAAGATTCATGAAAAAGAAGATTGATGAGCAATTTGCAAAGTTTCTAAAGATCTTCAAGAAAATCCACATCAACATTCCTTTCGCAAATGCGTTGGCCCAAATGCCTAACTATGCCAGTTCATGAAGGAAGTGATGTCAAAGAAGAGAAAGTTGGAGGAGTTTGAGACTGTAAAGTTGACAGAAGAGCGTAGTGCCATTCTCCAGAAGAAGCTCCCTCAGAAAGTGAAAGATCCAGGCAGCTCCAACATTCCTTGCAATATTGGTGGTATCACATTTGATAAAGCACTGGGTGATCTTGGAGCTAGTATTAACTTGATGCCCCTCTCAGTGTTTAAGAAGTTGGGTCTTGGAGATGTGAAACCCACAACCCTCACCTTGCAACTGGCAGACAGATCAATTACATACCCCAAGGGCATTATTGAAGATGTATTGGTGAAAGTTGATAAGTTCATTTTTCCGGTGGATTTCGTGGTGTTGGACATGGAGGAGGATGAGAAAGTACCGCTGATTCTTGGAAGACCCTTCTTGGCTACTGGAAGAGTGTTGATTGATGTACAAGAAGGGAAATTGACACTGCGTGTTAATGAGGAGCATGTCGTGTTTAGCATACATCAACATAAACAATTCTCGGAAAAAGTTAACACCTGCCATATGGTCCAATCAATTGACGAAATGAAGGGTCAACATTGCAAAAGAACAATGTTCCATGCTAGAGAAATACATGGCAACCAGTTACTCAAAGATTGCTATAGTCGCTATTAAAAGCTATTCAAGGACCAAGGAAGTAGTAGATTTCATTTTAACTCAAGAGGTCGATCCACTTGACAGATTGAAGAACTACATTGAAGAACCGTTGAAACCTCCCAACATTATCAAATCGAAAGTGGTTTCGGAAGCTACACTAGTGAAGAAGAATACAACGCCAAGGGTAAAGTTTAGAAAGAAGAGAGAAGTACCATCTAACGATCCAACTTAAGCACTGCGGTTGAGTCAAGCTAATGACGTTAAAGAAGCGCTTCTTGGAAGGCAACCCAAGTTTTCTTCCCTTTTATTTATTTTGTTTTTAAATTATAGGATAGTTTAATTTTTTCAGTTTATTTAGAAATCATCATCTACATCTCATCCCTCCCTAGATCCTTTAGTAATTAAGTTGGTTATTAGATGTTTGAGCTAAGTAACCCTTGTTCCACGTATTTAATATCTAAAATTTGATTTTTCAGGAACATGACGTCGTGAAACATTCAAACCAACATTCATAAGAAGAAAACGGGATAAATCTCAAGTTTGGAGGAGAAGCATGACAAGCATCCATCAAATCCAATATCATAAGCATCAAAACATCTTGGGCAATGTAGAAAATTCAGGGAAGTCATCATCGCCTTACTTTAATTTTACATTGGGGACAATGTTCAATTTAAATTTGGGGGTGTATTATAAATTGTCTAAAATTGCCTAGTATTTTTAATTTGTGTGATTTGTGTGCATTTTTAAAAAAAAACTAATGAAAAATGAAAAAAAAAAAAAGAGAAGAAAAAAATTTATTATTTTGTTATGCATGCTTGTGTGAGTTGGATAGTCTTGCTGGCATTTGTGGTTTGGTGAGCTGTGGATAAGTTATGTGCTTGAGTTAATATTTTTGTTTATTCATGTGAAACGGAGAAGATTTATGCACATGATTTGATTGTGGTGCTGTACATGAGTAGGTTGATTCCTGTTTACAGGTTGAAATTGAGAATTTAGATGCTAAACCCAACAACCATTAAACATTATTATATCCTTAAACCAAATTTAGAATGTTTGGTTGGTTGAATTGTTGTAAGTAGACATGGAGATGGATATGGATTCCGTGTGTGCAAAATGTTGTGTGGACTGTCTGAGACCTATGGGATGAAAATTGGGTGAAAAACCTTAAGTTAGAGGTCAATTTTCGAGAATAAGTGTTTAATAAAGGGCATTGCACTAATCACTGCATAAAAGGAAAGCTACCTTAGAAGATCCTAGTGAGGACAGTCATAATAATCTTATTGCATGACGTCTCTTCGTAGCCTTTATGACTCGAGTGAATAAGCCTGCAAGGGTTTAAAACATGGTGCCCTAAAGTCATCTGATTTGGGAGTCATCGGCTTAAAACTCGCTACATGGATCATTTAGGAAGCTTAATGGAGAACGCAAAAAAAAAAAAAAAAAGTTCATGAAACAGAAGACGCACTACATGTCTGGATTAAGCCCCGAACACTTATTTTAGAAGATTTGACTTTTAATAAGAGGTTAATAACTTGGTTGAGTCTTGGAGGTTAAGTAGTCAGAATAAGGAGAATCCATATCTGTTGACACGTTGAACTGCGATTAGTGAAATCTAACCAAACTTGAGTGGTGTAAGAGACTAGTATTGAAATTCAACTTTAAAATGCACCTCGGGGAAGGAAAAGAAAACAAGTTTGGGGGTGTATGAATCTCACGAGCGAAGTAAGGAAATATTTGACTTTTAAGGTCGGGAATTGAATCAATTTATTATTGTACAGTGTTGCATTTGATTCTCCATACACACACCCGTTTTGCATTGAATATGTGAGAATTTAACTTTTACATTATAACTTTGAAGTGATTCATGAAACTGATATTATGTTTTCAATCATGAGCTACGAAGGCAAACTATCTAACTAAATTTTTTGTGTTTTCGTTTCTCATATTTGCCTGTTTGTGTGAGTTTTTGTTTTGTTTTATGTGTTTAGTGTTTGCTTGAGGACAAGCAAAATATTAAGTTTGGGGGTATTTGATAAGTGCTCCACACTCATGATATTTATGCCACTTAATGCATTATTTTGTTACCTTTGAGAAAGTTTTAGAGTGTTTTTATGTGTGTTTTGATGTTGTGAGGTAGGTTGGTGAAGTTGAAGGAAATAAACAAAAGTTGGAAAGGAAAGGACTAAATTGTAAGAGATCCAAAGTTCGGTGACTAAAGTACAAATACTTAAAAGTTATGCCGAACCCCACGATGAAGATTTGAGAGTGCTCGGAGCCAATTGGATGAGGAAAGATATCAAAGGGATCAAATTCAGTCAAAAGATGATCACAAATCAAATTCCAACTGAAAAGTTTTGCTCCGGATTTGTAGTCTCATATTGGGACTCATTTTTGATATAGTAAATGATCGAATTGGAGAACAATGTTTGAAGTAAAGTTGTAGCCCTTTTGAGTTAGCTTTCCAATGCATCTTGAATCATCTCAATCGGATATCAGAAGAAAGAGTTATGTTAAAAATACTGAAAGAAGCGTAAACTGAATTTCAGCGAACCGGGCGCCAAGGCGCCCAGGAAAGAAAAATTCAACAGAATGCCAGGCACCAAGGCGCCGAATCTGGGCGCCAAGGCGCCGCTGCCGGGTTTATGAAAAAAAATTGATTTTCTCAAGGAAATCCGGCCCAAACCAAGTCCAAACCTTGTTATTTTCTATGGAGGATATAAGTACATGATTGAAGACCTAATTAGGGGTTCTTGGACGGCTGGAGAGAGCAAGAAAAACGGAAGCAAAATTCTTGAAGAATTCATTCAAAGAAGGGGCGATTGACACACTTTGGGGAAGAAATCAAGCGGCCACGAAGAGTTTTTCTACATCCTTGTTTTCTTTTCCATGTTTTCTATGATAAATCCCATGTTGTCAATTGTTTTTACTATGAACTAATACTTTAGATGTAGGGTTTGATGTAATCCTCTTGAAACATGTTTTGATTCCTTAATATTTAAACTCTTTTGGATTTTTCTGGTTATTTATTTATGTTGTTTGAGTTTAATGCATTCAATTACTTGGCCAATAGTTGAATGATTTGATGCGTGAATTTCGGCACTCGAAAGAGGGAAATTTAGGCGTGATCATAGAACAACATAACCTAGGTTTCGTAGATTTCGAGAGAAAGTACGGATCTTTGAGGCTTGTTTTGAATTAAGAACCACGTGCTTTATAATTTCTATATATTTAATTCGGAATAGAGATATTGGAATTAAATTGTAGAAATAAATTCTAACCGGCACTCGAGAGAGGGGATAGAATTAAATTAAGGTTCTTGTCTATAAATTAAGAGAAATCTGATTGAGTTAGCTAAATGAGTTAGCAAATTTAGGTTAAAAAACATGGTCGATAGTGCGATGAAATCATTCCCTCTAATCTGATAACTTCGTTGAATTTTGCATTTGTTTAATTGCCAATTTCAGTTTGTCATTATTAGATAAAAATCACAACATCATTCCAATTTGCTTGTCCAAATAAAGTAGAAACTACATAATTATAGTACTCATTAGAAATCATACATCAATCCTTGTGGGTTCGACAATCTGTATTTCTTCACTATATTACAAAACTTGTCACCGTACACTTGCGACATTTTCACGTTGTATAAAACGCGTGACACTCATCCTTACCTTCTTCAACTAGGTATTTACTGCTGCCAGAAGCAAAAGATTTCATAGTCCGTTTAAGAGGAGTTAATTGTTTAGGAGATTTACAAGGAAATATATTCTCAAAGAATTGTGCATTCCTAGACTCCATAATCGTGTTCAGATGAATATCAGGTACATTCGAATAATGCACAAGGAACCTATATGCACTACTATTTTGTGCATAACCAATGAACACATAGTCAACTGTTTTAGCTCCAATCTTAACCTTCTTAGGATGAGGCACTGCGACCTTCACAAGATACCCATACATTCGTAAGTATTTATATGAAGGTGTACGACCTGTTCAAAGTTCATACGGAGTCTTATCCATATTCTTTCTTAACACATTATTCAAAATCTAATTCGTAGAAAGAATAGCGTGTCCCCACATGTTTTGTGGTAATCCAGAACTAATCAACATAGCATTCATCATTTCTTTTAACGTTCGATTCTTATGCTCATCAATTCCGTTCTGCTAAGGTGAATAAAGTACAGTAGTTTGGTGAATTATTCCATATTTAGCACAAAAATACCAAATGGTGATTCATATTCACCACCACGATCACTTCGCAACACCTTTATTTTCTTACTAAATTGATTTTCAACTTCATTCTTATAAAAAATGAATTTATCGATAGCTTCGTCTTTACTTTTAAACAAGTACATAACAATATCTCGTGCTATCGTCGATAAAAATAATAGTATTTATTTTTGCCTCTTGTTTGGACAAATTTTAAGTCACATGCATCACTGTGGACTAGTCCCAATGGTTCGGTACTTCTTTCAATACTATGAAACGAAGACCTAGTAAGCTTAGCCTCAACGCATGTTTCACATTTATGATTTGAATCAATTTGAAACCTAGGCAAGTAGTTTAGCTTGCTTAGTCTATGTAATGTATTGTAATTTACGTTATCTAATCTACCATGCTACAGATTAGGAGATTCAAGCAAATAAACAGAGAGAGTTTTCTCATTATTCATAACAGTTGGGGTTACAGCAATTACATTCAATTTAAACAGACCATCAGTTATATGGCCTTTCCCAACATAAACTCCTATTTTGGTAATCACTAGCTTATCCGCCTCAAAGACCATGCGGAAATCATTCTTGTTCAGAAGAGACCCAGAGACTAGATTCTTGCGAATCTCTGGCACGTACAACACATTAGTCAGAGTAAGCTCTTTGCCAGATGTTATCTTCAGGATCACCTTGCGTTTACCAAGTACTTCAGAAGTTGCAGAGTGTCCCATGAACAACTTTTCACCATTTGAAACCGGTGTGAAAGTAGTGAACATGCTCTTGTTAGAGCAGTCATGGTAAGTGGCCCCAGTGTCCAGCCACCACTCCTTAGGGTTAGACCCCACCGATTAACCTCACTAATCACCGTTGTAAGGTTTAAGTTAGACATGTCATCTGAGAGATGATCTCTCTCATTTCCAACTATATTAGCCTGAGGGCACTGCTTGTTATCCCTCCGCTCGCGGTTGACGACAGTCTACTGATCAATGCCCAACTTTGTCACAATTGAAGTACTTTCCATTGAATTGGAACTTAGGCTTCTTTCCTACTCCACCGTAGGCTTCAATTGAGACCCTTTCGTGGTCTTTTTTTATCTTTCCAATTTCCGTTACCCTGTTTGACTTTAAAGGAATGACCTTTCTTGGTACCAGAACTTTGGCCGTGTTCCAATACATTAGCCTTCTCAGAGTAAGAATTCCCTGATTTACGTTCAGCCTTTTTGTTATCCTCCTCAATGCACAGGTTGATAATTAAATCCTCGAAAGACATCTCTTTCCTCTTATGTTGCAAATAGCTTTTGAAAGCCTTCCACTGAAGAAGTAGCTTGTGAATAACAGTAGCCACCTATAGAGATTCTGACATAGTCAAACCCTCAGCATACATTTCTTGTAAAAGAACTTGATACTCCTGCACTTTGCTCACCATTGAACGTGAATCAACCATTTTGAAGTCTATGCACCGACTAGCCAAGAATTTCCTAGACCTAGCATTATCAGTCTTGTACTTCTTTTCTAAGGACTCCCAAAGCTTCTTAACAGACTTCTTTACCACATACACGTGATTCAAAGAATTCTGTAGGTCATCCAAAACATAGTTGCGACACAAAAAATCAGCACTTTTCCATGCATCCCCAGCCGCACGCCTATGCATATCAGTGTCTCTTTCAGCCACGACAGGGGCATCCTCGGTGAGGAAACGTACAAGGCTCAAAGTAGTAAGATAAAAAATCATCTTATTCTGCCATGTCTTAAAATCAGTACCAGCAAATTTGTCCGGTCGAATTGCATGATTCACCGGAAATGATGGCAAAGGTACCGAGGCCACAGCCCTAGGTACTGGCAAAGGTATTGTGTCAAACTAGATTACCTGAGCTAAAGTCGTGGCAAAGTGAGGTTCACTCCAACATGAGGAATCCCACCTCCAATTATCCCATCAACGGGAGGAATGCCAATCTAGGTCTCCACAGGGTTAACAACGGTCATTGCGGGAATTTGGAACACTGGTACCAACAGTATTGTTTCCATTGTTCACATCGTCATTTTCATATGACGCCATTTAACTAGAGAACAACAAATAATTTAGAATAATAATGAGTTTGTAAACTAGAGATAGATTCAAGATCTATGTTATCAAATTAAAAAACAATGCAGAATTGGAAAAATGAGTGCAAATTATTTAGTCAAATTTCTAACAACTGAACAATTATTTAAACATGAATTAAAATCATTAACCAATGATTAAAATCAATCATAAAAAGAAAAGGTAAACAATTATATACTAATGATGGGGTAATCATGCTAGTAATTGTAAAATAATCATTACCAATGATTGTAAAACCATGTTTGTAGATAAAACCATGCAAAACCATATAGTAACCATGCAAAACCACCTATTTGAAATTAGAGCAAGCAGAGACCGAACTTTCTACAATTTTTTTCCTTTCTTTCCTTCTAATCTTGATCAACTTGAAAACTACCTTAATGTATTTTATGTAAATGGTGAACAGATACTAATGAAACACATGAACTGATGAAAAGCAAAAAAATAACACGGGCCAAAAAAAAAAAAAAAACAGAACCTGAAAGAAAATTCACAGTAATTGATGGAAGAAAAAAAATTTGATTCACCAAATTGAATTCGATTTAAGCTTGTCGGGGAAAAATAGGAGAATCAAAGTAGATCAATCAAAACCGAAGGCCCGTGTTTACACGGTTTCCTTAAATTTAATTTACCGTCTCACCGGAGTGCAAGAGATTATGATCGGTGTTCGATTCCCATGATACAATCAGTTGTCGGTTCACTCTGTACTACATTAACCGCCTAGGAACTAAATGTGTCTTTCTCACAAAGAACTTAGCAAATGAAGAAAAAACGAAATAAAAATGGAGGCTGCTGGAATTGAAGGAAGATGAAACTATTTTTTTCTGTTGTTGTGTTTCCTGTGTTCACTTCCATCCGAGAACTCTTCTATTTATACCTATAGAGGATGAGTCAGCTCTTTAATGCATTGAATGAGGAGTTACAGCATTGAAGAGGAAACTGATGTAATTCAAACGGATTACACTCATTGAAGAGAAAACTGATGAAATTCAAACGGATGCACCTGATTTCCATTGATTTTCATTCAATATTTCCCTAAATCATATGATATCAAAATTAACATAGTAGAAACTAGAAAGACTAGCAAAAACAATTCTCAATACCCATACGCGACAGAGATGAGATAAATTGCTATGTCTAAGAAGTGGAAATTTCGTGTCTATTCTAGAAACTTAACTCTTAGCACCAAAACAAGTTGTAACACGAGAAGTATATGCACAAAGCAGTTACAATTTCCAAGAATCAATTGTGAAATGAGAAATTAATCCCGTACTTCAAAGCCATAATCCCAATCAGCTCCTTGAAATGCTAGTATCATTTTTATTATTGCTAGTTTTGAGATCAATTTCATCAAACAATTGATAAAAGTAAGCCTCAGCAACCCCTTTTTTTCTTCAATGGAGTCCGCATTCTTGATCTCAATTGCATCAGCAACCCTTTCAAGTACATCTCGTATAGTTTTCGGTAGCCTCAAACTCAATTTCGTTTGCCCACCTAATCTCTGTCAAGATCAACGAAATATTCTCCCTGCTATGACATCACCACCGTTAACTCCTTTGTCCGACGTCGTTTCCACCACTTCGCCTTCATCTCCTCCATAAACAAACCCTAAATACCAATTCCATTCAAGAATCCCAAAAAAAAATTCCAAACTTTATTTCAGGGTTTTTCTTTTTAGATTTTTTAAACCCTAATGGCTTCTGAAAAATTGGGCATGGTGCCACCACAACATATACACAACGGGCTCAGCCCGCACCCACACCCGCAGCTCGTTTATCCAGGATTCGCCTTTGGCCCACAAGCACCCCATCGCTGTTCCGCCGCGAGCTCACTGGCAGCTTCCTCAACCACCGCTACTTCTTTCAGCACAACCATCAACCGCCTCCGACGAAGGCCGCCGAGTTCTATCACCAGTGGGCCAAAAGCCGCAATTCTGCCACCCCCAGCGGTGGCGAAGCATCAGAAGACGATGATGTTGAAGATGAGGATGATAATGAAGAGGAGGATAACAGGCAGAATATTGTCCCTGTGGCCAAAATCAATAATACGGATGCTAACGAAAAATTTAGAACTAGTAATAATCAGAAAATGAAACGACTTTCTGTATTAAGAAAATGAAACGATTAAAATTTTCAGATATTGAATCTTTTTCTTTGATATCTTTATACTCATGTGACTTTTTCTGATCTTTCTTTCTTTTCAAAGAAGGTAATTCGGTGCAAGTTGGAAATGGGAGCAGTAATGACAATAACAGTAGTAGTGAAGCTAGGAATCTAGGAGAAGAAGTCTATTATGCACAGAACTTGCACGGGGCTGTGGATCTGACCTCGACATCTGGGCAAAAGGATATCATGGAGGTGGAGAATGGGTGTGGGAATGGTAGAAAAAAGGAGAGTTGTTATTCAGGTGAATCCCAGGAGTCCTTGAGGAGCATCCTTTCAGATCCTCTCCCGTGAGTGTCTTTCTGATTTAAGAATTTTATTTTACGTTTTGTCATGGGTGTTTATTCCATTTCTGCTAATTTTACTGAATCTGTTGATCGTTTAATTTAAAATCTAGCTGGACAATGCATAGGTATATATGAATATGGTTGAATGAAAATGTTGGGTTTGCTTGTTTCATTTGGAATTTTAATTGGTTATGTTTGGTTAAAAATAAATATGTCGGTTATCGAGTGTTTATGTATCATTTAGATATCTTCACCCATAACATTTGAGATATTTTTACATATTATTGTAATTTTTGAATGTAACTCTTAAAATTAGTTGCAGACAATCCCATATATTAAATCACGACTGTGATAAAAGATACAGTAGGGAAACAAGGACTTTTGGCCCGCAAAATTTGCTAAACAATGCCTTCTAATGGTTTGTGCCTTGTGGTGGCTGGAAGTGTTATAATTTATAAAGCAGTTAGAAAGGAACTATTTGTAATTTTTTCTGAAAACATACTTCATTTCTATCCTGTCATAATTTCTAAAGGCTTTAAACTTGGACTATCTATTCAATCTGATTTTTATTATTGCTTCCATTATTGAAATGCTAGAATCGACCATATAATGTCAAGTGTCAACTTGTCAGGTTTAAATTGATATTGCAAGAATGAAATTAGAGAAATCTTGGAGGATGAAAGTTTCAATTTTCGCATGTTCAAATAAAATTAACAGTTCAACCTGAGTGCGGAACTGCGTCAATTTGTGTCCATAAGTCAGCACTGATTATAGTTGTCTTTTCCTACTTAGGTTTCTTCTTTTTAACAAAAAAAAAAATAATAATAATAATTTGCTGGTTCTTCTAATGCATATTTTTATTTGTCTGATTTGTTTAGCTTTCATTCTAAGTTCACTGACCTAAGTTATTCTGCTAATTTATGTATGCATGTTCTGTTTAACTAGAAGACATACTACTCCATTATCTAAAATTTTGATTAATTATATTTCTAGTCTCTAAACTTATAGCAAAACCTCATCTGGATCACTGTGCTTCAATTTGTTTCAAAATGATCATTTAACTTTCATTTTGTTGCAATTTGCAACATTAGTCAGTATTTTCACTTTTGTTAACAAAACTATGGAAAATTTTTGTGACATTTAACTGTATCAGAACGAGGACATGACACATTTTCTTTTGGACAATGTTTAAACCCTACAAGCCATAGTCATGGACCCAAAAACCAATCCCTTGCTCTCGCTTAGAACTTTTCTTCCCCTTCTCTGTTCCTTTAGGGCAGCCATGGCCTTCCACTGCTATCGTTTACTGTCATCAGTCTTCTTCCCTGTCTCCTGTGAGTTCCCATTGGCTTCCACCACCGACGACTCCTTTTGTTTTTTCGGTTTTCATATCCTTTTCGGTGGTTTTGGTGAGTTTAGGCCTTTGCTCTTGAACAGTTGAACCGTAAGTTTCTAGGGCTGTTGGCTTGGTTGATTTTGGGGTTGCATCAGTGTTTTGTCCCCTTCCTTATTCCCTCCTGATCTAAGCAATATTCTGTAAGGCATGGCAAGGTGACAAAAAGGCTTGACACGACGGCAAGGTGAAGCATTAAGTTTTACGAGCCTAGGTTTAGAAAGGAGTGTTTATTTTTAATATTATTTTAATTAGGGAGCCATTAAATGTCCACTTCACTTTTATACATCTATACCACTCTAAATCTATCCCCATTACAATTTAAAATTTTTGAAAAATACTATATTCATTCCCATTACATTCCAACATTACCATTAGAAATTTATTTATTTAAATACTATATATACACGAAGTTTACCCAAAAATAAATTATTTATAAATAACAAAAGAACATATATTATCCAACCTCCGGAAACAACCAAGGCTAATATATTATGCTGTTTTCCAACAGACTACGTTACATGCCTCTAGAAACAATTAAGGCTAAAGATAAGGCCTTTTCTCCTTGTGTTAACGGCAGATAGCATAGGATTTAATGAATTTTTAAAATCACAAAAAAATTCTGCACGGAATCGACAATATAGATTTAATTCAACGTGTTCCACTGATGCTGTTAAACAAATTGCTGCACTATATAAATTTTGAGAATGATCTTCACAATTATCTTCTATATATGCATCTTTTTACTCTTTTTGCATCTTTTAGGGAAAAGAATTATCCACCAACTATTAATAGTGTGTTTGATGGATATTATTGAGGAAAGAATGTATTTTAAATAGTAATATGATGGGAAATATGTGGTTAAAAAGTAAGGAAAAGTTATTGATGTGGTGAAAAATATTATGTTATTGAAGAATATGTGGTTAAAAATGTGTTTTGAAAGAATGTGTGTCAAACAGGATATAAGGAGGAAGACGCGGGTAGACACTTCATGCCTGATGCCTTCAATGTGAGTGCAATGGCACCAAAGTCTTTGGCCCCGCCTCCTTGAGACTTCCAAAGCATGGAACTCCTACAACCTCATCCACTTGCTCCTTTGCTGTTGACATGATGTGGTTGAGTTCCATTTTCCTTTTTCCATTTCTTTTTTATCACCAGTATCAATAGCACTGTCAAAACTCCTGGATACATCTCCCTTTGAGGAGTACAAAACAGTTTTGACCGAACAATCTTTCCAAAGCTCTGATGACAGATGGGCAGATTCGTCACTTTGGACCAGACGTTATGTGGAAGGTTATGTTTGGAGCATGTATTTTGGCGATCAACTTCCTTGAGCTCGCTCTTTCCATTTCTCTCATGTTTCAGTTCCACGTTAGTTTTACTAGTACTCTCCCTCCATGATGTCTCTTTTCACCAGAAAAATTAACATATGTCCCAGATCTTGCATTATCCTTACCACTATCAAGAGCCTCTGCTGAATCCAACCTTGACTTCCCAGAATCTCAAGATACGAAAAGAACTTTCACCATCATTCTGATAAGAACGAACAGGACCATTGCTTGGACTGTACTTCGAAGAATACAAACCACGCCCTGTATCATCTAAATTCATACCAATCACAAAGTACTTATCATTTATTGCGACCAACTCATTAAAATTTTTTCCACTTGCTTTCAGCCCGCTTACTTCTGGTTCCACGCTTATCCCTTTCTCAACTAGCCCTTGAGTAACTCCCCACTACTCTGAGAACTAGTTTTTTTCCATAAGACCTTCCCTGGTATTTTGAGAACTCGTAATCTTCCTATCATCTTCATTTACTTTACCCCTATTTACCTCTTGATTCAATTCACTGCCCACTTCTTATCGTCAATTATAAGCTTTTGAGAGAACCCCATTTAGATCAGGCTTATTACACAGCTCACCACACAAAGCAGCCTCAGCTTTTGTAAGTTTGTTCCGTCTCAGAAATTCCATCATAACATGCATGGAACTCAAAAAGCCTTCTTCATATATTACATGTCTTTATGTATTTGCTATAATGGTGTCTCTTTTATTGTTTATTTTGGCTTTAGTTAAAGAAGGTGTTTTATGAATATTAAGGTTTTAATTAAACGTAAAGTCTAAAAGCATATAAAAGGTCTAGAAGCATTTAATGAGGATAAATATTAGTGGATGAATTTAACACTAGAGATTTTATTTATTTTTATTCTTGTCTATTTAAGTAAATTTACATAAAGTTAAAATTGTAATATAATTTTTTTTTTTTTTTAAAAAGTGGATGAATATATAAGAATGGTGGATGAAATAGCGGCTCCCTTTTAATTATTCTAAGATTATTAAATAAATAAAATAATGCTTACCAAACAATTAAATCATAATCACGTAATTACTTAATAATACCTGCAAATAGATAATTTTCGAAAACTAGACAATTAAAAATTGAAAGTAGAAGACCCTGTTTGAGGTAAATGAGCTCCATCAATCATCCAAGAATTAGTGCCTAGACCCACATTAGCCATTAGGTCCAAGAAATAGCTCCAAAAAATTTTGGAAAAAATAAAATAACAAAAGGCATGCACGTTTTGGCACCTAGACCTGCATTAGGCGGTCAAAAAAGAAGTTGACTGCCATGTCTTAACTATATGCAAGACATTTTGAAAACTCATCACATCTAGGCGCGTCACCTTTTAGAACATTGGATCTAAGCTTGGTTTTTTGCCTTAATTTCCTTGTGATGGTGGCTTGATAGGGTGAGACTGCCATTAGATTGGCGTTCTCATACCTTTCCTTCCACTGGTTAATGGCGGCAAGGTTCAGCTTCCTGGTGGTTTCAGCTATCATTGCTGGAGTTCGCGAGGCTGCCAATTGAGAAGAGGGTCGGATGTTTTTTGTGGGGTTTCTTTTGATGTGTTTGGGACTGGGGGCCATTGGGCAATCATTGGAGATAATGAAAGTAGTAAATGCATACAAAAAAATGGAAGAATTAGGGAATTTGGGCATTATCAAATTAGGAATGGGAGGGAAATTGGTGTAGAGGAAATTGCATTGAGGTGGTTGCATGTAGCGGTGGTAGATTTCAGGGGAAAAGATGAAGTAAATTCTTTTTTTTTTTTTTTTATGTTTTTTATTTTGGTCTTCATTTCGTCCCTTTGATATGCTGGAAATAAACATTTTGCATTTTAAGAAAAATATGCCAAATCAGCATTAGTTTGTGACTATTTTGAGGCAAATTAAAGTTGTGACCTAAATGAAATTTCGCTATAACTTCAGTGACTAAAGATGAAATTTACCCTCTAAAATTTTATTGCTGTAATCTGATATGTTCTTTTTCTGCACTGTTCGAGGCATTGAAGGCAGATATTGATATCCAACATTTATTCTGCTCTAACTTCCATCTACTAACTTATTATGTCCTCCCTGTTTGATAGTCATTTTTTTTGTGTAGAAATGGTTTTTGAATAGTAAATTTTTGGAGAATGTGTGGTTAAAAAGTAGAAATAAGTTTTGGATTTATGTGAACAATATTTTATTGTGAGAATGTGTAGTTAAAAATAAGTAAGAAAAAAGAGTTTCGAAAGAATGGTTGTCAAACGGGGCTATATAAGTTTGTGGATGTTAAACTATAAACGTTCTGACTAAAGAAGAATAACTTATTCAAGAAATAATTGAGAAAATAGAAAATCCTCAATTAAAGAGTACTCTTCTCTTTTACCTTAAAAAACTGTTGTTGCTTCGTTTAATATGAATAACATATTAAATCGATTCAAGGAAGAAAGTTCTTCAAAATCCTCTTTTTCAAAATCTTCTTGTTCTGAATTAAAGCAAGAAGTCAATGAGATGAAATCTTAAATTGCTTCTTTAGAAATGTAAATGAAAGATGTCAAGATACAACTTGTTTTCTTAAAGACTAAGAGTCTAGGGTAAGAGATCAATCATTTTCACGATTCGTCAGATTACGAAGATACTATTCAAGATTTTCATGAAAATTCTCAAACTGAAGAAGAAAAGATTAATGTTATTAATTGAATTCAACTTCAGAAATGGTACTGCAATATAATTATTGTAGTCAATAAAGAATTCAAGCTTCATACTCTGGAGCCGATCAAAATTGCATTAGAGAAGGATTAATCCCTACTAAATATTTCGAAAAGACTATCAAGCGTCTTTATGGTGCTAGTGGTAAAAAACTCAATATTCAGTACAAGCTTTCAAAAATTCATGCTTGCAATTCAAATATTTGTTTTAAAAATATATATTGGTTAGTCAAAGATTAGACCAAGAAGTTATTCTTCACACTCCTTTCTTGTTCAACTTTATCCATTTCAAGTCAATTTAAAAGTTTTTGTTACCAATATTTTGGGACAAGAAATATTTTTTGAATTTACAAATCCTGTAACTTATAAAAATGTGAATGCTTCGAAAGAAGCATCGATTCCAAAATTAATTAATAATATTAATTTCAAAAGGAGATTCAATTTCTTAAAGAAGAAATTTTTTTTTGAAGAAATGAAAAACAATTAAAAAAACCCCTTCAATTAGGTTCCTAGGTCATAACATTCATTTAGGAACCATTATTCTTATTCAAAGAAGTCTAGATTTCACTTATAAATTTTTTAAGAAATCTTAAATAAAACTAGTCTGCAAAGATTCTTAGGGTGTGTAAATTATGTGTTCGACTTTATTAAAGAGATAAGGATACTATGCGCCCATCTTTTCAAAAGACTACAAAAGAATCTGGTCCCTTGAAGTCAATGAGCATACCTTAGCTATACAAAAAGTTAAAGGTGCTGTCAAAAGTATACACTGTCTATAAATCCTTGACCCCACTGCCTCTATTATTGTAGAAACTGATGCGTCAGATATAGGCTTTGGGGGATTCTTGAAACAAATTCCTATCAAGTCTAGTCAAGAACAGTTGGTTAGATTTCATTTTGGTGTTTGGACTGCCTCAAAGAACAGTAAAAAAAAGAAATTTTAGCAATCGTTTTAGAGTTATGATAGTCAAACAAGGTTGGGGACGGGGGGGAAGGAAACAGGTGCTTGTGTCAGCCGCTGTTTGGTTTATTTTTTATTTTATTTTTTAAATTGCCTAATCAGTGAATGACACGTGTCCCATATGTTTTTAACCCTGTCCCAAACCTTGTTTTTGTAGCAAAACTCATTGTTTTATGTATTTTAGAATTTTAAGATGATTTAATCAACAAAGAATTTGTTTTAAAAAAGATTAAAAAGTATCAAAAGACATTTTACAAAAAGACGTAAAAAACATTGTTTCAAAACAAAAATTCGCAAGATGACAAGTCGTCTTATCATGCTTTGATTTCAAAATTCTTTATATACAAGGCAAATCTAACTTTTTTGCTGATCTTTTGACTAGAGAGTTTCTGTAAAACAAAATTAAGAGAAATAATTGACAGTTATGAATAAGAAAAAATCTTCAATTCCTATTCTTTCAATTGAAGATTACATTCAAAATTCTTTTCATGGTTCAAAGGAAAGGCAAAGTTCCTCTACTTCTCAAAAAATCACTCTTGTTTCAAAAAAGCCATTTATACAAAGAGTCAAAAGATCTCTATAGAAAACAAACCCTTAAATTACAAAAATGCCGTTCAAAGAATTGGATCTAGAAAACTACCAGATCAACCCCTTAACATCTTTTCATTATTTTACCAAATCTATTCAAATTCCTCTCTTGAGGAATGTCTTCAAAATTAAATCCTTCATTTTCGTTTTATGTCAAGAAATATCAAAAAGATTAGAGCTTATTATGAAGCTATCCTAGTCAAATCAGGATCAGCCATAATAACTCGTACTCCAAAGAAAAATTATATTGATTTTTCAAAAATTTCAATTCAAAAGGTATTGTCTTACAAAGACTAGTGGCAAAACCCATGGAATGAGAAGAAAATGCGTCTAAGGAAAACTTATTCGAATCTCATTTCAATTATTTTGATTATCAAGACGTTTAGTTCAATACTTTTTACTTTAGACCAGTGACACATTCCTAATTTATCCTTTTCAACTAAGCCCGCGATACAAATTGTTTCAAAATTGGATCGAAAATTTTGGACTCGACGAGACAATTTTACCCAGTCTTCCTCGTCAAGGGTTCGAACACTTCAAAAAGGAGGCAAAATCATCTTTAAAACCTCAAGAAAATCTTTTATTTTAATTTGCTCACAACCTTAAAGTCCTGTGAATTTTATGTTGTGACTATCAAGTTGTTCCACATGCAAGCTCCTATTCGGAAGGTTCAAAGTTAAATGGTGGTCAAAATTTGATGAGACAAATTGTAACCCTAAGGCTGTCACCTCGTGGATTCTAGAACAAAAAAATATTTTGGTTCCAAAACTTTCAAAGAAAGAACGGGACAAACACACCGATTTTCTTGATGAAAAATCAAGACTTATGATCATGTTCAATCAGTGTAAAATTTCGGAAGAATTACAAATTATTTCGGAAAAAATTGCTTCGTTAAATGAGACCTCTTCAAAGAAATCAAAATCAAATGATGATTGTTCTCAATCAGAATCAACATACTATGCTCAAAGCAACGAAGACATGCTTTGGGTTAGACACCATTGATGATTTGATTGAGTAATTTACTCAAAGAAATTCAAAATAACTACATGGATCCAGTTATTTAGATGAATATCGGAATTATCGAGTTCAAGGCTCGAGAAGAGTTCTTCCAAATGTGCTTACTACCACAAAATCTATTCCTGCCTGCTTTACCGACACTAAAAAATGGACAAAAAACTTTATTAAAGCAACTTTAATAAAGTAGATTCCATAATTCAAAAAGTTGGAAGGAAATTGACAAATTTAAAAGTTATGGCAGACAAAGGACAAATATTATTGCTCCCCATATTGTCCTTCAAGATTTTTCAATGCAATTTAAAATGATTTGAAGTCTGAAGTTTCAATAAAGTTATTTTCAAAAGAAGTTATTCAAGTTCAGAGGAAGAAATTTAAATATCTTCATGTGGGGTTTGTTTAAATTGTTGTCAAACCTTTGTTTAGATTTGGTTTTGACATCCCTATTCTCTTAACTCTCAGAGATAAGAGACTTCTTAGATTTAAACATTCAATATCATCTATGCTTGAATCAAATCTTGAAAGTGGTGCCATATTTTCAAGCTATTATTCAAAAATTTTCTATTAGTCTTCAAGATGGAGCCATTCTTAATGCTCTAAATCTTCAAATTCAAACTAAGAATTTTGATGTTGTTGATCGTTCAAAAGCATTTCCTATAATATATAGAATATATTATAAGCTCATGAACACACGACTTAATATTCATGCTCTTAGATCTTCTCTTAAAGATGAAAATCTTTTAGTAGAAGTTAATCGTCTTCATTTAAACATTATGATTCCGAAGAGAATACCTTGTAATCTTCAATCCTGAGGACTTGTATGAGATTTTGAAAATGCTTAAAATCCAGTCCCTGCTCCATCTAGAAAAATTCCAGATCAAATTATTTCATTTCTTGATAGGCATGTCAAAGTTACCTTCGATAATCCTTCCTTGTGTAATACTCTTCATAGGTCTTATTCTTCCAGATCTGAATATAGAACTGAGAATAATCCTTTTCAATCTGCTAGATATTCTACCTCTTCTGATAAATTTAAAGAGGTAAATTTCAATCCGAAAATTCTACCTCTTCCATCTGAGAAGTTTGATCATTAATGTAATGTCATTTCTTCTACCATAGATACAGGACATGAATTCAAAACTGATTACAGACTCCTGTCAAAAATTTCAGACATACTCTCAAAAAGATGGTTTCAAAAGAAGAACTAGAATTTTTGTTGGAAGAATTTTATGATTCTCCTGAAGATTTTAATTTCTATGAATTGTCATATTTCAAAGTTTTTGGTAAAAGAATTTTCAAACAAAAGTCTATTCAAAACACCCATGTTAACAAGAAAACATGGAAAACTTCATCTGGTCAAACTTTTCAATCTGAACCTCCTCTGATTCAAGAAATTGTTGTTTCTCATGGAAATACTGAAATTATTGTGTCTCCTCTTAAGAAGTTACCTGATTTAACTGTAAGAACTGATGATTCTAATCCTACAGTTAAAGATGTCAAAAATATTATTTCTCTGAACAATTATACAAATATTGTTCTTCAATCAATTTGTTCTCAATTATCTAAAATTGAGAATAATTTTGAGTTTGAGGCTTCCTCATCCACAAGGGAGGGGAAGAAGCCTATTTATTATAATATTATTGAATCAAACCTTATTTTCAAACCTACTGATTCAAAAATGCTTCCAAAGTTAAAGAAAAAATACTCTTTTCATTTGAATCAAGTATTTACAAGAACTTGTAAATCAAATTTCTAAATTAGGAAACTCCCAAGAATATCAATACTATTGATAATTTTGAAAACCTTGAATCTCATTTTATTGAGGATGAACCTCTTCAAATCAATAAATTGAGAGGACAACATTCAAAGCTGCCAACATATTACAATCATCACTCTTATCCTCGTGTTATATGAGAAAAAGGGAAAACCTCAAAAATCATATTTTGGTGATGAGATCATTGAATGAAATATTGATGGTCTTATAGAATTTCAAATTATCATAACTATTGAAAACATGGTTGTATGCTATAATGCATATCTGAGTCGTGATGTTCCTCCTTCAACCGCGTATATAAATTTAATTACTGGATTTACTGGACAGATTAAATTTTGGTGGAATAACTATCTCAACGATGAAGATAGGTCAAAAATTCACAACGCTATCAATGAGTTACATCAAAATGATTGTTTCAATACTTTAATATATTCAATATTAAAGTACTTCATTGGTACTCCTACTCTCCTTGAAGAAAGGTTATTCGAGGTTTTATTGAACCTAAGTTGTCCTAAATTTAACGATTTTCGCTGGTATAAGGATATGTTCCTTACTAGAGTAAGTTGGTCCGAGTACAAGCTCAAGAGTGATAGAGAATGATAAATTCATATAACTCTTTTGAAATGAAGAAATTTTTATTTGATGAATAAAATTGAAAATTACAAGATTGAAAGAAAAAAGAAAACTTTAGAGTACAGGATAATTCTAAAATTTTCTCGAAGATTTTCTCTCCTGCTAAAACACACTTGAGGAGGTCTTAGAGTCTTAATTTCCTTTTATAACGGAAACGTCGGACTTCAAATTATCTTGAATTGTATTGAAGAATCTTGAAGGACGACATGGGGAGCAATAATATATGTCCTTTGTCTGCTATAACTTTTGAATTTGTTTCTATTTCCTCCTAACATTTTGAATTATGGAATCTACTTTATTAAAGTTGTTTTAATAAAGTTTTTTGTCCATTTTTGAGTGTCGGTAAAGCGGGTAGGAATAACTTTTGTGGTGGCAAACACATTTGAAAGAGCACTCTTCTTGAGTCCTGAACTCAATAATTCCGATATTCATCTAAATAATTGGGTCCATGTATTCATTTTGAATTTCTTTGAGTTTCCTGCTCAATCAAATCATCAATATTGTCTAACCCAAAACACATATCTTGGTTGCTTTGAGCATAGTCTATTGATTCTAATTGAGAGGAATCTTCATAATTTGATTTTGATTTATTTGAAGAAGCCTCAGCCAATGAAGCAATTTTTTCTGAATTCTTTCGGAGTTTTGCACCGATTGAACATGGCCATAAGTTTTGTTTTGTTGGCAAGAAAATCGGTGTGTTTGTCCAGTTCTTTCTTTGATAACTTTGGAACACCAGTATTTCTTTGTTCTTACAGCTTTAGGGTAACGATTTATTTCATGGAATTTTGACTATCACTTAGCTTTGAGCCTTCTGACTATTATTTTGACATTGAATTCGGAGCTTGCATTTTGAACAACTTAATAGTCCCAACATAAAATTCACGAGACTTTAAAGTTATGAGTAAATTGAAATAAAAGATTTTTTTAAGGCTTTAACAATGATTTTGCCTCTTTTTTGAAGTATTCGAACCCCTGACGAGTAAGACTGGGTAAAATCGTTTCATCAAGTCCAAAATGCTCGAATCAATTTTGAAACCATTTTGAAAAATTTGTAACACGGGATTGGCTAAAAAGGATAAACCAAGAATGTGTTACTGGTCTAAAGTAAAAAGTATTGAACCAAACATCTTGATAATCAAAATAATTGAAATGAGATTCGAACAAGTCATCATAAGATAGACGCATTTTATTTTCATTCCATGAGTTTTGCCCCAGTCTTCGTAAGACAATACCTTTTGAATTGAAATTTTTGAAAAATCAATATAATTTTTCTTTTGAGAATTTTGAGTACGATTTATTATGGTTGATCCTGATTTGATTAGGATTGTTTCATAATAAGCTCTAGTCTTTTTTATATATCTTGGCATAAAATGGAAATGAGGAAATAAATTTTGAAGACATTCCTCGAGAAGAATATCTATGGATCCAAGAAGTTTCTATTTCAAAAACAGGAATTTGAATAGATTTGCTAAAGTAATGAAACGATGTTGAGGGGTTGATATCTGGTAGTTTTTCAGATCCAATTTGAACGGTCTTTTTGTAATTTGAGGGTTTGTTTTCTTCCGAGATCTTTTTACTTTGAAGTGTTTTTATAAATGGATTTTTTGAAACGAGCGATTTTTTGAAAATTAGAGGAACTTTGTCTTTATTCTTTGAACTATGAAAAGAATTTTGAATGTAATATTTAATTGAAAGAAAGAGAATAGAAATTTTTTCTCTTAATTCTTCTTTGAAGAAGAATTCATAACTCTCAATTATTTTTTTAATTTTGCATTGCAGAAACTTTCTAGTTAAGAAAGTTTGGTTTACCTTGTATATATAGAATTTTGAAATCAAAGCATGATATCTGGCTTGCCATCTTACGAAAATTTGTTTTGAAACGAGGTTTTTTACATCTTTTTTGTAAAACGTCCTTTGATGCTTTGCAATCTGTTTTTAAAACAAATTCTTTATTGATTAAATCATTTTGAAATACATAAAACGATTGCTGAAATTTCTTTTTTGATGGTAGAATAATTTCTTTGAGGGCTAGTCCAAACACAATAATGAAATCTAACCAGCTGTTCTTAGACTAGACTTGACATGTATTTGTTTCAAGACTCTACCAAAACTTATATCTGACGCATCAGTTTCTACAATAATAGAGACAGTGGAGTTAAAGATTGATGGACAGAGTATACTTTTGATAGCATCTTTAACTTTTCATACTGCTAAAGTATGCTCATTACTCCCAAGGGACCATATTCTTTTGTAGTCTTTTGAAGAGGGGCGCATAGTATCCTTATCTCTTTAATAAAGCCAGACACAAATGACACACCCTAACAATCTTTGCAGACTAGCGTTATCTAAGATTTAATCAAAAAATTTATTTGTGAAATCTAGATTTCTTTGAATATGAGTAATGGTTCCTAAATTATTGTTATGACCTAGAGACCTAATGCTTGTGTGACAAATAATAACTTTCTTAGTAGAGACTGCAGAACCATTATTCTTAATAATGTGAATAAATGTATTGATATGCTTGAAATGTTGTTCTATACTTTCTGATGATATAAGAACATCTTCAATATAAACAATTATGAAGTTTTGAAAATGTCATTCATTCGAAATTCTGAAGGAGTATTTTTTAGGCCAAACGGCATAAAACTCCATTTTTATTGACCGAAAGGAACATTAAATGCGATTTTATACTTGTCTTCTTTAATTTGAATTTGCCAGAATCCCGACTTCATATCAAATTTTGAGAAAATGACGGCTTTGAATAACTTGTTTAATAGATCTTTCTTTTGAGGCAATGGATATCTAATTCATTGAAGAACTTTCTTGAGAGGCTTATAATTGATAACCAAACGAGGAGTACCTCGTTCAATTTCAGCAGAATTATTGACATAAAATGCTGAACAGCTCCAAGGAGAGACTTACTTGGACGGATTAATCATTTCCTATTTCATAGATAGATTTTTTATCTACCTTTGAAATATTCCAGTTTTGAAGTTTTTGTTCAATTTGAGCAATTTGAAGTTCATAAGAATTGAAATCTAATACAGATGCATGATCTTGACTTAATTCTTCTTCATCATTTTGAAAAGTGTTTGAAAAATTTCTTCATTTCAAAAAGTTTGTGTTCTCTAACTTCAATCATTTTCTATCACTCTCGAGCTATTCCCTGTACCTGAGCCAATTTTGGTATTGGAGTCATAGGTTATCTAGAGTGAGGTTATAGTGTCTTACTGTTATAGGTACCGTGTCAAGGGAGAAATTGTTGTTAGCCTGGATGTCTATTGAATAGCGTTGGTCAGCCGTAAAGCTGGGGTAGGCATTGGTGGTTCCATTGTAGGCTTGGTGAAGCGTACTGTGTCTACAGTGGTATGTTACTGTAATTTCATTTTATTCAATTATGTCTTTAATGTTTGAAAAGGTGTAATTTGTATCATGTATTGATAGTGATTTACTACTACAAAATTTAATGTTTTCTACAGAATATTTTTAAATTTAAAAGTATTTCATGTTAAATTTCCCTTTTACAGAGGAGCACTTATGGATGATGCAATGATATTGCCTTGTGGACATTCCTTTGGTAGCGGCGGAATGCAACAAATATCTAGAATGGTAATTCTTGAAGAATCTCATATTGTTACGCATATGAAGTGAATCAATTCTTACGGCGATCTGTGTAATGCTAATCAGTACTAGCAATCATTTGTTCATGTATGTATAGCAACATAAGTTAAATCATTGGTTTTGGCCAAACAAAAGCCTTTGTGACCCGATGATATTCACGAACTGCTGTAGGACGTGAAATACTGTGTTACTCTTATTGGGATTAATGCAATATGTTAATTGATGATAAAAGCAGAATTTTTAAATTTCTCTTATTAAAAAGAATTTTTAAATTTCTGATGCTTCAGGATATTTAATTGAGTGACGTTGCAAGCATTTATGGAGTAACAAGAGAACACCTCAGCGTCCAACGAGCTATTGTTACCACACAGTGCTTGAATGTATGGTAATCCACTTTCTAAATACAGTCCCCCATTTTTCAAAGCTTTTGCCGTTTGTCTAGAACAATTTTACTGATAGTCTAAGTAATAGCACATGGTTGTGAACTTTACATCTAATGAAGCGCTATAGGGCGAGAAGAAAAATAATGAGCAAGAAATAGATAAAGTAACCAGGATACCCTTGTTTTTTATTGGAATCTTCTTTTTCCAATTCTTGTATTCCTTGTTTTCTCGTTGATTTTCTGAACATTTATATAACTCGTTCTGCTTAGCCACAGGTATGTGGTAAAGACATTGGACAACGCAGAGAGCGTGAAACTGCAGTATCGCTCGTGGCAGATGCTTCATCTTCCAACTTGTTGCCCATTAAGAAGATGATGATGCCCAACTGGTTGTAGAATTGTATTTAGATAGCAATCACAGTTGCTTAGTCATACAGTGTTCCAAATATACTTAATTTAACCTAACTCCAGAATAAACAGCTTTTTGATTTTTCCTGTTCTCCGCCCTTACACGTGAACGCGGTCTTCAGTTGATATTGTGGATACCTTGTCAATCATCCTCTTAACAAGGGATGTAGGAGTCATATAACAATTCTTGTAAAATAGTAGGCTTTTGCTTTTTACCCTGATTATGTTCAAATGATATGTTTTTCCTAGTGTATGTAATTTCTAAATATTTTCATCTCTATAATCTCACTTTGGTGCATGTTTGGTATGCAATATTTAAAACAATTACACTATTATGAGATTCAAATGCAAGATAAAACATCAATATGAAAAATCAAATCCAGTTATTCATTCTCATTAAATTTTCAAGAATCAAGTTCAACTAGTTCATGTCAGCCGTCATGCTGAAACAAGAGAAAAATAAATATCCAAAACTTGATGATCTAAACTGCTGAAGTTTAACAATATGAGAAAGCAAAAACAAGAATTAGTCTTAATGCTAAAACTACACTGAATATCTCGGTATGATGTTGTCAAAATAGTTAGTGATTATGGACATGGAGATTTTCCAGTGACGAAAAGAAGTTGCAAGTTGAGTAAATGGAAGCAGCAGCAGCCATAACGGCTAAATCCCTCTCTGAGTTATCGGCTTCTCCTAATCTGCAGCAAAATATACGACAAACTAGTTTTAAGAACTCAATAATAAATGCTATGCAGGATATATTATTCATTTCCACAAAAAAAATAAAAATGCAATCAGAACATGCAGGTAGACTGCTTGCATACAAATGTAAACTAAACCACCATGTAAATGTTTACTAAACTACCATTACCAAAGTTTTGAAATAATATGGTGCTTGAATATAATGTAAATATCTAAGTACGAATTGAGCTCTAATGTAGCACAGAGAGATTATCAACAGCTTAGGTATAACACAAGATATGGAGCTGAAGTATTTCATGAATCCAAGCTATTAATAAATACGGGGAACTTTAAAAATCACACGTTCTTTCATAGAAATTTCCAATGCTATTCTCTATACAAACCCCTGTAATACTTCACTACCATATATATAATTATGCAGCATTTTTAGGAGTGCAACTTAGGAAATCAACATTTTCTTATTTTAGAACTTGTGTTACTTTGGTTTAGCAGCAAGCACAAGTATTAATCTTTTGGGCACGTTGCCATTATAATTTTTGTCTCTTTAAAATGTTTCTCTCATAACAATAGTAGCAGCATTTATTCTTCTTGTTATTTAATTTTGATAGTTTGACTTGGGCTGTCTTCCCACGTGACGCGCATTTCTTGTTCTTAAACTTCAGTAAATTTACTCGAAAAAGAGGCCAAACGGATCATCAAAAAGACATCCATACAACTTTCTTTCTTTCTTTTTTTAATCCATACGACTTGGGTGAAAAACCATACAAACAGAGAAGAAAGTTGCTAGATAAAAATAAATTTACTCGACTATTTTATTAGATTAAGATTAAGTACTTTAGCAATGAATTCAAACAATTTAAGCTAGCATAATTTAATTATGCTGAAATTTAAAACTTATAAATATAATCCACGCTTGTTCTTCAGTGCAACAGCTTTGCCAAATTAAAAGAAAATGAAGAATTTATTTTACAAAGAATTGATTACAAAAGAGGGCACTTGGAATTTAAAACTGAAAATTAAATGCTCAAATAAATTTCTCCCTACAAACTATTACAATGAATTTAGATACAAACAAAGAACTGTTCAGACTTCAAAATTTTATTTTGAATTCCGATAAAGTAGGAAAATACGATAAGATATTTATCATCCTTGGTTCCTCCTTTTTCAAAGGTGTCAGGATATAAGTGTCCTTGAATTTCTACTTTCTCAAAGCATTTTTCTTTTGGTGCAAGAATTATTGTCTTTGCTATGTCTTTTACAAGAATTATTGTCCTTCTTCACTTTCTTTTTTCATCTTACTTTTGAGGTAAATTCACGTAATTATGCTTGCGTGAATTCGTCATTTTTGCCATCATGGTAAAGATTGTGAATCCCATGTTTGTTTCCATATCTTCATTGTAATAGAAGTCATTTGAAATATTATTTCTTGAGGATATTGATATTCCTTCCTCTCGTGAAGAGAAGGCAACATTAATCTTCTTAGATATCATTTTGCGAAGTCATTTTTTCAAATTTTCTGGGGTTTCACCCTTTAAGCTTGATTCAGCCATTTTAATGACATTTTCAAAGGCCAAATCAACATTTTCTTCACGCTTACTTTCAGCGAGCTGTTGGTGCCTTTTGATATCATCGAGTATGTTTTTAACTACTGGTTCATGTTCATACTTGTTTCACTGAAGGTAGAAAACGTTTCCAATAATTGGGGAGTTTCACCCGACATGAAGCAGAATTCCCACTTCTAAATCTAAGGAATAAAATATTCCTCAAGCATGATTAACAAAATTTTATTCTAATTAAGATTTTTATCCTTTATCAAATAAGGTTAACTTTAGAAAATTGATATAAGAGTTTTTAACTCTTTAGGAAAGATATCCATAGCTGGGCAGAATCTTTTCCACCAAACAAGAAACCAAGTGGGAGGTTCCTTTTTAATGAAATTTATAAAACATATTTATATAATCCCAGAGAGTAAATTTAATGGATGTCTCTTCTTTCACGGGGTTACCCTTTCTATCAAAAGTTTTAATCTGTATGTTTACAAATCTAATTTTATTGGGATTTAATCCTCATTTAATTCTTTCACGGGGTCACCTTTTATGAGTTGATGAATACTATTAGCCTCTATATGACACCCTTTAAAACAGAACAATTTATTTCTCCTGCAAAAATAATTACGTGAATGTACTTTGAAAGAGAGAGGAAAAAAGAAGATTGAAGGAGGACAATAATTCTTGCAAAAAACATAGTAAGGACAATAATTCTTGTAACAAAAGAAAAATGCTTTGAAAAATCATTAATACAAGGACAATTATATCCTGACACCTTTGAAAAATGAGAAACCAAAGACGATAAGAATCTTATCGTATTTTCCTACTTTTTCGGAATTATTTTGAAGTCCGAACAGCTATTTGTATGTGTATAAATTCATTCTTGTAATAGTTTTTTAGGCAGAACGTTCTTAAGCTTTCAATTTTCAGTTTTAAATTTCAAGTGCCCTCTATTGTAATTGATCCCTTATACAGATAAATTCTTCATATATATAAGCCCTTTTAATTTGGCAAAGCTTGTGTACTGAAGAACAAGCATGTATTATACTTGTAAGTTCTAAATTTCAGCATAATTAAATTATGCTAGCTTAAATTGTTTGAATTCATTGCTAAAGTACTTCATCTTAATCTGATAAAATGATGCATTTCTTGTTCTTAAACTTCAATAAATTTACTCGGAAATGTTTGTTCATCGGGATCATTTATAATGGCATATTGCAATTTCTTCAACTTCCTTGATTTGTTAATGCAAATTAAAAATCAGTGTAAAAGGTAATTTCCCGAAGCATATAATGTGAAGTATTATCAGGCCCTGTATAGAGAGATGTTTGTAAACTTCTGCTAAATCCAATATTGTCAAGGTTGACTCATATTTTGGCGATGTCTCATGCAAGTTACAAGATTGCATAATTTCTAGTTTCTATATTGAGCAAAAAGAGAGAACGTGACAGTTCATTTAAGTTATAATTGTTTGTGCTTTTCTAAATACGCCTAGAGTTTAAGAGTTGAAATGTATTAGTAATTACGATTTAAAGTATCTACGGACTTCTAGAAATGCTAGAAATGCTAAAACGCCTAGCATAACAAAGTACACGAGTTAATGAGTCTACCTCGTGAGGCACATAACTTGCTGCAAATAAAAGTGTAATTAAATTTACCTGCAGGCATTTCCTATAGAACCAGTCTGCTGCAAAGTACGGGGCCCATTGCTTTTGTAAAGACCCCATTCACAATGCAACTGCATTTCCTTTACTTGTTTCAGCCAACTTTCCTGATAATTTTGAAAAATAGACTGTTCAATTGTGCTTGCTTTGGATGTGGTAAAATTGGGGGGGGGGGGGGGGGGGGGGGGGGGAAGACCAGGAAGAGTGAAGAAAAATTGTGCAGACACTATAACAATACAAATATAAAGCACAAAATATTTTCATTATTCCTTTATATAGCAAGAAGATACTGGATCGTGTTAATGAAAATGTACAGTTATTTTAAATCACCTCAGCTCTTTGCAACACACCAAGATATCCTAATTCGAAGATAATCAAATGATAATTCAATATAGTGCACACAGTAGTTTTGCATAAACACCAGCAACGGTGCCAGCAGTGTTAATGGGTCACGGTGCTAGCAGTGTTAATGGGTCAAAATGTAATAATCATGACATTCACAACGCCTATGAACAAAAGAAATTATACAAGTTAGCAGAGACAATATTCAATCTTACTATCAATGCTTGTGTTCTGAGTTGCAAAGAAAAAGGAGCCAAATAGACAAAATGACTGTGATCTGTCTGAACCTCAACAAATTGGATTCTCAGTAAACTGATCTGTGACACGGTTGGAGCCTAATAACAATGCATATAGAACTGGACTAAAGACAGATCACCACTCATCAATTTATCCACTGGATTGTGCTTAAATATTACTAGTAAAAAAAAAATTAGCAGCTCACCAGAAGATTCTCTTCTTCACAAAGTGTTTTATCCATCTGACCAAACAGTGTGCTCCATCTAACAAAGTGCGCATCAGCAGTTGCTTTGTCAGGATGCCAAACAATAGAACCTTTTGTTATGTGCATATCAATCTCGTGGTTAGATGTGAATTCTCTTGACACTAGGAGAGGTAATTCTGTGTATACTACAGCACGGACTCTCTTCTTACTACGTCGTAGAGCTGCCATAAAAGAACAGAGCGCATTAGGAACCAATCTGTGAGCCCATAAGCCTTAGGTGCTTCCTCTCGTTTGAGGTATCAACCTACCTGCAAGACGCCCTTTGATATCTTGCTGAAGAAGTTCCAACCATTGAGAAGCTGCATTAGCAGCTGTAATCAAACAGAAGTCCAAATCAGCTCGCTGTTTTTCTTCTTTTAAATGTAAAGTATTTATCACCAAGATGTCACGGTGAAAAAAAATATGGCAGAAGCTTGTGTTAATAGATTGAACTTTAATGATATAGCCAATGTCTATAAATCACATTTCGTCAAATCCTCCTGGTAGAACATATTAATCATAAAAATATGAAAAAAGAAAATGAAAATGAAAAGCTTATCCTGCGATTTGCACGTTGTTTAATCCATATGTACCATATATCAAAATCAAACTATTGAAAAAAGTGGTAGATTTACATGTGAGAGACTACAAACCTTTAAAAGAAAGTGAAGTAACACTAGAAAAGTTTGCTGACTCCTCATTTGACAAAGAGCAAGTATTCTCTGATGCGGCAGTTAGTGATGATGAAAGCTTTAGTGCAAGTCCATCATCATTTTCTGGGTTGTACTGTGAGGGCACCCCACCAGAGATCCTTGTCTCTGCTTTGTATGACTCACCATCTCCTCTGGTAAGATAGGAGTTCAAAGAAACTGATTTGCTCAATGATGGATAGACGCTCATCTTCCATCTTCCCGACAAATTATCTTCATGATTAAGTTCATAACAATGCACTCCTGCACTGTTCATGTTTTCCAGGTTCTTTCTTTCACTAAATTCTTTTGTGCCACCCTTTCTTTGGTTAGCCTGCTTGCTTCCAGCATCTTGATCATCAGTTTTTGCAGACTTCACCATGGCTTCTATAATAGAGTGAACCTGTTTACTGTTTCTCACATGGTTTATGATTCCAGGGTTTAATCCATTAAGCAACCCACTTGGAGCAGCAATTCTTGCAAACTTATCAGCCTGTTCTTTCTTTGCAAGCTCTATCTTTCTCTTAATCATTTCACTTCTACTCTTCCTCCCACGTGGCTTTGGCATTGGCACTGCTGCATAAGAAGTAGAAAGATAATTGTTTTGTTTCATCTTGTTCCAAACTCTCATTGGATCTTTTTCCTCCATTGGACCAACAGAACTTGCACAATCAGAATCGTCCCTTGATTTTAAATTTTCATAGTTTTTATAAAGATAGAATGGGTCATGGTTGACTGAGCTAGAAATATCTTCAGCGTTTAGGTCTATACTCAATCCTCTGGACTTCTGTTCATTCCCAGATGAGGGCAATTTGTTGGATTCCTCGATATACACAGGAGTACCACCACCAACCACATTGCTAGCAGCATCTATGTTGGCATTGGGATCAAGTGCTCTTGGGGCAGAGTAAATCACTTTCAGTGCCGTGTTGCTACCTCCTCTTCCTGATTGAGCTACATCATAACTCATTTTCTCAGTTTCTCTTAAGGGATATCTCAAATGACATCTGCCTAGATTAGGACTTTTGTTCATTTTCAGTAATACTTTATCTCCACACGAATAAAAGAAATAAACTCCTCCTAAGCATCAAATTCACAGACTCCAGCGTCAACTCACGAAGAAAAAGAACGCTTGAAGATTCTACAAATTTATCTTTATACAAAGGTAAATATAAAATCAAAGCATCGACTTCTTGTGTTCACTGTCTAGCAATTCAATTATATCAAGAAGGGAACTGGTGTATGGGAATCATTACTAAAAGCCAAAGCACTGTAAAAACATCCAATTAGGAATATAAAAAGCCGAAAATGGGAAACTTTTGCCTCTAGTGCAATTATATTAATCAACACACATAATCTACAATACCCAAATGAGACGAAGAATTATCACAAGAAGGAACCTATAGAGAAAGATATACCTTCCGCCCGTGAAATTGATTCAAGACCCCGCATTTTCACTCTTTCCGGAGAAGGTACCGATCCCTGCATCTTCTGTTACAGTAACACAGCATAAAAAACAAATTCAATAATCCACAATTTAACTGAAAGACATAAAAAAGTTTCCAAAACAAGAAAATAATAAATCTTTATTACGATCTCTAAAAACCCACCTTTGAATAAGATCTACGATACACTATACATCTACTCTCAAAGAGTGAACAAATGGCAAATCTAAAATGACAACTTCAATCCTGAAATGAAGAAAAGATAGAAATACAAAATGTTCGTCAAGAAAATAAAATTCAAGAATTTTCAATGACAAATTTGAAAACGTATAATGGCCGATGAGAAACCTTTTTTTCTGATAAATCTATGAACAGTAAATTATTTATTTTAGGACATACACAGAAATTATTTATGTTGCGCTGTTTTAAATTCAAATGGAATGAACAGAAAGTTACCGCTTTATTTATATCAATTCTGCTACAGGTACAGGAAAAATCGACCGAACTGTTACAGAAATTAAATTTTGCTTACGTGGCAATGTACAGTGATGAGAAGCCGATTTTCGTCGAATCAAACCAAAACCGGGTAGACAAACTCCAAAACCAAGCCAAATTACTGTTGCCCCCAAATCTCTCAAATCCCCCGTACCTCTCGTTTCCCTGCCTTAGCTCTCGTCCTCGCTCGTTGAAAATCCGACAGCCGCACCGTAACTTCTTGGTCCCCGCCGGCTTTTCGTCTATTCTTACCACCCTCCTGCTAACCCGTTGTTCAATTTGCCTACACCTCCAAAGAAATCGTCGTATCTCCTCCCCCCAACACTCGTTAACATCTGGCCGAAGTGCTTTCCGTTGTTGATAGTTACGGTGACGAAAGCCCACCGAAAGCCAACATCGAATATGTTCCTGGAAAAAAATGTAAAAGGCTATCACTGCAGATGACGGACAAAGGTAAGAACGCTTCTTGGTTCTAAATCGGTCTCGCTGCCACAATGACTTTGAAGTCCTTGTTTGAACTATACATAATTTGGTTTGGTTTGTTTACATTCTGTGATTTTCCAAAGTGAATAAAATAGGTGACTCATTCGATTTATGTTCATTTAGGCGTCTGATTATACAAATGTTAGCTGAGACATTTTCAAATTTATTAATTAAGAGTATCTGAATAAAGTGACAATGAGCATCTTGATTGTGCAGTAAACCAAAATTAGTGCTGAAGATAACTATCTATTTATCTTGATAGCAATTGTCTGCATATCGATTTAGTTGTGTGACTTGCGATACTATTTTTTAATCTAGCGGAAGAGTTATGTATTAGTTATATATATGCTTTGCAAATTTTAATAAAATAAGAAATTTTGTTACAGGAAAAGGAATTGTAGGGCCTGAGAATCAAGATTCGTTGTTGGAATGTGATGACGTGAACATATTGGACAATTTGAACACATTAGAGAATGAAAATGTAGGAGGCGATGTTGCGACTAAGCTAGAGGTGGGTATGATGTTTAATAGTGAGAAATATTGGATTTCTACAAGAGATATGCTTACGCCGTAGGTTTTCCAGTGAGGAAACGAAATTCGAAAAAGGCAGACGATGGAGTTATGAGATATGTCACATTCACATGTAGTTGCGAAGGTTGAAGAAGTTATGCAACATGTGGTTCATTGAAGCCTCAACCAACAAGTCAGACAGACTGTAAAGCAAGATTTTCTACGTCTTTAGATAGTCTTGGAATATGGAGAATTAACAAAGTATGTCTCGAACACAATCATAAAACAAATCATTCGAAGTCACGGTTGTTTCGATGCAATCGAAAATTGACTGCGAGTGCGAAACGAAAACTTGAAGTGAACGATATGGCAGGAATCCCCTTGCACGGGAGTTTTAACTCCGAGGTTGTGGCAGCCGGTGGATATGAAAATATGACGTTTGTGGAGAAGGATTGTCGGAATTACATCGAACAAGTCAGACGATTGCGACTTGGAGAAGGAGATGTCATTGCTATATAGTAGTACTATTCGAAGATGCAAGCAAGGTGCTCAGGATTTTACTTTAGCATGGATTTCGACGAGGAAGCACGACTAAAGAACGTATTCTGGGTAGATAATAGATGTAGGTAGTCTTACAAGGAGTTTGGTAATGTTGTCATTTTCGATACTACGTATCTCACTAATAAGTATGACATGCCGTTCGCCCCTTTTGTTGGTGTAAATCACCACGGACAGTCGACGCTGCTTGGTTATGGATTGTTATCGAATGAGGACACGGGAAGTTTTGTGTGGTTGTTCAATACATGGTTTGAGTGCATGCATGGTAAAGCTCCAAATGGAATAATTACTGATCAAGATAGGGCAACACAAAATGCAATTGAGATTGTCTTTTCGAATACGAAGCATAGATGGTGTTTGTGGCACATTTTGAAGAAATTGCCAGAAAAGTTTGGCTACCATGTCCATAAGGGCACGATATTTTCTGTAACAACTTTTGAAATGGAAAAACAATTTCAGGCCGTATACACCATTTCGAAGCTCAGGGAAGTTCAAAATGAGTTCACTGGGAAAGTATATTGCGATGTCGTATCTGAGAAGGATGACTGTTTTGGACGACTTACGAGATCCGTGAAAATGTCGAGCAGTACGAGCATCGGAAGAAAAAGACATTTTTCTTCTCATTTTGGAGAGATACGTGTGAAGTCGTATGTAGTTTCCACTTGTTCGAATTTCGAGGAATCATTTTTCGACATGCGATCACAGTCTTGATACGTAATGACCTTATGTCAATGCCTAATAGGTATATAATATGAAGATGGAAGGGAGATGTCAGTAGAGCAAACACGAGGGTCGCCGTAACTTATGACGGGTTAGGAAGTACTCCTGGATAGTTGAGATATGACGATATGTGTCCGTCTTTTTCAGAGGTGGTAGACCTCGCTACAGATGACGAAGGGTGGGTACGTGTAATAAAGTAGTGGTTAAAATTGCAAGCAGAACATATGCGGATGGCAAAGTCAATTAGTGGAAACAATGCCCTTTCGCTGCATATTGTTCGATCAACCTCCACTTCTACTGGTTCGCAAAATACTGACAGTGGCAGCATATTAGATCCTAAATTGTCAAACAGAAAGGGCGCGCCAAGGAAACGTCGAATGAAAAGCCCATTGGAGTCCACTTCGAGGAAAGTGAAGGTATGTTTATCCATTACCTGTTTACTTGATTGGGAATTGAAGACCGAGTTTTGATTTAAGTCGATGACAATGCAGTCAACATCTACTTTGGACAAAGGGAATAGGCAAATAGCTAGGCATAGAACAACGGACAAGGCTGGAACCCACGTCAATGAATCTCGAATGTCGCAATGTTCTATGCCGACACCGTTCTAGTATTCACAACACCTAATGGTTGTTAGTATATCCTAAATCCTAAACCATTTAACTGGCTTGACTTGTTAAACATGACGTTCTTTCATGCAGGGTGACAATGGTAACGAAGCCGTCACAGAACAATTGCCGTATTCAACCTTCATCAGTCCATTGCTTACGAATGGAATTATGAACGCTCAAGGTAAGTACAAATATAGTTCATAATAATGTAGGAATCGTCATTTAACTTAAGCATTTCCTAACCTTCATCTTGTACATTAGGTCATGTGATGCCGTACTACTATCCAAATTTCCCTAATCAAGGCGGCACAGATCCGTGATTAAAGCATGGAAGGTATTCTTATACGCATATATTGAATTGTAGTTTACTTCATATATGATCTTTATGCATACATTTTAAAAATGATTTGTAGTTTTGAGAATATATCTAGAAAGCATGTGCTCAGGTCATCTAACATGCCAACTTTAATTGGTGTTGCCTTCACCATATTCTTCTTTCCTATTTGCAACTTGTTAGCTCTTTTTTGGCTGTTTCGTTTGCTACGAGTCTTGTGAGTGCTGCTTGGATATCAGATGCTCTTCTCGCTAATTTAGAAATACTGGTGGAGACTATATGGGAAATCAATTGTGGATCATTCTTGTACCAGTTTTAAGAATTAGCTCCAGATTGGCTTTATTTTGAGTTTTTGCAATTACTTTTGTACACCATTAGCAAAATCTGTTCCTTTTGACAAGAATCATATGAAGAAACTTCTTTTGTAGTGAAGTTGTAACTCTAGTATGTCAATTTATTGCATCCTTTTACTTGAAGTCATCGTTTGAAAACATAATCGATGAAGTGCTGATTGCGATATTAATAAATGTTCGATTTTGTGTTCTATAAATAGCTTATCTCAACTCAATGTTGTTAAACATAGACGCAAACTAGAACAAGAAATGGCAACATAGTAAGGAAAATATGCCCGAACCGTCAATATATTAAAACGATTAGCATAATAGTGAACCTATGTCCAACGGTCAACCGAACTTAACAAAATTAACCGTGTAAATTAAAGTGTACTATGACCAACAAGTTCATACGTTACAAAAAACCATATAGTAAATACAAAACAAAAAGGTCATAGTACTCTGTCTACCACAAACTTAACTCTTATCACTCGTTGTAGTTGGTCCCTTTCCTTTCCCATCACATTCGGCAATTCCTTTTTCCTTGCGAAATGTTAAGTGCAATGATATGTCGACATCTCGTTTCTTGGTTATTCGAGCTAGACTGTCAAATATTCTTGGTAAGTCCTCATCTTCCTCGTTGGGCTCATGATTCACCACTTCATTAACGGTGCTTGACTCCCCGTTTAAATCTTCTTTTTTCACCCACTCGAAATATACACAATCGTTACTACACGTGAAGAACAATCGTCCTTTGTTTACAATATCCCGTTCGACCTCGAAACATTTTCGAACTCCGTGTTTACACTGTGGGCATCTATGTATAGTTTGGCATTGTGAGAAGCAGTGAGTGTCACTTCTACAACTGTGACAAACTCCAAAATTCCTTCATCTCATTCTAATCGACAACTGTTGATGAAACAAATAAACCCACATGAATGCTATGGAAATATGAAGTCTCACTTTACAGAAAGCAAATATGTACATTTTTTTCTTATTCAATTCACATCGTAATAATAATTGCCGAAAAATGTTCGACATTATTACTTCCAATTATTTTTCCCCAAATTATACTAAAACGACTCAAAATGAAACGCAAATCGCAATGATCAGACAAATTCGCAGACATGAAGTTGGGGTTATAATTTTTGATGAAATTCCCAATTTTCGAATAATGGCTCCATTCAATCCATAAAGACACTCTAGTGTTGGCCTTCTCAGTAGCGAAATTGAAAATTTACATACCTAGTTATTCTATATTGTACAAATACATAGAGATTCCCAAATCACAAATCATATATTCATAGATTCCCAAATCACAAATTCAGATTATAACTTTTCAACATAACTAATTGTTCATAGATCATCATAAAATCAACACACAAACTAAACCCTAAAGATTTCCAAGTATGTACTAACCTTGGCAAGTGGTCGGATTTGGCGATAGTGACTTCTGTCAATGATGGAAAGGACTCGAAATGTGTTGCCGGAGATATGTAAAGCACTTTGGCTGGATGTTAACGAGTGTTGGGGGAAGGAGATACGACGATTTCTTTGGAAGTGTAGGCAAATTGAACAACGAGTTAGCCTGAGGGTGGTAAGAATAGACGAAAAGCCGGCGGGAACCAAGAAGTTACGGTGCGGCTGTCAAATTTTCAACGGGTGAGGGCGAGAGCTAAAGTAGGGAAACGAGAGGCACAAGGGATTTGAGAGATTTGGGGGCAACAGTGATTTGACTTGGTTTTGGAGTTTGTCTACTTTGTTTTGGTTTGGTTTGAAGAAAATCGGCTTTTCATCACTGTACATTGCCACGTAAATAAATTTAATTTCCTATAAGGGCTCAGTCAGTTTTTCTGTACCTGTAGTGAAATTGTATTTATATATCTGCAGTTTGATAGGCTATTCTAAAATTTCAAGGGATAAATCTATTTGTACATCAAAAGATGTACATCAGGGTCTACACCCCCTCCCATGGGGTGGGACCCACTTGTGTAAAATATTTCTTTATTCGAGCGGGCCTCACCCCCATGTGAGGGGGGTGTACACCCCGATGTACACGGTGATGTACCCCTAGCAAAGTCGAATTTCAAGATGTGAAATCAATTCAAAAATAAGGTTTAAAAGTTTTTTTATTAAAAAAATCAGGTGATACTTCAAATTTTTAATATTAATAACAATATTATAAAATTAAGGGTAATAGGCACAAAACATCCTTACCTTTGAAGGTTTTTGTGGAAAACGTCCATACCTTTTGTTTTTTGGCGCAAAACGTCCCAACATTTCACATTCTTTGCACTGAACGTCCTTTTTACCAATTTTTAACACAAAATGACCATTATACCCTCCTATATAAATAAAACAAAAAAGAAAAATAAAGAATAAATTGCAATCTGCTCCTAAACTTTTTTAAAAATGCAAATTAGTACAAAAAAATGGCGATTTTTTGCCCCTTTTTCAGCCCAAATGCGTCCAAATTCCGGAAGCCTCCGGCCACCCAAGCCACCAGACGTTGACATTGGTCAACAACCCTCCAATTCCCCCTCCAATTACCACCCAACCACTCCCAATTTCATCAACTGTAGTGGTAGGAATTAATGCTGAAAGTTCACTGTTCTCAAATCTAAAAATCGTAGGAAATTACATTCCGGCCACCTCCATGATCGGAACTTACCTCCTATCAATTGCCTATCACTAGACGACCACACATGCCAACAATTTACAGCAAACATCAACAAAAAAATTAATTTCATGCTAGATTCTTTGCCAGTTGCGACACAGCTTGCGAACTTCTCAACTTCCGACGCCGTCCGGAACACCCATGGTCGCGGACCACCTGAGCTAGGTCCCTCTTCATCAGGCACACCTAGCCCAACCATAGGTCTAGGTCAATTTCGACCTGAAGCCGTTCAATTCGTGGGAGAAATACTATGTTCCAAAAATTGTAATTGGATTTCGACCTGAAGTTCTAACGAATCCAGGCAAAATTGTGGAAGACCCATGGATGGAATAGCTTCGCCATGGAGTGGTCCATGACCATGGGTCAAAGGGATGACACCAAAATCAGCCCAAGTTCAGTGCGCGGCGCGATAGTCGCGATTACGTTATTTTCAGTTTCAAATTGAACACGTTGGATAAGTGTTTTGGATGAATTACCCACATGGCTAAGGTCATCTGGGTGTGGGCAACTGGATGGTGGTGGTCCGCGATCCTGTTGCTGGTTAGAGGTGCGACTTCCAGCAAATTGTCCATTTTTTGAGTAGCTGATTTTCCTTGCTGATCTCTGCCGAATTATTGGATGATATGGGGAATTCTTGGGATGGAATCGTAGAGGGTGTTGAGGAGATTATGTTGGTACCAATGTTCGGAGGTTGTAGCGAGGGAGAAGAGTAGATGTGGTCATCAGACAGTGGAGGTGGTGGAAGGAGGTGGAGGAGAAGAGTGTGTTTTTCTTATTTTTAATATTTTCATAAGTTTTGGACTGATTTGAATTTTTAAAAAAGTTTAGGAGCAGATTACAATTTATTCTTTATTTTTCTTTCCTTTCCTTTTTTGTTTTATTTATATAGAAGGGTATATTGGTCATTTTATGTTAAAAATTGGTGAAAAAGACGTTCAGCGCAAATAATGTGAAAGGTAGGGGCGTTCCGCGCCAAAAAAGAAAGTTAAGGACGTTTTCCACAAAAACCTTCAAAGCTAGAGACGTTTTGCGCCAATTACCCTAAAATTAAATTAATTTATATACCCCACCCCACCCTATCCCATCCCCAACCCGCCCACGCTTTTTCACTCCAAACCCTAATCACTCTCATCTTCTTGTCTCTTTCTTTACCTCGTCCTCTCCTCCCCGCTCTCTCTACCTCCCTTATCTCTCCCCACCGACATTGTACTACGATGATGCGAGTAGCGCTATAGCAATGGGGATTATGCCATGCACCGCAGTGTAAGCGCCCTGCGCGTTGATGTTGGTGCCGCGCGCAGCGGCCACTTACGCCGATGACACCAGACTGCGGCTCTGATTTGGGGGGCGGTTTTGGATCTGATTTTGGGGGTGATGCTGCTATCGCTGCCATTTGATTTCTTGGTTGACAAATGCCTTCACACGCGACAAGCAATGGCTAGAAGGACGAATGTGGGTGTCGTCGTCGAAGTTCTTTACGATGGTGGCTTTGTGGCCGCGAACCGCCTTCCGGAAGACCACTGCCTTGTTCGATTTCAAAACTTCACCATTTTTGTTGAGCTTTGTGTTTATAGATGCCACCATATATGTTGAGCTTTGTGTTTGTAGCAGCGCCGGCAGCGCTGCTTCTGCCGTCGCGCGTTGCTGTTGGGATGAAATGAGTGGGAATTAGGGTTTGAGGATTTGGGGGGGGTAACGCTTCGAGTGCAATTTGTGAAATTGAATGCCCTTGCTTGTAATTATGTGGTGGTGGTATAGTTCAGACGGTGGTGGTGAGGTGATGTCGACGATGGTGCGATGGCAGGGTAGGGTCGGGGAGATGGGTGGAAATATGCGACTAGTTAATTAAGTAATTGTAATCTATTAATTGTAACATGTGATCGATTGACAAGTTGTGACCAATTAATTTGTGATTGAGAAAGAAGTTGTGACTAATTAAATTGATAATTTGTACGAGCATGTGGGTGTTGTGCGGATCTTTTGATCTATATGTAATGGTAGTTGTGGGCAGATGGTGCTGATGCTGGTGGTTGAGGTTTATTGAAAGTGTGGGTGTTGTTGTAGCAGTGGGTTATGCGGAGGCAGTGGTGAAGGGAGTATTGTTAGGTGGGGGAGATAAAAATGATAATTTGTAACTATTTAATTGGTTAATTATGACCCGTTAATTCCATAATTTGTGATTCAGAAAATATTTGTGATCAATTAATTTGATAATTGGTAACAGAGAATCAAGTTGTGACTAATTGATTTAATAATTTGTGATCGACAAGAAGTTGTGATCAATTAATTTGAGAATTTGTGACCGGTGATAAATAAGTTGTGATCTATAAAATGTGTAATTTGTGATTAAAAAAAAGTTGCGATTAATTAATTTAATAATTTGTAATCGATAAAAAAATTTCAACCTAAAAAAATTGGTAATTTGTGACCAATTCTGTGTTGATTGTGACTTGATCAAATACCGTCACAATTAAGATTGATCTGGTTACAAACACACACACACTGAACATAAATTTGGTCACATTTAATTGCATTGAAGTTAAATTTGATCACGGTTAGACAAACATAACACATGTTAGTGACTTGGTTGCGAACAATCACAAATTAAACGGTCATAGACAATAACGCTGAAAACAAATTTTGTCACAGTTAGTCACAGATAATACAAGTTAATAACTTGATTATATACAGTCACAAACAGTTATACTAAAGACAAATTTGATCATAATTAGTTACATATAACATGAGTCTTATTATAAAAAAATATGGTCATAAATAACACAGTTAGTCACAAATTTGGAGTGGGTGTAATCTAAAAAAACGTTTTTAATTTTTTGAATTTTTTTAACAATTAGGGTTGGGTTGGGTGTCATCTCGAGAAAATTTTTCATACGTAGGATAGGTAGGGTGTAATCTTCATAAAATATTTTAGCCCTTGTTTGGTATTTACTAAAATCAAATTTTAATCTGAATCAAAATCAAACAATCAATATTAACCACATATTTTATTGGTCTCATAATTTTTTAACCACACATTCCATTAACGTTTATCAAAATTTAATAAAAATCTTATTTTAATCTCCTTTAAACAAAGGGCTTAAATTTTTTGAAATGGGTGGAGTGGAGTGGGACGGGACGGGGAGGGCGGGGTGCAATCCCGAGAAAAGTTTTAAATTTTTGAAATTTTTTTACAGATGGGATGGGGTGGGGATACTCTAAATTGGATAGGGGAAAAAAAAAAATATATATATATATATATATATATATATATATATATATATATATATATATATATATACAGAAATGATCTAATGAGCACATGTGCTCATCTTATCCTAAACACCGATGAGTTGGCACATTAATTCATTGGTGGATAAAGATTTTGTGAGTTCCAATCCACCAATGAATTAATGTGCCAACTCATCGGTGCTTAGGATAAGATGAGCACCGGTGCTCATTAGATCATTTCTGTATATATATATATTAATTAATACTTGAATTTTGAAATAATTTGACAAATTTGTTAGATTTGAAATGTAATTCTTATACGTAGGAGTTATTTATCGTTCCCTTTCAAGATTTTACTTTTTTTCAAGTGGGTGAAAAAATTTGAGTTAAAAATTCGCTTGGGTAGTGAACTTGTATGATAATTCTATATTTAGTTGAGTTAGTTAAATGACTGCCTACTTAAACTTTATTCATAGTTACTACCTGCTCACTGAAATTTAAAAAGGTTACTCAATGCTCACTATATTATTCATTAACTTACACTTCCATCATAAAGCCAATTCCAGACAAATACTTACATGTGACGGATGAAAATGATGTGGTAAACAGAATGTGTTAATCATATCCACGTCATCTAAAAATGTTAATTTTTAATTAAATAACCAAAAAATGTGTAAAAACAAAAAATGTTTCTTCAATGATCAAAATCCAAATTAAAAGAATTGTAGCAACCAAGAGCACACTTCGCTTTAAACACTTCCAACACACTAGCGTGGCTTATGGACAGTGGTGCTACCCACCATGTAACCTTCGACTTGAGCAACTTATCTTTTTCACTCTCCTTGCACAGGTTCCGATAACATTATGTTTGGAGATGGCACAACACTTCCCATTACTCAGGGGCGGAGCCAAGGGGGGCCTAGGTGGTGCCTGGCCCCCCCCTCCCATTTTTGACCAATTTTTTTTTTTTTTTAATTTTCCAAAATTCTTTTTTTTTGTAATTACCACTTTCAACTCATTTTTCACATCGAAAAAATTGGAATTTGGATATAGCTATTTCTAGAAGAATTATAACCCTTTGAGTTAGCATTCCAACGGAATTTGAATCATCACAATCAGATATCGGTAGAAAAAGTTATGACGAAAATATTGACAACTGTTCAACCCTCGCTCAACTTTTGATAGAGACTCGCTCGAGCGACCAATGCAGTAACTTTTCGCCCGAGTTTCGCCCAATTATAATGTAGTTCTATAACGTTATCAAAGTATGATTTTGCTAAATTAAATATTATTACTTTCTTTTATATGTTTCTTGATTTTTTTTGTTAATAATGTATTAAAAAAAAAAAAATTCTGGGGTGCTGCCCTCGAACCCCCGTGGGCCCCCACCACTTCACCTCTACCTCTAGGACCCCCCCTACGTTCAAAGTCTGGCTCCGTTGCTACCATTACTCATACTGATTTCCCATCCTTCAAAACCCCTACTTCGACAATATTTTGTGTGTATCTAGTATGAAAAAAAATTGATATCTATCTCACTATTTTGCGCTTCAAAAAATGTATCTTTTGAATTCTTACCTTCTACGTTTTTGGTGAAGGAGCTTCACACTGGAAGGACACTTTTGAATGGTCCAACTAAGGATGGTGGTAATTAGCGGCTACTGAATTCTCCATTATTTGCTCTCCAGTGTTAAGACTACTTCGTCCTAATGGAAATGGAATCATAGATTGGGAAATCCCACTTTTCCTATTTTGAAGCTTATGGATTCCAAAATTTGAGTGAGTTAGGTCTTCAATGGCCATAATAGTGAGATTTTTTTTTATTAATATATAATTAAAAAATCTTTTAAGTAATGTATAAATGCGCTAAAATGTAAAAATTACATACATATGAAAATATAATCCAATACAATTCCGAATAATAAGAAAAATTAATATAGAACCCACTCCGTAACTGAAATATAAAACACAAAACTACTATTTTCGTAGAAATTGTTTCTTCCACAAACAACTTATATCACGCTTACTACAAAATAATGTGTAATAAAGCGAAATATGTACAAATTCAATAAATAAATAAATAAAAACCAGAACTTTAGAAGCGAAACTGTTCTTAACTAGGAAAGTTAAACACGTGAACCAGTACACCACGACCCACGAAAATTTGATGGCACTAATGCAATTTTTTTCAAAATGCAGGCCCATAACAAAAACCAAACTCCAATTTTACAAATTTTCCCAATTTGAGTCTCTTTGCCTGAATCGTTATTCCATTGCTTCAGCCATATCTTTATATATATATATATATATATATATATATATATATATATATATATAAAAGTAGTGATGGCAAAAAAACCCGCCCCACCCCGAATGGGGCGAAAAAACTCGCCCCGAACGGGTTGGGCGGGGAGGGGAGGGGGTGCCCCACCCCGAAGCACCCCGTGAAAAAAAAATTAATTACAAATTAAAAACAAAAAATAGTTAATTGAAAGTTTTTGAAAAAAATAAAAATAAACGGGGTTGGAAACGGGACAAGCCCGCGCCCAGAACCCGCCCTGCCCCGTCTAAGGTGGGGCGGGCCACAGGGTGGGGGAGTGGGGGGTAGGAACCACGCCCCGAACCCCCCCCATTGCCATCTCTATATAAAAGAGCCCGCTCTCCCTTCCAACCCTATACACCATAATTTATATGTATACTATCAAATCCATTAGTGTAGAAGATGTTTTACTCACACATTTTTGGCAAAGAAGTGTCTGTTGGGAACAGTGTGGTGTGCTGTTCATCTGCACCACAAACTCAAGAAGTCCCATTACATCTCCACCAACATCCTCTCCACAGTCGGTCAGTCTTTACGCATTTATTTTTTTCGATGGAACCAGAATGGGCGGTCATTCGTGCTCGTCAAGTGCTGGCTCTACCTTGGCCATAGCACTTTCCAACCACTCACCCAATAACCACCAGGGCAAAAGACAATATTCACGAACGTATCAAGAAACTTAACCTCCACACTCAATCATCCAAATTTACCGATATTTAACCTACAATCTTGACCAAGCTATCAAATATCCAAAGTGGCGTCGAGCTATGTCAGAAGAATATGATGCTCCAGTTCGGAATAGGACATGGCAATTAGTATCTTCTGATCTCAGTCATAATATTGTTGGTTATAAATGGATTTGTGGAATCAAACATAACTCTGATGGCTTCATTAATATGGTTAAAGCTCTCGATTGCTAAAGGTTTTCATCAACGATAGGGAGTAGTTGTCATAGTACTTTCAGCTCTATGGTTAAATCTACAACAAATCGCCTTGTTCTAAGCCTAGTTGTAAGTTGAGGTTGATCACTTCGTCAACATGATGTTAATAACATATTCCTACAAGGTCGCGTCTATGAGACTGTTTACATGGCTCAGCCACAAGGTTTCATTGATCAAGATCCTTCATGCCATGTGTGCAAACTCATCCCTTGTTTGGGCTCCATTATGTAAAAATAATAACAAATAAATAAAAATAAATAATTTTTCTATCTCTTATTTCCAACCACACACTCTCTAATAAAATAATATAACGCGTAAATCTAAAACTTTTTCCGAATTTTTAACGACACGTTCTTAAAAAAAATACTATTCCAAAATACATTTACCTCAAAATTAGTTTTTAATAGAGACCAAAAAGGGTTTCATAAAAGCCATTAATGGTTTCAAGCAGGCTCCCTAAGCGTGGTATCAAGAACTTCATACTATTTTCTTTACTGTGGATACTTCGCTATTTGTCTTCACTTGAATAGGCATCTAATCTACCTATTTGTTTATGTTGATGATTTGATTATAACAAATCGATTTGTTAATTTTTTAGCTAATCGTTTCTCTTTCAAAGATCTTGGTTTGCTCTCCTATTTTCTTGGCGTGGAAGTTGTCCGCAACAACCACATAGCATTCTACTTTCTCAATGATAGTATCTCATGGATCTTCTTGCTCGAAGTCATATGACAAATGATAAACTAGTGATAACTCATGTCCCATCGAATTCTTCTTCTCTTACAAAGCATTTTGAGGCTGCTCTTTCAGATCCTAAATAGTTTCAGGCAATACTAGAAAGTCTTCAATATCTCATTCTTACTTGCCTTGATATTGCCTTTGTTGTAAACAAACTCTCACAATTTATGCATAAACCTACAACTGAGCATTGGGCTCATGCTAAGCGAGTACTATGTTATCATTGTGGCACTAAATGATGGTCTACAACTGTTTAAGGATTCTCCCCCTGTAGTTACATGCCTTCTCTGATGCTAATTGGGACATCTGAGATCACCAAATGTTCGGGAGTTCCTCTATTCAATCATTTTCCTTCATTTTGTTTCAAAAAATTCAGGAATCCAGATTTTATTAGCGTGTCGTAAGAAAAAGTTGAATTGAAAAAGAAACATTTGGCAACTAGGGTAATTTTCCCTCCATCAGCGCTTATATTTGAAATTGACAACCGTGTTTTTGCATACTTATTTAATACCCAAATAAACTAATTAGTGATTAAATTGAGCAAATTCCTATTCACAATTGTGTATTTATGGCCTTTTTAGGCAAAAATCACCATGAAATGAGAGCAAGGCAAGAGGAGGAAAAATGGACTAAGTGTGCAAAATTGTGAAGTTGGGGACTAAAGTGCATAAGTTAGAAAATTGAAGGACCTTGGGGTGTAATTTATGGAGGACATAATTAAAAGAAAAGTCAAAATATGAGGACCAAATTGGTTGATGTTTAAAATTGTTATTGATTCATGAGCTATACACGACTAAATATATTATTTGTGCCCAATTTTTTATAAAAAATTTGCTTGGCCATGTAAGATTCCAAATCACTTCGAGCACAATAGTTATGATTAATCGTTATCTAGATGTGGAAAATTTTTATTGATTGAGAGATTTTTGAATCGGTAGAATTAGGTTGTGAGTTGTGTTTAAATTTTTATCAATCCTATATTTATTTCTCTTTCACTTAACCACATTTGAGATAAGTTTAGGGGTGGTCGAGCCAGTGAAAAATATTATCTAGAAGTATGTTGATTCCATGTGAAATATCTTTTGCTAAGTATAAACTAGGTAATGACCATATGCTAGTGATATAAGCCCCATGTGTTATGTTGTGCTTAAAAGAAGAACATTGCACTTATTGAATTATTGCCTCACCCCATAGCCTTTTTGACTCGAGTTATTAAGTACTTAGAAGTATCTTGAAATTCGGTACCCTTTAATCTAAAAAATCGGGGAGTTATTGACCTAAAACTTGCTACATGGGTAAAAAAGAAAGCTTAAGGATGTGAGGTCAATCATGAACTTTAATTGGAAAAAAAAAAAAATTGATAGTGTGCAACTGTATGTCATATTTTGAGCTTAGATAACTAGTGGATTTGATTTACTTAGTATAAATTTAAGCCCCTGTTTGGTCCGAATTAAAATTTGATTTTAATCTAAATCAAAGTCAAACAATCAATATCAACCACATCTTTCATGGGTCCCACAACTTTTCAGCTACACATTTCAAAAATTTCAATCATAATCTACTAAAAATCTAATTTTAATCCCCACCAAACACCCTCTAAATATAGAAGCACTTATTAGTGGAACATCATCATATGATTAGATATTGAGATTGTCGGTTAGACTAAACCGAATTAGAGCGTTAAAAGAAAAGAGTGATTGTGAGCAACCTTATCTATATTTAGAACTTGGGAAAAGAAAAGAAACATATATATAGGGATGTGAATTTCACGAGTGGGAAATGAAATATATGACCGATAAGGATCAGGTTGGAGCCAATTTGAAAATTTTCCGTCTTGACAATTTTTTCCTAATTTAGATGATAGTTGAAAGTGATTATGCACACACATACACCGATTGAACCTTGGATAAGCTTAAATTATTTTTGCTAGCATTATTTGGAGCATATTTATGAATTGATTATACAATTTTACACTCTTGGATATTTTTGGCAAGCTATCTAATGTGTCGATCTCTCTCATTTTGCATGATTGTGATAAATGATAATATTGCTCAGGACGAGTAAGAGCTTAAATTTGAGAATGTTGATAAATGTGTTTTTACATACTTATTTAATAAGCAAATAAGCTAATTAGCGATTAAATTGAGCAAATTTATATTCACAATTGTGTATTTATGGCTTTTATAGGCAAAAATCACCCACGGAATGAGACAAACCAAAATGAAGGGAAATTGACTAAAAGTGTGCAAAATTGTGAAGTTAGGGACTAAAGTGCAGAAGTTAGAAAGTTGAAGAACCTTAGGGTGCAATTTATGGAAGACATAGTCGAAAGAAAAGTGAAAATCTGACAACCAAATTGTACAAGATAAACTTGAGGGACCTAGCATGCAAATATTGGAGGTCTTGAGCAGCAAAATTGGAAAAAAAACTTAGCTGGGAGTGCACCTCGCCTAAGCCTGCAGGTTACTGAGGCTCAGGTTTTCATCTAGGTTCGCGAGATTGGGCATGCCTAAGGTAAAAAGGTTGGGGCCGATTTCCTTTTAATCAGAAATTTTGAGGGCTTTTCTTGCAAATTCTGGACAGTTTTAGGATGTAAAAATGGAGGAAAAATGGGGGCAGCTGATTCATTCATCCTTTTTTTCTTTTTCTTTTTATTTCATTTTTCTGTTCTGTTCTTTCCTTTCTTCTCTCTTTCTTCTCTTCTTTTTCTTCTGATTTTTCTTGGTATTTTGGCAAAATCATAGAAATCAAAAGGAGTTGGAGAAATTTTGGAGAAATCAAGAGCTACTCATTATCATCTTCACGAATTCCAACCACGTTTCTCTTCTAGAACACCCCCAGTGTTATGTTTTCTTATTTTGCATATTTTCAATTAATTTTCCATATTTTCCAAAATCAAATCCTTATTTTATTTTTGAGTTTTAGAATAGTTTAGTTTATTTTAAGTTATTTGTGATTCATAATCTATACCTCGTTTCCCCTTAAGTCTTTTATATGTTCATTGGTTTATTAGATGTTAGAGTTAAGTAACACTTGTTCCAATTATTTGATCTTAATACTTTATTTGATTTTTCAGGAACACGACGTCGTGGAACTTTTAAACCAATATTTACCAAGGAGCCAAATGGAACAATAGGAAAGTTAGCCATTGAATTACACGCCATATCAGGGGAGTCTTTTCTTCACTTTCTTCCCAACCTCTTTATATGCGAATTTAGAATTAAAGACATTGAGGACAATGTCTAATTTAAGTTTTGGAATGGAAAACATGAGTTTTCATTTTTTTTTAATTTGTTTTTGTGTGCTTTTATTGTTTTAATGAAAAAATAATATTCTTAAAAAAAATTCTTTTTTTTTTTTGTGCTTATGTGAGTTAGTTGGCCTGACTGGCAATGCTAAATAAATTGAATCATGTATTGATCTATAATGGTGAATAAAATGAATACTTAGAGATTATTTTTTGTTTTTCCATGTGAAATTTTGATACATTTTGTGCACATGAATTAAGTGAAGCATTGTGTAAGAATAAGTTGATTTCATAATTGAATATGTTGAAATAGTAGACCATAGATGATAAACCCAAAACTACTAAATTTTACATTTTTAGACCAAATTTAGAATAGCTTGGGGGAATTTCACTGTTGTAGGAAGATGTTGAGATAAATAGAGATTCCATGTGTGAAACTAAAAATCTTATGTGGATTGTCTAAGATCAATATGATGCAATTGGGTGAAAATCTCGAGTTAAAGGTCGTTTTACTTGAATTGGTGTTAAATGAGGGATATTGCACTAATCAAGGTATTAAAAAATTTTTTATTTGAAAATTTCTTTTCATAACCTTTATGATTCGAGCAATTAAGCCTACAAGGGTCTTTAAAACCTGGTGTCATAAGATCATTTGATTTGAGAGTTATCGGCTGAAAGCTTGTTACATGGATAATTTAGAAAGTTTAAGGGAGAGAATGCTTCCAATAAAAAAAGAATTATAAAAAAAAGTAAAAAAAAATTGAAAAAAATCAGAAAAAACAGGTGCATAAAATAAAAGACGCACCAAATGCATGGGTTATGTCTCAAAACACATGTTTAAGAAAATTTGACTTTTGATAAGAGATTGTTAGCTTAGTTAAATTCTAGAGATTGAAGCGATCAAATTTAATGAACAATCCTTGTTTATTGAAATGTTGAACTGCGATTGGTGAAATTTTGTCAATCTAGAGAGGTGAGGTTATTAGAAAATTCAACCTTAGCTCACACACTGAAAAAGAGCGAAAATAATAAGTTTGGGGATGTGTGAATCTTACGAGTGATGAAAGAACATATTTGACCATTGAGGGTCGGGAATCGAAACAACTTATGAATTCATAATGATATACTTAATTCTTCACACACACACACACACACACGTCGATGTTACAATGGAAAAGTAGATTTTAATTTTTGTATTGTGATTTGAAGTCGTGCATAGATTTGTTACTATGATTTCAATCTAGAGATAAAAAGTCAAGTTAACTAGCTAAAATCTTGTTGCTTAACTTGATTGATTGGCCACCAATTAGGTAAGTATCATTGCATGTTTGTGTGTTTGTTAAGTTAGGTTATCATTTTGTTCGAGAACGAACAAATGCTTAAGTTTGGGGGTGTTTGATAAGTGTATTTTATACACTTATTCGGGCTCCAAAATATTGACATTTCGTAATTCTTTGAATGAAATTATAGCCTAATTTGTTATATAATTTGTTATTAGGTGAAACTCAATGAATGGAAGTGAAATTGAAAGAAAAAAAGGAAAAATGGCAAGATCCAAAACTTGGGGGCTAAAGTGAAAATACTCAAAATTTGTGTCGAAGGTCACGATGAAGATTCGAGAATGTTAGGGGTCAAATGAGTACAACTAAAGATCAAAATGAGTGAAAACAAATCAATTTTCAACCGCACAAGGATGTTCAAATTTTTAGTTGGAGATTGAGACTCATTTTTGGCTTAGTAATCGTTCAAATTGAAGAAGAGATATCTATCAAAGTTGTAGCTTTTTGAATTATCTCTCCAAATCATCTTAAATCATCTCAATCAAACATCGGAAGAAAAAGTTAATGACAAAAATATTGAAATAGATGCAAAGTGAACATCAACTCAGAGCCCTAGTGCCTTAAAAACACTGCGCCCAGGCACTGCAATTTCCAAAATTTTACAGATTTGCAGCACACTAGGTGCTGTGCCGTCAATTTTTAGATTTTACTGTTTGGGCCGTGAGAAGCCCACAAAAAGACTCCAATATGGCCAAGGACGTGTGAGAAACTATACATAGACCTAAGAAGACACAAATTAGGAGTTCTCACACATTGAAAAGAGGGTTCCATACTTTGTAAAATTGAGAGAAAAACACAAGATCAAAGAGAAATTCGCGAAAAGAAATACATCAATGATTCGGGTTCAAATTAAGGATTGGAAGCGAAAGAACATCTTGGTGCAAGAGTTGATTCTTTTCCATTTTTTTATCAATTAAATCCGGTAATGTATTCGAATATGTTTATTTATTTCATCTTTTTCATCATGTTTTGCCCTAATATATCTTACATACATGAATCTTTGATTCATTTGTGTTTGTTATTTTATCATAATTTTCATTTGTTTGTAGGCATTTAGTTCATTTTAGAAAATCAATATTCACAACTATCACAATCCTTTATTTGTTTGTCTTTTATCAAATAGGAATTAGGAAAAGTAGGTTAAGACTATAGTATAGTTCTAGTAGGAATGATAATCCGAACTCAAACGTCTACTATATTACTTGCTACGATATCGTACACTTGCGATACATAAAACACCAGCTATCTGGTCAAGTTAAATTTTCATGTGCTCCAAATGCGGGAATTTCGTCAAAAATTTCGTCACTTCTTGCATTTGTTAATTGTGGTTCTAGCAGCCTTATTCCCAGAGAAGGCAATAAGGCAACCCAAATATGGCAGCTTTCATTCGCCTTATTGGCAGTCATAAATGGTTTGATTGTATTCCACGTTTTCTGCCGCCAGTCATTTGTGGAGAAATGATTTAAAATTACCGAGTAATGAAAAAACGTAAGATAATTACATTTTTTGCGAGCTATCAAGTTAAAACTTTACTTCCCAGACAGAGCTATTGCTGTTCATGTTGAACTTTGATTTTCATGTGAAAATACCATGTTAATTAGCAGCCTGTTATCGCCGTTGTTGGGGGCTAGACATCGGGGGTGGGTGGTAGAGCAAACGGAGAGATCCACAGCAAGATGATAGTCTGAAACTGAACAAGAATATAAAAGAGACATGGGATGTTTGTTGTTGATTAGTCCAGTTCAATGTACCAAGCAAACTAATCCAACCATTACCAATGCAATGAATAGCACAATTGAGCAAACAGAGAGCACTTCAGAGCATAATAGGAAACTCTACAGCAGCATGTCCGAGTTTTAGCATTCAGGTTTGCATATTTCATTGCAGAAAAAAATCAGATCACTCTAAAATCACACAAAGAATTCGACACTTTGCTTTCGATCATCAAATAACAAGATATATTACCCAGCAACAGATCTATTATTACATCAAGTAAAATTATAGAATGTACCTGAGTGTGAAAGTTGACGGCCAAAACTAACAGTTTGCATAAGTTTGGTCCTTAACTTTTCATCACAGAACCTGCCAAATCTGGCTGAATCCAGAAGCATTTGTGGTGTGTTCTGTATGTTGAATTCAACAGTAACATGAAAAAGAGGCGTGTGATACATTTAATTGTTGCTCTGGTAGTGTTTAGTCCAACTTAACGAGCTGACCATTGAACCACTGGCAATGATACCACAATTGAGCAAACACCATCTTCCTCAAACGCTAAATAGTATACAAATTCAAATGACCACAAAACATATACTTATCTGATCATTGACAGTAACCTATGCAGACTTGTAGCATAATTTGAACAAATAGACATTGAAGTGCACTGCAAAAAACACAATCAGGTTGAATCAATCAATTCGTATTTCATCACAATCAATTTCGATACCAAAAATGTTTTCCTTTCAGCCAATTACCAGTTCCATTCTATCTCAATCTTTATACATGAATCCTATAGAAATCTTTCACTATGACAACCAACAATTTTTTCTTGACGAATTTCACTATAATCAAGCACTTCTTTTGAGGGGAAGTGTGAACAAAGTTCCATGTCGTCTAGACCTGATTAGATAATGGTTTTATAAGAGAATTGAGCTTCTCTTCTTAATTGGTCAGCCATTAGGATGGAACTCCACCCCCAACGGTTTGATATGTTCGATTGGGCAAGAAATCAAAAAAGAGACAAATGAGATGTTTATCCAATGTTAGCTTAACAAGAAGATTAATCTAACCATCAGCAATGAATAGTAGGATTAAGCAAACACCGCCTTCATGAAATGCAACAAGGAACCATAACAGTTTGAACAAATAGACATTAAAAGTGCACTGTGAGACACAAAAATCAGATTGAATGAAAGAATTTCTATTTCATCATCATCCTGTTACAATCTAACAAACATATCAATTTGATACAAATATGTTTTCTTTTCAACCACTAATCAGTTCCATCCAATCTCAATCTCTATACATGAATCCTATATCAATCTTTCACTGCAACAACCAAGAATTTTTAAATTGTTCTAAAGCACTGTCCCTGAAATTATTGACTCTCACAAGACAAAAATGAGTACAAAAACACCCCAAACCTATCCCACCACCAACCCTACTAGTCTTCAACAAATAACAAGCTGGTCCACATTCAATCCCCTTACCCTGCACCACCACCCCCCATGCCCTTGTTACACCCTCTTCAACAAATTCTTGGTTCATCTTCTCATTACTACAACCATTTTGCTCTAACTCTTCAACAAAAATAAGCCCATCTGGGGATTTTGATTCCCCACTTTCCCATCCACCTTTCACAATTGGCCATTCCTCAAAAATGGCATTTTCTGTCTTGAACCTCACCCCATCATCTTCTGTATAGATGTGGACTAGTAAGGGAGCCTGATTCAGATTCTTTACAATATCCGGCATTGACTCCTGCATCCAAGAATCAATTATTTCTGGGAAAAGGGGATCTTTATTCTGCAAATCCTCCTTAAAAATGGCTAAATCCCGTGAAGTGATTGATGAAGATAAACACTTTTGTGGGGTTTTCTTGGTGGAATTAGACAGGCATAAAAATGGGTTCGAAGAAAAAATCTTAGTGGATTTGTTAGTGAAAAGAAATGAGGGATTTATGTTATGAATCCCAATAGCCGTCGCCATGATGTTGAACGACGGCGATTGGGAAAATGGTTAAAGTGATCTTTCAAAAATATTTCTCCTGCAAAAATGTGTTTCTTTCTTTGCTATGACGAATTATTATGCATTTATAAGGGGAATTGAAGAAATGATGGCCGCGTAAAGGCGGTGCCGTGGAGGATTCCAAATTAGTCAAGCTGTCCCCCAAATTGAACATGGGAGACCCAAGGAATTCAATATTGGTGTGTAGCAGCTGGCAGCTGGTGGTTGGTGGATAAACAAACTTCTGTTTACTTTACTTTTTTTTATTTTTAAGATTTTTCACGTGGGTTTATCTATCTTGTACGCGGAAAACATGGAATCTTGAAATTATAAATAAACGTGTATATTACATTTTGTTAAAATGTCATAGCATCTTCAATTATGCTGAAAAATATATATTTAAATTTTTAAAATGGCTGAAAATCTCTCCAATGAAAAGATGTAAGGGTGTGTTTGATTGCCAATCTTTTCCATGGAAAATGTCCTTTTTCCATCTAAATTCTTACTTTTGTGTTGTTTGATTATTATTATTTTCCATGGAAAATATTTTCCTACTTTTGATCACGTGACTAGATTTTCCACGAAAATAAGGAAAATATTTTCTTTGGGTTGAGGTAGATTTTATTTTACAGGCAATTGGCAATTGGTAATTATCCTTTTAAACAAACCCACTAAGCACACGTTACCCCTATCTCTCTCTCTCTCTCTCTCGTCAATATTATCCCTCACCAGATTTCTTCAACCTTCTCTTCCTCATTCGACACTCTGCTTCGCCAATTGAATGGATTTATTTTCTGGGCTTTATTGATTCTCTGCCAATCAAGTCGTAATCTTGGTACTTTCCGTTTTCTGTGTTTTAATTACTTGTTTTGGGTGTTGATTATTTGATTTATGGGTTCGTTCATCTTCGAAAAACCTTCAGGTATCCATAATCTAGGTTGTGACTTCACTACCATAAGCTCAATTCAGAAAAACCTTCAGGTATCCATTTTCCATTTTGAGTATTGCTTTGTTTTTTGTTGTTAAAAACTTGAACTCTAAGGGCATGTTTTAGGTTACTATAATGAAAGTCGCATTTTACGGGTGTTTTATTTCAATTGTGATTTCAAGATATGCAGTGATTAAACATTGCCCTTTTTGCCAGAAGACAATTATATTTGATTTTGATTAGTGCTGAAATTGATTTGGTTTTGGGAAAAGTTGAGTATGCTGTAAATTTGGATTTTTTACGGAATAGCTGAATACATATGCGCAACTAGACTAACTCTTGTGACTAAAAAAGGTTTAGTTTTGATCAGATGAAACTAATCTTGGAATTAATTCAGTTTAAAGATAATTTGTATGTTCTGTGCATATTGCTGGAATTTTATTCTTATGATATTTCAACCTTGCATCTGATCTTGATGCCCAGGTCTGGCACCATTAAGAACCTTCATACAAGCCTGATGATTTTGCCTATTGTTCACTGTTAGCTTGTCCCCTAACCTAACCCCCACAAGTTCAATGCAAGAACTTATTAAATACTTCAAGTAAGAATCCAAACCAAGGTTCAATATATAGGCACATTCCACTGACATCCCTTCAAGACCCTGTGCTGAAGAGATGTGCTCCATTCGTTCCCTTAACACTAGCTTTCCAATATCATATGCAATTTTATTTATTCGGTTTGGTTGTATAATTCTACTTCGTTATTTTTCAATGTCTTCACATGTTAGACTTTGGGGCCTAACGTGAATGTTGAACTCTCCAAACACAAGTTAGGTTATGATCTTAACTACTATATTCTCTTGCATAACTCAATAATATGTTGAAACCAGATTGATCTTACTCTGAATTGGGTTATTGCAGTCTGAAATATCTTATCACTTGGACCATTGAACTATTAGCTCATTCATATATGTTTGTTTTATATTGAAAGGGCTAAATTAATTATTTGTTTCTGGTACAATTATAATATGTAATGTATATGATTTTTTTTCTATTGAATTTTTATTTAATACATGGTAGTGGGTAACATGGCTACAACAAGGACTCAACGTAGACGCCAACGACAACATTTGGGTTTATTTTGGACGATGGTCATGCAAGCGACTGTGCTATACAATGATATTAGACGTCGTGAACGACATCTCCCTAGGGCTCCTTATAGAAATTGGGATTCCGAAAGAGAAATGACACTTACACGAATGTTTGGAACGAGTGATAGAACATGTCGTGATCTACTTAGGATGAAGATAGGTTCTTTTCAAAGATTATGCACTCGTTTGAGAACATATGGATTGGTTGATAGTAAATATGTTCGAATTGAGGAACAAGTGGCAATTTTTTTGTACACGGTCGGGCATGACCAACGTAATCGAGCGGGATGTTTTACTTTCTTCAGATCTGGTCAAACATTGAGTTTTTACTTCCATAGGGTCTTACATGCTTGTCTTGGACTGTATAGAGATGTTGTACTTAATGCCACTATTCATAACTCACCATACGAGAAGGAAAATGTGAAGCCATGGTACTCCTTTTTCAAGGTTAGGAATGTACTAATCATAATGTATTTCTTAAACGTTTAACATTTTAACATTTTGAAAGTATTCTTTTTTAAAGGATGCTGTAGGGGCAATAGATGGTACACATATTGCTGCGAATGTCCCCTTAGAGGAACAAGCTAGGTACCGGAATAGAAAGCAAGTGATTTCTCAAAATGTTTTAGTAGCTTGTACATTTGATATGAAATTTACTTATGTGCTTGCTGGTTGGGAGGGATCCGCACATGATGGTCGATTATTAAGTAGTGCAATATTACGCCAAGGACAACAGCTAACAATTCCTTCTGGTAAGTTGTATCCCTATTTTGAAAATCCAGTTTCTCGTAAAAATGATAATAATTAAATAATAACCATGTTATGGACAATATTTTAATAGGTAAATATTATCTTGTCGACGCTGGCTTTCCATTGGTTCCGAGGTTTCTTACACCATACCGTAGTACTCGTTATCATCGTAGAGACATTGAGGGTCAACGTCCTGAAAGTAGCAAGGAATTGTTCAATTTTCGACATTCATCTCTACGTAATGTCATTGAGAGGACAATTGGTTTGCTTAAAAAAAGATTTGCATATTTGAGACATCAACCCTACCACGACATTGACACACAAGCAAAGATTGCCCTTGCTTGTTCTGCCGTCCACAACTTCTTAAGAACTGATGATGTAGAAGATGTTTGTGATGAGGACTTAGATAGCAGCGATGATGAGGTTAACCCTACACATGTTGATGTACCTGAAGATGAAACTCCGAATGCTCAAATATCTTTCATAGCTCATGACGCATGGTCTAATAAGAGGAATACAATTGCTCATCTCTACGTTAGATACGCTAAACTACATCAATTGACAATTGGTTCTGGAAAAACTACAAGGCATGAACTTAGACAAATGTGACGTAATGCAAGTCATGAAAGTATTTCAGTCGGACGAGAGTCTAGCTAGAGTATTTATGAGCTTGACTGATAAAGAATTCATGCAGTATATGGTATATGAGAAGCTTGGTCGTGATCCACCTCCACCACTTTAGGTAGCGTGCTTGGATAATTTAACAATCATATGTAAAAGTATGATATCTATGTTGGTTTGAATTGCTACTTTTTTACAATAGAGATTTTTGGGTATTTTTTTTTATTTCTTTGTTTTAGTTGGTCCGTACTATGCTGAACAAACTATGTTTATTATTCGTTGAATTGATTATTTGGTTATCTAGTAATGTGTTAATGTTTTAAGGTTTTCACTTGATCAAAAATTGGTCAATGTTTTAAGATTTTCACATTATCAAAATTGTGGAGGGCACCAAATCTTTTGAGACATTGGATATGAAAGCTACTGAACACCATAAATAAAAGTGTAATCGCACCTGATTGTATGTGTTTTTATGAATTTCTTTTATGATCCGAGCCACCTCAATATAATATTCAAAGATTTGTTCAAGTGTTTGTTACGTATTAAATTCATCTTGCATCCGAATTATATTTGTGTAGAGATTGAAGGCATCATTGAACAATATTTCTAAAAATTGATAGAATAATTTTCATAGAAAAGTTACAATTTCCATGGAAAAAGTGACAAATTCCTTAGAAAATAATGGCTATCAAACAACAAAAGTTGGAAAAAATGGTTATTTCCATGGAAAATAATGACTATCAAACACCAAAAGATGGAAAAAGACAATATTTTCTAGGTTGAAAATTAAGTCAATCAAACACATTTAATTGAGATTTTCCATGCAAATAATTTCTAGGCAATTCAATTGCCTAGAATTTATTTTCTTTCCATGTAAATTTCATGCTTGCAATCAAACACACCCTAATTGTATTCTTCGATAGAAAATATTAAAAAAAAAAATATTTTTACATTCACAATCAGCAAAAATAGATTTAGAACTTTTCATTGGAGCGGAATTTGGATTTAAAACTACTACGATGTAAATGAGGATACAAAATTAATTTTCAAAATACCAATTTACACTCAATTTTACATTACCATTGAAAACGTTCTTATAGTTTGTGAAGATATAAGCCAAAAAAATAAATTAGAACATGTTAATTCACAAGGTCTCTGCACAAGAAAATTTGCTCTCCAAGTGTTGAAAGTACTGAGCAATTTCTTCTTCAAAAATTACAGCCCTCTAATCACTGTAAGTATAATAATATTTTCTTCATAAGATATGACAAATATCGTTCTTGAAAACATACACACCTTATTCTATCATGTATATTTGTTAAGTCCAGCCCTTACAACGTCCTTGGTCATTGGGCCATGGCATAAATATTTCTTAATTTTTTTTAAAGACATGCTTATTTGTTTTTATAATGTTACATTATTTTTATAATTTTTGTTGAGATATGTGCCCATTTATAAATGAGTTATAAATATTCAATGACATTTAATGATATTTGAAAAAATTATTTCAATATATTTTGCATGCATGATGAGATGATTTATAAGTATAAAAACTTCCTTGATCATTTATATGTAAATTTAAATATTGTACATAAGTGTTATGTACATGAGGATAATATTTAAAGTGAAATAATCTAAATTTGTCCATGATTTAAAATTAAAGTAATGGATCTTTAATTATGATCAGTGCGATTCATTACATTTTGAATGAAACAACCATATTAGAATTGTTAATAATGTGATTATTGAAATGAAAGAACATTAAATATAACTTGATTATATAGGATATGAATGCAATTAATTATGAATCTCTAATAAAATTCATTTTCACATAGAACATTCAACTTTGATCACCGATGGTCATATATGAATCAATTTTAATTCTGAATAATTGATAAACTCATATTTGTTAAGTTGTGTTCTTTAATGTGTCGGGTAATGACGCAAATTAATAGTGTCAAATTCTTGGTACGTTGAAAAATACAATAAGATAAATAGTCAAAAATATTAATAGACAAGAAGAAATACATTCCTTTATAGAAAAGTATATAGACGATTCTTGTAAGTGTTGATTTGCAACTTGAATAATAAGTTCACTTAATTTTATGATTACATCATAAAATATATTATTCATTAGAAGATTAATAGGACTTATGGAGAAATATATAATTAAAGAAGTTTACGGATAAAATACCTAACTTTATTTATGAATCATTCATGGAGGATTGATCTATATGAAATGACTATATCAATAAAGAGTTAAATCTCTTGAATATAATTTATTTTATAATTTTAAGAGTGCAATTCCTAATTTAAAACTCATGGCCCAAATCAAAATTTTCAGCCCATACAAACTAACAATCCACAATAAAATCAACCCAATTAAATAATTGACTCAATTAATCCAACACCCCAATAAACACAACCAACTCACAAAAGAAGCTAAATTGCAACTCAAACAAATTACCATTCAAAAGCAGTCCACACTAAATAGTAAGGGAAAAATTCATAAATAAGGTGTATACTTTACACCAATTCGAAAATCAGGTTTATAGTTTGAAAATTCAAAAATCTGATTTTTTAAATTTTTATTTATGAAATAATAAATTATTAAATCAATTTATTATTAAATATTTAATTATAATATAATATAATTAACCCATCCCATATGCACCACTCATACCGCTCTGGGAACTATTCCGGCGACCATTCCGACCACCACTCTTCTCCGACGACTATTCCGACAACTGTTCTGGTAACTGCTCTGATTCCGGCAATTATTCCGGCGACTATTCCAGTGACCATTCTGGTCACATATTTACAATTTACGGTCACATATCAAAATTTTTGTAGGTCACAATTAATTCGTTGGTCACAGATTTCAAAATTAGTTGGTCACATATTAAAATTTATAGGTCACACACAGTCACAGATTTCCAAATTAATTGGTCATAGATTTTTTTACGGTCACAGATTATATAATTTTTAGGTTATAGATACAAAAAGGTTGGTCACAGATTATATGTTTAGTTACAAATTACCGAATTTCAAGGTCACAAATTATATTTTTAGTCACAAAACCAAAATCACCAGATCCTGCACCTGCACCTGCACCACCGTGAACTACCACCACCATTATCAACCCACTAAACAAAGCCGCCACCCAATACACTACCAATAAAAATCATCACAACCACAAGTGCCATCGCTGCCACCGATACACAAAAACACTGTCAAACCCACCCACAGCCGAGGCACTGCACAACAATTATGTGACCATCACCACCCTGTGACGTTCACCGTCGGCAACAGTCGCCGGAACCAACAGCACCACCACCTCGTCGCGGCAACCAATATCACAAACGCCCACCAACAAAACACCAAAAACCCACAATCGAAGCCGTTGCCACCTTCACAGTCAAACCGCCACCTCACCACCAACACCACAAAAACCATCACAACAATCACCACCTGTACCACCAACCACAACCACCTAAACCCCCCACCCAAACACCACCACAAACACAGTAGATCCACAAACAACACCACAATACTATTTAAATTACTAGTCACAGTAGATCCACAAACAGCACATCCGTGAAACGGCGATGACGACGATGATCTACTGCTCGCGCGAACAGAGCGTCGCGACTCAGTTCAGGTGTGGCGACGACACTTTCATGAGAGAAGACGAGATGAGGGATGAAGAGAGAAAGAGGGCGGCGGCGAGAGGAGCGCTGCTGAAGCCGCTTCTTGTGACGATAGCTCTGATGGAGGGAGGCGACTTGGCTGGGAATTTTGAGAGAGAAAGAGAGGGCGACGAGAGAAATGTTGAGAGAGAGAGAGAGAAAAAAATATGGATTGAAAATGAATTTAACGTTTGAAATATTAGTATTATAATATTATTTAAATATTTAATTCATACCTGATTTTTCATTAGATAAACTTTGGACCTGAATTTTGAATTTGAAAAACCACTAGTTTTGTAATTTCCTCAAACAGCAAACGTAATATAACAAGCCCAATTATTTTTATCTAAACACAAGCCATAAACATAAGCCCAACATCAACACAAAACCAATAGCTCACTGTCAATACTAAAACTATTGGCCCATATTAAACTCAAAACCCAACAACTTGTGACAGCCCCTTTCGCTCGCCATCTCCGGACACCCCTTCAATCAAATAGTCCATCCCAAAAACCAAAATAATATGCATCAAATTGCAGTTATACCATTGTTTGCAGCTTCTATATTTTGTACCAATTGATTTTTGCTATATGAAACCTCAGCGGCTTCAAATTTGGTATTTTGGAAGCCTTCCTGAATGTTCCAAGTTCTCCATGTTTCTGGCTGAATATTGGGGGTAATCTTTCCTCCCGATGTTGAATTATTCATTATAGCATCAGGGCTACATCAATAGGTATTCGGAAATGCCAACAATCCCTTTCATCTTTACTTGAGGAAGGAGTTTGATATCCATATTTGCCTAAATTAATTCCAAAATCAGTATTCCTCTGCTATTCTAGTCTACTCAATATACCCTCAATTCCAGTATCTTCCTCTGTCCCAATTTCTGGTGATCTGCTCGAGGACGAAGCCAGCTGCAAAGAATTCGAATCTCTAGAAAATAGTCGCTCTTCATTTTCAACCAAAGAATCCTCAGAAAAAGAATTGACATCATTTTCTCCCACAGCAGCAATCTCTTTACAACTCTCTTATGAAACTCTCCAATGTCAAAATCCATAGCATCTTTTACATTCACCCGCAAATTTTTCTCATTCTCATCATTATTTCCTCCTCCAATTCTTTGTCACCTTCACTCTGTTTACACCTTGATTATCACGAACAACATTGGTAGCCAGACGAGCAGCTGAAGATCACTCGCCGGAAACAAAATTAAAAAGTTAATTTATTTAGGAACGAAACAGCCCTGGTACCATGTTAAACAATTTAAATAAATAAAGAAAAGGAAAATGAGGCTAATGTTTCATTAATTCTGCATAATGCAATTGAATACAAAAGAATGATTTTAACCTAGAAACAAAGACATTATATATAGACTAAATAAAGGAAATTGAAAAGACTATTCTACACTTAATAAACAATAAAATAAAATAACCCTATATTTTTTAACAGGGCATAGTTTTACATTTTTCTTTCGAGTGTGGGGATGGGGGAATGGAAGGGAAGGGGGTTGTTGAACTTCCTATGTTTAGTTTAAGTTTGAACTTGTTAAGGATCTCAATTCGATATTTTCAAGACAAAGTTGTGTGTTTTGGAGCTACGAGGCTGAGCAGGAGCTCGAGTTCAAAATGTTAGCGCTCACAATTTTTTCACAACTTTTTTACAAGTTTGATTGGTTATACTTCATGTATATAATAATTTACATAATGATTTAGGGTAATGCTACATGTACACACACACTTTTACACAATCTTTTACACCTCTCTCACATGGAGGGGGGGTCCACGATATTTTATTATGTGTGGGCCCCCATCCATGTGAGAGAGATGTAAAAGATTGTGTAAAAAATTGTGTACACTTAGCATTATTCAATGATTTATATACACACGTTGTGGTAAGATTGAAGAAGTGTTTTTTTTTTTTAAAATTTTTTTGACTCAATCATATCTCACCACATCGTGCGTATATAAATCATTATGTAAACTTTTATATAGTATAACCAATCAAAATAGTATGTGGCTACGTGTACATGGGCTACTACGTTTCAGAGTTGCACAAAACAATAATTCTACTTGTACATCAAAAAATTTACATAAGGGTGTACACCCCCTAAACATGGGGTGTGACCCACTTGTATAAAAAAAAAAAAAAATTATTCAAGTGGGTCTCACCCCCATGTGAGAATATTTTATACAAGCGGGTCCTACCTCCATGTTGGGGGGTATACTCCAATGTACATGATGATGTACCATTAGCAAAATTGTGTACAAAATGGTGAAGATGTAATTAGGAGGAAACTGGAAATGATGATTTTAAAAGATTAATAATAAAATAATGGACCTCAATTCCTACTACATTAAAAGAGGGGATGAATCCAACACTGTTCATTTGTGCACTCTCCTTTTCACACTTGTAACTGGCCCAACACTGTTCACGAACTGGTTTCACTACAGTTCATCAATAAATCCTACTACATTAAAAGAGGGGATGAATCCAACACTGTTCATTTGTGCACTCTCCTTTTCACACTTGTAACTGGCCCAACACTGTTCACGAACTGGTTTCACTACAGTTCATCAATAAATATATAGGCCCCGTTCGGGAGGGATTAAAATTCAATTAAAATTGAAAATATGGCCGTTATTGGGTCCCACTTGTCTAATAAAAGTCAACAATAACGGCTATATTTTCAATTTTAATCCGATTTTAATCCCTCCCATACGGGGCCATAATAATCCTACTTCCTTTAAAAGAGAGGATCCGAAATCCACTGTTCATTCCGTGCCCTACTTTTCACATGAAGAACTGGTTTTTTGAACTGGCTTTAAAAGAGAGCCATTGCCCTACTTTTCACATGAAGAACCGCTTTGAATCGGTTATGTAACATGCCACTGTTCACTCATTTCACATTGAAACTGGTTTGTTCACGTAGCTAATATGGATTGTCGCCACAATTGTTGACTTAATTCTTTTGACTGTGAAATTTGCCGCCTTATTTTATTAAAAAAAAAAATCATCTGCAACCGACTTATTCACACTGTATGTATTTTGCCACTTTCTACTAAATTCTTCAAGCTTCTGACGGTGAAATTTGCCGCCTTAATTAATTTTAAAAAGTTATCTACAACCGACTTACTCACACTGTATGTATTTTGCCACTTTGTACACTATATATATAACATGCAAATACAATTCCAATCACACACTGTGAAGTGACAAAACAATTTCTTGAAGGTAAAATTTCTATTCATTGTTGTTATATTTTTGCTTTTTTTTTTTTCATTTTTTTTTTGCAGCATGGTTTAGGTTTTTTCGTTTTTGTTTAGTTTTGTATTTTCGTTGTTCCCTGCCTTCCGAGAAGATTTGGTCGATATTTTGGTCGAGAGTGTTGAAATCATTTTTTTTTTTGTTACGTACTTCCGATTTTGTCATTTTTGTTTAGTATTATTTGTTGTCCTTCTCACAAACTTCTTTATTCTCCAAGATGCTTTCTCTTTCGTATTAGATATTAAAACTTTAGTTTATAACCGCACTGCACGGCATCTACCACTACAAGTTCGAGTAAAGTTAAAGAAAACTTACAGCTTCATCCTGTCAGGTAAATGAGTTTTTTGTTTCACTTGAATTTGTTGACTCTTGCATATTGGTATTAAGTAGGTCCATGAATGTTCAGTATATTTTCGTGAATGAACGATGGAGTTGAAAATAGTAATAAATCAGAGCAAAAGGTATGGGGGAGAACCGTGCGCGCACGGGGAGAACTGTGCGCACACGGGGACACAGGATCTCCCCGTGCGCACGGGGAGATTTGAACTCCCCGTGCGCGCACGGGGACACAGGATCTCCCCGTGTGCGCACGGGGAGATTTGAACTCCCCGTGCGCATACGGGGAGACAGTATCTCCCCCCGTGTGCGCACGGGGAGATTTGAACTCCCCGTGTGCGCAGGGGAGATCATGTCTCCTTTTTTTTTTTTTAAATCTTTCAGCTTCCAATGAAAAAAAAATTCCAAAATTCGATATACCCACATTTATTATTTACAGTTTAATCACTCAAAATTGATATATTATTTATCCAGACTCCCAACATTTATAAATAATATGTACTTGCGTTGACTTTAAACTTCACATTTCGTGTCTTTCTAAGTAGTTTTTTTTTATTCTGTTATTGTCTTCCTTATTACTATATATTTATATTCCATTTCGTCTAATATTATTTTTCACGATTCGATTTTTTTATAGTAAGATTATGTTAAAAAAATGTGTATTGATTATTAATTACTAAGAAAATATTTTTTGAATTGGAAAAAAAAAAATCTCCCCGTGAAATTATATTTACAGTTTTTGTAAAATCTAAATCAGTAGAATTTTTGACAAAGAAGATAAGAAATAAAAAAAAAAAAAACCTTAGCAAAAACTCACGGGGAGTTTTTTTTCCACAGTTGTAAAAAAAAAAAAAAAATTACATTTAAACTCCCCGTGCGTGCACGGGGAGCATCAAACCGCTCAGGCGTACGGGAGAAACTAACTCCCTCAGGCGTGCATGGGGAGCATCAAACTCCCCGTGTACGCACGGGGAGATGCGATCTCCCCGTATTTCTCTCTCCATTTCACACTATAAAGCTGGACAATTACTATTCATAAAATGGTTGTGTGCTTCAATCCAGTTGAACCGCACGTTTCAGCATTTTCTACTCTTTCCCTTTCCTTTATTCTTGTGTGAAGACGATGAAGAAGAAGGATCCGTCGCAGCGGCTAACACCAGAAGCCTCCTTTTTCCGCAAAACACCTTTTTCATTTCAAATCCTCAAAGACCTCAACATCACTCAACAAGAATGGCACTCGCTAACACAATTCGGAGAACAGCTTCACAAGTTGTACCTCCGGCCATCCGGACTTCATTTGGAAGTCAAAACCCATGTCGATCCCTCTTGAAAGGTGTTCCCGAGATCATTTTAGGTTTACATTCATCACTGTCCACCAAAAGGCCGAGTTCCAATGATTCACTCCTCCGATTCATCAAGTCCGAATTCCCATAAATGCCTTTTGCTCTCTCCACACATGTTCGCTGCTTTTGGACCAAACAAAACCCCATGAGGAAGAAGAAAGGTAAAATTCAAGAAGTAAGATCCAACCCATGCCGTTGGTTCGTAAAGCTTTGTAAAATTGTGCAAAGAAAACCCTCCAGTTTTACACACCCCACATCTTGCATTTTAAGCATTCTTTTTACAGGTAAATTCTAAGCTCAATCGAATCAATTAAGCTTCGTTTCTTGTTTTCAAAAGTGTGTTTAATTTAATTTTTTATTCCTCGAAATTCACTTTTGATTTATTTAATTTAGTTTTCCATTTTGGGTCCTCGAATTCCTGTGAACTCCGTAAGTTTCTCAAAACCCAACCCTTTTATTTTCTAAACTAATTCATTTTTTAGCGTGATTGTTAGTTTTAATTCATAAATAAAAATTCGATAATGTGCATTTGTTAATTATTTAGGTTTTAGATTGTTTTGTAAATAACAATTAACTTCAAAAGCAGTTGTGGGTGTTAAATTTTATGAAATATTTAAGGATGCAGGAGCAGGATTAATGACAACACAAAGGCGTTGAAAAATCTAATTCCAAATTCCAACAAAGTAGAAACCATAAATTGTTATATTTTCCGTTTTAGTGTTTAGTTTTAATGTTGATTGAGTAAATCTAACGAGGTTTACTTTATTGTTACTAAATGTTCATCTCTTGCAATTGTGGTAGATGGACAAGGCTTCAATGATCGATGAACCAATTCAGTACCTCAAGCAACTCCAACTTCAAGTACAGGTTCATACTTTATTCTGTTTCTGTAGCTCTTCGATAGAGATATCTGCTAATTATCGTGGTAATGTTAAATTTCACGATTACATATGTATTTGTATTTCATTTGATTTCTCTGTTTTATTTCATTGGTTTGATTTTGGTGGTTCATGTGATCCGTTCTCCGCAACTCGTGTTTCTTATTCTCTAATCCGTCTTCCATTGATTCTTGTTGATTTTCTATCGATTTCGTCCTGCGAAGTTTACCGGTTCGGTGAAAAGGTAATACTTTTTGTTTTTAGAACACAAATCATAGAAATCTAACTACTTCTGATCATTTTCAGTTAGATCTTCCATGGAAATTTTGTTGATATTCCAAAGTTCTGGTCTATTGAGGTCTCTACTTTCAGCACACATCTTCTTGAGACTCTCATAGCTTCATCTATAGATCACGAGCCAACCGTCATTCTGAGGGATAAGTCGGTCTTCTTGCAAGTGAGTATTGGTGTCGATTTTTAGAGCATATGATTTTTCTTTTCATTCTTTTTTATTGTAGGTGTGGCTCATAAAATAATTTCTCAAATTAATTTAGTGCATTTTTCAATTACAAACTCGTAAAATATTCAATGGTGTTATGTATGTAAATTAACTATGGGGCTGATTATATGGCATGAACTAGATTTAATTCATATATTAACTACTTGTTTGCCCCCATTATAATGACATTTTTGGAATAATGTATTTTAGAATAGTAATTTTTGAGAGAATGTGTGGTTAAAAATAGTGAAAAGTTTTTGATTTAAGTGTAATATTATTTTGTTGGAAAATGTGTAGTTGAAAAGAAAAGAGAGAAAAATATATTCAAATTTTAATGGGGACACTGGCAGATGCTCTGGAGTTAATCCTCTCCCAAGGTGCCAGTCATACATGCTTGAATCTACAGTTCCCTGTAGTTTCCTGTAAGTTTTTCATAAGGCGTTGAAATGTTTTGACTCAAAGCATTGCAAGTGGTCAATATGGCTTCATATCTCATTATCTCTAATGTGTTATCGCAACGTGAAAGTTTTTGTATGATGCATATTATGATGTTATAACTTCAGTGTTAAAAATGTTAAAATGCAACTCTAATATATAAGTAAGTTACCAAACATAAATATAGTTCTATACTTCCAAAACAACTTATCCAAACATGTATAACTTTACTTATTTTACTTATAAGAAATTGTCTTCCTTGTGGAATAGATGATATATTTGCAGTCTATTTCATTATTTCTTGTTACATTTACATTTCTTTTTCCATCCTATTTATATTGCTTACTATGGTAATAATTTCCATTGGGCATTAACGCATTCATTAATTCCTCTTGGTTAAGGCAAAAGTGAAGTACTACCATCGAAAGTTGCCTGGTCTAATTGATTTTTCTTTAGAACACTATGGATGCAGCTTTATAATCTTACTATTTGACACAAACTATTATGCTCTGTATACAATAAACTTGTTTTAAGTTTTGTTACTTTAATAATAATAGGCAACAAATTAACATAATATCATTTTCCGAAAGATTAAGAGCCTGACTTTCTGTGCATATGGATTTAATAAAAAAGATACTAATTTGTTTAGAAACCGTTCACTTTTTACATTTGTAATCCGAGATTTCAGCCCCCTTTTCAATTGTTGTATGTTTTCCGTTTAACATCCCAATATGTTCTTTTTTTTAGTTCAATTGTTTCAATAGAACTGCATTATATAAATATTGTTCTACTTCTTTAAGAAGGAATAATGTTTATGCATTTTAATGTATATGCATCAGCCAGGTCCCCCCCCCCCACCCCCCCACACACACACACACCAAAAGAAAAAAAAATAAAAAATTGGGGTTTTGTAAAGATAAAGATGAATTTGGGAATTAACTTTGATTGTCATATGTTCTCTTTTTTAAAAATCCATTATGTTGCCCTTTTGAGTTCAATTGCTTAGTTAAAGATGGCTACAAGAGCTTAGAATCTTCTTTCAAAGAATGTATTGTACTAATTATTTTTGGTTTAATGCATTTGTTTGTATATAATCGTTACTACAAAATACTGCTGAAAGAAATTACTGATGTCATACTTCTTCTGAGATTTATCTTCATTTCCTGTATATCCTTCGAGTATATTATGGGCATTAGTCAACTTTATTTTAATGTGTTATGGATTATATTTTTCATACACTCCCATGGTTTATATAGGAAATGGAGAGCCGTGGTTTGATCTGGACTCGGTTCTTGATTCTGATGGTGAAGACAAATTTTATAGCTTTCAAGATGACAAGTAGTTTGAATATTTTGCTGCTTTTTGCTTCTGTATATTGTAATGTTAAATATTGAGTTCCTTGTTTTATTCTATTTGCAGATGTTTCTCAAGCTGGATCCATATCACATGCCCAATTTTTTTCATATAATGTTCAAAAAGTCAAGCTATTCTTGTCACTAATTCAATTTTCACATAGATTAAGATTAAGCTTTTGTGTTTCATCTCCAGAAGTCTTGTCTTCTTCTTGGTCAAAAAATGAGTTGTTCTAATCTAATCTATGCTGGAGCATTGTTGGATATTTTGCACTATCTACTTTCCTTGAACTCTTCTATTGTTTTAATTCATTTCATACATGCCTCTTTGCCAAAATTCATCAAAAGAGGACCTTTTCCTCCGTATGAGTCGTTCTTTTTCCATTTCAATTCCTTTCCATTCCTTCCAATTGAAATATAAAAAATGATCGTAAATTGGCGGGTCAGTGTGATCTTTCTTTGTAAACTGCAGTTGCTGACTCTTTAAAATTCTGTTTCTTTGTGCTTTTCACATTGTCAGTTGTATGCTGATCTATCGTTCTTTCTTAGAAACCTCGTCCTGGGGATGGAGGTGATTCTAAGACTATAGGGTGAGAAGAGAAATTATCAAGAATTTCATCCAAAGCAGAAACATAATGATGGTGTTCTACAAAAGCGTTCATGAAAAGAAGCAAAGGAAAAGTAAAAAGGCAAGTGATCTTCAGTTTGAAACAGAAGAGCAGATGGAAGTTGCTGGTTCCAAAAGAAAAGAGTAAAAAACAGTAAGCACCTAAATATATCTTATTTTATTAATCTTCTCCATTTTTGTGAAATTTACACAAGTGAAATAAGTTAAAGTTTGAGGAATTTGTTTTAAGAACTAAGTTGAGTATTTTTCCTACAATGGCCTTTTCAAGTTGATATTCCAAAATTGCTTCTTTAACCTCTTAACCTTCCTGGTGTAATTTCCTCCCACTCTCCCCTCCTGACGCCGCAGCTATCTAGGTACTTAGTCCACCATAAATTGCTATGTGGGAAGGGGTATCAACTACAGTGTTATTACAAGTTAAAGACCTTTCTTGATTATTTAATTGAAATAGTGATCGTAATTCTGTTCCTTACCTCCCACCACCCTGAAAAGAAAAAAAAAATGGTCATTTTTCAACCAAGGAAATATTTAAATTCCTGAACGTACCACAAAGCTTGAGAACAATTTAACGTATTGTATTAGCTTCTTTTATTCTTTAAGATTTGATGTTACTTTTAATTGCTTGTGAAACTAATACCATTCTCTTCAGGATGTCTACTACCCGTGGTACTCAACCTATTAAATCAACAGCAACAAATACCACCAACCATTCCGAGTATGACTCACAATAGATTATTCTTATGCTTCTTTTACAGCCAATTCTGCAATGAAGAGTTCTTAATGCTGTAATAAATAGTTTGAAAAGCTATATTTCTTGCATGTCACTAATTAGAGTCACGAAACGGTAGGAAAAAAAACATTGGGATCAATGATTAATTTATCAAGCACATACAGTTACTGCATGCTAGAATAAATCAAGCAACTATCAACTCTTTATTCTAAGCGTAGTGCTTTATGTATCGTTTCTCATTCTCGTGTTTTTTATTTTGTTTGTTGTATATAAAGGAATACTATGAGGTATTTTCAGCAAGTAGACAACTTCCATTTTTTCCAGAATCTTCTCGATTGCATTTCCTCTCATCTTAGAAACGCCGAATCCCCCTTCCCTTAGAGCAGATTGCAGTTAGTATGCACAACAAAATGGTTGAGATGATGTGGTGGTTACAATGTGGCCATATTATTCATGGGTCAGAATCTTTATTGAAATTTTTTTGGAACGCTAACATTACCTTTGAAATTACATTGCCCGTGCATTGCACGGGCAATAAACTAGTATGTCAAAAGAGAGGACTGTTATGGGCCTAAAGCATTTGGACTCGAAATCTGATTGTTGGACTTATTCAGTAATTCTACAACGGTACATTTACTATCCTAATATAATTATTATTTTATTTTACTTCATAAACTATAAATATAAGCAGATTAAGCCTCTGTTTGGTAGAGATTAAATTCAGATTTTTAATAAATTTTGATAAAATGTGTGATTGAAAAGTTGTGAGTCTTATAAAATGTGCGATTAAAATTAGTTGTTGACTTTAACTTATACTAAAATTCGGATTTTAATTTGTACAAAATATGGGTTAACACATCGAAAAATGTCACATCTATGAAATATATCAAACATGTCATAAACATTAACATTCTTGCCCCACACACACACACACACACACACACACAATGGATAACTAAAAATCAAATAATTTTATCTCTTTATAAAAATAAAATAAAATATTATGACATTAATAAATATCTTTCTAAAGGGCTCAGAGAGCCATCATAAAAATTATAAAAATAATATCTTTCTTGAATGAGTCAAATTATGGTTTCTTAACTTTTAAAGCAACTGACAAAAACTTTCCAGTTGCTGATTTTTTTGGGCACAATTAACACATTCAAGAAAAGTACACTTAGAAATTTCAGATAAATTAATTTTCATAAAAAACGACTATTATAGAAATTAATTCATTTTTAGAAAAATAAAATATATTTAAAAATGTTAAAACTAGGACTTCCAACCAAGGATGAAATTTTCAGTCAAGAAATGCACTGTAAAATAAATTCTATATAAACTCGAATATGATTCCAATGAGTCCGAATATTTGAGAAATCAAACTTAAGATATACAGAAATATGTCGAATAAAACTTCAAACCAAAATTTTATTTTAATATAATTCAAAAAATTCTTCAAAGTCGGAGTTCAAAGCAACATCATCAAATTTGCAAAATGAATTAAAATAATCAACAATAATTTATATATAGAATATTTGATACCATGCTTACACATATTAACAGGGTTTATTTTAATGTTAAATATAATATCAGTAATAAAAATAATAATTTAAAGAAAGCTAACCTCATTTTATGTGAATAATAGACTAGAAACCACACTTTTGTCTTCATTACTTAGTGGTGGCAAACCGGCCGAACGGCTCATCAGCTCGATCGCTCGGCTTGTTGAAAGTCGGCTTGTAGGTTGCTTGGGCTCGTCAAATGACAAGCTGGCCCACGAGCCGGCTCGTCCAAAGAGAGGATTTTTTTTTTTTTAAAGGGTTCATCTTTAAAAAAAAAAAAAAGGACGAGCTTGAGCCACGAGCTCGGCTCGTGGCGAGCACAAGCTGAGCTCGTACGCCAACTCAGCCCATGGCCATCTTTACCATTACCTTATTTAATTACCAAATTAATGCCTATTTATCAAGGGAAATGCTTCTCGTACATCATTTTTACATAATTTTTTAGTAATGCTATTCATAGTGAAAACTATCTGTAGTCGTTCTGCGTGGTACACATGTGTCAATTTATTATTTGATGCACACACAATCTTCACTGTGAATAGCATTATTATAATCTTTTTACAAATTGATGAAGTGTCAAAAGAAAGTCGGTTTTTTTTTTAAATTAATTGATAAGATTTTGATACAATAACAAATCTGTAAGTTATGATGTACATTAGCACAACTGATTTATCAATCCAACATAATATGACTTGGAAAAATGAATGCTTGAAATGAAACAATTCATGAAATCATAAACATAAAATAAAATAAAATAAATGCATATATAATTTTACTTCAAACTAAAACAAAATGCATATTATAATAAGGCCCCGTTCGGGAGGGATTAAAAGTCAATTAAAATTGAAAATGTTAGGTTTTTGATACCCAATAAATCCGAGCGATGATGTTAAACCGGTTTTATGTTGGATTGGTCTTCATAGGTCTCGGCCGATGATTGAAGTGGAATGTCGACACCACAATGAACGTACCATCTCGACACCCTAAGTGGGCCATTTGAAGTAGCCTAATTTGTTTAGTGTTGCTCATGGCCCGACCCATTACCTTGGACGGCTTTTAGTTGATAGCCACTCGTTTGTTGAACTTATTGGGCCTCTACTTTGTGTTTGACCTAAAAGCCCAATTCCTTGTCTTTGGTATATATCCTACCCGGTTTCTAGTGTTGTATGTGTGGGAGAAAAATATAGCCGTGAGTGAGAGGAGTGTCCCTTAGCCTTGGTGGTTCCGTGTTGTGCTTTGTGCTTGACCTCTCTTCTTCTTCTAGCCTTGGTGGCTGATTAGTAAGGCTAGGGGTGGGCGCGGGTCGGTTCGGTTCGGTTTTTTTCGGTTCCAGAAATTTTCGGGTATTTAGTAAATGGAACCGTCGGTTCCAAATATAATTTTGGAACCATTCGGTTTCGGTTCGGTTCGGTTCGGTTCTATTCGGTTCCGTTCGGTTCCGTACTATAATTAAATTTTTTAACATTTAAAATAATACTACATAAATATACCTTAAAGTGGATACCAATATTAATAACAAAAAGTAGATACAAATACCAAGTTCAATCTTAACTTTTACAAATTAACGTAATCTAATTTAATAACATATAAATAATAAGTTCTCAAATACAAATAGCAAAAAGTAAATATTACTAATAAAACTTCGATATTCATATCAATAATTCATTTGCTTCAAACCTTCAAATCTACATAAAAGTGAAATATAAATTAGAAGTCACAAATATAAAATATTTTAAAGTATTGATAATACTTACCAACTATTTAATGTAATTATTAGTTGGTTGACTTTCCATACTAACTATTAAGAAACTATATAAGAAAAAATTGAAAAAAACACAACTAACAAACATAAATAAACTCTAAATTGTTCAACTAATAAGATTTAATAAGAAAAAAATTATTAATTTGTTTAGAAAAAATAAAAGAAATTAATTTATCCAATATAAAAAAAAAAGTTCGGTTCTTCGGTTCTTGGTCGAGAACCGAGAACCGAACCAAACCATTCGGTTCTCGATTCGGATACCCGTTCGGGTATTTCATTTTAAAAAACCCGCTCGGTTCGGTTCGATTCGGTTCCGGTTCGGTTTGGTTCGGACATTTTGCCCAGCCCTAAGTAAGGCTGCTATCTTCTCCACACCTTGTCCTTTGTGGGCTAAATACTTGGGAGCAACCGGTGGATGGGTTGGTGTCGGTTTGGAGGAGGTCGGTTTGTGTTGTGGTGTTGATTGGTTTATCTGAGCTCGGTTTTGTGGTGCAATTGGAGTCCAATATTCGACAGAAAAAATGGCCGTTATTGGGTCCCACTCGTCTAATAAAAGTCAACAATAAAGGCTATATTTTCAATTTTAATCCGATTTTAATCCCTCCCATACAAGGCCTAAATTTGTTAGGCATGTCAACCGTTCAAGACATCAGATAGAATTTCATAGCAGAACATGACTAGCCACAACGACCCTACATTATTAAATAACATTAGGCGACATCATAGATTTGTGCAAAAGTCACTAACAATTCGCCTTTACAACATATGATATTCATATTTCCTTCTCTTGTCTGAATTATTTTATTGTTCTATGTCCCAAACACTACAGTTTGTTAACTCCCGTGATCTCATTCCTGTGATCTCGATGGAAAGTCTAGACACTTTCAATTTTGGATATGAATTTCCACCCTTCCTGCCATCTTTTATCTCTTCTTGACCAAGACAAGTTTATGGGAGTTATGAGAAAGTTATTAGGGTTGAGGGAACTTGTGAGTTCGAATTCTGACTTCAAATCATTTCTTGCAACCCACTTTAATGTATTGAGAGTTGGATCACCTCACGTGGACGATCCAAGACTCATATTTTTCAACATTAACTTTTAATTTCAACTCGTTTAAATTCATATTATAAAGGGTAGTGATAATGACAACAGCAAATCCAATATTGATTCATAAATAAAATTAGTTTATTCTAACATAAACTTCGATGCTTAAAAACATCAAAACGACCGCTCCAACTAAATAGCAATTAAGACTTCTCCGATACATTAGCCACATCTTGCTTGATGTTAGAGTCGACTCTACTCAGTTTATTAATAACCACTATTTGAAAACATCAAGCCCAATCAAGTTGTTTAATTTGTTTTTTTTCTTGATGGAGCAGTTAGCCTTTTCTTTTCTTATTAAATCATAGGTACATAAACTAATTTTATACAATAATAAAAGGTTGAACCTCAATCTTGAGTGCCCCGCCTCTAGAGTATCGTGGAGGAGGTAAATCGCGGGATGTGTCTCAGCAGGCCAGAATACAAGAGCTGTCATACTGATACTCACAAAGAGTAAAAAACCAGATTGAGCCTCAGTTACAATTTTCAATAAAATTTGAGGTGGGCTAGGTAAAATCCTTTTTTCCAAATCATTTGAATAACTATCACATCTATGAAAAATTCAATGAAAATGAACTCATTATAGCGTCACACTACGTTCATCTAAATCAAAGGTTTAGGATTCCTTTTAACATTATTAAATCAGGCAAGAAGCCAATTAAAAGATGGTCCATTTATGAATTATTCTTTTCACAATGTGTCTCAATCAAACTCCCATACTATAATAAATTATATTATGAAAAAAGGCATTAAAATATGAAAAATAATTTTGTGGCCCATCAAAATTAGAATGACCAAGTGGAAGAAGAAACAAAAGTAAGATTTGAGATTCCATTATATGATTCTTTGTGTTCCGCATTATATGCTTTCTTATCAATATATACACCTTTCAAATCAAACCCATATGGGCCATATATAAGTTGAAAATTAGAATATATTAGGCTAAGATTAATCATAAAGAAGTAGAATATCTACTTATTTCTAACAATCTTGTATTGTTGAACCTCAATTGAATTTGAGTAAGTTGGGTGTTATTGGAAATTAGGTTAAACTAAAAATGTTTTGGAATAATTTAATTTTTGTTAAAATGTGATATTTTAACGTTTAAGTCAATCATGAATGAGGTTCAAAAAAAAAAAAAAAAAACTAAGGGGTTGTCTGGGCCAGCTTTTTGAAGCAAAAAAATTGATTTTATAATCGTTATGTGTGAAATCAGGTCATCTTTTTTGAGCAGTCATCTCAGAGGCGGGGTCTACCTTAGCAAAGCAACGGTCAATATTTCAAATTTTAAGTTGATGAAGAATCAGGACCAGACATGTCCTAAATCTTTGGACATCATAAACGAGGTTACATAATATCGAGATATTTTTGCAAACGAAGACCCTCATTGCTCAAGATTTAGACCATTTATACATGTATAGTAAGCTATATTGAGTTGATTCACGCTCGAGTTCATGATAAGCCTCTTTTAGACGTAACACAACAGGAAAATAGTTTCATAGTGTAGCATGACCTACAAGTTCAACCTATGTTAGGCAGATAGCAAATATATTTTAATAAAATGAAAAGAAATGCATAAATATAAATATCTCACTATCAAGAATTGATTATCACTATGCTCAAGAAAAGTGTGTGCATATTGCAAACCGTCAATGCAAAGCCGCCTCAATCTTTATACAAGTAAGGTATTCGTCTAAGGCCCCACATTTAGACAAAGCTTTCAAAGATTAGGAAATTTTATTCCAAATAGTTTTAACAACACAATCCCCGAGTTAGATTTTGTCTTGGTGATAAATTTCATTTATAGATGAAATTTCTTCAATAAATAAAGTAATAAGAATTTGAAAATTAAATAATAATGACAAAAAATTCTTTGGGAAATAAAATAATAGTTACAAATAAATAAACAAATATCTAAAGTTCTATACGGAATTAAATAAATATAAAATACAAAAAAAATTAAAAATAAAGAATAACATTGTAGATAAGTGCTTCTCCATTGAGGGTTGCCGACAGTATCATTGATAATATTATCTTTGATAATTGTCAGGGGTGCGTTGGTGATGATCGACAATATTGTTATAGTTAATCCAGTCTAAATCATCTACATATATTTATTTCTGTTAAATAGGAGACCATAATATTGTCGACCACTATAAACAAAAATTTCATCGATCTCAATTGCTCCATTAATTTTTGTTTTTTTTTTTCATTATTGAAAGACTCATCCAAAGTTTTTGCTTCATGTTCTTAAAGATTTTGCTTAACAAGCTAAATTGTTTAAGGTGCTTCTGCGGCAATCCACTCTACGTACCTATGTGTACATATCTACTTATCGTGGTCGGTCAAATAAAAAAGTAACAAAAATGAATCTTGATTAGCCTGACAACAAAATGTATTATTCTTCTAGCAAGTATTACTTGGATTATTCTAACCTTTAGTAACTTCAAACTACTCAATGTTCATCCTATTCACATTTCAGATTCCTTTCAAAATAAGAAAAGTTCTATTTGTCCAAGCAATTTCTCTATATTTTCCAAAGAATTAGATCTCAGAAGTTTAAAAGAGAATATTTTGTGTTACAACTAAAAGAATACAACAAGCAATTATGTGTAAATCGCATTCATTATATGTCGCACAAAATAAACGTGCACGTACTCGCTCGACGTGAACAAAATGATATATCTAACAACTTAGAATCTATCAAAGACAAAACCCTTTTTTCCGAAAAAGAATTAAGCATGCCTTCAATGTTGAAATTATTTTTGTGAATAAGCATGCCTTCAAATGATTTATAAAAGTACTTTTATAGCTGTTAGCCCCATTCAGTTCAGATAAAAATTAGATTTTTAATAGATTTTGATAAAGTTGATAAAATAGGTAGTTGAAAATTTGATAACAGTTGCGAGTTCTATGAAATGTGCTACTGTAAATTAGTTAAAGGAAAAATGAGTTTTAGAAAATGTAGGATCAAACCAGGACTCAATGTATGTTGGCCCATATTGAGATGTTTCGCCTTTCATTTTAAACCCTATTCCTAACCCCTTAAAAAATTGTAAAGAGGAAGGGAAAAGAGAAGTCACAAACCTCTACAGGTAAATATGGGTCGAACCATTGGTGCCTAGGATGGCCCACTTAGCCAGGCATGCTTTCAGGTCTCGCGAGTCCATATTTCATCAACTTATATCAAAATTTACCTTTTACAAAATCAAAGAGGGGCTTAGATTTGATTTTCAGACAAGATTTTTCTATGCAAATGTTGCACAATTCAACCAGTTTACACCTCTGATTCAAGCATTACATAATAAAAAGATTTGAACAACAAATAAAATACCAACTCAAGTAACCATTGTTGTTCATTGCACTATGACATCTTTTGCTATGCACTTAGCACACTTCTTCAGCAAAACTAGGCAAATCACCATCATGTCCTCCTGCCGCATTTCCTCCCTGCCTCCCATCAGCCTCAAGGTTCGGTGGCTGCTCCTCCAATGACTGCCGGCACGTCGGGCACGTAGAATGCGAAGCCAACCAAATATCTATACATTTCACATGGAAACAATGGTGACAATATGGAAGAACTCTAACCTTTTCACCATCCATAAATTCACCAAGACATATTGGACAATCTGTAAAAGCTGCAGCATTATTATCATGTCCTGATCCATACTCAGCTACCGGAATCTGTCGCAGAGTCCTCTTCTTTAGGCCCTTTCCGACCACTCCCCGGGGTGTTGTTTCGTCGATTTCATCCAACGTGAACCTATTAGCACATCGCAGTATACATCTTACTATCGAATTTATCCCAAGTGCACATATTAGTGCACATAACAAGGCTGCCAAGATGATGACCATGTTCGTGTCGAAATTAGCCTCACTGCTTTTACCATTATGCGTTCTTTCGCTGGTATCTGAAACTACCTGTTTGTCGAGAAGGGAACGACGCGTGTGATGATATAAACTCATCAGATTTGAATTGGTTCAATGATCAAAAGTACCCAACAAGAATGGTCTTCTTTTTAGAAAAACCAGCAGCTTTTGAAACTGTTCAACCAATTAAGTATGATGAATTATGGAAAAAGGCTGCAGTTTGCTCTGCTCCAACAAAATTCAACAGCAAATCGGACTACAAAGGAAATGGAAAGAAGAGCATTCATCTCCCTCATATAATCACTAATCTTTGTCTTATACTCCACTTTTCAAGAATTTATACACTCTTGGCACGTTTCGGTAAGGTGGATTAGACAAAAAAAGGAAAAATAGTCAAAATTTTGTTAACCGTGCCATCTAATACTGTATACCAAACACGCTCTCTATGACAAGGCAGGGAAAAGGGAGTTTCTTGGTTTTCAGTGCAAGATTACCAGAAGTCTAACCAGCCTCTAATACATAAGCCTTTCAAGAACACAAATTTGATCCCTCCAAAAAATCAAATGAATCCTTTACCGACCTTTCGTCTTAGTGTCTTGCTTCGCTATCTGTAGACACGTGCTTGGCACCGTTTTAAGCTTCCCCTTTTGAACTATAATCCAAAGGGATGTTTCTGAACTATTTTCTTGCTTCAAGAGACACAGAACTGAATTCTTGGTGCAAAAATAGAAGACGGTTTTGTACTAATATGAAGATGTTTTTAAATGGCAAAGGACAGACTAGTGAATATAAAGGGGAAGATACCTAATGAGAGCAAGTATGATGTGCTTTTGATCTGTAGGGATTTTCAATGTTTTTTTTTTTTTTTTTTGACAGACTTAAAGGACATAACTTTATAAACAAGTAGAAGACTGCAAGATGATGCTTGAGAATTTTGATTTATGGTATCTGATCCCACATAATCACAATTAGCTTGAAAAAAAAATGCCCATTCTCAGCACCAAATCCTTGTCCCACTCCTGCTCTCCACCTTTGAATTGATTAATAATGCTACTCATAGTCACGGCGGCAGTAGTTATCGCATATTATGTGGCATAATCTTATAATTAAAAAAAAATTTATAAAACATGTTCATATTTTGTAATTACTAAAATTATGCTACGATAGATGACTACTGTAATTATTGACTATGAATAACAATACTCTTGAATTGTTAGGTGAAGTAATTCCTTAGGGCTACAATATTTGATTAGGCCTTTAATTACGTGACAAGTTGGATCATAGAATTCGCTTATTAACGTAATGAAATATATTCAATACAATACGTCTTATCTTCTTTTTTTCATTTTTCTTTTACATGAAATTGAAAAACTATAATCAATTTTTTCAACTATTTAAATCCACGAACAAGGAATCTAAAAAGCAACTTGCTACTGAAATATCTATACTCAAAGAACCTTTACTTTTCACGTTAGAATTTAAGATACCCTCACTAATCATGCTATAAACACTTCCTATCAAGAGCAATTCGAGTCGAATTCAAACTATAATACGTGGTTTCTCATCACACTTGAAAAAAAAACAAATAAATATAGAGGGTCAAAATTTGCACGAAGCCCATAAACCCTACTAAGGTGCATATGGTCAAGTAGTTGGTAATTAACCCATGGCTTAGGGAACCAATAACTTTGTGGACCTTGATTTCATATATACGTGACACGAGTAACTTGTGGGCATGATTTTTGATCAAGATCATGTCAAATCTTCACCTACTTTGCCAACATTAATAATTTCAGGGTTGTTATGAGGTGAAAGGAATGGGCAACGCTTGAGGACAATAAAAGTTGCAGTCTTACATAACTCATGATACTTATGACTTTGATATGGAGAGGTGTAACCCACCGTGCTAGGAGGAAGTGCGGCTGTGGCGGCGGATTAGAATGTGTTCTAGAATACTTTGTGCTTGGGCATATCGATCGACTTTAAACTTGTTTAATTGGTTTTTATTTATGAGTATTGTTAAGAGGTAGTATACTTAGTTGACCCACAATTTTAAAGGTCTCGTGCAGAAGCGAGATTGAGTATTGAACCAAATCACTACAACAAAGAAAATCAATTTTCATATCTGTTATTTGAATTCGTCAACCCTTATTCCTCGATTTAGATCCAAACATAGACAAATACCATTAAATTATCATTTCTTGTCATATCTTTATTGTCAGTTAGAAGAAAAAAAAAATTCAATTCTACGGTTCAATATCTGAAGGCCACTTATATTTTGCCTATTACTATTATCGGATTGATCGTACGCTTTCAATCCCTTTCATTTCTTTGGTTATCTAGAGGTCAAATCAAGATCTAGTTCCGAATTTTGATAAGATAATGTGTTTTAGTTAGATTCTTACCTTTTTATTTTATCAAGTGTAAATTAACTTGTTATTATGCACAACTCGTCGTATCACTAACCCTTTAAATCACTTAATTATAAATGATGCTCAAATCCCAGATAGAATAAGGAATCGACTTGGCTCATGTTCGACCACCATTTCTTAAAATTCATTTTTCTGAAACTCACATTTTCAATCATGCTCCATAATTTTTATTAACTTTTTGACCACGTCAATTTTATCCAAATCTACTAAAAATCTATTTTTTTGAATCAAAACTAAACAAGTGGTTAAACTTGCTTAAGTGGGACCGAGTTTGTAAGCGTTATTGCATAGGTGTAGACTTCTTTGATCCACCATTTTAAAGGCCGTGTAAAGATTTGGTGGGGAACGTCAACTATTGAAACAAACATTACAACAAACAATAATAGTTTAACATTGTGACACTTGTGAATTACTCATTTCTACTCGAGCTCCATCCTGGACTATTTTCAACCCATCAAAAAAAAAAAAAACCGAAAGGTTCGAGTGGAACAAAACAAACGATGTCTAGCCAAGAGCACCTTTATTCCTATATAAATAAGATATAGCATGGAAGTAAACATGTTATTAACAGAACCTTCTTCAAAAGGGTTTAAAGGGTATGTTACATAATAGATATATTGTTCTACTTCTAGTTGTGGTGGTCCTCCCAGACTGTCGGGATTTTACGAAAGAATCAAAATTTAAATCTCACCCAAATTGCTCCATCTATCTTCCTGAGGAGAGGTTGGTTTCAAACCTCGATTCAAACAGGGGGAGTATGACATGCTAATGAGCCTATGAATCAAAGCTTGATCTCTAGCAAAGTCGCTTAAGAATCGAAATAAGAATGATTGAAAATGAAAACACAAATCAAAGCCATGATCGTATCTCCATGTATTATTCATCCTGATACCTTTAGGGTGCGTTTAATTGTAAGGGTGAAAAATGGGTGGAAAGAAAATATTTTACAGGGAAAAGATTTGCCTAAAAAATGTTTTTTAGGGAAAATGATTTCAAGTGTATTTGATCGGTATAATTTTCAACCCGAAAAATTTTTAAATTTTCTATTCGTTTGGCTTTGTTTTACATGGAAAGTGTTTGTTAAAGTAATAATTTTTGTTAAAGTAATAATTTTTTCCACAATTGGTTATAAAATTTGTTTCCATTACCAAAAAGTAAAAAAAAAAAAAGGAAAAAAATTGTTTCTTAAAAAATCATTTTTTTATCAAAATTTAGTGTTCGTTTGACTTAGTTTTATATGGAAATTATCCATTAAAGTGAAAAACAATTTACCATTGGTTATAACATTTGTTTCCATTACCAAAAAAAAAAAAAAAAGATTTTTTTTTTCCAGCCAGTTTGGAAAATTTTTTTCCCACCAAAACGGTGGGAAAAAATTTTCATCAAAAAGTCGAAAAATGCACACGTGTGGAGGAAAGAAGGAAAATATTTTACGTGAAAAATTTTGCCTATCAAATAGCCAAAAAAGTGGAAAGTAGAAAATATTTTCCTAGTTCCCAGGAAAATTTGGCGTATCAAACAGAGCCTTAATGAAAAATATCAAATGAATCCCAAATTGACTAGTTAGTGTAAGCTTATCCATGTGATTATGCATTAAACCAAGAGCTTTTCAAGGAGTGCATTCTGGGAACCAAATTGCTTCACTCAAACCAATGATCGTCGCCTATCCATTTTAGAAAAACCTGGTTCCAAACTCGCTACAATTCGTCTTTTTTTTTTTTTTTTTTTTTCATTTAGGTCACAATTAAACCATAAAAGACTCAACTTCCCTAGAGGCGTCAAAAGGAGTGAACTATTCGCATCTTTTCCCAGTGCTGTTTGGGTACATAAGGGTTAAATCATTATCTCGAGGCCGCTTACAATTTGCCAATAAGAATCAATCCCCTTTCATTTCTTTGGGTGCATAAGGGTTAAATCAAGAGCTAGTTCCCAATTTATTAGATTCTTGCCTTTTTTTATTTATTTATTTTTATTCTTGTTAGGATTTGAAGTTGTTGGCAGTCTTTTGACAAAATTATTATTGTAAAAGAGTTTTTAAAAGTCAAAGGGTTAAGTTAGAAGTCCTAGAGTTCGAGTATGGAACAAAAGAGTAAACGTCGCCACAATTTCGCTAGCCTATCGCCCAGTTGTTGCTCGAGCGATAAAAACAGAAGTTTGGTCGCCCGCCGTCACCTGGACTTCGCTCGAGCGAGACACCATCGCTCGCATGTCGCTTAACTCTTGCTCGAGCGACAGTTTTTTTCGAAAAAAAACCTAATTTGCGTTTTTCAAAGCTTTTATCCAACCCATACTGCCCAAAACCTCTTTACTATATATATGGACGCTACTTATACGAAAATTACAGGTTGACATTGAGAGAAACATTGTTTTGCATCCTCCTTATCATTATTAGAATTCAACTATCATTTTGCTTTGATCATTGCTTTGAAAAACATCATCCTTACTTAAACCAAACACCAAAGCACATACTTACACAACATGTATCGGAGTTCTGTAGATCAAGAAAGGTGACTGGAGTTTTTGATCGTTGGAGAACAAGGTGTCCTCGTTAATCCACATGAGATAGATAAATTCAGAAGGCTGGGAGTTGCTGTAAGAGCACGCAATCCAAGAGGGTTTTGGTGATTACACTCAGGAGGTCAGAAAGTACTAGAATTAGTCGAGTCAACAGTACTGTAAGTTAATTCGTTTATAGTGGATTGTTACTGGCTTGGACCCGGAGTTTTTACCTAGTTACGGGTTTTCTCCGTTACTAATTTTCTATTGTTATTTATTTTTCAATAATGTATTGACTGCGGTAATTCTATATAGGATAGTTGTACATGTGAATTCATCTGGATTAATTAATAACTGTAACTTGTAGCAATTATTAACTGGTAAAAATTCCGTATAAACACGTATTCACCCCCTCTAAATGTTAATTGGGTTGAATTTCGTTATTTCAATTGGTATTAGAGTTTCATTTCGATTCCTGACCCATATTTAATCTAAATGAGTCGGTCTCTTTCTGTGCCTTCGTTTTTTTACGGAAGCAATTATGCATATTGGAAGGTTAGAATGAGAGCATTACTTAAGTCTTTGGATGAGCGAATTTGGGTTAATCTGCAAAATGGTTGGACCACCCATTCCTCTACTGTTTCAAGAGTAGTTATTCCCACTGATATTTTCCTTTGGACTAAGGATGAACTAGCTAAGTGCAACTGAAATAGTAAAGGGCTTCATGTCCTGTTTATGGTTGTGTCTACTGAAAAGTTTAGGAGAGAGTCGATGTATGAAACCACATATGAGGGAACCAAAATTGTTAAAAACTTTAAGCTACAGATGTTGACCTCTAGGTTTGAAGAAATTAGAATGAAGGACGATGAATCGTTCAATAAATTCTATGCGAAACTGAATAACATATTGAACTCTAGTTTCAATCTAGGTGACAAATCCCTGAGTCCAAAATAGTTCGAAAAATTCTTAGATCCTTGACTAAGAGGTTTAGACCTAAGATTACTGTTATTGAAGAGAGTAAGGACTTAAATATCGTTAAGATATAGGAACTTGTAAGATCTCTACAAATCTATAAACTCACAATATCTCAACTGAAGAAGAGCAAATCTATAGCTTGAATACTGTTAGGGAATATGAGTGTGGGTCTACTAACACTGAGACGCTTTGAGATGATGAGATAGCTTATTTTGTAAATAAATTCCAAAAGGTTTTTAGAATTAGAAGAAAACTTCAAGAGAACAAGAAGGATAGCCCTAGTAAATTTCTGAAAGACAAACGTGATAAGGCTAATGCTAGGAGTTCTAGTAAGAAATCTCAGTCTGTTAGGTGTCATGAGTTTCAGGGTTTCGGTCACTATAGAAATGAATGTTCTAGCTATAAGAAGAACTTAAATAAAGGAAAGGGTAAGGCTTTGGCAATATCGCTAACTGATGATGAATCCAACTCAAGTGTTCAGAGTGATACTTTTAGCAGTGAGGATGAAAGGAACTTTTTGGCTTTCACGTCTGTAGTTAAGAATGAATTTGACAAGGATAGTGAGAATGTGGAGAATAATGAACATGAAAGTTCTGAGGAAGTCTATGAGGATGAGACAAACATTTACAAGGCCTGCCGATAGTTATTTGATGAGAGTTTTAAGATAAAGAAAGTCAATAAAGTTGTGTTGAAAAATGTTAATGAACTTGAGATCGAGAGATAGATACTCGTAGTTGACCTTCAGGATTCTACCAAAAATTTAAGTGAGTTGAGACTTGTTAATGAGAACCTAGAAGCTAAGGTTAAAACTTTAACAAGCAACCTAGAAAAATTCGAGACTCGTCTTCATTCATTCTTAAATGGTCCCAGAAGCTTAATAATCTGTTAGGCATGAACAAAGCAGCTGGAAATAGGCAATGTCTAGGATATGTTCAAACAAATAACAATACCACCAGTACATCCAAGACTACGTTTGTCCCTACCACCAACAATCTTAGGAATGTTGTAAATCCTGAACCTAATGGCAAGAGTGTCTTAGGATCTAGGTCAACTAGGCAACGTAGGACTAATTGACCTATATAGCAACATCATCCATTATGTAGTTTTGAACCTAGGTTTATCTCACTTGTTACAATTGTGGTGCACTGGGACACACAAGACATAAGTGTCTTAAACTTGTTAATAGAAGTAGAAATCAGGATATCTCGAGCAAGGTTAACTTTCTCGCCAATCAGGTTAGCCATTTAACTAAGATGATGACACAGTTGACTAGGATTACGTTTACTTCTAAGAAGGTTTGGGTTAAGAAAAGTGAAATTCCTAGGTCTAATGAACAATTGAATTACTATGTTGCCTACGTTGCACATAAAGAACAAAATATGCCATGTGCTATCTTGATAGTGCATGTTCTAGATATATGTGTTGTAATAAAGACTTGTTTTCTACTCTTGATGATTGGAATGGCGGTATGGTTACCTTTGGAGATGGGGCTACTTCACCTATCCTAGGTAGAGGTACCTTAATATATCTGGACTACCGCTACCTCATATGTGCTTTATGTGAAGGGTTTAAAGTCCAACTTGTTAAGCATTAGTAAAATATGTGTGCTGATTTTAAGGTTAGTTTTGTCCAGAAAAGGTGTACTGTGTATGATTCTATAGGTAACGTTGTCCTCGAAGGTATAAGAACTTCTGACAATTGTTATGAAGTTCTTCCTCATTCCAACTATGTGTGTAGCAGTGCAAGATTGATGTGACTGAGCTGTAGCATCAAAGACTTGGTCATATGAATTATAAGAGTTTGTCTAAGTTGACTAAGAAGGAACTTATTAATGGTTTACCTAAATTCGAAAAAATTGAAACCACTATATGTAGACCGTGTCAAAAAGGTAAACAGTTTAAAGTAAATCATAAACAAACTTCTAACATCTTGACAAACAAACCTCTAGAATTACTCCATATGGACTTAATAGGACCATGTAGGACCGAGAGTCTGGGTGGTAAACGTTATATTTTGGTTGTGGTAGATGATTTCTCTCGGTATATATGGATTAAGTTGTTGAGAGAAAAATCTGAGGTGTTCAGTCTTGTCATATCCTTGTGCAAAAGGCTTAGAAATGAGAAAAACTTCACCATAACTAGAATTCGCAGTGATCATGGGAACGTTATATTTTGGTTGTGGTAGATGATTTCTCTCGGCATACATGGATTAAGTTGTTGAGAGAAAAATCTGAGGTGTTCAGTCTTGTCATATCTTTGTACAAAAGGCTTAGAAATGAGAAAAACTTCACCATAACTAGAATTCGTAGTGATCATGGGAACGAGTTTGAAAACTCTAATCTTGAGAACTTCTACATAGAGGAGGCAATCTAGCATGAGTTCTCTTCGCTAATTACTCCACAACAAAATTGAGTTGTTGAGAGGAAAAATCGCGTGCTTCAAAAAATGGCTAGAGTCATGCTTTATGGTAAGGGACTAGCTATGCATTTCTAAGGTGAAGCCATCAACACTGTGTACCACATAGTGAACAGGGTTTACCTTAGACCTAAAACTGATAAGACTCTGTATAAGATCTGGAAGGGTAAAAGGCCTACTACCAAATACTTTCGTATGTTTGGCAGCAAGTGCGATATTTTAAAAGATAGAGGGAATTTAAGCAAGTTTGACTCCAAGAGTGATGAGAAAATATTTCTAGGATACTCTAGGAATAGTCGAGCATATCATGTATACAATTCTCGTACACGTGTTGTGATGGAGTCTATCAATGTTGTGGTAGATGATATTTGTAGTTAGGGAAAGATTGGAGGAGATCGGGAAGAGTTAGATCACTCCAGTGTAGATCCCATCACAGTAACTGAACCTAAAGAAACTTCAATTCCTGATCCCCCACAAGCTTCTAATGGCCTAGATACTTCCACTAAGGGGTCCTCACCTGATGAAAAATCTAAACATCCTAAAGAACCTTCATCCAGAGTTAAGACGAACCATCCTAAAGTTAACATTATTAGAGATTTAGAAGAAGGAATGAGACTTCGAAAGAGGGTTTTAAACAACTTGACATTTGCTAGTTATGTGTTTCGGATTAAGCCCAAGAAAGAAGAAGATGCCCTTAGTGATGAATGTTGGTTAAACGCTATACTTGAGAAGCTAAATCACTTCGTAAGAAACAATGTATGGTCTTTAGTTCCTATGCCGGATGATTGTAATGTTATAGGTACTAAATGGATATTTAAAAATAAGATCGATGATCAAGGTACCATAACTAGAAACAAGGCTAGGTTAGTTGCCCAATGATATACTCAGGTTGAAAGGGCTGACTTTGATGAAACTTTTGCCCCTGTAACTTTTCTTGAATCCATTAAAATTCTTCTGGCTATTGCTTGCACTTTTGGGTTCAAATTATATCAAATGGACATCAAGAGTGCCTTCTTGAATAGAATTCTTCAAGAGGAAGCTTATGTTGAACAACATAAAGGATTCATTGATCCTAAATTTCCATATTATGTCTATAAACTAGATAAAGCTTTATTTGGTCTTAAACAAGCTCCTAAAACTTGGTATGATAGACTTCTGCCCTATCTCGTGGAACATAATTTTTCAAGATGTGGTGCGGATAGAACTTTATTAATTAGTCACATTGAGGAAACCATCACCATATCACCTATTTATGTTGATGACATTATTTTTGTTTATCATATTGACTCTCTTGCTCATGAATTCGCTGAATGCATGAAGCAAGAATTTGAAATGAGCATGGTTGGAGAATTAAGTTACTTTCTTGGTTTCTAAGTGAAGCAAACTAATGATGGGTTGTTCATATCTCAATTGAATTATACAAAAGATCTTGTCAAGCATTTTGTACTAGATAACAAGAAACACACTAGAACCCCTAGATAACAAAAAACACACTAGAACCCCTATGAGCACAAGTGTCAAGTTAGGTCATGATCCTATATGTAAGAGTATTGATCAGATACTATACATGAGTATGATAGGTAGTTTACTTTATCTTACTGCCAATAGACCTGACATAGCCTTTAGTATTGAGGTGTGCGTATGATTTCAGGCTGATACTAAGGAATCCCACTTGAGCGCTGTTAGACGTATCATTAGATATGTCAATGGAACTGTAAATTATGGAATCATGTACTCTCAAGATTCTAATCTTGACTTTGCTGGCTATTCTGATGCTGATTGAGTTGGAAATGTAGATGATAGAAAAAGCACTTTCGGAGGTTGTTTTTATGTTGGTACTAATCTAGAAGTTTGGATGAGTAAGAAACAAAATTCTATCTTATTGTCCACGGTAGAGGCCGAATATATAGCTACATGAAGTTAATGCGCTCAACTGTTTTGGATGAAGCAGATGTTGAGTGATTATGGAGTTGAACATGGTACTATGACCGTGTTTTGCAATAACACAAGTGCCATTGATATTTTCAAAAATCTCGTTCAACACTTTCGAACCAAACATATTGATATACGTCATCACTTTATTCGAGAGCTTGTGAAGACTCGTGTTGTAACTCTTGAATACATCTCTACAGAGAATCAATTAGCTGACCTATTTACCAAACCATTAAATGGTCTGAGGTTTGAATCTCTTAGGACAACTATTGGTGTCTGTGTACCTCTTTGATTATGTACTTAGGTGTATGCATGTACTGCTAATTGGATTCATTCATTCATTGATTCTTGCATGCATATCATTTTCTTTATAATTGTTTTATTTTATTTAAAAAAAATAGTAAATTTTTTTGTGTGCCTTTGGACATTTTATGGTGTACTTAAATTTGCTTTTGTGATCGAGTATGCTTTTATCTGATATGTAACGTAGTTTCCATTACTTTGGTTAGGTTTAATGCAGAGTACTGAGTATGGGTTTCTTCATGTACTATCTGCACATCAACACTATGATCTTGTGAGAGAGTTTTGACCGCGTGTGTGAGATTTGGAATGGCAGTCATCTATTGATAAGGTAACATTGAACATGAATTGACCTTAATTTAAATGACCTAAACTTAGATATAGTCCCATTATCATAAAATAAAATGTGTTTCATCTTATACTTTTTTTCGAAACCTATTTAACTCAAGTAATTAAGCCAGAGGTGTTTCTCATAGCCCATCATGCCCTATGGTCACCTGACTTGGAGTCATCGGTCCAACAGTCATTACATGGGTCATCTTAATCGTTAAATTGAAAAGAGTCTGAACATAAGATTTAAAAGAACACTGATGAGTTGAAAACTAAAATAGATTATATGATAAAAGCCAGGGAGCGAAAATAATAATTTTCATAAACTTTGGCTTCGTTTAAAGGTCATAAAAGGCTTATTAGTTTGACTTTCATGAGTATGAGAATACACTTATTTAACAGTGACGTTTAGCATGCCATTTCTTACAAATTTAAGGTTTGGAGTCTTGTTCACTCGAACATAGTGGCACTTAATACATATGTGTCACTTATACACTATAACTCCATTTAAACTTCATTTGAGTATATGCATTACTTGTAATCATTTGCATTTTTGATTCATCATCTATGTTGGAGTGCGTACCATGAATTTTTGCATAAAAAATGTTATTTTTCGAATTTTCAAAAATCAAGTGTTATTTCTATCAATTAGTTTTCGCTCGATTCTCGCTAGGACCTCGCTCGAGGGATAAAAGTAGAGGCTTTTCGCTCGTCTCTCGCTCGAGCGACAGGCCGATTATATGTGTTTCATTTTCTCATCTTTCTCGTCATTTTTCTCAAATTTCTTGGTTCCATCTCCATCACTTGCTTATTGCACGACATATATCCTTGATTTGGGTGCTCATTCTCCACACATCATCAAGAATCCCACAAATTTCAAAGGTACTTTTCAAAATCCCTAGTTTGGGGGTTTTCAAAAAAATTTGGGGGTTTTGCTTTATTGTTGATTCTAGCTTCAATTTTTCTAGTGCATCTCATATTTATTGTTATTTAATTAATCTAGATGAATTCACATGCACAACTATCCTATGTTGAACTACGGCAGTCAACAGATTCTTGCCTTTTTTATTCTCGTTAGGATTTGAAGTTGTTGGCAATCTTTTTGACAAAACTATTGTTGTAAAAGAATTTTAAAAGTCAAAGGGTCGAGTAGTAAGTTAGAAGTCCAAGAGTTCGAGTATGAAACAAAGGAGTAAACATCCCCGCAATTTCGCTAGGCTATCGCCCAACTGTTGCTCGAGCGATAAAAACAGAAGTTGTGTCGCCCGCCTGTCGTCTGGACTTCGCTCGAGCGAGACACCGTCGCTAGGATGTCGCTTAGCTCTCGCTTGAACAACAGTGTTTTTCGAAAAAACCTAATTCACGTTTTTCAAGGCTTTTATCCGGCCCATACTACCTAAAAACTCTTTACTATATATATGAACGCCACTTATACGAAAATTACTGGTTGAACATTGAGAGAAACATTGTTTTGCATCCTCCATATCCTTATCAAAATTCAACCATCATTTTGCTTTGATCATTGCTTTGAAAAACATCATCATTACTTAAACCAAACACCAAAACACATACTTCCACAACATTTGTCAGAGTTCTATAGATCAAGAAAGGTGACCAGAGCTTCCGGTCGTTGGAGAACATGGTGTTTTCATTAATTCATAGGAGACAAACGAATTCAGAAGGCCGTGAGTTGCTGTAAGAGCGCGCAATCCGAGATGATTTTGATGATTACAGTCAGGAAGTCAGAAAGCACTAGAGTTAGTCGAGTATGACAGTACTATAAGTTAATTTGTTTATAGTGGATTGTTACTGGCTTAGACCCGGAGTTTTTACCTAGTTACGGGTTTTCTCCGTTATCAATTTTCTATTGTTATTTATTTTTCAATAATTTATTGACAGTGGTAATTTTATATAGGATAGTTGTGCATGTGAATTCATTTGGATTAATTAATAACCGTGACTTGTAGCAATTATTAATTGGTAAATTTAAATTCCATATAAACACTATTCATCCTTCTCTAGATGTTAATTGGGTTGAATCTCGTTATTTCAATTCTATTGAGTGTAAAATTGACATGTAACTATCACAAAGTACCGTGTCATTAACTTTTAAATCACTTACATTTTATGAGCTTAGTGTAGAGATTAGGTGAAGAATGACAAATTGCTGCAACAATGAAAATTGAGTGTCATAACTATTAGATTATCTAATTCGTGGGGTTCTTATTCCTTCGTTTAGATCATAACCCAACAGCAAAAAGACTCAATTTCCATAATGGCATCAAATGAAGTTAGTTATCATATCTTTTTCCTGTATTTATGGAATTAAAAAAAGATTATGAAAACGTTTGGTGCATTTGCCGTGTTAAATTGAATTTTTGATATTACTATAGAAGTATATTTGATTTATGATATATTATGTGCATGTCATATTATTTCTTGAAAAAGCTGTAAACTTTGATTATTTGTTCTCATATTTTTTTCAAAAACAATAATTTTTGTTCCGTATGCTAATATTTTGATTAAATTGATTGAGCTATATGTATATAATATGTTTACATAATAATGGTTTACATATACGTGATGTGGTAAGATATGATTGAGTGAGAATTTTTTCAACCAAATAAAAAAAAAAAATCACTCTTTTTTTGACATTTCATTTGAATGTAAGCCATTATATAATTGTTTATGTACAAATAATATTATTCTGATTAAATTAGCACTACACATCATTATTTTAGTATATTACATATTAATTCAAATTTATTTATGTAAATTATACACATAATGGGTAGTTTTTATTATATATTTTAAACGTCAACATATGACATATTTGTTACTTTATACTAAATTTGGATATATATGGTATTAATGGAGCCTTGTTTGGGCTCCATTAATTCAATAACATTGTTTTCTCTATTTTCTTTTCAACTACGCATTTTCTAATAAAATAATATTATACGTAAATGCAAAAATTTCTTTCTTTTTTAACCACGCATTCTTTTAAAAAATCACTACTATAAAATATATTTTCTCGAAAAATTGCATTATAATGGAGCTCAAACAGGGGCTAAATATAGATCTCAACTTCCTGTATAAGCTGAATGTGGAGCTTTCTTTAAGAGAATCTCGAAGTTTAATTTTTTAAAAACATTTTTTTTTATCAACAAGCACTTTTTTATTATAACCAAACACATTACTTTATCCAAAATAGCTTTTACCTTGTAAGAAGTGTCTCTAATGCCCACTCAATCCTATTGTTATGGTCTCTAAGCCACTTTATTTTGCCCATAAATACAAATATCACATGGATCATATGCATATAATTCTTTTTCATTTCCTTGGCTATCTCAAGGGTAAATGAAGATCTAGTCATCCGTTTGATCAGATAATTTGTTTTAATCAAGTGTAAAATTGACATACAATTCTGAATAACTTTGTCATGTCACTAATTCTTTAAGTCGCTTGATAACAAACAATGCATAAACCACTTAATTAATCAATTGTTGTATGTTTTTTCCACTCTATCACTACCTAAAATGTCCAAACCTCAATATCTAGTTCATGAATTTGTCATCATATATGGTACTTTTCTATTTTTGCAGATAAAAAACTAATCTATAAACTAAAAAGAATTGTTTCGTGGAATTTATTACCATGTATGTCATTTTCTTGGAAACTTGCATGTTTAGAGAAAAAAAGGAGTACATTTTAAGTTATGAAAGAAATAGAGCAAGATTAATGTAATTACAAAAACATCGTTGTCAAAGTATTCCCTTTCCGTTAGTTATCTAAGTATGATATATTGTAACATGGTCGATTATCTTCAATTTAAATAATGAAAATCGATAGTAGCATAATGGTTTTAGAATATATTGCATAAATTTGTTGTATCACAAACCCTTTTAGTCACTAAACCTATGAATTGTATTTTGGGAATACACCAAATTCAACATATTTATGAACATCCTCTTTGTACGCATAATAACATATTTATGATCATTTCCTCAGGGACGGAGGCAGTGTTAGGATTTAGGGTTCCATCTTAAAAGGTCAATCTAATTAAAATGAGTAGCCCAAACCCTTTATAAATAGGCTCATGTTTTCATCTTTATTCGATGTGAGATTATATCCCTTAATATGCTCCTACAAGATGGTGACTCATTTTGAGCATACCAATCTTGAAATTCATGTGCTCATTTTCTGAGTTTTAATCGGATTGAATTGCTCGTTGAAACTTAACGAACTCTGATACCATGTTAACATTTAAGATTCCATCTTAAAAAGTCAACATTATTAAGAGGAGTAGTACAAACTCTTTATAAATTGGTCTATATTTTTATTTTTATTTGATGTGAGATTCTATCCCTTAACAGGAATTAAAAGTACGAAGGCAAAAAATTTTAAAAATTTAGCGTTTGAATAAAATTCATACATAAAAAAAGTCATAATATAACATTACTTGTTATAGTTGTACCCGACGATGCTTTACAACATAAAATTTATCTATAATAGAATCTAGAACAAATTCATAATAAATTCTCGTTCAATGTATAGTGTCAAACAATCAGGAAAAAAAATCGGCATTCATTTTGTTATAAATTTCCATCTTCACACGTCTCATTGCTAAAAATGCTCGCTTTACAATCACCTTTGAAACAGATAGTGTCAATACTAGACAAATCAATTTAGTGAAAATGACGTAACTCTCCGAACTTCTATTTGCAACCAATTCCAAGCATAAATTAGAATGGTAGGTACTTGAAATTGAGGTTCAGAAATCACATAATTCTGATAATATTGCAACTCAACTTCCAAACAATAAATACTTTGTTGTGCAAAATCTTGAGGATAAAACTTCTGTGTGAGTTTGCAAATATTATCCATGTTAAATGATTCAATTTTTTTTTTTTTTAATCCAAAGCCGCACCGAGAGAAAAGAATTCTTATGATATCTTATTAAATTTTGTATCTAACTCCATTATCTGAAAAACTATGATTGTATTAGAGTACCCTTAGATTTGTCGCTATTTGAAAAGAAAGATAATAATATTCTTCATTGCTTGGCAGAGGGTCGATCTCCTTCTATATTAAAATCAAAACACTTCAATATGATAATATATATCCCATAAATATAAATTGATAAAACCATAATCATAAATTCATTCATATTGTAAAAGTTAAAATTTTAAAATTTTCCTTCCCAAATCATAAATTTGTATCCCGCTAGGGAATCACAATTGTCTATTTATTTAATGTTCCTTTATTTAAATAATCCCAATATAATTCACAAATCCAGCAAAATATGTAGCATTGGGATGGAATAGGAAGAAGGTAAAAACATTCATTGGACAATTCATTGATTCAAACACTTTCACAATCCATTATTCAGTTCAAATAATCATAATAAACCAAACAAAAATCGCAGCTTTGGGATGGAGAAGGGCACAAACATTTACGAGGTTGCCATCATACCCTGGAACTTTAGCCGAACCAGTAGGCAATTTGTGGTTGAAAATATGAAAATACTTACATTTTACAATAGGTGCGATTTGTGGTTGATGGTCGACCATCGACAGTCGACGGCTCCGATGGGCAAGTGGATCATGGATAGAAAAAGATCCAGGGTTAAAAGAATTTGGGAATTTCAATTTGATTTTCAAAAATTTCAAATGATGCCTGTCGGGTTGAACTTTGAAGAAAGAAGAGAAGAAAGTAATCAAATGACGCCTAGGTGGACTATGGACTAAAATTAAACAACTTTTTTTTAAGAATTGTGCCTAAAATTAAGCAAACAATTGGACCAAAAATTAAAACAAAAAATTAGTTTTAAAAATTGGACTGGGCAACTGATATTGATTGTTGGTGGGCTATATACTAAAATTAAAACCATTTTACATTTAATTGTACCATTTTACATTTAATTGTAACATTTTTATTGGACTTGGGCATGGGCTGCATTGCGCTACAGTCGAGTGCAGCCCCCTGCCAAATTTGTCCCTACTTTTCCTTATGCATACACAATAATAGGACTGGGCCAATTAAATCACAACCCGCTAAACTGACCCGACCCGAATCTTATTTGGTCGGGTCAGGTCGGTTTTTAAATTATTTCATGTTGGGTCGGGTTTTTTTTTTTAATTATTACGGGTTGGGTCGGGTCACTGTTAACCTCCTTCCAAACCGACCAAGCCCAATAAACATGTGAAACCCTACATTTAAAGCAAGCCGCGTCTTCCCTTAACAGCGTTTTCCCTTAACATTACAATTGTTCTCGACTTCTCGCTAATTTCAAGCTGCCATCGATCTGAAAGACAACCACGGTTCTTGCTCATTTTAAACTGGTAACCTTCTTCTCCTTCATAATCAAACAAGAAATCAATTTAATAGTCTTATTTTTTGCACTAATTAAGGTTTTATCGCCATTATAAACCCCTAATCGGAGGACTATTTTTGAAAATCTGTTCATTTCAGTTCTGGTAATACGAAGTGGGTATATGTTCCGGCCAATTATGGCAACTAAAGTTTGGTTTGAAAATAGAAATATTTTTGTGTTAAAAAAAAATAAAGAAAAAAAAAGTAAAATCAGCCCGATTCAGCCCGAACTGACCCGAATCGGGTTGGGTTGGTTCTGGCTGTGGCCCGATTCAGGTCGGTTCCAAAAATATGTTAAAATCGACATTTTCGGGCCGGGTTGTGTTTCGTCCAAAATCGAACCGGCCAGATCCGTTGCCCAGTCCTACACAATAACATAGAGCAAGAGAGAAAGAGAGGATCCTAAGGGCCAATTGCCCCTCCCCACCCCAAACGGATTTCGATCTTTTTTTTTCTTCTTTTTAATAAAATGTGTTTTTTAAGAAATTATACTATTTGTTATCATGATGGTGGATCATCCTATGAGGCAATACAATGGTTATGAGGACATTTAGATCCCAAAACAAGCATTAGAGACATGGGTCCCCAACACTCAGGGTCGTACTACTGAGAATTTACTTAATCATGTACAGTGAAAAATAAAATAATTTCAATTTTCACCATAGATCTGTTTTGTATTTAGATAGAAACCGTGATAAGATTAATACTACCTCCGTCCCATATATATAGGCTTGTTTCATTTTTCACACAGATTAAGAAATCTTATTTAATGTTATTGGAAAAGCAATTTTTATCAAGAACTTTCCAAGTTTATCCCTATTTAATTTTCAACAATTAGAAGTAAATTATTGTTGGAATTAGTAACTAGGCAAATTAAATAAGGGTATATTAGTAAAATAACAAAACATAACATTCCCAATTAAGAAACAAGCCTATATATTTGGGACAAGAAAAAAAGGAAACCCAGCCTATATATATGGGACGGAGGGAGTAGATTTTTTAATTTCTGCAAACTCTTTTCCTAATCTTTGAATACGAACAATCACAATTTGCAATCCACAGCTATAAAATTGTCCAATCTCCAATGAAAATCCACATATGGAACAAGAATGAGAGAATTAAGGTTTATATTTTCTTGCGTTAGCAAGATAATAAATTATCCGATGTGATTCTCAAACTTTTAACGGCCTATTAATAGTAGTTCAAATAGGCTTGACCCGTCTTTTAAACTTAACTCGGTTCAATATTTAATTTAATTTAATTAATTAAATTTGGTCCATAAATTAATTAATCCAATTATTTAACTTAGCCCATTAAGCAACCCAATTAATTAATTGTACAAATGTCAAACACTTGTCAATTAATTAATAATATCATTCTTCTAGATCTCCCTTCGTGTGTAATCCATTAGGTTCCCGATCACGATACTTAATAACGTGAATTATTATTTTGATCTAATCAAAATAAATTAAATTAAAACACCTTTTAATTTATCATTAATTCACCTAGATTAATTAATTCGCATTTGACGTCTCAGATTGACATCAAATTAATTCACCTAGATTAATTAATTTGCATTCATCGTCTCCTGATCACGACAACATGTGTGATGAAAAATGTCACGTGGTATAATAAAATCAAAGTTGTTTGTTTACCGTTAAACTATAATCTCTTCATTAACATGATCTGATCAATTACAAGATATGAAGTGTGTTAATCTCAATTATCAATCATATCTTTCATCTCATTATTAAGTCAATGTAAGTCGAAAATTCTTTCGAACTTATGAGTATACTTTGGCCAAGGATTTCGTTATTAACTTAACTGAATGAAGTGTAGATCATATTTTCTTACTGTCTAAGAGTGATGAATCCTCTATTGATTATTCACAACCTTCATATGATTCTTGACATACTCGAACGATTTCTTATTAATTACTCTTGGCAAATCAACATCCAACAATACCAAAGCATGATTGTTCTCATATAAGTTATTATGATGACCTCAAGTCAAATGACAAATTTCCCTATCGAACATTGGAGATTAACAACTGACACTCAGATAGTTCTCCACGTAGAATCTCTTCAACGGGCCTCCAATATTTTGTTCTATAACCACACTTTAACAGTTTAACTAGTGAGATCAGCTACTTACTTCACAAGTAAGAAATGTCACACGTGATGGTCTATCTGTAATAACAATATTCGTATCTCGTTATTACTTATCACCACGAATGATTTAAGATTTAGTTATATATAATTTGTATCTCACAATCATAACTCCTTGCGATTAACGAATTACTAAGACTTAAATAAAATGCATCAATTATATATCAAAAGTGTTTATGTCCAAAATCGATTGGACCTAGGACACAATACTCACACACATCCTAGCCAGCCCATGTTCCCAAGGAGACTCATCCAAACCCATGTCATACATTATCAGAACCTACCATTCTACTATTTACTCGTGGACAGCATCAAGCACCCCGACCTCAGCGTAGGCCTGGGGACAAATGTCTTTACAACACAAGGAGTCTTACCTCATCTTTCATTGCAGAGTCCTACTCTGTTACACTTTATACGTCCTAACTAAAATCAAAATCCTAAGACCTTTAGGAGTCTAATCGCATCTAGTCAACAAAATACTATGCATGTGTTCTAATTCATGTAGGATTACACCTTACCAAGTTATACATATTTCGACACTTTTCATTATTCATGTATGATTTTCATTATACAGTTTATAGAATTACACATATATTCTTCCCACTTGTTTTCTAAAAAGCATCGAAGGCTTACAAGAACAACTTCTTGCCTTTTTTTGCAGGTAGTTCAAAGGTTTTGATTATACTCATCTCTCGTACGTTTCTAGTTCGAAATCAGATATTTTCTGTGTATATCTTTAGGTAGCATCATTAGCTCTGCTAGTAGGAAACACTATTAAAGGTCATGGTGACACACAAAAAATAAATCTTGCTTTAGAATCTGTAGCCCAAGATTCTGATAAAATTCATGCTCAATATCTCCATTAGTAGGGAATCCCTATTGCTCCAGATTATTACATAGGAGAAGGATCTCGTAGACCTACTAGGACAACACAACCAGCTGCCTTTCGTAGCTATAGAACCTCGTGACCAGAATGTCGAAGTCATTTCACGACCTCAGACAACGTGTCATGGATTTAACTCAAGCTTTTTACTATCAAACTATCACTCTTGTTCCACCTCCAACATATCCCATGCCACCTTTAGCTTATTCTCTTTCTCACAAGCTTGGGGATAAGGACCAAGCTCAAATAAACTCCGACATCCCCTAAGCTATTGTACTCTAGGTCGACGAAGCTCATTGACTATTGATGTTGAGCACCCTAAGAACTAGTGCCCTTGGTCTCTTTTAGGTCGTATACATCTATGAGGTGGTGTTGATCCTTGGGTGATACTTACATTTCTTGTATTAGCCCTAGTCTTGTGAACGGAGGGCTAACATCGATTTCCTCGTGCATGTAGGCTTGAGTGTCTCAACATCAAAAGTCATGTCTATAAGTACAAATAGATTGTTAAGTCGATGATGAAGGTAAAATAATAATTTCATTTAATTTCGGGTTTATTCATTTTTGACGAATTGCTAGTCTAATTTGATTGGAAACCGGGTCAATGATCACAACGCAGGGTCTTTGGCCCTGATGCACGTCAAATTTTGGGCAAATTCCATTATTTAGGCCCTCAATTAAGAGTTTTTGCCATTTATGGTAATTTTTGTTTTGACAATATCTTAATCAAATAAACTCGAATTTGATTTCCGTTTGTTAGGGGATGATCCTGATGATTAGGAGAATCAAGATCCTTCATTATCTCAATTTTTTCTATTTTTGGAAAAAAATAATATTTTTTATTATTAGGTAATTTCTTTTCGAATTTTCTTAGGGTTTCGCTATTTAAACGTTGTAAGCCCTTTGAGACAACTCAATTTTGAATGAAATAAAGTTTTCTTGAATTTCTTTTTGTGTGGATTTTTTTCTTTCCTATAATCTTCCCCTACATCAGTTGGTATCAGAGACGAAGTCGTTCCTTCACCCTGCTGTCAATTAGACGTCAGAAGCTTGTGAAGCCCTAATAGAGGAGATACATAGACGTGATAAAATCGCACAGCTGCGTCAACAAGTGGAGTTGCTGACACAACAAGTTGCTGCACTTCCGCAGCAACATACGCCTAGAGGTCGTGGTCGTCGTGGGTAGGTTTCGATTGAGGAAGTCCAACACCGTGATCATAATATTCAGGATGTCACGATTGAAGACATTGAAGGAACAATAGAAGAGGAAGAGTTTGATTATGACGGTCTGCCTGTATTTGACAATGAAGACATTGAAGAAACGACAAAGGATGAAGAGTTTGATTATGAAGGTCCGCCTGTATTTGACAATGAAGACATTGAAGAAGCAACAGAGGAGGAAGAGTTTGATTATGAATGTCCGCATGTATTTGACAATGAAGATACTGAAGAAGCAACAGAGGAGGAAGAGTTTGATTTAGTAAAGGTGTAGAAGAGGCAGCAAGAAGGAGGAGTTTGGGGTTCGTGATGTGGGGCATTGGTGGTGAGGCGGAGTTTTTTGAATTCCCTGGAAAATAACATTGACTGGTTGTGTACTAATCTCTTCCAGTCGACGTGTACTATTGGGAAAAAGAAAAGTGTGTTGCTTCCAGATAAGGGCTCAGTAAAAACAGTTGGGGATGGCGCCAATTTACTGACCAGAGTGAAGTTTGAGACAAATATGGAAGGATATGGGATAGTGTATGTGCTGGTGGAAAAGTCAATTGACAGTGAGCAAGAGGTCATTCGTAGGATTCAGTCATTGTTAGAGGAATTTCATGAGAACTTCTCGGAAGAGCTTCCGATGGATTGCCGCCAGAGCCGCCATTTCGTAGTGATAATTCTGATGATGATGAGGTTTCTACCCTGTCAAATTCGAGGGCGAATTTTTCTCAACCCGTGGAGAATGATGAAGACAAAATAATTATTTTATTTAATTTCGGGTTTGTTCGTTTTTGGCGAATTGCTAGTCTAATTTGATTGGAAACGGACCAATGATCACAACGCAGGGCCTTTGGCCCTGATGCACATCAAATTTTGGGCAAATTTCATTGTTTAGGCCCTCAATTAAGCTTTTGCCGTTTATGGTAATTTTTATTTTGACAATATTTTAGTCAAATAAACTTGGATTTGATTTTCGTTTGTTGGGGGATGATCCTGATGATTAGGATAATCAAGATCCGTCATTATCTCAATTTTTTCCATTTTTGGAAAAAAATAATATTTTTTATTATTAGGTAATTTCTTTCCGAATTTTCTTAGGGTTTCGCTATTTAAACGTTGTAAGCCCTTTGAGGTAACTCAGTTTTGAATGAAATAAAATTTTCTTGAATTTCTTTTCGTTGAAATTTTTTTTGTGTGGATTTTTGTCTTTCCTATAATCTTCCCCTGCATTAGTCGACCTAAACATCAATAATGAAAAAGGTTAAGACATAAATAAAAAAAAGTTAGATTGCTACCCCATCAGCTCTTAACCTAGCAATCCAGGTACGTCTTTAGTCTAAAGGAGGTTAAAGTCGAGGACTAGAAGCCTAAACCCATGCAATCTCTCAGCACTTTAAGCTACAGATTCAAAGTATACCTTCTCTTCACATTAACATTCAACCTTGGGAGAACAAATGCTCGAGCTCTTCGACACGATGCCTAATGTAGAAGAATGATTTTCCAACCCTAGAGTGAGCTCGAGATCTTGAGAGCTTTGAACCCTCGCTTCATAGATAGATACACAAAGCTTTTCAGATCGAAAAGGTGCTTAAGCTTGAGGATCTCCATATACAGGTTAAGGCTAGACTAAAGTGAAAGGTCAGGCTATGATAAAGTACATGGGCAGCCTTCATCTATTTACAGCTATTTGTCCCCAGGTGATGCCATATATGATGAAGAGCTAGCCTATTAAAGGATGGGGTATGCCTAAACCCTCATTAGAGATAATCTTTAATACCTAAGTATGGTCTATAATCAACCATTGGAGGCTCTAAGCACCCACGTCTCAATCAACCCAAACTCCCTAGCTATGACCATTATTGTATGCTTTTTGTATTAGTAAGGGTCATCAGGCACCTCAGGCATGAGTCCCCCATCCTCTATCTTGGGATCTTTTTCAAAATGCATTTAGGTTGCTCGATTATCTACCATTACTCTCTCCACCCTCTTCCAACTCCTCGAGGTCCCAACCATTCTCTCATTCTCAAGCCTCTCCATAACACTCCCCCGCCTCAATCTATCCACTCTATATGAATGTAAACTAAAACTAGGAATAAATAAGATAGGGCAAAAGCCTTATATCTAGATCGAGGTACTCAAGCTCTTTGTTTCTCAAGGGTTGGTAAAGGTAAAAATAAAATGTGAAAAATGAAAGACAAGTAGTTATAGGGGTAATTATGACATGGTGGCATACATTGACACCATTGCGACGTTATGCCTCACACTTTCTCAAAGAACAATGTATGTCCTTTATGTTAGGTCCATGTTGTAATTGGTATGTTTGTGAAGAAAAGAGTCTTAATTGAACACTTGTAAAAAGTTAAGGACTTGAATGCAATTTTGTATAGATGAGTTAAGTTAGGGTTAGAGGTTGAAAACAAGGAAAACGTGACGTCAGAGTTTCACTAACTGCGCGCTTGACTCACGCTCGAGCAGCAGAAATAGAGACATTATCTCCGGCTTATCGCCTCACTGTCGCTTGAGCGATAAGCTCCCTCGCTCGAGCGACTTATTTATGCGGCCAGACCTAATTCACGATTTTGAAGAGTTTTATACGGCCCATAACACCTAAGCATCCCCAACTATAAGCCCATGTTTGGTACATATTAAAATTTTCAGTTTCATTCTTCTACTCATTTTCAACCACACATTCTTCAATAAAATAATATTTTCCATCACATCAATAACTTTTCCTTCTTTTTCAACCACACGTTCTCCATTAATCTACTATTCCAAAATTCATTTTTCCAAAATAATGTAGCTCAAACAAACCCTAAATATAGATATCTGAGACGAATTTCATGTGGTTACTTTATTGTGCTTTCATTGTATAACACATCCACGTCATATTTTGAGATATCCAAGAACATACTTATTTGGTGATTCATCCATATCATTCTTGAGATTCGGCAATCAAGTTTTGGGAAAACATCAAGGGTCGTGAATACAAAACACCTGACTTCTTTAACACTTTGAGGAAGGTGCTTTCTCAGATGGACTTCAGAAGTTTCTGGAAGTTGATATAGGTTGGACTACAAGTGCAGGAAGAAGAACAGGAATAGGTGATTCCTGGATATCCACTTGGAAAAGACAATAGAAGAAGATTGGGAGTCTGGAATTTACAGCAGATCTTGGAAGCTACATGAGGTAGATTAGGAGATCTAGCAGGTTGGCTAGATAGTATCTACGGTAACAGATCGTGAATCTGGAGGAACAGCAGATCTTGGAGATTACAGAAATTATAACAGCGGGAACTAGTGGAATTTGCTAGGCTGGAAACATATTCTGTAATCTAGATTGTCTATAGTGGAGGTAATTAGCTTGGTCCCGCAGTTTTTATCCAGTTGGGTTTCTCCTTCATCAATTATTGGTGTTCTTTATTGCTTTCCATATTACTAACTGTGGTATTCAAACATACGATAATTGGACTGTATGGTTAACCATCTAGAAACTATTAAAAAGTGACTTATTGCTTTTAATAGAATAATTCCGCACGCAAGGACAAAATTAAAAATGGATAATTAATAACCATCCGGTAACTTGGTAACCGTTAATTTGGTAATCCGTAACTTTCACTTTAGGATTTTCAAACCATTGTACACGCGTGTGAAGCAAACGTACCTGAAGACCACTCTTTGGTGCACTTAACGCCACCTTGAGCTCAAGAGTTTGGGATCCACTAATGAGGTTACTTAACTCCCAAGCCCAACCTAGGATAGATGGGTACCGACCATTCAGGAACACGCATCCAAGCTAACAGTAACCCGTGTCTTCTAGAAAACTCATCCAGCCGGGATCATAAGGCTTTGGACCCACGCCATTCTATTATTTACCTTTGAGTAGCATCGGGCACGTTGACCTTAGTGTAGACTTGGGGACAAATGTCATCAAGATATAAGTCCTACCTTATCTCTCTTTACAGAGTCCTACTATATTACATTTCTCGTGTCTTAACCACAATCGAAGTCCTAAGATCTTTAGGACTCCAATCCCATCTGGTCAACATAGTATTATGCTAGTATTCTAATTTTTGTGGGATTATACCTTGCCAAGTTCTATATATACCCAACACTTGTTCATTATTCAAGTTTTTCATTATACAGTTCATAGCCCTGTGCTTTTATTCACTCCATCTATTTTCCAACTTAAGCATCAAAGGGCCACAAGAACAATTCCTTTAGCCTTTTTCTAGGCAATACGAAAGTTATGATCAATCTCATCTCTCGTGCATTCCTAGTTCAAGACCAGAAAATTAGGTATGATTTTTGGTAGTATTGAGCGATTAAATTATTTGTTCAAATAAATGTTGACTTATTGGGCCCATCATTCAATGCCATCTAAATTAGATAATCCATCATATGATGACAAATTGCATTACTCTTTTTTAAGAGACAAATTCTACGAGGTTTCTAATTACCTACCTTCCTAATTCAAACATGTCCAAACTCCCAAATACTTCTTTTTTGGCCCTCCACCCCTCGACACCATTCCAATCCCACACTAAATAAGAAAACCAAATCCGTTAGGAGTTCTCCCATCGACCATCTTCACTAGGCAGCAATGAGCTTAACCGGTATTTCTTCCAAATACGATCCACTTACCCTTACTTTTCACAGTTGTCAGCTTTAAAATACGATTCAACCTTTCAATTAATTGCTACAAAATAAAAATCATTTATGCTCATTCGCATATTAATCTCACGTCTGTACTACTTGACTTTTGTAGACATAAAAAAAAAAAAAAAAAAAAAAAATAATATATAAAAATATATATATATATATATATATATATATATATATATATATATATATATATATATATATATATATATATATATACAAGTAATGGGTTGGGTCAATTTAAATGATTAGCACAATTAAACTAAAACCTAATAAACCCATAAAATTTTAAAAGCCCACCCTATTTTTTTTTTAAAATCCATAATTATTCGATTATAATCAATTTAATTGAATTAATTGAGTGATTACCAAAATTGGTTACTAATTTCTCTTATAAATAGGGTCAAAGGTTCATTGTCAGGGGAGGCAAAAAGTTAAGAAGAAAATCACGAAATGCTAAAGAAATCCTAAAGCCGAAGGAAGAGAAGAAATCATCTCAACTCCAAGTCCGGCAAACACGAAGAAGATCAAAATCTCCTTCAAATCAAATAAATCCAAGAAGATCAAAATCTTCTTCAAATTAAATCAAGATCAAGCCCAAGTTTCGAAGTCCAACTCCAAGTTCTGAAATTCAAGTGTCAACAAGTCAAGTTCTCGACAAATCAAATTCTCAACAAATCTCGAAGTCTTGGATTCAAGCCATGTGGCTCCTCGTCTTCAAACATTCAGATTATTAATCAGGGGGTTTTGCAGTTTTGTAATTACAAGAAGATTCTCATTCATTTGTATTTCTTAAAATACAATTTTTGACGATTTCTGTATTTTAATACGCGAAATCTGTCGTATAAATTTCTCATTCTATTTTAACATAATTCTTAACAAAAACCCTTACATGAACTATGTAAAAAATAACAATAAAAACTCAAATATCAAATTATCCCGATTTTATAAGAAAAGAAACTATCCTATTTTAATAGTTAGATATTGTTAACCTCAGAAAATGAACTCAACAAATATCGGGTCCACTCATGCATACGTGAGCCATATCCAGCACGCTAAGACAGATCCACAGTCGAGATCACTTCAAAGATTGGACGTGGGAGAAGCTCAACGGCGTAAGACATTTCCGTTAGGACTCCGGCGGGGTTTACCGAACAAGACTACACGATGATCAATCTATGAAAATAATGTTTGTAGTGGTAGTAAACTTAATCGAAGTACATTAGCCTTTCATTGTTACATGGTGGAAGTATTTATAATGTTACAAATGGAATGGTGACCCTTCGATCAACTTACACGTGGCCTTATCTCCTTGATTAAAGCATCAGATCCTAGCCATCATGTTGACTTAAATAGATTTACAAAGCATTAAACGCTCTTACATTGACAAGACAAGACACAGACACACTTTTTACAAGGGTCACATCAATCATTTGTATGGGGATCTTGATCATAATCAAATCTTTGTACGTGGGCCATCGCGAGCTAGGAGCCTGCGCTTACAAGGGTCACATCAATCATTCAAGCCACGTGGCTCCTCGTTTTCAAACATTCAGATCATTAATCAGGGGGTTTTGCAGTTTTGCAATTACAAGAGAATTCTCATTCATTTGTATTTCTTAAAATACAATTTTTGACAATTTCTGTATTTTAATACGCGAAATCTGTCGTACAAATTTCTTGGCACGCCCAGTGGGACCTTCTTGTCCTCTCATCTTTTGATCTCAGAATTTTTAACTTTCAACCACTACATCAACAATGGCAAACGGACAAGCGAAGCAAACCATGACTCATCTCGAAGAGACACTTGCTGAACTGTTCCGTACGACCAGAACTCAAACAAAAAGTGGGAGAACTCAACTTGTTCCACCTCTAAAGAAGTTCCCCAACAAAGGCAGAATGAAAATTACTTTCACAAAGCCAACTTCTCGTTCAATAGAAAAGACCAAGAGTTCAGCAAAAATTCTCGTCCGGGCTTCATCTCTAGTGGCAGATCCTTGTCTGGATCCCCTCATACCACTTCTCTGCAAAGGTAGGGAGACTATAGTTCATCTGAAGAATCACTTGAGCCAGTGATGGTCACAGAGGCGACCTCAGGCTCAGATGATCGAATCCAACAAATGGCTTTAGCCATTGAAAAACTAACGAAGTCATTAGAAGAGAAAGACGCACGGGTTGCTGCACTCATGCACACGCTAGAACTGCAAAATCTGGCGAAAGAAGATCAAGAAAACCCAGAATCCTCCAAAAGTAAGGATCTGGAAGTCCAAGAACACCAACAGAAACAAGATATACATGATCGACCAGTTGTTCAAAACATTTTGCATGATACTACTCAACTTTCTGTTGGTTCTCTATTTGTCCACCAACTTCAACATATGATTACGGACACCATTCGTACCCAATATGGTGGTTCAATGCAATCTTCATTGGTGTATGTCAAGCCATATAGCCATCGAATCGACGAGATAAAAATGCCACTCTGTTACTAGCCTCCAAAATTCTAATATTTTGATGGGAAGGGTAACCCAAAGCAACATGTTGCCATTTTATTGAGACATGTAACAATGTATGCACTTACAATGACACAATGGTGAAACAGTTTGTACGCTCCCTCAAAGGTGTTGCGTTCGAATGGTACACCGACTTATAGGATGGGTCAATTGATAGTTGGGATCAACTTGAAAGAGAATTCCTAACACGTTTCTATAGCACCAGGCGGACTGTCAGCCTTCCAGAACTTGCTCGAACAAAGCAGAGCAAGGAAGAGCCAGTTGTAGAGTACATCGAATGCTGGAGAAACCTCGTGCTCAATTGCAAAGAATGAATAAGCAAAGTCTCCTCCATTGACATGTGCGTACAAGGCATGCATTGGGGATTACTCTACAATCTGCAAGCAAATATGCCTCACTCATTTGAAGAGTTGGCAACACGTGCTCATGACCTGGAGCTCCAAATTGCAAGGCATGGAAGTTACTTACCAAGTGATCCACGTGACAAGAAAGAAATAAAGAAAGACTTCAAGACATATAAACCCAAAGAGGTAATGACAATTTCCACTATCCCTGCAAAGATAGCTTTCCAAGAGTCGAAATCAAACATAAGACCAAAACCAAAACCAGAGTTCAGACCACCAAATGGTTAGTCCAAGGTGAAGGTCATGTGACTTTGAAAGAACTTGAATAGAAAGAGTATCCATTTTCAGATTCTGAAGTTCCTGGAATCCTGGATTAGCTTCTCGAACAGAAGATAATCGAACTACCAGCCCCAAAGAGACCTGAGGAAGTTGGTAAGGTCAATCATCCTAAATATTGTAAATTTCACAGAATCATCAGTCACCCGGTGGAAAAATGTTTTGTGCTGAAAGATCTTATTGTTCTCTTAGACAAAGAAAATAAGATCAAACTTGAAACGGGAGAAAGCCCAACGGCTGACTTCTCGATGGTGTCATTTGGATCGTTTGATCCAACCCCCATTGGAAAATGGGAAAATACATTTTCTCTTACATACGATGTCGATAAATCTCCGGCTGAGGAGTTTGGACTACAACTTCCAGAAGGAGCCATTCTAGTGATCTTTGAAGTAGATGGAGAAATCACTATCAATTACATCTACCCAGGAATGGATGGACCGCGTATACCCAATCGTCCAACCTTATATGAAATTATGGCAGATGACTTAGATATTTGGGATTCTGATTCAGAGTCCGAAGACGAGATTGGTGATGGTTGGACTACCTTCATAAGCAAGAAAGAGAAATACCGAGTGTCAAACAAAACAGGTAAAACATCACCTTCTACATCTCTTGCAGGACTGAAATTGGGGGCAGTGGATATGAAAGTTCAACCTAATGAAAAAGTAACCCTAGAAGAAAGTAAGGGAGGATGGACCCTTGTAGAAGGACATCATCGAAAGACACCACGTTTCCCCGGTTTCAATATTTGTAACGAGAAGTTGAAAACAAGAAACAACCAAAGAGAAAGTCTAAAACCAATTCAAAAGTGCCGACTAAATCAACGGGAGTAGAAGCTGCTTCACGCGTTCATCCTAAACTACCAACCCTAGGTGATTACTTTCCTAAGGGTTTCTTCAATAATGAATGTTTTACCTCCCATGTTATCAATGTGGAGGGGAAAGTCGAAACCAGGAAGGTATCGAGAGAAAGTTTAAAATAGAAGAAAACTATCTCACGACTCAATAATATGCCTTCCAATACAAGTTTGGCAGAGTCTCTTAAGCTTCCTTTCGATGATCGAATGGCTTTAATTGCAGCGTTGATAGATCCGGAAGAATACGAAGGCAAAGTCCTAGCACATATCGGATCCACAACCCGACAAGACTGTATGGCCGCCATCACATTTGACAATGAAGATTTGCAACTGGGCTCTCGTTTACATAATAGACCACTCTATGTTAGTGGTCATATTCGAGAATGCAAGATAAATCGCATAATGATCGATTGTAGATCTATTGTCAACATCATGCCAGTCAAAACGACGAAGAAGATTGGAATCAATGTTGGCGATCTGTCCAAGAGTAAGATCATGATTCAAGGATTCAACCAAAAAGGTCAGCGAGCTATTGGCATGATTCGTTTGAAGTTACGAATAGAGGAGTTAATTTCCTCAGCTCTCTTCCATGTCATTGATGCTAAAACATCATATGAATTAGCAGTACCTTCGACTTGGCACCAATGTTTCAAATACAGTTGGGATGGAGAAGTCAAATGTGTGGTAGCTGAGTCTAAACCATTCCTCGAAGAAGAATCTTATTTTGCTGATGCCAAATTTTACGTGGAGGATGAAGAATGTAATTCTACGGGGTTAACCATGGCCGGATTCAAAATTAAAGGAGTTGAAGATGATAATAATACATCTGGCGTTGTTCAACCTCATCAAATCATCAAAGGTAAATCAATACTTACATCTGAAGGGTTCTCTAAAGGTAAAACACCTCAAATAGAATCGACCGATATTGAAGTATCGAGAAAAGAGTTAACTCTTGCAATACCTAGCATTTCAAAATTGTTTCTGCCCCATCAACTCATGGCAGTCTTGGGAGACCACGAATCAACAATGGGAGCTTCGACATATATTCCGGACATATCAAAACTCAGTATATCTAGCTCGTCCAAACAAGACAAGCCTGGAGCCGATGTGCCAAAACAGACCTTCAAAGGGTGTTATAATCCCCAAGTCAAAAAGCTGTTTGAGAATGTCGGATTTGGGAAAGGGGAGCCTCGCATATTGGGTGATCTCGATGCTATCCTTTTGGGTGGGCGTATCCCTTCTCATTTTGACGGGACCCTCATGTCGCAACCTAGGTATGGTTTGGGATATGATCTAAATCTACGAAGAAAGATTAAGGTCAAGAAGGTTTCTTCGAACCCAATCATGATTCAAATCTATGAGGTTGCAGGAGAGAAACCTGAACAGCCGAAACCTTCAGTGTTCGATTGAATTGAAAGTGAGAATGTCAGAGTTTCGGTGTTTAAAAGGTTAAAAGGAGAACCCTCGCAAATGGTTGACATACAAGGTAAAACTTCCGTCTTCCAAAGGTTAAGTGATGATCCTTCTCCTTCTACTCAAATTGATACTAACGTACAAGCTCTTCAAAAGTCATCTCGAAGACAATCTGCATTTTCTCGACTTGGAACTAAAACTTCTGATCCAAGTCCAAAGCCTCAACGATCAAGTAAAAGACGACAACATCAAAGAGTTTACCTTTCTCTAAAGAATAATGAGGATAAAGAAGAGGTCTCCGTCAATCATATAGCTTTCGAAGAAACTCCCGATTCAAAACCTGAGCCTGAAAACTCTGCCACAACAAATAAACCTGAATCAGCCCCACCTACGTTTGAAGAAGGGGGACAAGCTACTGTAGATGACTTGAAACAATTAAACTTGGGGACTGAAGAAGACCAGAGACCAGTGTTTGTAAGTGCTCTCCTCAGTCAAAAGGAAGAATCAAAGTATGCCCATTTGCTTCAAGAATACAAAGACGTATTTGCGTGGTCTTACAAAGAAATGTCAGGGTTAGATCCGAGGGTTACAGTACATAACCTTGCAGTTAGACATGGAGTTCGGCAGATCAAACAACTTCAAAGAAGATTCCAACCGGAACTCATTCCTTAAATCGAAGTGGAAATTAACAAACTTATCGAAGCTGAATTTATACGTGAAGTCAAGTACCCAACTTGGATCACAAATATTTTCCCTGTCAAAAAGAAAATGGACAATTACGAATCTGTGTTGACTTTCGTGATCTAAATCAAGCATGTCCAAAAGATGACTTTTCGCTTCCAATAATAGAGTTGATGGTGGATGCAACCACTGGGTATGAAGTCTTATCTTTCATAGACGGATTTTCTGGATACAACCAAATACGCATGAATCCGAAAGATGAGGAGCTTACAGCATTCCGTACCCCTAAAGGCATATTTTGTTATAAAGTTATGCCGTTTGGATTAAAAAACGTAGGGGCAACCTACCAATGGGCAATGCAAAAGATCTTCGATGACATGTTACATAAGAACGTAGAATGCTATGTAGATGATCTTGTCGTAAAAACAAAAGAACGTGACAATCACCTACAAGATTTACGGGATGTCTTCGAAAGATTTCGACGTCATCAATTAAAGATGAATCCACTGAAGTGTGCATTTGGGGTCACATCTGGAAAGTTTCTTGGCTTCATTGTTCGACACAGAGGCATTGAAATAGATCAATCAAAAATTGACGCCATAATCAACAATCCAGAACCAAGAAATGTGCATGAGTTGAAGAGTCTTCAAGGAAAACTCGCATACATTCAAAGATTTATCTCTAACCTTGCTGAATGTTGCCATCCATTCAAAAAATTGGTAAAGAAAGATGTACCGTTTGAATGGGATGATGTACGTCGAAATGCTTTTCAAAGTGTCAAATAATATTTATCTCATCCACCAGTACTCATAGCTCCGGTCCCAGGGAAGTTACTAACTCTTTATGTTGCAACACAAGAATATTCTCTAGGAGCACTTCTTGTCCAAGCAAATGATGAAGGAAAGGAGAATGCACTCTACTACTTGAGCCGGAGACTGGTAGGCGTCGAGATGAAATATTCACCTATTGAAAAACTATGCCTTGCGCTAATCTTCGCGGCTAAAAAATTAAGACATTATATGCTATCACACACGATCGATCTTGTTTCAAAGGTTGATCCTTTAAAGTACATAATATCTAGATCGATTCTTTCTGGAAGGATTGGAAAATGGGCGCTGTTATTGTCCGAATTCAACATCAAGTTCATTCCACAAAAGCCATCAAAGGACAAGCTTTGGCAGATTTTCTTGCCGACCATCCAGTTCCAGCGGAATGGGAACTACAGGAAGATCTTCCAGATGAGAAAGTTCTATTTGCTGAAATCATACCATCATGGAGGCTGTACTTCGATGGGGCAGCCCGAAGTTATAGTGCTGGAACGGAAGTCATCTTTGTTACTCCCCATGATCTTGTTATGCCGTAATCTTTTGCCTTAACAGAGAAATGTTCAAACAACGTAACGGAATATCAAGCCCTTATCATTGGCTTGGAGACAGCGTTAGATATGGACATCCAACAACTGGAAGTCTTTGGAGATTCTAAATTGATAATCAACCAACTTTTGGCCGAGTACGAAGTCCGTAATTCAGACTTGAAGCCGTATCATCAATATGCATCGAAGCTTATGAAACGATTCGATTCGTTAAAAATTAAATTCATACCTAGGAATGAAAATAGGGAAGCTGATGCCTTAGCTAATTTAGCCGCTGTTTTAGCCAGAACGGACGAAGATTTCTCTCACTCCATTTCAATTGCTCAAAGATGGGTGCTTCCGTCATTACTACCCAGTGATATGGAATAAAATAATAGCATTGAAGTAATCAAAGATGATGAAAAAGAAGATTGGAGACAACTGATAATCGATTTCCTTCAACATCAAAAGCTACCAGACAATCCGCGGAGAAAAACAGAAATTAAGAGGCGTGCATCTCGCTTTGTCTTTTATAAAGGAACGCTTTATCGTCGATCATTTGATGGAGTTTTCCTTCGATGCTTAAGTAATGATGAAGCAACATGTGTCGTAGAAGAAGCCACTTTGGAATCTGTGGTGCTCATCAATCCGAACCTAAGCTCCATTTTCGAATAAAGAGGATGGGGTATTATTGACCGACCATGGTACAAAACTCCATGGACTATGCAAAGAAATGTGAATCTTGCCAAGTTCACGCAAATTTCATCCATCAACCCCCGGAACCATTACATCCGACAGTAGCTTCATGGCCATTCGATGCATGGGGTCTTGATGTAATCAAAGCTATAACTCCGAAGTCTTCAGCTGGACATTCATATATCCTCGTCGGGACTGACTATTTCTCTAAATGGGCTGAAGTCATACCATTGAGAGAAGTAAAGAAGGAAAATGTCGCAGATTTCATCCGTATCCATATCATTTATCGATATGGGGTCCCACGGCACATCATCACTGACAATGGAAAGCCTTTCCACAATAGCCACATAAACAATTTATGCGCAAGATTTGGATTTAAACGGTACAACTCATCCATGTACAATGCGGCAGCTAATGGTTTGGCAGAGGCATTCAACAAAACTCTATGCAGTTTACTAAAAAAGGTTGTCTCCAAATCAAAAAGAGATTGGCATGAAAGAATTGGTGAAGTCTTGTGGGCTTATCGAACTACTTATCGGACTCCGACACAAGCCATTCCTTATGCATTGGTGTATGGAGTGGAAGTTGTACTTCCATTGGAGTGTTAAATTCTGTCACTTCAAATTGTCATCCAAGAAGGTTTGACGACAGAGGAAAATGCTCATCTTCGATTGGAGGAGTTAGAAGCTTTGGACAAGAAGAGATTAGATGCGCAAATGCACCTGGAATGTTATCAAGCTCGGATGGCAAGGTCCTTCAACAAGAAGGTGCGATCAAGATCATTTTAAGTTGGAGATTTGGTACTTTGCGTACGTAGACCAATCATAATCACAAGAAAAACATGGGGGAAGTCCCAACCTAAATGGGATGGTCTGTTTGTTGTTACTCATGCATTCACAGATGGAGCATACAAGATCATCGACAAAGATGAACTACAAATTGGGCCTATCAAAGGAAAATTTCTAAAGCGTTTTTACGCTTGTGCTTTATTTTTTAAAATTTTCATTGTAATACTCGTGGCCCGCAAGAGGATAAACTGTGAACGACCATATCCCAAATAAAAAAAAATTGTGTTCTTATAACGAACTACGTTCGACTTGATCCCGTTTGGGTACATAGGCAACTTGAATAAATTATAAATTCAAATTCAGTCACAATTAATAAATTCATTCGATTTGTTTACCATTTTCTGCAGTGAAAAAAAAAACACACAGGAAGTAGGAAAAAGAAAGTTGATCGTAAACAAAAAAAAAAAAAAGAACGATGGCAAATCAAAACCCATGCAATATGGTTTTAAAGAAAATTACAAAAGCTCGACTTTGTCACTCGCTGTTGATCACTTGTAGGAAACTATCTTCAAGGGTCGTCCTTCTCTGGTTAATGGATGTTGCGCTACAGACATCTCTAGTCTGTAATTCTTCCAATGTGGCCTTTGCAGTTCAAGAATGCTCTTCTTTTCCATACGGGTTTGAAGTTCATCACTGAGTCTGTCCAGCTCGGAAGTCAGCTGACTAATTTTATCTTCCAATGAAGAACACATGGAATCCTCCACTTCCAGTTGGATATTCAAAAGCTTCAACCGCTAAGCCTTTTCTTCTGTGGTTGGAAACTCCAAATGTTGCTTTCTTTCAGATAAATAAATGTCAATTTCTTTAAGAAACGTGCCCATACGTTGCATCAAAGGTGATGGATCTGTGCGGAATGAGCTGGTAATCACGTTTTGAAGAATTACATTATTTTCATCCCACCAAGATCAGATGTTAGAAAACCCATGCTTCAGGACGTCTCTAAAACATTTCTGAAGATAAGTAGTCATGGCATCTTGCAAAGCAGCCTTCAAATAAGGGGACTCTTGAGTTATCCCAGGTAGGGGACCAGCCATAGAAGAGCAAATTGGAGCTACCCGATGAGTATTTGTTTCTAAAGGTGAAATGATAACTAAAACCGATGAAGGTGGAGCAGCTGGAACTTCTTGATCAATCTCTGAAATGTTAGCTCTCGCAGTCTCAGAATTCACCTCATCTTCATCTTGGAAACCATCAATGTTGAGGCCGAAATGCCTTCATTAATCATACTCGGGTATTTGCAAGGTGGGTTGCGAAAATCATGAGTACCATCTATTCCTTGAAGTGCACCGATCCTACCATCGTTCTCGCCAGTCTGATCTTACAAAGAGTTTGGATTTACATAAAAATCCAATCATTCAGGAATGCTTGGAAAACCTACAAAAATGGTAGAGATATAAAAATATGTATATATAGAAGAAGAGATTTAAAAAAAAAAAAGCCTACCCGCGTTCCGTGTTCTAGGCAACATAGCTAAAAATTCGCCATCTGATGGTGTATTCGGAAGACTGATGTTAATGTGAGAAACCCCGATGTCACCTTTTGAAGGATTCAGGACAACTTGAAACGGCATCGGTTTTATCGATCGTTTAACATTATATATTCGGGAAAGAGGAGTCTGAAATGAAAGTTCGTTGCATAAGACCAAATACAAGAAGCATTAAAAAAATACCTGATCTCCAGAACTTTCAACTCCTAGAGTTAGAGTCTTTTCAGGTGCGTGGGACGCTCGATCTTCAGGACTACTATGGTCTGGAATCAAAACTACCTTGGGCATTTTATCAGTAGGCTCAGAGGTTGGAGCAAATTTTGTTGAGGGAACTTTAATTTTAATCTTCTTAATGACTCATTCATTTCGAAAGTCCAATTCTCTCTTTCGAGAAATCTCTTTGGGGATGATGTGTGGAGAACTTAGCCCTTTGGCTATAACCCTATTCGGAACTGGATTAAGAACAAAAGTCGCGGCTCTCACTAGAAAATAAAATCTGCACTTGAACCTTGGTCAGGATCGGTAACACTCAATTGTTCCACCAAATTTGATACTCCGCATCAACATTTTGATGAGTATCCTTCACATACTCTGGAATGTGAAATATAGATCCACTCATTGTTTGAGTCAGAGACAACCAAACGCGATATATGTCGCCTGCATTGAGAGTAATATCCAACTTTCTTGGTAAACCAGGAAGTTTTTGTCTAAAGCCAAATTGTTTCGCAAACCTATGAAGATTATATGCCTCGAGAATGAAAGGAGAGTTCCCTCGACGGTAAGAGATGAATCCAGACCGAATACTCATCATGAATTCTGAAATATCTATAGACCTTTGTTGGTCGTCCACTATTACATGAGGACAAGGACGATGAGGGAAATGGATTCCAGCAAAAGTCATTCGCATCCATCCTTCCACGGATAAGGTCACGACAATCAACAACATTTTTCTCCCAAGACTGGAAAGCATTTAGTGTACCAGCATATCTTCGAATTATAAGACGAGTATAACTCTTTTCCATATGAACATAAAAACCTCGGACAAAATAAGTAGTAGCCCAAGCATAAAGAAAATGTCCAGGAAATGAATGTGAAATCGAGCCAAGGTCCGGGTTTGATTGATAATTCGATGTCTGTGTAAGTCCTCTATAAATGCTCGCTAATATGGGAGGAACCAGGCTGCAAGTGTACCCACATGCCATTTTAGAAGACACTTTAAAATTCCCAACTCTCATACATTCGTCCCCAGATGGAAGAACGAAACGACAAAGCCATAGGGAGAGATAAGCTGCTATTTCTAATTCCCTTCCTCTTCTATAGACAAAGATATTGGCAAATCACTCCAATAACTTCGGTCCCTACGGAAAATATCTCTCGACTTGTCTACAACCACAGGTCTTCGTACTTCCTTTGAAACTCTTTGATGACGCCTTTTAAATAGATTAAAACTCATAGCAGTCTTATAATTTTTGTGTTATCGAGGATGCTAGGCACAACCATTCTCGCGAAACTAAAAATTGGTCCATTCATCATGACTGACACAATCAGATTCAATCGCATTCGCAATCAGTGCGAAAACATTAAAGAGATACATACAAGACTTGGAGTGTCGATCTGTCAGCTCTGAAAGGCCTGGGACAACTTCTTCATAGTAATGACCCTCGATCGAAAGCCCACTTATCTCACAGATATCCCAAAGAGAAATACCAACTTCACTACAGGAGGTCACAAAAGTGTTGATCTCTGGACACTAAACCTCACAAAGAGCTTTGTAGATAGAATTTGGACGATGATAATCCTTCATGGTGAAACTCACTGCAGAATCCAACTGGTGGAGATTCCTCTTGAGCAGAAGTTTCTGGACTCATGAAGACCATTCCCAAAATTTTGGAAGAAAAGAAGTTTCTCCACGAATGACAAGCGCGCTTCCCCATCGTATTTTTTTGCTATCAACCCTCTCACAAATTACGACATTTGGGATGCACTCCATGCTTTGGGAATGATGAGGTAGAAGACGCAAAAAGGGAAGATTGCTAGATCGGCTGGACATGGTATCTTCTAAATTCTCATGACATTCACTAATAATGGGCATGTGCAACTCCAACAAAGGCTCCAAGAGCTCAGGAGAAGGATATGTAGTCGGCTTGTGGATGCTAAGTTTAAGCTCACCTCGTACGCCAGGGCATGGTACTTCACATCAGTATCTTTGAAATGGAGATAACTTTTGCCTTGACTTTTAAGCTCGATAATTTCGTGTATATCAGAATATACTCTATCATTAGAGTTTGTCTCGGCCATTCCTAAAAAAAAAAAGAGAAAGATAGTTAGCAAAAAAAAAATAATAATAAATAAATAAATTTAATGGGGCAATAAATCTTTTAAGTTCATTTATTGTCTAAATCATGAGCTTTTCTGATATGTAAATGGCTTCCAAAACAAAGTGCCTCGGACGGTCGAAGGAGTCGGTCCTTGGTCCCAAACACAAAGTGCACAAGACGGTCGAAGGAGTCGGTCCTTGATCCCAAACACAAGGTGCCCAAGACGGTTGAAGGAGTCGGTCATTGATCCCAAACAAAGTGACTCGAATGGCCAAACGTGGCAACCTTTGGTCTTGAGTTGGTTCATGAACAAATATTTTCTGAACCCATAAAATAATCGCAATACAAAATTTTACTCTACACTAAGAAAATCTCAAACCTCAAAATCTTTGACTTGCTCCAAAAGTTAAATCCTGAAAAAAAAAATGAAGAATGTTAGTTACAATTTTACAATTAAAAAAAAGTACTGTTCACGTGAACAGTGTACGACACTATTCACGTGAACAGTGTCGTACACTGTTCACACATTAAATAAAAAAAAAAAAAAACAGAGAGAGAGAACAAGGTGAAGAAAAAAAATAATAAATTTGGTTTTGGTTTCTGCCAAAAAACCAAACAAATTGTTTGGTTTGGTTTCCACCGACGGCGGAAACCTATTTTTTTGGTTTCAGCCGACGGCGGAACCAATAAAAAAAATGTGAAAAGAGAGAGAGAGAGAGAGAATTAAAAAAAAAAAATATATATATATATATATATATATATATATATATATATATATATATATATATATAAACCTGTTTTTGTTAACCAATTATGTTTACATTCTATATCCATTAATTCTAATTCTTCATCTGAATCTGATAAGTTTTTTAAATTTGAAAATTCTTGTATAAAATTTTCATAATCTGATTGTTCTTCTGGATTATTATTATTATAATGCAATGTTTAGAAAATAAATGTGTTGAATTGCAAATTCAGAATCAATTAAAAAAGACAGATTATAAATTTTGCAAAGATATCTTTACACCACAAACTTATGGAAATAATTTTAGAGAAAAAAAGTAAAAGAAAATATGATAGGAAAAATTTTGATAGGCCTATTAGGAAAAAATATTATTTAAGAAAGTCTAATAGAAGAAAACCATATTTTCTATATCTTGTTCTGTTACTAATAAATCATATATTTTTTCAATTTCTACAAATTCTAAACATATTTCTCCTTCTTCCTTAAAATCTTTAAAATAATATTCTTCTTCTATTAAAAACTCTTCTTCTTCTACTAATTGACATTCTCTTTCTCAATGTAGCAGAGAAAGAGAATGTCAATTAGTAGAAGAAGAAGAGTTTTTAATAGAAGAAGAATATTATTTTAAAGATTTTAAGGAAGAAGGAGAAATATGTTTAGAATTTGTAGAAATTGAAAAAATATATGATTTATTAGTAACAGAACAAGATATAGAAAATATGATAAATAAATTAGAAAAATTAGAAATTTTAGGAGAAAATGTTTTAAAATACTGGGAGAAAGATAAAGTTTTATGTGAATTAAAAATAAAAAATCCTGAATATATAATTAAAACTAAAAGTATTGAAGCTACAAATCAAGATGCTGAAGATTTTAAGATGCATATTAAAGATCTTTTAAAATTAGGAGTTATAAGAAAATCAGATAGTCCACATAGATCAGCAGCTTTTATAGTTAGAAAACATTCAGAAATAATTAGAGGAAAAAGTAGAATGGTTATAAATTATAAAAGACTTAATGATAATACAATAGATGATGCATATACTATTCCAGATAAGACTGTTTTAATAAATAAAATCCAAGACTGTAATATTTTTAGCAAGTTTGATTTAAAATCAGGATTTTGGCAAGTAAAAATGCATCCAGATTCTATACAATGGACAGCTTTTACTTCTCCAGAAGGTCATTATGAATGGTTAGTTATGCCTTTTGGATTAAAGAATGCTCCTAGTATATTTCAAAGAAAAATGGAAAATATTTTTAATAAACATAGTAAATTTATTATAGTATATATTGATGATATTTTAGTATTTAGTAAAAATAAAAGAGAACATAGAGGTCATTTACAAATTCTTTTTTCAGAATTTATAAAACATGGTTTAATTGTAAATAAGAAAAAAATGATGTTATTTAAAGAATATATAGAATTTTTAGGAGTTAATATAGGAAAATGTAAGATTGAATTACAACCTCATATAGCTCAGAAAGCTTTAGAATTCCCAGATAAGCTTGAAGACCTTAAACAATTACAGAAATTTTTAGGATTAGTAAATTATGCTAGACCTTTTATTAAGGATTTAGGAAAGATGGCATGGCCATTATATGGAAAAACATCTCCTAAAGGACAAAGATATTTTAATATAGAAGATATTAAATTAGTACAAAAAATAAAAGAAAGATTAAAAGATTTACCTAAATTAGATATGCCATTAGATACAGATTATCTGATTATAGAAACAGATGGAAGTATAACAGGATGGGGAGCAATTTTAATTGCAAAACCCAATAAGTATGCAGGTAAAGATCTTGAAAAAATTGTTAGATACAATAGTGGAAATTATAAAGAAAAAGGTAATATAAGTAGCATAGATTTAGAATTACTTGCAGTTAATTATGCATTAGATTCTTTTGAATTATTTATTATTTCTAAAAAAGAAATTACTTTAAGAACAGATTGTGAGGCAATTGTAAGTTTTGTTAATAAAATGAAATTAGAAAATAAAAGAAGTAATCGAAGAAGATGGTTAAATTTTATAGATAGAATTACTAATACTGGATTAATAATCAATTTTGAACATATTAAAGGTATCAATAATCAGATAGCAGATATTTTAAGTAGAATAATTAAAAATAAAGATTATGACTGATTGTTTGCAGATGCAGAGACCCAGAGGACCAAGACCAGGATTGCCAATTGTTGGCAGTTCAAGTTCTCAGACAAACATAATACAGACTCATGATAAGTTAAGGTTTGGTAGTATAGAATTACTCTGTTTTCCAAATAGTAATATTAGTTTTAAGACACTTCCTCATATTTCGATTACAAAATCAGTAAAAATGTATTTTAGACAATTTATGGATTTCTTATAATAAGAATCCAAAAGATCAAAAATATTTTTTAGCATGTTTAAATGCACTTTCAGAACATTTTAGTCAAGATCATAAAAAATTTAAGTGTTATGTTGTTTTACAAGGTAGACTTCCAGGAGTTTATCATACTTGGCTAGAAGTTTCAGATTGTATTAAAAATTTTCCAAATCCTCTTTATAAAGGATTTTATTCAATTTCAGAAGCATTAGAAGAATGTAGAAAATTTTTAGGAATAAATTATTTTGTTGCACCGTCCTTAAAGAATGTTTCAGATCAACCTTTAGATTATGTTTCAAAATTTTGTGAGCATTGTGAATGTATGACAAAAAATTTTAAAATTTTAAATGAATCTAATCAAGTTTTACAACAAGAAAAATTAGCTTTACAAAAGAAAATTTCTGAATTAGAACAAGAAATTATTAATTTAAAGATTTTAAATCCAATTGTTCAGACACAATCAGGTACTATAGAGCCCAAGAAGTCTATAGCTAGTCCAGCTCAAACGGAAGCTGGTAAAGACATATCAAATCCGTTCATGGTTCTGGGCTTACCAAAAGCTCAACAGACTCAGGAGACTGTTGATTCTCCTACTTTCCAATTTAATCAGACTCAACAGGCTGAAAATCCTGTTACAGAAAATAAGATTTTTGAAGATCGACACGACAAGCGATAATCCTGCTGCTAGACTTATTAGTCCAATAGATCTTAAACAGAAACAGCCAGTAAATTTCTCAGACTCATTTCAATCGTCTCAAGATCCAGAACAAATTTCTCAGACAGATATTAGACGAATTCAAGAAATGTTTGATAAGATTGAAGAATTGCAGCAACAAGTTAAACAAAGTACTACAAAGAAAAAGAAGATACAGTTTAAAAAGAAAAATAAAGGCAAAAAGAAAGTTGAAAAAGAAAAAGGTTTGGAAGACTTCAAAGATAATTTTTCAGAAGAAAATGATAATCCAGATGACTGTACTGACGGAGGAGACTCTTTGGACAGCATTGGCAGACATAATTATGAAACAAGATAAGAATTTTCCAGATATTGATGCAAAGGAAGACACTTGGCAAATTTTTGGTGATTGACAAGACAAGACTCAATTACTCGAAGATTTTTTGAAGAAGTTTTACTGTTTTCTTTTTGAAAAATTTGTAACGAATCTTACTATTTGATAAAGTAAGATTTGATTAGTTTTCTTTTTACTGTTTTCTTTTTGACGTTTTGAAAAAGCAAAGATTCCTTGCTTTTGAAAAACGCGTTTTTTCTCCTATATAAGGAGACCATTTCTTCATTTGTAAACACACAACACAGAAAAAAAAAATATACAAGCTTTTGTTCTTACAAAATGTTCTAATTTCCTTTTCCTCCCGAAAGGGAAATTCTTAATCATTCTTATTCTTAGATATTATAATATCCCACAAAAATATGTTGTTTTAAATTTTGTTAAACTACTGACGGATCATTCCAGTAGGTATGTTTTATAGTTCTAAGATATGGTGCTAATAATTTATATTAGTTCCAGATCTTTTAAGAACAATTTATGTTTATAAATTTTTATGATTTTGTAAAAAAGTTTTATGATTCATGCTGAGTATATGATAAGAGCATGTCTTAACTCCAAGTTAAATTTAAACTGTTTTTAAAATAAGTCCTGAGTGACCTCTCAAAGCATAAAGCCCAGTGAAGAGGCTAGAAGATGCATAGAAGAGGGAAAGGGATCTCTTTTTTAAGAATTCTTGTTAAGGGAGTGCCAGTGGTGTCCTTACAAGAGTGGAGTTAGGCCAAAGTTCATATATCTCAGATGGCATTTTTTCTTTTGACGAGTTTTTCAAAAAAAAAAAAAAAGTAAAAATGGGATATTATTTCATCAAAAGAATTAGATATCATGATTAAGAAGAGTACTGAGTAGGATATTTTTACAGCAGTTTCCACAACAGCTCTTCAACGGCCTTTTAACAGCCTTCACAACCCCCCCTCTCTTTGGTATATATATATATATAACCTACTTACCTTTATCTGCAAATTGAATTTTCTGTTTCGAAATCTTATAATTCATTCCTATAAATAGGTAAGTATCGGGCTTCACTTAAACTCTACTTACCATAAAACATAAAAAGTCTATTAAATAAATAAATAAACCAAGTAAATCAAGAATTGTGTAAAATAAATGAATAATCGAACAACGATTACGGTAAAAAAAATCGAAAATCAAGATTTACTAATTTATTTATTTCTTAATAAATTAATAAATCTTGAGGGGGCATTTGTAGATATAAAATAATAATAATAAATAAATATACAAGTAATGGGTCGGGTCAATTTAAATGATTAGCCCAATTAAACTAAAACCAAATAAACCCATAAAATTTTAAAAGCCCACCCTATTTTTTTTTAAATCCATAATTATTCAATTATAATCAATTTAATTGAATTAATTGAGTGATTACCAAAATTGGTTACTAATTTCTCTTATAAATAGGGTCAAAGGTTCATTGCCAGGGGAGGCAAAAAGTTAAGAAGAAAATCACGAAACTTTATGTTGTCGCCCATCCAAATATTGTCAAATGGGTGGAGCCAATTAGTTGGAGCCTACTTTTTCTGGAAGGAGGTCTCTTTAGGATTGGACGACCTCCGTGGCCTTGCATTTGCATTAATAACTTCTGCATGGCCAAGTTTTGATGGGTAATGTTTCTCATATTGGCTGTTATGGTTGCCATCTCCCTAGTGAGCATGGCCGCCATTCTCCTCCCGCCTCGCCTATGGTGATGGTGGGGGCGATGTCAGCCTGTGGGGGTGGCTATGCCTGGGACTTCATCGTTGCCACTCTCTCTCACACATCTAGAGGGGGCATCTTCCTCTGAACTCATCTCTTTCAAATCTGAAACTAAGATATTTTCCAACTTAGGAGACTTCCTCTTGTTCCTTCTCAGGAACAAATCCTTTTTCAAGGGGAACGCCCCAAACTATCTTTTCAAAAAGTTTTTTCCACGGGGTTGCTCCTGGTTATAGTGTGATTTCCCACAGACGGCGCCAAGTTGTTGACCTCAGAAAATGAACTCAACAGATGCCGGGCCACTCATGCATACGTAAGCCATATCCAGCACGCTAAGACAAATCCACGGTCGAGATCACTTCAAAGATTGGACGTAGGAGAAGTTCAACGGCACGAGACGTTTCCGTTAGGACTCCGGCGGGGTTTACCGAACAAGACTATACGATGATCAATCTATGAAAACAATGCTTGTAGTGGTAGTAAACTTAATCGGAGTAAGAAATATGTTGTTTTTCAGTACTTAGAATTTCATTAGCTTTTCATTGTTATGTGGTGGGTGTATTTATAATGTTACAAATGGAATAGTGACCCTTCAATCAACTTACACGTGACCTCATCTCCTTGATTAAAGCATCAGATCCTAACCATCATGTTGACTAACTAGCTTTACAAAGCATTAAATGCTCTTACATTGACAGACAAGACATAGACACATTTTTTACAAAGGTCACATCAATCATTCGTATGGGGATCTTCATCATAATCAAATCTTTGCACGTGGGCCGTCGTGAGCTGGGAGCTTGCGCTTAGGCCTCTGCTGATAGCAGAACCTCGGATTTAAGAGGACATTTAGAAGTAATTGTGCCTCTGCTGACGCAGGGCCTCGGCCTATACAAAAGTAGGGCCTAAGTTATGGTGGTTGGTCTCCCACATATTAATCTTGATGACCATGTGGCAGTCCCTAGAGACGAGTCGTAACAGATATCAAGTTATTACCTACAAGTTCGATGACAAAATTACAATTTTCCATTGAATTGTATCCTTTGAAATTAAACAAATATTGCAAAAACTTTTGCATTTAATTTCATAATTTTTAAAGATCTCTATATAATTCATGCGTGCTTGACAAAGTTTAAATTATAACTTAAGCTGACTATACACACTTTATGCTTCCACTTTTGCAGTAATTATTGACTATTGCAAATTATCGAAATTGCAATGTTCAAAAGGAGAATGAATTTTATGTGGATGTCACATAGGTAATTTCACTTAATTTAATGAAAAATAACGGCTTCCCTCTTCAACAATACATTGTATAACGTCTTTATTTAAGCTAAAAATTTGCTTCAAAATAACTCCCAGACACACGCTATATTTTTACATTTATTACTCATTTTTTGTCCACGTATTCCAAGCGGGGACGGATGGAGGGGGAGGCTACGCCGGGCTACACCACCTCCCCCACCCCCCAAACTAATTTTTTTTAGTTAGAAAAAAAAATTTATCTAAAAAAAAAAATCACGTGTAATTTTTTTTTTTACTTATTAGTTCGACATGTAATCCGGTCCTAAATCCGTCCTGATTCTAAGAGACCCGCTTCTTCAATCACAAAAATAGTTCATAGATAAAAATATCCCGAGAATTAAGAGTTAGATAACAAGTCATTATGTAGCCAACAAGTTGGATAGCAACATTACAATTTTGCCATAAAAATTGAAAGCATTGCTACTTGGCTTAGCAATGGAATCCGTGAAATAAGTAACATGGAAGTACTGCAGTGTTATCATTCACGGCTATTCGAGCCCAAAATTGCCGCACCCCAAGAATTCATTAGACCCTCGTGGACTCCCTCAAAAAATCATAACAACATATATCTCGTCAACTTGTTTTAAGAATGTAGAATTCGAAAAACAGTTAAGGTCCACTTGTCTTCACTGTTCATACTGCTAGGAAATTACTGGGATTGGTTGGTTTTTGTTTAGAAAAATGCAAGATCCGAACTCTTAAGTATGCGTTGAATCAGATGCCGTCTTCCCGGGGGCAATGAGGCCGGCCCATCAACGGAAAGCGCTTTCCGAGGTGAATTTCCGTCTGCCGGAGGATCTACATCTGGGATCGGGCCCGTCCGACGCGCCAGCGGGAAGTGTGGAGGAGATGGGATCGGAGGATGATCTGTTTTCTACTTACATGGATATGGAGAAGCTCGGTGCTGGAGGCGGATCTGAGATTAATGACTCTGTTTTCGACAATGTGGGTGGTGGAAGTGGTGGTTCTGGAGGTGGAGAGGGCGGCAGTGAGGAGAAGAGTGGCGGTGGTGTTGCTAGGCCGAGGCATAGGCATAGTAACTCGGTCGATAGTTCGAATCTTGTGTTTTCTGAAAGTGGTATTGAAGCCAAGAAGGCCATGGCTCCTGATAAGCTTGCTGAGTTGTGGAGCGTTGACCCTAAACGCGCCAAAAGGTAATCCTTCTTTAATTTTTGTATGTTCATAAACATTTTTGAATTCCTAAATTTATGCATGTGTTGTTTATTCAATTGAATTTGGAAAGTTTTAGTTGTAGGTTCAGAAAGGATCTTGATCTGGATCTTTTTATTTTTATTTGTTATTCTACTTTGATTGATTTGCACTTAATTTTGACATTATGTATTGAATTTCCCCTTTAGTTTATAGGACGAGTTGTGGCACAGAAGAGATCTTAATTTGAGCTTAGTGGATCTCGAAAATGTTGCATTTATTATTACTGATGGGTAAAGAATCAATCATGAAATGATTTTGTGATTCAAATTTCCATATACCTATATTAACCAATCGGATTCGAGGTTCTGACTGGCAAGTAAGATGTCGATTTGGAATGTCTTGATTTAAAATTTTTACAGAAACGATTTTGTGTATAATGAAATGAAATGGAGATGAATTTATTCTTCCTTAATCATAGAAAATGTGTTGATTGGAAGAGCCCTTGGAACTTTGATGACTGACATCTCATTATAAACTCGCTTGAGTTTAGCTACGATACATAGTCAATGAAGGAACTATGCATTCCCCAAGATGGTTTTGCTTTTGTGTTAGCACAAGGAGATGGACTTGTTGAGCAGTTATTTCCCTGATTCATTAGAATTCTAAATTCTTAGAGCACCTACATCAATGCATTTATGGTTGTAGTAGTAATTCTGATCACTGTTTGCAATTATCAAAAGGAAGTATATTGTTGGCATGATCAACTGGCAAGTCCTGCCTAGGTTAGAGTATGAATTCACATGTTTCAATGCGGAGGTTGTGTCACTGAATTACTCAAGCATTTTAAGTTTGTTGTCAGGCTGATTATCGAACTTTGAAAATTCAAATTGTGCGTAGGTAAGAGCAGAGGATCCCGTTTGAGGCCAATTGCCCAGATGTCTGTCAATACTTGCTGGAAGTTTATCTACAAAATTAATGCAAGCAAATGTATGTCTTGACGAATCTCGTTATCAAAACCGGCACAACTGACTTGTTAGAATATGATTAATGATGAGGAACAATCAATTATTTGGGGTATGATTAAGTGTTTGAGGAATATGTTTTAACCAACAGTGGTTTTCCAAACAAAAATATATTTTTCTAGACAAGTTCACAGGAGTAAGCCAGTCTCTGCATGTTATATTTCCTCTTTTCTTTCTGAATTCCAATACATCTCAACTGATTTCAAACACCTTCTCTGGCCAAGCACTTCTCATAATGTTTGAGAAGTGTATAGCTATTGGATCAATTAGACTTTCTACAATTTTAAATGTGGATTTTCCTTCATTAAATTATGATTGAGAAGAATTTTCAGTTTTTTGTAGTGGTGGTGAAATAGGATGCAATAGAACAATTATAGGAGAAGGGGAATGGGAATGGGGGAAGAAGAAGAGAAAGGAGGGAGAAAAGAGAAGAAGAGGGGGAGATAGACAGGGGGGAAGAATTAAACAGACGGAAGTAGAATTCAAGAGAGAGAAAATATCTTTATTTCATTTTCAAAGTTGTTGTTTATTACAAGCATAAGACCCCTTTATATAGGGTTTGAGGATCATATTCTAAGTAGAAAATATTTAATAAACCTTATTAAGTTAAACCTTAATTATATTTCCTAAAACGTATCAAAATTGGAAACTAAATTATATAATATCTCTTCTAATATTCTATCAGGTGGACTGTTAGATATGTCTCGTAGATTGGTAGAATTGGAATTTGTATTTCTCCAATCAACTAATGTTCTAGAAGTTAATATACAGGATACTGGCAAATCGACAATCTGCTGCTCGATCAAAAGAGAGAAAAGCCCGTTATATCTCCGAGCTTGAGAGAAAAGTTCTGACCCTTCAAACAGAAGCAACAACTCTTTCTGCACAAGTAACATTGTACCAGGTAATTCTGCGAGAACCTGCCTTTAAGTTGTGTGCTTTAGCTTTGAACATGTGCTCAAGTTATTTGGAATGGAATGGATCCTGAAAGCATATAATTAACATTATTGCTAATCGAAACATTTTGTTTTTACATTTGTATTCAGGAAGCTTTTCAATGTTGGTTTGTAGTGGTTAAAATACCGAGGGGGTCACAAATCTTAGATTCTCACTGTGTATTTATAAAACGAACACAATAATATAATATTGACCATCAAATTGATAATGGTCTGAGCAATATAAATCTAACTAACAACCTATCATAAGAAAAATGAGAGTGATTTTCCAAATCGGCAGAGGCTCATAAAGTACCAAAATATACTTGATAAATTTGTTTCCAAGTCCTTTTGAGCTTGGAAATTATCTTACTTCCAAGTGCAACAACACAAATATCAAGGGCCTGTCTTCCAAATTATGCTTCCCTTTCTGTTGCTACTACATTTCTTAGTCCTCTAGCATACAAAGACTTCTCCAGATGCAAGTCTGACTGTGAGGTATGGGCACTACCTCAGGTCAGTGTGTTCATACTGAAAGCATAGTTTTCTAGTCACATACTTGTTCAAGATATGTTTGGACGTGAGGGAAATTGTCGGCATAGATTTTTTTTTAAATCCAGAGCACTCAGATACAGTATTTTGACTACGACAGTTTCGATGAAGTGTCACTCACTTTTGATGCTGAGACGCATTAAGGTCATGATAGACATGCCAAGGACATAGGGATGGTAATTTGAACTGCCAAACCTGAGCCCTGCATTGCACTGCCCCAACTGGGCAGCGGAGTGGCTTCAGGATCAGGTTTGCTTGCCCTATAAGGGGATGGGAAATCTTCGCCTTGCTCTGCCAAGCCCCAATTGTTAGTTATTAAAAATCATATTTTGCTTAAATTCACTTTAGCCCAATTTTTTTTTTTTTTTATGTCCAAAGCCCAACCGATTATCAGAGCACATTAGTCTAATTCCCAAATTACCTTAGCATTTACAGGGAAAAACTTAAATATATATAAATGGGATGGGAGATTGTCCCCACCCTTGCCCAGCCTCATTGCCAGCCATACAAGGACTCATAGGGATGCGCTATAAGACAGTTTTTGGTACACAAAGTGATTTTAGAGCAAGAAAAAAGTTTCATATGGAAAACTTCAAGGCTCATAGGATGAAAAAAGTTGAAAAAAGATTTGAAGAGATTTATGTAAAAGAAAAAAGAAAACTGCATGTCCTCTATCTCCTTTGTCATCATTCAACCACTTCTAATGGCATTGATAAGCAGATTCACGAATGGGAGTTGCAATGGTAAGCTTTGAATTTCAATCAAATAGCTCAAGAAGGCATCTTTGCGTCGATGAACTTTCACGCTCATATAGCAAAAAACTACTCCAATTTCAAAACAAGCTAAACTCTTATTTTTGGAACCATCTCCTATCTTTCAATACAAGGTAGTAAATTAGCAGGTTATGGTCTCTTGATCTTCTTGTTTGCAAAAGAATTTACAGTTCCTACCAATGTTCAGTACCAAAGTTACATTGCCTCTCGCGTACCATTTCATAACATCTTCTTCACCTGCTCGCTCTGCTCATAGATGTATCGTCTGTTTAGAACTTGTTTTGGAGGAATCTGTTTTTTCATAATTTTGAGATTATATTTTAAAATATATGCTTCTTTGAACATTGCAGCAATCACATATGGTTAACTAGGGAACTTTAATTGAAATAAGGGATGGAGCTGATATTTTGAATTTCCATACCATGATTCTTTCCAAATATTTCTTTTATTTTTATAGAAGGCATCTCCGTGCAGACCGCACCATAATATTTTGAAATTTACTGTCCTATTAGATTTATTTCATTCAGTATATCATTTGTTGCTTTTAAAATTTAATCAGCTGTTTTTTTTCCTTCTTTAGCGAGATACAGCAGGGCTTAGTAATGACAACACAGAGCTTAAGCTTCAGTTACAAGCCATGAAACAGCAAGCTCAGTTACGTGATGGTAAGCAAAACTTATTTTTTCTCCATTTTTTGTATCCATGTATCTAGAATAAATGATTCTGATTCATCTACCCAAAAAATTTTGGAGGCATATCAAGGATAATTTCAACATTTTGTGAAATATTACTATCTAAATATTCTTTTAGAAGTTACTATGATGTAACCCTGCTCAAAACTTTCTCCAAAGCAGTGAAGCAATAAACCAGAGCCTGAAGCAATTGCGCAACACTTAAATGTTTGCGGAGACATCCCTGCTGTGCATCTTTTCTTTTCCTCACTTTTGTATTTTTGCAGTGGCGAAAATGATGATCCATTTTTCTTCTCTATGGTGTTTGTTCACAATATGCAGCTCTAAATGAAGCATTGAAGCAGGAAGTTGAAAGACTAAGAATTGCCACTGGAGAAATATCGGCCCCTTCAGAGATATTCAATTTGGCAATGCAGCATATTCCATTCAACCAGTCCACTTTTTTCGCACAGCAGCATCAGGCAGCGCCAAACGATTCCCAGAATATACAAATGCCACAGTTACATTACCATCAGGTTGGAATGTCAACTCAACAGCACCCCATATTTGTGTCAGCTCATGGACAGGGTATCTCGGACTCATTGCAACAGGATCCTCTTGGTCGTTTTCAGGGTCTTGATATCAGTAGTGGGGGCTCTCATTTTGTAAAGTCTGAATGCCCTTCTATTTCAGCCAGTGAAAGTAGTAGTACATTCTGATTTAGGTTCTTATGATATGTGCATTTTTCCAACCCAATTTTTTAATTCTTCATACCAGAATATCCAATATTCATTTAACTGGGGTCGTAGAATGTCATTAGTCTTGATTACTTGTTATTCATTGTTATGTGTTGGTGGTGGTCTCTTTTTTTTTTCCCCCTTTTTCTTTTTGAAATTTTTTGTTTAGTTCAGAAATCAGATCTTCTGATGTGGTCATGTGTCTCGTGATGGACGGTGGTTGTAGTTGTGTTGACAGGTTCACTTCTTGTGTAGAACTTCTCTTCAATGGTTTGTTTTCCATTGGATGAACTCATTTATTGATCACAGACAGTCTGCTACTTTATAATGTCAGAGAGTGTAATGAGACGATTAACCATGACTTTTATGTTGTAATTTCATTTTTATTCACTCCCTCGATTTGTGCTCATGAAATGTGTACTTGTACTGATAGAAGTTCAGAAATAAAGTTTCAAGTGTACCTCTCCTAGAATAGCCTTTTTCTAACTGTATTCCTGGATTTGGGTCATAGTTTGATACTTTTACATTTGAGTAGATGCAATGAGAACATTGTACAAGATGAACACGCCCTAGATTTTTAAAGAAAATGCTCGGAATGTCCTTAATTGCAGGTGGGCTTTTCATCTATGATGATAAGATGATGTGTTGGGTATCCGTGTTTCTGAAAGCTTATACAGAAAGTATAGTTGGAGATATAAGTAGATTTTATCAATCATCTGTGACTCGACCGTTCTTTGATTGCCTTTGATATTCTGACTCCAAATTTGTTTATGATTAGTGGTTTGATGAGCTTCCTTTCCTTGTAGATGTTAGGTGTTCTGATTTTCCAGGAACAATGGAGCAAGGTGCCTAAATCAGGAAAGCATCGGTGTTTATGCTTTGGGTCATCCTTAGACCCATGTTAACCGTCCGAGTTGAGAACTCAACCAATTCAGTAGATGATTGAGCTACACGTCTCTGACCAAGCTATGAGCCTTCAAACCTTTGCTACGGATGAACGACACTTAAGCCATAGAACTTGTTAGAAATTGAGCCGGTTGTTAAGAATTATGTATCATCTGATACCACTAATTAGGAATTAAAAAGGAGAAATAATAAGACTACAAAAAAGTAATGATCACAATAATACAAAGATTTTACGTGAAAATCGAAGACGGGAAAAACTAAGGGCAAAGACTATATTAAAAATAAGGATTTTAATATATCTGATTTCAACTAACATGTTTGATAGTTGGATAATCAAAATATGTGTTGTACACACACACACACGCATATATAATACTAAGAATCTCTAAAACAAGGAGAATATAAGACAATGAAGAGTTAATAAGTGGTGGAGATCAACTAGAATAAGTTTAAATAATAATGGTGTGTTTGAGATAAAATAGGATTCAAAAAACTGTCAAAATCGCGAACAGTGTAAAACTCGGATAAGACCGTAGCTCAAGCGGCGGTCTTGAGATGATCACGGTAATCGAGCCCTGAAGCTTTGCTTCCTTTCTCCTTGCACAATTTATTCCTCTTGTATTGCAAATTGGCCTCTTCAAATGTTCTTCAAATTCAACACAAATTGAAAAATACCAACATAACTTCCAAATTGAATTCTAACAAGAATTCACAAAAAGATTTCAACTAAAATTCTCAAGTCAACTTCAATTAAAATTCCAAATAGTCTTTCAAATAGAATTCAGGTCATACACTAAGTCTAACGAAACTCTTACTAACAATTGGGTCATATTCTTACTTCAATATAGACCCTCCCTTTATTGAGATAATAAGACAATTATCATCAAAAGAGATAATGTGACAAACTTATATTAATCACAAGCCACCCATAGTCCTAAGATTTAATTCTTTTCCTCTTTCGAGTCTTGAGTTTAATTTCCCATTTACTTTGTTTCTCAGCCCTTTCTTATAACAATTTAAATAGCTCAAAAAAAAAAAAAAACATTATCCACGTCTACTTCAAACCTCATAATGATCGTCTCCCGACATTCATTTATGAGTGAGTATCACAACAAGAATTGACAACCTGCAAACTTAAATAAGGAAAAAGTATTCTAGGGTCGGGTTGAACTTTCAAAGTTATACCAAAACAACACATGTACACATCTTGTGACAACATGAAAATCGTTTTTGGGCCCCAAAATAACTCCCTTTGTTAGCTCACAAGGGGCCAATATATGGCCTACCACCCCTCAAGACAAAGACATTATCAAAATGCACATGGCTAACGTAGAAGCTAGTGAACTGAACTGCACCTATCATGTGGGGCTGCTAAACACACAACCCTACTATTAACCATGCTCTATTTTCGTAGTGTTTAAGTGTGCATTGTTTGCTCAAGAGTTAGGGTCCATTCCATGTTGCTAAGTCTAGTCTTAATAACAAGTGGGACTATTAGCAAATGCCCCTTTGAATAGGACTTCCATTGGTCCCTAACTAGCAACAATTGGATTAGAATCCACGACTTTTGTGGATCCTATTTCATGTTTTATTAGATAGATTTGTCCATTCACATCATTTTGAACACTAACATATGGTTTTGTGAAGCCAAGTTGTATAAGTTATGTTAGAAAATATGATTACGATCGAAAAGAAAAGTGAGAATGAGACTTTGGACTACTGAAAAAAGTTTACACAAGATCAGACAAGACAACTAGCACTTTTTGTCTGGTTTTTTTTTTTTTTTTTTTTAAGTTGTGTTCAAGCCGTTGATAATGACATGAACATTTATTCAAAACGTACTAAAGTGAATTTTGAAGAGATGTTTAGCTTCATGTCAAGTGCATTGCAAGTTGAAGATTAATGAAGAACACTAACGGTTGACACTTTTTTTCTAAATTGGCCCTTCTTTAATCCTTTTAGTACATAACCAAATATTCTTCTTTCTTTACTTTTAATTTGACTTTACAAATTCTTTATTTCATTATTTATTTAAAAAAAATTACATGACATACTTGCCAAATTGACAAAATTTATGGGCGGTAGAAATTGACAAAATTGAAGATATGATGAGAGATTTTGTTAGTGTCTTGATGCATCCTTCTCTTAGAATATAAAGAAAATTCTCACTCCCTCCCCCACCCCACATGTATGCGCACACATGTGATTTTAATAAGAGAAAATTGCAGCAACGGTCCTTAACATTTTAATTTTTTACAGATTTTACATTAACCTTCAATTTGTGCAGCCGCCACAATCTCAAACTTTTTAAAAATATGCAGTTGGGATTTAAATAGATGGAAATCATCCATTTGACTGCTAACAGACCAAAAAAATTGATTTTGACCAAATTTGTTAGGGGCAAAATAGTTAAAATAAACCAAACAAAATTAGAAGGAAAAAAAAAAGAAAAAGAAAAAAACACACATCATCTTCCCGATTCAAAATCGTCTCTTTCCTGCTTCTCCGGCAAGCCCTACTAGAAAGAGTCACCACTGTCACCTTCAACCCTCCACCGCCATCACAACTCCCTTCACTACCACTAGGGCTGTAAATGGATCGAATATGGATTGAATCTACCTATATTCGATCTGATCCGATCCGATAATCCAACGGATATTTGATTATTAAATCTATATCCAATTTGCTATGTTATCAGATATCTAATCCGATAATCCAATCCAAAATTAATAAAAAATAGGAAAAAAAATCAATGTTCTTTAAAAATTTTTGAACTAACTTGAGGCCCACTTGTTTTTACTAGCAAGCTCAATAGTGACTTCTACCATCATGATGTTCCTTTTTAAAGGAGAGATCATCTTCTAGTTTTTATTGACATTCGATGTGGAATAAGGTAAAATTGAATTTCAATTCTAAATATAAATACTTTATTTCATTATTTCTATTAACAAATCAAATTATTTGTTACATATTAATTATTAGTTTTTGAAGTTGTAAAATAAATTACAATAATAAATTTAAATAAGAAAAATATAGATATTTATTTACTTTAAATTAGTAAACTAAAATTTAAAAAAAAATCTATTTTTGTTATAATATTTTACATTTATGTGTATAGTTATTTATTCAATTTGACAATCGGTTCAATACCGATTCAATCCCGATTCGACTTTTTGACCCACTCTTCCTTTTCCGGGTTGATGCCCAGGTCGATTTTTAAAATATTGTTTGAAATCAACTTTTTTTTCTTCAAATTTTCCAATTCTTAAATAGGTTTAATAATTATAAAATTTTCAACTTTTTAATGTTTTGAATTTGATTATTTTTTTATTCTAAATTTATTTATTTTAGTAATAAATAATATGTCATAAAAATATACCGACTCAATTATTTATAACAAATCGGATCGGATTGTTATCGGATCAGATTGACTTATATCCATATTTAATCCATTTAGTTGACGGATTATCGAATTCAGATCTTGATCGGGTTATCGGATTGAGACCTAAATCCATCTCCCATTAATTTCGACGGATTCAGATCAAAATCCAATCCATTGACAGCCCTAACTACCACCAACTACCAGTGCCGACACCCTCCACCTCCATCACAAATGTCCATTGTACATTTGAAAATAAATCAAGAAAGCTCACCCTATACATTTGAAAATAAATCAAGAAAGCTCACCGTATAATTTCAAATCAACCCAAGAAAACTCATCCATCGTCGAACGACGACCATTGCAGCCACCCACATGATGCTGCACCTAAATCGATACCACCACCACCATCTCAAACCGCCTAGCCTACTGCAATTTTGAAACCCTCAAAACCCGACAAAAACCTGTTATATATTTATACTATAAATATAATATGTGAAAGAAATAATTAATTAAGATAAAGTGCCCAACTGGTGAAAAGTGTGGAATTTGTGTGGGAGGTCAGGGGTTCGAGCCACGCCTCACGCATTATATTAAAAAGTCTTTGATTGGGCCTTGGGGCCTTGGGCTCTTGGGCTTTATTGATTCTAATAAAATACTTATTATTTTTTAATTATTTTCGGAATTATTTAATGGGTCAACTAGCCAGTAAAATATGACAGTTTTAACTGCCCAATTTTAATATCCATTACCATAGGCCATTACATCTGCAACTTAATGCTAGATCATGGTGGAAGAAGTTACATCTCTTCATGCTTATATCATCCCACTTTTGGGTATTAGAAAAATATAACAAAAAACGAAATTGTCTCTTCATATATATAGTAAAATATTATACTCAAATTTGTCTTTTATTTTCTCGGAGTACACTTGAGAGTTCAAAACCTTTTATGATTGCTTTCGCATAATTGGTTTATTTGATCGTTGTATCCTGGAGGTGATTGTCCACGGAGGTCGCAAAGAAGTTATCGACGGGCAATTTCGCTTTAGGACATCGTCTTTGCCACGAGACTCGATCTATTGATCTATTGATAAGTTTTTTCCACTTTACCATTATTTTATCCAACAATCTAAAGCGAAATTCGTTTTTAATGGTCATGAGATATATCTCTGCTCCTAAGTATTCTAAAAGCCCGAATTATTTGATGGAAAGAATTTTAAGAGATGGCAAATGAAATTGCGATTTTATTTGACAACTCTTAAAGTTATAGATGCTATTGAATACGATAAACCTGCTTCGCAATTCTTGATGAGCCTCGATAAGGAAACATCGTATTTAGCTAATTGGGAACGTAATGATTATATGTGCGTAAATTATATTACTCGAATTGCTTGACGTTGGATTTATATGATGTTTACCGGTCGTGTAAATCGCTAAAGAATTATGGAAGTCATTAGAAAAGAAATATGCTACCGAAGATGTCGAACTAAGAAATTTGTTGTGGGAAAATTTTTAGATTTTAAAATGGATGATATTAGAACGGTAGTAAGTCAAGTTGAAGAATTACGTATTATAATTCACGAAATTATTGTGAGGGATATAAAATATGTGAAGGTTTTCAAAAGTGTGCTATAATTGAAAAACTACCACCTACTTGGAAAGAGTATAAAACGTTTGAAGCATAAAAGAAAAGAAATGTCATTAGAGGATTTGATTATCGTAATTAGGATTTGAGGAGGACAATAGAATGGCGTAACGTAGGGAGAGAGACCGTATTTGGGTACAAAGGCCAATCTTATTGAAGGAGGTTCTCGATAGTAAAGAGCTGTTGGAAATTATACTAAAAGTCGAATTTTAAAGGCAGATTCAAGGGGAAACCATTCATAGGAAAGAACAATCGGTCTAAGCCTCAATTTAAAAATAAAAAGCTGTTGGTGATTGTTTTGTTTGTGGTAAACCAGGTCACTTTGCAAAGGATTGTCGAAATAGGAAAGGAAAAACTCGTGAAGCATCAGCACATATAGTCGAAGATGGGAATTTTTCTCGTTATGGTGACAGGTTAATCTAGTGAGCAACATGATGACTGGTGGGTAGATTCGGAGCTACCAAACACATTTGCCGCACGAGAGGTGCATTTTCTTCATTCACTCCTAATAGTGATGGAGAATGTCTGGTTCATGGGAAATGCTTCTTCCTCCAAAATTGAGGAAAGGAACCGTGACACTTAGATTTACTTAAAATATCCTTAGTTTGAAGGATGTCCTTTATGTACCTGATATAAGGAAAAATCTAGTGTCTGGATCTATTTTGGTCAAAAAGGGATTTAAAATTGTATTTGAGAGTGGTCAAGTTGTAATGTCTAAGGGTGGTACTTTTGTTGGGAAAGGGTATGCAGATGAGGGTCTATTTAAATTAAATGTTTCTGTGATCAATAATAAAGCTTCTACTTCTTCTGTTTACTTATTTGATTCTTATGATTTATGGCATGCTAGACTTGGACACTTGAACATGAATTCTATTAAAAAATTAATGAGATTGGGAAACATTCCTAAACCGATAAGTTCCCAAACTCAAATGTGAAACGTGTATTGAATCTAAGTATGCTAGAAAACCATTCTCACATGTTGATAGAACTACTTCGAGCTTTTTAAGTTTAATACATTCTGATTTATGTGATTTAAAAGGATATGTTACCCGTGGTGGAAATAAATATTTTTTAACTTTCATTGACGATTACTCCCGTTATTGTTACATTTATCTTCTCAAGAGTAAGGATGAAAGTTATTCAAAATTTGTTTCATATAAAATCGAAGTAGAAAATCGCTTAGATAAAACCATTAAAATTTTAAGATCCGATAGGGAGGAGAATATTCAGTGAGCTTGATAAATTTTGTGCCGATAATGGTATTATTCATGAGACTACTCCACCATATTCTCCCCAATCTAATGGTGTAGCTGAAAGGAAAAATAGAACTCTAAAGGATATGGTCAGCTTCAATGCTAAACTCTTCTCGGATTACCTTTTAACTTGTGGGAGAAGCACTTCATCGCATGTTATATTCTTAACGAATTTCCCGAGTAAGAAAAATGATAAATCCCCTTATGAATTGTGGAAAGGTAGAATACCTTCATATAAATATCTTAAAGTGTGGGGGTGTTTAGCTAAGGCATCTATTCCAAAGACCTAAGAGAACTAAACTTGGTCCAAAAACTCGTTGATTGTGTATTCATAGGTTATGCTTTTCATAGTAATGCCTGCGTATTTTTAGTAATTGACTCTAAAAATATTTTGATTGAAAAGAACACAATTTTTGAAACTAGAGATGCGTAATTTTTGAAAATAGATTCCCTTTTAAAGAAAAATCAGAAGACCAAGTAGTTCTCTTAGTGTTCCTCCAGTGTTAGAGAAGAGCCTATTGAATTAGAAGAAGTCAAGTTAGGAGAAGCAAAAGACCTAGGACCTGCCTACTTCTTTTGGTCCTGACTTTCTAACATATTTAGTAGAGGATGATCCTATTACATTTGATGAAGCTATATCTTCACCGAGATTCTATATTTTGGAAGGAAGCTATAAATAGTGAATATGATTCCATTATGTCTAATAACACTTGGGAATTAGTAGACTTGCCTAGAGGATGTAAAACCACGGTGTAGATGGATTTTTAAGAAAAAATTGAAACCCTGATGGTTCAATTGATAAATTTAAAGCAAGACTTGTAGCTAAAGGCTATAAACAAAAGGAAGGAGTTGACTTCTTTGATACATATTCACCGTTACTAGAATTACCTCTATTAGGATGTTAGTTGCAATTGCTTCATTGTATAATCTTATTATACATCAAATGGATGTCAAGACTCGTTTTCTATATGGAGATTTAGAAGAAGAGATTTATATGGATCAACCTCGAGGGATTTGTGGTAAAAGGCCTTGATGATAAAGTGTGTAGACTTAAAAAATCTCTTTATGGCCTTAAACAAGCCCTAAGCAATGGCATGAGAAATTTGATACAGCTTTGACATCTAATGGTTATGTGATAAATGAAGCAGATAAATGCATATATAGCAAATTTGTGGGGGATAGTGGTGTCATAATTTGCTTATATGTGGATGATATGCTAATAATGGGAACTAGTTTAGATGTGATTAATAAGACTAAATGCTTCGAAAAAGCACTTCGAAATGAAAGATTTGGGTGTTGCTGATGTTATTCTAGGGATTAAAATAGTAACACATTCCGAAGGGATTATTTTAACACAATCACATTATGTAGAAAAAGTGCTTAAGAAGTTTAAACAATATAATTGTATTCCCGCTAAAACACCTTATGATGCAAGTCTTCATTTGAGAAAACATTCAGGTCCTAGTGTTTCGCTTTAGAATATGCTAGAGTGATCGCGCCTCATGTATCTCATGAACCTGTCACTCGACCTGATATAGCATATGCCGTCGGTAGACTTAGCAGGTATACTAGTAATCCTAATAGTGAACATTGGGATGCTCTCATTCGGGTCTTGAGGTATTTGAGATACACTATAGACTGGGGAATACATTATACTAAATATCTGCGTAGCTTTGAGGGATATTGTGATGCTAATTGGATTTCAGATACCAATGAAACTAAATCTACAAGTGGCTATGTTTTTACATTAGCGGGTGGTGCCGTATCTTGAAATCCACTAAACAACTCGTACATTGTGAAATCTACTATGGAATCAGAGTTCATAGCAATAGATAAGGCAGGTGAAGAGGCTGAATGGTTAAGGAATTTTCTTATGGATGTTCCTTTGTGGTCCAAACCACTTCCAGCTATCTATGTCCATTGTGACAGTCAAGCAGCTATTGCAAGAGCTCAAAATTCATCTTACAATGGAAAGTCTAGACATATTCGTAGGAGGCACAATACTGTGCGTCAGCTGTTTAAGGATGGGGTTATAGCTATTGATTATGTGAAGTCAAGTGATAATATTGCTGACCCATTAACCAAAGGATTAGCTAGAGAGCTAGTTCAAAAAACATCGAGGGGGATGGGGCTAAAGCCTATTACAAATTAGATCACCTATAATGGAAATCCAACCTTGCGATTGGAGATCCCATGGATAAGGTTCAATGGGATAACAAAGTTATTGGAGTGATCTGTGGGGGTACTACATTGAATTTATTTCAAACCCCTCCCTATGATGAGTAGTACCAACCAAGCTATTGATTAGAGGATGAGACGAGCAAATGCTCTTAATGCTTTCTATAGCTGATATTCAGTGGGGTGTTTAAATACAGTGCATCCTTGATAGAAGCACCTATTTGAGTGTGGAAGTGGGGCCGCTTCCTATGAGAATTGAGGCTAATTCTCTAGAGCACTCAAAGAAACCGGGAAAGTTCACGGCCGAAATGAACACAACCGCGAGAACTCGATGATTGTTTTAGAAATCATGTGTGTGTTTTATTGTCTCAGTTTGCAAATCATAATTGTGGAGTTCAAGACATAGTTCACTCTACAGTTAGCAAGCTCGATAGAATATACAAAGCTGAGGTTCAAGTCGATAGACACCTAAGCCTGCGTGATTTCTACCGTACTCGTAATAATATTTTTATCTTATTTCTTTCATGTGGGGGATTGTTATATATTTATACTATAAATATAATATGTGAAAGAAATAATTAATTAAGATAAAGTGCCCAACTGGTGAAAAGTGTGGAATTTGTGTGGGAGGTCAGGGGTTCGAGCCACGCCTCACGCATTATATTAAAAAGTCTTTGATTGGGCCTTGGGGCCTTGGGCTCTTGGGCTTTATTGATTCTAATAAAATACTTATTATTTTTTAATTATTTTCGGAATTATTTAATGGGTCAACTAGCCAGTAAAATATGACAGTTTTAACTGCCCAATTTTAATATCCATTACCATAGGCCATTACATCTGCAACTTAATGCTAGATCATGGTGGAAGAAGTTACATCTCTTCATGCCTATATAAACACACTTTTGGGTATTAGAAAAATATAACAAAAACGAAATTGTCTCTTCATATATATAGTAAAATATTATACTCAAATTGTCTTTTATTTTCTGGAGTACACTTGAGAGTTCTGAAAACCTTTTATGATTGCTGCATAATTGGTTTATTTGATCGTTGTATCCTGGAGGTGATTGTCCACGGAGGTCGCAGCAGTTATCGACGGGCAATTTCGCTTTAGGACATCGTGCTGTCACGAGACTCGATCTATTGATCTATTGATAAGTTTTTTCTGCACTTTACCATTATTTTATCCAACAAAACCTACCGTTCTATTGTCGATTTCAAAATCGACAAACCCCAAATTAGCTATCATTATAGTTAAAAATGAACTCCAAATCAGGCAATTTTCCCCGCAGGGAATGGTGGTGGAGAGTAATCTAGAGGAGATTCGAGATTTGGATTTGGGAGGTGGCTGAGAGGCAGGGAAATGGTGGTGGTTTTGGGCGGTGACTAATTATTTTTTGGCGTGGGGGCTGAGCCGATGGTGGTATCGGTGGCTATAGGAAGAAGATGAAGGTTGGGTTGGGTGGTGTCTTGGGGATTGGTTTATTTTTGGATTTTTAATTCTTTAACTTATTTAATGTAAGTGAAATACAAAGTACCGTTTTGCCCTTTTTAATTTAGTCAAAATTGATTAAATTTTGACTTTTCTAGTCAACTAATAGTCAAATGAATGGTTTCATTTGAACCCTCAACTGCATATTTTTGAAAGGTTCGAGATTATGAGTGGCAGAAATTGAAAGTTATCTGCAAAATGTTAGAAATCCCTGTTGCAATTTTCCCTTTTAATAAAGCAAATTATACTGTACAATATTAAAGAAGAAAAAAAATTAAAATCTTATTTACTGTACCGATGAGTCATCTACTATTTCATAAAAAACATATTTGGGAAGGCATCAACCTCGTACATAGTCTTATGATATTGTGGAGACCTGTATCTTCGGTAAACAATCATATCTGTCAATGCGACCCTTTTGTGTCAAGCACCTCTTCTCTCAAAGTTACGAAACTATTTTGCCAAGTTCATTAGATAGAATTATCTTTGTCGATTTCGAATATAGGTATGCTTCTGTTTTTTTTTTTTTTTTTTTTTTTTGTCATACGAATATTTTCACGTATCAATTCGCGTCTTCTTTCTCGATATTCACACCACAATGTGAGCATAAAAATAATTATGATAGTGATGTATGGATACAAGGAGCCATCATTTGCGGGACTTGCATGTGCTGCTAACATGGTAGGCCCCTTAACCAAATCTTCCCTAAACATTTTTTCAATTAACCAAACCTAATTTGTTTCTACCTATCATATATTGCAATCAAATCCCTCATGATTGTGCTAATTAGTAAGTCATTTGATTAATAAAACTATGATTATGACTTTATACTTCCACTTAGCCTTTTAATCAACGACTATTTAATCGTTATTACGTAAATTATAAATTACATCTGCTTATTCTTGACGATATAGTAAGATACACTATTTTTTAACCACAAATTTCATTAATTTTTATCAAACTCTATTGAAAGTCCAATTTTTATTAAAACCAAACATGTTTGTTGCGTTATATATGTAATTGTTTTGTTAAACCCAAGATTTTTGTAGTCTATATTTATACATTTCAATTAACAAGTCTAAAAGCTCACTAAACAAGTGGACACATGGTGTACATATATTGGCTCTAAAATATTGGATCCTCTTCGTTTTGCACATTGGATTTGCTCCTCCAAGACATTCTAGATTGACTTAAATGCACTAATATCTGACTGAAGTAACACGTATATTACTACAATTCTCAAATAATTTAGTAATTTTAGTTCAAGAATTATGTAAGATTTTATATGAACATTAGTATTATGTGATACATATCTGAACTTGTAGTGAAGAGTCGAGATTCACCTCCGAGCGTTCTTCGAAAGGTTTTGACAGCAAAACCTAAAGATAAACTCGTTAAAGTCTTCTTTGAACCGTCTTCTAACAAGTTTCTTGGATTCATTATGCAGGAAGACACAAGTCGATCCTACACTGAAGTCATCATCGAGATAAAGCCACCTCACATAAATTATTTCTTTGTCGCTTAAAGGTTATTACTTGAAATTCAAGTTCAATATGTTAAACCTTAACTCAATTTGTGAATCGATCCTTAATGCAGTTTAAGTTTCGTGTATTAAATCTTGAACGATTGTTTAGTGAAATTTTATCAAGAAGATCCTTAGTATGTATTAAACTTATTCAATAAACGAGTTGAGTTTAAGAAAATTTCATACAATGCCAAGGTGAACTTAAAATCTATTTCGTTACTCATTACATTACATGCTAGATTCATTTTCATTTAATATTTGATATGTGAAAGTTTCGAGTCTTTTCACCGACCTAGCACTCAAGCCTATATGCTACAAATTCCTTTACGATGTCTACTTTCATATCGACCCTTTAGGTTGTTTAAGTAGGTTGCATTTTGACTTTACGTAAGTTGGAAATCCAAAATTCTAACGAGTTGATTAAAAAGTACAGAGTAGAAAAATCCCATATTACCATTGACAAATGCTGCCAATATTCCACATTAGCTACATACCTGCTCAGGCGTAATTTCAGGCAAATCAAGAAAAAATATTATCCTTGAATTTGACATCCAATCCAATATTAAATTAGCAGAAAATAAGAAAACAGTTGAAAATTTTGCATGTGGTTGTAGGGTCAATATTAGATTATCAGTTGGTAGTTCAAGTTGGAACAAATGCATGTGCACATGTATCTCTCTCTTCTTCATCTCTGTGCTATGTTTTGATTTCGGTTTCTTGTGGCTCTCTCACCCCTGAATTCTGCTAACTTGTCATTTTCTGCTATTATCCCAAGAAGTTTTTTACCTCCCATTTTTCTATATAAATAGTCACTCAATACTCCCATTTTTGTACTCAACTCTCTCTCTCTCTAAACTACACTTTTTGTGTTTCTAGCTAGAATGGCTTTCCCTGCAGTATCCATGTTTTCCCTTGTATTTTTCTTTTTCAACTTTTGCCTTCAAGGAGTGTTTGGTGATTATGGAGGATGGCAGAGTGCTCATGCTACCTTCTACGGAGGAGGCGATGCGTCTGGCACAATGGGTATGTTTTTTTTTTCCGTTCGTCCTCTAGATTGCTTAGTATACTAGATATTAAAATAAATTTTGAATCCTTATCAAATAGGGGCATAATAGTAAAATTGATTGGTGGTTCTATTCAATACTGTATACTAAATGTACACCAGTATGATTATTGACATTATTTAAGATTTGAATTTCATTTTAAGAAATCAATCTTGTTAATAAGAATGGTCTAAAGCCTTATATGTTCGTTACTATTTATACTTAATCGACATGAGTTTTACTATAGGGGGCATAATAGTCAAATTGATTGGTGGTTCTATTCAATACTTTATACTAAATGTACACCAGTATGATTATTGACATTATTTAAGATTTGAATTTCATTTTAAGAAATCAACCTTGTTAATAAGAACGGTCTAAAGCCTTATATGTTCGTTACTATTTATCTTTAATCGACATGATTTTTACCCTTAACATGTATTAAATTCTAAGAATTACAAGTTATAGTAATATTTTCAATAAATTTAGAGTGGAACAAGTCTTCTTTTGTTAACGCCAGAGTTATGCTAACAAATGATCGTGTATCTACAGGGGGTGCTTGTGGGTATGGCAACTTGTATAGCCAAGGTTATGGTACAAACACTGCAGCACTAAGTACTGCTCTATTCAACAATGGATTAACATGTGGTGCGTGCTACGACCTAACTTGCAGTGGTGATCCCAAATGGTGCCTCTCGGGGACCATAACAGTCACAGCAACAAATTTTTGCCCTCCTAACCCATCTCTGCCAAATGACAATGGTGGCTGGTGCAATCCGCCTCGTCAACACTTCGATTTGGCCCAGCCGGCTTTCTTGCAAATTGCTCAATATCGTGCTGGAATTGTGCCCGTTTCTTTCCGGAGGTTAGAATTTTAAGCATGTTATTTAACTGTTTTCACAAGGAAAAAGTAAATTATCCAAATATGTGTAGAAACAAAAACTCAATCTATCATGCTTATACACTAAAAAATTGGTACTTTACGCGAATTTGTGAGTGGGTCACAAACATAACGAGACATTTTCATGGGTTTTCAACTTTTACTTACGCCACATATTAGCTAATATTTTGACTAATTCTCGTACTTTGAACGAGTCAACATGTTTTGACGGGATGAGCTTATTCTTCCGTATCCAAAAATTATGGTTATGAGGACATATTTGGAGAGATTCTAACTTTTTTACAAAATCTTTGAAAAAAATAAAGGAGAGAAAATACACAATATTTAAGACCTTAACATCCACTATTGCCTTGCTTGGTCAAGTTTTGACGATTTCTTGCTGAAACATTGTTTGTTGGTGTTTATAGGGTGCCCTGCGTAAAGAAGGGAGGAATAAGGTTCACGATAAATGGTCACTCCTACTTCAACCTTGTGTTGATCACCAATGTTGCCGGTGCCGGTGACGTCCATTCGGTGTCGATTAAGGGTTCAAGAACGGGATGGCAACAAATGTCGAGAAATTGGGGTCAAAACTGGCAGAGCAACACATATCTCAATGGTCAAAGCCTCTCGTTTCAAGTCACCTCCAGTGATGGAAGAACAATTACTAGTAACAACGTTGCCCCGGCTGGTTGGCAATTCGGACAAACGTTTCAAGGAGGACAATTTTAGTTATAAAATTAATTGAAAATCCATAGAAATATTCTGAAAGGATTCGATTTTTAAGATTAAGTTTGTCATTAGTTAGAAAGGGTGTGCAGGTATGAAAGAGGTTATGGGAGCAATATGTCACGCTCCAGACATGTTAAGTCCGTGACAAATGGCTCGAATGCTGTGGTGGCTGGATAGCACCCGCTTAAGCCTATATATGATAGTTATTATTGCTGCATTTTTTTTTCTTTTTTTTGGGGAGGTTTTTCTTCTTAAATATATAATTCAAATGGTGGCTAAGATTGGATGAAGCCACCTAATTATCAAATATAAGTTTGCAAGTTTGAGACTATTTATGTTTGATGTATTCACAAATGTATTCTAATTATAAGTAGGGTATATAGTGCAAAACGTTCATACCTTTCAATGTCATTGTGCAAAACGTCTCTACCTTTCATTTTTTTTGGCATTTTCATCACTACCTTTCACCTTTCATTGCGCAAAAAGTTATTTTCAACCATTTTTTCAATAAAAGATGATTTTACCCACCTATTCAAATAAAACAAAAAGAAAAGAAAAGAAAAAATAAACAATTAATTGCAATCATAGTCCTAAATTTTTCAAAATATTACATATAAGTCCTAAATTCTCTACCACCACCACCAGTTTCACAATCCCACTAAGCCGCCACCTATAAATCCACATAGCACCACCTTCTGGCCACCACGTTGGATGGACTCCACCACCACTAGCATCGCTTCACTCTCTCCAACATCCTCTCCCACAGTATTGGTCACAAAAACTATCTAAAACAGCCACATTTGCAGCCTAAAATACCAAAATGGCGTATACAACCCCACTTTCGGCGCCACCTTCGGTCACGGACCACCACCGATGGTTACCCCTTACCTCGAATAACCTATACATGGCCTCACATCTAGTGATGGCAATGGGACGGGGTACCCTCACCCCAACCCGCCCCACCACGCCACTCCCCCTCCTCGCCCCGCGCCCCACCCCGCCTTAGACGGGGCGGGGCGAGGCTCGGGGCGGGTACGGGGCGAGGACTTGCCCCGTTCCTGCCCCATTTGTTTTTTTTTATTATTATTTTTATTTAAAATACAAATTCAAAATTTTAAAATTTAAAGCAAATAATGTTCAAACTAACTATATCAATATTCAAAGTAAGCACTTGAAACAAAAAAAATGTCCAAAACAATTTTTTTTAAATTCTTCACGGGGCGGGTTCGGGGCGGGGCATCTCCGTCCCGCCCCGCCCCGCGACCCGCGACGGGGCGACGAACCTCGCCCCGCCCCGCCCCACCCCGCCAACCCGTTCGGAGCGGGTTTTTTTGCCCCATTCGGGGCGGGGCCCCACGAGGACGGGGCGAGGCGGGGAAAATTGCCATCTCTACTCACATCAATCAAACATGCCTCAAATCATTCTACTATAATCTAGACATTCGACAGTTGCGACGTCCATTTTACCAAACTCTTCTCCTTCAATTCATGCATCCCACAACACTAAATCCCCAAATTTGCATCAATCGAATCATAAAAAAAAAAAAAAAAACAAACAAACAAACGACAATGGGTATGAATTTAATTGAACCAATTATCCCCCCAATTATTTCAATTTCTGGTCCAAAACTCTCCACGGGCGCGATGCACGGAGAGAGCTGTTTAACCAAAATTGGTGGGTCATAGTGCTCCAATCTTCAAATTCGTGTGGGGGAGGACAGTGGGAGAGTGAAGCGAGGTTGGTGGTGGTGAAACCCGGTTGGCGTGGTGAGTGAAAGGTGGTGCTATGTGGATCTATAGGTGGCAACTTGTTAGGTTGTGAAAGTGATAGTGGTGGAAAATTTATGATTTCTTTATAATTTTTTAAAAACTTAAAGATTATAGTTGCAATTGGTTATTCATCTTTTTCTTTTTGTTTTATTTGAATAGGAGGGTAAAATCGTCTTTTATTGGAAAAAAGGTTGAAAATGACCTTTTGCGCAATGAAATGTGGAAGATAATGGTGAAAATGCCAAAAAATGAAAGGTATGGACGTATTGCATAATGATATTGAAAGGTATGGATTTTTTGTGCAATTTACCATTATAAGTATTAAATAAGTTGTACAGAACACGTAGTGCTAACAATTTAGGCCGTCCAGCATGGCCCACCAATAGGTACGACCGAACCCATCCAAACCTTGTTTTTCTACCCATTTAATCTCAGGGAAGAATACATAAATCCTGCCTTTACTTTTACCCATTTCAAAAATACCAAAACATGTTTTAAAATTCAAAAATCAGGTTTTATTAAATTTTTAATTATGAAATAATAATTATTAAATTAATTTATTATTAATATTTAATTCTACTATAAAATAATTAACCCACTCCCACCTCCACCATCCCTACAACTTCGGGGATACTCCGGCGACCTTTCCGGTCACCACTCTTCTCCGACGACTTTTCCGACGACTGATCCAATTCCGGCGAATATGTTAAGGTCACAGATCTATACAATTTGGTCACAATTCAAAAAAATTTAGGTCACAATTCAAAATTTTCGTCGGTCACAATTTGTTCATCGGTCACAACTTAGAAATTTCAAAGTCACAATTTATTCATCGGTCACAGATCCCAAAATTTATAAGTCACAATACTTATTTAGGTCACAATTTATCAATTTATTGGTCACAATTAATATTTTTTAGGTCACAAATTAATAATTTTTAGATCACAATTAATAATTTTTTGGTCACAATTAACCAAATACTTGGTCACATACCACCAACAATAACCACTACCGTCGCCGCCCCGGCCACAAAACCGCCACCACCTCACGGCAACCAGTACCAACACCACTGTCGCAACAACCAACACCCCACACAAAACACCACTACCACCACACAAAAAACACTACCACCACCGACGCATCCAACCACACAAAAGACCACCACCGCCGTCGGATGGCTATCACCACCACCGCTGTCGGATCTGTGAACAAAAACCACAAAAATACAACAGATCTGTGATAAAAACCATCAAAAACCACTACCGTTCGCGACGGATCTGCTGTGAAAAAAACCCTCCCAACGGATCTGCTGCGAGATTGAAAAACCATACAACGGATCTGCTGCATCGCGAACTGGGCAGCGTTGCTGCTGCCAACTGCAGCAGCGGCGTCGCGAACGGTTCGCGAACGGCAGTGATAGATCTGGCCGGCAGCTGCTATAGAGAGAAGGAGGAGAGGAAAAATGACTGTGGCCGGCAGCAGCAGCAACCGTAGTGACTGTGGCGGCGGGAGGAGAAAGGTTGGAGGAGAAGAAATGGTTGAAATAATTAGGGTTTGTTTCTTTTATTGTATATAGATTTAAAAATAAAAATAAAAAATATTTTTAAATTATTAAATAAAAGCTGATTTTTGAAATGTTGAAATTGTTATTGGATTTTTGAAAATGGAAATCTAATAGCAGGTGTATGTGTAATTTCCTCTTAATCTCAATCGCCTTAGACCATGTGGATCACGGTCTTGCTAATCCGAACCAGACATGACTAGTCCATAAAACCAAGTTCCACCACACAGCCATGTAGTGCCCAAACATGGCTGAATTGACTCGAACTTGGATGGCCCAACTATTTTGTACATCCAATTTGAACCGTGTCTATTCAAAATAGCCAACACCAATCTCTTGGGACCCAAACCAATATATTCACTGGTGGTCTAATTATGTGTGAAAGCAACCCTTAATCCCATATCTAGAGTCCACCTATAGAGCAAGCTTCCAAAAATAAAAAGTTACCCATCTCGTCGTGGTTTACGCGCGAGAGCACATCTATCAATCAAGCTTGAAAAATTAAAGCCGCGTCATTCTTGTCGTTCTCTACATAAGCTGACACCTTTAACCTCGAGAACATCAACGAACATGCAGTACGAAAAATGAGAATAAGAATTTTTAACCCCAAAGACATCATAATCTCAAAAATATCAACAAGGATACTAAGGCCCTGTTTGGGAGGGATTTAGATTTTTCTACAGTAAATCAATTCTCATTTTCAACCACACATTCTTCAATAAAATAATATTTTCCATCACATCAATAATTTTTTCTTCTTTTTCAACCATACATCTCCCATCATATCACTATTCAAAATCAATTTCCTCCCCGAAAATCCCTTCCAAACAAGCTCTAAGGACAGAGATTTAGATTTAGCAATAATAAATAATATTGTTAGATGAAATTTGTATTTATTTTTTTTTAAATACACTAGTCACATTAAGAATCTTCAATATGTCTATTTGCTCTAGATATGCGAATTGACGTGTCAAGAAAGTTTAAAAACATTTTTAAAAAGTTTAACAATATATTGATAATTATTACTTTATAATTGATTATAATCAAATTTATTTTTTATCTACATATTTCATAAAAATTACAATTATTACCCACTCAATTATAGTTTAATCAGCATCCAAACCTGTACAACCAAATGGCTAGTAGAAAGCATATAATCAACAAGTCCAATTATAACTCCATGGCACATTAAATCGAAGAATAAAATTTCCAAGTGAAAATCGGTCAAATCTTGAACCAATGCTCTTTCACGACAGGAGGCTCGACCAACTTGACGTCCTTAGGTAAAATTGTGGAGGGGACTTCTCGAGAATAATTTAAAAAATTAATGGTGCAATTGATTACTGATGAAAAATTTCGCTGGTGATCGCGATGATATTAGTATCAGATAATCTGATAGAAATAAATATATGCAAAGAATTATTAAAAGTGTTATTATTTCTCATCATCCACAAACCTCCTCTAGCAATTATCGACTACAATATCGTCGGTGATGTCGCAACTACCGACAATGCTTTGGTCATTTTCGCCGATGAGAAGGTGTTGTTATCACCGACAAAATTTGTTCTTTCTATATTATCTTGTAAGTTACCAACGAATAAGTTGAAATGTTTTCTTATTTTTTCTTTATAATATTATTGAGGAATATTTTTTCTTTATAAATTATTTCTAACTATTGTTTTATTCCTTACAATATATTTAATTCTTTATTTCCATTACTTTACTTATTGACGAAATTTTAGCATTCCTTACAAAGTATTGTGCCAAGTGTTATTTCAAATGAATCAAATCCTTATGCATGTCGTAGCGATTGAAACTCATTTTGAATGACACATTCTTTCATAAAATAATTTTACACGTAAATCAAAATTTTTTCTTATTTTTTAACCACACATTATCCAAAAAAATCATTATTCCAAAATACATTTTCATACAAAAATGGGGCTCAAACATGGGTTTAGATCTGCATGCCAATCTGAATTTCTTACTTGGCAGAACGAAATGAAGCGAAAGATTGAGAGATCTCAACTGAGCTCTTGTTTGGAAACCATTTTTACAAATTTTCTTAAACTCATTTTCAACCACACGTTCTCGTAATAAAATATTCTGAACATAAATCCAAAAAAGAAAAAAAAATCCTACCTTTTGACCACATATTCTCAAAAAAAAAAAATCACTATTCAAAAACTCATTTTCCCAAAAAAAAAAAACTTTTCTTAATGATTGTCAAACAGGGTCTAAACTTGTGGCACGATTGAAGGACCGAACTTACTAAAAGAACGTATCCTTGACAGTGTTGACATTATTCATGATGTTCTTCTACTCATATTTTTAGTCATGGCTTTATGGTATAAACAGAACAAAAGCACGTCAAATTTTCTTTCATTAGATATCTCCAATATATACTTGGGAGAGTGTCATTTTCCACTTAAAAGCATCTTCATATTACAACGAAGCCCTCTTTTCTTTTTGCGTCAAGAATTCAGTTCTCTGGCTCTTCGAAGCAAGAAAATAATTCAGAAATTGCCGTATGGATTTGAGAAAAGGGGATGTTTGAAGTGACGTGTCTGTCGCGGAAGCTTGCTCCAAGGGTCGTCAAAACGATTGTTAAACATTATGCTTTAACACTTTGGGCCCAATGATGCAACCCAATTAGAGAGCCCAATCTAAATGTAACCCAGCTGCCTTTTTCCATTTTTTGAGCATTCTTGCCTTTTGTTGAAATGCGACTTTCATTATTAATTTTAAAGGTTACAATAATGCCATTTGGAATTGGTGCAACTGTTGGATGCTTCTAACCTTTTGTATTATTTGGCTTGACTCCTCAGTTTTGGAGAATTCAAGATATTTGATAGGGTTTTCTCTTATTTTTGCTCCCTGTGTTCTATTTCTGAAAATTCTTGATTTTCGTCTATAATCTGTTGGTTCTAGATATTTTTGGTGAAGTCTAGTGTAAATTGCTTTGTAATTGTGGTGATTATGTTCTTAGTCGAGCAGTAACCTTTGGTTACTAGGTGTAATCGGTTGAGATTTCTTGAGAGAAAAAAGATTGGGTATGAGGGCTCAATCCGTTTAGATTTTTGTATTATGACTTTTGTACTGATAATCTTTGTTAGTTTCTAGTGGATTAGAGCGATAACCACATTGGTGAATGCTCAATATGGTGATTAGCCATATGTCGGGGTGAACATCCGAGCCTAAGGGCAACAAATCGTAGGTGTTCTTTAATTTCTATTATATTTTTGGTGTTATCTGTGAATGTTTATACTAAAAACGATGATTTTCGGGCTCAATTTCATGTTACCTTTTTCTACCAAACAATCAATCCAAACGGCTTCAACCCACAATTAATATATTCAATTCGATTGTTTCTCAATTTCACTTACAAATGACAAGATAACGGTGATGATTTGAAAACCACAAAAGCACAAGAAAAACAATGGAAAAAACACAAAGAGGAGGCCAAATACACAAAGAAAGCCACGATTTTTCTCTCCACTAAGACAACCTTTTTTTCCAGCAAGAAGACAGCCACATTTTCTCTCAATTGTCTTCACAAATCACACACTTTACGGTTAGGGTAAAGACACCATATATATAGGCTAGGTTTGACTTTAGTTGGATCAATAAAAGCCTTAAATGGACCAAGATTAAAAGCCATCCAAGAGGTAATCTATATGGGTCGTGAGCAACATTAATTCTTTAAGCAACTTCCAACGGCCCACTTCGTTTTCGGGTCGAGGTTTTGGACTTGGTTGTTGGTAACAATTTAATCCAACATTTATATCGTAGCCTGGGATTCATTGGGTATCAATACCCAACAATGTCTACAAATAGCGCACGACACTAGGACGAAAAAGGATTCACTTGAGAGGCTTGTTAGAGTTCCTAACTTCTGGTAATTATCAGCCACTGAGAAACCAATAAATTCCATTTTCCCTGCATTGTCATAGAGTGCATTTTTGGTATACTGTATTAGATAGTACTGGTAGCACGATTGACAAAATTCTGATTACTTTTTATTTTTTGTATAATTTATCTTACCGAACATGCCAAGAGCGTTTAAATTCTTGAAAACTGGAGTATGAGGTAAAGATATGATTATATGAGGGAGAAGATTTCTCTTCTTTCCATTTCCTTTGTAGTCCGATTTGCTGTTGAATTTTGTTGTAGCAACGAAAACTGCAGCCTATATGCATAATTCATCATCCTTAGCAGTTATTGGCACAGATTTTTGAGAATTAAATTTTGTAAAAAGTGGATTTTTGGAGAATGTATGGTTAAAAAGAAGAAAAAATTATGGATCTACATACAAAATCATTTTATTGGAGGAACATGCGGTTTAAATGAGTTTGAGGAAAAATAAGTTAGAAAATGGGGCCAAAAGTTTCAACTTTCAAAATTATTAAATTTTCATTTTCATTTTTGGTTTAATTAAAATCTTGATTTATAATATAACATATACTTAAATATTTGAATGGAGGTTATGAATTAATTAATTTTACATTATCGTGAGGGTTGATTTTTCCTATAAAAAGGATGTTAATTTCATTGTTAGATGCATCATAAAAAGATGAAAAAACATAATTTGAAAGAATATCCTATAACATTCTATATTATATTATGTTTGACAATTCGATAAATACTCGTTTTTTATCTTCTTATGTTCGTGCTCATAGAAGGGGAATTGGCTGTGAGTCATATGAGTTTTATCTTTGAACCGTATAGTGTCGAAAGAACACGCACGAAGGGGAGGCAACCCGACTTTAAATTAGCATCCTTGACATGACTCTAAACTTGCTTTCCTAATCCTCTCTACTTATGTTTTGTGCTTATGTTATTATTGAGTTGTATTTTCTTGATATTTTAAATGATGATTTATCTACACACAAATCACCCATTTTTTCCAACAAAATATAATCTAAATAATCAACGAACGTCTATTGAGTACTAGTTAATCTATCCCTAGTTATCAAAATTTCCTCTTTCAATTAATTGTTTGATAAAAATGATGCATAAGAACATATGACAACTCCGTGAATTTTCAGAAACTTTTCAATTTAAAAACAAATGCATAAAAGAAAAGATGGAGTGTTCTAACATGTAATCCTTTGATTTAATATGTAATAAATATCATGAAGTTTAATTCTCATTAACAATTATGAAAATAAATAGATCGTGTTAACTTAAAACTATTTATGTAAAGTAAATCTAAAATATTATTAAAACATGTGTAAACGTCAACTAACTACATCATTCTTCCTTAAAAAAAAAAAGAAAAAGAAAAAGAAAATTGGCAAATACATCACCTAGTAAATTTAAGAATAAAAAGAGAGGATGAATCTCTTCGATCTTCAATTCCAATGCATCTTAGTGCTTGAATTCCCATTAATTTCTTGACTTCTCTCTATGTTTATCCCAGTATGACGGATTTTGATGTGTTTTTTTTCACCCCTCTCTCTCTTTTTCTTGACCTAGATTTGGTTTTTTTATAAAGGCCAATAAACCTTGAGAATCGTGCTAATCAAATATCCAAACTGTCCTTCAATTAGAAAATAAAAAATCATAATCCTTTTGTTGGATGGACATGCAAGTAGAGATGTCAATTCGGGGTGGTCCGGGTCGGGTCGGCCCGCCAACATATGAATCCGGTAACGGTCCCCGTGAAAAAAGCCCGCCCGCTACGGGTTCCAGGCCGATTCCGAGTCAGCCCATAAATTTTGGACTACAACCCAGACCTGCCCACTGACACATCCGGGTCGAGCCCATGCTGCTCACGGGTCGCAGTTTATTACGATTTGACCCGTATTATTGTATACATAAAATTATAAAAATTTAGAATTTTTCATATTTATAGCAAAAAATATTTTTTATGTTAAATGTAAACTAAGAATCAAACAAAATAATAAATTCATATTTATACAAAAAAATGTTTACATAGAATTCAAATTTAATGTTACATGAATTATTTATAACTTTGCAAAGTTAAATTTAATTTAAATAAATAACAACTAAATGCATTTCTAATTACTATTATCAAATATTTATATCATAAGTACATCTCAACTAGGTTGGCACCTACTTAAATCTTAACTATAATTTAGTTGTTCAAAAATTATGAGCTAGTTTGGGAGGGATTAAAATTGGATTAAAATTGAAAAACTAGCTGTTATTGTTGATTTTTATTAGACGGGTAGGACCCAATAACGACTATATTTTCAATTTTAATTGGATTAAAATCCTTCCCAAACAAGCTAAATATTTTAATATTTGTTTTCCAATCAATTTTCAGGAACTGTAAGATTTTTGAAGTCTTCAACAATATCATCAATAATTTTATCTTGTATCTTTCGATCCGCGAATATTCAATCTTTCACGCATATGAGAGCTTCCAAAATATCTTCTTTAAATCTAGATCTTCTTTCGTCCAATACCTTGTTATCTGTACTAAAAGTAGACTCAGATGCCACTGTTGAGACTAGAATTGTTAATATATCTCGTGCCCTTTAGATAATACAGGGTATGTCCGCTCATTTAATTTTTACCATCGTAAAATATCTAAATTATCCACTTCATCTTCAGGTATTAAATTATAATGATCAAATTGATAATATCTTTCTAATTCAGTGGGTGTGGTATTTGGCTTTGCAGTTGAAGTTGTAGATGAAGAACCAAGAACATTATGTTTCTTAGCTATTATGGAGAAAAAAAAGATTTTCTTTTAGAAGTTGTACTAGAGCTATTATGCTTAGAATCCCTTTTTTTTTAATTTTATTTTTCACGGGCCAGCAGGTTAACCGCTGCCCGTGAATGTGCAATCCATGAAGCTCGCAGGTCACACCCCTGTGACCCGTGAATCGCCCTCTAGGGTCACGGGTCGGCCCACGATCCTGGGTCGATCTGGACCATTTTCACGGGTATGGCCGGCCCGTCCGTCTTGACACCTCTACATGCGAGAATCCCATCCCAAGTGTTATGACTTTGTTCCAAATATTAGGCAATTTTCATGGACAATAAACAACAATAAATTAAAGGATAAAGTAAAAATGAGCCAAGAGATTTTCGCCTTAAGATATGAGTTCAGAGCAAAGCTCATAATCCCCTTGTAAGCTTTCATCACGGGAAGAAAACCACTGCATTAAAATGGGGCCGATTGTCCAGGGTACAACTTCAAGGAACCACAACTCAAATCACTAAAAATTATAGCACGCCTCTCTCAAACATGGTTAATGTTCACTCAACACCCTCACTAGATTACATATATCATACAAGTATCACAACCCAGAATAGAGTGTAGAGGATGAAATATCTTCTAAGAACTCATAGAGAAGAGAGAACTCAACAGTCAGAAAATACCAAGGAGAATGCCAGAAGCCAAACCTTGTGAATAATAATATCCAAAACCTAACAAATATGAGCGTCTCTTTGGGAGCCACTAGAAGGTCAATCAATCCAACGATGATGGAGGTGACACTTGACAGTATCCTAATCAATTCACCCACTAACAAGAGCGCGAAAGAAGCAAACACGCTTCTCAACCAATTTTGCCAATTGAATTTTGAACACATTTCAGCCTAAATTGACAACATAGTCAATATCCAGCCAGCAGCCACATCATTCTGGTCAACAGTTAACATTGTAAAACCACAACCAACTGATCTTTTGAGAGTTTTTCATCAGAGTTGAAAAGGTTATGGGATAACCAGTCAAATCTATCAATGTTGACCTCTATATCAAGTTAGGGATTCAATTTAAAACCAAAAAATTGTTTAAAAAGATACACTTTATTAGGAATGGTTTTATTCAAATATTTATCTACAATTTTCTTCCATAGTTCAGTGGCAGTCTTTATTTCACCAATTTCTCTAAATACATTATCAGACAATTACAAAAAGATCGAACTCCATGCAATTTTATCAAGTTCATTTATTTTACTTTCTTAAAGGTCATAACTCATCAATGGCCTTAACACATTTTTGTTGTAGTAAAATAGCCCTCATTTCTGACACCGGAGACTAAAATCTCTTTTACTATTAAAAACATGAAGTTCGAATTTTGAAGTATTCATACTTTGCAAAAAAAAATTGAAAACCAACATATTCAAGAACACAGAAGAAACTTCAAGAAATTTACAACCTATTCAATAAAGTTATCTACACAAAGAGATACGCAAAATATCAAATCTCCAAGTTGTAAATGAACAGGTTCACATAATGATCAAAAATTATTTCATAGTTATTTAATGACAATAATACAGAATTAGTAAGTTCTATTTCACAGAAAACATGTACGGCTAAGTAATATGTAAATAATATTTCACCAGAACAACTCATGCAGAAGATATAATCAGAATCTTGACTTAAGTTAAGGCATCCCTTAGATTCCAAACAACTCGAAGAGTTTTTGGATAAAGGAATTGCCAAGGGAATCACAAATCTAAAAAATTGTACCAGTTTACAAAAAAATCCAAATGTATAATAAAAGTTTATGTTTAGTAAACCACAAAAAAAAAAAAGGAATGAACTTACCAAATCCCTTATTAAAAGGGTTTCAAGAAATAAAATTCAACTACAAAATCAATTGATAGAAGTTTCAGATCTAAGCTATTTGGAGCTAAGTATCACCACATGACTGTAATGATACCACTGTTATGATTTAGGTCCAAATATTAGACAATTTTCACATACAATAAATAACCGAAAATTGAAGCGTAAAGTAAAAATGAACAAAAGAGATTTTTGCCATAAGACAAGAGGTTCAGAATAAAGCTCATAATCCTCTTTTGAGCTTTCGACGCCAAAAGAAAACCATTGCATTAAAATGGAGTCACATTGTCCAAGATACAACTTCAAAGAACCACAACTAACTCAAGATTACAGAACGTCTCTCTCAAATATGGTTACTATTTACTCAAGAACATCGCAACAACACCCCCCAGATTACAGATATCACACAAGTATCACAACCTAAAACAGAGTGTTAGAAGATAAAATATCTTCTAAGAACTCAGAGAGAAGAGAAAAGAGAGAATCCAAAAGCCTAAAAACTCTGAGAAAATGACAAGCAAAACCGTGTGAATAATAATATCCAAAATCCAACAAACAACTAATCTAAGGTGATGGAGGTGACATTGGGCAACATCCCAATCAATTCATCCACTAACAAAAGCATGAAAGAGGCAAACAAGTTTTTTAGCCAATGTTGCCATGGAAGGTGTCCTCAATTGAGATTGTGATGAATTTTAAAATTCTTTCTAAATTTAGGTGTCCTCAATTAAGATTTCAATAAAATTCATTAAAATTTAGGTGTCATCAATTGATATTTTAATGAAATTCAATGAAATCCTTAAAAATTTAGGTATTCTCAATCACTAGTGAATTTATAAAGATTTTATTAATAGAGGGATTTTAAAATATTTGGATGGATTTCAAGTTTAAAAATACATATAACCAAATCTCCATATTTGATAAGATTCTTATGGAATTTGTGGGAATCTATTTAAATCCACGAAATTCATTAGAACTTGTAATGTTTTAAAATCCATCAAAATCTTATTTGAGGACACCCCGTGAATTATGAACACATTTTAGCCCCAATTGATTTCGATAGTCAATGGTCAATATCCAATCAGCGGCCATATCATTCCGCTCAAAAGTTAGCATTGTAACATATATGCCAACCCCAATCAATGGGGGTGAGCTTGGAAATCAGGTGCTCCAATACCTCAATTCTTCCTGGGGATGGTTTTACCCTCCCCTGTGTTTTTTTTTTTTTTTGTAAAAGTGTGGAATTTAAGCTTTATAAATGAATAATTTTTTTTTATCCACCACTTGAATTGTGATTCATTTCAAATGGTATATCATTCATCCTATGAATATTTTTTTCATTAACTTTGTACACTGATTTTCTTAAATACTCTACATATAAGTTCCTTATTTCACATCTTTTGATTATTTTATGCTCAAAATCACTTCTTTTTTTTGTTAAAGGAGGACACTACCTCTGAAGTTTTATTAATGTGCATTCACTTATGATAGAGGAATACCGTTGTTACATGAGAAAATAATAAAAATAGTAAATAAGGAAATATTACTTCCCTTACAATGAAAATAAATGATAATGGACAGAAAAATAAGAATATAGAATTAAAAAATTATACTCTAATGGTGGGCAATCCATGTCTATCAATCTGTATGAGTGCCCTAATATGTAGTGGTAGGTGCCATATATCTGATATGGTCAATAATCCCAATCTTCTGCACCAAGAACATCTGCAACCCGATTTCCCTCTCTGTAGATGGGAAACTGTCTCTCTGTTGAAAGATATGATGTCTGTGATCTTTCTATGTATGCACTAAATGGCTCATGGTCCTCCACCTCTAGTGATGCAACGAATAGTCAATACAAAATCTGACTCAATCCAAATGTTTGAAAGATCGAGTCTTTTAGCTAGTAAAATCCCATCAAGAATAACCCTAAGCTCTACCTCTAATTTCATGCACGATCCGTACGAAGTTGAGAAAGCCCTAATACAGTGACATGTGTGATCTTTGATGATGTCTTCCCCGCTCGTAAAATCATCATTGATGTATCCATCAGTACTGATCTTGACAGATCCGACTAATGGAGTGCGACACCAAACTATAGCAGGGGAGATGAGGAATGAGGGTCCAAAGAAATACCAAAGTTGGGTGCAATTGTTAAATCCCCTTACCAATGCATAGCTCGAAATAGTTTTCACATGTGAAGGAAATGGATCATAAGATAAACTCTCCAAATTATAAGTCTGGCCACCATACGGATCCCCATATGCTTCTCATCATTCTTCTTCAGTCCAAAGAAACAAAAATATCAGCAGAGGAATGATAGTACGAACATGTCCACAATGAACATACTGTCCAGAATACGGCTATCTCTGGAACCTCTACCTGACTCCCTCTCTTGAACTCATATGTATCGAAAAAATATCCCCAAAATACTGCCATACCTGATCGGAGATGCTACTCTCAGTGAAAATGTGATTGAAAGTCAGTCTCAGAACAACACTGACAACGAGAGGCTAACTGTCCGCTGAATAACCACATCTACTAGAATGAGGTCATGACATAATCTCCAGCAGAAGAATGAGATAGTAACTTGGAAAATGGAGCTCTACAGTAATTGATATGAATCTCGATACAAGCGTTTGTATGTGCGAGATGTCATGTTGACTTGGTAGCGAAACTACCATTCGATGTGTCCCGCCAAAAAATGCGATACGGGGAGTCTACACATAAAGGTATAGCCCTATCTGCACATAAAGGGATACCAACATGGTCTCTCCCATCCAACAATCTTACCAAAAGAATATCTGAATTGCCCCAAGGTGCCATGCAATGTGCGGTTCTGTCCGAGGCCCAAACGATTTCAACCTCTTCCAGGTAGGAGAAGCTGAGTTGGGAACTCTTGTAAGTGAAGGATGTGTCCTCACACAATACTTGCCCAGTAAAAAAATGGGCCCAAAGTGATCTTTAAGAATGGAACAACAACCAGAGCTTATGGAGAAGGCGTCCACCACATCTCGTAACCTCCTGAAACCTAGAACACCCTCATCAGGAGGAAGGCAAATCTTTTTCCAGTTTTGCCAATATAAACGTCGCATATGCTCTTTGATATCCCACAAGAAACGCGCAAAGACACCTTCAAGTTTTTTCAAGACGGCCTTAGGGGACTGCATAATCTGAAGAAGATATAATGGCACGGAAGAGAGCACTGACCTCATCCTAAATAATGTCCCAACAACGCTGGAAAAATAGGGATGAGAAACCATCATCAACCCTATTCTTAGCATCCATCATCCCTTGGAAAATATCACCGAACACACGTCAACTTCACCAAAGCAGTCCCTATTTCAGCCAGTAGAACTTCTCTCATAAAGCAGCTATCCCCATAAAATGAGTAGGGAATGACCACTTCTGAAAGACAAAGGCTTAAAATCACGATGCTTCCAAATGCTGAGGAATCTGAAAGGTCTGGATCCCAAATCATCATCAGAAACCCACTGAAGTAGTAAAGACGAATGATCAGATAAAGTCTGATTTAAGTGCCTCACTATAAGCTGTCGACAGAACTTTGTAGCTGTAGAATTAATGAATACCCTATCCAGTCTCTTTCTAACCCCAACCATTAGTCCAAGTATACCAATTCCCAAAGAAACCAACGTCTTCAAAACCACAGTTTGACATCATATCAGAGAAAGCAGTAGTTCCTTGATCACGAGTATTATGACCAATGCGCTTACTATCATATGTACTAACGTTAAAGTCTCCCTCAACTAGCCAAGGGTCATCCATATCGAGGGAAATGTGGTGAAGACCCACTCATAAATCCCTCATGATAGCTGCATCACATGAAGCATAAAATGGAGTCAGATATATGGGACGCGTTAGTTTGGGATCCTCAACTCTAACGTGGGGGAACTGGGGATGGTCATCAACAAATGTAAAGCGATTTCCGTATTCCAAAAAAAACATATCTTGTTCGACTCATTCTGAACTCCGATATCAAAGCGTAGATATCTTCGAATGTAAAATCTATACTGAAGTAGAAAAGTTCCAGTATAACCAAAAGATAAACCTGATGAAGCTGCATAAGTCTCTTCAGGCTCTAACGGGTAGCTACACTAGCTATACCTCTTACATTTCATATGTTGGCACTCGTAGGAACGGAGAATGTGAGGAGGTATCATGTGACTGACTCCTAGTGATCCTCCTGCTCGGATGTGGATATTAGCAACTGAACTGAGAATTGGTCGAACTGTACAATCTATAGGACTCACTGATGAATTAACTAACTGAACCTGAGCATGAGTACCAGCAGGAGTTGGTATGTCAACCATAGCAAGTGGTGGTATACGCTGTGAAATATACTGAATCTGGATGCCTGAACTACTAGCAATATGATGTCCTAGATGCCTGAAGTATCTCCTTACCCTTTCCCTTATCCTTGACCTGATCAGTAGGCATAGGATCACAGTCCTCAACCGTGACAAATGGTGGTGATGGCCATGATCCAAAACAACAGTGCTCATCAATATGCCCAAAATGTCTATATCGAAAACAATAGTTTGGCTTCTTATCATAAAGGACAATATGCCAATATCAACCACACTTTCATCTCTCAATCCAAATCCTATTAGGGAGCTTATACTCCAGATCAGCCTCAATACATATCTGAATCTCACTAGGTCGGCGTAATTTTGATGTCGCCTCATCAATACGAAGTGGTACTCCAATTGTTTTGCTAAGGAAAATAAGCTGCTTTTGGCTTGAAAGTGAATGGGTAATAGAGGAAATAAAAACCAGATGGGGGTAAAGGGGTCTCATGTTCTAGACAAAACAAGGTGTCAATTTAAAAACTCACATCAGACATCCATCATTGTACCAAGTGGGTTTAAGGAATAATCGTGAGTAATCATCCTTGTGCACTAAGTGAATTAAAATATGTGTTGCATCAGTAGGTCCTATCAAAAGATCACAATGAAAACCAAATTTCTAAAACCTATTGCGTACCTTAACCATGGAAGGCTTGTGGTGTAAGAATTTGCCCACAAGTGTAAACTTGTATAGCTCAGATAAGAACTCACCCTTCTCCTTGGTAAAGGAAATAGCAAGCTCCCCCATATGTACGAAAGTTCCTTGGAAACAAGCCTGTGCTTATTAAAATCTAGTGGGGCTTGAAGTACATGTGCAAAATATTTCCTCTGCCTCACGTTCAGCTTGAGAAATATCATGTTTGCCCGAAAGGGCAGCATCATATGATTTCTTACCCTAAACTTTTGAAGCCTGACCAGCTGGTGGCTGCCTAGCTTGAGTAGCGGGCACAGAAGAAGTAACTATACCACATGGTACAACACGGGATGGCGCGTATTGCACACGTGCTGCCTAAAGAGGTCGAACTTGGGTTTTTTGGATAAAATGTGAGTTAACAAGATAATCCGATGATTATGGGCCCGGGAATCATAAGGAACAAGATCAATCTAATGATTAGGTCTGTTGAGATCAATGGAAGAGGAGCAATATCCTGATTATGCCCAAAAATTGCTGAATGAGATGCCTCATTTTTCATGTCATTAGGCACAAATCCCAATGCAACGTTTCTGGCTGAATTGGACTCAATGGATATCACTTTATGGGGTATTTGAGGCTGCTTAATCCAGTGGAGATGGTCCCGTGCCCGAAATCTGACTAGAAATGAAAGAATTTGTCGAGACGAGTTATACACGGTCAAATGAAGAGTTTGACTGCGAAATTGATGAAATTGATGCTTCAATTTGAGCAATTGAGACCCGGCCGAATGTTTTTGATGCTTGAATTGAATTCCCAAGGTTGAATTAGTGGATTGGGGCACATTATAACCTTCAATTGCATGGAAATCGCCAATTTTAATCGCCCCTTTTGTTCTTGAGTTCAATCCCAAAATTGATTCGTTTAAGTGAGGAATTGATGCAATTGATGGAGGACCCATTGATGTACCAACATTAATTGAAGGTTGGACACTAGAATTGATGGATTGAAGTCTAGTGAAGTACTCATTGAAAGGGGATCGAATGAACCTATCTGTGCACGAACTACCTTTCTTGATTCGTCCAAATTGGTTCAAAATTGGTGATGAACCATGGGTTCGTTGGATGTGCCATGATGAGATGGTGCTAGGGATGGTAGTCCGTGACCGTGGGTTGCAACGCCGGCGTCGAAATCTGTGTCTGTCTGATTTCGCTGTAGAAGAAATTTCATGTAGATTTTGATTTGCAACTTTGTATGATGTTATAAATGTATCATTACGAGCGGAATTAGATGCTTGATCGACCTGGATGGTGGGCACGACCTGGGTATCGCCGGAAGTGGAGATTCTGTCGATTTTAAAGTGCGTGGATAGGCTACTTTGAGGCAGTTTTCCATCGATTTCTGCCAGAGTTGAGGCCAGTGGTTGGGTGGGTTGTGAAGAAGGAATTGTGGTCTTCAAATCACTTCCTTTTAATCATCTTCAATTATAAGGTTTAACATATAATCATAGTATACACACTAATATGAGTAGAACTTAGCCTAAATAATTAAATATTAAGTAGATTAAGAGCTTAGATAAACGTTTAAAATATATCTTATTAGTTTCAACGTGCCACCAATCATTAGCCGAGTAGCCACCAGATGTATAGACATTGAGGTTGATGGGAGGAAGGGAGATGAATTACGAAGGCAATAGAGATTTGCCTAGTTGTGCTGAGGAAATGTGCTAATTGCATAGCAAAATTGACATTGTAATGAAAACTTGTTACATTCAAGAGCGTACACACTAAACAACAAGCAACCCATCTGAACTATAATAGGCCAAAAACTAAACTTGTATTTGAATATGTTAAGACTTTTCTAGTGGGACCGTTAGAAATGAAATATGAGGAAAGCTCTCTCTTGGTGGAAGAATTTGAAAGATTGTGACAAATTGACTTAGCACAACTTTAAACATGGGCAGTGCAAGAATTGATTGAAAGCCTCATTTTTTTCGATCATGTTTGAGCAATATTATCTAAAAATTCATTTTTTTTCAAATTCATTTTCAACCATACATTTTCTTAATAAAACAATTATACACGTAAATCCAAAACTTTTCTTCATTTTTTAACATCATATTCTTCAAAAAAATGACTATTACAATCTCATTTTTTTGAGAAAAATGGAGTTAAACAAGCTATAAATCTATTGTCTTATTCATACAATTATTTAGCCCCCGTTTAGCCCCCTTTAAATTCCATTACAATCCATTATTTTGCCAATTTTTTCAACCACATGTAGGGGTGGGCAAAAACCCACCCAACCCGTTCAACCCGCCCGAACCGACCGGGTTGGGTCGATTTTTTTCATTTTTTTGGTTGGGTTTAGGTTTTGGGTAATGAAGGCGGGTCGGGTTAGGTCAGGTTGCGGGTTGAACCAAAAAAACCCGCCCAAACCCGACCCAACCCGACTCGAATAAAATAAAAAAAAAACCCTAAAATTTCATTAAACTAAAAGGCAAAAAAAAAAAAAAAAAAAGTAAAAGACGACAAACCAAACCCTATCTTCCCAGTTCCCAAATGAGTCTCTCTCTCCCTCTCAGTCTCTCTCTAACGCCACCTCTCACTCCATTCTAGCGGGTTCTTCCCATTACAATCCTTATCTGTTGGAGACTTCTCTTCATTTATTTGTAACTTGAGTTTAGTTGGTAACAAAGAATGCTTACATTTTCTATTTTTCATTTTTCCCCCCCCTTAAAAATCAGAATGCCGCATATCTAATCCTTAGAGGTATGAAGACGCTGCATCTTCGTGTACAGCAACAAAACTCTACAGCATTAAGGATGGCTGAGGTTTTAGAGGCACATCCAAAGGTAGGTTGATGGTTTCAAATTATATACCTGCATCTGGTAGTAGCTTAATTCAGTGAACTTGTTGAATGTGAATAATTTGATTATGTATGGTTGTTTGGGGTGGAATTTTCAATTACACGTTGGATTCACCAAACTATTCTTCAAGAGTGGTGATTAATTTACATTATCGAACCGATCTGTTTAGACAATGAAAAGGAATACTGTATACAAATTTCTACTGCTTGGAAGAGATCACAAGAACAAATATAAGCTGAGCAAATAAGTTATAGAAAAATGAAATTGGGATGTTTCAGTTAGTATCTGTTCACAAGCGTACTCTCGATGATATCCACAACTCTTTTATTCATATTCTCTTTTTCACAAGCATGCTCCAATTCAATTGAAAGTCGCAATTTATACCCCACTTTCCAGATCCCTTTCAATGGAACTTTTTCCATCCATCTCTTTACTGCTGAAGCTATATGCTAGTTATCATTAAAATTCAGTCATTCGTATCTTATGAGAGTGAAATTTTATTCTCATATTCTATGCCCCAGGTGATAACTAGCCCATTTTGCTAGGTTCACTGGTTATAATCAATAAGTAGTCAAAAAGATTCCTTTTTTCTCATACATATATAATGCATTAGCCATATACACACCAACAATTCATAGTTTCACTCACTATATACATTGCTACTAACATTCATGTTTTACTGAGGTCTCAAATAAAGTGGCAAATGGAGCAAGTTTTTATACTGGATTAAGTATTATCTAGCATACATGAATTGCAGATTAGGCATGTCTATTATCTAGGCTTGACATTTGACAAGTCATCCAGAACATCACATTGCAAAGAAGCAAATGAATGGTTTTGGTGGTGTGGTTAGCTTTGAGGTTATTGCTAAATTACTGAACTGAATTCTGACGGAAATATAACTTAATTATTAATGTTGCTTTAAATTTAGTACTTTGGTGACTTTAATATTTGTTGATAGGTCGTCCCAAACCGATCAACCCAATCCAACCCGACAGACATTTTGTTGGGTTGGGTTGGGTTGGGTTTCAATTTTTACATGGGTTGGGTTGGGTTGAATTTATGCCAAACCGACCGTGTTGGGTTGGGTATGGGTTGGGGAAAAAATCGACCAAACCCAACCCACGCCCACCCCTAACCACGTGTGGGCCCCATGTGTCCATTCCAACTGACATTGCAAGTGACGTGTGGAATTGGTGGTCAATAATAATCAATAGAAGTTTTTAAACTAGAGGACTAACAAACCATAATACCCCTACAAATATTAGGTGCCAAAACGGGGGCTATGCATTGGGGGGTCATTTTGTAATTTGATAGAGAAAGCGGAGGGTGGTAATATCCTTACAATGTCGAATGATCCCTTAAATATTGATATCATCTGCTAAGTGATTAAATAGGGTGCATACATGGGTCCCATTGTTGTCAAAAAAATTGGGTTGAAAACTGGTTAAAAATTAAGTTAAAAAGAGATAAAGGGTGCCAAATGGGGGCTTAATTTCTATTTGACAAATTTATAAATGTTTTGAAAAGTGAGAAAAAGAAAAGACATAATAAAAGTCAATAGATTTGTGTGTATTAGAATGAGAACCAAAGCCCTATATTTATAGGGAAAGATTATGGATACAATGGTAATAATTTCTAAGGCTGTAGGGGTGCAATTGTCAATCACTAATAAACTTACCATTTAAAACACTCTCCCTTGAATGACACATTATAAAATATTTATCTCGTTAAAACTTTGTTTGATAAAAATTCATTGGGACAAAAAAACAAAGGAAAAAAAGTACAGTTATTTTTGAGTATTAAAGATAAATAATGTTTCAATAAAACCTTGTTAGGAAAACCTAGTGGGATAAAACTTAAGTGAAGGAAAAAGAGTACAGCTACTCCCCCTGATGTTGATCATTAAAAAATCTTTGAGCCGATGCATTCTAATCTTGTAAACCAATTTCTTGTATGTAGATGTTGGCAATGCTTTTGTAAATAAATCAGCCACATTATCAATTGAACGAATTTGTTGAATATCGATATCTCCATTCTTCTGAAGCTCATGTACATGAAAGAATTTTGGAGAACTATTATTCGTCATGTTACATTTCATATAACCTCCTTTGAGTTGTGCAACACAAGCAGCATTGTCTTCATACAAAATTGTTGGACTATCTTTTGTTAAAGTTAATCCACTTGATGCTTGGATATGGGTCATGTTCATCAACCATACACATTCTCGGCCGCTTCATAGATTGTAATAATTTCATAATGATTCGAGGATGTTGTTGTCAAGCATTACTTCACAGATCTCCATAATATGGCTGTTCCTCCACGTGTAAACATGTATCCTATTGTGATTTAGCTTTATATGAGTTAGAGAGATAACCTACATCTGCATATCCCACTAAAGCAGATCCCGACTTTTGAAAACGAAATAATCCCAAATCAATAGTACCATTTAGGTAACAAAAAATATGTTTAACACAATTCTAATATCTTTTTGTTGGTGTAGAACTATATTTTGTAAGGATATTTATGAAAAAAGTTATATCGGGTCGAGTACAGTTTGCAAAATAATTTAATACTTCAATTGCACTAAGATACGGTATTTCAGGACCAAGAACTTTTTCTCCATCTTCAAGTGGACAAAAATGATCTTTTTCACATTAATTGATCGAACAACCATATGTGATGCCAATGGATATGCATTATTCATATAAAACCATTTTAAGACATTTTCTGTATATTTAGATTAATGAACAAATAATCTTTTTGGGAAATGTTTAATCTGTAATCGGAGACAAAATTTGATTTTTCTCAAATCTTTCATATCAAATTCATTTTTCAAATAATTCGCTGTTTATTTGAGCTCTTCAAAAGTTTCAATTAAATTTAAATCGTCAACATAAACTGTTACAATTGCAAATCAAATATTTGATTTTTTTATGAAAACACGTGGGCAGACATCGTCATTTTTATAGTCTTCCTTCAAAAAATATTTGCCAAGACGATTATACCACATGCTTCCTAACTATTTCAATCCACATAATGATCTTTGTAATTTAATTGAGAATATGGTTATCAGAATCCATAATTTGTTTATGTCATTTTAAGTCCTTCAGGGACTTTCAGATATATGTCACTATCAAGTGAACCATACAAATAGGTAGTTACTAGATCCATAAGGTGCATATCGAGCCTTTGTGACACGATCAAACTAATTAAGAATCTAAAAGTGAAGTGTCCATTACATGAGAATATGTTTTCTCATAATCAATTCCTAGTCTTTATGAGAAACTTTAAGTTATGAGTCGGGCTTTTGTATTTTGTAATTTCATTATTTTCATTTCTCTTTCATACAAAAAATCATTTATACCCTTCAAGGACTACATTTTATAGTGTTTGAACTACAGAACCAAACACTTTCCATTTCTCTAAAGAATTCAATTCCGCATGTATGGCTTCTTTCCACTTTGGCCAATCATTTCTATGTTGACAGTCTTTGACATACTGTGGTTCAGAATCCTCATTTTGCATAATATCAAGAGTTACGTTAAAGACGAAAATATTGTTTATAACAACATTATTTTGTTCCCATAATTTATGAGATAACATATAATTTATTAAAATTTCATTATTTTAGGACACTTATGGTTTTTTCAGGAACCATATTTTCAATATTTGATTGACCAATCTTTTCTAATGTTACTTATTCTGAAGTTTTTTATTGTTTTTTGTTGTACTTTTTTTTTTCGAGATACAGAGTCTTTTGAACCAATTGGTCGACCACGCTTCTGACGTATTTGAGATTCATTTGCTCAGCAAATTTTCCTGCAGGGACATTAATTTTTGTTGAAATATTTTCTACTGGTATACATGACTTTTTCACTTTTCTTGTGTCAACAAATATATCAGGTAATTGATTTGCAACTCTTTGCAAATGAAAGATTTTTTCAGTCTCTTACTTACATTGATTGATGTGATGATCAAAGTGAGATAGAATTGTTTCATTCCAAAAAAATGTACCTTATTTATCAGGATGTAGTTTTTCCCTACTAAAGTTGGGAAAGTCATTTCATCAAAATGAAAATCTACAAAACGTGCAGTAAACAAATCACCCATTAAAATTTTAAAATATCTAATAATAGATGGTGAATCAAAACACATATAAATCTCAAGTTTTCGTTGGAGACCCATTTTAATCCATTGTGAAGGTGAAATAGGGGCTTGAACAGCACAACAAAAAATTGGTATGTGAAAAATATTAAGTTCATGACCAAATGTCAGTTGTAAAGGTGAAAATTGATAATATGCAGTTGATCTGATACGAATCAATGATGCAGTGTGTAATATGGCATGATACCAAACAAAAGCAGGGAGTTTGTTTTCATAAGTAATGGTATAGCAATAAATTGTAAACGTTTAATAAATAACTCCGCTAAACAATTTTGTATATATAGCAATAAGTTGTAGACGTTTAATAAATAACTCCGCTAAACAATTTTGTATATGGACATGCGCAATCAAATGTTCAATAATAATCCCAATTGAAATGTAACAATCATCAAACGCTTGTAATTTAAATTCACCGGTATTGTCAAGACGAATAGTCTTGATTGATTCATCGAGGAATTGTGCTCGTAATTTTATTATTTGAGCAAATAGTCTAGTAAAAGCTTCATTCTTACTGAAATTAGGCAATCGTGTGACCATCTAGAAAAAGAATAAATTAATATCATAAAATAACGAAACGGTCCACATGGTGGGTGTATTGGCTCACATATATATTCCAAGAAAGTTGGAGATTCAATATTGACCTTTGTAGCTAAAAGTCTAATGACTAACTTGTCTTACAAAAGCACTACACATGGATAATCATTAGGTAAAAAAATCTCCTTATTCTTTAAGGGATGTCCGTGTGAGTTGTGTATTATTTGACACGTCATTATAACTCCAGATGTCCAAGTCGATCTTGTCAAAATATAATTATTTTTTTTAGAATAACGAACATCTGGTTCGTAATAATATTTTGATTTGACTATTTTTATAAATATATAATACATGTCAATGGGAGTACATGAAGTTTTTTTTATCTGCTTCTGGTCAGATACAAAATAAGTTATGCAAAAATATTCAACATTATTTTTCTTGCATTGTCTTAATGTGATATCCATTATAACGAATATTTTTAAAATTAAGCAAATTTCTTCTAAATTTGCTAGAATAAAGTGTATCTTCAATATATAATTTTGTATTATTTGGTAAAATAATACAAGATCTTCCAGAGCCTTCAACAATATTTGATGCACAATAATTAAGTTCGGAAATGACTTTTTGTCTTGAAGAATAATGTGCATATTTGTACTATCAACTAAACAGATATCTAGACAATTCATCTCGAATTTTGTGTTGTTTACTATTTGAATAATTTCACCATAAAATAAAATACAATTAATCTCGGAAAATATGATTAAATATCACACAATAATTAATCAAGTAGTTAATATCAACATGACAAAAGTTACGTGTCATCTTTCAGAGATAAATACTAACATAAAATAATATGTTTTTCAAAATATGTGTTACTTCGGGAACACGTTGCATTTTATTATTACTTTTTCAATAGTAATATATCAATATTCCTCTAAACTATTGAAAATTATAGTTCATACTCTTTAGGAGCAAATAATATTTTTTAAGAATATTAACTATAATATTGTACTATTTTAGGAGTATTAACAAATTATTTATAATAGACAGATCTACGATTAATATTCTTTTGGAATATTAATTATAAAATTGTACCACTTCAAGAGCAACAATATGATAAATTATTAATTTAAAATTTATATAAGAACATCTAAAAATATTTAAAAAGATTAAAAATATTGATTACTATATAAACATGATATAAATTTATACATAGAAATTAATTACCAAACATAATGACTGCAACACAAATTTATACAAATTTCGGCACAAAGTACGGAATGAAGAATTATGGAATTGTGTGTAAAGAAAAAAAGAAAAGATAACCCACACGCATTACAAAAATGGTAATTATTATCTAGCATATGCATTCTAACTTTGACTATAAACCATGGAATTATGTGTAAATTATTACACACCATTTGTAATGCCCCAATTTCCATTAACACAAGGCGCTACTTAAATCGAAATATCCTGTAAATAATTTTCCTCAATAAACGTCAAAATGCATAAATATTTATTTTTTAAAAAAACTATAGCAATTTAACATTAAATGCGGAAACATCATTTGAATAATTTACTCATCCAAGAGTCAATACCAAATATAATAAGTAAAGTTCCTCAATTTGCAAAAATACTAAAATTTGAGATTTAAGACAAAATGGAAACCGGCTATTAAAATACTAGTTTCAAAAATTTATAAATTAAATTGTCTATTATTTAATCATGATTGCCCCGCTCATTGTCTTGTCTTGCCTAGCTCCTTAACCTGAAATGGTGGAAAAATATTGGGGTGAGCATAACGAATTATACTCAGTGGGGAAGTAGCAATCAGTCCAAATTAAATCTAAACATGAAATCAAATTATGAATATAATATCAATACAACATACTGTAGAAATATGTACTGTGAGACATCTCCAAGGACCCAATTATGATCCCGGACCTATTTACGGTCCCTGACAACATGTTATAGCGCTTAACAATTTTGCACTGTGGGACACCCCCAAGGACCCACTTTCGATCCCAGACCTATTTACGGTCCCTAGCAACCTTTTTATATATATAAGCATTTTATCACAATCAAAATCACACATTAAGAATTAACGTAGACAAAATAACAACAATTGCTTAAATGTAAACCCCACCTCAAAATCTTAAAACTTTTCTTGAAATTGAATGGATGTGATTGTTAGACAAATTGTTATCAAACGACCTCCCTGGGCAATGATGTAAATATTGTTTAGTTCAGTCGGCATTGACCAAATGACTGAAGGTATATCGACACCACAATTTGGTAAACCAACCATATAACCTAGTTGGGCCATTGGAAACAGCCTAATCTTAATTAGTGCTGCTCATGGCCCAACCCAAACTTGGAGGGCTCTTATAAGTTGATAGCCCACTTATAGCTCCTATTTGGGCCTTATCAACCCTTATTGGGCTTAACCTAAAATCATACCCATTCCTATTTATTCCTATGCCCGTTACTTTTGTAGAGTGTGATTATTATTGATAGCTTTTACCTTGAGAGGAAAAACGGCGGTCTAGGCTCTCTCTTTGCTCCCTGTTTTTCGTGGCTGTGTGCTACACTTTCTTCTTCCTCTCTTTTGCCTTTGTGGCTAACCTGTGGCTATAATAATCTTCATCCTAGGTTCCCTGTGTGGGCAGAAACTTAGAGCAACCAGTTTGGTTCATAGGTTTTGGTTTGGGTTTTCTCATTGTGGTGTCGTTTGGAATTACTGAACCCGAATTCAAGGTGCAAAGCAAGAGGTTAAACTTCACAGTGATGTTACCGTGCTTTAAGCTTTTCCCACGACCTCGTCTAGCAAGAACAAAATTAATATAATTTAGGATACTAAGTCCTAATTAATACTTTAAAACTTTTAGGGACTTGATTGAACTTTTTTTGAAAGGGAAGAAATGAGTAATTTTATAATTCTTTAAATCTTTGGGATCTAATTACCAAAATTAGAACATTTAGGGCCAATATGATAATTAGGAAGTAAAGTATAACTAATTTGAATAATAATCAAACTTTAGGGGTTGTGAAAGAGTTAAAAATAAATAGGGGACTAACTTAAACTATTGACCAAACTCTAGGATTTAAAGAATGAATTTTCAATATTTAAAACAATCCCCCACTCCCAATTAGTTTCACGTCACTGAAGGCTTCCAGTTTCATAATCCAAGCTAATTCCAAATTGGGATTTTACATATTAATGGTTTTCAATTAAAATTGAGGTCGGAGGAATGAAGGCTAATGTCAATGGGGATTCGTGCAACGTTGTTCCAGGCGAGAGAGGGAAATAGAGGTTGAGTTGTGACCCGTTTGGAAATAAAAATTGCAGGTAACTTTCGGGTTTTCGAGTGTTATTCTCAGCCCATAAATCTCAGTCACAAGAAGTGAAATATGGAGAGCAAGGATCGGAGTATGTCATTAAACATAGAGATTTCATTTTTTTTTTCTTCCTGTCATTCCTTTTTTTTTTCTTTTCTGTTAATATGTTGAGAAGAAACAGAGATTAGAATCTCAACGAAAATAAAAATAATTTTCGAAATAGTTACCTGTATAGATTTTTGCCGAGAATAAATTTCAGGTTTGAGATTTGCAGCTTGAATTTTGAAGAACTGATGCAATGTGAATGTGAATTAGAAGATAATGATGATGAAATTAAAGGAAAATAATTGTTCCAATTGAGAGATTTACCAGTTGAATGCCCAGATTTCTTGTAAGATTTTGCAGCCGTGAGAGTGAATATTTTTTTGGAGATGAAATTGATTGGATTTTAGGTTTTGATACTATTGAGCCCATACAAACTTATGCTCCAAAATTTGGGCTGGTGGTAATGGACTCGAACTTAGGCCAAAGAATAATATTGGACCAGGGAACAATACATAAATAAGGTATTTAAGTATCACAATTTCAAAATTAAGGTTTGAAGTTTTAAATTTCAAAAATCAGGTTTTCATTAAAATTTATTTATAATTTAATTATGAAATAATAATTATTAAATCAATTTATTATTAATATTTAATTCTACTATAAAATAATTAATCCACCCCCACCTCCACCACCCCCACAACTTCGGAGATATTCCGGTGACCTTTCCGGTCACCACTCCTCCTGTGACCTTTCCGGCGACTTTTTCGGCGACTGATCCGATTTAGGCGAATATGTTAAGGTCACAGATCTATACAATTTGGTCACAATTCAAAATTTTTTAGGTCACAATTCAAAATTTTCATAGGTCACAATTTGTTTATCGGTCACAACTTAAAAATTTGAAAGTCACAATTTTTCATTGGTCACAAATCACAAAATTTGTAAGTCACAATATTTATTTACGGTCACAAGCATCCCATTAATTGAACATATATTATATTTTAGATCACAATTTATCAAATTATTAGTCACAAATTAATAATTTCTAGGTCACAAAGCATTTATTGGTCATCGTTTATCTACTTCATTGGTGACATATTGTTTACTGGTCACAACCTAACCAAATTCTTGGTCACAAACAACCTAATCATTTGTGACCACCCCCGAATCATTTGTGACCATCACTTCGCCACGACTACCACCGCCAACCAGATCACAGCGGTGCAACAAACTGACCACCAAAGCAAAACTCACCCAATCACTGGACTAGATCGCAACTGCACCCCACACTCCATTGTCACTGCACCCCTGACACAACACCACCACAATCGTCGACACAGTAACAACAAACCAAAAAAACCACCATGGCAGCCAGACCCATCGCCACTGCCGCCAACACCAAGATCCAGCCCCCACCAACAGCCCACTGCTAATAGCCACAGAAGAACCACCACGCCCACCACCATGCACCCACAGACACACCACCACGCCGGCATAGACCACGCCCACCACAGACCACAGATCACAGATCGATACTAATCACAAACCACCACCTGCGCCACCATTTGCACAACACCATAAAACCCAATAAAAATCACCCCTAAACAGCGAATCGAAATAGGAAGAAGATAAACGGTGGGCTAAACAGCGGATCGAAATAAAAATCACCCCAAAACATCGGCTAAACCCAATAAAAATCACCCCAAAATCACCATACAAGGTGTGCTCGTCGTTAGCCATAAAACCTGAGCATAGCTACAGTGTTGCTCCGCTAATTGCTCGTGTCGTTAAACCCAGATCTTGGTGCTGCTTCACATCGGAGCGTCATTGTGGGGGTGCTCAGATTGTCGCCTTGCTTCCTCACAGTGTTGTTGTACCGGCATGAGAGAGTGAAGAGAGAGAGAGAGGGGGCGCTGTTGCCGGCGAGAGAGTGAATAAAGAGAGAGAAAGGCGATGTTCTGTTGCTGCTAGGAATAGAGAGAGAGATTAGGGTTTATAATAATAATATTATTAATAAAATATTAATTTATAATAATTAAATGAAAACCTGATTTCTGTATTATTAAACTTGATTCTTGATTTATGAAAACGAAAATTTAAAACCCATTCTAGCTGTAATTTCCTCATTGGACCAAGAGAAATTTAAAATAGATGTTGAGTGTAAAATTCGACCCAAAAGGAAATATTGAATTTTTAAGATTAAAAATCTTTTTTGAATTCTTATATTAAATGTTTTGCTAGACGACTCGACGGACGTAAAATAATTTCTAAAATTTGACGGAAACGTCGTAGCGACACAATTTAAATTATAAAATTTTGCATTTTAAAATTCGGGTCGCTACACCATTACAATTAATCAGGCAATTGGGTAGAATGATAAGCACAATTGATTTCAGCAAATTGAATATGATTGCATTACAAAGACAATTTGAATATGAATTGGCCGAAATTTCATAAAGTAATTTTTAACATCACAGATTAAATGTGAATTTCGACAAATTACGGCAAAAAATTCAGACACACAAATTAACGTGTCATATGCATGTGTATAAAAGAAATTCACTTGTCATCAAATTGATTTTGGTACCGTAATAGATGATTAAAAAAAACTACTACATTTATTAAACTTTAAAAGAATTAAGCTTTTTTGAGTGGGGAAAAAGGAGAATAAAAGTCCATAAATTTGTGTGTATTATAAAAAGAACCAAATGCCCATATTTATAATGAATGATTAAGGATACGATGATAATAATTTTTAGGGTTGTAGGGGGTACAATTGTCATTCACTAATAAACTTATCATTTACAACAATAAATGGTTTATAATAATAAATTTATAAAATATATAAATAATAATTATTATTATGAATGATCTACAAGTAGCATATGGTCGAAATGCGTCTTCCTATCTCACTAGTAACGATTTAAGATTCTTTTCCAGTCCCAAAACTGTGTACCGCACTCAATAGATGTCCACCATCATTCCACACTACTCCAGATTTCTACGCATTTTCTCTGCTCGGAATTCCCCCAACGGTCTCCTTAATTTACGCACCCAATTTCGTTGTACCAGCAACTGCTATCGCACTGCCACCGTTCGAGCGCTACTGAGGCCATTTTTCTTCACGGGGCAGTGCTTAGCTAACGGCAGAGGGAGATTTTCGGCTAGGTTTTCAGGCATGTCGAACGCCGGTGGTGATGGCCGTCAACTACTCCAGTTCCAGCTGTCTCCGTCGAACCTGCTCAAGATTCAGAAAGGCGACATCACTCTGTGGTCTGTCGACGGTTCCTCCGATGCCATAGTAAGAATCTGGGTCTGTGTATGTGTGTAGGGGTGTTGATTTATTGAAGTATTAGCTCAGCAAACTGTTTTCTCTGCTTCGCCCTAATTTATGTGCATGTGTTTGTTTGTGTTCTGAAGTTTGAAATTAGGAAAAAGCAATATAGAAGACTGGAGTTTAATTTTTTGGAGTAACGAAGTTCATTTTTACTGGATTTCCGCTCTGCCGTGAAGATTATTTGGAAATGAAAAACAAAGAGAGGAAAAATCGTTTATAAATGAATGAGAACGAGGTTATTTTCGATGGAAAAGTGAACTTAACGTTTTAGTTTTGATATTAAATAAAGTGTTGATGCACACTCATGTTAATGGAGAAGTATTTGGTGCTTTATGTTCACTGTTGCACTATATTGATGTTGAAATCTGGTAATCCAACTATGCTCAACAGGGATGATATGAATTCCATGGGAATATGCAAAACAACTAGTGTGTGAACTTGGTCACTTGAAGTAGAAAGTGGTGGCTAGTTTTCAAAATGATGCTTAAGTGTACTAATTATCTGCCGTGGGTTACCAGTAATCAAAGTGAATTACAATTATATTCTTTAGATGCCACTACTTGTAATTATAGATTAAAAGTTGAAGCCCTTTTTAGGTTTCGATTCTTAGGATTTGTGGGCAGTCCTTTTCCAGGATATTTGGGTAAACCTCAGTGTAGTTGCACTTAGGATGACCTTTGTATCATGTGGCTCTTGACATGCTAGGTTGTTGTTGAGCTTAGCACTCGTGTTGAGATAGGGTTATAAAGTTGGTAGAAACTCAGGTCCAACATCATTTTTATGTTGCGAGTATGAGCTCTAGCCTCGTAGGTGACACGTCATTGTGCAACTTCAATATACACTTCCTTGTCATACCATTGAGTGTAAAATAGTGTAAGAATGTAAATGAAGGAAACAAAATAGAGTTTTTATGTTCTAAAATTGAAAATGATTTTGTGATACTTGGAGGAGAAAGGTATTTCTATTCATTTTGTCTTTGGTAGGCGATAATTGCAATTATTTGGAATATTCACATTGGCCCAACATTCCACTCATATTTGTCACCACCATGCACAATTCACATAATAACTCTTATATTTCCATCCAGCCTCTAGGTCAGTACCATCATCAAGCAAATTATTATCATTCTAGGGGCAATATTGGAAACACCAATTATATTACTAGGCAAGTCAAATTAAAATCGTGGGACTTTGATGATTGTTCTGATCTCGAGACATTTCTTGATTAGCTCGATAATCTTGAAAAAAAAAAAAATCACGTGCACAACATGAGTGACTATCGCTGTATTTGTCGTACTAGTGTGCCACTTGTAGGTTCTACTAGACATTATTGGTGGCAGTGGCGGATCCAGGATACGAAGTTAGCTAGGGCGGTCCCTGATGGTCGCAAATAAGATTGTTCGCAAATAAGATTGTTTATTAATATTTAATTAAATAATGTTAAAAAAATTCAATCAATATATAAATGCACTGAAACGTGAAAAAATCATATACATTTGAAAATATAATCCAATACAATATAAAATAATAAGGAAAAAAACATTTTTCAATCATATGTGTACGATCAAGTTTTAAATTTTTTACGAATTCAAACGAAACAATTTATACGTAAAACATGATTAAATAGTAAAGACAAGCTATCGAGTTTAGGCGGAGGTTATGCAAAATTTTGAAAATAATGATTTTTAAAACTAAAACTATTTTTGACCACAAAAGTAAAAGTGTTTTTCGAACTTTTAAAAGAATAACAAACAACACTTAAATTGTCCAAATTTGAATTTTATAAAATAAATTAATAAAACCTAATAATAAAAGTATATATATCATAGAATAATAATTTGAGTCGATAAATTTTTTAAACAAATTATTTCGAAAACGAAAACTAATAATATGTAATTGTTTAGTTATTATTTATTATATTGAAAAATTAAATAAAAAAGTAGAATAGTAAAGAATTGAAATCCATACCTTTAGTACACAATATGGCCCCCTCTACCATATGAACCATCCTTCTTTTGTTGAGCAATGGCACAATTAATTAATATTTAGTTATTATTTACCGTGTTTAAAAATTGAAAGAGAAAATAATGTTGAAAGGATTCGAACCTAGGCATTTCGTGTGGAAAGGCGTCTTCACTCCCAAACAATCTACACAGCGTTTCAGTAACAATCATACAATAATATATATAAATCTTATTTAAATTTTTTTTTCCCGGCGGATCCAACACGGGCGACCTCCCCAGCTCGCCGGGTGCTGGATCAGCCCCTGATTGGTGGTGGAGTCATATTTGCGTGAAATGAATCCTAAAGGTGAGTGCATGTCACTTAGTGGTATGAGATGAAACGATTATTAAGAACAAATGTGCACTTTTCTATTATCAAATTTAGTTGCTAGATTAATTTTTTTTATACTGTAAGCAAGGTATGTCTACTTTTAGCGAATATATTACCCACTTCGAAGAGCTATTAAACAATTGCGATATTTATGAAGCATTGAAGCTCCATATATCACAACTTTTAGATTTCTCAATGGTTTGAATCTTGAGATCAATTTTGACGTCATTCCCACACCCCAGTCCCTGTATGATGCTTATTACCAGGCAATCATCGTCATGGTATTCCATCTTTGCAAAGCATATCATAAACTAGCATGCAACTTCATTGCTGACATTATGTCCTAAATCCAATAGGGAGTCTGGTTGTATTACCCCTCTTCAAAAAACCAAATTGCTTCCCTACGCAGAAAATTAATCAAACCTATTTTCCCTTTTTTTATTATGGAGGAAGACATCAATACAGTCTTAGTGAGTTTTTAGACTCCACCGAGAAGGGTTGATGGGGCTAGGATGCCCCAACCTTATATAAAATCAAACTCAGGAGAACAAAAGGAAGTGGACATAAACCTAACATCCCAAAAGCGGCTATATGAAATAATGAGATAAATGAAGTCTTCCTATACAATGAAAACAAGTGGAATGAAAACTAATGTCCTCTAATACTAGGTAGGCCATATCGATCAATTTGTGCAAGGACACGAAGTATTTGTGGTAGATCAAACGGTCTATATTCCTAATAATGATGTTGATCCAACCTTCGGATGCCAATGAATCAGCTACCTGATATCCCTTAGGGTATGGGAAATACTATCATGATCAAATGAGAGCTGTCTGATCTGTCTAAATGTGATCTGAATCGACCATAGTCCTCTACCCTTAGTGATACAGTGAGTGGCCACGAATGAGTCAGTTTCCACCCATATATATCAGATAATTGAAGTTGTTTTTCCCCCTACCAGCATAAAAAAAAATGAATATTGTTTATACTCGTATAGCATACAACTGATTTATTGGGAAGGCCATCCTTCCTTAAGAAACGGGGAAAGGATCAAAGAGAAGAATTGGAGTGGTGAGCAAGGCGAAAGGTTAGGAAGCGAACCTCCATTTTGACCTATGCTTTCCTGACTTCTGCTTTGTTTCGTTTTCGTGTTTATGGAGTGGATCGTTTTTGTCAACAAAATGAAGGCGAAGCATGTTCAAGGTAGATTACTAAGTTGAAAGTCCTCGATCTTGCCACTCATCTGAAACTTTGAGTCCAAGTCACTTCTTTTTTGTCCAAGTTGCTTTTTGTCTCTTGGCTGAAGGCTGTTAAAGTTCCATGCCATCAGAATAACCAGACCAATTAAGATCAATAGTGATCTTGACGAGCCTGACTGTTCGCCTGTAACTTATTTGCCTACTATTAAGCTTGATCTGTTCAGGGTTGTGTTCCTTTTGTGCCCAAAACTTATCTAATGAACCATAGGCACTTAATTTGAGAGTGTAGAATGTAGATCAACATTAACCTCCATAGAGGATTATGAGAAATAACCACTATTCCACTACATATATAATATATTTGAAGGATAATGATACTCGTACATAAACATATCACCTATCAAGAAAAAAAAGGAAGAGTACACAATTTATAAATGCGTACAACCTGCTCGCGTGTCCAACTCATTACTTTAGGTGTTTCGTGCCCCAGTATAGACATGTTTGTCTCTCGCAATCTTTTTCTTCGACGTTGTTAAGTCCATTGCAAGTCTATTTGAAGTGAAACATTAGTGTGGGACTAGTAGTGAGTTTGGGTAAAAAATTGTGAAGTGAGTGCAATTTCCAGAAAGGAGTATTTATTTACTTCTCTCAGATGGGATGGCCAGGATGCTATCTTGTCGGTGGTCACATGTAGACAAATACTTGCCCATTGCCACCAACTCACAATCCCCTATTTCCTTGTGGAAGATCCAGCCGTTGCTGGTGAAGCTCTTAAAGCCCTAAGATTTATGTGAATAGGAGAACATGGCACAGAGGGGAGGTTTGCCTTGCCTTGCCTTGCCTTTAATCATAGCAATCACATCACACGTGCCTGACTAAATCATGTGCCCTGGTAGGATAGCACTTATGTTGCAGAAGATGAAGTTGCTTATAACAGATGCAATTTGAAAATTGTCATTATTCATGATAATGTGTAATAGCATATGAATGCTTGTCGGCATAAAAGGTGGCTAGAATTAACACACGTCATTTGGATACTATTACTAGTTTAATCGAAAGAGTGAATCTGCTTTTAGGATTTAAATACTCAAATCACAAGTTGAATGATTGATAATGACCTCTTATGCCTCCAGTGAATTTCTTATGCAATCAATTTTAACAGCATCTTCCAGTTAAAACTTCTAATTTAGAAGTAAAATTTGTCAATGATACAACTTCCAGTTACATGTTATTTTGACCCAAGTTGAATGATGTTTCCTTGTTGACTGGTTTCTTTCATAGGTCAATCCAGCCAATGAACGAATGCTTGGAGGTGGTGGTGCTGATGGAGGTAATTATGTCAGCATTACTGATAAAGGTTTTTGAGTGCACTATGAGTATCTTTACTCATTTTATTCCATCTTTCTTTAAGCCATACATCGAGCTGCTGGTCCAGAATTACGGGCAGCGTGCTATGAAGTCCCAGAAGTACGACCTGGAGTTCGCTGCCCCACAGGAGAAGCAAGGATTACCCCGTATGTGCTCCTTGCTCATTTCATTTACATATTGTTGGAAATAATATTGCCTTCTTATTTTCATCAGACAAAAAATGATATATGCTAACATTTTGAGACCTGTAGAGGCTTTCGGTTACCAGCCTCTCACGTTATTCACACAGTTGGACCCATTTACGATGAAGATGAAAACCCCAAAGCTTCTCTAACAAATGCGTATAGGTACTTCAGTGAACTTGCTGCCAGTCCCCCTGAGACAAGTTTAATTTGTCATCCCAGCTGAAATTTCCTCTCTAATGGAATTTGTTACAGGAACAGTTTAGTTGTAGCCAAAGAGAGCAACATTCAATATGTTGCATTTCCTGCCATATCATGTGGAGTCTATGGGTATGTTGTCAGAGCTCGTCCATCATCTTCTACAGTGAACAGAATTCCCAATTTTGTGTTTCTTTTTTGAATCGTGTCTATGGATACAGAAGATACCATTGATCAACTAGACCACTGTCCGCGTTGTCTTAATTCTTTATTTATTTTTAAAAATTTACTTACACTTGACAATGTAAATTATTCAGATAACATTTTCTTTTGCAAATCTACACCTATCTCCTGTGTTAAGAAATATTCAATCTTTTCCATGCAGTGTTCTGCTTGACAATTTTTAACATTTGAAATGTTGCACGAAGGGCTGCAAATATTGGTATTATACTGTATTCATATTGAACAATAATTAGTACTTTTGAGTTCACTAATGCAAGTATCTGGTTTACAAGATCTAGAAAAAAAAAGGTTTAGACACTGTTTACTGATTCTTTAACCGTCTGATTAGGGAACATGAACTACAGAAAGGTGTGAGCATTTTGCCTAGACTCTAATATCTTGTTCTTTCAGATATCCTTATGATGAAGCTGCCTCTGTGGCCATATCTGCGGTCAAGGAATTTGCAAACGACTTGAAGGAGGTACTGTTTGTTTGATGATTTCATTTCTTCTTCTATCTGAACTTGCCTTCTATCAAAGTGCCACTGTATATTATTGTAGGCTCTGAATATTGTTGTCTACGCTGCAAGATGAATCGTGGTTGAAAAATTATGTAGCCTTTAGAGTACTTCTACATGATCATATACATCAACCTCAAACAGCAGACTGGAACCGTCTAGGTTTTATCGAATGTTTCTTTCTGTCTTATTTTATTTGTTTTAGGTTCTATTTTCATTAGCTGACAAGCTTCTAAAACCATTAGAGGATAATGGCCAACTTTCTAAAGCCCAAAACATCTAAAACCATTAAAGGAAGTCACTAGTAGCTTATGTGTCTTAAAAAAACAGAAGTTTCCATTAATACCATTAAGTGAAAACGACAATGGGAGGTGAATTGCTCGATTTCAAGTTAGTTGCATATTCCCAAGCAATAAGGAGTCATCAGGGAGTCTTAAAAGGCTTGGAGGTAAAATGCAATTCCGCAATACAACACTTATACCCCATGTCTCCTAGGAACTGCATTGTGCATTCAAGTATGCATAAATCATAGCGCAGTGTTACTGCAACATATCTGAAATCAAAATCTAGTTGTGCAATTGCCATTTTAGAACTCACAAACTTGGAACTCTTGTATCTCCTATTTCCTTGACACAAATTTATATAATACAACTAAATGTGACCCTCTACCCCCCGGCCATGCTCTGCCACTATGATAATGAATCCTTAATTTAACTTACACTGTATAAAATTATCCTTCATTCAGCTGATGTCTAGTCCTGCAATTGCCATTTTAGAACTCACAAACTTGGAACTCTTGTATCTCCTATTTCCTTGACACAAATTTATATAATACAACTAAATGTGATCCTCTACCCCCCTGGCCATACTCTGCCACCATGATAATGAATCCTTATTTAACTTTCACTGTATAAAATTATCCTTCATTCAGCTGATGGTGCCTTTTCTGAATGAATCCCATAGAAATCGCTGATTTTAATCCTAGAAGGTCATGAAATCTGAGATAATGTTTCCAAGATCTCTAATGCATGATAATTACTAAATGGACGTGAAGGTTTCTAGCCTCAACTGACGATGGTATATAAACCCTGTATAGATTAAAAACCAATCGTTCACAGAGCATCCTTTTTCTCATTTTTTCTCCTAGAAGAATAACTTTATAAAAACCATCCTCTCTCTATGTAAGCAGAATTAATGATTCACATTATATACTCTTTTCAGGTGCACTTTGTTCTGTTCTCAGATGAGATTTATGATGCTTGGTCGAGGAAGGCTAACGAATTGCTCCAAAATTCATAAATCTGCCATATAATCAGACTCTGTCTAAGCTGATTGCAGTACATGAAGATATGGTGTGGTTTTCCCGAAATTATAATAAAGAAGCATCTTGCAGGTTGAAGGTTTTTTTTTTTTTTTTGTTTTTCCGGAGTTTGGGTGGTTTGAAGCAAATAAAAAGTTTGAATGCTTTAATGTTGCATAGCTAAATGTATTGAATCAGTGTTGATGCCATATAATGAAATATCTGTAATGGCTAACAAACTTTATATATCCCAACCTTGTGGATTTATAGATGCATCTTATATAAAATGTAGCAAGTTTATGCATTCGGTTGAACTTTCGACCCAGAAAAGATTACTGGGTAAATACAGCATCAGAATAAAAAACCAATGACTACCTCCCTCGTATATATTGCAAGGGACTTGGCATAATTAAATTTTAGTGATTTTATGTTCAGTGTTGTTCGTTTATGATAGCCCAAAATGCAACTACCCAATCTAGAGAAGACATGTTCAAGAGTTGTCTATAATCAGTTTAAACTACAAATAGATAAAAATGAGTGATAGATAAGTGGATATTGTTTGTAGGTCTAATGAAACGTGTGGTTAAGAGGTGAAGTTAATCACATTGAAGATGCATCCCTGATTTTGTGAAATGTGCATGACCGAATGATAAATTTTCTTTTCCTTTTGGTAGGATTTGGTCATAGTTCAAATATTAAGTTGACAATTTTCGAGTAGAGACGATACCCTCAATGTAATAAATCGAGCAATTTATAGGAGCGTCTTCAATGCATTATATGAATTGTCATCTACGTTATATATATTTGCACTTGAAAAACTTGTTATTTACATGGCATTGATATTTAATGAATGGACAGCGAGTCCAACATTGATGTCCAATGGGTTCCATCATGAACGCAATGCTACTTCTCAAGTGTCTTAATTTTTACAATTAAAATAAATCCACATGGAAAATATAAAATTTGTTGAGTCACTTTGTCTAATAGAACTATTGAATCTAGTTGAAGCTCTTCTTAATGCCCGGTTTTCTCTTTGTTAAATAAATTTGGTAGACTCCTAACCCATTGTATTGGAGATAAATAAATAAATGAGTGAACACGATTTATTTTACTTGTGTTACATTTTTTTTTCTTTTAATAATAAATGCACATCCATTAAATTAGCATAAAGCTGATACAATGAGGATAAACCTCAAAACACAATGCTCTCCTAAGAGAGTTTATGTGCTACCAGAGTTAAAACAAAATGACAATCAAAGACAAAACAAACAACAACAAACACTAATACAAACATAAACAAACAAATACACCACCAAAACAACAAACACCCAAAGCCGAGATATGGAAGAGGCCCGCAACGAAGTTACAGATGTGACCTAGCAGATCGGAAAACCCGACTTTAAGCCAACTAACGCATACAGCACTTGAGCACCCCCGCCAAAGACGGGCATTGTCTAAAACTTCAAACCTCTCAACAGAGAGATAGAGCACTCAGAAGGTCATATTCTCAACATTGGACCCAAAAACCTCAACCCAACACAACACCAACACCACCCATCAACCGACCAACACCCAGCAACAACAGAGAAAAAAAACCACCCAGCCACCCACCGGCGTCAACACCAAAAAAAGGCCATCCACCAACCGAAACACCACCCAACCACAGACAGACACCCTACAAGTACACCACCAACACACCCGCCCCCAGGCACAATAACCGATCCAAAACGGAGCAACCCGCCGGCGAAAGCTTCAACGATGCTCCCCCTGCAGGCTCCAGCCCTCGACGCCGAGACGCAAACAGGAACACCACCCCACAAACGCCGGCCACCACCACAAACCACGACCCCAAACAGAATAACAGAAGAAAAAACAGGGAAAAAAATCGGAAAAGGGAGGGGGGAGCCGAAGCTCCCACCCCCCGGCGAACGCCCAAGAAAAACGGATCAAGAGCACGGGAGAAGGATTGAAACGGAAGATTCAAGAAAAACCAAACCACAACCAACCCACATCTATAGATTAAGAACCGAGAGGAGAGAAAGCCAGAGTTTCAGGAAAACCTGGGAGAGAAAAACCCCACCTTTTCGAAGGGAGGACTTATTGTGCTTTTAATTTGTTCTATGTTATATATATTTGTACTTGAAAAACTTGTTTATGTACATGGCATTGATATTTAATGAATGGACGGCGAGGCCAACATTGATGTCCAATGGGTTCCATCCTGAACGCAATGCTGCTTCTCAAGTGTCTTAATTTTTAAAATTAAAATAAATCCACATGGAAAATATAAAATTTGTTGAGTCACTTTGTTACATTTGTTTTAGCAATTTCACATTTCAGTTACAAGGATACCAATGTTTTATTTTTTCATAGCAGTCAAAAAAAGAGGCAAAATCACAGTTATATTTCCAACAAAAAAGAAAAAAAAGATGTCAAGATCAGTACACAAAAATAAATGAGAAATTATTTCTTGTTTCCAGTAAGAAATCAGGAGAGGCCAGGATTAAAAGATGAAATTGATATAGACCTCACCCTGTGGAAATTGGAAAACAATGAGTGCAAGTAAAGAGGATATGACTAATCAATTAAGCACATAGTTGTAATTAAGGATCTTTGTCCTTGGACAGATTCCTAGGTAATCTACTAATTACACTTTCATCAACAATTTTATAATGCTTCGAAAACTTTTGATGGATCAACCCTGCATAACGATCCACACGATCATCAAACTTATCGTACAAAGCTGGAACTGTAATAGAAACGACAATTCCTGCAACCCATTTGTAAAATTGTAAGAGATCATAACAGTAGGGATTTAATTGTATCGTTGTTTTTGGTGTGTGAACAAGATTCTATTTAAGATCAGCAGCAAGCCAAATGCAGTCTAACACGATAATATTCTCAACAGTACGAAGTCACCAAGGAAGATAGTACTACCCAAATATGCAAAAAGTGAGTAGAGTTAAGATGTCATATACTTGCACCTGCACACTAAAACTGGGCTCAACAGTGGCACAACGTGCAAAGTGGCTGAGAGGATTAGATATTAATGCATTTAAGGAATATGGTATCCTTCGTAAAGGGCTCTTTACCCACAAGTAATGTAATGTCGTGTCAACTAAAAATACTAGACCATGTTATTGATCCACAACAACCCCTCCTCCAATACGCACTTGTGCTAAGCACTAGGGTTCCCAGCTGAATTAGGGTCTGTTAATTGGATTCAATCTACAATGGTCGCAAGACATGATCTCTATCCCCTTTAAATTTTAAGGCTCTTTTGGTCTTGCTTCCACCCAAAACAAAGAAGCTGAAAGGAAAGAGGCCTCTGTTAAAACAACTACAACCTAAAAAGGAAACGCTCCCACCCAAAACAAGAACCTGAAAGGAAAGAGACCTCTGCTAAAACAAGTAACTACAATCTAAAAAGGAAACGCAAGTACACATGCAGATAAGTTCATCAAAAAACCCCGCTCCCCTACTATTTTCTTTCAGGGTGCCTAATTTTTTCACTATGCACTAAGTGGTTTTAACCGAGTATATTTTCAAAAGCTATGGCCAGGAATTGGTTTTGGCCACATGAGCTCAATATTTCATAACATTGGCACAAGCAATTTGTTAATAATGGTAAATGACCCCCCACAGATAAAAGAACAGCACAACATGGAAACGTCATTAACAAAAGGCATGGTACGATGCATAAGTCAAAAGAGACCTAAGGATGAATTGATATACCTATGTATAAGAGAGTGAAGAAAGATATCAGGCTACCAATGACGGACAAAAGCCATAAAGCAATCACCACCTGCAAGTTTCAAAGATATTCTGTTCCTTTATTTGGGGTCATTCAGCAAAGTTGCAATGGTGAAGAAAGCTACTCGTGTATTTTGTTGTTTTATTAAATCAGTCACATAAACCTCAATATGCTGATCCTCACAACAAAAGGTGAGTTTAGACTTCTGCCATTTGACATTATGAGTCAAAATGCTTAGAAAAATTATGCGATTACCATCTCTCTCAATATAAGCAAAAAATACATACATCTGGTTCTCTCTTCTGTTCCATATCAGGTGTCAATGCATCTTCCATTCGAAGAAAGAAGTACAATTCAAATAAAACGATCAAAGCAGAAAATTTTATTTCCATCGTATGTAATGTAATAACATCGAGGTAAAGTAAGGAGAAAGGGAGATCGTGAGCTTAGGCGGCTTGAATGCTCGATAAACTATGAAGTCAAAGGTGGCGAGTCTAAGAGAGGGATGCTGGGGAGGGATGAAGGAGAGTTTTAATGACACCAAAAATCATTAGCTGGAATGTGAGGGGGCTTAATTGGGGAAAAGGTTGGGGATAAGGAACATGATTAGGGGATGGCGGGCGGATCTTGTTTGTTTACAAGAAACAAAGTTGGAGGTTGTCTCGAGAAATTGTGAGTACTTTATGGGGGGGACAGCATGTCGGGTATCAATTTCTTGGAGCATCAGGGGCATCAGGAGGAGTGCTAGTCATGTGGGACACTAGAGTTTTTGATATGGAGGAGGTTAGTGTAGGGTTATTCTCATTATCACTTTCGTTTAGTAATGTTGGGGATAGATTTAAATGGATGTTTATAGGAATTTATGGGCCTAATGCAAATGAGAACAGAAGGAGCTTGTGGGATGAATTGGTTGGTATGATGACATGGTGGAACTTACCAGTGTGCATTGGGGGTGATTTTAATGTGGTTAGGTTTCCTACTGAGAGGTCGAGTGGTGGGAGACTAACAGGGGCTATGGAGGACTTCTCAAATTTTATTAGTGAGAATATGTTGGTGGATTTACCCTTGATGGGGGGAGAGTTCACTTGGTCATCCAATAGAGACCAACCTATTCAATCCCGAATAGATCGATTCTTGGTTAGCGTTGAGTGGGAGGCTAAGTATGCAGATGTCACTCAGAGGAGACTGGGAAGAGTGTACTCAGATCACTTCCCTATTATTATGTTATACGGGATTACGAGGGGTAGTGGAAGAAGACCTTTTCGGTTTGAGAAGATGTGGCTTAAGGTTGATGGTTTTGGGAGCGAGTGCGGAATTGGTGGGAATCTTATGATTTGAGGGGGTCTCAAGTTTTTGTTTACATCGAGAAATTGAAAGCACTTGAAGGGATTTAAAGAAGTGGAATGCGGAGGTGGTGGGAAACATAGATTGTCGAAAAAACTCGATGTAATGTCAGATATAGAAGAATTGGATAGGCAGGAGGAGAGTCGAGGATTGGATGGGGAGGAGAGGGAGAGACGTGGTATGTTAAGGGGAGAGTTGGAGAGATTGGTGGTGATGGACGAGATTGCGTGGCGACAGAAATCGAGAGTTATGTGGTTGAAGGAGGGGGATAAATGCACCAAGTTCTTTCATCGGGTCGCTAATTCTAATCGGCGCAATAATTCTATCACATCGTTGGATGTAGATGGCGTTACTTATGAAGATCCAAATGATATTGTAACTCAGCAGGTGAGATTTTATCAGAATCTCTATCGGGAGCAGTTTGAGTGGAGGCCAACTTTGGAGGGGCTTGACTTTTCCACTATCAGAAGAGGATGCCAGTTGGGTAGAGAGACCATTCGAGGAGGATGAAGTAAGGAGGTGGTGTTTAATATGAATGATGATAAGGCTCTGACCGGATGGCTTTTCGTTTTCATTCTATAAGGCGTGTTGGGAGGTAGTGCGATCGGACATTATGGAGACCATCACTTATTTTTTCGAGCGTGGCAGGTTTTTGAGAAGTCTTAATGCTACATTTATTGTCTTTGATTCCTAAAAAATCGGAGTGTATCGATATCAAGGATTATCGTCCTATTAGCCTAGTCAGTGGGGTGTATAAGATCATTGCTAAAGTATTGGCTAATAGATTGAAGGAGGTTCTGGGAAAAGTGGTGTCTAAGTTTCAAAATGCTTTTGTGAAAGGGCGCCAGATTTTGGATTCAGTTCTTATAGCGAACGAGTGCATTGACTCAAGAAAAGTCGGGGGATCCGGGGATGTTGTGTAAGGCTGGATATTGAGCGTATGATCATGTCAGCTGGGGATTTCTTATGTATATGCTCAGGGCGTGCGGATTTGGGGATAGGTGGTGTCAGTGGATTCAGTTCTGTATCTCAACGGTTTCGTTCTCAGTCTTGGTTAATGGCAATCCCAAAGGGTACTTCCGGAGCAGTAGAGGCTTGAGACAAGGTGATCCGTTGTCCCCATTGCTGTTTGTTATTGTGATGGAGGCATTCAGTAAGATGGTTGAGAAAGCTGGGTTGGAGGGTCATTACGAGGCTTTGCGGTTGGTCGCATACTGGTCTCCCACTTGTTATTTCTTGATGATACTGGCGATTTTTTGCGATGCAGATGATGAGCAAATCAGAAATCTGCGTCGTTTGCTTCTGTGTTTTGAAGCGGTGTCTGGACTGAAGATGAATTTGGGGAAATCTGAGGCTATTCCAGTGGGTGAGGTTGATAACGTGGAGGAATTGGCGGCCATAATGGAGTGTAGGGTTGCACAATTGCCCATGTCATATCTTGGGCTTCCTTTAGGAGCACGATTTAAAAGTAAACAAATTTGGAATGGAATTCTTGAGAGGGTGGAGAGGAGGTTAGCAGGGTGGAAGCGTATTTACCTTTCAAAAGGAGGCCGTCTTACTCTCATCAAATCCACCCTCTCTAATCTCCCAACCTATTTTCTATCATTGTTTCCTATTCCGTTACGGTTGGCGAAGCAGTTAGAGAGGATACAAAGAGAATTTCTTTGGGCGGGTTGGGAGAAGAGAGGAAATTTCATTTGGTTAAATGGGAGACGTTTGTTCCCCTGTTGGGGTGGGGGTCTTGGTTTGAGGAGCACTTGTCTTATTTAAGCAAGGCACTTGTTGGGTAAGTGGGTGTGGCGGTTTGGAGTGGAGAGGGAGAGTTTACGGAAAGAAATCATAGGGGTAAAGTATGGTGTTATGGAGGGGGGGTGGTGTTCGGGTGAAGGTCGTGGTCCTTATGGGGTGAGCCTATGGAGGTATATCAGGAAGGGATGGAGCGAATTTCAGAACAGATTGGCTATGGAAGTGGGGAATGGTACGAAAGTCAGGTTCTGGGATGATTGTTGGTGTGGAGATCAATCGTTAAAAGTGCGGTTTCCTGCTTTGCATCGAATTGCTTTGGAGCCTTCAACTATGGTTAGTGAGGTTATGGCTATACAGAATGGGAGTCCTAGCTGGAACATTACTTTCGGGAGGGGTTTACATGATTGGGAATTGGATGATTATGCGTTGTTTTTGGCTTCTTTGTATGAAGTGCACCTTAAGGTAGAAGAGGATGACCGTAGTAGGTGGAGGGGGGCACGAAATGGTATGTTCTCTGTTTGCACTTATTTCAGATCCTTATTGGAACCTGTGGAGAGTTCTTTCCCATGGAAAAGGGTATGGCAATGTAAATTACCCCCAAGGGTGGCATTTTTACTGTGGACGGTCGTGAGGGGGCAGGTGTTAACGGCAGATAACCTTCGACGAAAAGGTTGTTATATAACTGAATGGTGCTATATGTGTAAGATGGATGGAGAAGAGATTGACCATCTATTCATTCATTGTAAAGGTGTTTGTTGGTTGTGGAACGATATTTTGGCTTCACAACAGATGAGTTGGGTGTTTCCAAGGCATATTGGGGAGGTGGTATGGGCATGGAAGAGAAAGTTTCGAGACAAGAATAGCAAGATTGCTTGGGATCTCATTCCAGGATGCCTTGTTTGGTGTGTGTGGAGAGAAAGAAACAGTCGATGCTTTGAAAACGTAACACGGACGCCAGAACAGTTTAAAGAATTGTTTTTCTTCACTTTGTATAGTTGGTTTAAGGCTGCAACTATTAGTCCGGTAGAAGGGTTGCCAAATTTCTTGTTGTTTCTATCTTGTTTAAATTGATAATGCACTTCTTGTGTATTATCTTTTGATTTATAAAATTACATGATTACTTATCAAAAAAAAAAAATGTAATAACATCATGAAAACACAGATGCAACTTGAATTAGATGAACTTAGACCTTGTGGTGATTGTCATCAGCTCCAAGTAAATAGGAAGACGTGTTTTGATGTCTTAACCCATCATCAAGGAGGGGGAGTTGCGGAGTATTAAGGAAGTATTTGCAAGGCATACAGTGCAAAATAATTGGTGCCTAGTTCAACGTACAAACAGTGGCTTCAGGTTGACAAGTAATAAGCAAGTAAATAAATACATTGTTAAAGATGGAACTGACTCAATTTTAGGGATGAAAGCTCAGTACGTGAAACCACTTACCATTATGTCATCAACATTGATAGTCTGCAAGAAAAATCAGTACTAAATTGAGGAAAAGAGAGAATAAAACACAGTTCAGACTCATTCCAAAATGCCCATTAAGTTTTTGAGAAGAGGTTAAGCATATTGAAGTGCCCCTACAAATTCATGAAACTAAAACTAAGATAGTAATAGTAGATTCACTAGATTGTGACAAACACGGTAGTGGTGGGGTAGCACTAACATTAGCACTAGCAGTAGATGTATATCCCAAAAACAAACCAGGATTGAAGTAGGTGATAAACGGACCTAACGCACGGCATCTTAGTCCAACTTGGTGAACAAGATAGTGACTGCATATATCTATCCTAAATTTGGATTGCCTACCACATACCAAATTGATATTGATTCCATGCACTGAAGAGAATTTGACTGACATTTGATAAACTGTCTTTTATTGAATTCACTAGGTTTTCACAGAGTAAGGCTAAATGACGATAAATCTAACTATTGTCCTAAAAGTTATCATCTATAAGAATAACGTCCACTGTCCCCTTCCAAGCACATTTTTTGACACCAAACTCTGCATTTCAGGCATTAAAACTGAATTCAAACTTCACTTCCGTTTATTTGTTTGTAATTTCTATATAGATCAATACTATTCTAGAAACCAAAGAAAGAAAGACGAAAGTGAAGAATACTATAGAAATTCATTTATCCGGAAAAAAAAACTTATATTTCCGTTGATCTTTATAATGGTAGCTATCACTAACCACGAAGAAAAGTCTGAAGTCTTTGCCGAGAGTAATGTCATGAGCCATAAGCAGCATATAATTAACTTTGACACGAAAAGATGCAGCGGTATTGTTGACCATTTCTTCTGATAGGACTAGTTCAGGTAGTGTTTGGAGCTGTCTGTGAGAAGAAGAGATATCTTACATGACTTCTAGGTAAACAACAAAAACTAAAGTGAATAACATATTGAACTTAATATTATCTGTTACCTTTTTCTGAAAACTGCATAATTGGCCCGGAGAAACAGCAGGACAATCAAAACCAGCAAGATGTCGGAACAAAGTGATAAGAATGATAGCCCTGATCTCTCGATTAATAGCCAGGCAACAGTAGCAACAATAATGATGCCACATGAAACGTGGCGCCGTCTCCACAGTATAACATCAGCAGCTAAATAACAAATTGACAAAATGAGGACACCAAGAAGCAAAATTGAATATGAAACAAATTGTAAAAGTAAAACAAACTTGCTTCTTAAGACTCCCCAGTCAACACCAATCCATTTAGGATGAAGATAATGGAAAGAGGGGTAGAAATTTTTAGAAAAAAAATTCATGCAACTGCCTTTTTCGGGTCATGCATATTTCTTATTATCATCATTCTTCTGCTTCACAGCATTGCATTTCTCTTCAAGGTCTCAATGAAGAATACATTTTGAATCATCTTCATTAAGAATCACTGAGAATCTATAATGCTCGCAGTGGCAAAGAGAAACTATCTTGCTGAAAGAAAATCCAAGAATTGAGGCTGTGTATCAAATGACATAATTTCATACTTTTTTGGTTTGGGCAACACTTCTTATGCCATTGAAATACAATGGTACGAATCAGAATTATTGTTACAAAGCTTGCTATCGAAGAACTAAAACATCAATAACTAAAGGCAAACACGAGTCAACACTTCCAGAGAGTGATAGCCGCCTTCTTGAAAATGATGTTGCTTTTAGCATCAAAGATGCAACATGCAAAGCATTATATTATATTCATAAAAAACTATAAAAGAAAATTGAAACCCAAAAGCACAAAACTTCACTTTAATTAGTAAAACTAATTTGTATATAATTTTATTACTATAAGTTGTATCTTGAACACTGAGGTCAAATTAACAGTTTACAATTAACCATTTCCAACAACATAAAGGAGAAACCACACAGAACCGATAAGTTTTCTTAAACCTACCAATTCACCCTTGACCGCAGACTGTGGCTACAATACATAATTTTGTTGCAAATTGGACCTTCAAAAATTCTGGATGTTAGATGCACTGTCCTCATTCTATAATAAGTTTCCAACCAGGTCATCCATGAGTGTTAAAAACAAGAGTTTCCCTATACTCGAACCTCTTCCGAATTTCAATACTTCAAAAATTTAGCTTAAATCACCTGTTTAATTGAGTATGTCCCCTGATACCTCTTATTATTGTACACACTTTTGGAAGGCACATATGCAAGAAGGATGGCTAAGGTATCATTTTTTTTTTTATCAATTATCAAATAATAAGTCATTTTTATGTAACTCCCACTGGTTGGATAGCAACTATTTTTGGTACAACAAGATTTCATTATTGTCAAACCATATTGACTATATTTCATGTGGGTAAAAGAGTTGTTGAACAAACACTGAATAAAACAATGTGAAGGTTTACAAGTGGGAAGTAGTTGCATATTTATTCCAAAAGGGCTCAATTGCCTAATAGTACCATGTTCAAAAGCTTTCTATTCAGTTTTTATTTCCATGGAATCCAAAATTAATCAAGTAGAGCATACACAAGTTCAATTAGTTTGTTTTTAGCAACCAAGAAGTTAATTTATCAGAAGCAAAGCAAAAGAGAATGTAGTTTCGGGGTGGTTCCACCGCTAAAAGGTATCCAAAAAGTTTGTATGTTTCTGTTTCTCCATTGCCGTTTCAACCAACTCAATAAAATTAACAACTTAACTAAATTTATTAAATTCATTTATATACCACACTTTTAAGTTATCTGACACGCATAATCATAATCATACTTCTCAATCACTGTCAACCCATACATGTAACCGCGAAATTACACAAAAATTCTCTGTAGAATATTTCATAAAATCATAAATATGCGTAAAATTCAAAGTCCAGAAAGTCGAATGACTTTTTCGTAAATAGTTTCAATTACCTTTGCCGCCACCCATCATTTGATGAACAGTGGCCTGACGACCGAACAATTTGTAGGACGAGCTCGTCGATGGCGGATCGTTGATTCTCCCCTCTCCATTCGGCTCTAAACTACATTCGTCTGAATTCAAATTCTCCATGACTACATTTATCCAAGGAAAAACAGAAGTCAAAACACAAAATTAATCAGTGAAAAAAAAATGCAACAAATTCGGTAGTTACAAACCTGTAATTCAACTCCCGAAACCTAACGCAATCTTAAAATATTTCATACAGAAATCATCACATGGGTTTTGTTATTGAATTGAATTGAAAAGTTTTTGAAGACTGCTTTGACGGGTTTGGCCAATTAAAATTATATTTCGTGGGAAATGCAAACGACGTCGTTAGTAGGCGATTGATTGTTTGAAATGTCTCTTGGTAAATTACGTTTTCACCTCTTTTTTTTTTATATCTGTTCTATATATTAAAAGTGGCTATCTAACGAAATTTCTTATTTTTAACGGAAAAACTAACGGAATTTGTTGTTTTAACGGATTATGTAACAGAATTTCTTGTTTTAAATAGACAGTTACATCTTCTTTCAGTATTTTTATCATAACTTTGTATTCCGATATCCGATTGAGGCGTTTCAAAATGCGTTGGAAAGCTAACTCATCTGGCTACAACTTTGATTCGGACATCATTCTCCAATTCGATCACTTTCTATGCCAAAAATAGGTCTCAATATGAGATCAAAATATCGGAGCATAACTTTTCGGTTGGAAATTGATTTGTGATCATCTTTTGACTAAATTTGATTCCATTGACGTCTTTCTTTATCCAATTGACTCCGATCACTCTCAAATCTTCATCGTGAGGTTCGGCAAAACTTTTAAGTATTTACATTTTAGTCCCCGAACTTTGGATCCCTTACAATTTAGCCATTTCTCCAAATTTGTCAACTTTTGCTTATTTTCTTCGATCTCACCAACTTACATCACAACATCAAAATCACACATCTAATTATTTATCAATTATATAAACATTACATCATTAATTATTTAATTAACCAAAAAATTTACATCTTTATTAATAACAGATTAATTCTTAAACAAAACTATTAAATATAAATTAGGCAAACGTGAAATGCACGTTGCTTGCACCTATTATAAATAAAATTGTTTTTAAACAATTTTCAAAAATGCTTTAGCTCCATGGCTACTATCAAACTCATGAATCAAGACTTGGTGAGGGTAGGCCATATTTTGAATGATTTGTCGGATCGACTTTATTACTTATATACCAATTCAATATCTGCAAAAGAAATCTGGTATGCGCTAGAGAATAAATACAATGTTGAAGAAGAAGGTACTAGAAAGTTTTTAATTTCTAAGTATTTTGATTTCAAATTCTTAGATAATATTTCCATATTGCCTTAAGTACATGAACTGCAAGTTATTGTCAATAAATTGAAAGTGGTAAAGATTGAACTTCCGGAATCATTCCAAGTAGGATCAATTATTGCTAAATTGTCTTCTACTTGGAGAGGATATAAGAAGAAAATTCTTCATAACTCCGAAGACTTTTCATTGGAGCAAATTCAAAAACATTTCCGAAGTGAGGAAGAGTCAAGGGTAAGCGATGTGAATGAAAATTCTCATGTTGGTACTTCAAAAACCAATACCGTGGAGAACAACAACAAAGCCATCAAAGTAAATAAAAGAAAGTTTACTAAAGACAACAACAAATTCAAAAAGAAGCCCAAGGGAAAATGCTTTGTATGTGGAAAAACCGGCCACTTTGTGAAAGAATGCCGACAAATACTTTAATTTCACATAATTTTTTTTTTTTGGAAAGAATGAATTTTTAAATAATATATATATATATATATATATATATATATATATATATATATATATATATATATATATATATATATATATATATTTAGTTTTTTTTTTTTTTTTTTTTGAGAATGTTGTTAAGAAGTAAGAAAAAAAAATGAATGAGAAAAAAGTTCGAAAAGAATGATTGTCAAACAGAGACTTAAATTTAAATGAAAGTATGTGACCCTTGTATTTCTCTTATTGTTCGTCAAACCACCTACTCAAATGACCACACGTGTCATTTGTGTGAAATTTGATTTTTACTCTCAATCTTACTTTTTATTCGATTTAGGTTTTAATTGTTGTCTCTCTTATTTTCTATCCAAAAGTTATTTGTGCATAAAGTTCCCGCTCAGGATTTACATTTGAGGTTTTTTTGCCAATGGTTGAATAACAATTCAAAGATGACGAATATTTTTTTCCTACTAGCTACTTGTTTATTGTAATATTAATAATAGGGATAGCAATAGGATTGAATAGGTTCAAGACAACCATCCCTGTCTCTATCCCTTGATAATTTTTGAGAGGTGAGACGAGTTTGAGGAATTCGGGGCGGGGATCATGTTTGTCATTTCCGCCCCATTTAACATAAAGATAGGAGATTTCTCACACCCCTCGAAATAGGACAATACGTAGTGGATTGGGAGAGAATTTTGTCATCTCTAACCAGTATGTGTATCAATAATTCAATTGGGACCAGAGGCAAAGACCATCCATCACCGAGATATTACCACAATTTCCAAATGCACAGAAGTCCCTAGCTAGTACACACCACACGGTTAAAAAAAAAAAATTAATATTGCATGTTAATATTGCATTTATTACCTTTATCTTCTTTTTTTCCTTTCTCCATATTGCATGTTAATATTGCATTTGTTATTCCTTTGGTCCTCACAGTTGGAGGATTTATTTTCGTTGCCTCATTGACAAGAATATATGTTGGAACATAATGATTTTACCGTGCAATAATTTATTTTCAAAATAATCTTTTATAGTGAAAAGAGGGAATATAATTTGCAAAAGAGAAAAATTGGAATTGATTTGAAATGAATAAAATATGGGGTATGGGAACCTTATATATAGAAGTTGAAAAATTGTATCTAAAAGATACAACAGTTGAAAAATCGTGTCACAATCCGTTTGGACAGATAGTTCAACTATCAACGCCAGTTTCTAGAAGATATCACGTGTCGCGTAGAAGAGCAAAAAATTGATACCAACATGACCCAAGCCCATGACCCGTGTCTTATGAAAGTGTTTATTTAGTTAGAAGAGCCTTTAAAAGAAGTTGGTATAGTATGCCTTCCTCCAAAATCACTTCGAGAATAGAAAACTCTTTTAAATATTAATTTTCAAATAAAAATTAATGTAACTTTCTCCGAAAACTCTTCTTTAAATCAAATCAACCCGAAACTATTATTTAAACTACACTACAAACATTACTTCATTTATGCATCAACTCACTAGAAGGCATAATCATAATTCTCTTCAATGTAAAGTGTGTCGGTGTGCTAATGGCATTAATCAAATTAAACACATTTTAAAGTGCGTCGATATAAAATCCCCATTAGTGAAATAACTTGCATGAGCAACAATCCCTTCATCCTCAATCCAATACTTTCAATAAGATTAGATTATTCTCATAAATGTGTACATAATTAATGAGGTCCTTCTTATTTTTTTATTTTTTATTTTTGTAGAATTTCAATAAAAAAATTTATATATGTGCTCTCAAAATATTATTCAATTTTTTTCTATCCTTTTTCATAGTTATTTTAATTTTTGGCATAGATTCTTTTAAAAATACTTTTTCTCAAAATCATTTTCAATCATTCGTCCTTCTAATAGAGTAATTTTACACGTGGGCGAATCAAGAACTTTTCTATATTTTTTAGTTACACATTCTTAAAAAAAAAAAAAATCACATTTCAACACCATGTTCAAAATGTGCTTTGATTTTTATTAAATAATGAAATTGATTCAATAAATTACTTAATAATTTTTACAATTAAACAATTTTCTAAACTTCCAAAAATTATATAATGGAAATCATAAAGCATAAGAGTATCTTCAAGAGACTATTTACTTATATAGAGCATGTTATGTATTATGAAAAGCATATTTAAATTTAGAGAGTTAAAATTTTTATGTATTCCAATAATGATCTCTATTTTGGCTTTTCTCCTCTTATTTTACCATAATTTTTTTATAAGTGGTGTTAATAGTTTAATAAGTACCTTATTGAAATATGTGACTTATTAAGCTCATGTTTGGTACACATTAAAATTTTCATTCTCATTCTTCTACTCATTTTCAATCACACATTTTTCAATAAAAAATAATAATTTTTATCACATCAATAACTTTTCCTTCTTTTTCAACCACAAATTCTCCATCAAAATACGTTTTTTCAAAATAATGTTGATCAAACACACTATAAATTCAATTATTATACATTAATAATATAGAGCGATTTTGACTCTCTAAATTTGGAGAGTCAACTCTATTTTAAAAAGTTAAAATAGAGAATTTATTTGAGTTTATTTTTAAGTATTTTTTAAAATAAAAAGCATTTTCTGTTTAAAGAATATTTTAAAGATGATCTAAGATTTTGATTTTGATTTTTTTTTTGGTGAGTTAAATAGGCTAAAGAAACCGTTAACATGCCTACAATAGTCAATAGGTCCCACAAATGGCTCCGAATAAAATTAGCCACTATTTAATGTTCATCGTGGGGGTAAAAATGATATTTTGAATAGAGATTTTCTTCGAGAACGCGTTATTAAAATTTGGGAAAATTTTTTGGATTTATGTATAAAATATTTTATTATATAAATGTGTGGTTGAAATTGAATATAAGAAAATAAATTTTTTTTTTTAAAGGGAGTCAAGCAGGGACTTAATAAAACTCATATTAAGAGTGTGTTTGGTAGAGATTAAAATCGAATTAAAATTGAAAAACTAGTCGTTATTATTGACTTTTATTAGACGAGTGAGATCCAATAACGATTATATTTTCAATTTTAATTCGATTTTAATTTTTCCCAAACAAGTTGTAAGAGTGTTTTGATGCATATTTTTTAGGAGAGAATGCATTTTTAATGTGATGTGATGTGATGTGAAGTGATGGAGGATATATGGTTGAAAAAGAAGGAAAATGTATTGATATGATGAAAAATATTATTTTATTAAGAATGTATGGTTGAAAATGAGTATAAGAATGAGAATGAAAACGAGAATTTAGCTCAAACAGAGACTAAACTATTAAAAGAGAAGTTGACCACAATTTTCCAGTCTTGTTCCAAACGTTTTGAAAACGCCACACCCTTTAGCCAAGGCGAGGGGGCCTTTTGAACACTGATTTAGTCCCTATTTGATGTCATTATTTTGAGAAAATGAAATTTTGAATAGTAATTTTTGAAAAATATGTGGTTAAAAAGTAGATTTTTTTTTTTAATTTACGTAAAAATTATTTTATTATATAAATATAGTTTTTAACCATGTTCTAAAAGGCGCGCAAATGCGCTGCCTGGGTTTTTGACGCGGGTCGTAAACACATCGAATTCGAAAAATACGGGAAAAATGCGTTTTCATCTAAAAGGCGCACGCGCATGATGCGCACATAGACGCGCATTATCCCTTCTAATCTCCCTTTTTTTTTTAATCTATTTTTTTTATGATATATTAAAAAATTTATTTTTTTATATAAAAATATATTTAATACCTTAAAAATACGAAACGTATTATGACGCTTATTTTTCACATTGACGAGTCTAAACTTGTGATTCTTGATTCTCGATCTCGATGCATCGTAACGCATTACGTATTTTAAAACACTGATTTTTTAAATAAATACGCGAATTAAAGAGTTTTGAAATAATTGTTGGCTTAAGCAAAGTCACACGGGAGGGAAACAGCAAAGAAAGAAGGACTAAGTGCGCCAAACAAGCTAAAGGTTGGAAACTCCAACGTACAATTTTGAAGGTCGAGAACTAATTAATAAGATTTTCTAAAAGCTGAAGACTAAAATGTGCAATTTCAGTTTATACTTTTTATACACATTTATCCCTACTGTTAAACTTACACACATCAAAGTCCTCAGAAATTTCAGCATCAGGTAGAGCAGGTTCGATTTTGATTTTTGTTTTGAAGTGAATTTTATGATTAATTTTTATTTGGATTTTAAAGTTATTGTAATTGTTTGGTTTGCTTATTATGCTGTTGTGGAATCTGCATTTAATTGCGAGTTACTACAGTCTCAATTCCAATTCTGCACTCATGTTAAATGCTTCGGAGCACTGGGATTAACTTGGCACTGTTCACACTGGGGAATCTGAGATAATGTATGAAAATTTCAAAATTGAATCTATCTTTTACCAATCGAGAGTTAGGCAGTTGCGTCAATGGTAAGTAATTATTAGACTTTCATGTTAAAATGGCATAGAATTGTGGGCATATGATTTAGAATCATGAAAAATTGGACTCAAAGCGGAATGCTTTATGAATCTCATAATTTACTGTTCACTAAAATTAGAAAGAAATAAGTCCCTAATTATGATAGATTCGTTGACTATTTTTTCCCCCTTACTTTATAAAAGGGAATTCAAGATCAAGACTAAGGTGATTTGATGTAAGACTACGTTTTTGCAATTTTTCTATGTGCACTACAACTGATCTCATTCTGTCCATGTGAAATTATGGTCCTGCAATTGAATTTGGTACTTTAAATGGATTTCAATAGGTTTCTCCTTCTACATTCACTGCCCAACTTTGATACGTCTCACTTTCAAGAACTGGTGATGAAATTTTATTGGGCTGGATGACGAAACTAGCAATCATCCCTTCCACTATACTGTTGGATCCTTTGAGCAGGATATTCGGGTGGATTTTCATATATTATAGCATAGCAGTTGATATTTGCTTACAGTATATGTTATGATGTTCATAGTTTATGCATGTTAATCAATTAATATTTTAATATGCAGTCTGAACTTTTTCTCATAACTAATCTATTCCCTGCTAAGCTCAGTCAAATTATTGTATCTCCAGATTCAGTGTTCACTTTAATATGCAATCTTCCTCATGTGATAAAAGGACAATCATCCTCTAAATGAACTAAAAGTTTGCTCACTGCAGAACACAATTTCTGGCTCTCTTGGATAATGCATAACTATGCACGTGAACGTGAATTGTACATCTTCATTTCATACCAGGCTTCTTGATAGAAATATGCGATCTATCATCAGATTATAGATATTATATCCTTTTGATTGCAACTGTTACTGATCTACGGCTCAATGTTCTGAGCTATCCCTTCTCTCCTTTGCCGTTCTTGTCATTCGCATTGCACAAAATGTGTCCTTTATCATAGATGCATTTTCTATTCACTTTTCGTGTAACCTACTAACATCAATTATTGAGCTGCATATGCACCGAAACCTAATCAATTCAGGGAGGCTGATATAAGCAACTATAAAAGAATGAAGTGAAATGCATTGATTTGGAAGAGAAATATGCTTCTAGGGTTCTAGGAGACTCAAGAAGTCTCACTATATGGTGTCTAATTAAAAGTTTAGATAGCTGTAATGAACCAATTACCTGTGTGCAAGAACAGTAGACCAATGCTTAGAACCTGATTTCAAAATGCAAGCAAAAGGAACCTTGCACGACTCTCTTCTTCAATGAAGTTTTTTTTTTTTTTTTTGATTGGTGATTTTTTTTTAATTAATCATATATATAAAATTGATAGTTAATTAACCCAGATGACACCCAGGAGCTTGGATCTCTCTCATGCATCATTGGAAATGTAAGGCTGGGAGCCATGTCGGAGTTCAGATATTAGCTTCTTCATTATTTCATATTCTATGGTGGGGATGATACCTAGTGCAATCATCGTCAAAGTTAGACATCAAATCTCTTAAAGCTTGAATTTATCAGAAATTAGAGAAACCTACAACAGTTCTAGCGACTGAAATTATCACTTTTTCTTAGTCCTCTGTTGGTAACTCTAAATTCAGCAGATAATCATCTTGTGAAGCATGAAAGTACTTTTCACCTAATATTCATGTTTTCTGAATTTGTTAAAGATGCATCATAGTGATTATATCATAGAATCTTGTATTTTTTTTTTTTTTGTTTCTTGTTTGTTTTCTGATTTTAATGTGAGCTAAGATGTTCAATTAAGCATTTTGGGAAAAGCTATTGTAGGCCTTTATTCCATCTGGTTTGATGATCAGTGCTATTTTATTTGAGAACTTGATCAATATCTTTCAGATTACAAATACCATCCAAAAGAAATTTATGGTTTCTTCATCCCAGCTCCTGTATCAATCTTGTCCTTATCAAACAATTACCCTGCTCCTACCTGACTCATTTATTGACAAGATTTTGACTAATCACAATACATTTTCTTTCAAGCATGTGCTAATAATACGAACAAGTAGTGTGATTTCTAGATCTTTGTCACTGTTGTTTTTTCCCTATAACTTGTACCCAGACTTGATTTCATCATCAGATTAAAGGTTTTTGTTGTTTAGTCCTACCTGATCTGCGCCTTAGTAATTCTTTGCAGATTCCTTTTTGATCGGAACAGCATGCCTGTTGCTTGTCAGGTTCTTGAGCATATTAAGACTTGTAAGTACATGATTTATGGTTTACTTCGAGATTATTTCCGCGGGAGCAGGGACGGATTTAGGGGGGGGTAGCCCCCCCCCCCCCCCAAAAAAAATTTTTTTACTTGGGAAAAAAAAAAATTTCATGTGTAATTTTTTTTTTTTTACGTATTAGCCCCCCCTGTCGTTCGGTCCTGGATCCGTCCCTGCGCGGGAGTAACATCTTTTGCATAATGATTGCTTTGTCTGGTTATCTATCACACCAGGTAATCATAACAAAGTCTCAGAAACATCATCACAGCTTCGTGCACAAGATTTTTGATATTGTTCCTTGAAATCTTGCAACATATTATTCATTATATTCTATGTGCAACGAGAAGAATGTGGAATGGCTTTATATTTCACTAATTTCCCTGTTTGTGCACCTTTCCATCCAAATGAAGCTGTATCTGATCCTTTTTTACAAGTGGAGAATGAAACTGGGATATTAAATAATGATGTGGCCCCAAAGGCCACTCGGTATAAATCAGCAAGCATTTGGCCCGTAATTATAGTAGAGATTGTTAAATCTACAATGGGTTTGACATATAGTACAGCTTACTAGGGGTGCTATGAAGACAAAGGCTTTTCCAATTTTAAAAGCAATCACACAAATTCAAGGAGTAATCTTCTCTCTTTGTACTTACAGTTTATATATATGTGCTACGGTTCTTCAGTAATACTTCATTTGATGTGCATTTTTCCGATTCTGGTGAAATTAAGGGGATACTTCTAGCTTACAGATTTTGATGTCCTTTTACATTTGAAGATAATCTCTACAGCTGGTATGAAGGATTTGTTACCAGGAAACTTTGATATTCAAAGAAGATACAACAATCTTGCAACATTAATAGTTATTTTTGGCTATTTTAGAGAGAGAGAGAGAGAGACATGAGGAGGGTCCATACCCATATCTAATCCCCAAAAATCAACTACCAGACTGGTTTGCCCCCATCCCCAAGCTCCAGTCCTTCACAAGGATAACATGTCTATCTTGAACACTTACTAAAAATTATACATGTATCTTGGCAAGATACTATTTTCAGGCTCAGACTCCAAGACCTCAATGTGAGTTAATTAATCTTCATAGTTAACACATTCAGGTTAGGAGATTGGCTTCCAAATCATTATTGCTACCTTCAATTTCCTGAGTAAGTTCCTTTGCTCTGCTGGCTTGTTGTTTCCAATCAGTGCAAACCAGAGTGCAGACCATCATGCATGTACATGAAATTTGTGCTGCAGCAAGCCCAAACCACAGCCCCTTAAAGCCCATGTTGAACTTGAAGGCCAATATAACTGCAACGGGCAAACCAATTAGATAGAAGGAGACAAAATTTATCTGATAACCCATCTTAGGCCGGGCCGAGCCTAATAAAATTCCACATGCAGCTGTTTGAGGGCAATTCCATAGTTCACAAAAACCTATTATGGGAAGAGCAATTGACGTCAAACCAAGTATTTCTGGCTCACATGTAAACAGTTTACCCCAAACATCTCTTACTGCAATGGTGAAAATGATGGCCAAAGATCCCCAAAGAACAGCCAGAGTGAGTCCAATGATAGCTGTCTGTTGAGCCTCTCCTGGTTTATCAGCCCCTAGTTCATGGCCTACCAGTATTGACAATCCTGCACTCAGGGAAGAGGGAAATACATAAAGTAAGCTCGTGGTTTGTATTAGAATGCCCATTGCAGCCACACTTGTCTGTGGGTTGCTTAATAAACTGCAAAGTAGTAGCAGTATCTCATAACACCACCACTCTAGGCACACAGATAATACGCTTTGGCCTGCAAGGGCCAAAAGTGGATGCCATCCTTTGGAAAATGTATTACACGTGGCCCCATCCCATGGTTTTAGTGAGATTTCTGATAGTAAAAGGTAAATTAGCAGACCAAGGTTTACATTTAAAGTGTTCCAACCTGAGGCTAGGGCAACTCCTTTGACCCCCATATCTAAATACACAACCAGGAAGTAGTTGATTGGAAAGTGAAGAAACATTGCAAGGGTTACTGATAAAGTAAGGGGCCTGTTTATATTTTGTGTCCTTAAGAATGTTCTTAAGGGATGGAAGTAAGCTTGAGCAATCAAGTCAGGGATTGAGTATTTGATATAGATCCAGGCTACCGAAGTTGTACTCTCATCTTGACCTAACCATAAGAGGATGGGTTTCAAGTTTAACCACAAGATGCAGATTGGAAAGGTTGCTACTAAGAGCAGAAAGAGAGTTTTTCGGAAGGTTTGACTGAGAATTGCCCATCTCTTTGCTCCATAAGCCTGATAACATATTGGTTCCATCCCCATGGCCAATCCTTTAAGAACAGAGTAACCTGTTATGTTGGCAAAGCCAATTGACAATGAACCCCCTGACAGTGCCACATCCCCAAGATGCCCCAAGAAGAGCATAGAAATGAAGGACTTTGAATACATGAGTAAGCTTGCTACAATGATGGGGCATGCTATGTGGCCCTGCAACATCAACTTCTCGAACACCTGCATCGGATCAGTATATTGCATTAGACAAAGGAATTGCAGATCAACCATGGAAATGAAGATCTGTTTAATACCATTACCATCAATTTGAGGAACATGATAGACTTGATCGTACAGGCATCCAACTCTCTATATAATAGTAGAAAATACACTTAACGTAGACAAGTGCCCAGCGTGCGTGTAATTCGTTAACTGAAAAGAATTTGTTTCATATAAAGAAAAAAGTAAGGATTACCTCAAGCCTATGCATGTGGGAAACGCGTAATAGTAATTACTGCATATTTTGGGGTTTATCTTCTTTACATGATAGATTAGGAAGTACTTTTAACGCGCACACGGGAACATGACATGGTGCAGCATCTTCTTTTGAGAAACTGATTCCTGTTCACATTTTTGCTTCTGTGAAATTAATTCTCTTTGATTTCTTTGTAATAATGCTGATTGTGTAATGACCTATTTTTCATACTCAAAATGCATTAGATATCATAATAATTTGGAAGAAATTTGGATTTGCATATTTCATACGATATTGTTAAGTTACTTTTTCTGCATTTTCCCCATTTGGTAGATTTTGCTGAAATTCAGGTTTCCACATTTTGAGTGGGTAATCAAAGTTAATAAATTGTATTAATTTAAACCAAATAAAAAGTAGAAAAGGTTTTGGCTGAAGATAAAACGCGTGAGTTGCTCGACTTTTCCTATCTTTTCCTCAAAAACTGCTCAAGTTTATCAAGTGATCTTCCCTTTTCTTCTAAACCAAAAATAGGAATTCTATTTAATTTTCATTTCTTTTGGCCAAATTTCATTAATTTAGAGCCAAGATACATACTAGCGAAAGAAACATCTTTTTCACTCTATATTAATGTTTCTGGTCATTTTCACTAATTAATGAAAAATTTAGTAGTAGCTAAAGTTTGTAAAGAACACTAGTTCGTAATTCGCTTTTAGGCACCGGTAAAATGATCAATATGCATAACTGTCATAGCAAGTTAGGCACGATCCTGGTGCTTTACTGTTGACTTCTGCAACTATTTATGACAAAGTAGAATGATGTCTGACTTGACTCGACTGATGCACATGCTTGGAGTAACATTCGTGTGATATTTAGTTAACAAAATCACATTGTTTTTATTGGGATTGAAGCGAACTGTTCTAGCAGTTAATTTAACTTAATTAATTGGCAAAGAAATGCAGAAATCCATTTCTTTCAACTTGGTATTTGATAGAAATCAGTTAATATTAGAAATTATAGTATATAAAAGAAAGTTTGATCCACAGAAGATAAGTTAAAGGGGTATATGGGATCAATTAGCTAGATGCTATTAGTGTTTCTTAACCTTCCAACTTTAAAAACTTGTATTTGGTTGGGCATTAGATTTTTTTCTTTTTATATGGAAAGAACAGAAGGAAGTAACAGAAGGGTGGAGGCGGTGAGCAAAACCTTAGAAGGAGAGAGGGGGTTGGGTTGGGGATAATGTGGGGTGGGGATAGATGAAGTATAGAGAAAAATTGTTGCTTTTCCTGCCATAAGTAGTCATCAAACATTATATGCATATAGTGTTATCTTCTTTGGAGGGATGATGAAAAGTGGCATGTGAAAACTTGAAAACTACTCCTACTTTATCACATAGAAAAGTTAGGCTGATTATTGAACATAGTAAGCTAGAAACTTATTTCTATGTCTAGATATGCTAAGTAACAAGACGAATTGAAACATACTCAGTGACGCACGTGTGTGGTCTGTTGATGCATGTCCATTAGATTTGTATTGCTATGGAAACTATTTAATCTTGTTAGGATGAACCTGTGCTTTACAATTTTTGCTCGAGTACAGTGGCCATAGTTTTAAAAAGTTGTGCGAGGCTTACTCCTTAATGTGACCCTCACATGAGGCTCTGTATTAATGTCTCGAACATATTGCATGTCATTCTTGAAGCTTATTTCTCAATTTACCGAGGCCGTCACAAGCCAGGTAAAGTGTGCACTTTTTTATCTTACCTTTCATGGACATTTTATGACTGGCTTTAGCTTTTTGGCTATTTTTCATAGCCCATAATGTTTTATGTTTTTTTTCTTTATTCTGCATTTGCACAGAAGGGGAAGGGAGCAATGCTAGTGGAGGATGAAATAAAGAATGGAAAGAAATTGACAATATGGGAGACCGATCTTTAGGTTGTTTTTAATTCCAGTAGTAAAATCCAATTTTGTCACGTGATTACAAATTGATAATTTACTATTCACTACTTTATTATCTATTTTATATTTCTTTTTCAAATTGTTTACGTAATTTCATAGAGTTTATAAGTAATTATGAGCACATTCTGGACTTCTACATTCTTTTGAATTATTTTCTTTGTTTGTTTTCAGACTTATGACTCAAAACACCTTGAGGCTTACACCTTGCCGGTTGACATAAATTGCCTTGATGTACGATTGAACCTTTCCAAACATTGTTTATGACATAAAGATCAGAGAGTGAAATGTCTGAAGTGTGAGCTTATTATAATAGCAAATCTATCCAGTTTTAGTCTAGCTTTCCTAGGAACCTGCTTAGACAAAACACTCATGAATCACGACTTGAAGTAATTGTATATACCGTCAGTGTTGGAATTTCAGGAAGAGTTTGGATGTCCATTCTTTCAATCGAACTTTTCGGTGTCAATATCAACATATATACGATTTGATTTTAGGCAAGTACAGAACATGAATTTGTAATGCAGTTGAGCTGAGACAGTCTTTTAAGTCAAAGTAGTACTGCTTACCGGCATCCACTCGGGAAATCTGTAAGCAAAGAAACTCTCCTTTTCCCTATCATTATGCTCACCATTTTCTCCTTCATCCTTGATTGAATTATCTCCAGTTACTGCCGGAAACTCGCATGCGGAGAAAATGGTCGGCAAAGTTCCATGAAATGAAACATTTCCCATGGCAATGTCAAGAGGGTGATGTCCAGAAAGCAGGAAATCTGGTCGGTGCAATTCAAATTTGCTTTCATGTCTCTCCTATTTATACTTCCCAGTGCTTTGCAAAGGGAGATTTTATTGAGGTACAGCTTAGTATTTACAAGCCATAATTGTCTTGTTCCATGCTACATTGCTGTTTATCTTAGATGGGTTATCTATGAGTTTTGGATGTATTAGTGGGAGAAATATGGATCTCAAGAATAGAGAAGTGGGCATAAAGTTAAAGACTATAACTAACATTTCCTTGGGTTTTCACTTAGGGTCCGTTGGATTGCAAATGTGGAATTTGGGTGAAAGAAAATGAATTACAAGGAATTGAATTGTCTAGAATTTGTTTTATTGGGAATTGCAATTAATTGTGTTTGATTGGTATAATTTTCCACCTAGAAAATGTTAAAAGTTTAGTATCCGTTTGACTTTATTTTTCATGAAAATTGTCCATTAAAGTGATAATTTTTTTTACCATTGGGTTCATAATTTGTTCCAATTGCCAAATTTTTTTTTTAAAAATTACTATACCGAATACTATTCGTTTGGCCTTGTTTTGCATGAAAATTGTCAATAAAAGTGATAATTTTTTTTTTTACCATTGTATTCAGAATTTTTTCCAATTGTCAAAAAAAAAAAAAGCTGAAAAATTAATTACCACAAAAAACAAAAGAAAACATTTTCCTTCAAAACCAAGAAAGGAGGCGCGTGAGGGGTGAGGAGGGAAAACGAATTCTAGGGAAAATTTTTGTTATCAAACATCACAAAAGGTGGAAAATGGAAAACTCTTTCCAACTTCCTAGGAAAATAGAGAGAATCAAACGGGACCTTATTTTTTCTACTGGAACTTGCACAAAATCAGTGGAAAAGAGTTTAGGGTATGTTTGATAGCATCCATTTTCTAGGGAAGTTGGAAAACAATTTCCATTTTCAACAAAAGTGGTTGTTTGATAGGTTTTTTAGCCATGGAAAAAATATTCCACCCCCCCCCCCCCCCCCCTTCCCCCTCCAATCACATGTGCACCAATTCTTAGAAATCAATGATGGGTTCCAGGTTATTAGAATTTTTTTTTTTTTTTTTTTTGGTAATTAAAACAAATTTCATAATCAATTGTAAAAAAAAAAAAATTCACTTTAATAGATAATTTTCATGTAAACACAAAGTCAAACGATCACTAAATTTTGATGAAAAAATGATTTTTTAGGAAAAAAGGTTTTTTTTTTTTTTTTTTTTTTTTACTTTTTGACAATGAAAAAAATAATTGTGGAAAAAATTATCACTTTAATGGATAATTTTCACTTAAAACAAAGTTAAACGAATACAAAATTTTAAAATTTTCTTGGTGGAAAATTATACCAATCAAACATACTTAATTAATAATTCCATGCAAAACAATTTCTAGGCAATTAGTTTTCCTGGAATTCATTTTCTTTCCACCCATTTTTCACAATCGCAATCAAACAGACCTTATATATAGAGAGCATATTGAATTTACATATAAAATGTCATTAAATTTCTATGCTCGTCACATTATTTGTCAGTGAAGGTGAAGGCTCGGGCAGGTATGACATGGTTGGGCCAACTAGACTAGACTAACTGCGTCGATTACAACGTAGTTTCATTATCAAATATTTAAGATTTCTTTTTAAGTTATTATGGACTACCCTTTCTTTTTCGAAATATAACTAACAATAAGTATATGTGTGTGTATAGATACTCATACATATAATTAGCTTTATAATGTAGGTAAGGACTACCAGCAGATAAACAAAGTTTCCTGTAGAAAATTGAAAGCAAAATTGATCAGTTGAAAAAAGCCAAATATCCTTAATAATTTGACAAAAAATTACCCCGTATCCTACGCTCTAAAAGTTTATTAAAATTTATAAATACTACAAAATTGAAAAGATCAATCAATAGAAATTAAATAGTATTCTCTCTCTATATAAATAATGATTTATAAAATAATTTTTATTATAGTCAAAAGATTTCATAGTTATAGACTAGTTTTGAATTTTTTTATTTTTTATTTATTTGGTTTTGTTCAAAGACGTTTATGTTAAGGAAATTATTCAACATGTCATAGAGCAAGCCAAAATTGGCCTGAAATTAGGGATGGCAACGGGGTGGGAGCCCCGTCCTCACCCCCGTTACCCATTTAAGGCGGAGCGGGGTAGGTCCTTTCCCCGTTTAAATTTTTTTTTTTTTTATAATTTATTTTTATTGTCCATATTCATTAGATTTAAACAAATAATTTTAGTTGCTATTTTTTATTAGAATTAATAAAAATTTTAATTTAAAGTATTGAATTATAAAAGAAAATTATTATTTTTAACTGGGTGGGTGTCCCCGCTTCATTACCCGTTTAAACGGCGCAGGTATCAGATTTGTCGGGTTTTTTTGCCATTCCTACCTGGAATTGCTTCACAGTCCAAGCCAATGTTTTTGGATTTAACAAGTGGAATTTGGATTATATTCTGTTTCAGCTTTGTTGATTCTGTGGTACCCTACCAATTCTTTATTTTATATTTATGTTTATGTTTATTTTTAGTTACTAAACCTTGGCAACTCAACATTGGTTGTTAAGAGTTAAACATTGGTTTGAGAATTGTTTTAGTGAATAAGTAAATTTCAAGAAGTTGTATCATTAACTCCAAAGAATTTGCCGCCAAGGTCTTAGTACAATGGCGTAAAGAGCTGCTCAAGGCTAAATTTATCAAGATTATAACATTCACATTGTTCTTTTTGTTATGGAACAATTGCAGCGAAGGTCTCAAACTTTTAGTAAATGTGCATTGCTATTTCAAAAAATCTTTAAATTGTAGCAGTTAAGTTCAAAATCTTTCAATAAATGTGTGCTTGGAAGACCTCTGGACGGATCCACTCAAAAGTCCTATAATTGACTAAAAGTTAAGTATTTGATCATTTTTTTAATAGGGCAAAATGGTCCTCACACTTAATTAATGAAAAAAATTAATTAATTAAAAAATAAGTAAAAATAAGAAAATCAGAAAAGAATTAAAAAGAAAATTCACAAAACTTTTCACCCACCCCTACCCTAGCTGAAACATGTGCCAATTCCTCTCTTGTTTGAGTTACACGTATCTGAGGGATTAATTTGAAAAACTAGTAGGGATATGCAAGAACAAATCATTTTTATTGAAAACATTCTTCTAATGAATTCCTTGGTAACTTCTATAATAAATGGACTTCTGTCTATTTTTTCGACAATTGCCATGGAATGGAGTAAGTTTAACTATCCCATTAATTAGGTTATCACATTTTTGTGCTATTAAGAAGGCGAAGCCCATTTTTGGAAAGTGGGAAAGCATTCCCCCTTAAAACAAGACTTGCATAGGTAAGAAAGCAAACTCTGTCCTTTCTTAGGGCAACAAGGGACATTTTTGTCTTAGGCGAATCAAAATGATTCATTTGCATTTGAACACTATGATATTTCATGACTTGAACTCTTTAAAAATCCAATAATCGACAACGAAGACTTCGAATGATAGATCGACGGAAGTGACTTATAACTAATTGTGACATTCACTCGTCAAGCTAGAAATGAAAATCAACCCTTGATGCATGAGAGTTGTTACCATGCATTCTTGTCGAAGGAAAGCGTGCGAATTTTGCTTCTTCTTTTTTCCATTGTGGTCCTTTTGGATCTAAAATGACCGGAAAAGTGAAGAAAGTCTACCATAGCTACTCTTCTAGACTTAAATTTTTATTGAACTAGGCATAAATATTTTGTCCTTAATTGCAGCAGAATTCGTGGAAACAATTAAACGTTTGCTGGTTGGTTTCTAACAAACAATATAGTCCGGGTCAAATTTGAATGATGTTTCTGGCACCCGATGTAGTTCATTATGCATGCATTTCTAAGGGAACCATGGTGTTTGGCTGAGTTCAACTCTTCCCTTGGCCTGTAGGTCCTGACACAATGCTAGAATTCTAACTCTTCTCGAGTGGTATCTTACTGATAGCTCGGAAGGATGAGAAACTTTGCTCTATTGTCTAAAAATGTTTGTAGGAAACATCGTCGTTTCATTCCACCTTCTCCCACGCTGTCTGGTCCCAAACCTACTCTTTCTTTATTGATGACCCATTTCTTATTTCACGATTTTTAATAAAAAAAATATTAAAAAAAAAAGAAAAAAATTGGAGAAATTTGAGGGATTGGACTTCCTGATAAGCGTTGGTGGGATGGGGAGGAAATGGGTGACGAAGAAAAAGAATATCTTTCTTTCTTTTTTATTTCTTATCGCTTAATTATTCAAATTATTTTGGGTGGAAAAATTAGAGTTATCATTTTGTCATTTTATAGAAAATGGCCAAATACTTAACTTTTGATCAACTAATGAATTTTTAGATGGAAATCGAGGTCCTTCAGGCCAGGGGAGGACCTAGCACCTAGCCAGCTCATGCGTTTTTTTTTTGCTGGATTTGTCGGGAGCTTCAGTTCAATTAGTCGCTGTCGCTGTCGCTGTCGCCGTCCGCCGAAAAATGAAGAATAAGCCCAGAATTGTTTTTCCCTTTGTTATTGTTCATTTATTTGGGTCTTTTTTTTTTTTTTTTTTAAATGAGGCCTAATGAATGTGCCCAACTAGAGAAGTCACTGGACCATGGACCCATGGTAATTGGTCTACACTCCACCGACAAGCAAAACCCATTAGCCACAGCCAATTTCCAAAATTGAAAATCGGCAGAGGAAAGGAGGGAGACTGTGGTCTGGGAAACGACTGATATGCTACGCTATTGCGAACCTGCTGTCTGTGACGTCGCCGATCGACGAGACCGGTGTACGGTGGTGTTCTAGTGGACGTAAGCTTGACTCGATGAACGGCGAGCGATTTCCGTTTGATTTCTACTTTCAATCTTTGATTTATGAATTTTGAGAAATGAGAATTTATGTTGTATTATTGTCTGACACTATGAGTTTATGAGTTATAATTTTGATTTGTGAATTGTGATTTGAGAAATTAGGTTTCTAAAAAAATTAGGGATAAGTGAAAAAAATTAATGGAGAGGATGTTGGGTTTAATTAAATCATGTGTACATTGTTTTTAAATCAATTTTAATTGAAAAATAAATTCAGTGGACTGTGGTGGTCTTGTGGACGGTGGACGCTACGCCTGACTCGGTCATCGGTCACCAGTCAATAGTCAACGGTCTCCGCCCCTGGCTGAACTATAATGCTGGATTCGCCCCTGCTTCAGGCGCACATTTATCACTTCATTGAAATGTTAATTTAGTTATGATTTAAAAGTTTGAGACACATTTTTGAAATGCTTAATATCTCTGTCGCAAATTTTACTTCTATTTTTAGTACAATTTTATTATTTTTGCTTGTTCAGATCCCCCTATTTTTCACTTTGCATCTTTTTGGCTGCTCGAGTTTGAGGAGATGAGATCTACTGTCCATTATATGCTGTCCAATTTGCCGTCTACCCAATTACAAATGACACATCATGAGAAATTATAAATAATGTTAATGTTGAAAAATTAAAATTCATGACAACTTTAATTTTTCCATGATGTATCAACTTGTAATTGGGTAGACAGTAAATTGGACAAGAAAAATGGACTGCAAATCTCAACTCGAGTTTGAGAGGCTCTTGAGCAGAGTACGTGGGGACGAAAGGTGGGTTGGGACATCCAAGAGGAAAAGATTACGGTATCAATAAAGAAGAACATGAATTGAGAAATGTCATGATTTGTTTCTAATAAAGTAGGAAAGTTGTAGCATTGGTTCTTAACCTTTGTTTGACTAGCAATTGAATTCTCAACCTTTAAATAAGATCAAGTTTATCATTTATGTTCATTATAGTTATACAATTATTTCTCAACGGAGGACAATGTTTAATTCTCAAATAAATCGTCATGTTACCCGACAAGTGTTTTTATACACTTAAGTGGACATCTATTCTCGATTGTGTATGGCTAATTGAGCAAATGTAACGTAAAATAGCTTACTAGGAGTTGATTCAGAATAATTGATGATCAATTGGATTGCAATTGATCATTATGAAGTATTAAGAGAGCAATAGAAATAGATTCACAAGTTCTAGGAACCAAATCTAACATTTGAAAAGTTTAAGGACTTAATTGCAAACTTTCAAAACTTACATCGGATCAATTTTGGACAATTGAGGAATGTGGAGGATACAAATATAAAGATTTAAAAATGAAGGACTAAAGATACAATTAAAAAAGAACTCAAGTTGTACAAAAGAAGAACGTTATGGATCAAATTGCAACAAAGGGAAACTGTGTGCCTTGCAATCACAAGGGCACATCATTCAATAAAGCAAATTCAATGGTATGTGCGATCGTATCTGTTTGGCCTGTGCGATGGCCATTCCAGGCAAAAAGATCTAGCCCCCCGTTTGATCCCCATTTTTGTCCCCATAATGCATTTTCACATCAAATCAAGTGGGACCGTCTACATGTGACCCCTTTCATTTCATTTTTTAATTCCCACCAATTTATATTTTTGTCATTTTGTCCTCATCTGTTGGTTGTCCATTTATGGTGGCAGGAATTAAAAACTTTGAAATGTCAAATGGCAAATGTGAAAAGAAAATTGCATAATCTAATATGTGGTACAACAGAAGACAATGGGTTGTCAGAAATATAATAAACCAACGATTATATTTTTAATACTAATGCAAAAAAAAAGGTGGCCCAAATAGGGGCTTACTTTCTTTGTTTTACTCAACCTCTTCATGCAAAGGGTTTAGCCGTTTAGGACATGATTTTGACCTTAATTCTAGGGGTGGACAAACCAGACCAAACCAAATTAGTCTATCCCTACCTAATTCTTAGTCTATAAAAACAACTCTTTATATACAATTATTCGAAATTCCAACTTGTAATCCGGTCTTAGATCCGTCTCTGGTTGTTAATAAGCATAAATCATGTATTTAATTATTTGTGTGTTATTTTATTATAGTTAGAATGACTAGAACCTAGGCTAGATACTTATTACTAATGTAATCGATATTTGGACTCTATGTCCAATTTATTACTTGCATATCATCTGCATACTTGTGGAATATCAAAATCAACAATAATTTTTAGCACAAGAATAAGTTATTTACTTAGTTCTTGGCTAATTCTAGTTGTTGTTGAATTCTTTTTTTTTTTTTTAAGCTGTTTTACGTACTTTGCTTGATTTCATTGACAGTAAAAGGAGAGAAACAAAGAAGTAACAAAATAAATTGCAATGACTAATCTTGATGCGATGAAGAGAAACTTGTAGGATATGATTTCAGTATGCAACAAGTTGTTGATGAAGACATGCTTATAGGAGATTTCTTCGCCAAGCAATGATTATAAAAGACGAGATATATTATACTTGTCAAATTTGATGAGGATGATTGCTATACGTTGTATACGGTGGTTTGGTTTACAATTAAAATGAAAATGCCTATCATTTGGTGGGGGGGGATGGCCACCAAACGGAGTGTAACACTTAAAATATTTTTTAACAATTCTCACTAAATCAAAATCAAAATATTTGACTATTCTTGAAAAATAAATCAATGGATACTTTGATTTGAGATACTCAAAATACATTCGCACATGATAATGATATCCTAATCAAAAAAAAAAAAAAAAAACAACTGCATTCTCATATCACATCAACACTATTTGCTACAGTGACCATGTTCTCAATTTAAATTGAATTTATTCCATTTTTCGATTTTTGCCCTTCTACCCTCTTTTCCACTTTGACAACTAAAATAAAGAACTTGGTTTCCACATATCCAAACGGCTGACTTGTACGAACTCACGTGAAAGTGAATTTTGGCCGCTTTAAAAGGCTTGTACATCTGGATTATATGGCATTGTCAATTGCTTGGCTTCAAATAGATATGAATTTCACCGTACAAGGGGAAAATTATTAAGGTCAACATATGCATCAAATTATTTTTCCACGTTCGTACAACACTAGACATGTGCAAAATGTTACGTTTCGTTACGTCGTCATTGTTGTTATGCCATATAATCACGAAGTATGGCCACCAAACGGAGTGTAACACTTAAAATATTTTTTAACAATTCTCACCAAATCAAAACCAAATATTTGACTATTCTTGAAAAATAAATCAATGGATACTTTGATTTGAGATACTCAAAATACATTCGCACATGATAATGATATCCTAATGAAAAAAAAAAAAAACAACTGCATTCTCATATCACATCAACACTATTTGCTACAGTGACCATGTTCTCAATTTAAATTGAATTTATTCCATTTTTCGATTTTTGCCCTTCTACCCTCTTTTCCACTTTGACAACTAAAACAAAGAACTTGGTTTCCACATATCCCAACGGCTGACTTGTACGAACTCACGTGAAAGTGAATTTTGGCCGCTTTAAAAGGCTTGTACATCTGGATTATATGGCATTGTCAATTGCTTGGCTTCAAATAGATATGAATTTCACCGTACAAGGGGAAAATTATTAAGGTCAACATATGCATCAAATTATTTTTCCACGTTCGTACAACACTAGACATGTGCAAAATGTTACGTTTCGTTACGTCGTCATTGTTGTTATGCCATATAATCACGAAGTATGTCCAACTCACTTCGCTGTATTTCAGGTGCGTTCATTTCGGCATGCATTTCATCTTCAGCATTAGATAGCTTCACCTCGGATGCATCATTATCTGTTTTTGCTGCACATAAACGCCTCATCTACAACTCCAGAACGACGTAAAAAATTTTAAATACCCATCGTTGTGACAACAACAGCAACTTGGGTCTGAAATGAATAGCTAGGCATATGGTTAACGATTTACCATATTTGCTTCCACACACCAAATGCACGTTCAATGACGTTTCTGCACGACGAGTGTCTGTAGTTAAACCTCTCACGAGCATTTCGAAAACGGCGACGATGACTTGTTCCATCATCGCGGAACACTTGAAAATGGTATAATATATCTAATCCTTTGTACGGGGCCATATATCCCGGTCGATGAGCAAACCCGGAGTCAACCAAATAATACTTACCTAGCGCTGGTAACGGAAAATGAATTTCTGGACTATATATAACGAGCTAGTATTCGAGCAGCGTGCAAATCCCGATGGTGCCAGTAAGCACGAACGTGAAACACAAATTTAAATTACATGTGGCCAACACATTTTGCGTCGGCACTCCTTTTCAGCATATAAAATTCACTCGCTCATGATGCGGTAGCACAGCTTTCACGCGGGTTCCATCAATAGCACCAATGCAATCCTGAAAGGATGCTTAGTCGAGTCCGACCGTGGGGGTCTTCGCCTCCGTTGTAGTTTGGACTTGGTTGTATGAGACGTTCCGATAATACAACGACGGCACGGAGAACCTCCTTAAAGTAATGGCATACTGTTTGCAACAAATGATTGAAAATCGTTGTCACTTACTGGTATCCCCTTCCATGGGCTAATATGCACAAGAACATTTCAACTTGCTCATAGATATTTACTTGCTGGCTACTGCGTAAGCCGTATTCGTCATGCAAAATATGTGCAAAATGTCACAATAGTTGTGGGTAAATTCGGAACTCTTGATAGCACATATGCCCGTTCTCTTCCATTGCTTTCTTCATAAACATATGGTCATTTCTTGAAAAAGGAAATCGTCGAATATGACATCGTTGTTTGCGATAGTAGTTACTCGCGTCGCTTACTGCAATTCTACAATACGTAACCCATGTCATGACGTCATCCGTCAGTTGGCTAAAAATCTCAACATCAGTGACTTCTACTTTCTCGTCGGAGCCTGATAGAAGAGCACAGTTGAAATTCAAATCATCCATTGTGTAATTGAAGACTAACAAATGTTTTTTTTCTTGTGCGGAAGAAAAGAAAAAATTTGAGTAAAGTATAAAGTTGTGTTACTAACCTAGCAAGTTCACATATTATTACTCTTGGTTCCAATGAACTAATTTATAGAAGAGTATACAATGTTGGAACGTGTTTTCTTTGATTGACTTTTCAACGTAAGTTGTACTGACAAGATTGAAATGAAATGCTGTATGTGCTTTATGGACATGTGAAACATTATTTTGCTGTTCGGACATATTTCCAAAAAAAAGTTGTATGTTTCTTGCAGGAGTTGTCCATCATGCATGCACTCTTTGCGCTCAGAAATTAACTAATACATTTGAAAAGAAACCTGAATAACGTAATCACATAAGAGATGGAATATAATGTTACAAACCAAGGATAAAGGTACACTACCAACTGTAATTCTCTGTACATTATACAAAGAAAAAAAAACGCATGGATGCTAGAGTTGGTTGTTACACAAATTAATTGAGAGACTTGTTATGCTCATTAAATTGCCACTCAATCCATTCAAATTTCTCATCTGCGTCTCTTACGACGCTGAGCATATCTCGATAGCACTTTTGTGCCAGAAGCGTACAGGCGTAAAAGTATAAGGGTATGCGTCGCTCGAGCCTTCCATCTGCAAGCAACTCTTCGACACAGGCGACTCCGGTATTCTTACCTGGCACCATAATGGTATTTATCTTCGCCGCCACTTCCTTGGCGGCACCGTTTGCCCGATCAACGGAAAATGACAACTCCCAAGCAAAAACTTTCTTTTTCTTCCCTTTTTGCATACTCATCACCTACTTCATTTTTTCGTCGCTTCTAGCATTGGAAACGTTAATGCTTGAATTGCATTTATCTGCGTCTCCCTCATCACTCGAACCAGTATTCTCCCCATCTACAGGGATTGCATCCCTTTGGTCTTCAATTGCACTGTCCTCAAACAAACCGAAGCCCGTACGAGATAACTTTGTTGGGGTCACTACGTACTTGTCATCGTCATAGCTATCGCCGAAAAGCTAACGATATCAGATGTAGATCTCATTGACGTCGTTATCTTTAAAGTCCTTGTTCTCCTACAATAAGGGTTTCACAATTGTTCAAATTCACGTGAGTGGGAAGCAGAAACATTATATCCTCACTGACACAGCACAAAACATAGAATAATTGATTTAACCTATCACAGAAGCAAGTTACACCAGATATAAAATTTTCAACTTAAGTCCCAAGAGCACAAGTATCAAGGGAACCTACAAGAGTGATTACATGAAATAGTGGGAACTATTTGAAAGACATCAGACATGCTGCAAAATTAGTAATGCTCAAACGATTATCCATTTTCTAAACTTAATAGTGGTCCAAAGTCTACAGGTTGTATTATGATTAGAATACAAGCAAAATTGAATTTCCTTTTGGACAGTTCACTGTACCACTCAGAATAGATTTACTGTAATTAATTAAAAAAAGACACTGCAACAAATTGTTATTTTTCATGTCAACATATCTAGATAGCGGTTAGATGAATACAACCTGTTGACATTTGAACATGACTTCTTGTCTCTAGTCCATGTGGAGTGGATTACGATGCTACAGTAGTTTCAAATTGAATATTATTACTCCTTTCATCCCATGTTACTCTATGTCACTAGTTGTTATTCTTATTAAATTCCTAGATGACTAATAAACCTATCATGAAGTTAAAATGAAACTGAGTTTCACAAAATAATAGCAATAATAGTTACATAACACCCTTCATTGATAGGATAATTTTTAAAAAATGCTGTAAAAAAAATAAGATGACAAGTCAATTGTACTTAGAAGGTTAAATAGAATGCCATAATGTCATCAAAATTATGTATTTTCTAGCACGCCTTTAGATAAATGTAACATTTTCCTCAAGAAGCCATAGTGCTGTAAAAAGCCCATTTACATATGCCCCTTTCTGGAAGCCAAATGAAATTCACCAAGACAATAAGGATGTCTTCTATGTCTCTAATGTGAAATGATTGTCTCAAACAAATTTCTCGATTACGGCTTATAAGAATTTATTCCCATATGAGGGCATTCAAAGTATCTCCAAAGTCCGGAATCTCCACTGTTCTTCGTGCAATCAGCTTTAGTGCAAAGCCAAATCATTTTGATTCGATCAATTCAGCTTGAGCTCCAAAATAATAAACCATAATCCTTATACTTCTCTTGCCAAGCTTATAATTTAATTACCCCTAAAATTTTTATCTTACAATTCAATGCATAAAATATTTATCTTACATTTTGAAGGGCTCCAAATTTCCATCATATAGTTACAAAGTACAAATTTAAACAAACGTAAACATAATAAATCAACAAAATTAAACTCAAGTATACAACATGATGAACATGAAAAATTGTTTTTCCAAAAGCAAGTCGGCTACCGTACCTTAATTTTTCGGTCCACCATTCCTTGGATGCTACAATCCAACGCTCTGACGGGTTGTATTAGACCTCGGTGCAATCCAACAATTCGGTGAGACGTTTGCGTTCTCAATGCATTGTGTCCCAATGGTTGCGAAGTTGGAGTTTGCTCCAATTGTGGCCGGAGATGGAGTTAAACAGCGTAATAACACGCTCCCAACCGTGTTTCGTAAAACACTTGCCACGTCGATGACCTTCGGCAATGGTGGTTTCACAGGCAACTATAAACATTCGTCTCTCTGCATCTTGCATATTTTTTGGAGGCTTCAACTTTCGGCATTTGTCGACAGTGATTAACGAACCGGACCACGAACGTCACCTATCTGCGGGATTACACAATGGAGTTTTTTTTTTTTTTAAAAAAACCAACGAAATGGAATTGGCAGCGAAGGTTCGTAGTTTTGACTTGATTGGAGAATGGGTCCATGGGTTGGGAGAAGGGGTTGAAGAGGCGATGGCAACAAGATTGCAGTCGGACATGCCAACTTTATGGGGGGGCACGCAGGTCGAGCGTCGACCGTAATTTCCATCGCGAAATGGGGCCTCTTTTCACTACCGTGAGCGTTTAGGAGCCCGTAATCTGCAGGGAAGTGGTTGCCAATTGAATATCTACTCCCGACGAAGTATGGTTTAGGACGGGAGAAGTCGTTAGCTGACGGTCAAGGGCTCTGCGGGACGGAGATTACATTGTTGGCTACAAGGATGTGAGGGGAGCCGAGCGAGAGTTTTTTCAAGGGAAAGTGTTGGCCTGTATGGTTTGGGTAAAGGTGGGAATTGATGCTTCTTATGTCACGATTTGCATAGTAAGGAGGTAGCGTGTTGTCGGTTGGAACTGTCCCAAGGGCTTACATTATTGTTAAAGGAGACATAAGGTGTAAGAAAATTCGTAATGGTATTTTAAACATCACCACCGGTATTTATGCTAAAATGTGAAGGTGAAGTAGTCAATAGATATGTGTTATTTAAAATTTAAAATTTAAAATACAAGAGATTTCTGCAATTTTTTAAAATAGAAAGGGTGTCTATGAAGTTGTTATAAACTTTAGAGGATGTATGTGTCATTCAAAACTCGATAATCGATAAGAGGGTTTGTGTAATTTTTGAAAAGGAAGGGGGTGTCTAAAATTTTTATATACCTTAGGAAGGTCTTGTAATTTGTCCTTGGAGGACAACAATTATACTTGGTGTACAATGTCGTTGACAATATTGTTGAAAACACGCCACGTGGTAATTGTCATTGGACAATTTAAAAAATAGTTTATTTTTCAAACCAACACTTTTTTACCATCTAGTAAAAAAACATTGCACAAATAGATAGATCCATATACTATACTCCATTGTAGACTTGAAAGAGAATTTTTTTGGTTCGATTACACATGCTTTTATCTTATCTTGGGGTTAATCTCACAGTTGCAACGCCTTTTCATTATGACAATAAAGGGCACACTCCCCCTCAAACTCGAACAAATGAAAATTCAAGTAGGGAGGGTTCGTTCTACTATTCTTTTTGAGTAATGTTTTCATTCTCAGAGGGGTTACAAACAAAGTTTAGGTGGCTCTAAACGATAGTTTAAATGAAATGTTAAATTAAATGACTTATTTAATTTCACCTATCATTTAATGTTACATTAACGCCACCTAAATTGTGTTTGTAATTCCAGTGGGAATAAATAACATTGCTCATTCTTTTTACAACATTGCTGAGGTGGCAAAAAAGTATTGATTGAGAAAATAAATTATTTTTTAAAACAACCTATCATTTGATAGTTGATATGTTGTTAACAACTTTGTACACAAGATTTCGCCCCTTCACCATTTCTTTGGCCTATTTAGGGTTGGGCAAAATATCCGAATCGAACCGAACTGAACCGGAACCGAACCGAATCGAGCGGGTTTTTTAAAATGAAATACCCGAACGGGTATCCGAATCGAGAACCGAATGGTTTGGTTCGGTTCTCGGTTCTAGACCAAGAACCGAAGAACCGAATAAGAACCGAATTTTTTTTTTAATATTGGATAAATTAATTTCTTTTATTTTTTCTAAACAAATTAATAATTTTTTTCTTATTAAATCTTATTATTTGAACAATTTAGAGTTTATTTATGTTTGTTAGTTGTGTTTTTTCAATTTTTTCTTGTATAGTTTCTTAGTAGTTAGTATGGAAAGTCAAGCAACAGATGATTAAATTAAATAGTTGGTAAGTATTATCAATACTTTAAAATATTTTATCTTTATGACTTCTTATTTATATTTCATTTTTATGTAGACTTGAAGGTTTGAAGCAAGTGAATTATTGATATGAATTATCGAAATTTTATTAGTAATATTTACTTTTTGGTATTTGTATTTGACAACTTATTATTTATATGTTATTAAATTAGATTACGTTAATTTGTAAAAGTTAAGATTGAATTTGGTATTTGTATCTACTTTTTGTTATTAATATTAGTATTTACTTTCACGTATATTTATGTAGTATTATTTTAAATGTTAAAAAATTTAATTATAGTACGGAACCGAACAGAACCGAACCGAATCGAATCGAAACCGAACGGTTCCAAAATTATATTTGGAACCGACGATTCCATTTATTAAATACCCGAAAATTTCTGGAACCCAAAAAAACCGTACCGAATCGACCCGACCATACCCGCGCCCACCCATAAGCCTATTCTTTCAACCAACTCATTTCTCATTTTTACTTGGTACCATAGGGCAATCAGCAATGGCGCTCAGAACCCTACTGACCAGAAAAACACTGGCAAATTCACCAATGGGGATGATAGGGCTTCGTGGCCTTCAGACTTTCTCGCTGCCCGATCTATCGTACGACTACGGTGCCCTGGAGCCGGCCATTAGCGGCGATATAATGCAGCTGCACCACCAGAAGCATCACCAGACTTACATTACTAATTACAATAAGGCCCTCGAGCAGCTCGATGACGCCGTGGCCAAGTGCGACGCTTCCGCTGTCGTCAAGTTGCATAGTGCAATCAAGTTCAATGGCGGAGGTTCTATTTCCTCTTCTTGCATACATATTATTATATTTAAGGACATAATCGTTGGTTGGAACGCTATTCGTGAATATCGAATTTGAAGCTGAATAATCTAATTTATAATTTCTATGGTTCTAATTCCATGATGCCAAAAAAATGTAACTATACGCTGTGTCTGACATTTTGCAACTGGTTCATCATTGGATTTGAAAACCCAGTTCAAATTTCAATTGGAATCGGAGCGTGTTTGTTTAACTTTTTATTATATAAATATTATTTCTTTTTAAAAGTAAGAATATAAGAAGTAATGTTTGGATTTACCAAGTGAAAATCGGTGACCTGAAAACAGGTAATTTTTGGACTTCCCGTGAAGAAGGTCATTAATAGTTCTAATTATAATGAAATTTGGGATTGTTGTAGTTATATTAGTTATTTAAGGCAGCAAGATGTTGCTAATAGAATTATTTCTTAAAAAAAAAGGAAATAAGAGTTACCAAAAATGTTTCAATTTTATGCAACAACATTAATAGTAATTAACCTAAATAAAAATGCAGAAACATGTACTTTGAATCCAAACATCCCCTCAATTGCAATTTCATTTCCAGACGGGTCTTCAGTTGTTTTCTACCAAACATTTTCTTCATCATTAGATCTTTGGGAAAGTGGAGGTAAAGTTAGTAAGCGCCCCCCGACATTTGCTTTAGGATGTTCTAGTACCTTTTTGGTTTTCCTCATGGAATTTAAATCAAATTTTACCACTCAAGAACTATAATACAAAAATTGATTGCAAGTTTGTATACAAGTGTAGATTGAAGTTGTGATTTTTCTTCTCCTTTAGTATGTGAACAAATTGAGAACTTAATTAAGTGCAAATATTTATCAAGTGAAGTTAATTTGGTCAGTTTATAATATTTTGCTTACCATCGTATATCATATTTTCTTTTCCCTAAATAAGCGTATGGGTAGAACAGAAACCTGACTTAATTTTGCTGCAGGATTTAATCACATTAGACATTCCAATAGATTTGTCATTGGACTAAATGGGGTAGTGAAGAATATCTGATGTAGCATATCCCAAGCTTATTAGGAAAAAAGTATAGTCTCCTCCTCTTGTAAATAATAGCATGTTTTTCTTTTTTGTTTATGTTCTGTAGTTGCTTGTGACTTGCTTTGCTTTTGCTTGTTCATGGACTATTTCTTTATTTTCTTCATCTTTTTTGCCATTAATTATGTCAATTGATGAATATATAGTAAATTTCTCTTGTTGTTTCGAATCCTAAAATATAAACTTTTCAGTTCGGTAAGTTAAACTTATCACTTCAACCACTGTGGAAGAATGCCTACAACCAAGAGTCTAGAATAGTACTATGATATACATGTTGCCAACCGTCCAATGCAGAATCCTAGCTATTAAAATAGTAGAGATAAATTGTAAAATGCATATAGAGTACCACAATGGGAAGTGTTTCATTTAAAATAGAAAAGAAAATTTACCTATCAAAAAAAAAAAAAAAAAATAGAAAAGAAAATTAGTTGAAATAAGCAAAAACACGCATATGGCAAACAATGTGGAATGGATATCATTCTTTAACATATGATTTTTGTGAAATTGATCGTGTTATAGGGGTTTAAAATAGCTAGAAAAAGTTCAAGCTTTAATCTACCTAGTAAAAAATTGGTGGTTGTGTTGTCTTAAGCTTTAAGGTAACCTTGTGGTTTAAGGTGCTACCTTGCTTTGGCATGGTTTTATTTACTTATGAGATTCTTTTTACATATTTTGGGTACATTTTATTGTTTCTCTATTTTGGTCATTTGATTTTTAAATGATTTAATAACATCATGTTTCTTTGGTGGATGAAATGGAGAAATCATACATGGATTTTATGTGATAGAAAATTGTCCCTGAAGTTAAAAGGAGTTCTACTGAACAATTATTAGACTAGTCGTACTTTATGACAATAGTGTTGGATCGTTAAAGAATAAAATGCCATAGGATTGAAATGAAGATGTTAAGATGGACGTGTAGCTGTACTAGAATGAAATAAATAAAATACTCGAATATATATGAAAAAATGGAGGTGACGTCATTTGAGGTTAAATTGAAGAAATGATGATTTAGGTGGTTGGAGCACATGTTGCTTAAATCTAAAAAAACTTATGTGACCTAGTAGAGCACATTATAAGAGTATGAAGTAAACAAACATTGACATGGTTTGATATGGTTACTTATCGTTAAAAGAAACATTAGCAATTTGGTTCAGCTATCATCCTCCTCTTCTCTATCAGTTTCATTCCATTTATTTTTTCGTTCTCCACTTCTCTCTTTCCTTATCCCTTTCCCTTGTATCGTACATCTCTTTTCACTTGTTGTCTTGTCGAAAAGTTGAAACTTCATTTGGGACAGTTGTAGGAGGTTAGGGCAGGCTTGTTTTTTGCCCTCTCTTCGCTCTTAAGTTATAGTTATAGGAGGTTAGGGCACACTTCTTGGCCTATTATCTCTTCTCCAACCTCGTTTTCCTAGCTATCAGAGTTTGGTTGTGTTTAAAATGTCCGAAAAACCTTCAAATTGTTCTACTTATAGTATAGGATGTTAGGGCATGCTTACTTCTTGCCCTATTGTCTCTTCTCCAATCTCATTTTCCTAGTTTTTAGAGTTTGATTGTGTTTAAAATATCCAAAAATACATTTGATAGACCCTTTTAACAATGACACACTTAAGGAATTATGTAAGGAGTTGCCACCTATGCCAGACATTTCACATGTCCTTGATTTGGTGCCATAATTATTGTCTACCCTTTGCGTGACTTTCACATTGATTTTGCCTTGGCATTAACTTAAATTATTTGCTTGCATACATTTTCTATCGATATTGGATTTTTACCTACTAATTACTGTCACATTGTGTCCACTCTTGACTTTTGTTATCCATGTTCATAGTTTTCATGCTGATATACAATGCAGAATTATATTAAATTGTGAAAATCATGAGATTGCTTTTGATGCAAAGTGTAGGCACACATACTTTCTCGGGAATTACTATGCTTTGCTATGTGTTTCTTTGATCTGGTATCCTAAACACGTTTAAAAAAAGTGTTTGGATTACTCACCTAAAAATAATCTTTTTGACTGGCTATCACATTTGAAGAACACCAGTATTGCTTTCATTTATTTTTGCATGTCAGTCTATCTTGCTAGTGCATTGTGCTCTTCACTATATAGATTTAGTTGTAGTTTTTGCGGATGAGTTGCACAATTTGTTGCTCTTGATTACATTGTGGATGTTTGATCCAAAGGAAAGATCTTTGGTCATATGATGATGATTTCTACATTCGGTTGTCATCATATGATCAATATAATTATTTGGTCAAAAAGAAAGATAAGAAGTTGTAGTCTCTCTTGTTGGAGTCAAGTTCTCCTAGTCGAGGAGAAATGATGGGAATCCTATTGGAGATATTATATGGAAGGCTTTCCAATTTAAATACTTATGTTGAGAAACATAGGGTTTTATTTATAAATTCTATATTATTTTTATATTATTTCTTTAGTTGTTTGCCTACTTAAATTAGGTTTTGAAATCCTATATAAAGAGGGCTTATACATTGTAATAGTTAGACTTGATTATTAAATAAATTCATCTTTCTCCCTTTAACTTCTCTTGGTTCTCTTCTTCTCTCTTGCTTTCTTCTCGAGTCTTATTCTTGTTCGTTGCCTACATCTCATAACCTGTTGGTGACCTTGCATCAGCATCAGGACAAAACTTGTTTACGTCTTTACAATGAAAATATTGGATACTTATTATAACTAGTATAGTCATGCATTGGGAGTGAATCAAGAGTTTTCCTGGATTTCTGTTGAAAATAGTTATGCAAATGCCAAAAGTGTGTAAGAAAGCTCAAGATCCTGTGTGCAGGAAGTGAGGACTGCAGTTAAAATTATTAAAGGTTTTTAATTTTTTGTTAGGATGTTGATTAAATTCATTTATAGTCCTCTGTTGTGTTAATTTCTACCTCTTTGTGGTCGACTTATTGCCGTTCAATGATTGTGAATCCTGTCATGGCTACCGTTCTGAATTACTACATGCACGATCATTATTGTAGTATTATTGTTTTAATGTTGCTTCAAATTAGGAATTTTTGAAGTAAAACTAATTGTGTTCTCAATCAGGTCATGTCAATCACTCAATTTTCTGGAAAAATCTTGCTCCTGTTCGTGTAAGTGTGTTTAATTTCTTGTATATTTAGCACTTACAAAATTTCAATTGGGAATTGGGACAATTGCATTAACACTAAAATCTCATTTCAGGAAGGTGGTGGTGAGCCACCCAAGAGTTCTCTTGGTTGGGCTATTGACAATCACTTTGGTTCTTTAGAAGTTTTAATACAGAAAATGAATGCTGAAGGTGCTGCTTTGCAGGGCTCTGGATGGGTTGTAAGTTCTGTTGCTTCTTACGATGTGTTGTATTGTTACTATCTGGAGCTTGACGTTTCCTGAGGATGCCTATTGTCATCACTTAATTTTAATTTGTTTAAATTCACGTTTATTGGAATTCTCAGTGGCTTGGTGTGGACAAAGAGTTGAAGCGCCTGGTGGTTGAAACTACTGCAAATCAGGTAACTGATGTAGAAATTTTTTTGTTTAGTGATAATTGGGATTTTTAATAAAAGGTTAAATGGTCAATTTTTATTCTTTTCTATTCCTCATTTTCTTGCCTTCATAATATGGATTATGTGTTTACTGCTAAAGGCGAAGAAGGGTATCACATTTTCAATATTTTGGAAGCTATATGAAGATTAGGATCTCTATTTGTTGGTTCTTTTGGCTCAGTGGATTGTTTCCATAGAAAGTGAAAGAAATTAGTAGAAAATAAAATTAATTTTCACTGGTTGAATATTTGTTTAAAATAATTGAAAGGAACTGGATAGCTAAGTGAGTACGTGTGATTGAAATTATCCCCTCATATCCTGCACTTTTTTTAGGGCACTAGATGCTGGAAAATGGAAGAAAAATATTCTTTAAAGCAAGTATTTGCATGACTTATTGAAATGAAATTCTAAGGAACAAAAAATAAAATTCTTTCCTTTCCTTTTCCTCCACCTGAGATTGGGAATGCATTTTATTTTGTGTTTGATTAAACTCCCATGCAGTAAAGATAAGATCATAATGTCGATGTATTGTTTTCATCTATTTTAATTGCTTTATGAGATCTATATGCGATGGACATTACTAGGGTCAGGATTATCATATTGATATATGGCATGCTGTTCTATTCATTAAGTACTTGCATTGGCTTTTTTTGAGGCAGCATAAGTAAAGTTGGCAGGTAAAATTGTCCTAATACCTTGTGGAGTCTGGAGTCTTTCTTCATTCAAGAGATGGTCTGCAATATCCCAAACACATGCTAACTTTGAGAATGGAAACGACATGAATTGGCATTCCTTCTGCGGAAGATTTCTGTTGTGTGAGCATAATATTTTTTAAACCTTTGTTAGCTTTGTCATGAAATTTTTTTAGTGGTATAAAACATCTCTCACTACCCCCTTACAAAACTCATGTTCAGAGGAGAGGAAAAACTATTGAAATAATTGTACAACAGACTTTAGCATCTGGAATTGGCTTCAGTAAATTGATAAGACAACAAGAATTATGCATTGGCTTCAGTATATCAATAACGGATTGAATAGTATTTAAGCAATGTTTAAAATAGTTAATATTGAAAGCTTATTATGTACTATGATAATCTTATACAAATTTAAGCATACTGTCAAGTACTTGTTCTCTGAATATGATGGTTGTGCACAAATTGAGGAGATTTTTGAAGTTTGGGATTTTGTTTCTCAGCAAATTTTGCTTGAGCGTGACAGCTATTTTTCATTTGATGATAGATAAAGATAATATTTGAAAACCAAGATTAATGACAAAATTCAATGATTATATTTGTGCCCCAATCTCGTTTATGTATCCAGTCAACTGCACTGTCAAAATAAAAATTTCTTGAACTGTTTGTAATATATTCAGGCTACTTTCTTGTCATAAAGTTCTGAACCTCTCTTGCAGGATCCACTGGTTACTAAAGGACCAAATTTGGTTCCCCTACTTGGTATTGATGTCTGGGAGCATGCATACTACTTGCAGGTAATTCTTTCCTCCTGTATATTTGCTTTGTATTTTAATAGCTCAAATAATTTAACTTGTCATGCTGAGGAGCAAAAGTTCAGGTGCATCGAGCAAGTATTTTTTTCCTAAAAAGGAAAATGGAAAAGGGCAATATTGCTGCTAAAGTGAGTAGAAAGGGGGAGAGAGAAATTGTTTGATAAACTTCAAATATGAAACATATCCCTGTTTCCCCTTTTTCTTGTTACATTTTTTGGGTTGGCGTTTTTGAACCCAGCATTGCTTTATCGTGACACATGGAAAGACCACTTGTCTTCTATGCTTGCTCACAATCGTAATCTATATCGGTTCTGAGGTATTCTCTGCAAGTTCTCAACAGTAGACATTCTTTGTTCACATTGGTATGTTATCCTGTTATGTTGCAGTACAAAAATGTGCGACCTGATTACCTGAAGAACATATGGAAAGTCATGAACTGGAAATACGCAAATGAGGTGTACGAAAAAGAATGCCCTTGATGCAGGAAACATTGCAATCTCGGAGTACTGTTTTTCAAGCAAATTGGTGATTGGGATCTATACGTGTCCCAGAAATAAAAATGTATGACACTATGGCTGCCCTTGATAAAGATAAATTATATGTGCCATAACTAAATAAGTGCTATTTTTAGCTTTTCAGACGCTTTTCTGGAACCATTGAGAGTACTCAGCGTGATAAGTCAACTGTAACAGCATTTTCTTTTCCAGATTTCACTTTCAATTTTATTTTACCAGGGCAAACAATGGAAGCGTTAACAACGTCCAAAAGCAGCAATGTACCAAGATCCATGTTCATGTATCCTGCACCAGATGTAGAAATCAAATATTTTGAAGATCAATCACACGAGTTGCTGAACAAGTATACAGTGTAATTTGAACTACACAAAAATCAGGTTGAACTTTTCTAATCAAAAAATGGCTCTCACGGCAACTTGGGATTCTCGTTAAAGAGCATTCCTTGGGCACTTCATGCCTCAACAACTTGCTGATACTTCTCATTCTCACTCGTACACTGTTGGAGTTCCTTCACAATCCTAACACAATCAGCCATAAGGCAGTTGGTCTTAATTGCATTTGAGGCAATGTGTGATCTGCTAGCTGCATATCCCTCCTGCAACAACCCCCATCCGAATTATGCACGACAGTTATAAATGAGATTAGAATGACTAAAATCCATATATCTCAGCAGCAGTGGGGTTCGGACTTGTCAATAGTTACATGAAAGCGGCACGAGTTAGTAAGAGTTCCAATTTGAAGAGCTTTTAATTTGTTGTGCATTCAGTTCTATTCAAATCAGCAGGCACAGTTTTATTTCCTTATCAGTTCGTCAAAACAAAATGTTGATAATGGAAATTCAGTAATTGGAAAATATGCCAAGAATATACCTTGTGCAGAGTGCTCAAAATGGTAACTAGGGGAGGAGAATTAAGCTTTGCACGACTCGCTACCTGAGAAAGGGGCAGAGATTAGATGAATAGAGAATCCAGAGAAAACAATATGATATTACAATGTCATGAATACCTCGTCTAATTTGATGTATCCAAAAGGCAATTTAGGGTCACTTTCATCAATCATCTGATTTAACAACTTTTCGAGTTGTTTTCCCATGCCATTGTTCGTCCAACCCCATTGCTCAGCCAAATTTAGCATTTCAGTAAGAAAGGGTGCACTGTGTAGAGGTCCTGTCCAGAGAGGCCCAGAAACAATGAGTGAACCCGGAACCTGAAAATAAGTATCCATCAAACACCCAATGCAATGCCTAAAATGCTGTGAGTTCTTGTATCATCTAAAATAATAATTCAGGAAAAATTCATGAAGAAAGCATGGTGATCGTGATTCACAGAGCAACAGTACTTGGATGGTCTACTAGAATGTCAAAAGCATAAATGATTCGAGACATTGTCAGCACTCAACAGTAAGGGATTCCCTTCACACACTTGTAAGCCTAGAATGTAACAGGAGGAATGAGAGACGTACATTTGCATTACACGAGCAGCCAATTGCATTAAGTTTATCCCATGAATTTGCATAAGAATTCCCACATCGACTGCAGTAGCTGATGAAGCTGTAGTGCCTGTAACAAGCAGCAAATATTCAAGATTCCGAACGGTAAAACTGAGGAAATAAAAAAAATCACAGTGATCTAAGACCTGTTATCGGGAAGCTTCCCACGCCTAACGCGAAGCATTACTCGAAAGACAGGCCCATGGTATGAATAGTATGAGAAAAGTGGTACAACATGATAACCCAAAACAGAAGCCTCCCGTACAGCCCCACCAATAAGCATTCTTAAACCAATCTCATTTGAATATGGCATAGGCCGAACATATGCTCCATATGCAGCCAAAGAGCTGGGAAATGAAAAACAAGTATTACAATCGCGTTTCAAAAGAATTCAGAAGCTAAAGCACTCAAATTATTCAATCAGTGCACTCCAATAATTCATAGGAACATCAACTAGAACAGAGAATCATCAATAAATGTAAACCAACTCGTGCTGTAGTCATTTAATTTGGGGAAGAAGTATATATTATTGTCCTTCAAAATAATTGTTTTAAATGACACTAGCACTCACAAGTAGGCAGAGCCAAGAATATAACTCAGTGGGGTGTGATCTACCACAACTACACCACTCTACTAAAATTATACTATCATCAAATGAATGTCCAAACGATGGCTGCAGGAAAAGAGTAGTTTTTTCAAGTCAAAGAACATGAACCCACCAAGAACAAAACATTGAGCAGTAGGTAAGGCAGAAGTTGATAAAAGCTCATAAAAGTGCTCTCAATTTCGATGATAAATTCTTGAAACATGTAGAACGAGATATCACGAAGATCAAGACTTGACACCCTCTAAATACTGGAGTGTAAAGCATTTATCTCCATCAGAAATCTCACCTTGGTGGATCAATGTCATTTGCCAATCAAAATTCTAGCTAACAAGATGTTTATGAAAGGATTGAATTACCTAACAAATAGCAAACTCGTACTAGATTCCTCCATAATTAACCATTTCCTTATTTTTCTTAATTTTCTTTCAGTTAAAAAACTAGGCAATCACCGAGACACTAACAATTGGGCCAAATGACTAACATATCTTCACAAAATACAAGTTTAGCATAAGATAAAAAAATGTCAATAGATAAAACAACTTCCTGAAGATCAGCATATTGAAAGGGATTCAAGGACTTATCGAATCAATTACACAAGTATTATAACTCACTGTTGAGGTCGGTGTCCACCAGAAGAGAAACCATCAGTGGAAGTGAGGTACAAAAGCCCATCCAATTTCACGGCACCCAGGGCAGACCTCAAGAAACTCGAATCACTACCAAACGAATCAATATCAATAAAATCAAAGTAATCTCTCCTCAAATAACACTCCGTCAAAACCCGGTTCGCATCCGAATGCGAAATAACCCATCTTTTATTTTCTCCATACTCCTTTCCCGCCCTCTCCAAATTGCCCGTAATAACACTCCCATATTCCTCATTCGCATCATTAGCCATCACAAAATCAGCATCGGCTTCCGCCAGATAGCGTAAAGATCTGATTCCGCAGCCGCACATTGCATCGAGCACTCGGAGGGCATTGTGTGATTTCTTGTAAATGGCAGCTGCAAGCACACCGAGGTCGCGGCCAGTGGCGCTCTCATGGCGGAAGAAGGTGTCGCCAATGTCGAAGCAGTGGCCCCTTTCAGATATGCAGCATTTTGGTGGGTTTGGGGATTTGGCGGTTTGGTGGGTGAAAGGGGTTACGGGTTTAAGGGAGAGAGTTAACATGCGGGAAAGTGTATAAGAAACGAGGAATTACAGTAATTCTAACAGCAATCTTGCTATAATACAAATTTTGACCAACAACAGATGACGTCTAATTATTGAAAGATGGAGAGAGAAATCAAAATATGCCAATCATGCGTTGCCACGTTAGCATTGATGTGAATTCTGTCAACATTTATCTAGTTATATTATCTGGGCATTTAGTCAAAACTCTGCGTGTTTTCAATCCTTTATACACATTAAACTCTTTGATATGCCTTATTTAAGGTACCGTTTGGTAGCCATTATTCTAGAAAAAAATGCATTTTTTGTGTCAAATCACACCTTTTTTTGTGATTGAAAATGAAGGAAAAGTTATTGATGTGATAGAAAATATTATTTTATTGATGAATGTGTGGTTGAAAATTAATAGAAGAATGAGAATGAAAAAAAGAATGGATACCAAACAGAGGCTAAATCTTAATCTCTATTCGTACAAAACTCTGCTACCTGCATTAAAAGTAGACTTCAACGCTACAATATTAATTAGAGGTATTAGTAGATTGTGTGCTATAAGGGAAACAATTGAATATTGACGCTCGTTCGTTCTCCAAAAGAAAAAAAGCAAGTCTAAACCTCTTGCTTATACGGGCTCTATCATCGTCAAAAGCTTATTTTTTTACTCGGTGATATCATAATAAAGATTAGAGCATTCCTAATTATGTCGAATTCGTTTTGAATTAATTATAACTCATCTTGCACGATTAAATTAAAAATATGACGACACAACAGATATTAAAAAAAAAAAAAAAATACCACCAAAATTGAGATTGAGAATCAAAGCAAAATTATAAATTACAACTTTATTAATCGTTGCATTGTCAAACATAAAGTATTCTCACAATCAAATTCTTAATAATACCCATTAAATCATAAAAAAAAAAAAAAATTAGTAGCATTATAAGTAAATTCGATTAGTTCAAAAAAATAATTCTTATGCATTACTCACAATTTTTCTATATAGTAAGTTGTAGTAGCTATGTAATTTTTTTTTATTAAACCCCCCCATAGGTCAGGCGTTAAAGATGTATACCACCACATTTATATAAATTACTTATTAGCGATTTCTTTCTGATGATATAAAGTAAAAACATCAAAACAAAAGTATTTCTAGTAAGTGGTTCGTACTTGGGTTGGAGATATTATCATATGAACTTGGTGAAATGTGGGTTGTCCACTATGCTCACCACTAACTACGATAGTGGACATGCCCTCACGCATTGCCTCTTTGAGTATACCTAGCTAGTAAGTGAACTAGAACATGTATCGAGAGAATTAAACTAGGGTTGAGTCCGTGTAAGATTCAAAGCTCCTATATTGATTGAACGCTACTTGTAGCGTCTGGTTATGTGGTTCGTTCCAATACTTGTTTTTCAAGTTCTTCACAATATTTTAGGGTCGTCGAACAGCTCGTGGGTGCGGCTCGACCTCATTTTGAGATAGGCCGAGCTCACAATTTTTTTTAACAAGCGGACTCATGGATACGAGCCTAGGATCTGACTCGTTTGGGCTTGTGGCTACGAGCAACGAGACGACTCATTTTTTGTTCCTCATTTTTGGACTTGTTTTATTAATTTTTTTAAAAAGAATTGCTCATTTTTAGAATGTCTACCATTAAAGTGGAAAATGAGTTTTGAAATAGTGAATTTTTGGATTATTTGTGATTAAAAAGTAGCAAATTTTTTTGGTTCACATACAAAATATTTTATTGTGAGAATATGTTGTTGAAAATGAATTTGAGAAAAAAAAAATTGAAATAATGGTAGACAAACAGGGGCTTGTTTTGTTAATTTATTTTAAAGAATAAAGAAACAAGCTGACTCGTGGGTTCGGTTCGTGAGGTCCACGAGCTAAAGGGCCAAACCGATCATAAGATTTAAAAATGAGCTGAGATCGAGCTCGACTCATGTCCACACCAGCCAAGGGCTTCGTAGCCAGCTCAGTCTATTGCCACCCCTACAATACTTGCATATTTCTATGTAATGTTTCTTGCCACTTACTTGACTTGTGAGCACATGTTTGAAGTGTTTTCATTATTTAGTAGTTTCTTTCTTTGTTCATAATTTATCTATTGAGCCTATTGTATGCGTTTCTCCTTCATCGATGTCATCCAAATTAATTGAATTAGTGCTCCCATGTACATCTTGGTCGCCAAATCAACTAGAATTAGAATGTCATTAAGACCACTAAAATCATGATCGAATGACAAAGATAAAGTGGGAGCAGGACTTTGTGTTGTATAAAAGGCACCAAACATTTCTTCAAACTCATTAATCTCCAACTAATTATTGTGATTCATTTGAATTTTGAATAAAATAAAAAATTGAAATAAGAATGTAGAAAGTAGAGAAAATGTAGTACGTAGAATGAAATTGCACTATAAAAGAACAAATTTGTAGAATGTGGATTGAGTTGCAAGAACTAATTGTATAAAATTTAAATTACTACAATTGAACGGGAAATTTAGAATGTAGTAAGAATTGTGATGAGAAAAAATGTAGTAGATAGATGAGGTATTTAATGAGAAAAAAATTCGGAAAAATAAAAATAAAAATTTGACCATTGGCCAACGGTCAGAATTATTCAAAATATGATCGTTAAAGTCCTAGTTAAGCTCGCCAAATTTTTTTAGGTGGTAATTACATAAAATAGTACTTTCAGATTGGAAGTTTAATATTTCCAAAATCAGATGTTTTTACTAATTAATATATTATTACTAAATAAAACATATGATTAAATTAAATTAATTTATAAACCAAACCCTAACTCCCTCCACCCACCTCTCATTTCCCGAAACAAACCCTAACTACCGTCTCTTTCTCACTGCCCCTCTCTCTCTCTACCTTCCCCATCCTTAGCTCTTCCGGCGTCGCACCCAACTCTTCGTCTGGCACCGGAACCACCACCTATTCAACTGCTCAAGGCAACAGACGCAGCAGCGACAGATCGTCTTCTCGTCTCCATCTTTCTCTCTCTCCTGTCTCTTTACCTTCCCCACCCCTAGCAATTTCGGCGCCGCATCGGAACCACCACCCATTCAGCGGTGCAATTCGACAGGTGCAGTGGTGCATCAATCACTATGCTCATCTACGATCCATTCTTCTTTTTTTTTTTTTTTTAATTTTTGAGTGGTGATTGACGGTGTGTTGCAGTGGATGTGTGCGGTGGTTGGAATGGATAATTCTGGTTGGTGAGGCGGTGATGTGCTACTGACTGTAGATGCGGGGGTGGGTGAGTGGTATGGTGCTGTCGCGGTGTTGGGTGGAGGTGGGTGATGGTGGGTGAGGCGGTGATGTACTATTGACTGTAGATACGGTGGTTGGTGAGTGGTATGGTGCTGTCGCTATGTTGGGTGGAGGTGGGTGATGGTGGTGGATAGATCTGGTGGGTGCTGTTGGTGTAGTGGTGGCGGTGAACAAAATTCTGAGTTGTGACCTGGGTTGTGACTCTTGATTTGTGACTTGTGACCTGGGCTGTGACTTGTGACTTGAGATGTGACTTGTGACATGGGCTGTGACTATTGACTTGTGACCTGAGCTGTGACTTGTGACATGGACTGTGACTTGTGATTTGTGATTTGTGACTTGGGTTGTGACCGTAAAAAAAATCATGTCAACCGTACAAAAAAATATAGCGGAGTTGTCGTCGGAATATTCGCCGGAATTGGAACAACTGCCGGATCGGAGCAGTCGCCGGAAAAAATCGACGTCGGAACTGTTGCAGGAACGGTCGTCGAAAAGTTCGCCGGAGTAGGGCGGTGATCGGAACTGTCGCCGGAGCGGTAGGGGTGGTGAAGGTGGGATGTGTTAATTATATTAAATTAGAATTAAATATTTAATAATAAATTAATTTATTTCATAAATAAAAATTTAAAAATTTTTAATAAAAATCTGATTTTGAAAATTTCAAACTTGTTTTCTTATTTTTAAAATAGGCTAAACTTATTCTCTTGAATATGTAATCTTCCCCTTTTTTAGTTTGGCTCAGCCCGGAGTTCGGCCCTGGACAAGTTTGAACGGCTAGTCGAGCCCACTAGCCACTCTACCCAATTGCCACCCATACTGAAAACAGTTTATATAAAATTCTAGAGAATGGATTGAAGTTCATAAGCTTAGGATTGAAATGTGAATGCAAAACCTCCTCATGAGGTTGAATGGGCCGCACAACGAGTTATCCAAAGTCTAATGTTTGACTTCTCTCTTGTTTTGAATTCTCGAACGTGAAGTGTTGGCTTTTAATTTGTCAAGTGAGCCTACATTTGTAATTAATTGTGTAGGAATGTTATCTTAAAATTAAGTCCAATTAAAGTGGAATAATAAAGAATTAAAGCTATAGGCTTTGCGCATCTAATTAAAGTATAGGACTAAAAATGTATGTATGTGTGTGTAGGATTATAGTCTCCAATTTATATGTGATTCCCATTCTACATGTCATTATATCAATACAAGAATAACAAGGGAAACCATATTGAAGTGGAAGATCCAAAATCCACAATTAAGAATAATCAATCAAGAATAAAGAAGAATGATTGAAGAAATCATGACTAAAGATCAAGGAGTCATAATCAAGAACATCCAATTCAAGATCCAGTAATAAATAATCATTCTCAATGAATAAATGTATGTTTGGCACTTTATAATTTTCTTGGTGATTTAACGGAGGATCTTGACAATAAAATATTTAGATTTCAAATTCTTGAGATTTAAAGTATTATAAAATCTAACAAGTGGTATCAGATCCAACTTCATACTAAATAATTGAGAATAAAGAAATAATTTTTAGGGTTGAAATTCATACTTTGATTTTCTAAATTTTGGGATGTGAGTTTCAAACCCTAAATTTCAAAACTTCGGATTTTTTGAGAATTTTTTGGAACTATAGATTCACCAGAGCGATACAGTGCCCAAATGCAGCGCTGAATTTTCAGTTTTAGGGGCAACATCGTGGTGCTAGCCAACAGCGATGGGTGCCGTAGTGCTTAGCGTTGCAGCTCCCAGGTTTGGTACAAAAGAAAAGGATGAACAAATAATTTCAAATCTTGATACTTAAAGTTTCTTTTGGATTACTAATTTTCTAAAATAGATTAATTAAAACAACATATTACCAAAGTACCCTATTTTGTTTAAATTAATTTATTTGAAATATTAGGATGATTGTGTGTTTGTAATTCATGCAGATATTAACCAGCCCAAAGGAAGATAAATATTTGGCCGAATTACATGTACACCTATGATTATAAATATGTGACAATTGTAAAATTTTTCATTATGTGAACATTAGGTTGATCCAAAAATAGACTTGATGTTTGACATGATTTATTGTCAATATTTGATTATTACATCAAGAGTATCACTTACAAGTTGATATTTCTGTTCAAAAACTAAATATCAATATTTTGTTCCGTCTTTTGTGATTGGGCCCATCATTACTTGAAATTATTGATTGTCTAGTATGGATTCCCATGTGAACATATTGTTTAGGTTTAAGGAAACATACAGAGTGCATCATGGAGATGTTACATCTTGCTGGAAAACAAAAGGTATTAAAGTTTGAGATGTTTTATTTTTTGCTCGTGTATTTAGTTTTGATTTCTCTTTCTATACAATTTAGCCAATTTAAGGTCAGTTACGATTGTTAAAGGGGAAGTTGATTCATAATGAGCTCATTTTATATTGTGTACAAGAAGAAGAAATGCTAATTTAATAGAGAATTGAAAGTGTTCACTTGATAAGTATCTCTAAGGACAATTTCTAGAAAAGAAAGAAGGATAAAGAAGCGCATTTGGTCCAATTCAAAAGAAATAGTAAAAGCCTGATAATGATAAAATATTTGGCTGTTACTTTTGTGGAAATTCTGGACACATCAAGAGGGTTTGTACTAAATACCACGCAAGCGTGTAAAGAAAAATACAATTCTCACTTTAATTTGTACCGAGGTTAATTTAGTTTCAATATCTAGACACACTTTGTGTTGATTTCGGTACCACTATTCAAATAAGTGTGTTATGCCGAAAGTCAATTGATACTAAAAAATTCATATATGTAGGGATGATGAAAAATTAGTTAAAGTTGAGGCTATAGAGGCTTTTAGGTTATTATTAAAGATTGTTTATTATTTGGATTTGAAAGAAATATTTGGAGTACCGTCTTTTAAACGAAATTTGATTTCTGTTTCTATATTGGACAAATTCGATATTGGACAAATTCGATTACGCTTGTTCAATTGAAAATAATCAGTTTAATCTTTTGCTTAATTCAAATATTGTGGGTACCAGCTCTTTATCTGGTTATGATAACATATATTTGCTTAATATGGTTGCATATTTAAAGAATCCCTACATGTGAATTCATGTGGTATTTAAACATAACTTAACCAACGAGAAGTTTGTAGCACCCCAAAAATTTTAGAATAAAATTATGGTTCTATATATAATATTTTATGATTTTGAAAGTTGAGGGATTAAAATAAAGTTTTAAATTCTTATATTTTCGGGTCAAATATTTAATTTTTGATAGAGTGACAAAAAGTATATCAATATGGGTCTCGTTGGATATCTCGTTTTTAATCATGAAAATAGGCTCGAGAAAAAATTAATTCGGATAAGTAGATCTCAAGATATTGAAGTTTAAAGAAAATTATAATTTATTTATGTTATATCAAATTGAAATTTCATGAGAGATAGTCATGTGTAAAATGGAAGTGGGATGTATATTTTATTATAATTATTTTTAAAATCAAAAGTGGTCATTATCACATATTAAGATTGAAATCTTTTGGTTGTTGTGATAGGACACGTGTCATCTTGTGATTTATTTCTACAAATTCAATTTTTATCAAACTAGATAAACACGATTTTTATTACAATTATACTATGACTCAACTACCGTTTTCCCCTATAAAAGAGTGTGCCCATATTTCACAATTCACCACACAGAATTTTACACAGCAGTTTTCATATGGAAAGCAACTGTAAATTCTAAGTACTTTTTTTTTTTTTTTACCTAAAGCTCGTTTGATCTTTCAAAGTAAGATACTTTTTGTGCAAGTTGTTCATTTCCTTATGATTTTATGTTTAGTAATTTATGCATGAATTGCCAATGGGCCTTCGGGTTCTTTAGAAAGAGATAAGAGATTCTTCGTGAATCTAAAATAACCTAGATGTGTGTTTCGTTTGGTCACCGAGATACTCCATAAGAAAATAGTTGTACGAAATGTTATTTTATTACATATAATTGTGTATGCAAACTGCACGTATTTTACTGAGTATTTTCAAAATACTCACTCTTATAATTTTTACAGGCTAGTTCGGGTCGATTGGAGATGGGGCGGGATGGTGCAGCGGACTGCCCAGAGATTTCGACCGACAGGAATATTAAGTTTTACTGCTTTTTAAATTTATTAGTTAGTTTGAGAATATTTAAATTAATTTCAGACACGATTTATGATTCGATTTTAAATTTATAAATGTTTTGTTTATTTAGAAAATAGAATTTTAACGTTCCGCATTTTAAGTAAATGAAATTATGTTTGGTAACACCTCAAGATGTATGAAATTTTGGGGCGTTACAAAGTCCGCTTCGTTATGGCACGAGCGATCAAGTCACATCTCTCAAAAGAGAAAGGAAAAGTTTGTGTCAAATGGAATTCTCGATCCTCTTGATTTACCTACTTAAGTATTTGTGTTAATTGCATTAAGGAAAAAATAAACAAATATAAGGAGATTAGATGTCCACAGGACTTCGTATGTCTTAAAACTAATTCTGTAACGACTCGGGTCCCACTTAAGGGACAGTACGTCGTCGATCTAACGATCGGGACATCCCATTAAGTGGGACCCGGGTCGTTACAAATGGTATCAGAGCCCGGTTGCCAGCCAGAAATCGGGAACTAAGTGCTATGCGGGACAAAGTGCTACGCCATAGGACGGGAGCCACCTCTTGAACCTGTAGGAGCCACTTCTAGAATCCCAACGCCTGGCAACGGATCATCTGATGGATCAAGCACGACGAGGACGTCGCGAGTCAACGGGGGGTGATTGTAATACCCAGACCAGGAAAGTTTAAAAGATTTGATAGGTACTACTCATACCAACAAGGTGCACCTTCTTTTCCGAAAGTCTATCGTTAGAAACTCCACAGTTAAGTGTGCTTGGTTTGGAGCAATTCTATGATGGGTGACCCCCTTGGGAAGTTTTCTCGGGGAGCTTGCGAGTGAGGACAAAACATGCGGAAAAGACCCATGTTGGTACAGTGAGGACGGTACATCGTCGATCTAACTACCGGGACAGCCCGTTAAGTAGGACCCGGGTCGTTACAAATTCACACGGATATTTGTGGGTCATTTCCTTTGATTTCTTGAAATGGTCAACAGTAATTTATTATATTCATATATGATTTTTTCTTGCTATGGTTACCTATATCTCATTAATGAGAAATCCCAATCACCGAACATGTTTAAGGTATAAAAAGGTTGAAGTTGAACATTAACTCAGCAAAAGAATAAAATGCGCCGATCTGACTGAAGTGGTAAATACTATGGTAGATATGATGGACCTGGGGAATAATGTCTAGTGCCTTTTGCTAAATATATAGAAGGATATGGAATCGTTCCACAGTACACCATGTTGGGTACCCTAACATGAATGATATTGATGAGAGACGAAACAAAGTACTTAAGGACACGATAAGGGATATGATCAGGCATTTCACCGTACCAAAATTTCTTTAGGAAGAAATATTAAAGACTGCAGCTTATATTCTTAATAGAGTACCAAGTAAAGCAACTGTCAAAATCCCTTATGAGCTTTGGACAGACAGAAGCCTAATTTGAAGCACTTGTACATTCGGAACATAAACTAGACTCTAGAATTGTCAGTTACTATTTTATTCAATACTCTTAGAGATCAAGGGATCATAAATTTTTTTTTAAGATTCCACTATTAGTTCAATTTTTGAACCGAGAAATGTCCGATTCTTTGAGGATATTCTTACTTCAAATCTTATTCAAAATGCAATTTCAGATAAGGCAATATTATAAAATGCCCTATACACAATTAAGAGATTGTTATAGAAGAATAAATTCAACAGCCTCAAGAACAAATGTCATTAAAGAGATCCAATAGAGAAATGAGAAATGCAATTTCGGATGACTTCATAGTCTTTCTCTAAAAAAAAGGATGACATTGGATGGTAGAAGAAGATCCAATCAACTTTTATCAAACAATACAAATGAATAATTATCAAGAATTAATTGATGCCATGAATAAAGAGATAAAATCCATGAAAGACAATAAAATTTGCAACTCATCCCATCGCCCAAAGGTACAAAGCCCATTGATTGTAAATGAATATTTAAAACCAAGAAAGATTCGAAGGGTGATGTGGAGAGATATAAGACTCGTCTTATTGTAAATGACTTTTACATAAAAGGAAGCCATCGACTTTAATGAGATTTCCTCACCGGCTTCTACAAAAGACTCTTTTAGGACTATTATGACACTTGTGGCACATTTTGATCTTGAGGTACGTCACATGGTTTACAAATTGAAAAAATCCACCTACGAACTTAAGCAGACTTCCCGTCAATTGTATCACAAATTTAATCAAATCATTATCTCTTTTAGTTTTGAAAAGAATGTAGTTGATGGTTGTGTATATCATAATTTCAATGGGAGTAAGCATATTTTTCTGGTATTGTATGTCGATGATATATTGTTTGTCTGCAATGATATAGACTTATTGTATGAAATCAAGAGATTTCTGTCATGAAATTTTGAAATGAAAAATCTTGGTGACGTTTCTTTTGTGTTAAGGGTACAGATACATCGAGATTATTCTCGAGGTTATTTTGGATTATCACGAAATAGATATGATAGTTACGCAGTTCGACCCTAATAATACCTACAGGGGGTGAATATGTATTATATGCGGAATTAAAAATATTTTACGAATTAAACAACAACAAGTCACTTTTTAATTCTGATCTAGATGATTAAACAAGCAAGTCATTTTAGCCCTAAGTTTGAATACCTCAGTATGTGATCAATCAAATAACGAAAGCAGTAAATCAACACCAGAATGATCATGAAGAAACCCAACTGGAAAAAAACTCCGGGCACTTTGTCAATCAACAATTCACTATAAACGATATGTAACTTACAGTCTACCAGCCTAGACGACGACACGTACTATCTGATCTCCTAACTGCAATTCCAACAGCTTTCTTAGATTCTGTGCTCCTGCACCACTCCCAGCTGTAGTTTCCAAAACTCTCCTGGATTCTGCTCTCTTGCAGCAACTCCTAACTTTGTGAAATCGTTTATCTCCTGTGGAACCACGAAGAACACTGCGTTCTTCACAAAATGGAACTCCAGTCAAACTTTCTCGATCTTTAGAACTCTGATCAGATATAGAGGAACAATAGTTTGGTATTTGGATTATTGAATTGATGTTTTTCTCACCAAAACTCTCACAGATGAAGGTTGAAAGAATCAAATATGAAGGAAACACTATGTAGCATTTTTCTCAATATTAAACCTCATAAAACATGTTCAAATATGTTTTTGTAACTCATAGCTAAACTCAGACATAGTATCAATGGAACCCAACATACCAAAACGAAACAATGACATTACAAAAACATCAAAAACTGAATTTAGCGAACTGAAATGTTTTTGAGTCAAAAATCATTATATATATATATATATATATATATATATATATATATATATATATATATATATATATATATATATATATATATATTTCTTGTTTTTAACGGAAAAACTAACGGAATTTCTTGTTTTAACGGACTATGTAACGGAATTTCTTATTTTAAACAGACAGCTGCACCTTCTTTCAGTGTTTTTATCATAACTTTGTATTCCGATGTCCGATTGAGGCGATTCAAAATGCGTTGGAAAGCTAACTCATTTGGCTACAACTTTGATTCAGACATCATTCTCCAATTCGATACTTTCTATTCCAAAAATAGGTCTCAATATGAGACTAAAACATCGAAGCATAACTTTTTGGTTGGAAATTGATTTGTGATTCTTTTGACTAAATTTGATTCCATTGACGTCTTCCTTTATCCAATTGACTCTGAGCACTCTCAAATCTTTATCGTGAGGTTCGGCACAACTTTTAAGTATTTACATTTTAGTCCTCTGAACTTTAGATCCCTTACAATTTAGCCATTTCTCCAAATTTGTCAACTTTTGCTTATTTTCTTCGATCTCACCAACTTACATCACAACATCAAAATCACACATCTAATTATTTATCAATTACATAAACATTACATCATTAATTATTTAATTAACCAAAAAAATTACATCTTTATTAATAACAAATTAATTCTTAAACAAAACTATTAAATATAAATTAGGCAAACGTGCATTGCACGTTGCTTGCACCTAGTATATATATATATATATATAAAAGAATTACATCTAGATAGTAGATACATCATGTAAGCATCACGAGAAAAAACTAATATCTAAGCATCAACAAAAATCTACTATCTACCCTCCCCTATCAACAAACACAAATACTGCTACATCAATATCTACTTCCTCTTTTTGTCACACAATGACAAGGGGAAGCTTAGAGCTAAGAGTCACCGGCAGCATCGTCAGAGTCAGTCTTCTCCTCAGAAGCATCATCTCAGTGGCGACGAATCCGCCTAATCCCAAGCTGAAGGTATCCGACAGCACCCCGAAGTGTAGCGAACTCGACAGTGTGTCTATCAATAGTAGCACGTAGTTGTGTGATCTCCGCCATCATCCAAGCCTGTTGCTCGATTAACACGATCATCTGTCCCAAGAGAGCAATCGAGGGGGCAATGGGAGCAGAAGCAGAAGGGACTGACTCGGAAGGAGGAGAGACTGACACCGAGGGAGGAGGAGCAGAAGGAGGAGGAGCCGAAGTAGATGTGGACAGGATATCAGAGGGCGGATGAGCAGAGGGAAAATTAGAGGGGTCAAAGGAGATCAGGTCATCAATAGGGTCAGCCGGTACGGTCGGTTCAACAGGCTGTGCAGGCTCAGAAGAAGCATCAGACCGACTCTGAGCAAAAGTAGTGTGGCCAATCGACTGAGACACCCTCCGAGGAACCCCCTTAGGAAAACTAACGCCTAAGTCTATCACTAGGTGATAGATAAGACGTGCATAAGGAAGTTCCACCTGAGTCCCTGTGGTACGGAAAGCCCTCAGAATTTGCTGGCAGATGAAAGAAGGCAAGTCAATGGAATCGCCATGCAGTAGGGCATACAGAAAACGAGCCTTCTCCATAGGTAATGAAGAAGTATGGGAAACAGGCCAAAGATTCATGCACACAATGCGCAACAGAATCTGGAGCTCGGTCGAAAGAGAGACAGTGAGGATCGCACCCGAACCTCCCTCCAACGGTGTGTTAGACACCGTCGAACGGACTAAAGAGTCCGTCGGAAGAGTATCAGGAGTCAAGTAGGGGAATAAGGGGTGGATGACTTGAGGAATATGAATGAGACTCGAAATGACGTCAGGGGTAATCCTAACAGTCCTACCCCGAAGAAAAACCCTAAACGATGATCCACTAACATCATGGATGTTAGCGTAGAACTCGTGAATAAGTAGTCTCGGTGGGGGTACAAGGTCAACTAAAAGGGTCTCCCAACCTTGAGAAGTGAAAATAGCGGCGAGGTCGGGGGATAAGTCACATAAAATGATCTTGCCCTCAAAGAGAACGGGACGAAGAGAAAACTGTGACCCAAAAATGTCCTGAGCCACAGCCGAGATAAACCTAGACCTACTGTATGATGTAGAGGTACTAGGAGTGGAAGGTGTCGGGCTTGCTCTCTTAGGCGGCATCTGAAAGAATTGAAACACAACATTAAAACCCCGAAAGAAGATGATCCAAACCATGACATGCATGGTATGCATAAATGCACGCAAAACGAGGTAAATATGATAATCATGCAACGTGCCCTAACATGAATGCATGACGACATGCAATGATGCCTAGATGTAAGTGACGTGGCGACATAACGCATGCCGTTATGTCTAGACACAGGGACGTGATGTCATGATGCAAGGACGTGACGTCATGACGTTGTGACGTGACGTTACTAAGTGTTCCCAACATCAACCACAATGCACAACACACAATGTACACTCCGAATCACCAACCCAACCCAACACGCCAACCAACCAAGCCAAATTCCAAACAACCAATTCCAAGGCAAAATAAAAAAAATCAAAGACGACAAGAATCCCAAAATCAATCCAAGAGAACTCAAACCAAAATCACAACCTCAAACTCCTAAACACACGTCAAAAGAACCATCCCAAGCATCCAACTCATGCCAAAACCATCGACACCATCAATCACACAACTCTAACCACCAAAAATAGCACCAACCAATCAACAAACGCAAGAATAGATGCAAAAATAAATGGCATGGATGATAATGCATCAAACATGAGGTAAAAGTGTCACAAATTGAACCAAAAATGGGCAAAAATCGAAGTATGCCCAAATAAATGCAAAAATGAGGAAAAAGAACAAAGTTTTCGAGATTTACCTTGTAAGCTCGAAGTTTTGATGCAATGCAACGTTCCAAGAGTGATTTAAAGTGTTTATGAAGTGGGTATTGTACACATTTGATGTGGATGAAAAGATTTAGGAAGAATATGAGAGAAGAAGTTGGGAAAAATGCGAAGAAACCCTGAAAAATTAGCCTTAGAATTCAAAATGACGTTCGCTCGAGCGATAAGCGAGCGAGTTCTAGCGATAAGCTAGCGAAAATGCAATTGACAGAAATAGCACTTCAAATTCAAAAATTAAGAAAAGTAGTACCAAAATGTCAGACCGATGATCACAACCATGCATGAATTCACAAGTTGAGCATTATCAATAAGAACTTTCCCACGTACTCAATGAATTTCACGATCGAGTAAAGTGTATAAGTGACTCATGCGTGTAAAGTGCCACTATTTTCTCGTGAAAATGACTCAAATTCTTGAATTTGTGAGAAATGACAAGCAAACATCACTTGTTAAATAAGTATGATCCTTACTGATGAAAGTCAAACCCAAATGTAATATTAGGACCTAAAAACAAGCTCAAATACATGACAAGTTTATTTTCTCCTCCTGAAGATGAGCATGTAATTTTTTTTTATCGCTATTCTTTTGAATTACATCTTATGTGCAGACTCTTGTTCATTAAGCGACTGAATTGACCCCTGTAACGAGCTTTAGACAGATTAACCCAAGTCATATGACCATAGGCACCAAGTTACTAGAAGCCCCTCTGCCTTAATTGCTCGAATCAAATAGGCTCCGAACAAAAGTATAAGATGAATCAAACATGTGTGTAATTTTTTTTTTTTTTTTGTTTAAGAAACAATGCAAGGAGACTCATCACGAGTTAGGTCATCTAAATATAGGTCAATTCACGTGCGAGGTCACCTTACTAACATGTAACGGTCATCCCAAATCTCACACATGCTATCCAGACTCTCTCACAAGATCATATTATGTGTTCTGCAGATGATACATGGTGAAACGTATACTCAATACTCCATAGAAAACTGAACCGAGTGATGGAAATAACTGTGTAGATCTGATAATTATATATTCGATCACACATGCAATGTTAAACTGTCTAGAGCCATTTTTTTTAAAATGATAATAAAAAATAATATAAAAAAGAAACAAATACACACGAAATAAAGCAAAACAAAAACAAATGAGATGCATGCACAAATGAATGAACTCAATGGACTGCATATGAATGCATCTAAGGACCAAATCACGACGAGCCATGAATGCTCTTACCTTTAAGAGCATGACCAAACCCACAACCTTCCAGATCACTTTTCTTAACCCAAGCTTGCTTAGAAGTAGAAGTGATTTTAGTTAACCGAGTCATCATCTCAATTAAGTGGCTAACCTGATTAGCGAGGAAGTTAAATGTGCTTGAAACATCTTGACTTTTACTCCTAGTCATGAGTTTACGACACCTAGGTCTTGTATGTCCCAGTGCACCACAATGGTTACATGTGGGAATAAACCTAGAATCAACCCTGTTCGGTAGTTGTTGCCTATAAGTAGAATGATTTACCCTACGTTGTCTGGTAGGTCTCGATCCTACGTCATTCTTGCCCTTTGGCTTGGGGTAAACGATGTTTCGAGCTTTGTTAGTGGCTGGAACAAATGTGGTCTTAGATATACTGGCAGTAGTATTACCATTATGAACATAATCCACACCATGCCTATTTCCAGCAGGCTTGTTCATTCCAAGCAAAGTGTCCAACTTCTACGAGCCACTCATAAACGATTGAAGTTGAGCATTAGATTTATCAAGATCAGTAGTTAATGATTTAACTTTAATTTTCAAGTTTTCATTAACCAGCTTCAACTCACTCATTTTTCTAGTCGAGTCCAGAAGGTAACTTAACAGTTTTTCACGTTTAAGTTCAAGCTTGTTCACCTTTTTCAAGACGGCTTTATTGACCTTCTTAATTTTGAGACTCTCCTCAACCAATTCACCAGAAGACTCGTGAATGTTAGTCTCATCATCAAATTCTTCTTCAGACTGTTCGCTCACATTCTCTCTTTCAACCTTCTCAATCTTACGGTCAGATTCGATTATAGCATTTGAGGTGAAGACCATGAATTTTTGATCGTCCTTACCACCAGATATCTCGTTCTGAGAACTAGTCTCTGAGCTAAAGCCTTACGACGTTCTATACCCGAACTCCTCTTCAAATTAGGACATTCACTCCTAATGTGACCATACCCCTTGCACTCATGGCATTGGACAGATTGAGATTTCTTAACGGGAGTCCTAGAGGTGTTTTTCTCACGTCTACCTCTCGAGAATTCACTAGAGACTTCACTATTTCTCTCCTGAGACATTTTCCTATTACTCATCACCTTCTGAAATTTTTTAACGAAATAAGCAATTTCGTCATCTCTAAGGGTCTTAGTATTACTAGACTCACTCTCCTCTTTTCTAATGGTGTTTATGGAAATGGATTTAACCTTTTTGGGTTGTGAAACAGTGAGTTCATAAGTTTGAAGTGATCCTACGAGCTCTTCAATCTTAACAGCATCTAAGTCCTTACTTTCTTCTATCGCAGTCACCTTAGGTCTAAACCTCTCGGGCAGGGATCTAAGAAGTTTTCTAACGATTTTGGTCTCGGGGATCCTTTCACCTAAGTTAAAGCTAGAGTTAACTATATCATTCAGTTTCGCATAGAATTCATCGAACGATTCATCGTCCTTCATCCTAATCTTTTCAAACTTAGTAGTTGACATCTGCAATTTAGAATTCTTAACAATTTTGGTACTTTCGTGTGTGGTTTCTAGAATATCCCAAACTTTTTTAGCAGTTTCATAGATCGACACTCGCCTAAACTCTTCAACAGATACAACCATAAACAGAGCATGCAATGCTTTACTATTCCAGTTGCATTCATCAATATTAGTTTTAGTCCACAGAGATGTGTCAGTGGGTGTGACCATACCAGCAACAGTTGTTGAAGGGGGAGCCCACCCATTTTGAACTCTAATCCAACTACGTTCATCCAACAATTTAAGGAAGGCTCTCATTCGAACTTTCCAATAGGCATAGTTGCTTCCGTCGAAAAACGGATGTACAGATGATGACTAACTCATCTAGATGATATAAAGGGCCATGAATAGAAATTAAGGCTTTGATACCAATTGATAGTTACGCAGTTCGACCCTAACAATACCTACAGGGGGTGAATAGGTATTATATGCGGAATTAAAAATATTTTACGAATTAAACAGCAACAAGTCACTTTTTAATTATGATCTAGATGATTAAACAAGCAAGTTATTTTAGCCCTAAGTTTGAATACCGCAGTATGTGATCAATTAAATAACGAAAGCAGTAAATCAACACCAGAATGATCACGGAGAAACCCAACTGCAAAAAACTCCGAACATTTTACTAGTCAACAATCTATTATAAACAATATGTAACTTACAGTCTACCAGCCTAGACTATGACATGTACTATCTGATCTCCTTATTGCAATTCAAACAGTTTTCCTGGATTCTATGCTCCTACACAACTCCCAACTGCAGTTTCCAAAGCTCTTCTGGAGTCTGCTCTCATGCAACAACTCCTAACTTTGTGAAATCGTTTATCTCCTATGGAACCACGAAGAACACCGCGTTCTTCACAGACTGGAACTCTAGTCAAACTTTCTCGATTTTCAAAACTCTGATCAGATGTAGATGAACAGCAGTTTGGTATTTGGATTATTGAACTGATATTTTTCTCACCAAAACTCTCACAGATGAAGGTTGAAAGAATCAAATATGAAGGAAACACTCTGTAACCTTTTTCTCAATGTTCAACCTCATAAAATACGTTCAAATATGTTTTGATATTTATAGGTAGGGTATAAAATAGATGGGCCATGAAAAAAGCCTTTAAAATGAGAAATAAAAATTTCCCAAATAAAGCTATCGCTTGATCGAGGGCTCAACGACAGTCAAGCGACAGACTGTCGCTCGAGCGAAGGCAGGGTGACAGTCAAGCGATGTAGTTTCTGCTTTTGTAGCTCGAGCCAAACCTTAGCGACAGTCCAGCGAAAATTCGCGCCGTTTTTCACTTTTGCCATTCTCGAACCCTAGACCTAATAACCATATTTTCAACGTATTTGCACATTACTCCTCAAACTTTTACAATATGTCAATTTCAGTCATTTTGTTCACAGAATCGCCAATTACAAATAATCTACAACCTAACAAGATATATTGATGAGGTTTTTAAGATATTTGGGACGCAAAGATGTAAACCGGGTGAATCCTTGAGAGACAAGTTTAGTCTCAATCAATGCCATAAAGATATACTTGAAGAAAAGGAAGCATAAATTCCCCGCGCTTCAGCAGTTAGGAGTTTAATGTATGCTTAGGTTTACACACATCCGGATATAGCATTCATTGTTGGAATGCTGTGCAGATATTTAAGTAACTCTTGGAAGGATATTTAGAAAGCAGTCAGACATGTTATTCAGTATCTATAGAGAATTAATGATTACATGATTACATACATAAAATCAGACCAATTGGAGATTATTGAATATTCTGATTCTTATCATGGAATATAACCTAAAAATTTTGTCACTAGATTGTACATTTTAGATGGAATTGAAAGATCACTTAACTTATTCTGTGACAATAGTGATCTTGTATTCCAATAAGATCTCGATGATGTCAAAGTTTGTAGACATTAAGTTTCTAGTTAAGGAAATAATTCAGAGTGATCAGATTTCTATAGAGCATATTAGGACAAACTCCATAATTACGGATCCGCTTATTAAAAGACTACCATCAAGGTCTTTCATGAACATACTGCTCATATGGGTGCTGTATCTTTTAATGATAGGACAATTTAGTAGGAGTTTGTACTTGATTGTTGTTTGATTCAGATACATTTTATATAATAGATATTCATATTATTTTCAATGATAAAACATTGACTTCAGTTTCACTCTGATTAAAGTTTTGGTTTGATCTCATTAAAAAATAAGGTAGGATTAGTTGAAAATAAGCATGATTGGATCATATTACATGTAATTTTCATGCTATACATTCATATTTGATTTATGTCATTTGATTGTGTTGATATATGTGACTATTGATGGGTAATCGTGAACACCCAATTCAAGATCCAGAATCAAGGATCTTGATAATAAAATATTTAGATTTTCAAGTTCTTGAGATTTAAGTATTATAAATTCTAACATGAAGTGATGTTGGAGTCCTTGTAAACGAAATGGGTGTTGGTTCGTGTTGCTTTGTTTCTTGAAATGGGAAAGAAAAAAGGTGGAGGATTTGCACTGAAGACGAGAGAGAGAGAGAGATTGTCTAATTGGCAATAAATATTCATCTGATAAAAGTAACAAATCATACAATCAGTGTAAAAACTACCAATCCCAATCCTAGAACACTATAACTGCAGAAGTACAAACTGCTAACTGTTTTAACTTATTTATGATTACAAGCTAAATTGCCCATATTATGAGCTCCATTAGAAGCTTAGATAGCAACCACGAATCACACAATACAACATAAATGCACTTGTACATAAATGCCAAAAACTCTAATCTTCATCTTCAATAAAATTATTTGTTTCTGCACACAACTCGTGTATCAACCTCCCAACAGGTTATACCAAGATATAAAGCTCTCTCAAGTCATCTGATTAAGTTGCCGAGCGAGTTTCCATCGTCGGAGTAAAAATGTACATTTCACAGGCGTGAGCATCAACTCGTGCACTGAATGAGGACTTGGAATTCTGCGAAACAAACTCGTGCTGCAACCAATAACAACAGGAAGTGTCAAAGGAACCATCATACATGCAAAACCAGACTACTTAACCCCCTTTGTGAAACTTCTCATTCCTCTGGTTTAAATTTGATTCAGAGAATTAACCAGCAATTCAGTAAAGGAGTAGGGAACTTCTTATGGTGGGTAGGCTAAAATTCTTTAAAACTTTCCATAGCAAACTTGGTTACATAGATCAAAGTAAAAGTCTCGAAGAAACTCAATGGCCAGACGCTGTTTCTGAGATATATAGCTGCACCTGACACAAACATGACATACTTTACCTGTAAGATTATGAAGAAAAACAAGCTCACCTTCCACAAATCTCTTACAGAGACGATGAAAGAAGATTCAAGTCCAAGTGAAGGCCACTTAGCGGTAATAGTAGCTGTTTTTGAACATCGATTCCATAATGCAACAACCAAACGTTGCCCGGACAGGGGACCAGCCCAAATCTGAAAACAAGATTAATATCATGTAATGTTACAACTTATAAAAGGTAAGAACCCCTTGTGACAGTTCATTTTGTTTATACAAAGAAAAAAGAGTTCGTTCCCACAAGTATCCTAGGTTGGATTATATAATCGAGAGATTAGAAAATGCTGAACCCTCAATTGATAAGCATCACAATATATGAGTTTAACCAATTAACATGCAATGTATTAGAACAAAAAATACGGAGGTGCACAATGCAAGAAGAAATAATACAGAGAGTGCTTGGTGCATAAAAGCAAGAACATAAAATACAGATGTGCATAATGCGCGTACCTGATAGCAACCATCAGGCCCGTAAGCAAGAACTTTCCTTCCTTGAACCCCAAGCGGATCTATGATGTTTTTATAAAGACGATGTTGTTATTAACTCTCTCTCTTCCAGAGAGAAAACAAAACGGTATGAAAACAAGGAATTTACCTTGGTTTACCGCAATAACCTCCTCGTTGCTTAGAATTTCAAATGTCTCTGCATTCATGTTTCTTACATCACAACCAATCAGAAGTGGAGACTGCACATTCAATCAAACAACATTTAGTTCATCAGTGTCTGGAAATGTCAGTTTCTTTCATGCTGATCACCAACAGACATTTGAGAATCGCATCATTAAATTTCATTGAAAGAAAATGGACATGCTTGAGACTTAAAACAAAAGAATGTTGATATTCATTGTTATAAAAGAGCACCTTCATCAAGGCCCAAATGCTAAAATGTGCTCGATACTCCTGGTAAGTCATGCCCCCATTTCCAACTTCTAACATATCGGGATCTGTCAAATAGTGTCAAAGAAATCACAGGGAAAGTTAAAGAAGTTCATACACAGTATTCACAGATGAATCTTTGTTCACACTACAGAACGAAGATCATAATCCTACCATTCCATCCACCAGGTCCTGCATAGGCTGCCCAATTGTCATTGATATCGACAATTTCGGTCATGCTAAACCAAAATGACAAAAAAGGCTTATATCAATACAGGAAATATGTTGCAAAAAAAAAAAAAAAAAAGGATTCATGAGCAGAAAGAAATAAGTTCTTCTCTAAATCTTTCTAGTTCTTTCTTCTTATTTAGGCATACAGATGAGTTAATAGTTGAATGAAACATTCAATACCGTAGAGAGGACCTTGTGATCTAATTTCTGTAGTTCATGCTCTCAAATGTCTAATACCAAATATACCGTACCACTTATTTAAGGTAAACTTGATCAAAAGTAAAAAAAATGGAATACAATCTTGCAAGGTTGCTCGTTTGCTAGGTTTGAGGCGGGGGAGGGTGGGTGGAACCTTTTTAATGGGAAAGTCCAAAAATATAATTTTATGCACACTAGCCAACATACTCTTCATTATCACTTGCACACCTAAAAATGTAAACCTAAGAGTTCAAGTACAGGAGTTCAGAACCTTGCCCATGAATCATTAATGTCATTTGTTGTTCGCCAACTGTTTCCAATCTTGCCTGCCCACAAGGCAGGGTCATTCACGCCCCTGCCAAATTTGTAAGAAAGTTTTTCTTAGTAAGATGTGAAGATCGAACCACTAGACAGAACCACTAAAGAAAATAGCAGTCTTGAAAGAGAGAGAAGCTACCATTCGCAAAGTGAATAGAATATTGTGTGTCCAGTTGCATTTATGGCATCACGCATTGGCGGATATCTGAGAGTTGCGAGACCACAGTTAGTTGAAGCTAGATATACCGAGATATTAAAGTAAACAAAACACCAACCTTTCTTCTGGTTCGATGCCCAGATTGAAACAATTGTCATACTTCAAGTAATCAACACCCTGAATAACAAAGAACAAAATTAATATATGAGCCAACCCTTGTGTTCCACCCAAATATAAAACAAAGCAAAAACAATGGAACACAAAATGGAGGGAAAACAGAAAACTGCAAAAGAAGAAAGATGAACAAACCCAAGATGCAAAAAGAGCTGCATCATCATATTCATGTTTAAGTGATCCAGGTCGCTTTTGACATGTGAAATCCCTGAGGGAATTTAATTAATGAATCAGCAAGAAGTAAAACGATATAAACAGAGCCAGAATGGCAGAATATTTCCTCATTCAGCATCATTTTATGCTATTGATGGAACATTTTCTTAAAAGACGTTGAGGAATTAGCCCTACCCTGCATCTGAGTAGATACCGAGCTTGAGCCCTTCAGAATGCACATAATCGGCAAGAGATTTAATTCCCGATGGAAACGTCTTAGGGTCGGGAACTAGTTGACCCTGCACAAGCAGTCAAGCTTTAGTAAGAATAAGCATAATACAAAACATAACAATTTCTTGTCTTTCAGCCAGCAAGCTAATAGAAAGGAAAATCAGGGAAATTTTTTTAGAAGGGGTAAAAATTGCATCACATATACAGAGAAGATCTATTGTAGACTAGAAATTAATGGTATAAGGATCACAATGAAGCAACGTTATAGATCTGGAAATTTACATCTGAATCCCGTGACGGCACGGACCAGCAATCATCTGCAATTCAAGATATTGAGTACATAAGCACATGCCAAGTTTTGACGTGAAACTATTAGGGAAACAGATCAGTTGATTACCTATATTCACATAATTATAGCCTAAATTGGCCAAACCGGTTGAAATAAGTGCATCAGCTGTTGAAGAGCAAAATAAAAGTTAATCTTTTTTCAGGGAACAAATAAAGGGTAAGAAAACATTAGCTCTCAAGTAGAAAACAGAAAATGTAAAGAAAGAACTATGCATAACAACATAGATGCAAGAAAATTCATTGGATTCAAAAGAACTCATTACTTCTAGTATCAGACAGCAGGAAAGATCCATAAAAGATTGTTTAATATGTGTAACTAAGCCCAAAAACATCAAATTATGCACTATAATCACTTGACTAAATTTTTACTTAATCGATTGTGAATACCAGCCGCCTAGTGATAATCTGTCATTCATCAACCATAACAAATACAAAGTAGTACATGTTTGTGATTAAAGAAAATGAAATACTCAAGGACTATATTATGCTCGTATTTTCATATTTTTGACTTCTAATAAACTATCTATCAATCGACGATATTAAGGGGACAAGCATTTCTATTACTAAGAAGATCAATCACGACAAAGCCAAGGCAGAACCTGTTTCCTTGATAACTTTTTCATCGATATCGCAGCCAAAGAAATTCCAGCTATTCCATCTGCCACCCAAAATAATCAAATCAAATTATTTATAACTACATATCATCTGGAATTTTGACATAAATTGACTATAAACCGGCTCAGTATTAAGGATATAAAAAATTAGATGCAGGTGCAATTTCCTAAATTTAGTATTTAAACTTCATATCTATTAAAACAATTCATCCATTTTGACGAATGAAAATCTATTTATTCAGAAAATCTTGAATCAAAACCCCTATTACTTGCTCAAATTTAACCCAGCAAGAATTAATCTTTATACTCTCCAAATAAATAAATAATCAAAATAAAGGGAAAATTATTACCCCATCTGAGGAGTGTTGGCCAAGCCATTTCCAAGCTGTAAAATACCATACTTGGAAGTATCAAAGATATTGGAGATGGGCTTTACTTGTTCCTGCGTATAAGGGTGTAGAGGCATCACCCTTGCACTATTTGCCACTGTCATGACATATGCAAACAGAATCGCTACATGTATACACGCCATGGAAAAATTGCCAGAGATCTTAGCCATTAATTATGTTTCTTGAGTTTTTCTCTTTTCTCAAAAGAATGTTGGCAATTGCCGCAGAAGAGAGTAAGGTACAAGAAAAAGGTGCATACATGATCCCATTATATAAACAAGATTTCTTGAATTATCCACTGTGCATTATCGTTGGACCCCAATACTTAGTCGGATTAAGATTATTTTATTGGATGATGCCATGCTTTTCTTTATTAGGTGCCTGTGCTTACTGTGTGCTTAGGAGCCCATTGCCTGTCCAAAACGAATTGGTAGATGTTTTGGGGGGTCTTCATCTCTCGAATTTGTAATTTGCATTTTTTTTTATACATTAGAAGCCACGTAGAATCTGCTTATAATTTTCCATTTAATAAAAGTTGCCACTTTAAATAATTTAAATAAAATACTTATGCTCTGTTTGATTTGACTTTCTTTTCCATAGAAGATGAAAATTAAATTCAATTCAAATTTTTGCATGTTTGATTGACTAAATTTTTCATGGAATTCATTTTCCACGTTTTCTTGATTTTAAGAGGAAAAACTTTTTCCATGGGTTTGGTGAGAAAAGCTGTACTAGGCAACATTCTTTTTAAAATTTTTTTTTAATTTTTTTTAGTAATGGAAACAAATTATATCCATTTAATGGACAAATTCCATAAAAAACAAAGCCTGACGAACGTCAAAAGATCTTCAATTTCAATATTTTTCAAATGAGAATTTATACAAATTAAACACAATTAATTGACAATTCTCAGTAAAACAAGTTTTAGGCAATTCAATTCCCTAAAATTCATTTTCTTTCCACTCAATTTCACTGTTACAATCAAATGGACCCTTAAAGTATATCAGAGAGATTCTTTATTATTTTAAAAAAATCTCTTAACGATGCTCTTATATGCACAATTGCATCTGTTATATATTATGCTTTTCATTTGGGTTTGGTTGATCAAAAATCCCAACAATCAACAAGACCGAAAGGTGGGGCGGTTTGATTTTTTTGAGCAATAAATGACTTTAGAAACCTAAAATAACAAGCAAATCTATGACTGGAAGGTTCTATTTTGGAAAATTTTCAGAATTCGACCACAACCTTTAGTGTTTGGAGCAACTTGTCTTCAACATTTAAAATTGAGCAAACTGGTCCCTACACCATTTCAATTTCATAGCATCACTTGTCCTAATGGATTATTTCTGCCCAAAAAGAATACTTCCCCGACGAGATTACATGGGAGTCTGCTACAATGTGCGAGGCACGGGCCATTTTATTAGGAAATTGTATGTGCATTCCGAAAGAAATTGTGTTAGAAAAACTGTGAATTCCATGATATCTCGTACATATTAATCCGTTATAAAAAAGTTTGGTTTTATGATGGCTCCTAACATAATAGTGATTTGATTCTAATTTCAGAAGCTACCTAAACCATTGTAAAAACTATAAGATCTTATGATACAACCACAATTATTAAATCAATAAATTCGGACAATCCGATTGGTCCAATCGCAATATCGACCGGTTAATTAGTCCAGTTCATTATCAGTCCAAGTTTACCAGTTCTCGATTTTAATAATATCTTTGCAAATTTTGAGGTCTACGTTTGATCCCCTGATGCCCTAACTCCCGCTTTGCGGATTGTCAAAGCAACCATTATACCAAACAACTTATTCTTGATTTAATATGCAACTATCATCTGTTTATTGTACTTTTATATTAATCTATGTTATGAAAATTAAGAAAAAAATAAGAAAAAGAGATGAGAAGAAAATAAAATAAAGAAAGTTAAAAATCTGTCTCTTTCATTTTAATAATGAATCCATATATAAAAAATTTCAATGAGAATTACCAGCTGATCAAGATACATATGTCTAGTGTAAGTAAAACTATAATCTGGATATTGAGATAAGACTAAATAATCAGTCATCATAATCTAATAATTTTAGAGCTCTTCCTTGAATTACTATATATAAAAATATTGTCTCGTTAAGAACCTTATTTTACAAAAATCTAGTGATAAAAAATACCCAATGTTGGGGAAAAAAATATAATTAATTATAAATAAAATTGGAGTACTAAAATGTTGCCTTATGAAAACCTTATGAGAAAAATTAAATGGGACAAAACCTGAACGAAAGAAAAATATTACATCTACTCTCCTCGATTTCAACTAATATAGATCATTGTATCAAGTCATTTGGACATTGTGCACCAGTTTCTCCAATGCCACTAGCTTCATACAAGATATTCATCTATCCATATTTGATTGTAGTCAGCATGATGGTCTGACGAAAATATTTCTAGATTTCATTCTTTTCAGGAGTTCCATATATAATTTGTAACATACTAGTATGTAAAACCATAGAGTTATGTTGATGGGGAAATTATATTTGTACCGGGGGGGTTGACAACCCCCCTCACCAGCCCCTCACAATGGTGGGGGGCCCACCTGCTTTAAAAAAAGGTGGGCCCCCCACCATTGTGAGGGGTCGGTGAGGGGGGTTGTCAAACCCCACCAGTTATTGTAGCAGCTCCCAAGTTGATGGTAAATGTCTTATAAATTATGAATATCCATAACTATCCATTACACAAAAAAAATATGTTTCATTAAAATTTTACTGAAAAAAATTCTAGTAAAAGAAAAAGAGTACATTATTATTTTAAATATGCTATGAAAGTTGTCTCGTTAAAAAAAAATGTTCGAAAATTCAATATGACAAAATATCGATCAAGAAAAAAGAGTACGATATATTTGTACTCCTCATAATAATATTATTTGAGATTTATATATTTTATCAACCAACTTCTCAAGTGTAAGAGTTGATAATGCATTTATGAATATGTTTGCCAAAATAAATCATCTTGAGAGCCACACGGGAATAAATAACTAGTTGATAAGTTTCATGTTGATTAACACCTTGTTTGAGCCCCATTTTGGGGAAAAGAGTATATTTTGGAATAGTATTGGAGAATGTGTGACTAAAAAATAAAAAAAAAATTGATTTACTTGTTAATGCCCTGTTTGAACCAACTTATTATAGAATGAGAATGAAAAATATAGCCGTTATTGGGACCCATACAAGAGATAGAAAATTTGAATTTAAATGTTGATGTGATGGATAACAGTCATATTTTTCATTTTAATGAGAAAATAAGGTGGGCCAAACGGGGACTAAGTTACTTTATTAAAAAATATGTGGTTGAAAATGAATTTTAAAAAAATAATTTTTTGATAAAATGTGGCTCAAACAAAGCTTAAATAATACACTGCATCATCATAACCAACTAATCTCGAATCATGAGATAATAGTAAAGTGTTTTGCTACTTATACATTTGGGATGTAGATTCACACCCTAGATGATAGCTCCCTCACAAGAGGGGGTTCGTGCGAAATAAAAAAATCGCGGGCCCCTTGTGAGGGAGTTGTTATTCGGACGTGAACCCCAGATATACACATGTCAAACTCATTAACAAAATACCATGGTGTATCTGTTGCACTGAGATATCGTACTTCTAAACTAATATATTATCATTATTATCTCGAGAACCAAAATGGTTCTCTTTCAATCTAAGTGAATAGATAGCCATCAAGAACTAAGGCCCCATATTTATAAGGTGTAAAATGAGAGTTACAATTAAAGTAGAATATATTATTTTAAAGTTGATAGGACTTATCTAAATATACTAATAAGACCAAATAATCATTGATAATTATCCTACAATTTATAAAACTCCCCCTTAATGATTATTTGCATAATAACTGTCACGTTAGAAATTTTGTTCTATAACAATTCAGCGAAAAAAAATCAAATAAATGGAAAAGGTGTACAATTAATTGTTAGAATTTTGAAGTATAAAGAAAATGTTGTCCCATTAAAACTTTGCCAAGAAAATTTAGTGTGACAAAACTTAGACTAAGAAAAAATAGTACATCTACTCCCCTTGATGTTAATCACTAAAGATCTTTCATTTGACACATTCCAATAGTATACTAATTTCTTGATTATAGATGTTGATAGTGCTTTTGTGAATAAATCAACTATATTGTCGCTCGCGGAAATTGGTTGAATATCCATGTCATTATTATTTTGAAGCTTATGCTTATTGAAGAATTTCGAAGAAATATACTTTGTCGTGTTCCCTTTGAAATAACCTCATTTGAGTTAAGCAATACAAGTTGCATTGTTTTCATACAAAATTGTTGGACTATATTTTATTGAAGTTAATCCACACGATGATTGAATATGTGGGTCATGTTCCTCTCGACTTGCTTCATGGATTGCAATAATTTCAGAATAATTTGAAAATATTGTATCAAGGTTTGTTTCACCGATCTCGATGATATAATAATTCCTTCACATATAAAAATATATCCTATTTGTGATTTAACTTTATATGGATTAGAGAGATAACCTGCATTTGTATATCCCGCTATAGAAAATCCTAACTTTAACAGTATTTCTCAAGTAACAAAAAATTTATTTAATGCAATTTCAATGTCTTTAAGTTGGTGTAAAACTATATCATGTAAGAAAATTTATACAAAAATGTATGTCAAGTCGAGTATGGTTAGCAAGATAGGTTAATACTCTAATTGCATTAAGATATGGTACTTTAGGACCATGAACAACTTCTTCATCTTCAATTGCGCGAAATTGATCTTTTTTTCTACATAAAGTAATCGAACAACCATATGTGATGCCACTGAATATGCTTTATCTATAGAAAAAAGGTTTTAAAACTTTTTCTGTACATGAATATTGATGAACAAATAATTCTTCCGATAAATGTTCATTTTGTAACTTAAGATAAAATTTAATTTTTTTTTCAAATCTTTCATTTCAAATTCATTTTTCAAATAATTTGCAGTTTTGTTGAGCTATTCAAGAGTTTCAATAAGATTTAAATTATCAACAAAAACTGTTACAATTGTAAATTCAATATTTTTTTTATGAAATCATGATCATATGGACAAATATCATCAGTTTTATAACCATCCTTAAAATAATATTCACTAAAGCGATTATACCACATGTGTTTGAATTATTTTAATCCGTATAATAATCCTTGCAATTTTATTGAGAACATAGTTTTGGGACATGTATCATTCATTTCTACCACTTCCAAGTCCTTTGAGGATTTTTATACACATTTCACTGTCAAGTGAACCATATGGATAGACAATTACTACATGCACTAAGCGCATGATGAGCATTTATAATACAATCAAATTAATTAAAAATCTAAAAGTGATAGTATTCATTATAGGAGAATATGTTTTCTCATAATTGATCCCAAGTCTTTGTAAGAAACATTGAGCTACAGTCAAGCTTCGTATATGATAATTTCATTGGTTTCATTCTCTTCCTTGCAAAAATGCATTTGTATCCTACAAGAATTACATTTTTAGGAGTTCGAACAACATATCCAAACACTTTTCTTTTTATTTTTTCTAATGAATTCAACTATGTTTGCATGGTTTTTTTTTTTTCCCCATTTTGATCAATTATTTCTATATTCATGATCTTTAACAGACAGTGGTTTATAATCTTCATTTTACATAATGTCAAGAACCATGTTAATGGTAAAAATATTGTCTATAAATATATTATTTTGTTTCCCATAATTTATGAAATAAAAAATAATTTGTTGAAATCTCATTATTTTCTAACATTTGTTGGTCTACAGAAACAATATTTTCAGTATTTAATTGATCAATTTTTTCTAATATAATTTCATTTGAAGTGTTTGGTTGACTTTTCTCTTTCGAGGTATACAGACTTTAGCACCAATTGATCGGTCATACTTATGGCGTATTTGAGATTTATTTACTACAGTTAATCTTGCTACAGGGACATCAATTTTTGCTGGAAGATTTTCTGTTAGTTCATATGATTTTGTCACTTTTCTTGTGTCAATAAATACACCATGTAATTGATTTATAAGTGAATGATTTTTCCATCATCTTACTCACATTGATTGTTGCAGGACCAAAATGAGATAGAGCTCACATTGATTGTTTCAAGATCAAAATAAGATAGAGTTGTTTCATTCCAAAAATTTTATCTAATTTTTCAGATGTAGTTTTGTCCCTTCCAAATTGAAAAGTCATTTTTATCAAAATGACAATCTGCAAAATATGTAGTAAACAAATCACCCATTAAGAATTCAAAGTACCTAATAATGGATGTTGAATCAAAACCAACATCAATTCTAAGTCTTCATTCGGGACCTATTTTAGTACGTTGTGGGGTATAATTGGAACGTGGACAGTATAATCAAAAACTCGTTGAATCAAAACCAACATAAATTTTAAGTCTTCGTTCAAGACCCATTTTAGTACACTTTGTGATGAAATTGGGATGTGGACAGTAAAATCTAAAACTCATAGATGATAATATTAAGTTTCGTGATTAAATGCAATTTGTATAGGTGAGTATTTATAATAAGCAGTCGACCTTAAAAAAAACTAATTAATTATGCAAAATGCAATATGACATGATCTCAAACAGAAGTTGTGAGTTTTGTTTTCGTAGGCAATGGTCTAGCGAAGAGTTGTAGATGTTTGATAAATGACTCCGCTAAAACACTTTTGGTATGGACATGTGCAACCGTATGTTAAATAAAAATTCCAATTGACATACAATACTCATCGAATGATTGTGATCTAAATTTACCAGCATTATCAAAAATAAATTGTTTTGATTGAATAATAGAGAAATTGAGCTGATAATTTTATGATTTGGACAAGTGATATAGCAAAAGTTACATTCTCAGCGAAAATTAAGCAAACATATGATCATCTAATAAAAGAATCAATTAAAATTATAAAATAACGAAATGGACCACGTGATGGGCGTATTGGCCCCCATACACACGAACATAGATGTAGGCCAAATATTCAATATTATTATCTTGCATCATCTCAATGTGATGTTCATTGTGACGAATATCTTTAAAATTAAGAAAATTTCTTCTTATTTTGCTTGAATATAATGCATCGTCAATGTATAATTTTGTATTATTTGATACGATAATACTAGCTCTTTCTTAATCTTTGATGACATTCGACGCATTTAATATCATTTTAACATTATTTTCTATTCATTTTAAGTTCAAAAAGTTCGTTTTCCCTTGAAGAATGGTATGTGCAGATGCACTATCAGCTAACACAAATATCTTGACAATTTATCATGAATCTATAAATATAACCACATAGACATTCTTAAAAAAAAATGAATTTATAATCAAAAGAAGTTTAACATAATTCAGTATTTTAATCAAGTATGAAATAAACAATACATATTAAATTTTCAAATTTTAAGAAAAATATATGTATATTTCAAACTAAACTTCTAAAATAAAAGGAAATACCAAACCATTGAAAAAAGTAAATTAATTTTTATTTTCCATCACTCCACTCCTGATCAAATGGTCAATATTATCATGAATCAACATAAAAATCAAAGATATCCAAGTCATTATCATCAATTTGACCATCAAAATTAGCAACATTTGTCTCAACTTTTCATTTTTCCATGATTGAATTTTGGTAGAGATCCACAATATACTTTTTTGTACGACAGGTATGAGACCAATACCCTTTTATTCCACATTTGAAGCAACTTTTTCATACTTCTTTTTGGATACACTGTTTTCCTTTGCTTTGTGCCTTTTAAAATTGTTACCTTATTTCTGATAGTTTTGTTGTAATTTCCTCTATGATTTCTTCCACTATTAAGTCTGCCTCCAAGTCCACTTTCACGTCTACGTTTTTGTCTTGATATTGCATTTCTTCAGGCAATACAGTGCCATTTGTTTTAGGCAATGATGCAGAATTATTTGGACATAACCATGATTTTTCATCAACATTTCATTGTTTTATTCTGTTACAAACAGACAATATATGAGTTTTGAGTACTTTTTGAAATCATGTTCACGATATTGCTCGTAGGAGCACATTCGAGCATGAAAGGTGGAAACATTTTTTTCCAACATATCTTCATCAATAATTTTTCTCCACACAGGGTCAATTTTAAACATATTCTGAACATTTTAGAATCGTACTCACTAACAGTTTTAAGTCTTGCAAGCGAATGTAAATCCATTCATAGCAGGCTATGTGGAAGTCTATAGTTCTCTGATGGTCAAATTTCTCAGTTAAGTTTTTTTAACGAACCTGTGGATCATTCAAGATGAGGTATTCGATTTTCAATCTATCATGGAGATGGTGAAGAATAAAGATACGTGATTTTGTATGGATTCTTGGTTTTTTTTTTTAGTCTCTCCCAGACCTTTTGAGATAAGGTGAACCTTAATATCGAAAATCCATAATATATAATTTTTGCCTGTCGAGTGCAACAAACTTAAATTTTATGATGTTTGCAATTTGAATAATTTTACAATTGAACAAAAAGAAAATACAATTAATTTCGAAGAATATGATCAAACATTGTATAATCTAATATTATCCAATCAAGTAGTTAAAATAATCAATGTCATCATGACATGAGTTGTATGTTTTTCTTTTGGGATAAACATTAATTCAAAATTGCATATATAATATATTGTTCGAGACGTATGCTACTTCGATAGCACATTAGATTTTATTATTACTTATTCAAGAGTAATATGTCAATTTTTTTTTAAAATATTAAAAATTATGCTATCATACTCTTCAAGAGCAATAATATATTACAATTTAAAATAATAGATTATGGAAGGATTTACTTTTTGGGAGTAAAATTATAATTTATGTTAGATTTTACGTTAATATGTTCTTTCAGAGCAAGCAAAATCTAATTAGAGTATTAATATAAATAATATTGTGCTAAGGAGCAACAACACAGTACATTTAAAGTTTATGCAAGAATCAAATATTTTTAATTAGTTTATACTACAATAATTTTTCCCAACAAGAGTATATAATGCATACATTAAGTATATTAGATAATTGCATGTAAATTAGGCTAATGTAATCATGCAACTTGTATAGTCGGGGCAACACGCAAATCATACATTGTAGATGAATGTGTGCATAGTGTTGGAGATATTACACTGATAATGTGCATGTATTATATTCTCAAAACGAACCTCTTACTTGCTTAAAATCGAACATAGTTGTGACTTACAAAAATAGAATTTGAGAAGACAAAATGATAATTATTGAAGCCGAATACGTGACGTGGATTTAATTCTTTCCATGCTTCGACAAAAAACATTTCTTATAATCAAAATAATAGTTAGTTTTTCTGAAATCAAATCTCAAATTCAAAAAAATCGAAAAATAAAATAAGAAATGCAAGTGATTGGATTGGTTGAGGCAAGTGTTTCACACTTTCTTCTTAAGATGAATTTACTCCGCATCGGTGCTAACGGTTTTTCGACAAATATTTCTCAAGATACAACGACCACGTCTCGTAATACGAGCACTCAAAATTACATAGACCAACAAACTCTTAATGGAATTCTCTCTTTACCGAACCATGTTTTTATGCAAGAAAAGACCATTTTTACAAAGTGTTTTTATGTAATGCAACTAAAGAAATGATATGGAATTATGAATTGAATTAATAAATTCCAAACACACGGGATCTATATATAGTAGTTGAAAATGTTTGTCTTAAAAGATACAACCATACAAAATGACACACATCTTGAAATTTATCTCTATACATAAAGAGACACACCCATTGAAAAATAATCATGCCAAAAGTTATGATATTTCATATGAAAAGACACACATTTCCATCAAAATATTTTCTAGGATATTTAATAATATTCTATACGATTTTCCAAAAATTCATGTATTTAAGCAACTAAAATTTGGCTTAATTTCTCATTCATCAAATAATGAATTCCACTTAAATAATGATTTAAAATTGGTCAAAACCAATTTTCGATATAAGATTCTAACAATCTTCCACATGAATGAAAATTATTGCTAACGACTATGCAGACACTAGTAGAGAGAGAACGAAAAAACATTGCATCAAGTAAGGTAGCTTCTGACTTTGAACCTTCTTTAGTGAAATACAATCAGATTTACTTGGCTAATTGGTGAACACGATATCTTGAACCATTCAGCAGTTGGTGTAAACCAAGATAACAGTACTCACATAATGTCTTCCCTAAACCGTTCATAGTTCTCATGACTTGGTTCATTTTGGCCCTGAACCATTCTTGGATTTCATAAGTGTTTAAAAAATTTTAACCTTTGAACAATTTTCATTGAGGAGGCCCCACCTCATACTTACATAAGTGACCTCTTATTAGGAGTATTCTGCCCCACTCCACTTGATCTAATCAAGATATAGGAATCATTAAAAGAGTATTTTAACCTTTAATCATTATGTAGAAAACACTTTAATTATCATATGAATGAGTTAGGAAACATTTTCCCAAGTGTTTCATTAAATGTTCATAACTTAGTTGTCCCCTTGAACGAAGATCTTGGAATTTCCAGTCAATAAAGTAGGGTTACCATTACAAAGATCCTCACATAGTGGGCTTTAATCATATTCCCCTCGATATGCGGTATACTTGATTTCTTGGTAATCTTTTCTTAGTGGAGTTTGCACCATTTGAGATCAACTGCTTTATGATATTGTATCTATGACTTACCATTACGATTGACAATGCATCTTATTAAATATAGCTAGTTATCTCAATCAATTCATTTAATAGAAACAAATTGTCAACAACTAATAAATCCTCTTATGAAGCTCTATGCTTCTTACTAGCTTTATGTGAAACTCTATCAATTTTCAAACATTGTTGGATGATTTCTATCAAATCATTACACTAGTCAATCACTTTTATTAGTGGATTTCATACATGGGTATTCAATTTTCAACATTGAACTATAACAATGCATTTATGAATATTCTTCAAATATTCCAATTTGCATGTCTGAACAACCACCATAATCGGATTTCATCGAACTCTTTCAAAGTCTAATTCATTTATAAAATAGATAATGTTATGTGAAAGTCTAAGTACTTTCAATTTAGTGGTCGTCAATTCATATTTTTGTATTTCAATCAAATTCCCTTGTAAGAACAATTTTCTTTCCAAGAAGAATTACACAATCTATGCAGACCATAGTTTTTATCTTCACAAATGAATGTCCTTTTACAATCATCATCCTAAATAAATTCAGCGGCATAGCCAACTATAGGTAGTATCTATACCTTATAGAAAATATTCCCAACAATTAGGGTAATCATATAAATTTGCCACCAAATTTTATCTACGGACTTGGTCCGCAAACTAGGCCATTTTGACCAAAAAATATCAGTTCGAAATCCAAACTCTTGTGTGGGTATATAGTGGAAAGAAACCCCATTAAAGCATGTGTGGACATCAAAATATACCTCCTCGTGAATAATACAATATGCACAGTACAAAACTTCATCTTAAGATTGTTGGAGATAGTACACCGATAACGTGCATGAATTATATTCTACATTTTATTTGCGTAAAATTGAACATAGTTTTGACTTACTAAAATAAAATTTGAGAAGACAAAATGATAATTATTGAAGTCGAATACGTGAAGATGGATTTAATCATTTTCATGTTTCGACGAAAAACATTTCTTATCATTAAAAGAATAGTTAATTTTTCTGAAATCAAATCACAAATTCAAAGAAATCGAAAAATAAAATAGGAAATGCAAGTGATTGGATTGGTCGAGGCAATTGTTTAATACTTTCTCCTTAAGATGAATTTAACCCGCATCGGTGCTAACGATTTTTCGACAATCATATCCCAAAATACAATGACCACATCTCGCAATAGGAGCATTCCAAATTACGTATGTTTTTATGCAAGAAAAGACCGCTTCTACAAAATATTTTTCTGCAATGCAACTAAAAGAAATGGTATGGAGTTATAAATTGAATTAATAAAATCCAAATGCATGTGATCTATATGTAGTAATTGGAAAGATTTGTCTTAAAAGACACAACCATACAAAATGACACATCTCTTGAAATTTATTTCTATAGATGAAGACACGCTCGTTGAAAAATAATCATGCCAAAAGTCATGATCTTTCATATGGAAAGACACACATATCCATCCAAATATTTTCTAGAATATTTCATAATGTTTTATACGATTTTCCAACCTTTCGCCTATTTAAGTAACTAAAATTTGACTTAATTTCTCATTCATCAAATAATGAATTTTACTTAAATAATAATTTAAAATTGATCAAAATCAATTTTCCATATAAGATTTCAACACACAGTACAACAATAATGCATTATAATAATCAAATTGACTGTGTACCTGTCAATGTATTAAATCGACTGAATGTGTGTGATTTGAGGTTGGGCAGCAGTGAATGTAAATCATTAATCACATCATGGGGGGGGGGGGGGGGGGGGAGAGAGAGAGAGAGAGAGAGAGAGAGAGACTGTGTGATTTGAGGTTGGGCAGCAGTGAATGTAACACATTCTTAGACAGAAAAAAATTATGGGAGAGAGAGGGAGAGAGAGAGAGTTTATGTAGGAAAAGAAAATGTGGGCATCATTTTATCATAGAGAGAAAAGTTTATGGTCAAAGGAAGAGTGAGATTTGTGGAGGTAAAAAAGTTAAAAATAGATGCAGATGAATTGAGATAAATTGACTTACCAACTGTAAATCACTTATAGGACTTGACTAATTTAATTCGTGCTTTAACCTAAAAAGAAAATATTACTGATAAATGTTATGAAATTAAATGAATAAGAGAAAAAAATCAAAATCAAAATCAAAATTCAAGTGTATATTTTATTGATAACTAATCCCCATATTTATAGGGTTTAAAATGAGCGTCACAATAGAATAGACCCTTCTAAAGTAGATGTGACTTATTTACGTATTCTGATAAAACCATAGAATCATCAATTACCCTTCAATTTTAAAACAAAAATTACTCTAAAATATTGTTAAGTATAAAACCGTGCTCTTTTTTTTTTTTTTTTTTCGAGCTACAACATAATATTCATATATAAATTTGAGTTTTTTTCACTATAAATATTATAATTTTTTATATAAACATATTTTTGGAATATTGATAGTAAATTGATACTTTTCCGAGATTGGTAATACAATATTTCTTTTAAAATATTGTTATAAAATAATAAATTTCATTCAAGTTTAATTCACACACATAAGAAATGGCAAAGGAGATAGCAAAGTAGAGAGGAGAAAAAAAAAGTCGACATTGAATTACCTATTAATTGAATTAGGTAATAACGTGGCAAATCTATCAGTTCTTCCGTCCCTATCTTTTAAACAAACATGGATGGATTGATTAACCAAGGAGCTTCATGAATTTTCATCATATACGTAACTATATATTCTCTATCTAAAATGCACTAAGGAATGAATCATCACCCTTTCGTCATTAGAATGGACTTTTCTTTTGGAACACGGAAGCACATATCGACATTGACTTAAAGAATTATGTTTATAATGCATTATGAAATTAAGAGAAAATAAAAACAAGAGAAGAAAATAGAGATAATTAAAAGTCGTTTTTTGCATTATAATAATCAATTATATAGGATTTTAATGACAGTTGCAAACTAAAATATTATTGATATAACTAAATAATCATCCATTATAATCCAATTATTTCACAACACATTCAAGTTCTTTCTATTGACACGTGTAAAGATATTATATTTTAGTAAATGTTATACATACATTTAAGGGCTATTCCCCATGTACGGGGGGTGTTTTCACAGGGGCCTGTAGTAGCCGACCTCACCCCAATGAATTAAAAAAAAAAAATGTGTATATATATATATATAGGCTCTCCCCCCAATGCGAGGTGCTTGGCAGGGGCATGTGAAAAGGCCCCTATACTTGTAGCACTTCTCTACATTTAATAATCAAATAGATAATTAGAAGAAAATATTTTTGACTTTCCACGCCTCAAATAATTATTTTTTAAGTTGTTTATATGTATGGAGAAATAAATTTTAGCTAAACATAGGTCTAAATCCTTAATAAAAAATTATGCAATATGATAGCACGTAACATGCCAACCATGTACTTGTTATCGATAGTTTCATTAGTGTTGTGACAACAAATTCTTTGCTTTAACGTTCTTAAAAAAGATCCCTAAAGTGGTTGTGGAGACGGTTGGAGAGAGTAATTTGCCTATCAAGGAGATGGAGTGGCTGAGATCCCTAGTGGAAGAGATGTAATGTGAAAATGTCGATCTGATGTTGCTGATGGTGGAGATAATGATAGGGACGCAGATAAGGGCAAGCCCCTTTTTATTGAATTCTCTTTTCTTCAATATAATATTTTGGTGCAATTTTTTTATCCTCCCTTGATTCTCCCCCTGCGAAATGACGAGGGCAAGGGTTGGCACTAGTATGCTACGATTGTGACAATATCTAAAGGTTGGCCTGGTGGTGGTGGAGGAGGCAATGGCACCATGAAGTGTGAGTAGTGGGGTAGGGTTGTTTGAAGAAGTGAGTTTGTTTATTTTTATTTTTTGCTTTTTATTTCTAATTTCATTTTTAGATTTATATATTAATCAAAAAGTAATGGTTTAAACATCTTGTAATAAACTTTTAACTTTTTTTTATTATAAATTAAAGTCCTGTTTAATTACCACATTTTCTATAGAAAATATCACATCCGAAAAAAAGGAATTCCACTTTAGCCATTTGATTGCAACGTGGAAATGTAAATCGAATTCCAATGTACAACCACTTTAAGCTACATTTTTATTGATTTCATTGAAAACAAATTGAGTGGTGCTATGTGTACACACAAATTTTTACACAATGTTTTACACCCCCCTCACATGGAGGGGGGTCCACGATTATTTTATTATGTGTGGGCCCCCCTCCATGTGAGGGGGGTGTAAAACATTGTGTAAAAAATTGTGTACACATAGCTTTATTAAAACAAATTTCTATAGATTTAGTGGATTTTTATTTTCCAACTAACATGGAATTAAAATTCCTTTTCACATTTGCTTTCGAACGGACCCCAAATGGTTTCATCCAAAAGGCTTTAGTAATGCAATGAAAATTGGAATTTTGAGTATATATTTTTTTTCTTTTTTAAAAGTAATAATAGCTCAAGTCGATACAAGTATTTAAATGTTAGGTCTAATGCTGCAAAATTTCCCTTAAATTTTATTGGATGCTCATTATTTAATTCTAAAGATGCGTTCTCGTATAAAATAACAGAGCAAACTAATATTATATTTATTTTAAAATGTGTTCAAGAATATAATCTCTTTTGGGGCCTTCGTTTTATCTTTATTCTTATTTTTAATTCTTTCTTTATCAGATTCGACGGGGTTTGTCTCTCAACTAAAATAAGCTGAAATTTGCTTGTCAAAATATATTAACTATGCTTAAATTTAATAAGAAAAATGTACACCATATATTAATCGAGTAATGATTAAATTATTTTTGGAGGAGACCCACAATTCAACTTTATTTCGTTTTTATTTTGTGTATATGTGCTTACTTTTTACAAGGTATGAAATTGGACACTTTTTGAGCATCAGTATGACATCTCTTGTACCCTGACCAATTGAGGCACATCTCGCGATTTACTTCCTCCACAATGCTCTAAGGGCAGGGCGGGACGGGGCCCTCAAGGTTCGAGTTCAACCTTTATTTTGTGCATAAGTGCAAATATTTATATAATATTACAAGTATGTTATGTTCATACTAAATGGAATCAAACCTGGTATATTAAATGAGACATGTTTTAAGAGTTATAACTGTGAAACTTTTTGCAATACTTATTAAATTTTTTATTTATTTAACTTTTAAAATTATCAAGTTCTTATAATAAAAATAATTTTCTTTTTCTTTTTGTGAGACTAATGCAGTACAAAGTAGGCAACTTTCTTTCCTAAGTGTAATTATTTAGTATAACGAAGACAAATTATGATGCTGGGTCGTACACGGCATCGATTTGCCACATAATTCATTCTTATCCCGTTATCTGTTCGTAAAAGATAATTAGGCGGTGGATTAGTGCTTATTTAAATTTCAAATACCATATGATTTAAGTAATTTGGGTCCCCGATGTCTTGGGTTGTCTAGTTCTTTTATTGGTTATTTGTAATTTTAGATATGTTCATTTATTTGTTTATCTTTGTTGATTAATGTTTAAAAAAGTTGTTCAAATATCTATGGTCAAAGTGGTATATTTTTTGTTGACGTAAGAACTCGCAGTCGTTACTCGTCATCGGAGGCCAGATCACCCCGAAGGGGTGGAGGCTCGATCACCGTGAGTGTGCAATTGGTAAATCCCGCTCCATGTGCAGTAATCAGCAAACCACACAGGAGAGATAAATTGCACTAGACAAGCCCAGTGCGATGGGCTTATCTGAAGAAATGTTGGCAGGGAATTCAAACTCGTGACCTTTGGTCTCCCCATTCACCTGCTCTATCAAGTCGACCACCCTCGAAAGAGTGTCACAGTCACTTGTTTATTGGTTAGATTGTCTTTGCCTTTGCTGTAATTCCTCTTCGAGTTAGTGGAATGGGATAAAGATTGGACAAAAATCGCGCAAGTATTCTTCCAATCAGCCCCTTATTTGACCATTCATATATGAGCGTAGAGTTTAATGATCCAGATATGCTAGAGGAGTTTATTTAGGAGAGACCAAAAAATATTCCTTTCTTGTCAAGAAATTAAATCTTGGGTGTTATATTAACACAACATTTTAAGGCCATGTTTGAGTTACATTATTTTTTTCATTCTCATTTTTCTACTCATTTTTAACCACACATTCTTTAATAAAATAATATTTTTCATCACATCAATAATTTTTCATTCTTTTTCAACCACATATTCTCCATCACATCAACAGTAAAAATACATTCTTTTTTTAAAAAAGTGCACCAAACAGGGGCTAATTGTATTTAATTTTCCTAACCTTTGAGCCCTTGTTTGGTACACATTAAAATTTTCATTCTCATTCTTCTACTCATTTTTAACCACACATTCTTCAATAAAATAACATTTTCCATCACATCAATAACTTTTCCTTCTTTTTCAACCACAAATTCTCCATCAATCTACTATTCTAGAATACATTCTTCCAAAATAATGTGGGTCAAACACACCCTCAATATTACATTTATGTCTGAAATGACGGCTTTCATCAAAAAAATTTGTTGCCTATTTTAAAATGAAGGGCATATATTTATAATTTTGTATTTGTCGTCTTGTACTTATTTAAAAATATGAGGCTAAATAAATTTTTTTACTCTCTCTTGAAGGAATTTTTGGACTAAAACCTTTATTAGGAATAAAATTCACTAACTAATGGATAATTGGGGATATAAATAAGATAAAAAAGGTTTAGGACATAATTAAAGATTATGAACCTTTTATGTAATTAAAATTGTGAATATATTACCTTAAACCTTTGATTTTAATTCTTGAGCGAGTATTCTTTTTCCTTTTTTATTTCCATGTTTTCCAGTTGACATGCTGATTTTGTTAATCTTTTTGACCTCAATTTCTGATCGATGACGTGGTCAATAGATTTTGACTCCAAGCTCTTGCACACTTATACAAATGGTTAGAAGTACGTGGCCTTCTTCGAAGTACACTGATGATCAAGTCAGTGAACTTATATATAGTCCTTGTTTAATTCTTATTATTTTTAAAATACATTTTTCTCTTTCTTATTTTTAACTAAACATTCTTCAATAAAATAATATTATATGTAAATTCATAAATTTTTCTTTCTTTTTTTTTAACCACACAATTTGCATCAAAATACTATTTCAAAACGTATTTTTGGCAAAGATGGAGCTCAAACAAAAATTAAAAAGAAGAGAGAAAAAATAATATTAAAATTTCAATGAGAACCAAACCAGAGCTTAATTTTAAATCTTTCTTTATCAGATTGGATAGGGGTTGTCTCTCAACAGACGACTCATCAACTGAAATTTGCTTGTCAAAATTGATTAATTAATGTTTGGAAGAGACCCACAATTCAACTTTATTTCCTTTTTATATGTGTAGATACGTGTAAATATTTCTATGATATTAGTGGGCTTATTAAAATCAACTTTTGAAGATTTTTTGAAAATTTTTCATTAAAAAAGAAGCAAAAATTTTAGATTTACGTGTAATATTATTTTATTGAAAAACGTGTAGTAAAAAAAATGTATTTTGAATAAAATGAAGCCTAAACAGGAACTAAATTGAATAAAATTTGGTATATATTAAATGAGACATATTATAAGAGTTATGACTATGCAACTTTTTGTAATACCACCTATTAATTTTTTTATTTTTTTTAACTTTATAATCTCCAAGTTCTTATTATAATTATATAAAAAAAGATCATTTTCTTTTTGTTAAGGATAATGTAATACAAAATAGAGACATTCTTTCTTACGTGTAATTATTATGCTTCTTCGAGAGTCAATTATTCAGTAAAACAAAGACAACTCATGTTGCATGGTCTCTTACGTGGTATCGATTTTGCCACATAATTCATTCTTATCCGTTTCATGATAGGACAACTAGGAAGTGGATAAATGCTTACTTGGAAGCCTTTATCCTTTAAGATAAAGTTAGTTTTCAATTTTGAAACGACCATATGGTTAAGTAATTTGGGTCTCTATAATCATAGGTTCTCTATTTCTTTTATTGATTATTTGTAATTTTGACCTGTTTATTTTTGTTGATTAATGTTTAGAAAAGTTGTTCGAATGTCTGCAGTTAAAGTTGTATTTTGATTATTGGTTGAATTGTCTTTGTCTTTGTCTTTGCCTTTGCTATACGTACTCTTCGAGTTAGTGGAATGGTATAAAGATTGGACAAAGATTGCGTAAGTATTCTTCCAATCACCCACTTGTTTGACCATTCATATATTGAGCCATTTTTAGAAAGTGAAGTATTTTTTCGCTATATGAGGGTAAAAGTTTAATGATCCAAATATGGGAGAAGAGTTTATTTAGGAGATACTAAAAAAATCCTTTAAACGATTTCTTGTTAAGAAATTTAAACCTTGGGTATATATTAACACATTTTAATTGTATTTAACGTTCCTAATCTTTATTCAATATTACATTTATGTCCCTAATGATGGCTTTGATAAAATTAGTTCTTGCGTACTTTAAAATGAAGTGCATATATTTATAATTTTGTATTTTTCATAATGTATTTCTCAAAAATATGAAGAATAAATAAGTATTTTTACTCTCTATTAAAGGAATTTTTGGACGAAAACTTATGCTAGGAATAAAATTTACAAATTAATGGATGGTTGAGGATATAAATGCAATGAAAAAAGTTAAGGACATAAATATGACATAAGTTAGGATTATGAACCTTTTATGTAATTAAAAATATGAAGAACAATGCAAATATATTTAGTCTCAAATCTTTGATTGTAATTCCATGGTGATTATTCTTTTTCCTTTTTATTTCCATCTTTTCCGAATGACATACTGATTTTCTTAATCTCGTTGACCTCAATTTCTGACCGGTGAGATGACCTATATATCTCAACTCCATTCATCTCCACGCATAAGGCTCTTAAACACCTGGACAAACAGTTGAAGCACGTGGCCTTCTTCGATGGTGAAGAGATGGTTACAAGCACTCCGACTGTCAAACCAGTGAACTTATGTGTGTATGTGTGTGTGTGTGTATACATATATGTATAATATTTGGCTATGAGATGAACGAGAGACTATATTGAGAGTGTAAAATTGAATTACTTTCAAAATGATACTAAGTATGAGATTTTATAGTAAAAAAGATGAAGTGATTAGTGTTACATGGAAGACACGTCGCCTCATCTTAATGATGAAGCATCTCTTCATAGGTGTCACTTATACAATCCTAAGTTGAGAGGCATTGTAATGATTCCGAATGATCATCCTATAGTCTAGGTCTAATATATGAAAAGTAGATTGATTAGTTAACTGAGAGGTGACTATTGTAGAGCTGTCTCATCAATCAATTCTCAATCAACTACTACATGGACGTCTCATCAATCAATCACTTAAAAGATCTAGTATGGAATACCTCATGAAAGAGGATGAAGCTTGAAAATGCCTTCTCATGTTGAAGGTCTAATTACGTCGAAATTGCTCTATAGCATATCGTATCGTGACGTCTCGTCTCGATCATGGAGGGTTGGTCTTTTATATAGCTCCTCAGCTGAGGTAATGCATTACTTTGACTACCTATGTTTGATGGCCTAGCTACACTAGGTATGGTAGTGGTATAGAGTGCGGACCTGAGTTGGCTCGTTACTAGGTTGCGCCGTGATTAGTGTTTGAAGCCTCGTCGAATGAGGTGTAACAAATCTCATGAAAAATTGCATATACACTTATGTAGTCCTTAATGTTTGGGCCATGTCTTACTATTATCCCCAATCTTTCTTATCGTCATCAATCTTCTAATCTATGTACACTTCGAGCCTCATTTGGAAATTGATGGAAAATTTTTGTTCCTTAAAGTTTGGTTTGATATATAAATTGTATCCGTTAGAAAGTTGTTTAAAATATTTAATTTTTATCAATCAGTTAACTTTGACGTACTCGAATAATCGACGAGAGTGTATTCAATTGAGACTTTTAATGACTTTTTCTTGGATTTAAAAAGTTTAGGGGTGTTTAATGTAGACTTTAGGAGACTCTCTAAAAGTATTGAGGTATTCAATTGAGACTTTTTTAAACTTTTAAAAAGTTTCTAAAAGTCATGGTGTATTCAATTAAAACTTTTTAGAAGTCTCTATAAGTTCTGAGGTATTTAAGTTTTTATAATTTTTAGAGACTTTTATAAAAGTCTCAATGTCACTAACTTTTAATCTAAAAATACTAAAATAAAATCTAAAAATTTATCTCTCATTAATTACAAGATATTTTGAGACTTTTACAAAAAAGAAAAAAAACAAAGAAATTAACATGTATTTTTTTTAAATATTTCTCTTTCCTTTTTCCCACATTAGAGTTATGATTAAAACTTATTTGTTTCTATTGATTATATTAATTTCTTTTTTTCAATTTCTCTTTCTTATTGTTTATTTCTATTTTTTATGAAAGAATTAAATTGTATTCTTATAACGTTTTTTTGTCATTCATTTTTTCTAAAAAATATCTATTTTTAATTAAATTATAAATTTTATATAGACTAATTTATAATTAAATTTAAATATGTATTTTTTATTTATTATTTAAAGGAATATTATATTAATAATAAAAAATATTAAATTTATTTTTTATATGTATAATTATTATTATTTATTTAATTAAGGTCTTAAATTTTTATTCTTTTTAAACTATTTTTTTATTATATGGGGAGAAAGGGAGGGAGAAGGGGGAATAGTGAGAACCACTGCCTCGTATGTAATAATTTCACAATATTGCACTATATCCACTTAAATTCTATTTCAAATGAAAATCTTCAAAAGTCTTTTAAATTTTACAAAAGTCTATAAAAGTTTTAAAATGAAAATTTACAAAAGACTTCCACTAATTCCATACAAATCTCTAAAAAATTCACGAAATCAACATAAGTCATCACTTAAAAAAAGTCCAACAAAATTTTCAAAAATCCCAATTGAATACACCCATTATAACTCCACTTGACATTTTGACTATGATCCTCCATCATTTTCGAGTCAATAGAAACTTCTTCCAACAATGTAGCCTGAAGTTTTCTTGTCTACGTGTAATCTTTGATTCGTTAGTTTAACTATTTAGATAAATTGGGGTGCATGGTTTATGACGTGGTATTTACTTTACCATATGATTCATGCTTATCCATTTCATAATAGGACAATTAGACAGTGGAGTAATCAAAGTTTCCAATTAGCACAATTATAAATCCTATATGTCATTTGATTAAGAAATAGATGTCTAGATGTTTTTTATTGATTCGCTAGAGTTTTTATTTATTATCTATATACATTTCGTCTTCAACTTTTTTTCCTTTCTTTTTCTTTTTGACATTTAACTCATCAAAATTCAAATTTAGGTGTACTTCCATTCTTATTCATAATTTTTGCCCAGAAGATTGTTAAATTTGATGAAAATTTTAATTAATTTTGGTCCCTCGATTAAGTTGTATGATTTTAAAAAGGATATTTCCATTTGTACATTCCAAGTTTAACATTGAGTTTGACATTTGTGTGTATATTCAAAAATGCTTTGGCGGGAAAGTGTGTTAAATTCAAAAACTGTCAAATGAAATAGCGCCACGTTGCACAATGTAAAACTTGTTGTCAAACTTAATGTTCTTCTAGCATGACTCTTTTAAAAAGGCATTTAAAATGTACAATTATGCTACTTGTACAAATGTGGTTTACAAAAGTCTGTTGACAAAATGATGTGACAAGATGTAGGTCATTGGTTTTAAAAATTATTTTTTAAATCATTGGCTAAGATGTAGCAAACACGTATTTTGTAAACCAATTTTGTAACATAACTTTGTACAAGTAGCATGACTCTAAAATGTAACTCTTGGATACTAACTTTATCTTGAAGATCTAACCATTATCATAAATAGATAAGTAAGAACGCATTTTTTGAAAGAATTGCATCCTCACGAATGTCAAATTTCGTAGCTTAGCTCATTTGGGATGACCGAGGTCTGGGGAGGTTTTTTGTTACTCAATAAAACGAAATACATTGCAATTAGAACAGATGTAGACAGGGGCAGATCCAGCACCCAGCAAGCCGGAGCTGCCACTCGTGCTGGATCCGTCGAGAAAAATGATTTAAGGAAAATTTTATATTAAATATATAACTGTTAGTGCATAAATGCCAAATGATAGGCACTATAGCTCAAAGCGCCGCTCGTCCCAGGAAACCAAGTACGCTTTTGTGAGCGAGAAGCAGCCAAGTAGAGCACTCAATCTTCATGTGAGATGGATAGGGTTCGATTCTTTTCACATTCACTCATTTTAATGTTTTAATAAATAAAAATTGTACTAACTTATAAACGAAAAAAGGTGTAACTTACATGGTTAGGTGCTTTCTTTGGATTCAAAAGACTTTAAGTTCAATTCCAATCACTTCCTCTCATCCTCTTAAATTTTTTAACAAATTAAATTAAAACTAAAAATATATATATTTTTAGTTTTTGTTTCCGAAATATCTTTTTTTAAAAATTAATTGACTCAAATTATTATTTCATAATATATACTTTTATTATTAGATTTTATCAATTTATTTTGTAAAATTAAATTTTGACAATTTTAAGTACTACTCTTTTTTCTTTTAAGAGTTCGAAAAACACTGAGTTAAAAGTAGTTCTAGTTCTGAAAATCATTGTTTTAAAAATTTTGCATAAACTTCGCCTAAACTCGAAGTTTGTCTTTACCGTTTAATCATGTTTTACATATAAACTTCGTCTTATCTTGCTTAGTTTGTAAAAACTTGAAACTTGATCATCCATATATGATTGAGAAATATATATATTTTAATTATTTTGAATTGTGTTGAATTATATTTTCATATGTATATGATTTTTACGTTTTAGTTCATTGATTGAAATTTTTTTAATATTATTTAATTAAATATTAATAAAAATCTCACTATTGCAGTGGTCAATGATCGTCCTATCTGACTCAATATCCTAGATCCGCCACTGGATGTAAATAGGGAGGTTTAGGACAGCCCAAGGATAGTTAATGTTTTAGTATGTAAAAAATATTTTTTTATAAATTATTTTAAGCATTAGCTCAGTACAAAAAAATTGTCATTTTCTGTCTCTGTCCCTGACTATTAGATATCCTTAGATGAAAGAACATCGGAATAAAAGTATGATTTTCCCCTGGAGTGTCAAGAATGACCTTAGCCCAATGACAATGTAGGTTTTATTATTTTTCAACCGTTTAAACTTTTAAAAGCGACAAATCAAATACTATTAGAGCATATAAGTATCCTTAAGTTGTACCTGCTAGAAATTGAAACCCAAGAATCTTAGATTAAAACCTTTTCTTTAATACCAAGATCCTCCATATCAAATCACCAAGAAAATTAAAAGTGCAGAACATACTTTGATCCATTGAGAACGAAGATTGAATACAGGCTCTTGATTTTCCTTTTTAATACAATTTCATTCCATATTTTTCAGATGATGGGATAGTCGACAGAATGAGATTTCACAATTAATTGGAGATTATGACCCTATTTTATATTTTCATATATCTATTTTGGCTCATCATAAAATACAACCCAAGGAAATTGATGTCTACACATAATTAAGAACACACTTTATTAGATGCCAATTGTCCAATAATTTTAATTTCTTATTAGATCACATTAAATGTGCTTGATTTTAAGATAACTTTTAACATACACTCAATTACATACGCAGGCCAACATGACAAATTATTTCCTAACAATCTCTTGTTTGGGCTACATTTGTTACCTTATAATTGTTCACAACCTTATGAGCACAAAACATTTGTTATTATAACCAAAAGTATCTCTGAACAATCTCATCCATTAATTATGTCAATATAAGACCAAAGCAATTTTCGTTACATATATCATAACTAAAATCGTCCATGATCACATATATCAACACAATCAAATGATATAGATTAAGTATAGACATGTAGCACGAAAATTACATGCAAAGTGATTCAAACATGCTTATTTCCAACTTGTCCCACCTTATTCTTTAATGAGATCAAACCAAAACTAATTAGAGTGAAAATAAAATAAATATCTATAAACATAAAAATGCGTCTAAATCAAACATCATCGAAATACAAACTCCATTTAACTATTATATCATCTAAAGATGCAACACCTGTGTGAGCAGTGTATTCATGAAATTGACACGAATGTTTAAATAAAGTCTTATGGGCTTACATGATGTCGCTTCAGTCAAGTACCAAAGTTACTCCTTTTTAACTTATGGACAAGAGGCTGTTTTGCCTATGGAAATTAATGTGCAATCGATTAGAGTGTGTTTGCAACATAATTTAAGTAATTGCGAGTATGTCGAATCATTAGCTCAAAACCTATTGGAGTTAGACGAATTAAAGTTGGATGTCCTAGATAGATTGCAAGTTCAAAAATAAAGAATGACTAAATTTTATAATAAAAACGTTGTAGCCAAATCTTTTAGTCTGGATAAATTGGTTTGGAAAATAATACTCCCTTTGAATAGCAAAGATCCAAAGTATGGCAAAAGTGGTTACCCAATTGGGAAGTGCCATATAAAGTGAAAAGCGTATTGCTTAATGGAGCCTATCATTTAGAAGATTTAGATGACACTAAGCACATGAGATTTATTAACGAAAAATACTTAAAAAAGTATGTTCTTTCCTTATGGGAAAGTGAACAAATAAAGGTATAAATAAATAGTATTGTTGAGCTATCATGACTAAATAAAATAAGAACGAAGTACGTTCAAATAAACTCTTTTATTATCAAATATTCGTTACAAACCATGAGATACAAAATACAAGATGCTCTATAAGCCGTAATTGGGGGCAGATTGCCATCATTCTTCTATCAATCACAAAGAAAAAGGCGAATTGACCTTAACCGCCTTCATAATGCATTGCTGCAATGGCAGGCAAGAAGGCTGAGAATCACTCTCAGCAGACAAGTGGCATGAGAAGCACTCGCAACAAGCAATTGCCTCCCATCAAGAACTCCCCCTAGAGAATATAAATGGAGGCATTGAGAATACCTTCATTGGCCAAAGAATATTTCCTATATTTCCCATACCAAAGGTAATATCAAGACAGACAGCAAAATGGATAACAGATCAAATGATCCATTCATGTTGAAGGAAGAAATAGTCGATTAATTATCTAAAATGCCAAACGATGGCAAGTAAGTTGATTTTGTGGAGAATGAAGATGACTAATGCGTAACACATACGCATTTATAAATGTGTGAAGGTGAAGAGATGGAATATGAATGACCACTTACATGCATAGTAACCGAAATTAAATGGCCCAAAATCTTGGAAAAGAAGATCGGAATACCAAAAGTTTTGCTCCGTGTAAAGATTCCATGAGGGGAAATGTACATGAGTTTAGAGACGATTGAAGAAGACTTCAATTAAATGGCCTAAAATCTTGGAAAAGAAGATCGGAATACCAAAAGTTTTGCTCCGTGTAAAGATTCCATGAGGGGAAATGTACATGAGTTTAGCACAAGGTAATTAAATGCTGGGGGGGTTGACGATTGAAGAAGACTTCAATTATTACGCAAGTAAATAAAATAGTTGTTCCATTAATGACATTGGCTGCCGTTACATTCGAATTAATAGTGGCTGCCAGCACAAAATTACAAGGAAAATAAAGGCATCAATGCCTTAATTACAGTTTACCCCAAGTTGAACGCATTTGTTCCCTAAGTTTCCCCCATTCATCGCTCTGCTTAGAAGAAACAGCAGACAACTCAGTTGAAGCATCGTCGTACTTCCAGCTTTGTATAACGCTCAACCAAAGACTTGGTTCGCTCAATTTCTTGAGAAGCATTACGCTTTTTACCAGCTAATCTAGCCCTACAGTCGTCCATCTTTGCTTGGAGTTCCTTCATCTCTGCAGCTAAGCTTATCATCAAGGAATCCTCAACCATAACTTCCGAGGAGATCTCATTTAATTCGACCTTGGCCTTCTCAATCTCTTGAAGCAAAGACTCCTTTTCATTTATAGCATGGAGATACTGAGTACTCTTGGCCTTCAACTCGACATTCTTGGTTAGTAAAGAGCTTATCTCGGAGTGGATAATCTTCAATGTCAGCTTAAAGTCAGATAAAATGTCAAGTGAAGGAAGCTCAAGTGCTTGAGTCATTTTTGCATTCAAAATCTTAAATTTATCTCTTTGTTTAGCAGAACTGGTTTTGCCGATATCCATATCCATAAAAGAAACGTATTCGAGCACTGATTGCTTGAGAACCTTCATATGCTCTTCCGAGATTGCAGCAGAAGAAGCAGAAGGATTACTGGTTGAAGAAGGGCAAGATGTTCTTACTTGTTCCCAAGAAATGAACAAGTCCTGAATGGAACGCACGATGGTATCAGCATCCTGTAAATAAAAATGAAAGCATTTAACATTTTCACTGCAGTAAATGAGATGAAGATGAAAAATGAAACATAGGCTACCTCATCAGCAACTTTGGAAAGTTTGGGCACATCACTGGTTGACTCAGCCACCTGTGGAGACTTCCCCTTATCTGGACGAGCAGGTTCTGCCACAACGGGAAAATCCTTGGGAACCTCTGTAGAATTCAAGAAGCAATGAATCGAAGGCCTATAGTACAAGTAGGGTAAAGACATTAAGATATGTATTACCTTCCGATTCAATACCTGGGGGGTCAACACCCTTAGAAGGTGACAGCTCTCCAACTAGCTGTGTTAAAGACTCTGGGGCTATGGATTTCTCTTTAGGCAGAGCCCCTGCATCAGATGACTTGGATGAAGCAGTTTCAGTAGGAGGCGATGGAGCAGGGGCTGCTAAGATTAGAGCTTTCGAAGAGAAGTTGAACTCTTCTGGGAAAATTCAGGTAAAGCATTAACCCATGAAAAATTGTTTTTCATGAATAAACAAACTTAATTACCTTTCTCCTAAGGATGAGAGGAGCATCATCATCATCATCATCACCATGCAAAATTGGTGAAGTTAAGGCTGGTCGTTTGCAGCTGGAAGCACCTTTAACTGTACTAGTTTGAGCAGATGGGGAACTAGATGGAATAATAGGACGTTTAGCACGAAAAGGTGGTGAGTGAGAAGGATAAATGGGATTCCTTCTTGTAGCATCTTGTAGCTTTTGTGATTGTGTCCATTTTGTGATTGTGTCCATTTTCGTCCCATCTTCCATACTGTCACTTGATATTGTTCACCCGTTGATCGAAATTTTGTTATATAGTAGACTTTGTTTGATCCCCATTTTTTTCAAAATACATTTTGTTTTTTTCTTTTCATTTGAACCGCACATTTTTCAATAAAATAATATTACACATAATCCAAACAAATTTCCTTCATTTTCAGTTACACATTTTTCATCAAAATACTATTTCAAAATGCATTCTACACAAAAAGAAGCTCAAACAGGCTTGTAATATCATTTATTACACAATTTGTAATACAAATTAGAGAAAAATGACAAATACAGACCATATCACAACTTATGACTAGCAATTTCAACCACAATGTCAATCTACAAAAATTAAAATAATTAAAGAGATTTAAAATATCATGAAATGTAATCTCATAACTACCTACTAACAAATTCAGAAAATAACACGTTGTGTAATTAAACATATCTAAGGTGAAAATTAACTATGACATTGACAAACAAAATTAAAAATAACAAAGAATGTAATCTCATGACTGCATTACATAACTTAAAATATTTTAGGAATAAAAAAAAGGCTCAATTGTGAGATCGCCACCAAATTTCAAATAATTTTTGAGAACTAAAAATAAATAGAATCTAATCACACAGCTACAAAATAAAAAATATCAACATAATTCACGAAGGTAAAAGCTCAATACATCTCAAATGAACATGCCGTCAAGCCAATTTCAAATAAATTAACAAATACCCTTATAAATAAATATATTGATTCAATTACAACAATTGCAGTACTGTAGATATTAATTCAATTACAAAAATTTCAATTTTTTTTGTTTGATTTTTAATGAACAGCAAGAAAGATGAGGCACCTAGAATAATTTTTTAATGAATTGATTGATTTTTATTTTTATTTTCAAAATAACTGATTTTGGGCGTATTTTCCTAAAATTTGAAATCATATCTTGGAATTTAGCTATTTATTACGCCTTTTTCATTACAAGGCCCATTTTTGAATTTTTTTTTCTTTATTTTATAAACTATTTTTAGTTTTAGATATACATTGGTGTAGGGCCTTGGTTTGAGAAATTTGATTTGTTCTTAAGGGAAATTAAATAACTACAAAGATTTTAAAATACATTTTCACAAATAACAAATTTGTGAATTTTTTTTTTTCAAAAATCAGGTGGTCACATTTTGTAACCTAGATAAAAGTTTGGTCACATTTTTTGACTTTATAAGAGTTTGTGACCTATTAATTAATTAGGTCACGGTCACAATCACACACAATTTATAATTGTAGTCATGTACCAGTCATAAATAGAAAAAGGTGATAGTCACAAAGACAAAAATTATAAGTCATAATTACAAATTTAGTTTCATTTTTAAGTTACATATCATTTATTGATCACAACTTATATATATTTTATCGATCACAATTACCCAAATAATGATTATAAACGTTCTTCATCCCACTCCACTCCACTCCACCACCATCAATACTACCCAAATGTCCCTATCGTTGCCGTCGCATCAATCACCACAACCATCATCACCTCCAGCACACCAACGCTAACACCTCCACACAAACATGCATAACCAGGGATGTAGCAACACCACTATCACACCACCATCACTAACATTTGCACGAACAACCACCACCATCGTCTCCTCCACCTCTATCACACTTGAAGGCGGCGCCCACCTCCATCTAGGAGCTTCATTTGATTACTTTTGCATTTCTAGTTGATCCAATCACAATGTGGCGATGTCAATGGCCATTGAAGGGATCCAGATCAAGGAATTGATAGTGACTAAAATTTGGGAGAAGACTAAGGCTTTATAGGCTACATCTCTTGTCCTTGCCATCTCAGTCGATGTGTCATTGTAGTGGCGACGCTTGTGACAGTGGTGGATTTGCGAGGATGTTGGCGGATTAGAGGTGGTGGAGTTGGTGCAGGTTGTAGTGGAAGTGATTTCGCCGCCTGTGATAGGTGGATTTGGTGGTTTGGACGACAATTTCGATGTATGCGGTAGGTGACACGCATCGACAACGAAGGCTGTGAGGGACAATGGATGTTTAGGTCTGGGAGATGGGGGTGGATTCGATAAAAATTGAATTAAGTGATAGGTTAAGGTGTGAGGTAGGGTGGGATGTAGTATATACCTTATTTGTAAAAGGATAAACTTAAATTTTGATTTTTCAAATTGAAAGATAAAAAAAAGTTGGGTGTAATTTTCAAAATACAATTTTTCTAAACTCATTTTTAACCATAATTCTTCCATAAATTAATATTACATGTAAATCCAAATTTTTTTCTTATTTTTTAATCACACATTATTAAAAAATTCACTATTTTAAAATACATTTTTTCTCGAACTCTGATTAAAATGGAACCCAAACAGGGGCTTAATCTTAATTTGGAAAAATTTTAATTTATTTATAAATAGTAAATTTTCATTTTGAACCATACATATCAATCAATACACAAGTAAGTTCATTTATTCACCAATCATTTTTATGTGTTTATGAATTAAATCGTTTATAAATTCTTTTAAAACATATACTTACATAATGATATTAAATGGTACTGTTAGTGGCTATTTGATTATGATGCTATGAAACATCATCAACACATATTAATTAGTGTCATTTAAAAAGCTGAAAAGTGCCATTTACCAAATAATGATTAAAGAACTTTCGGCGAAGCCACACAATGCATTTTTTTTCCCACTTATTACTCTATTGTATTATTAATTTATCTAACAGAGACACATCTTAGTAATTAAGCTTTTTTTTTTATTTGTTTAATGTATCATTAATTATCTTTCTTAAATAATCATTAAACAATTTTATTAGCTTTTGGCGTCCATGTACTAGTAATTGGAAGTGACTTATGTATTGAGGGAAAGCAATTGTAACTTGTCCTATAAAAAAATTGATAAAGCAATGACTAGTTCATATATATAACTACATCGTGTAATCATGTGTATTATACACACTCTCTATATGCGTCACACGAGTGCATAACGGACCAAATCAACAACTTGAACCATTAAACTCTCTAGTACATTTTTGCTTAAAAAATTCAAAATTTGTACAGTTTACACGTACTATAAATTAAATAAAAAAGTTCGGGTTCGACTCGAGCTTTTTGGGGCCCGAGCCGAGCCGAGCCGAGCCGACCCGAACCGAGCAAAGCTCAGCCAAAAAAGTGAGGCTTTGCCTAAGCTTTTTTACCATCCCGAGCTCTATGTATAACAAGTTAATTTCACCCATCCTTCATCATTTTCGAGTCAATATAAACCTTCTTCAAACGATGTAGTCATAAGTTTCTTGTCTACGTGTAATTCAATAGTTTAACTAATAGGATTATACGGCCACATGGGCAACTATCAGGGGCGCCACAAGGGGGGATGATTCTAACTAATAAGATAAATTGGTTCCTGACGTGGTATTTACTTACCATATGACTCATTCTTATCCATTTTACAATTAGAGAGTGGATTAATCAAAGTTTCCAATTAGGACGACTTTAAATAATATATGTCGTTTGATTAAGAAATGGATATGTGCAATTTTTTCTCTCTTGATTTTTTATTGATTATATATAAACACTTCGTGTTCAACTTTTTTTTTATTTTTTTATTTTCCGACTCATCAATATTCAAATTTAGGTGTACTTTCATTCTTATTTATAATTTTTGCCCAAAAGAGAGTTAAATTTGATGAAAATTTTATTTTAAATTAAAATTTTGTTCCCTCGATTAAATTGTGTGATTTTAAAAAGGCATTTAAAACGTAATTTTTGGATGCTAACTCTATCTTGAAGATATAACCATTAGTAAAATAGATAAGTAAGAACGTATTTTCTGAAAGAACTGCATCCTTCGTAGCTTCGTATGAAAGAGTATCCTTGAAAATTAGATATCATTGGATGAAAGAGTATATCGGAATAAAAGTATGATTTTGCCCGGGAGTGACAATGGCCTTAGGCCAATGAACATATAGTCTTTATTATTTTTCGACCATTTAAACTTTTAAAAGCGGCAATTCAAATGCTATTGGATTAACTCTCGTGTATTCGGAAAAGTTAGCCGAATTCGACTATTTAAGGTGAAGTTTTATTATATATAGCACTTATTTATTTAACAATTTTTTAAAACCCATAATTTCATGAACTTCACGAAAGGAATCTATTGACACACTGTATTTACTTAATAAAACAAGAATATTTGGCTTATTTTGAGCTGGCCTAGGCCATAACGTTATTCATGCTTGTCCACTGCATAATATTCAACTGGACACCTCGCATGTACACGAAATTCTTAATCAAAGACGAGTCAGCACATATGGTTTTATCCATATATTCTTCTTACCTTGCATGTCGTGATTTATAAAATGTTATTTTACTACGTATGAATATTTGGATTCTAATAAATTTAATTTATCATAAATATAATTAGATCTATAATAAATAAAATGTATTAATCATATTAAAATTGTTCACATTGAAAATTGATTGAAAGTAGGGCATAATATTCACAAACTCTAACCATCATATATAGGTTGGATCATTGCTTTTAACGTGACTGACATTTTAATATGGACATCCGAACTCTTACATGTTGGTTAGAGTTATCACTTCTAAACATTTTCGGATGTACCTTAAAAACTCTTTGATTCACGTATGAATACAGAGAATCAAGACTCGTTGATTTTAAGTATCAAATATTGATAATTTAAGAGATTGAAAAACTCCAAAATCCATATTTTCAATTCAAAAACCACCAAGTGCCTTTAAAATATAAATCCTTATTTAAAGTAATAACTAAAATTTGAAAAAAAGACAAAAATTAAAAATAATGTTTACAATTAGTGATCAAGACACAATCTAGATAAAGGATAAAATTAAAGATAACGACTAAAATTAATGATGAAGACTCAATCTTCATCATTCTCAACCGAAGATTTTTCCTAAAATTTTGCATTGTGTTCTTCTTTCAATTCCTCATGATAAGAACAATATATTATATATCTCTACAAAACGTTCATTACCTACTTCGTTCAATTTCATCAAGCCTTTGTTTGGGCTCCATTTTTAATTTTAATGCATTTTTCTCTTTCTTCTTTCAACCACATATTTTTCAGTAAATAATTTACACGTAAATCTAATGAACATATAGTCTTTATTATTTTTCAGCCATTTAAACTTTTAAAAGTGGCAATTCAATGCTATTGGATAATATAAATATCTTTAACTCAAGTTGTAGAATCATCCACTAATAAAAAGGACATTTAGCCCCTGTTTGTCTACCATTTTTCAAAAAATTGTTTTCTATAGTAATCAATCTCTACCACACATTCAAATAATAAAATATTCTACACATAAACCGATAAAGTTTCTTTCAATTTTGACCACACATTTTCTAAAAAATACTATTCATTACACAATTTTCTTCTCAATAATGGTTGACAAGCAGGCACTTAATGTAATACTTATCATGAGTTGTCTATACCTAAATACCCGTAAACAACGACTAATCAACATAAACTAACTGAAGTTAGCTCGTCAAAATTGGTTTATGACTTAAATTTTATTGGAAAGTGATTTTTCTAATATAATTCTTGTCATTGAATTGAAAAGTTGAAACTAAACTAATATAATTATGGACATAAAATCAAACTACGTTTCTTGCTTTTGTTAGTCCAAGGCAGCTCCAATAATATATGAATTTGTGGTATTTTCATTAACTCTTGCGTGTTAGGGAAGGTTAGCCGACTTCGACTATTTAAAGTGAAGTTTGATAAACGTTTTTCATATCTTTATTATATATAACACTTATTTATTTAACAATTTTTTAAAGCTAATAATTTCATGAACTTTACGAAAAGAATCTATTGGCACTTTGCATTTTCTAAATCTAAATATTTGGCTTATTTTGAGCTGGCCTAGGCCATAACGTTATTCATGCTTGTCCGCTGCATAATATTTAATTGGACACATTGCATGTACACGAAGTTCTTACTCAAAGACGAGTCAGCACATATGGTTTTATCTGTATATATTTAAAGTAATAACTAAAATTTGAAAAAAGACAAAAAATAGAAATAATGTTTACAATTAAGCCCTGTTTGATAGAACAAGTTTTCCATGGAAGATGAAATTTTTTTTGCCATTTTCCACTTTCAGAGTGTTTGATAGGAAACATTTTTCAGGTAATTGGTTTTTCACCTTTTCTTGGTTTGCTACATTTTCTTGTTTTTTGAGGTAAATCAATTCCCCCCACTTTGGTGGGAATTGGTTTTCTAGGCAGTTTTTTTTTTTTTTTTTTGTAATGGAAACAAATTATATCCTTTTAATGGACAATTTTCATGAAAAAAAAAGCCAAGCGAGCACCAAAAGATCCAAAATTGCAATATTTTTCAGGTAAAAAATTATACAAATCAAATACAATTAATTGACAAATTTTAGTAAAACAAGTTTTAGGCAATTCAATTTCATAGATTTCATTTTATTTCCATCCAAATTCCATTTTTGCAATCAAACAGACCCTTAGTGATGAAGACACAATCTTCATCAATAGCAAATCTAGATAAATGATAAAATTAAAGATAATGATAAAATCAATCTTCATCGTTCTCAACTGAATGACGAAGATTTTTCCTCAAATTTCGCATTGTGTTCTTCTTTCAATTCCTCATGATAAGAACAATCTATTATGTATCTCTATAAAACGCTAATTACCTACTTCGCTCAATTTCATAAAGTCCTTGTTTGGGCTCCATTTTAATTTTAATGCTTTTTTTTTCTTCTTCTTTCAACCACATATTTCTCAATAAATAATTTTACAAGTAAATCCAATGAACATATAATCTTTATTATTTTTCAAGCATTTAAACTTTTAAATGCGGCAATTCAAATGCTATATGATTATATAAATATCTGTAACTCAAGTTGTACAATCATTGACAGGACATTTATAGCCTGTTTGTTTTTTATTCTCAAATTTTACAGTAAATCAATTCTCATTTTCAATCACACATTTTTCAATAAAATAATATTTTTCATCACATCAATAATTTTTTCTTTTTTTTCAACCACACATTTCCCATCATATCACTATTCAAAAATCAATTTTTCCCCCAAAAATCCGTACCAAACAAGCACTTAATGTAGTACACGTATTAAAGATGTAAAATAGTAAAAATAGTTCGACGCTATAATTATTCCATAAATAGAGTTGTACTTCTTGGAAAAATTAACTTTTTTATACAATTATTGACTAATTGTGCTCTATCATGAGTTGTCCATACCTAAATACCCGTAAACAATGACTAATCAACATAAACTAACTGAAGTTAGGTTGTCAAAATTGGTTAATGACTTAAATTTTATTGAAAAGTGGTATTTCTAATATAATTCTTGTAATTTAATTTGTGCAACTCCCCTTAAAAAAATTGACTTTTTAAGATGGAACTTAGATCTCAATATGGTATCAAAGATTATTAAGTTCAAACAATCAAACCCAAAAATAAAAAATAAGAAAAATCGGCTTTCAAGATTAATATGTTCAAATGAGCTACCATTTTGCAAGAGTCTGTTAAGGGTAAATCTCACATTGATTAATATGACAACGCAGTTCGGAATTTACTTGTGCACAACGGAATTTAAAATAACTTCAATTCCCTTCAAGAATTTTTTGTGTTTAAATGGAAACCGTAATTAGAATTATACTTTTAGTAAATTCTTCAAACTCATTTAAAAATTTTAATCACGAATAATCACGATCTTTGCAAGCCTTTTTGAATCACGATCTTTCCGCTCCACAACTGTATAATTGTCCAACCTCATGATAATCCACACAAGAAAACAAGAATGAGAGATTATGGTTTCTCTTTCTTGTGCTATAAATATTATGATATTGTGAGATCATGTGTGTTATGATTTCCCAAACCATATATGCTTATTAATAGAAGTTTAATTGGATTTGACCCACTCAATAAACATAGATTGGCCCAATATTTATTTAATCTAATGAATTAAACTTGGCCCATAAATTAATTAATTCAATCAATTAACTCAAGTCCATTAATAAACAATCCAATTAACTAATTCTACAAATGTCCAACACTAATCAATTAATTAATTCATAGCATCTTTCTTCTAATTCTCCCTTGTGTGTGTGATCCATTAAGTTTTTTTATCACGATGTCGTACAATGTGAATTATTATTTTAATCTAATCAAAATAAGATTAATTAAAACTTCCTTTTAATTTATTATTAATTCACCTAAATTAATTAATTCACATTCATAATAATGTGTCATGACAATACATATAACGAAAAATTTCGAGTGGTGTGCTAAAACCAAAATTGTTCGTTTACTGTGAAATTATAATACATTCATCAATATGAACCAATACGAGATATGGAAGTGTTTTAGTCTCCATTAGATCATATCATTCATCTCACTCTTAAGTCTATAATAGCCGAATTTTTTTTTGAGTTATGAACTTACCTTGGCCAAGAACTTTGATATCAACTTAATCGAATAAAACATAAATCATAATCTCATGACCAATACTCTATTGATCATTTACAATTTTCATATTATTATTGACATACTCGAGCAATATTGTTTAACAACTTTGGTAGAGTAACATCCGACATCATCAAAGTATGAATGTCCTCATACAAGGCACTATGATAATTATAAGTCGAATGACTAATTTTACTGCCGAACGTTAGATATTAATCATTAACGCTCAAATAGTTATCCATGTGGAATCTCTCCAACGAGTCTCCAACATTTTGTTATTTTAACAAAATATATACACTTCAATTTAAATGTCACTACATTTAAGTTTGTGAGATAATTTACCTACTTCATAAGAAAGAAATGCAACACGTGCCGGTTTGTCTGTAATAACGATATCTGTATCTCGTTATTACTTACAGCTACAGATAATTTAAGATTCACTTATATATAATTTGTTTCTCATAATCACAAGTCCTTGTAATTAACAAGTCACCAAGACTTGAATATTTGAATTCTAATAAATTTAATTTACCAGAAATAGAATTCAATTAAATAATAGATCTATAATAAATAAAATATATTAATCATATTAAAAGTGTTTACATCGAAAATTGATTGAATGTAGGACATAATATTTACAAACTCTAACCAACATATAAAGGTTTGACCATTACTTTTAACATGGTTGGCATTTTAACATGGACCTACAAACTCTTATGTGTTGGTTAGAGTTATCATATCTAACCAATTTGGGATGTACCTAAAACTCTTTGATTCGCATATGATTATAGAGAATTGAGACTCGTTGATTTTAAATATCAAATATCGATAATTTAAGAGATTGTAAAACACCAAAATCCATATTTTCAATTCAAAAACCGCCAACTGCCTTTTAAGATATAAATCCTTATTTAAAGTAATAACTAAAATTTGAAAAAGGACAAAAATTAAAAATAATGTTTACAATTAGTGATGAAGATACAATCTTCATCAATATCAAATATAGATAAAGAATAAAATTAAAGATAATGACTAAAATTAATGATGATGACTCAATCTTCATCATTCTCAACCGAATGACGAAGATTTTTTCTCAAATTTTGAATTGTGTTCTTCTTTCAGTTCCTCATGATAAGAACAATCTATTACATATCTCTATAAAACACTCATCACCCACTTCGTTCAATTTCATTAAGCCCTTGTTTGGGATCCATTTTAACTTTAATGTATTTTTCTCTTTCTTCTTTCAACCACATATTTTTCAGTAAATAATTTTACACGTAAATTCAAAACTTTTTCTTCTATTTTAATCGCACATTTTTCAAAAAATCACTATTCTAAAATATATTTTTTTCCCTAAAAACGAATTTTAATGGAGTCCAAATAGGGGCTCAAAGTTGCATCTCTATAACGACATGAATAACAATTTCATGGTCAATCGACCATATTTCTTCAATATCAAAATAGAAAGAAGTGTTCCAAAACCAAGGATTAGGGATGGCAAAAAAACACGACAAACCCGATACCCGCGGGGACCCGCCCCGAACGGGGAGGGAAAAACCCGCTTAAACGGGTAACGGGGCGGGGACGGGGCGGGGAGTTTTTCCCCGAGGCGGGGACGGGGCGGGGACGGGTATTGGGGTCCCCGCCCCGCCCCGCCCCGTTTAAAAAAAAAATTTTTTTTTTTTTTGGAATTCAATACTTTGAATGAAAATTTTCAATACTTTGAATGAAAATTTTCATTAGTTCTAATAGAAAAATAGCAACTAAAATTATTTGTCTAAATATAATGAATATGGACGATAAAAAAAAAATTATCAAAAACTTAAAAAAAAAAAAAAATTAAACGGGGAATAAACGGGGAAATCTCCCGCCCCCGCCCCGCCCCGCCCCCGCCCCGACCCCGCCCCGCCCCGCCTTAAACGGGGAACGGGGCGGGGATGGGGATGAAATTTCTTAACGGGGCGGGGGACGGGGAGGGCCTCCCCGCCCCCGCCCCGCCCCGTTGCCATCCCTACCAAGGATATAGTTTTCGCTTCCTTTCCAAAACTTGTCATGTTGCGTAGAAACGTGTCCTTGACCAAAAGCATGGATTATTGGCATCTATAGCTATCATATTGAATTTTCATTCTTGAATTTCTTGGACAATTCCTCAAAGCTTTTGACATGTGACTCGTTACGAGGAAGTAAATATTATTGGATTTGCCATTAATCAATCGAAAAGTTCTTCAATCTCTTTACCCCAATTTACATATTCTTCAATTTCTTCTTCGAAGGTTGGGGGCCATCATAACTGAAATCCAAAGATTTTTCCAAATTTGAATTTTTGAAAAGAGTAAACAGAGTTTCGTTTTAAAACATAACTTCTACCATTGAATTTCATGAAATCCAACTCGTCTCTATTAGAACGTCGCTCTAAAATTGGTTTACAACTCTTAAATTTATTGAGAAGTTCATATTTCTAATACATTTTATGTCATTTAATTGGGGAAGTGCATTATCTTATTCTTCTCTTTTGTCATTTGATTGAAAAGTTTCAACTAACTTAACCCAATGAATTATGCTAAATGTACATTTTATGGTTTACATTTCTTTTTGACATCCTTTGTGTTTTTAAAAAATAATGGTCATGATTTTTTTTAACTGACGAATGGTGTGTTGTCACGTGACACAATGTAAATAACGATATAAAATATAATGTACATGTAGCATGATTGTATCCAATACCATTATAGAATTAGTAAGTGGGCGATATTAGAAATGATATTGAGTCTTACTCAATCTAACAAAATTGGCTTGTTAGGAGGAGGATTGCCCTAACCTTATTAAGTGAATCGTGTAAATATCACCAATCAATGTGATACTCTAATAGGGGACACAAAATCAAACCTTGTTTCCTTGTTCTTGTGAGTCCAAGTCAGCTTCAATAATAATGAATAGATATATGAATTTGTCATATTTTCTATGTCTATACTAAAAAGTTAGCCGACTATTTAATGTGATAAACATTTCTTATATCTTTATTTTACATAATTATCTCAATTGATTTTGTAAAAATTACTTATCAAACAAGATATAAGTCAGATGAAATAAATGTTCGACTAAAATGAAGGCTTCAAAGAAATGCATTTTTCAAATATTTATTAACAATTTTTAAACCCCATGATTTCATGAACTTCATTAAAAGAATCTATTGGTACTATGTATTTTCTTAATCTAATTCTGATTCTTTTAGAAAACAAGAATATTTGGCTTATTTTGTAATTTGTGTTGGCCATGGGCCATACTGTTCATGTTGGGAATTTATTTAATCATGCACAGCAGAAATAAAACAATTTTCAATTCCCATCAAGGATCTGCAATGTATTTAGATAGAAACTGTGATGAGAATTATACCTTTAATGAATTCCACAAACTCTTTTGTTTTTTCTTGAACTCTAATGATCACGATCTGCATTTCAAGCTGTCCAATTGTCCAACCTTCAATGGTGATCCACATAGAGAACAAGAATGACTGCTAGGTTTTACTTTTCTTGTTCTAGTAAGAATAATGAAAAATCTCTACAATTTACAAACCCTAACAGCCTATTAATATAAGCCTAAGTGGGCTTGGCCCATCTCTAAACTTTACCCGGTTCGATATTTAATTAATCAAATGAATTAAATCCGGTCCATGAATTAATTAATTCGGGCCTATTAATAAGCAATCCAATTAATTAATTATTCAACACTTGTCAATTAATTAATTTGTAGATCTCATTCTTCTGGTTCTCTTTTGTGCATGACCCATTAGGTTCCCGATCATGATATCTAACGACGTGAATTATTATTTTGATCTAATCAAAATCGATAAATTAAAACGCCCCTTTTAATTTATCATTAATTCACATTCGTCGTCCCAGATTGACATATAGCAATGTGTTAAGACAATACATGTGATGGGAAATGTCACGTAATGTGACAAACCAAACTTGTTCGTTTACCGTGAAATTATAATCATTTTGTCAATATGATCTGATCAATGATGAGATATGGATATGTGTCAATCTCAATTATTGATCATATCTTTTTTCCCACTATTAAGTTAATGTAAGTTGAAAACTCCTTTTCGACTTATGAGGTCACCTTAGCCAATGATTTCATTATAAACTTAATTGGATAAAATGTAGATTATAATCTCTTACTATCTAAGAGTGACGAATTCTCTATCGATCATTCACAACCTTCATATGATTCTTGACATACCTGAACGATGCCGTATTAGCGACCCTTGATAGAGCAACATCCAATACCACCAAAGTATAACTGTCATCATATAAGGTACTGTAATGACCTCAAGTCAAAGGACCAATTCCACTACCGAACGTTAGGCCCTGTTTGATTGACAAGATTTTCCATGGAACTGGGAAATTTTTTTCCGTTTTCCACTTTTTGCGCTGTTTGATAGCCTAAATTTTCCACGAAAAATATTTTCCCACTTCCTCCGCCACGTCAGCTTTTCCCACTTTTCATTGAAAATATTTTCCCACCTTTTAGGTGGGAAAATATTTTCCAACCAGCTGCTCGGTTTTTTTTTTTTTTTTTGCCATGAAAACAAATGTCATAATCAATTGTAAATTTTTTTTTCACTTTAATGGACAATTTTCATGTAAAACAAAGTCAAACGAACACTAAACTTTGATGAAAAAAATGATTTTTTAGAAAACAATTTTTTTTCCCTTTTTTTTTTACTTTTTGACAATGGAAACAAATTTTATAACCAATTGTGGAAAAAAATATTACTTTAATGGACAATTTTCATGTAAAACAAAGCCAAACGAATAGAAAATTTAAAAATTTTCCGGGTGGAAAATTATACCAATCAAACACACTTGAAATCATTTTCCCTGCAAAATAGTTTCTAAGAAAATCTTTTCCCTGTAAAACATTTTCTTTCCACCCATTTTCCACCCTTGCAATCAAACGCACCCTTAGAAATTAATCACTAACACTCAAATAGTTATCCATGTGGAATTTGCAGCGGGTCTCCAATGTTTTGTTCTATAACAAAACATCCACGTGTTCATTCAAGTGTCACCACACTTTAGCTTGTGAGATCAGCTACTTACTTCACAAGTAAGAATGCCACACGCGATGATCTATCCGTAATAACGATATCCGTATCTCGTTATTACTTCGACCACAGACGATTTAAGATTCGATCATATGTAATTTGTATCTCACAATCACAACTCCTTGTGATTAACAAATTACCAAGACTTGAATCTACGAATTCTATTATTTAATTTATTAGAATATTACTTCAATTAAATAATAGATATTGCCATACATATGTATCAATTATATATATTTAAAGTGTTTATGTTCAAAGTTGATTGGATTTAGGGCATAACACTTACAAACTCCCACTTGCACTAGATCCAATCACTTATTTATCTTATACCATAAGAGTCTACATAATGATCATGTTTATGCCGCGACAACTCTTTGTCAGTGGATCTGCAATTTAATAACTTGTGGAAACGCGTTCTTTCTTTACGTCATTTCATTGTATTATCTTTCCGATGAGATAATACCGCCTTAACACATGTTTAGATCATTGATGAGACCTGTTATCACAATGCAGAAGCGTGTAATCAACAATGTTAGGAACTACTCTAAGTTCATTAATGAGCCTTCTGATTCAGACCACAATTATTGTTGCTTTGTAAAGCAATGATGTATAAGGCTTCCATTATTGAATCAACGGTTATTTCCTATTTGGAACATTTCCAACATACCACTTAAGAGAAAACCAATATCCTATTTGAGATATACTATTATTCTAGTCTGACTAGAAGTTAGCATTAGTCTATCCATGAACTCTCAGTTCATTTTCTCCATATAAAATTTTCTCGAGATTTTATCTATATACATTGGGATAAGTCAAGTATCATTTAGATCTATCTCTATAGATAAACTTGCTTCTCCTATATTTATCACGGAGAAGTATTTAACAACCACAATTTCAACACTTGAAATATAGAGACTTCGTTTCCTATAATATGTCTCATGCATATAATATCAGGAATGCGACAATTCTCCCACTATCTTCTTGTAAACGCACAACTTGTCTTCATTTTGATAAAATCAAACATTTTGACTTTCTCATCAAATCAAAGATTTAAGCTCCAAGAGACTTGTTTCATTGACCTTTTCTTGTAAACTCATTTACAATCTATGGATTCTAATCCATTAGGCAGGTCGACCAAGGTCCAAACCTTGGTTACATACATTAAATTCATATCGGATTTCATAACCTTCTGCCATCTCAGCGAATCAACACTTGACTTTGATTATGCATAATTAGTAGGTTCATCATCCTCGATTAGTAATGCCTGATTAGTAATCATGGATTCTTACCTTTCTAGAAGGTCGAATGATCCTACAAGATTTTCATGGAGCTGTCGTGTCCTCAGAAGTCTCCACTTCCTGATTAAGAGTATGTCCCACAGGAGGTATGGGATTAGACTCATGTTCATCTATTTGGTCAACTATATATGTGGATTTTTGAACTTTTTTAAGATTTATTCTGCTCTCACTGTCATCTTCTAGAATAAACACTTTCTCTAAGAGTATGGCATGTCTTGAGACAAACATTTTCTTCTCAACGGGATTATAGATTTGATATCCAATTACCCACTGGATATTCTACAAATATATATTTATCAGATTTAGTCTCAAACTTATCCGGTTCAGTACGCTTCACCTAAGTGTCACAACCCAAACTTTTATATGAGATAAGTTGGGCATTTCCATAACTCGTATGGAGTTTTGTCAATTGATTTAGATGGGACATGATTTAGTGCGTAACACATGACAATTAGTGCATGTCTTGTTCTTAATTGCACTATATCTAATAGTGTACGATTCCTTAATCCAGATACACCATTATGTTGCAATGTATGTGGAGGAATCAATTGCGTGATAATCTCATTCTCTTTTAGATAATCTAAAATTCTATCTTTTAGATATTCTCCACATCGATCAGATCTTAGTATGAGAATATATTTACCTATTTGCTTCTCATTTTCTAGCTTGAATCCCTTGAACATTTCAAGATTTTCATGCTTGAATTTCATCATATATACTTGTCCATTTCTGAAATGGTCATTAGTAAATGTGATGAGATAAGATAAATTTCACATGACATTGATTGATATAGGTCTACATACATCATTATGTATTAGACCTAATAATTGTACAGATCTTTTTCCTTTCCAAGTAAAAGGAGATTTGGTCGTTGTATCTTACAAACATGATTCACATTTGTCAAATGATTCAAAATCATTTGACCCAAATATACATCTCCATGTAAGTTTGGAATTGCATTCTCATTTATGTGACCAAATCCGCAATGTCAGATATAAGTGTTATTCAGATTATCATTTTTATGCCTTTCAATTTCTATACTCATTATAGAATACTCAATATTTAGAATATAAATATCATTTTGTAATTTACCATAACCATTATGATCTTATTAAGATAAAAAGGAACAACAATTGTCCTTAACATTAAAATAATTCATGTCAAAACATGAAATTTATTTAATGTTCTTGATAATGGTGAGAACAAAATTAACATTTCTCTAATTCTAATATCAAGCCTAAAGGCAATGGCAAGAAATATGCTTCTACAGGCAATACAACAACTTTTGCTCATTTTCAACGTGTAGGTCAACCTCTCCCTTTTGCAGCGATATACTTTTATGTAGTTTCTGCATATTTATACAAATATGAGATCTATATCTAGTATCTAATACTCATGAAACTAATGAAGTAGATATAAGCCTTACAATTTCATTTCCAATGACCTATCATTCCAAAATGATAATAATGATCATTAGATTTGGTATTGTCCTTACTTTAACTGTCTTAGCCATCTTGGTTGTTTTCCTAAAGCATCTTTTAAACTTCCCTAGAGGAATCTATGATTAAGATTTGCCCACTACAAACACAAATGTTGGGCTTAACAGTTTTAAGCATGTTCAGCAACTCAACGAGTGTACATTCAAGTTTATTCATGTTAAATTCATAATTAGTTATGAATAACTTTCTGGCAGAGATTGCAGAACCAAGTCTATACTTAGTTCATTGTTCATGACTGAATGCAATTGAGACAACTTCTCAAAGTAGTCAGCATCTTCAGCACATGAGCACTGACTGAAGATTATTCTACCACTATGCACTGGTATAGTTACTAGGAAATCTCATATCTTTCCACATGTGATTGTTCATCATTCAACACCTTGAGATGGAAAATAACGTGTTAGCATCTATACTCTTATGTTGCTTTATAACTCAGGTGACATAGTCGTACACATCACATATGTCGCAGTACTATCGTCATCACTGTGTTTATTATAGCAGCCACCTCTTCCTTTGTCGAGTCATCAACAGGTGTCTCTGAAAAGGGCTACTTAAGGACACAATCAATTTTATGATGCCTGAGAATAATTCTCATATTGCGATGCCTATCAAGAAAATTTTGTTTGGTTGTTGGCATTCAATACGCCTCTAAAATACATATGATTACACATGATTCAATAAATGTAAACGATGAAAAATAAATAAATAATATATATAATGCATGAATTAATTTAACATAGTCTTTTATTAAATTAATTTTGCTTCCACTGTTTAACTCAAATTTATGACCCTCCCACATAAATTTATGGAATCCATACTTGATTCCCAATGGGCTGAGATCTCATTTGTTATATTAAAATCTTGGGTGTACTTAACAAACCCTAATAAAACATTTGGGTAGATACTATTATCAATTGTATCTCCATACAACTCCCAGATCATTAAGCTGACAACTCTTTATCTTCACACATCATATGTGTTAGCTTAACATGCCTCTGAGATTTATCTCCTTGAGTGTACTCAATAAGAGATAAATATTAGTTAAGTCAAACCCATCATTTAGAAATATCTAATATTTCATAGTGTCAAACATATCCCTAATAGATCAACCTTGAGTGTACTCAACAAGCTAAGATCAATTTAGAACTCTTGTTTTTCACTATAATGATGGAAGGCGAATATAAATATAATTTAATATTTTAACATGCCTCTAATATTTATCTCCTTGAGTGTATTCAACAAAAGATAAATATTAGTTAAATCCAACCCATCATTCAGAAATATCTAATATTTCATAGTGTCAAACATATCCTTAATGGACCAACCTTGAGTATACTCAACAAGTTCAGATCGATTTATGACTCTCGTTTTTCACTATAATGATGGAAGACGAATAAAAAATTGACTTAATATTTTTAACGAGGGGTTTTTTGCATGCAAAAGGTCTCATCGTAATAATTATATATTTTCTATTATACATCTAGCATGCAAATAAACATACATATAATAGTGTGGACGATTATGGACTTATACTATCTAATCTTTCCGAGTCATAATGAAGACTAGTTGGTCAGTTCATAGGGGGTATTGCATTGATTCACACAATGCTCCATCTCTATGGTCTCCACCTCTTCTTGCATCTCCAATTAGTGCAGGTGCAACATGTATCCTATACTAGTTGACATGCAAACCTAAATAATTGGGCACGCAGGCCCAAAATAATAACAATAATAATGGACTCGCAGGTTCAAAATAAATTAAGAGCTCGCATGCCCTTAAAACAACAAGAATAAAACCAACCATTCAACACATCCACATGGTCGAGTCCATAATCATCCACTAATAAAACATTCATCACATAAATGATTTCCTATATAATATCTAATATTATATGCAAACATGTTTCAAGTTTCTAGCAATAAAAATCGTCTAAACTAATTTAGACAAGTAGATCGAAAAAATTAAATAATTAATTAATCAATTAATTTAATTAGCGGGCTTATTTAATTAAAATTAAATTTCAATTAAATATTAAATTAGAGTCCAACTCTAATTCTACAATTATAGGGCTGGAATATTTAATTAAAATCAAATTTTAATTAAACACAAAGTTAGAGTCCAACTCTAATTCTAATAAAATTTTCGAGCGAGATAATTTAATTAAAATCAAATTTTAATTAAATGTTAAATTAGAGTCCAACTCGAATTATAATCGAATTAATACAGTTGAATTTAATTAAAATCAAATTCTAGTTAAATACAAAACAAGAGTCAAACTCTAATTCCAAAATATTAGGGCAAATTTATTTAATTAAAATCAAATCTTAATTAAGTACCAAATTAAAGTCAAACTCTAATTTCAAGAAAAATTTAGGGTAAGACAATTTAATTAAAATTAAATTTCAATTAAATGTCAAATTAGAGTCCAACTCTAATTTCAAGAATATATTATGGTGGATAATTTAATTAAAATCAAATTTTAATTAAATATTAAATTAGAGTCCAACTCTAATTTAATTGAACTAAAATTTTAATTTAGGATAAACTCCTAAATAAAATAAAATTCAATTTAGTGTCAAAGTTTAATATTTATTAAAATTCAATTTTAACGAAAAATATAAAGGTCGTCAATTTTAAATAAAATTTTAAACGGGTCAAAATTGATAATATGGGTCAAAACCCCTTTGAAAATCAAATTTAAAATCAATTTAATATTTAAATTCAAAACCAAATTTAAAATTAAAAGCAAGCCCTTCAATTTCTAAAATTGCAAAATGACCCCTTCTAATAATTGCCGACAGGAGCTTATAATTTCATAAATTGTAACACAAACCCCCGTCTCCAATCCTTCCACCTGTAACGAAACCCTAAAAAATATATTTTTTTTCTTTCCTTTTGCAGCGTCATTCGTCGTCACACACAATAACGGAATCCACCACATGACGTGATCATGTTGTTGCAAAGCTAACACGAAACGCTGCGATTAGGTATTGTAGCGGCGACAATCGCCTCTGCAAATCGCAGTGGCGTTTGCCGCCGCTGCAGCACGCGACATGCTGTCGTGTACTGCTGTCCTGCGGCTGTACGCATTGTGCGCACTGCTGCAGGTCCGACAGCGGTGTTTTCGTCGCCGACGACGTCGCCACCACTCGTTTCCTCGTTTTTTTTTTTGACGAAAAATTATTTTCTTTTTCAAAAATAGATTTTTGAAAATGAAAAATAATTTTCTAAATTACTAGATTCAAGAAACAAATATAAACAATCAACTTTTAATTGTTCAATCATTCGAAACAATTTCTAACAAACACAAAGTAGGCTCTGATACCACTGTTGGGAATTTACTTAATCATACACAACGGAAATAAAACAATTTTCAATTCCCACCATGGATCTGCAATTTATTTAAATAGAAACTGTGATTAGAATTACACTTTTGATGAATTTCACAAACTCTTTTGTTTTTTCTTGAACTCCAATGATCACGATCTGCAATACAAGCTGTTCAATTGTCCAGCCTCCAATGGTGATCCACACAGAGAACAAGAATGACTGCTAGGGTTTACTTTTCTTGTGCTAGCAAGAATAATGAAATATCTCTACAATTTACAAACCCTAGCAGCCTATTAATATAAGTCCAAGTGTGCTGGCCCATCTCTAAACTTTATTCGGTCCGATATTTAATTAATCAAATGAATTAAATCCGCTCCATTAATTAATTAATCCAATTAACTAATTCGGGCCTATTAATAAGAAATCCAATTAATTAATTATTCAACACTTGTCAATTAATTAATTTGTAGATCTCATTCTTCTGGTTCTCTTTTTTGTGTGACCCATTAGGTTCCCGATCACGATATTTAACGACGTGAATTATTATTTTGATCTAATCAAAATCGATAAATTAAAACACCTCTTTTAATTTATCACTAATTCACATTCGTCGTCCCAAATTGACATCTAGCAATGTGTTAAGGCAATACATGTGATGAGAAATGTCACGTGATGTGACAAACCAAACTTGTTCGTTTACCGTGAAATTATAATCATTTCGTCAATATGATCCGATCAATGATGAGATATGGATATGTGTCAATCTCAATTATTGATCATATCTTTTTTCCCACTATTAAGTTAATGTAAGTTGAAAACTCCTTTTCGACTTATGAGTTCACCTTGACCAATGATTTCATTATCAACTTAATGGGATAAAATGTAGATCATAATCTCTTACTATCTAAGAGTGACGAATTCTCTATTGATCATTCACAACCTTCATATGATTCTTGACATACCTGAACAATGCCGTATTAGCGACCTTTGACAGAGCAACATCCAATACCACCAAAGTATGACTGTCCTCATATAAAGTACTATGATGACCTCAAGTTAATGGTCCAATTCCACTACCGAACGTTAAAGATTAAACACTAACACTCAGATAGTTATCTGTGTAGAATCTCCAGCGGGTCTCTAATGTTTTCTTCTATAACAAAACATCCACGTGTTCATTCAAGTGTCACCACACTTTAACTTGTGAGATCAGCTACTTACTTCACAAGTAAGAATGCCACACGCGATGATCTATTCGTAATAACGATATCCGTATCTCGTTATTACTTCGACCACGGACGATTTAAGATTCGATCATATGTAATTTGTATCTCACAATCACAACTCCTTGGATTAACAAATCACCAAAACTTGAATCTACAGATTCTATTATCTAATTTATTAGAATATTAATTCAATTAAATAATAGATATTGCCATACATATGCATCAAATATATATATTTAAAGTGTTTATGTCCAAAATTGATTGGACTTAGAGCATAATATTTAGAGTTCATTCATGCTTGTTAGTGAAAAATATCCAAAATAAAAGAAAGAGAAGGAGTAGAATAAAAAAAAAAAAGATAATAATAATAATTAAAAAAGTTCCATCTGAAGTGATTATTGGAAAAACCTGAGTTGATAGGCTGGTTTTGGCACTAATTTTGAGCGGGACCCGGTTGACTATTTTGAAATATGGAAGTTGATTTGTGTTCTCCTACGTGAGTACATCGAAATCATATGCTTACTTGTAAAAAATGATGCTCGGGTGAATGAGAAATTGAAACTCGAAGTATGTCATGTGAAATGAGTTTGTTGGTGGGAAAACTAAAAAAGTTAAGGTTTTTCCCACATAGGAAGTGGATGAAAACTAAAACCACTTTATAAAGGATTACACTTTAGAGTGGTGTAATCATGTGTAGTATAGATGCTCTCTCCACGTGCGCGTGCGCAAAGGGGTGCAAATCTTGGACCAAAATAGGCTTCGGACCTTGAATTGGTGTGCGGGCGCGACCTGTGTACACGAATTTCGGACCGAAAGGAGCAAAATTGGCCCCTTAGGAGTGTCCACGTTTTGTTACATTTTTGTTAATTTTCAACAGATTTTTGGTTTTCCAAAACTCTTGAAACTCCTGTGTTAATTGCTATTTGTTAATGGGCAGGTTACAAGAGTCAACCTTTATATATGTCTCATTTTTCCACTGTCCAATACACGAAAAATTCATCTGCACACAGTTCCTGTTTCTCTGCATTTTTCGTTCCTGTTCGAGTCTGGTGGTGATATATTTCAGACACAAAGACGGTTAGCCGGAGTAGAGTCTGTTGTGCTCGGATTTTATTGGTTCCTCCGTTGTATTTTGGGAAGCAGACGCTCGTACTATCCTCAAGCACGTACGGTGAGGGGGTGAATCTGTTTTAAGGAAACTGTGTTTGACATAGGTCTCAGGTTAAAAGTATTATACTGTTTTAATTGTTCTTACTCGATTTGCATATTGATTTTTTGTAATTATTTAAATTACTTGTTCTTTTTACTGCAATCAACAGATTGTTGGATTTGTTATATGTAAAGTTTATTATACGGTATCTAGTCTGTAAATCTGGTATTCGATATTGAAACAATTATCCTACAAACTTAAAACAGATTCTTTGGATAAGTTGTTTTTTTTTTAAAATTAATATTAGTTTATTGGAAACTAATATTTTTGTTTCATTTTCTGAAATGGCAACCGAACAAACTAACATGGATGTAACCCAAGCTATGGCTACTAGAAATCAGGCTGTAGGCTCTAGTTCTGTTGAGGCTCAGACTGTGGCCAGATTGTTAAGTTATGTTGTGAGCCAACTTGTGGCTACTGTTCCGGTTAATCATAATGAAAAATCGGAGAAATTCAATGGCTTAAATTTCAAGAGGTGGCAGCAGAAAATGCTATTTTATCTGACCACCTTGAATCTTGTGAGGTTCTTGACTGAAACTGCTTCAAAACTCAATGAGGGTGAGGGAGATGTTCAAGCGATCAGTGCACTTGATGCTTGGAACCATTCGAATTTTCTGTGCCGAAATTACATTATGAATAGTTTAGCAGATTCACTATACAATGTGTATAGCACTATGAAAACTGCTAAGGAGTTGTGGGAGTTTTTGGACCGAAAATATAAAACTGAAGATGCCGGGGCTAAAAAGTTCATTGTCGGCAAATTCTTAGATTATAAAATGGTGGATTCCAAAGCTATTATCAGTCAAGTGCAAGAACTCCAAGTAATTCTTCACGAAATTCATGCTGAAGGGATGGTGTTGAGTGAAACTTTCCAAGTGGCTGCAATTATTGAAAAATTGCCCCCCGCATGGAAAGATTTCAAGAATTACCTAAAGCACAAACGACGAAAGGAAATGAATGTCGAATAACTAATTGTTAGACTTTGAATTGAAGAAAACAACAAGAGTTCTGAGAAGAAGTTGTTCAATCGTAGTGTTGCTAAAGCCAACATTGTGGAGCATGGTCAAAGTAGTAAGGCCTACAAAAATAAGGCTGGGTCATCCGGTGGTAAAGGGACCAAACTAGGACCTAAATGTGGAATTTCTAAAAGGAAGTTTCAAGGAAAATGCTTCAATTGTGACAAAGTGGGTCACAAGTCTTCGGAGTGCAGATTTCCAAAGAAGAAGAAAGAAGCAAATGTGGTTGACTACATGACGCATGATGTGGCGGAGATGAATCTAGAAGCCGTCATTTCTGAAGTGAATATGGTGGGCTCTAACTCAAAAGAATGATGGATTGACACCGGAGCTACGAGGCATGTGTGTTCTGATAAAGAACTTTTCGCTGCTTTCAAAGCAATTGAAAATGGAGAGAAGTTGTTCATGGGAAATTCAGCAACTTCTGAAATCAAGGGCCAAGGCAAGGTGGTTCTGAAGATGACTTCGGGGAAAGAGCTGACTCTTAACAATGTGTTGTATGTGCCGAAAATTCGCAAGAACCTTGTGTCCGGGTCGCTTTTGAATAAGCGTGATTTTCGTATTGTATTTGAGTCAGACAAAGTCGTTTTGTCAAAAAGTGGAATGTTTGTCGGAAAAGACTATGTTTCCGATGGTATGTTTAAACTCAATGTAATGGTTGTTAAACCCAAAATGAATAAAGTGAATTCTTCCGCTTACTTCCTTGAGTCTTCCAATATGTGGCATGGTAGACTAGGACATGTTAACTATGATTCTTTACGTAGACTAGTTAACTTGAATTGCATACCCGCGTTCCATATTGATTCAAAACATAAGTGTGAAACTTGTGTTGAGGCAAAGTTGACAAGATCATCATTTAAATCAATTGAAAGGAAAACAGAACCACTTGATTTAATTCACAGTGATATATGTGATTTAAAATTTGTACAAACAAGAGGTGGCAACAAGTATTTTATTACTTTTGTCGACGATAGCACAAAATATTGCTATGTGTACTTGCTAAAAAGTAAGGATGAAGCGATAGAGAAATTTATTCTCTACAAGAATGAAGTTGAGAACCAACTTAATAAGAAAGTTAAGGTGATAAGAAGCGATCGAGGGGGTGAGTATGAAGTACCTTTCGCTGAATTTTGTGCACAACACAGAATCATACATGAAACCACCGCACCTTATTCACCGCAACAAAATGGTGTTGCTGAAAGGAAAAATCACACCTTAAAAGAAATGATGAATGCCATGTTGGTAAGTTCTGGGTTACCCCAGAATATGTGGGGAGAGGCTGTGTTATCAGCAAATTACCTTTTAAATAAGGTACCCCGAAATAAAATGGAAAAGACCCCTTATGAGTTATGGAAAGGAAGAAAGTCTTCCTATAAATACTTACGAGTGTGGGGGTGTCTTGCTAAAGTGGCTGTCCCAACACCAAAGAAGGTGAAGATAGACCCGAAAATTGTAAATTGTATCTTCATTGGATATGCTCAAAACAGTAGTGTTTATTGGTTTCTTGTATATGAATCTAAAATTTCAGATATACACAAAAACACGATAATGGAATCGAGAAATGCTTCGTTCTTTGAACATGTATTTCCATACAGGTCCAAAAACGAAGCAAGCTTTTCTAAACGGACATATGAGATTATGACTGAAAATAGTCAGAACCAAGAATTAGAAGAGGAGGTTGAGGTTGAGGTTGAACCAAGACGTAGCAAGAGGGAAATGATAGAAAAATCTTATGGTCCAGATTTTTTGACTTATATGCTAGAAAGTGAACCTCAAAGCTATCAAGAAACTGTGAACTCCTCAAAAGGACCTCAATGGAAAGAGGCCATTAAAAGTGAAATACATTCCATTTTGCAAAATCATACATGGGAGCTGGTGGATCTTCCTCCAGGAAGTAAACCACTAGGCTACAGATGGATTTTCAAACGAAAAATGAAAGCAGATGGATCTATTGAAAAGTATAAGGCCAGATTAGTAATAAAAGGTTATAGACAAAGAGAATGTCTTGATTACTTTGATACATATTCTCCAGTAACGAGAATAACATCTATTAGGATGATACTTGCGATTGCTGCTCTATGAATCTTGAAGTACATCAAATGGATGTTAAGACTGCCTTTTTGAATGGAGATTTAGATGAAGAAATCTATATGGAACAACCCGAGGGGTTTTCATCTTCACAGCAAGAAAAGAAGGTTTGTAAATTGGTGAAGTCATTATATGGCCTAAAACAAGCACCGAAACAATGGTACCAAAAATTTGACAGTGTCATGATGGAGAGTGGATTTAAAATCAACGAGTGTGATAAATGTGTTCACTATAAAGACACTGGAAATGGTTATTTCATTTTATGTCTTTACGTTGACGACATGCTTATTGTTGGCAGTGACAATAAGATGATTAAATCCACTAAAGATATGTTAAATTCGAGATTTGACATGAAGGATATGGGTTTAGGTGATGTTATATTTGAAATCAAAATTTCAAGAACATCAGATGGGCTTGCTCTAAGTCAGTCACATTATGTGGATAAAATTCTAGAGAAGTTCAGTAAGGATGATACTGAAATAGCTAGAACACCGATAGATACAAGTCAAAATATATCGAAAAACAAAGGTGAAAGTGTATCTCAAGTAGAATACTTGAGAGTTATTGGGAGTCTGATGTACTTGATGAGCTGTACAAGACCAGACATAGCCTACACAGTGAGTAAACTGAGTAGATATACGAGTAATCTAGGAGCTGATCACTGGAAAGGAATAGTAAGAATACTAAGGTACTTGAGATATACTCGTAATTTTGGACTGCACTATACAAGATATCCAGGGGTCATTGAAGGATATACTGATGCTAATTGGATATCTGATATAAAAGACTCAAAGTCCATGAGTGGATTTGTGTTCACATCGGCAGGTGCAGCTATATCCTGGAAATCCTCTAAACAAACAGTGAGAGCCAGATCTACTATGAAATCTGAGTTTATAGCTCTACATAAAAGTGGTGAAGAGGTTGAGTGGTTGCGCAACTTCTTAGAGGATATTCCAAGATGGTCAAAACCTGTGCTCGCAATTTGCATATATTGCGATAGTCAATCGGCAATTGGGAGGGCACAGAGTAACATGTATAATGGTAAGTCTAGACATATACGTCGTAGATATAATACCATAAGGCAACTACTCTCAACTGGAGTTATCACTGTTGATTATGTAAAATCAAAGGATACCATTGCGTATCCACTAATCAAAGGGTTAAATAGAGAGTTAGTTGAAAAATCATCGAGGGGAATGAGACTTAAGTCCTTGAATGGATAAGTTAATATAAAGGAAAATCCAACCTAGTTGATTGGAGATCCCAATATCCAGGTTCAAAGGGACAACCTATTTGTAAAACTTGATAGAACCACTGTGGGGGATATTACCTCCTGTCCATTCCTGTGATATAACAGTGATGCCTGTAAATATGAAGGATAAGCAATATGCTTTTAATGATTCTTACGCGTCGGAAATCTAGCCAAGTAATGCGGGTTACTTGTAGTTAGAAATCACCTATGTGAGAGAGAAGTGGGGCCACTTCTAAGGGAATTGTGTGGGGCAAAATTCTTATGAACTCTCACAGAACTAGGCGTATGTTCATGGCCAAAACGAACATAATAATGAGAACTGAAATGTGTTAGGAAGAATCGTGTGTGGAGCATATCATCGTTTACATAAACGGTAGAACAGTTCAAAGACATCGCGTCTACTGGTCAGCCAGTAAAGTAAATATGCTTTCACAATGGAAGGTTCAAAGGGTAACACCTACCTATCATATGCAGGTTTCAACTGTTAAACTATATCACCCAATTGTCATGTGTCACATTCATGTGTCGCTCCCAATTTTCATTCATATGGGGGATTGTTGGAATAAACTGAGTTGGTAGGTTGGTTTTAGCACTAATTTTGAGCGGGACCCGGTTGACTATTTTGAAAGATGGAAGTTGATTTGTGTTCTCCTCCGTGAGTACATCGAAATCATATGCTTACTTGTCAAAAATGATGCTCGGGTGAATGAGAAATTGAAGCTCAAAGTATGCCATGTGAAATGAGTTTGTTGGTGGGAAAACTAAAAAAGTTAAGGTTTGTCCCACATAAGAAGTAGATGAAAGCTAAAACCACTTTATAAAGGATTACACTTTAGAGTGGTGTAATCATGTGTAGTATAGATGCTTTCTCCACGTGCGCGCGCGCAGGGGGGTGCAAATCTTGGACCGAAATAGGCTTCGGACCTTGAACTTGTGTGCGGGCGCGACCTGCGTACACAAACGTCGGACCGAAAGGAGCAAAATTAGCTCTTTAGGAGTGTCCACGTTTTGCTACATTTTTGTTAATTTTCAATAGACTTTTGATTTTCCAAAACTCCTGAAACTCCTGTATTAATTGTCATTTGTTAATGGGCAGGTTACAAGAGTCAGCCTTTATATATGTCTCGTTTTTCCATTGTCCAATACACGAAAAATTCATCTGCATATTCATCTGCACACAGTTCCTGTTTCTCTGCATTTTTCGTTCCTGTTCGAGTCTGGTGGTGATATATTTCAGACACAAAGACAGTTCGCCGGAGTAGAGTCTGTTGTACTCGAATTTTACTGGTTCCTCCGTTGTATTCTGGGAAGCAGACGCTCGTACTATCCTCAAGCACGTACAGTGAGGGGGCAAATCTGTTTTAAGGAAACTGTGTTTGACACAGGCCTCGGGTTAAAAGTGTTATACTGTTTTAATTGTTATTACTCGATTTTCATATTGATTTTTTGTAATTATTTAAATTACGTTGTTATTTTTGCTGCAACCAAAAATCATTGGATTTGTTATATGTACAGTCTATTATACGGTATCCAATTTGTAAATCTAGTATTCGATATTGAAACAATTATCCTACAATGCTCCCCCTTCGAACCTATTCTATCAACGTCTTGTTCCACACCTTTGCCTCTACCACTCTTACCTTACTCACTATTGATTTATTTTTGCTTAGTAATATTAACAAAAAACATCTATAAGATATAATAATGATTTATAAATTTATATTTTAAATACTAATATAAATTTATATTTTAAATACTAACACACCCTAACTAAAATTTGTTTTCGATATGATTGGAAAAAAATGTATGGCAACATGTTTTTCATTTAACTCATCTTAATCAATATTTGATTGGCTTTCTTAATTTCATTGATTTTTATGATAAGCACCCATGTATTATACTTTTTGATAAACTCATTTGGGTTAATGAATTGTTGAGTGTTGTTAAATTCAACAAATTCACGTGTACTATTGTAACAGTAAAGCTCACACAAACATTTGAATTCACAAGTGAACGTGGCTGAACAAAATTTATACATAATTTGAATTTCGAGACAGCTATATTTTTCCTAGTATATTTGACATTCAAAATGTGATAAAATTGAAGTACATGGTAGATTCCATATTATAAAGTCATACAATCCTTATATTTTTGTTGTAAAACAATCAAGATACCAGAATTACTCTAATTCCAATTGTTGTGAAACAAACTATCGGATTGAGATGTTGAAGTTATATGACAAATAATAATGAAATATATGATCAAGTAAAAGAATAATAAAGAAAAGAATATGATAGAGGAATTAAGAGATTTTATTGACTCAAAAATAATGGAGAAGAAAAAATTACAATGGATCCTGTAATTCTAGTAATATGTTTTCTTACATTTTTTAAAATTGTATAGAAGAGCCTAGTATTTATATGGAATATGTAAGGGACGTCCAAACCCTCTTGGTATAGTTGTTGATGAAGTAGGATGGCAAAAAATCGAGTTCAAAACGAAGAAGGAGAGAGAACAGCGAAAAACCCAAACAACACAGGTGGCGCCGTAGCACCCACCTCTGGGCGCCGGGTAATCTGCAGAATTTTATTTATTTTAAATTTTTTTCTCCATCCAAATTCTTCTTCAAGTCCAATACCAATTTTTCAACTCCCAATGGACTTCCAAAATAGAACTTCAACTTGATATAAGACTTCAATAGCATTTCAAACTGAATTTTCATTGACGTGCACTTCAATTAGAATTTTTCGATACGTCAAATACTTCAACAAAGAATTCGAGTCACACCCAAATTCTAACAATCTCCACCTTGACACGAATTCCACTAAAGAATGAACGGCTTTTTCAACAATAACCAAAAAATTAATTTCTCCAACAAAACGCAATACTCTACCTCTTCCAATGAATCCAAACACTACTCTGCAGAATTATTTCAGATTCCTAAAACATCATAATGATTTTAAATTAATCAAAAAGGGCTGTAACACACCCCAAAATAGAATCAAACCCAAATACTTTTAAAGAAGGCCCCTTGTTAGATTGTACACCTTCTACTCCACTTAAAGTATGCTCAACAAAATTAGCATCCACATACCCTTTTCCAATGGATCCGTCCCTAGCAATTGAATACAATGACACCGCAGGTGATGGTGGCAAAGCGGCATTATCCATATCTCCTGAACTCCACTGAACTGTGTTCTTCAAATCCGACCTTTTATGTGCTCCTAAAGGTATTGTACCAAATTGAATGTCCACCACGGTCCTGAACTTGTGCCGATTGACTTTTCTAAATTCTGCACGACCCTAAGACCTTTTCTGTCCCTCCAGTACAACTTGGGCACCCTAAACCTTCAAAGCTTCGCCTCCACCAAAGAATTCATAACCTTTTGAATCAAGGATAGGCAACGAGATGGGATTTTTTTTTTCAAGTCTGGAACATATCGAATCTGGTCAAGTGTTCTAATTGTCCCATCCAAAAGCTTCACTCTGACTGTACCAATTTCAGCAACCCGACAAGATGCGTTGTTTCCCATAACCACGACACTTTGGGAAACAGTTTCATATGTAGTAAATAAGTCCTTATTAGGACACATATGAAACACACATGCCGAATTAAGAATCTAATTATCTTCTGATTTAGTCTCAATGTCAGAAATAGCTAAGAGATCTCCATCACTTACAACGTTCTCTACGATGTCTATTTCGCCTGAAATATCTGATTGCTTCCCATATGGACTTGTAGCCAACATTTCTTTATTTTGCAATTTGTAGCAATTATTTTTCAAGTGCCCCTTCTTCTTGCAGTAGTTACAAATCTGATTACTGAACTTAGACTTTGATTTGCCCCTTCTAGAACAACCATGAGCAACCAGGCCTTCTCTATCTCTTGCCTCAGAAACCAGATGCTTCATCTTCTCTTTTGAATACAAAGCATCATATACTTCCTCTATAGCGAGAGTATCATGATTATACAAGATCGTGTTTCTAAATGAATAAAACAAAGCGGGTAATGAACACAATATGATCAATGTCAAATCTTTTTCATCATACTCTACTTCCAAAGTTTCCAAATCAGCGAAGATCCCTTTAACGATCTTCCTTTTGCCATTCGATGAGAGTATAAACGTTGTTTGAGGTTCAACTTACTTGTCAGACTTTTAGTTGTGCACAATTGCTCCAACTTCAACCATAAAGCAGCTGCTGAATTCTCCTTCAAAACGTCCTGAAGAATGGTATTCGATAGATGAAGATGAATGTGAGAAACTGCATTCTTATCCTTTCGTAATTTCTCATCCGCGGTCAAAGTTGAGGGCATCTTGTCAATTCCCAGCAACGCATCATCCAAATCCAGCTGTGCGAATACTGCACACATCTTAACCTGCCATAGTGAAAATCTAGTGCTCCGTTCCAAAAGAGGAATGTCATACTTCATGGAAGTCATCACGAATAAGAACCTTGAACAAATCAAACATTGCGCTCTTACAGAACTGCTGAACCTGACGCTCTGATACCACTTATTGTAAAACAACCAAGATATCAGAATTGCTCTGATACCAATTATTGTGAAACAAACTACCAGATTGAGATGTTGAAGTTATATGGCAAATAATAATGAAGTATATGATCAAGTAAAATAATAATAAAGATAAGAATATGGCAGATGAATTAAGAAATTTTATTGACTCAAGAATAATGGAGAAGAGAAAATTACAATGGATCCTATAATTCTAGTAATTTATTTTCTCACACTTTTTAAAATTGTATAAAAAAACCTAATATTTATAGGGAACACGTAAGGGACGTCCAAACCCTCTTGGTAGAGTTGTTGATGAAATAAGATGCCACAAAATCGAGTTCAAAACAAAGTAGGAGAGAAAATAGCAAAAAACCCAAACAGCACAGGTGGCGCCGTGGCGCCCATGGCCAGCGTTGCAGCGCCGGGCAATCTGCCGAATTTTTTTTTAAATTGTTTTCTCCATCCAAATTCTTTTTCAAGTCTAATACCAGATTTTCAACTCCCAATGGACTTTCAAAATAGAACTTCAACTTGACATATGATTCCAATGGCATTTCAAATTGAATTCTCCTTGAAGTGCACTTCAATTAAAATTCTTCAATATTTCAAATACTTCAACAAAGAATTCGAGTCACACTCAAATTCTAACAATTTCAATAGAAGTCAGGACTAAGAAATCTTTTAGGATTATTTCTTCTTTAAAACATGATCTTTCCTATTCGTCGAGTCATATCTTTAATAAATTCTTATTCGTTAATTGATTCCAAGATCATTTAGGATTTTCCAAGATACAGTTCAATAATAAATGCGGAAATAAATTGGTTAAATTCGTATGTTCACATGTACCTCTTGTCGCGTGTGTGAACGAAACTAAATAGCATTTGTGAAAGTTGTTTTTAACACGATTCAAATTGTTATAAAATAGGGAGAAAAGAGATGAGAATAATGAAGTCAATAGACTTGTGTGTATTCTATTGAGAATCAGAACCCTATATTTATAGGGATGGATTAGGGATACAATGGTAACAATAACTAGGTTGTAGCGGTATAATTGTCATTTACTAATAATTATATTATTTACGATATTTCCCTTGAATGATATATTACAAAATATTTATCTCGTTAAAACTTTATTTGATAAAACTTAATAGGACAAAAATATTAAAAGAAGGAAAAAAAGCATAATTATTTTGGAGTATTAAAAAATAACTATTGTCCCATTAAAACTTTATTAGAAAAACCCAGTAGAATAAAACCTAAGCGAATGAAAAAGAGTAAAATTACTCCCACTAACGTTGATCATTGAAAATATTTGAGTCGACGCATCCCAATCTCGTGAACTAATTTCTTACTTGTAGACATCAGTAGTACTTTTGAAAATAAATAAGTCATATTATCACTTAAGCGAATTTGTTGAACATTGATGTCACCATTCTTTTAAAACTCGTGTCTATGAAAGAATTTTGGAAAAATATGCTTTCAGCCTGTTCTTTTTTATATAGCCTCCTTTAAATTTTGCAATACAAGATACATTGTCTTCATTTAAAATGTTGGACTATTTTTTGTTGAAATCAATCCGCATGATATTTGGATATGATAAATCAAGTTTCTCAACCATACACATTTTCGACATGTTTCATGATTGCAATAATCAGATTAATTTGAAGATATTACTGTCAAGATTTGCTTCACAGATCTCAATGATATAGTTGTTCCTCTACATCTAAACACATCCTATTTGTTATTTAGTTTTATGTGGATCAAAGAGATAACTTGCATCTGTATATCTCACTAAAGCATATCTCGACTCTTGAGAATAAAATAATCCCAATCAATAATACCTTTTAGATAACGAAAAATGTGTTTAAAACCATTCAACTGTCTTTGAGTTGGTATAGAGCTATATCTTGCTAGAAGATTCACAGAACCGAGTACAATTTGCAATGTAAGTTAATACTTCAATTGCACTAAGATATGATATTTCAGGATCAAAAATATTTTCTCCATCTTTAAGTGGACGAAATGAGTCTTTTATACATCTATTGATCGAACAACCATATGTGATATTAATAGATGTGTTTTATCCATATAAAAAATTTTAAGATTTTTTCTGCATATTAGAATTGATGAACAAATAATCATTCTGAGAAATGTTCAATCTGTAACCCAATACAAAATTTGATTTTTCCCAAATCTTTTACTTCAAATTCATTTTTCAAATAATCTGCAGTTTTTTTTAGCTTTTCACGATTTCTAATTAAATTTAAATCGTCAATATAAACTGTCATAATTTTAAATCTAATATTTGTTTTCTTTATATAAACAGATGAGTAGGTATCGTCATTTTTATAACCCTCTTTTAGCAAATATTTTTTAAGGCAATTATATCACATGCGTCTGGATTGTTTCAATCCATATAATAATCTCTGCAATTTAATTGAGGACATAGTTCTCGGGCATGTATAATTTGTTTTTGGCACTTTAAGTATTTCGGGGACTTTCATGCATATGTTTGTCAAGTGAACCGTACAAATAGACTGTTACTACATCTATAAGGTACATGTCGATCATTTGTGATATAGTTAAACTAATTAAGAACCTGAAAGTAATAGTGTCCATTACGAGAAAATATGTTATTTCATAATCAATTTCAGGTCTTTGTAAGAAACTTTAAGTTACAAGTCGAGTTTTCTATTTTGTAATTTCATTATTTTCATTTATCTTCCGTACAAAACCCCTCTTGTATCCTACATGGATTATATTTTCAATAGTTTGGACATAGGTCCAAACACTTTTCGTTTTTCTAAAAAATTTAATTCCACCTGTATGACTTCTTTCCATTTTGACCAATCATTTCTATGTTAACAGTCTTCAACAAACCGTAGTTAAGGATCTTCATTTTACATAATTTCAAGAGCCATGTTAAAAAAGAAAATATTGTCTATTACAATATCATTTCGTTCCCATAATTTATGAGATAACACATAATTTATTAAAATCTCATTATTTTCGGACACTTGTGGTTCTGTAGGAATCATATTTTCAATATTTGATTAACCAATCTTTTCTAATATTACTTCTTCCTAAGTTTTTTTTTTGGTTTTTCTTTTGTACTTTTCTTTTTCGAGGTACATAATCTTTTAAACCAACTGGTCGCAAAACTTTTGGCATATTTGAGATTCATTTGCTACAACAGATTATCCTAGATGGACATCAATTTTCGTTGGAATATTTTCTGCCGGTATATTTGACTTTGTCACTTTTCTATGTCAACAAATACATCTAGTAACTGGTTTGCAACTCTTTGGAAATGAATATTTTTTTAACCTCTTACTCACATTAATTGACGCGGAGATCAAAATGAGATGGAGTTTGTTTATGACTTAATTGTATACAAATTATCTTAGATAATTTTGAATTATATATGAGATGTATGTGTTAGAATTCTGAATCCATCTATTGTTATCCTATTTTCAATTCTGGACCTATGTAATCTAGCGTGATTTATGTATTCTTGACATTCGATAATCCAATTTTATTTAACTATCTCTCCCGAGGTAAGTTAAACATATCCTAAGCACAACCCCGATCATATTCCTACTCCAAATTCATATGTAAAGTAATGCATTAAATCTCATAATTATCTATATGATTGCACACGCCATATATGTTATTTTTAATATTTATTGCCCATATGTTGACAGGGAAAAATTTTAAACCTATCATGAACCTCCCTTAAACATAATTAGAAATAATTACCTAAATGGTAAGCAAGCTTTTATATAATTCAACATGTCATACAAGATCAATAAAAAAATATAAATTAACTAAACTACTTGATTTTTGAATTAAAAACAATCAACAATAGTGTTCATCTTCATCTAACATAAGAAAGATTTAATCTAACACATTTCTAATGATAATACAACAGGAAGAATAACAACAGACATCTCCTCGAAATATATATAACTACATGAAATATGTGGAATCAATTTTTTGTCCTTAATCTTGAATTCCGAGCCTTGAATCTCCAATTTTTGATGTTATTTGCCTTGGATTTCTTGCTAGGTTTTTTTTTCTTTCAATTGTGGTAAACTGGCCTCTCATCATTTAGAGATTTTTATGCTATGATGTGATATGAGAGTGGTATTAGAGGTGTCTTCAATGGTTGCCCACCATTTGTACTTAATGAAGCTATAATTAGGTCATGAATCGTGTCAAAATTGGTTTCCAAATAGAGTTTTGATCGATTAAGAAAACCATGTGTCTGGCCATAATTAACCCTATGCAATCGCATGGGGTAATAAGATGAAATCACACCGTTTCCATGTTTTGCTGTTGGGTTTCTCCAAAACAGCCGTTGCAATCCCACCGCCTATATGTGTGCGATCGCATGTTTACAGTTGGGCCCTAACTTTTCTTCCAGGATTTGATTTAGTCATTTTCTTGCAATTTTAGTCATTTGTCTTTCAATTACATTCCATTGATTCCTAGCATTGCTCAATCATCATTATTTAGTTCGATCAACCTTTGAATAGTTGCAATTTGGTCCCTGGACTTTGGAAATCCTCATTTTCATCGATTTTCGTTCCTTTCTTCAAAATTCAATTCCAGCATTGAGTTTTATTTCACAAACAATATATATAAGAGATTAAGCTATAATTCATCAAAAGTATTTTGAAATATATATTTAATGACCTAGATAAGTACATAAAATATACTTATCAAATACTCCAAAACTTAAACATTTATTTGCCATCAAACAAAACTATACCCTATTTAAACAAGCAAGAATGCAATCAAGGAATTATGCTAGTTATGGTTTCTACTTTCATCGGTACTGTATAGTTTCGTTATAAATTTGGTCGGATAACGTGCCATTTGTCACAATATTGGAATAATTGTGCAAATCTAAGAATAGCTTCAAAATTATAATACAAAAACCAACTTCTACTTATTCCAATGTAAAACTGATATTGGTTTATGAAGAATTAAGTGAAACATCATAAATTCACAAGTTAATCCAATTTCTGATCCTTAATGGTTAAATGTATCCATTCTTCTCTCGAAAAATACGTTCCCTAAAAATTATTCTTTTAACTCTCTTAATCAGTGTAATTAAAGATTGAATTCATATATTAATCCTTACCCTCTCTAGTTTGAATATATTTTATTAATTACAAGTCAATAACTCAAAAAATGAGGATTTTCTTATATATTTTTTTATTGCTTCAACCTCCAAAACTCATCTTAACTAATAACTCCTTGCCAAAAGTTTAATTCTCTCCAATAAACGTTTGAGGGGTTTAATCATGCATATATAGCATTTTCCGTGTCATGCACTCGTTTTTTCAAATTTTCTATGTGTATTCTATTTCATGTACTAAATGATCACTTTTTTGAGTTTTCTTTTTGGTATTTTCAAGAAGTACCCTTGTTAGTATCTTTTATATAGTACCTTTCACTCATAAATCATGCCATTTTTTTTTCATTTTTATACAATGATTAGTGATTAGTGCAATATTCCTTATTAAATACTCATTCTTAACTGATTATTGAGATCTTTTATAGAGTAACTTTTACTCATGTTATTCCTGATTGAGTTGTTATTCCTCATTCTCGGGTAAAACGCCTTGCTTCGCGTCTGGACTTTTTTTTTTTCAATTCCTATACGGCTGAATTTTTTTATTCCTTTCTTTTGTCTTCTCTAGGCGCGCTTTATTAATTTTTTTTTATTCTTTTTTTAAAAGTCTTTTATTTGACTTTAGCCTATTAATTTATTTATTTTTAAAAAAACTTTTCATTTGACTTTAATTTCAAGTTTTTAAAAGATTTTATCATCACAAAGTCAAAAATAATTTTATCTAAATACTTAACTAAGATTTAAATTATAGTGTTATCTACATTATGTAATTATGATTTTGAGACTCGTTATTTTGTTGCAAACTCCAAAAATATGAATAAAGTTCTTATAAATCTATTAAGTATGACTTGTTTAGTTGAAAATTGAAATTATGAAAAATATTTTAATTTTTACATTTAGAAAACTTGAAAATTGTATAATTGACTAATATTATGAATTATTAAGTAACTATAGTATTTTATAAATTTAGATATTTGATATATATTATTAATTATTAAATGATTTTTAAAATGATTAAAAATTTAAATAATAATAAAAATAAGATTTTTTTTTACGTTTTAACCTGGTCTAAGCTTGCTTAACTTCGTAAAGCTTGAAGTTTCGCGTCTACGCCTAGTCACACTTTGTTCTTTTTAGAACACTGCTCAATCATCATTCCTTAATTTCCTTGGCCAGAATCAACTTTCGAATAGTTGTAATTTGATCTCTAAACTTTGAAAATCCTAATTTTTCATCGATTTTTGTTCGTTTCTTCCAAAATCACTTCAAATAATTGAGTTTTACCTAAAAAATGATATATACAAGATTAAACTATAATTCATCAAAATGACTAGAAAATGTATATATTTAACAGCTTAAATAAGTGTATAAAATACACTCAACGCTTATAAAGATTTTTGAGCTTATACCTTTTTGAGATGGAACTCGGGCCTCAATATGGTATGAGAGGCTATTGAGTTGCTTGAACCCAAAAATACAATCAAGTTTCAAGATTAGTAGGTTTAAAGGAGCCACAATCTTGCGAGAGTATGTTAAAGGTAAATCTCACATTAATTAAAGGGATAATTGCAGCAACGGTCCCAAACCTTTCAGATTTTTGCGCACTTTACCCTAACCTTTGTTTTGTGCCAGCGGAGGTCCCAAACCTTTCAAAAATATGCGCCGGAGGTCCAAATAGATGATTTCCATCCATTTGATCGTTAGTTTGACCCAAACAGTGAACTTTGACTAATTTTGACCAAATTAGGAGGGATAAAATAGGAACTTTACAATTAATGTATTATAAAATATTAACCAAAAAACCCAAAAATAAGGAAAAAAATTAAAAAAACCAAAAAATCAAGAAAATAAATAAAAATGAAAAAGGTTGTCTTCCTACGCCCCGCCACCCCACCCGACTGAAATCGGCCACCAGCACCGCCACCTGCCATCGCCGACCACCGCCATTGCCGGCCAATACCAATTTGTAAATTACAATTTCAACCTTCTCCACATCATCCCACAATTCCAACCCTTACCAACATCTTGATCCCAAAATCAAGAATGCAGAAAGAATTTCGAAAACAATAGTTGAAAAACAGGAAGCCAAACCTTTTCCAACATATAAAACCCAGATGAAAACAACTGCGGAAACAAGTCATTGTTGTCCCCTCAAGTCCCATATTTCACCACTCATCTCCCCCCTCCTCTTATCCGCACAAAATCGTCTGTTAAAACAAAACCTAAATTCAAGAAAACCGTAGTCTAGTTCTTGATTTATAAAACCCAATCCCTTGTCACCCTAAATTTCAGGCTCAAATCACAGAAGAATTCCCTCATCACCCAACCCCTTTTGTTCAACCCATCTGTTCATTTACTCATCGGAAGACTGCAGGAGAAACTGGAGAGAAGTGCCAACCCAATTTTCAGATTTCAATTCAAATCCCATGGATGAATATGAATTTCGTCGCTGTCTTGAGCTCTTTCCTGTCGTCCGATCTCGCGATTATCACATGGACTCCGATTCTTTGAGACAATCAACGTCTGGGTCTGCAAAAACTGAGGAGTGGCATGCTGCACGGGATGGTGGGGATAAAAGAGAAGCATTCTGGAACAAACTAAAAGGTTGGCTGCTACAGAGAAGATGGATCCAACTGAAGCAGAAAGATTTTGCAAGGCATTTCAACAAGTCTATAATAAACTTGTGTATGAAGAACTGACATTAGATGCTGCTCGGAAATTCATAAACTCGAACAGGGAGATTGGGCCTTCGAGTTGTGGACTTGTGGTGGTGGCGGTGCCGGCACCGTTGTAGACTTGTGGTGGTGGTGGTGGCGGCATTTGTTGCAGGAAAGAGAGAGGGGGGAAGAGAGAGAGAGTGTGTTTTTTATATTCTAATTGTTTTGGTTAATATTTTTATTTTGTAAAGTGTTAATTGTAAAATTTCTATTTTATCCCTCTTAATTTAGTCAAAATTTACTGTTTGGGTCAAACTAACGGTCAAATGGATGAAAATCATCCATTTGGACCTCCGGCGCATATTTTTGAAAGGTTTGGGACCTTCGCTGGCACAAAACAAAGGTTAGGGTAAAGTGCGCAAAAATCTGAAAGGTTTGGGACCGTTGCTGCAATTATCCCTTAATTAAATATGAAAACTCTAACCGACATACAAATATTTGGCTATCACTCTTAACATGGTTGACATTAATGTGGACCTTCAAACTGTTATGTGTTGATTAGAGCTACCATATCTAACCAATTTGGAAAATACTAAAAACTCTTTGATTCGGGAATCAATAGCGATCCAATCTCTGTACCCAAACCATTAACTTACATACTGTTATGAATTGATGACAAGATAGTGACAATAATGAAATAAACAAGAACATCAATATTTATGTGGAAACAGAAGATGGTGAAAAATCATATGCAAATGAGGAGAAATTGACTATAATCAATAGTGATTATGTTCACAATATCAAAATCTTAATACTCTCTATTGAAATCTAAGCTCTCTACCTCTCAAGATGTTATTGAATATTATGTAGAGATAAACCATGTGGAATATATATAATAACTCTTTTTGGAGTTCAAGTTGAAGAATGAATCATAAAATCCGCAAACCTAGAAAAATTATGTCCGGCGTCACCACCGCCTCGGTTCTGAGGTCAACACCTTGTTACAGGTCGTCAAAAGAGGGGTCGGCGCTGCCGTGCTCCCTGCATCGGTTATCTTCTTCCATGGGCGCTTCGACGCGGCACCATGATGCCCACTCTCAGGTTTAAATCTTTTAGTTATATTTTCACCATCCCAAAGTCCCTTTTTTAAGTCAAACTCCTAATTCTTAATGAAATTTGATCATTATCAATTAGGAAGATCAAAACCAAACTCCCTAAACTTCCTCTATCCAACCAAACACCAAATTAAAATGAATTCTGGTCATATCACAACAAATATCCAGCTTGAACCAAATTTCAATACAAGGAATTCAAAAAATACATCTCCAAGTAAACACCACTCCACTTCTTCCAAACAAGTCCCTATAAGCTAATCAATGACAAACACAACTAAATTCAAACAATGCTCAAACTTAGCAATTAGAAGTGGTTTTGTCAACATATCAACAGAATTCTCCATGGCGTCAATCGTGCTCACTACAGTATCATCACGAGCAATCAAATTACGTACAAAGTAAAACCTCACATCAATGTGCTTAGTCCTCTCGTGAAACATGTGATCATTTGTTGAAAAGATGGCACTTTAACTATCACATATACTGTAGAAATTTGCAAGTCTTCACTAATTTTTCCAATCCATCCCCTTAACCACATGGCCTCTTTACATGCCACTGTAATGGCCATGCACTCCGCCTTCACCTCTATTACAGACAAAACTATTGAATTTTGCAAAGTAACTTTCCAACTGATAGCACAGCCTCCAAGGGTAAACACATACCTTATAAGTGATCACCTCTTATCAAGATCCCTTACATAGTCTGAATCCATATACCCAATGACTTAATCAGTATTTTTATCAAAATGTAAGCAAGCATTAATAGAGCCCATCAAGTATTTGAATATCCACTACGCTACTTTCCAATGTTCCTTGCCAGGATTTGCCATGTACCTATTAACTATATTGATTTCATGTCCCAAATTTGGACAAGTGCTAACCATTGTATACATAAGTGATCCAACTGTACAAGAATAAGGAACCTGAGACATATAATCAAAGTCTTCATTTGATTGAGGACACAGGTCAGCTGATAATTTGAAGTGGGCTGCCAAAGGAGTACTAACAACCTTAGCATTCAGCATATTGAACCTTTAAAGCACATTGTCAATGTACCCCTTTTAACTGAAAAATACAATTTGCCAGCTTTCCTATCCCTCAAAATTTCCATACCAAGAATCTTCCTTGCTGCTTCTAAGTCTTTCATTTCAAACTCATCACGAAGCCGATCTTTCATTTTTTAACCTCTGTTTTATCCTTAGCTGCTATGAGCATATCATCAAATATAACAACAAATATGTAGTCAATCCACCATCTCCTTTTTTGAAGTACACACAACTTCATAATTACTTCTAATAAAATTATGAGTAGTCATAAATGAATCAAACCTTTATACCTCCGCCTCGACGACTGCTTCAAACCATACAAGGACTTATTCAACAAACACGTATAGTGTTTCTTTCCAGATACTATGAAACCCTCTGGTTGTATCATGTAAATGCTCTACTCAAGTTCTCCATGCAAGAATGTTGTCTTAACATCCATCTACTCAAACTCCAAGTCATTCTTAGCCACAACCCTAAGTAAAGCTCGAATTGAACTATGCTTTGCAATTGATGAGAACACATATGTGAAGCCAATACTTAGAACTGACTGTAACCCTTTGCTACCAATTTGGCCTTATACCTTGCATCTTCAATCCCTGATGTCCCTTCCTTAACACACGCTTGCAGTGAACAACCTTTTATCATAAGGTAATTTCACCAAGTCTAAAGTATTATTTTTATTTAATGACTCCATCTCATCCTATATATCAATCAACCATTGGCAAAAATTACTACAACTGACTGCCTCTAAATATGTAGTAGGCTCCTTAGTGGAATCAATACTGTCAGCCACACTCAATGCAAGAGCTACCAAATCTGCTTTTCTATATTTCTATGGAGGTCTAATCTGTCTGCGAGGTCTATCCTTAGCAGTTAAATACTGTGGTATTGCTAGTGGTGTAGGCAAAGTAGGCAATGTGTTACTATCTGTCAGCTTTAAACTAGACTATTTTAAAGTAGACTGTTCTAAAACCTCTTATTGTTTTCGTGGACTAATTTCCAACTCCACCTAAGTTGAATGGTTCTATTCCTCAATTTTACTAGAATCCCTATGAGGCGAACTATGAACCATAACAAGTTCATCAAACATTACATCTCTATTAACCACTACATTTCCTGTCTCAGGACACCACACGTTATAGCCTTTCACACCTGATTTATACGCAAGAAATATGCATTTTCTAGACCTAGGCTCTAAATTTCAATTATCAATATGAGTATAAGCAGGACACCCAAATATTCTCAAATAAAGAAACAATAAGGTTTATGAGACCATATCTCTTCCAGTGTCTTTTTTTCAATGGCAACTGAGGAAAAACGATTATTAGAAAACAAGCCGCAGTAGCAGTTTTGGCCCAAAAAGTCTTTTTGGAAACCTATAATTTGAAAGCATACAACAAATCTTTTCCATAAATGTTCTATTCATTCGTTCTGTCGTACCATTCCGTTGAGGAGTTTCAGGTACTTTCAAGTGTCTCAAGATGCCTTCAACCCATTATTTGTGTATAGACGTTTTACCTGCTTTTCGGTCCACTTTTCTATAATTGTTTTCACTCATTGAAGGTCCCCAAACACACCACTCTCTTGTTTCAAGAAGAATACCCAAACTTTCCTGGAGAAATCATCAATCACTGTCAACAAGTAATAAGTACCTCCTTTAAAAGGCATCCTAGCTGGTTCCCAAAGATCTGAATGGATATACTCAAGCGTTCACTTTGTGTGTTCCCCTTTTCTGTTTTCCAAAGACACAATACTCACAAAACTTCATCTTACTGGTCTTCTACCCATCAAAAAGTCCTCTCCTAGTCAACTGTGCTATACCATTCTCATTCATATTTCCAAGCCGCTTATGCCAAAGTTTTGTAACTTTCTCATCCGTCAAAGAAGAAATAGAAACTGCTGCATTTCTTATAATTGTGGAACCCTGTAAAATGTACAACTGTATAGAATTTTTATGTCTCTTAATGACAACAAGAGCACCCTGACTCACCTTCCAAACTCCACATTCACTAGTGTATCAATAAGCTTTGAGTTAAGTGCACTCAAAGATAAGAGATTTCCCTTCAGTTCTAGAACGTGCCTTAAATCTGTAAGTGTTTAAATAGTCCCATCGAACGTTATGATTCTGAATGCACCAACTCTGATAATTTTGCAAGGCGTATTATTTCACATAATAACTGTACTTCTCGAAACTCTTTCATATGTTGTAAACAGTCCCTGTTGGGACACATATGAAAAGTACACGCCGAATCAAGAACCCATTTCTCCCAATGTGTGGAATCCATGTCAGAAATCACAAGGGGCTCTCCTCACTTTGTTCGTCTTCCACAACATCAGCCTCCATAGTGAGAGTATCCCGATCATAGAAAATAATATCTCTAAAAGTCACATATGATTGCGACAACGAACGTGACAACATCAACGCCAAGACCTCATCATCATACTTAACTTCCAATGTCTCCAAATCAGCCACAATTTCTTTGAATATAGTTAACTGATCATCCAAGGCACACCTTTGGACATCAGGTGAGAATATAAACGTTGTTTCAAGTGTAACTTACTGATCAAACTCTTTGTCTTACAAAGTTGCTCCAACTTCAACCACAACGCAGCGACACTTTTCTTCTTTAGAACAACTTCAACCACAACGCAGCGAAAATTTGATATTGGACTTTTTGATCTATACTCTGCTTTTCATCTTGCGTCCAGGTTGAAGGCATCTTTTCAAAACTAAACAATGCTTCCTCCAAATCCATTTGTGTGAGAACCCCTCGAATCTTCACTTATCATAAAATAAATCTCGTGTTTCGATCCAATAACGGAATATCATATTTCATTATTGCCATGTTGAAGATCTACCAAGCTCTGATACCAGTTGTTATGAATTGATCGCAAGATAATGAAATAAACAAGAAGAAAACAAGAACATCAAAATTTAGGTGAAAACCCAAGATAGGAAAAATCACAAGCAGAGGAGGAGAAAACTATAATCAATAGTAATTGTATTTACAATATCAAGATCTCAATACTTTCAATAGAAATCTTAGCTCTCTAGCTATCAAGATGTTATTGAATATTATGTAGAGACAAAACCATGTGGAATACATATAGAAGCCTCCTTTTGGAGTTCAAGTTGAAGAAGAAATCATAAAATCCACAAAACCCGAAAAAATCCTGTCCAGGTGGCGCTGGGGCTAGCGCCTAGGCATGGGTCATCAAAAGGGGTCCCCGATGCCTGGGAACCGGTCACTATTGTCTTCTCTTCCATGGGTGACCCGGCTCCGCAGTGTCTACTACATCGACTTTGATTCTTCCAATGATGTTTTCACAATCCCAATATCATTTTCCAAGACAAACTCTCAATCCTTGATGAATTTGATCCTTATCAATTAAGACTATCAAAACCAAACTCCGTAGACTTTGTTTATCCAACTAAATACCAAATTAAAAAGAATTTGGGTCACACCACAACACATGCTATCTTCTTCGCAAGAGTTTTAGCACATCTTACTGCTCACAGTTTTTTATTGCGTTCCAAGGATTCGAACTCGAGACATTTGCCTTATGAGATGTTTAAGTTAAATCCTGGTACCAATTGAGCAAGTGCTCATATTCTACAATTTCAATAAAAAACCACCAACTGCTATTAAGGCTTAATAAATAAAAATCTAGATAAAGACTAAAATAAAAAATAGAAAAACAAGTATTTCAAAATCAAGGACATAGTTGTCGCCTTCTTCCCAAAAAGTTTCATGTTGGGTAGACACGTTTTTGACCAAAAGCATGGATTCTTGGCATCTATAGCTATCATACTGAAATTTCTTGGACATTTCTTCAAAGATTTTGACATGTGACTCGCTATAAGAAATTGAAACGTTATTTGATTTGTCCTTATTCAAACCTAAAAATTCTTCAATCTATTTATCGAAAATCGAAGACCTATCGTAACTGTCATTACCCAAATTCATAAATTCTTCAATTTATTCGTCGAATTTTGGGGGACTGTCATAATTGAAATTGAAAGATTCTTCCATCTTTGAATTAATGAAAGGAGAAAAAAGAGTTTCGTTCCGAAACAAAACGTATGTCATTAAATTTTACGAACACTAACTCATCTCTATTAGAAAAGAACCTCGATTTGAAATTGGTTTATGACTCAAATTTTATTGAAAATGGCATATTTCTAATACATTTTTTGTCATTTAATTGGGATTTTTCCTTTTGTCATTTGTTTGAAAAGTTTCAACTAACTTAATCCAATATAACTATAGAATTAGTAGGTAGAGGTGTCAAGACGGGCGGGCCGACCCGTGACCCGTGCGGGCGGTTCACGGGCCAAAGAGTTGTGACCCGCGGGTTTCGCGGGTTTAGGCTTCATGGGCCGCGGTTAACCCGCGGCCCGTGAAGAAAAAAAAAAAAATTTTCAAAAAAATGGTGGGAGAGCCGTTGAACGGGAGGGAGTTAGCCTGCAGCAAGCAGCAGCTACTGCTGCTTGCCTGTGTTGAACGGGAGGGAGCCTGCTTGCTGCAGGCTACGCCTGCAGCAAGCAGCGCATGCAGGGGTAGCGCCAGCTACGCCTGCATGCAATTTTTATTTTTTTTTATTATTTTTTTATTATTATTTTTTTTGTAACTAATGGTAATATTTTCAACATGTATAAATTCAGTTAATTTGTAGTATTAGTTCACTTCATTTTCGCCTTTCAACTACAAATATTATCATCATCTCTATTATATTTCTTTCTTCTTACTACAAAACTGTTTAATACTACTATATTATGGATTCTCACGATTTTTCGTCTCAAAATCCTATTTTCAATGATAGTTGCTCCCCAATAAATTTAGAAGATGATAATGTTGTAGAAGTTGGATCATCTCAATCATCAAGGAAAAAAAAAACAAACATCAGAGGTGTGGCAAATTTTTACAGTAAATGAAAAGGATGGAAAAGCAGTATGCAATATCTGCAAAAAAGATTATATCTGGAGATATGGTCAAGTCATCGGCACGCTACAGAGGCACAAAGAGAAACATCTAAATGAAACATGACATTTGGATCCTAGACAAACTCAAATTACTGGTTTTACTAATGCTAGTGGATCAGTCACTTTTACTAATTTTGTTTATTCGCAGGAACGAATGCGAGTTGGGATGTCGGAATTTTTAGCAGCTCGTGAGATGCCCTTCACATTTGCAGAAGATCAATATTTTGAAGAATTTCGCAAAAGTACATTCAACCTTCTTACAGGAGTGTAAGTAGAAATACTGCTCGTTCTGATTCTATGAAATTATTTCATACAATGGCTGAGAATTTAAAAAATGAACTTAAAAAAATTGATGGAATTATGTGTTTCACGTCTGATTGTTGGTCTGGACGAAATCATAACGGTTATGCTTGTGTTACAGCACATTTCATTGATAATAATTGGTTATTGCATAAGAGAATTATTGCTTTTCGTTTACTTGAATATCCACATAATGGTGTAAATTTGTGTGAAAATTTATTACAAGTTTTTAATGAATTTGGTGTGTTAAATAAACTATTTAGTGTTACCTTTGATAATGCAAGTGCTAATAATGCATGTATTGAGCTTTTAATTAGGGCGATTAGACCCCTATATGATTCTAAATTATTTCACATGCGTTGTGTTTGTCATATATATAATTTAGTTGTGCAAGATGGTTTGAAATTAATAACACCACAAATAAGTATAATTAGAGAATCTATTAATTATATTTCTTGTTCAGATTCTAGATAACAAGAATTTGTAAAAATCTTGGATTGAGAAGAAGAAAATTTGTTGATGATGTTCCTAATAGATGGAATTCAACATTTTTAATGTTAAAATCGTGTGTTGGCTATACTAATGCTATTAATGCATTTGTTAATTCAAAGCAAAGTCAATTTTATATAACTGATTCGATCGGGAAAAAGCATTTCAAGTTATGAAATTTTTGAAACCTTTTTATAAGGCAACAAAAGTAAGTTCTGGAGTTTATTATCCAACTAGTAATCTTGTACTTTTACAATTAGTAGAAATTGCTCAACAGTTTTCATCATTTAGAGACGATCCATTTTTCTTTCAAATTATTTACTCAATGGAGGAAAAGTTTAAAAAATATTATGAAAACATGCCACTAATTTTTCCACTGGCAGCTGTAATGGATCCTCGCATTAAGTTGTTTGGTGTTCATTGTGTTTTAGAATCACTTTCTGATACACTAGCTTTTAACATAAATATTACAAATCGACAATTGGATACTTTTATTAATGAAATGTATAACGACTATTTTATTAAATATGGTAACAATGAAAATATTTCTTCTACAAACTCTACTACAACTTCGAAAGGCAAATCTTCTTTTTTCTCCATGATAGCTTAGAAACGTAATATTCTTGGTTCTTCATCTACAACTTCAACTGCAAATCCAAATACCACACCTGCTGAATTAGAAAGATATTATCAATTTGATCATTATAGTGTAATACTTGAAGATGAAGTGGATAAATTAGATATTTTAGGATAGTGGAAATTAAATGAGCGGTCGTATCCTCGTATTATCTAAAATGGCACGAGATCTACTAACGGGGCCTGGGCCTCAACAAGCTTGCATCCGAATCGCGTTTAGTGTGTAATGTGGTATTGGACGAAAGAAGATCTAAACTTAAAGAAGATATTTTGGAAGCTCTCATATGCGTGAAAGATTGGATATTCGCGGATCGAAGGATACAAGATAAAATTATTGATGATATTGCTGAAAACTTCAAAAATCTTGCAATTCCTGAAGATTGCAATTCCTGAAAATTGATTGAAAAACAAAAATTATAGTTAAGTATGTGCCAACCTAGTTGGGATGTACTTAAACTATAAATTATAGTAAAAGTAGGTGCCAACCTAGTTGGGATGTACTTATACTATAAATATTTGATAATAATAATTAAACATGTATTTTGATGTAGTTGTTATTTGTTTAAATTAAATTTAAGTTTGCAAAGTTATAAATAATTCATGTAACATTAAATTTGAATTCTATGTAAAAATTTCTTGATATAATTATGAATTTATCATTTTGTTCAATTCTTAGTTTACATTTAACAAAAAAATATATTTTTTGCTATAAATATAAAAAATTCTATATTTTTATAAATTTATTTATACAATCATACGGGCCAAACCGGAACGAACCGCGACCCGCACGACCCGTGACCCGCATGGGCTCGACCCGGATGGGTTAGCGGGCGGGCCTGGGTTGTAGTCGAAAATTGTGGGCCGACCCGTAACCGGCCCGGAACCCGCAGCGGGCGAGCTTTTTTTCACGCGGACCGTTACCGGGCTCACATGTTGACGGGTCGACCCGGCCCGGACCACCCGGATTGACACCTCTATTAGTAGGTGGGGAACACAAAATCAAACTTTGTTTCCTTTCTTGTTCTCGTCAGTCCAAGGCAGCTTCAGTAATAATTAATGGATATATGAATTTGTCATATTTTCTGTGTATTCTAAAAAAGTTAGCCGACCCCGAATATTGTCTTAATCGATTTTGTAAAATTACTTATCAAACATGATATAAGTCAAGATGAAATAAATGTCCGACTAAAATGGGAAGTGAAGGCTTCAAAGAATTGCATTTTTCAAGTATTTATTTAACAATTTTTAAAACCCCATGATATCAGGAACTTTATTAAAAGATTCTGTTGGTATTTTGTATTTTCTTAATCTAATTATGATTTTTCTTAGAAAACAAGAATATTTGATTTATAATCCTTATTTAAAGCAATAACTAAAATCTAGATAAAGACTAAAATTAAAGATAATGACTAAAGGTAATGACGAAGACTCAATTTTCATCATTCTCAACCGATTGACAAAGATTCGTTCTTGAATTTTACTGTATTCTTCATCCAATTCTTCGTATCAAGGACAATCTATTTGATAGCTCTATGAAACACTCATTAGGTGCTACATTCACTTTCATTAAAAGTTGCATATATATCACGACATGAATTGAGATTCCGTGATCAATCGACCATATTTCTTCAATATCAAAATAGAAAAACAAACAAAGGACAGTGTTTTCGCCTCCCTCCCATAATTTTTTATATGATGTAGACATGTCCTATACCAAAAGCACGGATTTCTGGCAACTATAGCTCTCAAATTAAAATTTGTTTCTTGACTTTCTTGGAAAATTCGTCAAAGATTTTGACATGTGACTCTTTTTAAGAAACTAGAACATTTGTGGATTTGCCATCATCCAAATAGAAAATATTTTTCAGTCTCTTCAACGAAAATCAGAGGTATATTGTAACTGTTGTTACCCAAATCCACATTTTTTTCAATTTCTTCATAAATGAAATCCAAAGATTCTTCCATCTTTGAAATTATTGTGAGTAAAAAGAGTTTCGTTTCTAAACAGAACTTCTGCTATTGAATTTCAAGAATACCAACTCATTTCTATCAAAAAGAACCTCGATCTGAAATTGGTATAAATTTGATTGAAAAGTGCATATTTCTAATACATTTTTTGTCATTTAATTAGGAAGTGCATCATTTTATTTTTCTCTCGTCATTTGATTGAAAAGTTTCAACTAAGTTAGTGCAGTACAATTATAGAATTAGTAAGTTGGGGACACAAAATCAAACTTTGTTTCCTTTCTTGTTCTTGTCAGTCAAAGGTAACTTCAATAACAATAAATAAATATATAAATTGTCATATTTTCTGTGTGTATACTAAAAAGTTAGCCGACTCCCACTATTTAACGTGAGAAACATTTCTAATATCTTTATTTTACATATTACTAGAAATAACAGAATATTGTCTCAATCGATTTTGTGGAAATTATAAGTCAGATGAAATAAATGTTCGACTAAGAAGGGAAGTGAAGGCTTCAAAGAATTGCATTTTTCAAATATTTATTTAAACAATTTTTAAAACCCAACGATTTCATGAACTTCACTAAAAGTAGAGGTGTCAAGACGGACGGGCCGGCCAGAATCGTGAAAATCAGTCCGGATCGACCCGGGACTGCGGGCCGACCCGTGACCCAAGCGGGCGGTTCACGGGTCAAGGAGGTGTGACCCGCGGGCTTCGCGGGTTGCACCTTCACGGGCCGCGATTAACCCCCTGGCCCGTGAAAAAAAATAATTTAAAAATTTTTAAAAAAGGGGAGAGGTGCCAACCTAGTTGAGATGTACTTATATTATAAATATTTGATAATAGTAATTAGAAATGCATTTAATTATTATTTGTTTAAGTTAAATTTAACTTTACAAAGTTATAAATAATTCATGTAACATTAAATTTGAATTCTATGCAAAAATTTCTTGGTATACATATGAATTTATCATTTTGTTCAATTTTTAGTTTACATTTAACAAAAAATTTTATTTTTTCTATAAATATGAAAAATTCTATTTTTATAATTTTATTTATACAATAATACGGGCCAATTGGAACAAACCGCGACCTGTGACCCATATGGGCTCGACCCGGATGGGTCAGCGATCGGGCTTGTGTTGTAGTCCAAAATTTGTGGACCGACCCGGAACCGGTCTGGAACCCGAAGCGGGCGGCCTTTTTTTCACGCGGACCGTTATCGGGCTCATATGTTGGCGGGCTGACCTGGCCCGGACCACCCGGATTGACACCTCTAACTAAAAGAATCTATTGGCACTTCGTATTTTCTCAATCTAATTATAATTCTTCTTAGAAAACAAGAACATTTGGTTTCTTTTGTGCTGGCCATGGGCCATACTATTTATTCATGCTTACCACTACAGTATGCATAAAACGGGTAAATTAGATAGAATTTTAGAGAAATTGTTTGGATGATTACCAAAACCATACTCGTATTTGTATTTATAGACAATTACAAGAGTTTGAGTTATGAGGGAAAATATACCAGACAGCTAGCTATACATTTGAATTACAACATCTTAGAGAAAATAAAGGAGTTGGTTACTGAGTACAAATCAGGTTGAATTTAAATATGCAATTGTCCGATCCTTTGGGACTTCTATTTGAACAAGTCTTTCAACTGTTGATTTTTCAGCTAACTTATCATCCCCCGCAAGCTAATGGGGGGCAGATGCACCATGTGCTTGTCACGAATAAACAAGAAATGGACAGAGGACAGCCTATTTGTAAAGATGTCAGCAACTTGGTCAGCGGTGGAAATAAACTTGAGCTCGACATCAGTATTCATAACCTTCTCTCAAATAAAATGATAATCTACCTCGATGTGCTTTGTATGGGCATGAAAAACTGGGTTGGAAGCCAAAGCCAAGGCACCAACACTGTCACACCGTATCAAAGGAGAACACAGGTCATGTAGAAGCATACAGATATGGGCGAAGCCCAATGAGATCCAGTGCAGGCAGAGGCTTGCACTGAACTTTTGGGCCCAACCCAATGGCCCAATTTTTATTTTTTTTTAATATTAATATCTCACTGCTAGCCCAAAAGTGAAGCCCAAAACCATTACCAATACCCACAACCCTAATGTAGATGGCCCAAGACCACTGCCCAGCCCAGTCCATTTCATTCAAAACATTAGACGGGCAGACGACTTAGCTCTATTTCAATTCATCGCCTCCTGCACCTCCTCCTTCGCTTCAGCCTCCACCTCAAGTTGCAGCTTCACGCCTTCGCCCTGTCACAACACCCATTACCCATTCCTTCGTAGAACCCACGTTTCTGTCCACTTTTGTTTTATTCCCCAACTAAATTCAGCTCAAATTCATCCCAAATAAATTCCAAACCTAACTCAAATTCATCCAACCAATACAAATCCTCTCTCCTTTTCTCACCACCACTAGCTAGCCGCCCCCTATCCCTCTAATACTTCTCCTTTCCCCAAAAACCTACTATCTGATTTCGCAACAAATAAGAATTTTGTTGTTGAGTTGCCAGTTTCTTGATTCAATTGTATGTTCGGTCTATCTAATGATTTATTATTGACCCCCACTTTCATCTTGAGAATTCTTATTTTGATTGATTTTTGGTACCTTTTAAGTGAAAATCAAGTTCGTTCAGGGGCGGACGCAGACCTTAAAAGTTAAGGGCACAATCGAACTTGCAAAAAAGTTAGGAGAAATTCTACAATAAAAAATTTACGTCCAAAAAAGTCATAACCTGTGTAATTTTATATCCGAAAATTTACATGGAATATGACTTTTTCGAACGTAAAATTTCGAAAATTTTTGATGTCATATTCTATATAAAATTTCCTAATAAAATGATGAAAATTACATTGAGAAATTTGTATCGCAAAAATAATAAATATTAATGAAATAATTGATTTTTTTTAAAAAAAATGCTAGTTAGATGTCTTTTTTAAGACTCGCATTTAACGTATTTTAAACTATTTTTGATATCTGTTTGGACTATTCAATATAACCATAATTTAGTTCTCGAAATAAGTTTTGAGATGATATAAACAATTTGTAAATTTGATTAGCGTACGATTATCGGGGAATTTTTAAATTTAGCATATTATCGAAATTCAAATTTATTATGATTTTGCTTCTATTTGGTGGAGATTAAAATCAAATTTTTAGTAAAATTTCATAAAAAATAAACAGTTATGAATTTCATGAAATATGTTCTTAAAATTAATTGTTATCTTTGATTTAGATTAAAATTTAGATTTCAATCGATACTAAACACGATTTTATTTTAAAAAAATCTCAAAAGTTTTTGGGGGCACTTGCCCCCAGGACCCCCCAGGTCCGCCCATGAGTTCGTTGTCTGGTTTTGGAGTTGTTCATCTTTAGTTTCCCATTGTTTCTTGTGTTGCTCGGTTTTTCCATCACCAGCCACCCTGAGGTCTCTTTTTACCATCTGCACAGTTCTCTTCTATAACGACAAACAAATTTGGTGTGAAGTTTGATTCTTGATTACTGGCTTCATTGCTATTATATAACAATGAAATTTACGATTTTTATGTGTAGTTTTTGACTTTTAAGGAAGAAATGAAATATATATTTTCATGAAAAATCTAATCCATATTTTTATTTTACTATTATGTTTTCTGTTTGAATTAGTAGTTTGCACATGTGTACTGTATTAAAAAGATAGTGAATTTTTTGAGCGACGGTTTTACTTTAGAATATTGTCTTAAATAATCGATTTCTTGTTTTTAATGTAAGGTTGACAAAAATGGAGTTATCTAGTGTACTTTAACTATGTATTGGTAAAAAAATGCTCCTCTGTCAAGCCTATAAAAGGATTGGCAGAGCTGAGCTCTCACATCAGGACCCACCTCATTAAACCCCCCCAAATGTTAAACACCCACCCCCATCTCACAATTTGCTCTTCCGGCCTTTTACAGGCCTGGCAGAGCAGCACAGTTCATTGGTAAAATACCTTTTCACATATCGAAAGTGCCTATGAATTACAAACTTGCTACAACTTACTTATGTTCAACTGTGGAGCATGATTTGGAGCTGATTTTTGTAAAAAACTTCCATCTGTTTGTGAACTTAATTCGATGTTGTGCTAAGGTTAAGAAGTATTTTGCTTGATTTTGTTGGAAAAAATGAGGTGAATGACTGACTTTGGCATAAATTTTGAGTGGGACCCGTTTGTTTATTTTGGAAGATCAATATTGATTTGTGTTCTCCTCCGCGAGAACATCAAAATCGTGTATTTACAATTCATTAAAAAATAAAGTTCGGGTGAATGAGATATTGGAGTTTAAAGTAGACCATTGGAATGTGATTTATATTGGAGGGAAAATTAAATTTGAGTTTATCCCACATAAAAAGTTTATGAAAGCAAGAACCACTTTATGTATAGCTACACTTTGGATGTGTGTAATCATGTGTAGTAGAGAAACTCTCTCCACGTGTGCGAGCATGGGGAGTGTAAATCACGGAATGAAATAGGTTTCGGACTTTGAACTTGTGTGCGGACATGACCTGCGTACACAAATGTCGGATCAAATTGACCAAAAATTGGCTCCTTAGAAGGGCCTACATTTTGCCAATTTTTTTTGCACTTTTGGTTTCTGAAACTACTAAAACTCCAATGATTATTGCCATTAACGTTTGAAACTGTTGAAACTCCAATGGTTATTGCTATTGAGTTATGGATAGATTTCACTCGCCATTACTGGGGTTAATTCTATATGAAGCCTCATTTTCCACTATTCCAAAAATGAAGAATACTCTGTTTGGATTACAATTCCAAAACACATGAAAAATCTCTGTCTGCATGCGATATTGTCCTCTATCTGCATACATAATTTATTGCCCCTCAAGGTCTTGGTAGTGATATTATTCAGATACTAAGTAGTTCGTCGAGTAGAATCGGCAGTGCTCGGACTTTAATGTTTTAAATTTATATCTTGGGAAACACACGCTCAAATTAAATCTCAAGCATCTACGGTGAGGGTGAGAATCTGTTTTAAGGAAACCGAGTTCACATAGATCTTGATTTTTAAAGTTCAATTGAATTTTTATTCTCTACTATTTAGATTATTTTTCTATTTTATCGTGATTTATATAACTTATTTTATTTGTTGTGATTAGGAGATTATTTAATCTAATATATCTTAGCTATTATTCGGTAAGCCATTGTCTACATGGTAAATTGCATATACGGTATGGTAGTTGCATATTATATATCCAGTAAGTTGCATATCCGGTATGTGTTGTAAATTCGGTATTTGTTCACGAATATTTTATCTAACAGATTTTACTTGATAGGCATAGGAGATTTGGGCTTAACTTGCTTTTGCTTCTAGTAACTTGATTTTGCTTTCAAATTTCACTTACTTGATTTAGGCTTCACTTAAAAACCATTCTTAATAGAAATAATGTTTAAATTCAAATATCAAATGAAGAGATTGTTTTATCTTTATCTAATCATTAAATTCAAGACCAAAGACTACAAGTTCGACATAGATTAAATTGTGCCCGCACTAAACGAATTTTCTGGATCCGCCCCTGCATACAGAGCCAATATAATTCTACAACCACCATAGCCAAGGAACGGTAATCTGCTTTAGTACTAGAGCGAGAGACATTGCTTCTTTACGCACCAAGACACAAGATAAGGGCCAAAAAAGATACAATATCCTGTTGTAGAACGATTATCATTTGGATCCGTATTCCAGTCAGAATCACAATAAGTAATAAGTTGTAAAGTACCACAAGTGAAAAGAAGACCATAATCAGTGCTCCCTTTAAGATTGCCAAGGACCCACTTAGTTGAAGTCTAATGAGCTGTTGTGGGAACATGAAGATGTTGACAGAGTTGATTGACTGTGAATGCAATTTCAGGTCAGGTGAGAGTGCATGATTCCAGGGCTCCCACAAGTTGTCGGTATTCAGTAATATTTTCGATGGGATCATCATTTGCTTGAGGCGATTTTCCACCTAGCAACTAGCTACAAAAATCAAAGGCGACTCCCACAGGTTCTAACCCCCCTGTTGGTAAACTTAACTTCACTCCTCAAGGCCGAGTTCCATACCAAATTTGTGGAGAAGTAAATCACAATACCTTGGATTGTTAACATAGCATGGATTATAGTTACCAAGGTCGAAAACGGCCAGGAGAAGTATAACGTTGGTACTGCTTCTTAGGTTGGTTTGAACCACCAGCTTTGTTAGCAATCGTGGCAAGCAATTGATCCACAGAGACATATTGTTGTCCTTCCAACAATGTTTCATATGAGAAGAGCTCATCTTGAAAATCTTCAAAGTTCATGGTACCTGTGCGAAGTGCAAAGGTGCATGAAATAGAAAATCATTAAGATCACGTATAACATAGCTAATAATGTCTGCTTTAGCAATAGGTTGTCCAACTGCAGCTAGCTGATCTGTGAGGCTCAAGGAGAAAGTCAGAGCATGACTTTCCCCCTTGGCGCAACTTCTGGAGATCGTTGAGGAGATTGTTGACCTATGTGCGAGATGGTGAGACATTGTAATTGGCCAATGTAAGCCAAACTTGACAAGTAGTGTTCATCCCAAAAACATAGAAGAACACTTTTTCAGACAGAGTGGCATTGAGAAGACTGGGCACGAATTGATCTTTCTTACCCTACAAAATATAGGCAAGGGTCAATTCAACGTCTTTTCCCTCAACAAGTGGAAGGAATTGAGTTGGTCGTGGTTTAGTATCATCCACAAAACCCAACAAGTCGTGACTCTTAAGGACTGTCGTGATTTAGGAAAGACAATTCAGATAGTTGGAGCCATCCATCTTTGCCAATATTAACTGAGAAGTATTCGACGGAGTATACAAAACAGAGGGAGCAGAAGTTGTTGAGCTTATTAGATGAGGTTATTTATGTAATTGTGTAGCTATTACTTCATGACTTAGCTGGTTGAACTTGTATATAAATAGATGCTCATTGATGTAATTGAATAATTGAATTTTCAGTCCAACAGAAATTCCAGCCAATTCCTTTTTTCTTCCTTTCATTTCTCTGCAACTTATCATAGTATTAGAGAAATAATTTGAGCTTCCGTGCAATGGCAGATGACTCAAATGTTGTAGTAGATCAACAAGCTCAGTGTGATCACACGAATTCATCTGGCGATTCTTCTATTGGAGATATGGCAACTGGAGATATTAATTCTCCCAGCCGATTGATTTCTGATCCTATAAGTCCATATTACCTTCACTATGGAGACAACACTGGTATGCAGATCATTTTGATTGTTCTCACTGAAGACAATTATTCGACGTGGAGTCGACCTGTAGTTATGACATTGAGTGTCAAAAACAAAGAAGATTTCATTGATGGAACCATAAGTAAACCGAACAAGGAAAATCCTCTGTTCAGTGCGTGGAGAAGATGTAACTATGTAGTTTCATCATGGATCATCAATTATATCCCTAAAGAGCTCTATACTAGTGTAATGCACAAGGATTCTGCGAGAGAAGTGTGGATAGAGCTTCGAGACAGGTATAGCCAAGGAAATGGCACACGAATCTATGAATTGAAGAAACAAATTGCTTCAATTTCCCAAGAGAATGGTTCTGTCAGCTCCTATTTTAAGAGGTTCAAAGGACTTTGGGAAGAATTGGATAATTACAGACCTAACATTAACAACAATTGCTACAAGCAGGAGGATCAAGTTATGCAGTTTTTGATGGGGCTAGATGATCAATTTTCAGCTGTTTGAAGTCAAGTGCTATTCCTGGATCCACTGTCTTCTTTAAACAAGGTATTTGCCCTCATTTTACAAGATGAAAAGCACAAGGATGTTGCTGCCAAAAGGCAACAACACTTCGAGGTAGTTGACTTAGCTGTTAAGATGATGAATGGATCAAGTGGAAATCAGAGGTATAGTTCATACAATTTGTTTCAGAAGAGAGACAAACCTATGTATAGTCATTACGGCATGCTGGGTCATGTCAGAGGAAAGTGCTATAAACTCGTAGGTTATCCACCGGGTCACAAACTTGCTAAAGGCGGAACACCTATTGCTAGTACAGTGGCTCAAGTTTCAGGTGAAAGGAGATCTGAGGATGTTAATCCTCAGCCAAATGTACAGTTTATTCCAGATCAGTGTCAACAACTCATAGCCATGCTTGTTCCACAATTGCAAGCTCAGTTATCTAAATCACAAGACATTCCACTGGCCTCATCTGCTATTCCTAAAATTCTGGCTTTTCAGGTAATCACTTTTGTCACAATGATAATATCAATGGAGTCAAGTATATTATTGACACTGGAGCATCAGAACACATGGTTTGCTCCAGCAAATATTTGACAGCTATCACCGCTGAGGCAAATGCTTCTGTTAGACTACCAAATGGAGATCAAGTTGCTGTTACTAGTATTGGCACTGTGAAGTTATCTGATGAATTGGTTTTGACTGATGTTCTTGTTGTGCCATCATTCACGTTTAATCTGATATCTACTAGTAATCTGGTGATGAAGCATAATTATTTTCTGATGTTTGTGTATAATGCTTGCTTTGTGCAGGATCTTTTAACATTGAGGGTGATTGGGGTAGGCAAACTTGAGGATAGATTATATCACTTTCAACTACCTGCTCATCAACCTATATTCAAGTCCAAAAGCAAGCCATTCATCAAACCTCATCAGTTCATTGATCATTATGACAAAATTCGAAATTACAAACCTGTTATATCATCTTGCAGTCCTGTTTCCAATCTGCATTGTAATAAAGTCATTGTTGCTTCTTGTAATTCATAGACCACCAAAAGTAATATTGATGTATGGTATTACAGGTTAGGTCATGTTCCTTTTTCCAAATTGTCTGCCTTTCATAAGTGTTTTCCTGATATAATATTCAATAAATCTTTATATTGTTCCATTTGTCCTTTGGCTAAATAACATAGACTTTTATTTTCTCTTAGTGAAACAAGAGCTTCTTAGGCCTTTGATATTATCCACTGTGATATTTGGGGACCCTACTCTACTTCTTCTTTAAATGGATATCACTATTTTCTTACAATAGTTGATGACTATAGTAGAGTGACATAGACATACCTAATGAGATATAAGTCTCAAACCAGACATATTATTTAAACCTTTTACTCTTTAATTCAAACTCACTTTCACTGCAATATAAAAACGCTGAGGTCTGACAATGTAGTTAAGTTCTCTATGAAAGATTTCTTTAATTCCAAGGGCATTTCACACCAAGTTAGCTGCGTTGAAACCCTACAACAAAACAGTATTGTTGAAAGAAAGCACCAACGTATCCTAAATATTGCTAGAGCCCTCAAATTCCAAGCAAGTCTGCCACATAAATTCTAGGGTGATTGTGTTCTTACTGCAACACACCTCATTAACAGAACTCCCACTTCTATTTTTGGAGAAGCAGCACTCCTCGAATCCATAGCCGAATCTCCACCAGACACATACCCAAACTGCTACCCAACAAATCTCACCCAACCGCCAAAATCTGACATAACCGCCGAATCACAACCGATTGTGAGGAGAAGCAGCACTCCTCGAATCCACAGTCGAATCCCCACCGACACGGCCGAACGTGCCCAACCAGACAAGGCTTTTCTTCCCCAGGATCACGAATCTCCACCTGTAGGTGATCGATTGCGAGGAGAAGCGGTACTCCTCGAACCCACAACCGAATCCCCACCAGCAATCTCTTTTATTGGAGTTTCAGTAGAGGCAGTAACTAGAGATTCAGATCTGTTTACCAACCGCCCAATCCGCCGTGGAAAACACCATCTCCGCCTACTATTTCGCCGGATAGAAGGAGAAGTGAGAGAGAGAGAGCGAGAAGAACGGTCGTCGCCGAAGAAAAGAACAGCAACGGACGTTGGGAGGAGGCAGTGGCGTTGGGAGAGATGGGAGATGAGGAGATTGGTTGAAATGATTTTAGGGTTTGGTTGGGTTAAAATGATTTTATTGTATATAGATATAAAATTAAAAATTAAAAATGTTTTTAAAAATATTAAATTTTTGAAATTTTAAACTTGAAACCTTATTTGTGAAATCGGAAATCTAAAAACAGCTTTATGTGTAATTTCCTCACAAAAAAATGGTCAAAGAGAATACTAAGCCCCATATTCGTTGACTATTTACGAATAGCTATGAAACCTAGGGATGGGCGATTTGTTGTTTGAAACATAAATAACCCTATGTCATTAAGAATGTCAAAATGGGTCCGAATTTTGACCAAGTCCTATTTAGAGACATTGTTGAAAATTCTTGAAGCCTCAAAGATTTTCCATCCACTCTCATTAAGGTCAACCAGCATAGTTGAGGGTTTGCCTTTCTCATTACGCTTTCCTACTCCAGGTCAAAAACTTCCTGCTTGGCCAAAAACTTTGGGGTTAATGCATATAACAAAATGAGTAACAGCTTTATAAAGGAGCACATCAGTGTATAATACTTCGATAGAAGAGTAAGAGAAGTGCCGTCTTTATGATTGTATCTCCCAGAATCGGAATCACTAGACGTACTCTGAGAGTCAGTTTGGGAAGATATTGTAGAAAGATTTAAAAAGAAAAATTGAAAAAGATCACATACTCAAATAAACCTTTTAAAGATAGTTAAATAAAAGCATATTAGTAAAAATGCTAGTTGAAATAATGACATATTTATAGATTCTGATGGAAAGTATAAACCATTGAATCATGCTAATCATAATAGTTGAAAATGAATAGACGGCTGATTAAATCCCAAGATTAATGATCCAAGTAATGTCCAATCCCCACGTGCCTCAAAAGTCATGGGCCATTAACCTGGAAAAATACAAATAAAGCCCATTAGTGCACATAAAACAATAGTGATTGCCAACGCGTTTTTCATGACCTCTCGAATAAACAGGGATAATCAAGGCGAGGCGAAAAGCTCTCAATAGCTTCGCCAATCAGCCATAAGATAATTAAAATCCTAAATTTAATATAAATAATAAAATTGAACTTCGGGGACTACATGTTAACCTTCGAAATGAAGTCCATGAACTTGGTTAGCTATTGGCGAAGTATAAAGTGACATGTGAGGGGAACGGAAATATAGAAGGCTTGTCCTAAGCTTACAAACCATTTTCCTTATTCGAGTTAGCTACATGTTATGAATAAAAGGCTTGTGGGCTAATGAATAAAGCGTGATTCTTAATCAAATCAATTATAAGATAGCTAATAAAAAGTCGCAATCTGTCTTATTCTCTCAAAATGACCAAATTATCCTAAAACTTGGAGAAAAATCTATAAATACCCCCTAATTTGAAGAGAAATGGACGCAATTCAAGTATCTCTCTTCCAAATAGCCATTTAATCTCTAGCTCATATTTGAGCATCGAAACTAGTAAGATTTGTAGGTAAAAGGCCTAGCTAGATGAAATGATTTGTTAATATGATTTTTATTGTCAATATCTATGTTGAATGTGGAGAGCGAAAGAAGTTCAAGAACATATTATTTGTAGAAAAGCGTGTTACTGAAATTGTACTAGAAATTAACAACTGTTTATCTACTAAAACTAAGAAATACACAACAAGAGTTGTTCTTGCCCTCGTCATGACACATGCTAAAACCTTGTCACAGGTTGTGACACATAGAAGAACATTTGTATCAGTTCCTATCAGTGTCAATACTCACAGGTATCTTATAAGAAAATTGGAAGGAAACTTTGGCTCTCCATCTATTTCTAAAATAAAGATGTTACAACAATTGTATGGCAAAAAATGAGGTTCAATAGTGTAAGCTTTCAAATATTTATCTTATTTGTTTAGATGGATTTATCTTAGTTCTTTAGATGGTTAGGAACTTCCGATCAATTTGAAGAGACAGTTATATAAAATAATAAGCATAAAATAGATGCAGCAAGTCATTTCCTCAATTTGTTTCACAATAGTTTCTTTGTAAAATGTACTAGCATGCTTTAAACCAAGTTTGAAGTCTTAGAACTTACTTGAAATCCAAAAAAACTAGAGTTTGAATTACTTGCTTTTGGTTGCTTGCTTAATCATCAAGTACTCCTCTTTCTAGTAAAAAAACTCTATCACACTGGAAGGAGATATTAATCCTTCATAATCAAGTTAGCACACTCTTATTTCAACTTCCTTCTCTATACCCGAATTTGCGTTACTTGTATTATGGTTTTGGAAGGTTGGAAGTTATATGGAAATTGAGTGTGGTGGAGTGGTTAAGTTTCAAATTCAAACCTCAAGTCTGTCGAATTCTCCATCCAAACTATTCCCATACAATTAGGGTCAGGTCTATCCATATGGGCGACCCATTTTATACCAACATCTTCCATTTGCACATGATGGACTTGACCTGATCCTAATATATAAAATAAATAATATATCTATCTAAAAATCTCTAAGTTCGTACATGTAAATGGATCTTGCGACCAACGAGTTAATTTAAGAACATGCAGCACTATACACATGTTAGGAATATATAAAAAGAAGTACATTTCTTTCTATACCCTAAATATATTAACACCAGTTCAAGTATTTCTGATCCCTCAACTAATCAAAGAATATACTAAACTTCCACATCTTTATTGTATTTACAATTGTGTAACAAAATCTTAGAAAGTTAACATAATTGTCCGACTGATGAATACAAGCGATGCGTTAGATAAAATAGTCTTTCTTTCCTACTTGAAATACTTAATTCCAAGTCATTGTTTTCCTAGACATGTCCCATCTAACCGAATCAACCATAGTTATTGGTAACATGCTAAAGTAGCAACACTAAAATAAAATTTTGAAAAATAGTCAAAATTCATAAGAGTATGTATATAAGTGAGGTCATATGTGCCTTGGAGACTCACAAAATGAAGAAGCAGGGATTCATTCTTTTATTTCTGATTGGTCATTAAAGTACACGTGGTATAAAACACGTGTTACGATGCTTTCTCCATTTCTTAGGATGTGTATATCTCATCTTATAAGTTAAATAGATAGTATATATCTTAGTTTAGATAAATCTTGATACATAACTTGAGTTCTCCTTATATTTATTCCTCTAGGCTATCTCTAATCGAGAACTCGATCTGACTACAAAACAAGTCTAATAAAGTGAAATCCATTGATTACCCGATGTAATCTCATCTTGATATCTCATCAAGAGGACTGGATCATGTACACAACATGATCGCTGTGTCTCATCTCAGCACACTCTAAAGTGTCTGAGGTAATTGCTCACATGAGTGAATCAATCTCAACATATTTGATATATTTATGTGTACATATAAAACAATAATCTAGAAATCACACTAAAAGATTACTCTTAACATACGAACTCAAAACATAGTTCATTTATGGACAAAAATTTTTTACATGATACATAATTCAAATTCTACACAATCCTAGTTATTTAACATGAGCCACAAAAACATCTCTAGGGATAGCATTTGTAAATGTATCAGCTACCATTTGGTGTGTATAAATATACTGCAAACTCATTTCTTTATTTCCTATTATGTCTTTTACGAAATTATATTTGTATCAATATGTTTCGTTATGCTGTGATACTTGGGATCCTTCGTATGTGCAATAGTTGCCTGACTATCACAGAAAATCAACGTAGGTACCACGTCCCCACTAAGAACTCTTTGATGATGAAATAATCTCCTTAACCAAGCAGCTTCATCTATTGCTAAAGCAGATGCTACGAACTCTACTTTCATTATAGACGTTTGTTTCTTTCTACTCCAAGAGATATCGTCATTATTAAGCAATAATGCATATCCTGAGTTGATTTGGGCTAATCTAGGTCTCTATCCCAATTGATAAGTGTAGTTTCTACACTTATTCGAGATCCTAAATAATGATATTTTATTATTTTTGAATAAAATACTACCTAATTTGTGTTATATTACATTTTGTAGCTAAAACTCAATATTTGATGAAGAATTGGAAAAAAGAATGCAAAAATAGTGGAAAATGAGTAAAAATCATAGTGACTAAATTGCAAACAATCCATAGATGAGACGGGCAACGAAATAAAGATCAAAGATTTCAAGGGTTTAATTGGATACAATTGGAAGATAATAAAACAAGATTACAAGAGAAAATAGTTGAAATGAAGCAAATCCAAAGTTCGGGGACTAATGTGTAAATACTCAAAAGTTATGTCGAACCTTACAATGAAGATTTGAGAGTGTTAATGGTCAATCGAAAGAGGAAAAAAGTCAAATAGATGAAATATAGTCGAAGTATTATCATATATCGACGTTCAAATGAAAAAGTTATGCATTGGGTTTTTCGTTTCAGTTTGTGATCCATTTTTGGCATAGAAAATGCTTGAATCTGAAAAAAATTGTAGTCCTTTGAATTATCTTTGCAACGCACTTTGAATCACTTTATTTGGATATCAGGAAAGAGATATGACTAAAATACTAAAAGCTATTCGACGGAAAAAAAATTATACATATGTAGTCGCATATGTTTAATTAGATGTGTTCGCATCTATGCCTCCAGAGCTCCTAGGACCTTCTATGATTTCCTCTACGCGGTCGCTTCCGTTTGTACTATGCGTTCGCATATTATTTTTTCGAGGCGAGATTTTATTTTCTTTTCCAATTGCAACTCTATTTTGGTAACAATTTTTTGGGCATCCTTTAAATACCATAATCAGTCCAGAACGTTAAAAAGGAAAAAAAATTCTTCATTTGACCTAAAAATCACATATTCTACATAATTTGGAGGTGAAGAATAAGGTTTAATCATCAACTAAAAACAAATTATTCAAATTTATTGAAGAATATTCATCCATTTTTCAAAATTCAAGCCAAAAAAATTAGAATTCTCCACTTTCTTCATTATTTATCGATTCAGGTGATGTCCTTTCATTATTTCTTGTATAGTTTAATAATTAGGATAGTTGGCTAGATTTTTCAATTGTATTGGATGAATATTTGAACCCTATTTTCATTTATTTTAATTCTCGACTTCAATTTAGGAATTTCGTGTTATTATTTGATTGATTTTACTTGATCAATTAAGTAGTTAGTTGCTTGCTTTAGTGTAAGAATACTTACAATAAATCTAGAATGCGGTAAAATCAACATGTGTAGTTAGAATTAGGAATAATATCTCTCACACATTCAATCTTATTGATAATTTAAACTAAATGCTTGACTTTCAAATGAATTCGGATTAGGAATATGACTGTCTCATTTCAGTCATAGGTTGGTGTATTTTTAAAAAGAGCAGTTAACATATTAGCTTCGAATCTAATAATAGCTATTGAACTACAAATTGGACCTTATTTCTTGTGGGAACAATACTCTTGATTGACAAATCTTATTAGTTGTACAATAGGTTGTGGGTTTCAATGTAATACCAATTAGCATCTGAATATCCTTTTAAACACAAATCAGTTCCTTGATAGCATAGGGAATAACTAGCAAGACCCTTCAGGTATCTCATCCTCTTAACAAATGTCCGGATGATTACACATTATAGCGTACGACAAGCTCCCAACTGTACTGGAGTATGGTACTATAGACATTTTTTTTTGTAAGAGTCCTAGGACACGTGCGAAGACTTAGAGTTTCATCTTTGGGTATAAAAGTGTCAATGGGGTTGGAATTCTCCATTTGAAACTTTCAAGAACTTTCTTTATATATGGTTCTTGTGATAGAGCAAGAAATCTCTTTAAATGATCTATATGAATTTTAACATCTAATATATAATATGCTTCATCTATGTCGTTCATTTCAAAATTTGAGGACAACATTTTCTTAGTGGTTTTATTATAGTCCTTTCCATTCCCAACCATGAGATATCAACTACGTAGAGAGATAAAATAAAAAATTTCTCGTGGACCTTTTCAAATAAATACAGCGATCTTCGTCTATCGTGACAAAATTGTACGAGATAATCGTTTTGTCAAATCTCAAGTATTACTGTTTAGAAGACTGCATTAGGACATAGATTGATCTTTTTAATTTACAAACTTCATTATCTTGACCAATTTTAATGAAATCTACTGGTTGTTACATGTAGATTTTTTTATCCAAATCTCCATTGAGAAATACAGTCTTTATATCTATTTGATGTAATTCTAAATAAAAAACATGCCACTATGACTAATAGTAGGCAAATTGAAGTAAATCTGCCTACCGGTGAAAAGATCTCTTTATAATCTATATCATTTTGTTGAGTATAACATTTTGTTACCAAGTGAGCCTTATAACTCTCTATAGTATCTCAGCTCTTCGCTTTCTCTTGAGAACTCATTTGTTCCCAATAACTTTCTTACTAGTTAGAAGATCAACCAAGTCCCAAACTTAGGATTTCATGGACTCTATTTCTTATTTCATTACAATCTTTCACTTTTCCTCTGTATGCGTGATAGAGCTTCATGTGCTAATTTAGATTTTTCATCATCTTCTTGAGATACTTTAAAAACTTGCCCTTCAATCTAAAAGTGACATTTAGGCATACTTTTTCTAGTACTACTACGAAGAGAAAGCTCTGATGTAACCTTATCACATGGTGATAAGGTTATCCCACATGGATCAATTGGTGAAAGTACTTCCTCTTGCACCTTAGTTGATTCATCAAGTACAACTCTATCATATATTTCAAATGAAAGTTCTCACTTTTTGCTTTCGCCCTTGGTAGGAAAATTCTAGAAACATCACTTCACATGACTCTATCTCAGTTATAGTCCCATCCCAATTTTCACTTAAAAACACATAACCTTTGGGTTGATCTGAGTATTTGATGAAGATTCACTTCTTGCCTCTTGGCCCAATTTCCTAAATTTACTCATGGGATCATTGATGTATGTAGCTGATCCCCAAGTCTAAGATACTTTAGATCAGGGGATCTGCATGTCTGAAACTGATACAGCATTGTAAGAATTCATTTTGAGGAAACTCTATTTAAAATATAAGTCGCAATTAACAAAACATCTTTCAAGTAAGAAATGGGTAAATTAACATGTGTCATATCATGGACTTTACCATTTCTAGCAGCTTTCTATTCCCCCTCTCAATGACTGATGTGTGCTGTCATAGGCACCCAAAAGTAATATCTTGACCTCTAAAACTAATGTAGTAGCGGAAGTATGAGTCGATCCCACGAAAAGTATGTAATTCAATATATTATACTTCGTACAATGATTGAAGGATTTTTGTATGCAAATAATTATAAATAACGTAATTAATAATAATGAAAATTAAATTAACGAAAACAATCAAAAGACTAACCTTAGTCCAAGTTAATATCCACCGTCGGAACTTTACAATTGATCATCGATGCAAGTATAAATCAAGCAGCGTTCTAACTAACCCTAATTATTAAATAACCCCATACTAGCGCTCAAGATTCAATTTAATAACAGTTTTGCACAACAGAGACATCGATGAACTAGATAACACAAACACCAGCGGTTGCATTCAATCTATTTAAACATTCTTCATAAGATTGAACAATCACTAAAGCAGCAAATTATCAAACCCTAGTTGCTTCACAAGTTAAAGAAATCAAACAATTACAGATTTGATATTTAACTTAGCGGTAGATTACAACGAATAACAAATTGTAGGCCTGCTAGCAATTAAACATAACAATCATGAAAATAAATGCAGAAGAATATTCAATACTAAAAAACATGAATTAAACTCAGAAAAATCATTTAGATCTCACAATATGTGTTTCCGAGTCTTCAACCTCCTTCGACCAAGTGGAAGAGTTTAGTTACAATCCATGGATCTATGAGCAAAATAATGAAGAATGAAGTTTGGAAGCGTTTGTACGTTCCTCCCTTGTTCTGTTTTAAAATATGTATTTATAGTTATTTTCATAAATAGTTGACTTAAATTCAAAAACCAGAATCGGGAATGAAACTATGCGGCTGCATGGTAGTAAGTCATGCGGTCGCATAGAACATTGAAAATGGACTCTAAAATTAGCGCAAACGACATTTGCGACCGCATGGTTTTAAATAATTTCTACCAAACAACTTTCAGTATTTTGATCATATCTTCCACTACCGATGTCCGATTGAGGTAATTTAAGATGCGTTGGAAAGATAACTCAAAAGAGTACAACTTTACTTCAGATATCATCTTCCAATAAGATTGTTTACCGTGTCAAAAAATGGGTCTCAATATGAGGCTGAAAACAGGTGCATAACTTTTCTATTGGAAATTGATGTGTGATCATACTTTGACAATATTTCATCTCTTTGACGTCTTCTTTCAACCAATTGACTCTCAAATTTTCATCGTTTGGTTTGACACAACTTTCGTATACTTGCACGCTAGTCCTTGAACTTTCATTTTGGTCAATTTTCACCTATTTCTTCCAAATTACGTAATCTCCATTAAATTGCCACCTAAATCAAAATATGAGGTTAATAATTACATTTTTGCACAAAATGATCACACGAGCACATAAAATAAGGTGGGAAAAATATGCATTTTACATTCCTATCAAATTTCCTCACACTTAGCTTTTGCTCGTCCTCGGGCAAAATTCAAATTTAATTCCCTAAAAACACTCAGGTCGTAATGCCATGAATATAGAATAATCAACTTTTTAAAACACACAACATATCATAAATAAACATTGTCACACAACTCATAATCAATCAGCTAGTATTTTCATATGAAGATGGAATAAACCAAACATGTAGATCCCCACGGATATAAACACTCAACTTTCATGTGTTTAAAAGGTAAGTGTTTCGATCAAGTTCATTCCAATGGAGATGATCTACCATATACTTGTATATCTTCTCATTCACCACCACTTAGATCACATGATTTACAAGAACCATAATGACTTTTCAAAAGTTATAACGTGGTTTAGGGTCAAGGTGTGAAATATTTGGGCATGTGACTCAAGAGCCATTGAACTAGTGGAGCAAAGATGATTAAACTAAGCTCAAATATATTCATAAGATATGTAAAACCAACAACTCCACACAATGGTTCCTTTACTTTGCATCTATCCCACACAAACCGAACCTTGTCTTGAAATGTATGAGGAATTATGAACATAGATATTTATAACATTGACATCACTTTTCTTCATCACTTATTTTCTTTTTCATCTATCATCACTTATTTTTTTTATTTTTATTTTTGAAATATAAACTCCAAATGTTACACCATAATGGAACTTATTAATTGAAATTGAAACATTTTTCCCTTCCACCAATCATAGCACTACCAAAAATTTTGCCAACCCACACTTATTTTCTTGCACACCCACGCATATAATGATGATGAACAATACTCCACTAGCTCTAAGGCTTGGGTAAAGACGTTTTTTTGTTTTTAAAACATGTAATGTGGGTTTACATAAAGAAAAGACAATAAGGCTCAAAGGGGTTCACCAAAGAAAAATTCAATTACAAGGTAAGCTATTTGACTAATGTAGTTAATTTATATAACAAAGGTGGCCTTAATCATAGAATAATATCACACATGAAAGAAATAATGAAACTGTTATGGATATGTCAGTCTGAAGGCTAAAATCTCACTGACTTTTTGTCTACAGAATTTAGTTACTACCATCTTCAAAGAAAATAACTCAACCAATTAATTCTAGTTGTAACATTATTCATTCAATTATGTTATGAGTTCTTTAAAAGCCTAATTAATTCTTGTAAATAGCATACAAAACCAAAAAATCATTTAATCTCAATTCATCTTCTTGAAAAATCATGCAAAAAATTTCAAAAATTTTTGAAATTTAAACTCAATCTAAATGCAACATAAATCTAAATTTCCTCCCCCACACTTAAAACTAACATTGTCCCCAATGTAAGGTACAATGCGAAGAAAATGACAAATATAACAAAAAAATGAATGCGAAAAACAAAAAGATAAAGATAAAGGAATGAACTCCCGTTGTGGTGCTTTCCAAGTAGCGCATTTATTTATTATCTTTGGCTCAACTCAGTGTTTCCTTGTTTAGCTTGGGTCTGTCATGATTGGCCTTGATCTTCCTCGCTGTGCACCAAGTCCATTGGGAATGATAATTGGCAGTGTGCCTCTACCTCCATGGAATGCATACTTGTAGTGATTGAGGTGGGGCTTTAAATATGAAATAGAAGTCTGCAAAACAGAAAGTAGATGCCTTTCATTAGAAACTGGTAAAGCAAAATAAGAACTGTTACCTGAATGCTGTAGCTTTAGAATATTGTTCAATATTACAACAGTTTCTTGTAACTTAATGTTCAAAGCTAGCTTCCGATTCTTCTTTCCAAGATGCTCATTAATGACAGCTTCCATTCATTTTTAGCATCAAATTCGAAAACATCATGTGCTAAATGATCAATCACATCAATAAAATGAACATGATTATTATTATTATATGGATATTTCATGGAATCATAGTTATTAAGTTTAAAAATTTTATCGTCAAATTCTATGGTCAATGTGCCATTATGAAAATCTGTTTCAGTTTTGGATATCCTTAAGAACCATCTTCCTAACAAGATAAGGGTAGTATGATTACTATTGTCAATGTCAAGCACATAAAAATCAGTAGAAAAATCAATTCATTAACTTTCACGAGAACATAATCAACTACCCTCCTTAGGACAAGTATTAGATTTATTAGCTAGTTGAATTATCACACCAGTTTTATTTAAAAATTCAAGTTTCAAGAAAGTGTATACAGAATATGATATGACATTAATAGATGCTCCTGAATCTAGCATGACATTTTCAAACTTAGTGTCGCCTATCATGTAAGGGATAGTGAACATATCTGGATCCGTGCACTTTGCAGGAAGTTTCTTTTGAATAATTGCAAATACCCGATCTCCAACTTTTACCCTTTCAATCCCTTTCGATTTCTGTTTTCTCTTACTTGTGCACAATTATTTCAAAAATTTAGTATAACGCTGCACTTGTTTAATAATATCTAAAAATGGAATATTGACATCACATTTATTGAAAATTTCATGCAGCTCATCATGATCTCGTTCATACTAAGCTTGATGAAATGAAGGTAATAGTTTATAATCAGAGAGGGGTAAAAACTTACGCTCAGTCACCTCAGTATCATTGGTGACAATTTTGTTTATAACTTCTTTTCTTCATCTTCTACGCTAGAATCTCAACTTCTTTACCACTTCTCAAGATGATTGCGCTCACATTTTCTTTTGGATTCACCATTGTTTGAGAGGGTAGCTTCCTCGAACTTTGCTCCTCTAGCCAACTGACTGCGTTAGCTACTTGACTTATTTGATTCTCCAAACATTGAATGATAACCCTGGTCTCCTATTGAAATTGCAAAGTGTTAGTGGCAAGGAATTTAATAATATTTTCTAAAGACATACCAGAGTTAGAAGTTTTATCATCTTGTTGTCTAGGAGGGTATGGTTGATTATATTGTTGGAAATTATACCGATTTTAATTCATAGGTTGATTGACTTGTCGATTCGCATAGCTAAGATTTGGATGATCCCTCCATCCTTGGTTATATGTTTTGAATATGTACCATAATTCCTCTGTGGTTGTCCAGGAAAGCTACCGGCTTCATTTACATGTTCAACAGATTTTTCTTGAAGTGTTGGGCACATATCAGTTAGATGGCCTACCAATGAGCAAATTCTACATGCCTTCACTGTTTGCATAATACCTGCAGCCATATGACGAACAAGAGTGGTTAGACTTGCCAGTTGTTGTTCAATGGGTGAAACATTTACCTTGTATGTTTAAACGGGGTGTGGGTGTCGAGTTTAGTGCCAAATTGTTAAGAGTTAGCTACCATATTTGCAATCAAGTTCTTTGCAGCCTCAAGAGTTTTATCTGCAAATATTCCTCCACTTGCAGCATCAATCATACTCCTATCTATGGATAGAAGACCTTCATAAAAGTATTGAATAAGGAGCTGTTCACTGATTTGGTGATGGGGGCAACTTGCGCACAATTTTTTGAACTGTTCCCAATATTTATGTAATGACTCTCTATTGTCCACCCTTATGCCACAGATTTCCTTTCGGATGTTAGCTGCCCTTAAAGTTGGGAAGCATTCCTCCAAAAATAATCTTCTCATCCCATCACATGTAGTAACGTTTCCGAAAGGTAGATAATAGAGATAATCTTTTGCCAAATCTTTCAAAGAGAATGGGAAGGCTTTCAATTTGATTTGTTCTTCGATGACTCTCATATGTTTCATACTTGTGCAAGCCACATGGAATTCTTTTAGATGCTTGTGTGGATCCTCACCTACAAGACCATGAAAAGTGGGTAAAAGATGAATTAGCCCAGATTTTAATTCGAAAGTAGTAGCAGCATCTAAGTTAGGAAAAGTAATGCATAGAGGTTGTTGATTCAAGTTAGGGGCTGCAAGCTCTTTCAGAGTTCGATTGTCCTCAGCCATGACTTCATCTTCATTCGATTCAAAATCACCAGGGAATAGGGTCTTGGGATCAAAATTGTTTACTTTGAAATTCTACCGATTGGCACTCCTTAACCTGCGCAAGATTTTTTCTAATTCTGGATCGTACTGCAATTCATCTTGATTAGAAGATCAAGTTGTGGGTATAAACAAATGAAAAACAAATTACAAAGAAGTTAGAGTAAGAAAAACAAATAAATAAAATTTTATGCTAAAATTCCTAAAAACAATAAATTTTCTAAAAATCTAGAAAATTATGTTTTTTTTAAAAAAATAAAATAAACAACTAAAGAAATACAAAAATAAATTACCACAACCCCCCGGCAACGGCGTCAAAATTTGGTGTGTGCTGTCGCAGGCACCCAAAAGTAATTCCTTAACCTCTAAAACTAATATAGTAGTGGAAGTATGGGTCGATCCCACGAAAAGTATGTAATTCAATATTTTCTACTTCGTACAATGATTGTGTGGTTTTTGTATACAAATAATTATAAATAACGCAATTCATAACGATGAAAATTAAATTAACGAAAACAATCTAAAGACTAACTGTGGTCCAAGTCAATATCCACCGTCGAAACTTTACAATTGATCATCGATGCAAGTATAAATCAATCCATATTTTGAATATTCACCGTTGGAATTAATTCATATTTCTCCTTAATTTTAGTTAGTTAAAAACCAGCGTTCTAACTAACCCTAATTATTAAATAACCGCAGACCATTGCTCAAGATTCAATTTAATAATAGCTTTACACAATAGAGAAACCGATGACTAGATAACACAAACACTAGCAGTTCTATTCAATCTATTTAAACATTCTTCCTAAAATTTAACAATCACTAAAACAGCAAATTATCAAACCCCAGTTGCTTCACAAGTTAAATAAATCAAACAATTACGGATTTGATATTTAACTTAGCGGTAGATTATAACGAATAACAAATTGTAGGCATGTTAGTAATTAAACATAATAATCATGGAAATAAATGTAGAAGAATATTCAATACTCAAAAATATGAATTAAACTTAGACAAACCACTTAGATCTCACAATATGTGATTCCGAGGCTTCAATCTCGTTCGACCTAGTGTAAGAATTTAGTTACAATCCATGAATCTATGAGCAAAGCAATGAAGAATGAAGTTTGGAGGCATTCTATACGTTATTCCCTTATTCTAAGGTTTTAAAATATGTATTTATAGTTGTTTCCATTGGTAGTTGACTTAAATTTAAAAACCAGAATTTTTTTATGGGGAATGAACTATGCGGCCGCATGGCAGTAAGTCATGCGGCCGCATAGAATATTGAAAATGAACTCTGAAATTCAATGAAACACCATTTGCGATCGCATGGTTTTAAATAATTTTCATCGGATAACTTTCAGTATTTTGATCATACCTTCCACTACCGATGTCCGATTAAGGCATTTCAAGATATATTGGAAAGATAACGCAAAGGACTACAACATTACTTCAGATATGATCTTCCAATTCGATGGTTTACCATGTGAAAAATGGGTCTCAATATGAGGCTGAAAGCCGGTGAATAACTTTTCAATTGGAAATTGATGTGTGATCATACTTTGACGATATTTCATCCATTTGACATCTTCTTTCAACAAATTGAATCTCAAATATTCATTGTTTGGTTCGACACAACTTTTGTGTATTTCCTTCCAAATTACGTCATCTCCATTAAATTGCCACTTAAATCAAAATATGAGGTTAATAAGTACATTTTTGCACAAAATAATCATACGAGCACATAAAATAAGGAGGGAAAATATGCATTTTACATTCTTATCCGTGACACCATTTTGTTGTGGTGTATTAGGAATGGTTAACTGCCAATGATACCCCTATCATTTCATAGCTCTTTGAACTTATCGAATAGATAGTCACACCTTCAATCAGTTCTTAAGGCATTTACCTTTCTATCTATTTGATTTTTCACCATATTTAAATATCATCTAAATCACTCTAATGCCACCGACTTATTAAAAATCAAATAGACATAACTAAACAGTGTGAAATTATCTATAAAAGTAACAATATAAGTCAATTCATAGGGGCCACATATATTTGAATAGACTAACTACAATGGAAGTTTGACTCTTAAAGCTTTGCCGAATGGTTTTTGTGTTGTTTTTCTAATTAGGCATTGTTTACAAGTAGGCAACGAAACCTTAGAGACTAAGCCTAGCAAGTCTTCTTTAGTTAACCTATACATTCTCTCTTGTCCAATATGCCCTAATCTAGCATGTCATACACATGTATCAATATTCATACATTTAAAAGAGAATATACATTCATAGAAAAATAACGATCAACATAATTGTTATAAGTATTTGGGTCACAATCCAACACCATAAAACCACTGAATACATATCCAGATCCATAATATACATTATCATTACAAATACGAACAGAAGTACCATGAAAGTGCAAAGTAAAACCCAATCTTAAAAGTACAATAACAGAAATTAAGTTTCATCGTATCTCTAATGCAAATAGGACATCATCAAGGAGAATAGTATGGACAACATGAAAATGAAACTTGCATGTATTGGACCCTTTCACCTCCACTTTATCATCGATGTTGACATTTATCCACTTTGTACAAGCTAAAAAGGACGGAACTCCACAAATGCCTCTCGATCCTAGTTACATGGTCTATCACTCTTGATTCTACAATCCACGTGGGATAAGATTCAATTAACATAACAATGTTTGAAACATAAACAATATTTAAAGAAGTATTTACAAGAGCTACCTTCTATGCTCAAAACATTCTCAAGCAAAGTGACTCAAGACCAGAAAATTTTAGCATTTCTACTTGATTTTGTCTTTTTTCTTTCCGAACCACTTACCCTTGTTGTTGTGTTTGGGTTATTTTTTTAGGTCCATGTCCGGTCTCTTTTCATTTCCTTTTCCCACCTTTGATCCAGTTATTCTTACACTTAAAGCCTAAAACGTTTTCAGAAGTAAACTCAGCCACAAAAGCATGTCCCAAAGATTTAGCTGCACTAAGGTACGCATCCCTTAGTTCCACATGGCGGGCAGCATCAGGGAATGTATTGATGCTATTATTATAAGTTAAATTGACTTTCAAATGTTCCCAATTATCACAAAGAGAAAAAATCAAAGCCCTAACTTACTGTTCATCATAAAGTATGTGAACACCTGACTTCAACTCCTTAATCATGTTATATATGGTCCTTACATGGTGTGTGATATTATGATTAGGAAATTTTTTTTTAAGTGTCAAACTTAAAAGCCAGCTGTAAGAGTATAGTCACACTAGTATCACCATATCTTCTCTTTCAGATATGCCCAGATGTCATGAGCAGTCAAAAGCTATTCATATTCATGTATGAGATCATCTACCACAAAACTTAGCCAAATTGCACAAGCAATGGAATCTTTCTTATTCCTTATTTGGTAACTTTTCTGATCCCTTCTGTGTTGAGCATTTTGATCCACCATAGGTCTTCCATCACGTGGTTAATGATCTCTTATAATTATCGCCATTCAATTTGTCTCTTTGTTAAGGTAAGCAATAATATTCTTAAATGCCATGGTCTGTCAAAATTTTAGAGACAATCATGTAAATGTTCATTTACGCACGCATATCATTTTACGCTCGTGTAAATTAAGTTTTATGATAATTCAACATTAGACATGGAGTCAAAAGTTCACTAAGTTCCCAATTATATTCCATTATCCTAATGTTTTATTATAAAAAAATTAATTTCACAATAGAAAATCATAAGTTTCAAAATTATTTTTCCAACCTTAGAACTCCCACTCAATTAAACAATCAAGCATGCATAAAATAAACAAAACATTTTGATTATATGTAATAATCATAAAACATAGATATAAATCACAAAATGTCTTACATGTGCACGTGATCACATATACACTTTTATACAACTACTAGACATAAGAAGAACATCACATTTATATTGAATGACAATATGATTAAGTCACTAAGCCCCTTCTACAACTCAACTATACATAGATAGGCGGATGTTCTTAATATTCTAGTTTTCTTTTTTCCATTTCCTCATCAAAATCCAAATTAGATAGCTATATGCTAGAGGAAGTGACTTACCGAGAATTTTAATTGCAATATCATGTCAATGATTGGGAAGAGTTCTCGTCAAATGAGACATTTTCTCATACTCAATTATATACTTTCCCAAATGAGTCACTTCTATTCGCATTGCCTCGAGATGTTTTATGTGTTGTATCAAGTTATATCGTAAATACATTTCATAGTTTCAATAAGGACATAGTGTTTTTCTAACATCTCCTTTAAGAAGGTTAAAAGTGTACATAGATCAATCATATATGATTAAACACATAATAATAATAATAATAATAATAATAATAATAATAATAATAATAATAATAATAATAATAATAATAATAATAATAATAATTGGAAACACGTCACAATGGATCACATAATATAATCAAAACCTACACCACTCCTGAATGTAGAAAATGTGGTACTCCAAATACTTTCGAAGTACTTTTCAATTTCCAAAAATTTGAGAGCATCACAAAAAATTAAGTCTCATTAGGCAAATACCACTTAATAAATATTC